>JARKNS010000009.1:2055000-3305000 GCA_029990575.1 Petunia axillaris subsp. axillaris
CATTGCAACATTGCTCCAAAAGGTTCAACAGTTATAAGGTCCATTACAGTTGTTCCTAGAGTCATTTCATATAAGCTTTTTATAAGGTCCATTACAGTAGACACTTTGATATATTATTTGCCAAACGTTACATCATTCTTCCAATACATGATAAATTACATAGGAACATCACCTACACTTTTGACAAACTTGCAGGGTACTAATTAAGCAAACAAGTTGAAAAGTGGAACAACATGTGATGCCTTTCGCCCCATGAGCCGGATGAAATAGTAGTACTGAAAGGGAAGATTACCGGGTTATATGACAAAGACAGGCAAGAAATACGAAAGATAAGGTCTTAGACATAGTCATCAGCCACTTAACACCCATCAAAACAAATATAGGGTGTTGTTTGTAGAAAACCATATTTTTCGGTAAGGTTTTCTGCTTTTTGGCATACCTTTGGTATACGAGCTAGTTTTCCCTTCTCGCCTTATAAAATTAATCATATTATCAAAGAAAATAACAAACACCAGAAAAGTATTTTTTAAAATTACCCCACCTATTCCAATAGAAATTGGAAAAAGTGTCAAGGCCATGAATGAGTTAATTACCTTTTCTGCTGAGAGTGCATCAGTGCAGACATTGCTAATGAGTTGGGAGTTAACCTGAGATGAACAAAATTTATTAAAAATCTGTTTTAATCGAAGCACACAAACAGCATCACCAAAAGAAAAACAAGGACTCAGCTCCTCGTGTAAAAGTCATCAAAATAACCTACAAATATGACACTCAGTATCTGCTGAAAGTATTTCAACCCCACATCTCATTCACATCTAAACAAAAAGTAAAAGGAAACACTCAACCTGCCCACCCCTATTAAAAGATCATTTAAAGTTACAGTTCCTAAGATCATTTTTTCAAAAAATGAACTACTGCTCCTATGTGGTTCCCTTTAGTGTCACTGCTCATTTGTTGTAGCTGGTACTAAGCACCCAACAGAACAAAAAAAAAAAGGAAGCTGCGATATCCCTTAAAATATTAGAACCGGGCAGCAACTTAAAATATTGTGAACTCATAAGCAAATTAAATTATCAAGACTCTGCAAAAGTCCACTCAGCCTATTTTCTCTCACATTTCTATTCAAGATTGACCCACAAAGTATCCACATTCATCAAATAAAGAACAGAATTCACCAATTCTTACTGGTCTATTGACTACATTGGTGTACCCCCCTCCATAGATTGAACAAACAAAATGCTGAAATCAATTGACATTCACTTTATTCACCATCCAAAAGCCAAACCGTATTGGGCAGAGACGGGGTTGAGGGTTGAATATAGTTCATAGCATCCACACTAAACTAATCTTGACATTCTGTTGCAAGCAAGCAATTAATTTGCCTTACAAGATAAGTGTTATGTATAGTGCAAGTCAGACATATTTTGTGGTTAATGACTGTTACCAGGGGTAGGGTTTATTAAAGTTGCAAGTATGATTTTCAATTAACTGGCATTTTTCTCAAACTTTTTTCGTATATAGTAGGCAATATAATAAATTTTACTTCTAGTTTAAGATAAAAATAAAAAGCATATGACTTGGAACTAGCTGAGAAAAAAGGAAAAAAATAAGTTCCTTCCAAACCAAAAAAAGAGAAGACAATAGCTAACTAAGATCTCTAATTAAGTTCTGCTATTCCCCTTTTCATCATCAGTATATATAAACTCAGTCTTCACATGATTTATCGTTAAACTTGTGATCTAGCATACATCTTAAGTTCCAAATTTTATGAAAAATAATTGTAGACTTAAATTGTGGATGCAAACCATACCATCTTAGGATAAATTCTTACAACGACAAGGAATACAATAAGTGGAGAAAAAACCTCATAACATTAACTTGATCTGCATAAATTGTGCTCCAATTCTGTTAATTTCTAAACAAAAAGAAAAGAGAAGATATATTGTAGTAATATAGAGAATAACTAATTAACTAGAATGACTTAAACAGAATTGTAAAGAAGAATGGCCAACTCAAATCATTCAAAAGTAAAGTAAAGTACTTCTAAACTCAGTTGTATTTCTATATAGCATTAGGAGATACTAATGTCTCTGCATATGTTACAGCCACATCGAGGAAAACTGTCTTCAAGCCCAACAACTTCTATTTCTTTGAAATTTCTTGTCTTTTAATCATAAACTACCAATTTAGTTTCACCCATCCACATTCATCAAATAAAGAACAGAATTGCATCATCGATATCTTAAAAAGTCATATTAGGAACAGGGCAAACAGAGATAACATTTAACAGGCAACAACTTACCAATGACTCGCCATGCTCCTCGTCACTAGCGTAGTCCCTTGACGTGTTAGTTGAAGAATCGTCGGACTGATTAAGAGAACCCTTTACGTTTTAATAACATTATAATGTTGAATGAAAAAAGGACAGAGCCAGTTAAATAAAAAATAAAATATATCTAAAGTACCTGTGTTGTACTAGATGTCTCAACACGCCTCATTTGTGTAGCAACTGTAGTCGCAGTTGCAGGCTAAACGGGCAAATGAGCAAATGTAGTGTAGCCAGACCATACACAAGAGATTAGACTAAATTAATGAAAAGATAACAACTAAATAGGCAAGCAAGGCACCAATTAAAGTCTTTAGAGTCCAAAAATAAATACATGTGTCGTACTAGGAATCTCATCATACTGCTGCAATAAATTCAAAAATGAACTATCCCCGCCAATCAAAGTGCTAAAATGGCCAGCTGACCACTGTGACGACTCTGGAATTTCTTGTTCTGACACTGGTGGGCATGAAGCAGGTTGCGACGCTGAAGTTGACATGGTAGCTGGAGGTGGATCGTCAATAGCCTCATCAACTAGTCTAAGACCAACGGGAGCTTCTTGGTCAGCCCCATCACCACGTACGTCTACCTCCACGAGCACGACCACGACCACGACCACGACCACGACCTCGTAATTGATTAGGAGCACGAGCAACTGTTTGTAAGTTCACAGGTGGACCACCATCATATGAGGCCGCTGGATCATAAGATGGGTCAAACGACAGTCGTGTACCCTGACTAGCAGCAAGTAGTGCTTCAACTGCAATTGCAACTACCCGCTGACCCCATTGCTGTGAGGTTAAGTTATTGTCAGGCACCTGCATCTCAATTCCCATGTGGTAGAGACGATGCAACCCCCTGCCCTATAGATATTAAAAAATCGCATAAGTTAGTTAAATTGAACAACTAAATGCCTACGAAAATTAACATTAAAATTGTATATCAATGGTTAGTAGCTAATTACCAGTGCCTCGTGCCTTCCTGCAAACGTCTGGTAGCCACATTTGGTTTGATGAAGCGGATTTCCTATCAATGTCCGATTAATTCTCCGATACCATATCATGTACGGATCATTATCAGCAATAATACCAGCGGCCGGCTCTGCAACCACAACCTGCTCTGCGCGTCTCTCCCACAAAGCAACATTGTCTTCTAAATAGCGCCTGAACACGTCATCCAACTTACTGCGCATATCCCTATTAAAGTGTTTCATGTCATAGCAAACAGCAGATGGGATACCCTGTCGACAACCAAATTGTCTCAACACACGGCCTGTTAGGTGATGCTCGACTATTTCTGACACGACCCAAAATTCGGCTAGGCCGTGCGGGCACCCGACATCCTCCCCTACACCCGTCGGGCGAACCCTTACTAGTTAAATTAGGAAAATAAATATAATTTAATTCATAAATAAGAACAAGACTTAAAAAAAATTACAGACATACTGATACCTTTAAGGTGTATAAAAGAAATTACAGCTGCCTACCCAACATGCTAGGTTTAGGGCTATCCAGACTAGACATCTAAGAGTACAAAAGAAGACAGATACCTCCTGAAGGGAGCAGAATGCAACTGAAATAATAAACAATAAACTGGTGGCCATCCGGAATAAAGCTGGCTCACCCTGACAGCTGAAGTCGTCTTCGCTCCTGAACAACGTGGCGAACTCAATCTTGGAGCGAACCTGCCGAAACGAAATAGATAGACAAGAAACAAACAACAAACAAGGGTGAGTCAAAAGGACTCAATAAGTGGGGCAGACTAGCTATCTCAAAGAATAGGATAGCTAGGCAGGGAGAAAAGAAATAGATAGACCGAATTCTTTTTATTTAAATTATAAAAAGGCAGAGCCAGATAACAATCGGAAACACGTAAGAAACTTATAAACTCAACCAAGGATGCGTGCCAGAAACATATAAACAAATAAGCAATGCACATATAAGCAGAACAGTAGTCATGTACCGCAAACTACACAATGGTATGAATTGAGATGAAATGAAATGAAGTGAGATAAAATGAAATGAAATATGATGCAAAGGGTCACATGTGCCCGTAATCCCATCCCGAAGCGGAATACTCCTGCATTCAAGGGGAATCCAATCTGATAACCAACTGGAGCGGAATACTCCTGCTCCTGGGGCGGAATACTCCTGCACCCGATATAATATAAACCAGAGGCGGAATACTCCTGCACTCTCCTGGGGCGGAATACTCCTGCACCCGATATAATGTAAAGCTGAGGCGGAATACTCCTGCACTCAATATCTGACATAAGAGCGGAATACTCCTGCTCTTGGGGCGGAATCCTCCTACCCTCAATATGATACAATGGAGCGGAATCCTCCTGCTCCTGGGGCGGAATACTCCTGCACCCAATATGATATGCAATGTAATGCATATGAATGACATATAATGCATATAAATGCAATGTGATGCAATAATAACCCTTCACCGGCGCGGGACTCTCATCGACAGCCGGGAAGTAGATGCCAACTTACAGCCAGGGTACAATACTCAAATCCTCAATGCAATACCAACAATAGTACATAACAGATAATATACAATGTAAATCCAAAGCTAAGGCGTAATGAGTACGCCTATCGGCAGCTACACACGTAAGGAATACGTGGTAGAAAATCCACGAGGCCAGGTGCCTCCAAAGAAATGGATATAAACACTTACCTCTCTCAAAAGTTAGCATTGCGACCAATAACCGCGTTATTCTTTGAATTCATTGCCAAACGATCCCACTGTGATCAATAAGCAGAAAAATATATCACATTAGGCTAAAGGCTTCATTCCTCACATCTTAGGGCAATCCAGGTAGGAACCTGATACCCTATTCGCATACGCAATACGCAGGCCAGGTCTATGTACAGGGTTTAAGGTCACATAACCAAACCCCAAATAAATTATATTTATACGTTTTCCATAACTCAGTGAGTACGAATATATAATTATTTCCATTATTGGGGTCCATTTGACCCTTTAAACTATTAATTGAACTTATTAAAACGATGTCTAATATTCCAAGTTTTACCGTTAAAACATATTCAAACACAGGTAATAAACTCAAATAATATATTAGGATCATTACCTGAATATTTCAGGGTGAAAATTCTACTTTTCTCCGGCCCCTTTTCTTATTTTCTGGCATTTTTTTCCTTCGTCTTCATCATTTCATTTCTCTCTGTTTCATATTGTTTTATGATGCTTTTCCTCGTTTCTGATCATTAGAGCCTTATAAGCATGTCCACCGCCTTTGATTCCTTTTTGTCCTTTTCCCCTATTTTTTTTTCTTTTTTTCTTTTAAAATTTGCTGCTACGGTAAAAATCAAAACGGTACCCTACGATATTCGAAATAATTCCAACTTTTGAATACAAGTTACACAAAATATATGTAACATACTCGCGAAGGCGGATCTCAAATCGGGTTCCCGAAACTCAAGATGCGAATTTAAATGAAAAGAAGTCAAATTATTTAATTTTTGGCATTTTAGCGGAAACTTGCCGAACAACATCGAAATTTACTTTCGAAAGTTTACAAAAATCACAAATAATCATACGAACCTAATAGCGCTTTCGGATTTCGAATCGGAGCTCATTCGGCAAAAACCGAGCTCGAAAATCTCTTTTTAATATTTATCGCAAATAAAAACTGAAACCTTCTTCCGATGCCTACCAAACGAGGCCTGATTTAGCTCAAATTTTACAGACGGGTTCTAATGGACATTACGAATATTTTAAAATTATCGGCACGCCAATTGGAGTCCTAACTTCTGAAACGACTGACCGAGGTCGTTTCATTCTCCTCCACTTAAACTCTCGTTCGTCCTCGAACGAGCCTAAATCTAAAGAAGAATTCGCACAGATAGCAAAAGAACTTGCACGTCCTTCATGAGCTACTCCACGGATATTATTTCCTGATTATAGGATCAGAATTATATTACGCGCATTGTACTTTTCGAATAAAACATATCTGGATAATATTATCACATCATTGCCCAACTTATTCCGATTAAGCTGACCCTTCCTCGATCATGTGAGAAGAGTTCTATATTTTCAAAATAAAAATACACGAAACTTTGAATGGGTTAGCATGATTCAGCCGATAATTACCTCTTCGATATACTTTTCGATATAGAACAAATTGATGGAACTAGGAATTAGGTCACACTTGATGCAATAGGGGAAGCTTTTGAAGTACCTTGTCATTACACACTATAGAAGATTTGATGCAAGCTATATTATTTTTACGAATGCACTATACAACATCTCAATTGATGTTAGTGTTGTTCCGCAAGCTCCTTGTGGGAATGTAGATACTCATATCCTAATGTATGTCAAAGGTTCATCTGAACGGGGTCTATCGTATAAGGATAAGGATCATGCAACTACTACTGGATAGTATGATGTAGACCAAGAATGATCTTCAGACTGAACATCTCCCTCAGGATATTGTCTTTGAATTGGAATTATTATGACTTGAAAAAGTAAATATAAAAGAGACATGTAGTTGGACTTTCAGCTAAGGCAGAATACCAGCAACAAAGTTGATTACATGAGCACTTACAACGCTAAAGTAACTTCTCATAGAGTTGAGGTGTGAAAGAGATATATATACCAATGATGGATTATCGACAAGCTGGACTAGACCTTTAACTCTAAATTTTCATGAAGTAAAACAGCGTCAGTATGAGGACCCAGTTCTAGTTGAATACAGACAGATAGCCCAAAGAAAACCGAAGTCACCATACAGGGTTACTACTGACGGTGTTCTCATGTATAAAGATAAACTTTGTGTCCCTGATGTTGCAGATTTACGTGGACATATTATGATAGAGGCACCTTATTCCAAATACATTGTTCATCCAGGTTCGACTAAGTTGTACTATGATCTTAAGCCGATTTATTGGTGGGACGGAATGAAGTGTGACATAGCAGAATTTGTGGCTCAATGTTCTAATTAGCTGCAAGTTAAAATCATGTCATCTTTCCAGACTTTATGCTTTCAGCAGATAGGTACGTATATATGATCAAGTTGCCACCTTATCTCTGTTGCTAATAGATTATTAGTGGGTTTAGCAATGATCGACACTCATTGTAGATTTCTGTCATGGCCTTAATTTGGGTCGTGAGAAAAGTGGTATCAACACCTCAGAGATTTAACATTACCATTCAGTATTTGGAGGAAGACTCCTCCACTTAAAGCACTAACTCATGCAGCCATTTGAATAGGAATAATCATCCTCGCACAGCCTACTGCACTAAAGAGGGTTTAGCTAAAAGCTGAACGTAGGCAGACCTAAGCTACCAACTACCCTTTCGAGTTGCCAAATAGCTGCAACTCTCAAGTTCACAACTCCATACCTTTGTCGTAAAAACCACCGCCTGATGGATGGTACTTCTATATAAAAATTTTGGCAGAGTTTCCCCTGAAACTGGATGATCCGCAAAAACAGAACCAGCACTATACTATACATGGGAATGGATACCCGGATAAACTGATATCCAAAACAATAATATGCTTACCCGGCTACAATAACACGTACTCTGGCTCAACACAGGGAACGTCACAAGCGGCTACCAATCGCCCAAGCTCACTAGTGCCGGACGAAGAAGAAATGTAAATGGATCGAGGATAGAAATAATTAGAACTTCAGGAAGCTCATCTTCTTATTGCTTGGCTACCAGATCTAGACTACTTCCGAGTCAAGCTAGCCAAAGAATCACAATCGAAGAAATAAATATTAAATAAGCTTTATGGAACAACATCCATGCTAATTTAATCTCCCAATAATAAGGAAACTCTAACAATTTACCAGAAAACCCTTTTATAACCCAGATAAGCTCATAGGGTAACAAACTTTACTAGCGTTTTGAACCAAGAGGATATACGTAGATCGAATATTACTTACTAATCACTTTGCACAGGAAGAAACGAAAACACTTTCTGACGGTGACAAATTAGGATCTCATTATCCTACCAACATTGAATTTCGAGAAGAGAGATAAACTGATTTAACATAATAATACAGGGTGGCACAAAAAGATGCCGAGCAGACCATACCGACACCCTCTCCCAAATTTCTCACATTTAAACCAGATCAACTAGTAGGGTCTCACAAATGCCAAGAATAAATCATACTAGAAGCTCACCCCTCTACCACAATCAATTCTTAATAGAAACAATATCCAAGGAAGCCATGGAAACATGGTAAGATAAACGAAGTTCAGACCAATCGGAAGAATCAAATCTTACTCACATATACTAGAAGAAGAATTACATGGGTGTACTACATCGGATGCCTCAGCATCCTGCCAGACTAGCAGTTCATAGAACTGCCTCTGCAGCTGAACTAAGCCGCTATACTGATAATTACCTTCTGAAGAACTACTACCACCACGCTCTCAGCCGCTACTGAATGGTGGCATATCTCTGGCTGATTAAGATCTAAATGAAATCCCCTGCGACTGTGCAGGTGCCTGATGACAAGAGAGAGAACGACTGCCTACTTGCCAGATTAAGAGAAAATTCCTCAAAGGATAATCAGACTCACGACAGTGATAACACCTTTTCGCTGAAAAGGAAGCTGCAAAGATTGTTGATAGCTGTAAAGAGAAGACTGAATCTGATCTTGATGAGCTACTGGCGCACTCTAAGAATCAAGTGACACAAGCTGAAATAACCTGGAAGGTGACCTCCCAAAATAATCAGAACTTTCACCTCCAAATGAGGTACCATGGTTACCCACCAGGGACGTGGGATCTCTTACTTTTCCGCTCTAACTTATGGCATGCCTCGTACCTCTGAGCAATATTAATAACAACATTAACTGAAATCTCAACCTCAATTTCTCGAGTCATCCAGGATCTCAAGGAAGGAAAACGGTCAGCAATAAATCTTTGAACATTCTCGAAAGGTTGATGGACTAGTTTTAATGCATATCCAGCTATTCTATAGAATTCAATCTCATATTCTGAAACACCAACAGGCTAACCGACAGGCTACCCTGTCTAATCCACTCAAACTGGAAACACTTTTCATCTTGCTCGCTACTCGAAAGGAACTTTTCCAGGAATATAGAAGAAAAATCGAACCAAGTTAGCTACTAAGAGAGCAGTCACCCAATCCAGGGCTGGACCCCATGAAACTGGAAAGAAGAATAATCAACACCATATCGCTCGATATAATCAAGAGCCTGAAGGATACGCTGACATCATTTTATTTTAAAAATTTACGCAGGGGTTATCTGATGCATGGCTTAAGAATATCGGAAGATTCAATTTGATAAAATAATGCATCCTTTTCAGATACTCGGACCGAGCCACTACTCGGGCTAGCTAACCAGCCAGAATAACTAGAGGCACAACACATGCTGTCTCCGAAACATAATTCACTGCAGCAATATTAAGAACCGGAAAAGGAGCTCCCTGAGATCGAACGTCTGCACATACGGCAACCTGATAGGCTGCCCAGCGAATAATAGGTTCTTGCGATATCTGCGTCACCAAAATTCTCCTAAAAGCATCATAGAGAGCCAAGGGAACCACAAGGCCCTACCCCCTTACCCATCGCGAGCTCGTACAGCTGGGACCTCCGTAACTAGATCGTCAGCATGATCAAAAACTCTTGGGGCTTCGTCGGTGCCAACCCCAGGCCAGACTGCTTCGTCTTGAACTCATACCATTTGCTGATTTATCGCACGAGGGTTTCACAATTACCACGAAGGAATTAACGAAAATACTTTTGTATCCTAGACTGACGCATGATCAGAAAAGAAGGAAGTGAAACTTCCTAAATGCCATCATAGCCCCTCGTAGATAAGTACGGACGTCTACGTACCCATCAGCGAGACTCTACTAGACACTGTCTTAGTCTGGATAGACTCTAAACATGGCTCTGATACCAACTGACACGACCCGAAATTCGGCTAGGCCGTGCGGGCACCCGACATCCTCCCCTACACCCGTCGGGCGAACCCTTACTAGTTAAATTAGGAAAATAAATATAATTTAATTCATAAATAAGAACAAGACTTAAAAAAAATTACAGACATACTGATACCTTTAAGGTGTATAAAAGAAATTACAGCTGCCTACCCAACATGCTAGGTTTAGGGCTATCCAGACTAGACATCTAAGAGTACAAAAGAAGACAGATACCTCCTGAAGGGAGCAGAATGCAACTGAAATAATAAACAATAAACTGGTGGCCATCCGGAATAAAGCTGGCTCACCCTGACAGCTGAAGTCGTCTTCGCTCCTGAACAACGTGGCGAACTCAATCTTGGAGCGAACCTGCCGAAACGAAATAGATAGACAAGAAACAAACAACAAACAAGGGTGAGTCAAAAGGACTCAATAAGTGGGGCAGACTAGCTATCTCAAAGAATAGGATAGCTAGGCAGGGAGAAAAGAAATAGATAGACCGAATTCTTTTTATTTAAATTATAAAAAGGCAGAGCCAGATAACAATCGGAAACACGTAAGAAACTTATAAACTCAACCAAGGATGCGTGCCAGAAACATATAAACAAATAAGCAATGCACATATAAGCAGAACAGTAGTCATGTACCGCAAACTACACAATGGTATGAATTGAGATGAAATGAAATGAAGTGAGATAAAATGAAATGAAATATGATGCAAAGGGTCACATGTGCCCGTAATCCCATCCCGAAGCGGAATACTCCTGCATTCAAGGGGAATCCAATCTGATAACCAACTGGAGCGGAATACTCCTGCTCCTGGGGCGGAATACTCCTGCACCCGATATAATATAAACCAGAGGCGGAATACTCCTGCACTCTCCTGGGGCGGAATACTCCTGCACCCGATATAATGTAAAGCTGAGGCGGAATACTCCTGCACTCAATATCTGACATAAGAGCGGAATACTCCTGCTCTTGGGGCGGAATCCTCCTACCCTCAATATGATACAATGGAGCGGAATCCTCCTGCTCCTGGGGCGGAATACTCCTGCACCCAATATGATATGCAATGTAATGCATATGAATGACATATAATGCATATAAATGCAATGTGATGCAATAATAACCCTTCACCGGCGCGGGACTCTCATCGACAGCCGGGAAGTAGATGCCAACTTACAGCCAGGGTACAATACTCAAATCCTCAATGCAATACCAACAATAGTACATAACAGATAATATACAATGTAAATCCAAAGCTAAGGCGTAATGAGTACGCCTATCGGCAGCTACACACGTAAGGAATACGTGGTAGAAAATCCACGAGGCCAGGTGCCTCCAAAGAAATGGATATAAACACTTACCTCTCTCAAAAGTTAGCATTGCGACCAATAACCGCGTTATTCTTTGAATTCATTGCCAAACGATCCCACTGTGATCAATAAGCAGAAAAATATATCACATTAGGCTAAAGGCTTCATTCCTCACATCTTAGGGCAATCCAGGTAGGAACCTGATACCCTATTCGCATACGCAATACGCAGGCCAGGTCTATGTACAGGGTTTAAGGTCACATAACCAAACCCCAAATAAATTATATTTATACGTTTTTCATAACTCAGTGAGTACGAATATATAATTATTTCCATTATTGGGGTCCATTTGACCCTTTAAACTATTAATTGAACTTATTAAAACGATGTCTAATATTCCAAGTTTTACCGTTAAAACATATTCAAACACAGGTAATAAACTCAAATAATATATTAGGATCATTACCTGAATATTTCAGGGTGAAAATTCTACTTTTCTCCGGCCCCTTTTCTTATTTTCTGGCATTTTTTTCCTTCGTCTTCATCATTTCATTTCTCTCTGTTTCATATTGTTTTATGATGCTTTTCCTCGTTTCTGATCATTAGAGCCTTATAAGCATGTCCACCGCCTTTGATTCCTTTTTGTCCTTTTCCCCTATTTTTTTTTCTTTTTTTCTTTTAAAATTTGCTGCTACGGTAAAAATCAAAACGGTACCCTACGATATTCGAAATAATTCCAACTTTTGAATACAAGTTACACAAAATATATGTAACATACTCGCGAAGGCGGATCTCAAATCGGGTTCCCGAAACTCAAGATGCGAATTTAAATGAAAAGAAGTCAAATTATTTAATTTTTGGCATTTTAGCGGAAACTTGCCGAACAACATCGAAATTCACTTTCGAAAGTTTACAAAAATCACAAATAATCATACGAACCTAATAGCGCTTTCGGATTTCGAATCGGAGCTCATTCGGCAAAAACCGAGCTCGAAAATCTCTTTTTAATATTTATCGCAAATAAAAACTGAAACCTTCTTCCGATGCCTACCAAACGAGGCCTGATTTAGCTCAAATTTTACAGACGGGTTCTAATGGACATTACGAATATTTTAAAATTATCGGCACGCCAATTGGAGTCCTAACTTCTGAAACGACTGACCGAGGTCGTTTCAATTTCATCGCAAAGCATAGGTACTTCTGCCATCCACAAGTGTCTCCCACGAGAACACCAAGGAGATAGTCGCTGAATAGTATGCTCGTCATATGGCTGCCAAATGAACTATAATAATAGGGTCATAAACAATACCATTAAATAGAAGTTACTATGAACCTGAACCAATTATATAAAAAAGAAAAACAAAAAAAATATAGACATACCATGTCAGACGCCATGCCATCCAGGACGTCCCTATATACTTGAACATCTCCAAGCGCAACATCACGATCAACTCTAGCATTTCATCTCTCCGCATAAAACTCAAAGAAAAGTTCAATCGATGGATCAAGTGGATTTGGTTTTGGCGGATCATGCGGAATTTGTTGAAATGGTATCAATCGCTCCCAAGCCCATACCTGCATATCGTACAGATTAATGCTACACGTACATTTTATTTTTATCTTATATAAAAGCGTAATTACATTACCTGTAGAAGTGCTGCATATCCACAAAAATCGCTCGATCCACTTACAGCCGACCGACACATCGCCCAATAAATGTAGGCTAAGACGGATGAGCCCCAACTATAAGAACCTATAGCATCTACATCATCCAGAAGTGGTAGCAGACTAAGCCTAATATAACGTCCCGAATTATCAGGGCAGAGAAGACCACCAACAATCCATAACAAGTAAGCCCTAAAATATTGTTGTACAACCTCATCTGGATCATCTTGGGTAATATCTGGTATTTGCCTAATGTATTCCTGAAAAACCGTAATGCTCAGCCTGCTCTTGCCGTTGAAGTGTGAGGCCTGTGGTCGAAAGCCAGTCAAACGATCTATCTCATCCTGCCACTGTCCAACCGTACGATCTCTACTTAAAGTAAATGCTGGAAGCCCATCCACAGGTAAACCGTACATCACCTCCACCTCCTGCAGTGTGATAGTAACCTCACCACATCGAAGGTGAAATATGTGTGTCTCTGGCCGCCGTCTCTCCAACAACGCAGTAATCAGTGCCCAATCATATTGTATGCGTCCAACCTTCATTATTTCAATAAATCCTGATGTATTGAAATAATTGACTATACGATCATGAAAAGGCCTTTCAGCGATTAGATGCCAAAGGTTCAAGTCTAATCGCCGCGGACGAATACAATCTTTTAATCCCCGTCCCTCCCATATATATGTAGATCGATGCGTAGACTGTAGAGACAACACACTAAAGTCCCCGGGTCCAGGATGAATAACATTAGACATTATAAATACGCACCTACAAAAAATATTTTAAAAAAAAAATATGACTTAGAAAGAAAATCACAAAATAAGATAATAAACCGCTTTTTATGAAAATAAGAATGATTTCGACTACAAGAAATAGTTTGCTACCTTGATCTTGGTTCTATCTGCATTACACATAAGCATTTGAAATTGGATATTTGGAAGAAGGTAAAAGAAAAAATGGATATCTAACTTATCTGACATAATTAAGCACTCTCACACACATGCAGAGGGTTGAAAGTTCATGTATTACCCAATTAGAAAAGGGAAAAGTTTCCACGATTGTTCTAAAGCAACAAGAAGAAGCACATACAGAGCAGGCTTTAAGTACATGCTCCCAATCATAGCTTATAATAGGAAATTAACATCATTACAACGAGCACGAGCATTCTGCTACAATATGTGAAGTATTCCTAGTAGATAACATTACTAACGGGGAATGATATCATGAAACATAAAGTTTAGGAGCTCAACTTTCTGAAAATTCTTGTATTGAGAATTAGAGAAATACTTATGAAAGAGATAATGAGCCAATGAGTCCAGCACTGAAGTTAGTAATGTTCAAGAAAGAATCGATATAATGAAAGAACAAAAAGTAATACTTGTTTTTTAAAATATAATTGGAAGTTCAAAATTAACTAGAATGTCACAATTGAAATTTAAATATATACAACAACAATAACACCCAATGTAATCTAATAAGTGGGAAGAAAATATGATTATGTGACCCAAAATATATTCTAAACCTCCTTTACCACTACACTAGAATTTGCATATGTATCTTATGGACTCAGTAACTTATTATTAATTTGCTCTATTTACAGTATCATTATTAATTTGCTCTATTTACAGTATCATTATTAATTTGCTCTACTTACAGTATCAAGGGTCAAAATTATAATTTTTCGAAGATAAAAGGAAAAAGCAGCCAAATACTCTCATGCACTTTGCACTTTTAAAATTTGAATGATTTGCCTGCCAAAGCAAAAAGGAAGAGCATTGTAGTCTATAGACTATAGTAATAAAGAAAAGGACTAGAAAAAGAAAAATAAAGCTATAAGTTGCCAACCCATGTTTCAGAAACTCTCTGTATGTTGAAGCAAAAGATTGCTCCGCATAGCTCACAATCCAGCACGAAGAGGTCTCTTAAACAGGTGAATGTCAATCTGGATCTATCAACAGACCAGTTCCTAAACTAAATTTCTTCTAAACTAAATTCTAGGGTTTAACGATTTAACACAATGAAAAATAAAGGAGAGAAACCAACATTTACCTGGTGGAATTGATTGACAATGGTGGAGTTGAACCCGCCAATGGTGGGGTTGACGATGGTAGTGGGTGAAGTTGGGAAGGGAGCAGAGACGGGCGTTAGAAGATGAAAGTCATCAATTGATTATTTGCTGCGTGGCCTATTCTACAAAATATTATAAGTCGGCACAATTTGTGCCGATATGTTGTGAAACAATTCATAAGTCGGCACAATTTGTGCCGATATACTGCTACCAAATAATGGACAAGTCGGTATTTTTTATGCCGACTTGTTAAGGAATACACACTAACTCCGTCAAATTTTTACCGTCTATCTCTTGTTATAAGTCGGCAGAAGTTGTGCCGATTTACCCATTTTTGTTACAATATATGTCAGTACCCTATTTTTGTTGTCTTCTTAAAATTTTGACCCATTTTGGCGCCGGATTCGTATTTAATATGTATAGTTTAATAGTTTAAAGAATTTTTCACATTATTAAGTTGTTTAGTTATCTTAGTACAGATAATCTCTTATACTAAATTGTTTCGTAATATGGGAAATTGGGAACTAAGTGGAGTAGTTTATAAAACTAGCTACAAACGGCACTTAACTACATTTGACCGTATACAAACTTTTTCACATAATCAACGTGTATAACATTAATTTTAGGAAAGAAAAGTCTACTAACCTAGCTAGCTTGCTTTAGAAGAAAATATTGAGTTGGAGGGGTCAAAATCAAGAATATAATACCTAATTATAGTAGTATACTTTCCATGTGCCCTTCCTTGAATAAATTAGCTGAAATCGATAATATATGAAAATTGTCTTTTATTTTTTTTTAAGAAAAGTTGTCTTCTGATAGTAAATGAATTGTCGTCGCCAATGATAGGCTGTTCAAATAGTGTTATCTTTTTGTATAATCCTTTGTGGATCTTGGTGATGCATAATTAGATCCGGTAAAATGTAACATATGCAGCTAATAACCACCTATAAATATTTACTAAAAATGTTAGGACCAAAATATTTGTCGATTTATAATATCAAGATAAAATTTACCTGTTTTTCTCCATAATACTGCTAGTATTAATTATTCTTGAAGAGAACAAATACATTAATTATGATTTTGTGCAAAATATAAGAAGGTTAAATTAATAATAGTATTTTACTTATTTATGATTTTTTAAGGAACCCCCAAAACACAAACATTACATCTCTTTTCAAGAAATAATATATTTTCTAAAAATGTGTTAAGATGGATGCAATTTATCCACAATTATTAAAGGTTTCAAGTGTGAACCTAAGGCTAATGAAGAAATTTTCTGATGAGTATCGCGCTTCCCTTTAATAGGCATTAGGAAATTCAAATGAATTGGACCAGTAATTTATGAATATCGGGTGGTTAGGAAAGATAGGAAAAAAAAAAAAAAAAAAAAAAGAAGCAAAAACAGTGATCTCGAATTTAACAGAAAGGACTTCCAACATGAGCAACACTGCTTTATTGTATACATTGTGGACCCAATAAAAAAAGTGAAATTTTTTTAGCAAGAAAAGTGAAATTAGTGATGATCAATTCATGACAGTTCTCAATAGACTTTCATCATCAAAAAGAAGGTGCGAAGAAATTGAGGACCAACAACTATCAAGTTACACTGCCAACAGAGACAAATTTAGAATTTAAAAATAGTTTATTAACAAGTTATTTATCTTATCTTAGAATTTACTTACACTTATTACTTATATCTGATTTTTACATACTTAATTTGAAAAACTAGATTGCGTTGATCATGTGCAGAATATTTTCCTAATTAGTGAACGTATCTCAATGACCAATACTTAATTGTCGTATGTGTAAGATGAGCTCATCCCCAACCTAACCTCCACATGTTCGCTATGTCAACCATCATATAATATGCTTTTCCTATCAGAAAAAATTAATTATGGTATCTCTTGTAGCCACTTTCCAAGAAGACTCCATGATCATGTTGAAGAAAAATAACAGATAAAGCTTTAGTTAGATAGGACACTAATTCATATGTTACAGAAGAAAGAGGAGAAATGGAAGGGGAGATCTACAACTTCATTGTGGTATGGACTACTATCTTCGTAAGTTTATGTTACTCTCACACCATTGCCAAATTTTTTCCCAAAGGAAAATCAAGATTTCTTGCAATAATCCCCATTGTTTGCCTATTTTTCACTCTTCCTCTCTATCTTACTTCCATTAATCTTAGTGGTGGTACTTCATTCTTCATATGGCTAGCCAATTTCAAGCTTCTCCTTTTTGCTTTTGGTAAAGGCCCTTTGTCATCAGCTCCACCCCTCCCCCTTTTAACATTCATTCCCTTGGCTTGTTTGCCTATAAAGTTTCGAAGTATAAAATCATCAACTAATATTGTTGAAACCACTCAAAAGAGCACAAAATCTAGTCTAAATCTTGTTACCAAGATTGGCTTCCTAGCCATTTTGATAAGGGTGTATAACTATAAAGACCATTTCCATCCAAAAGTTATTCTATTCTTTTATTGTCTACACATTTATTTCATGCTAGAGATCATATTGAATATGGTTAGTACTATGGTTGGGATGGTCAGCAAAGTCGAGCTAGAGCGACCCTTTGATGAGCCTTACAAGAGTAGCTCACTTCAAGATTTCTGGGGCAAAAGATGGAATCTCATGGTAACCAATATACTTCGCCCAACCGTTTATGATCCCGTTCGATCGATGATGGTTAATAGGATCTCGAAGAAGTGGGCCCCACTTCCAGCCGTGCTTGCAACATTTTTAGTTTCTGGGCTAATGCATGAGCTGATTTTTTACTACATTGGAAGACTAAAGCCTACTTGGGAAGTTACATGTTTCTTTCTCATTCATGGGGTGGCTTTGGCTTTGGAAATTGCAATCAAGAAATTGTTGAATGGCAAACTCTCGATTCCCAGAATTATCTCAGGGCCATTAGCACTAGGCTTTATAATTTTCACCAGCTTTTGGTTATTTTTTCCACCTTTTTTAAGGGGTCAAGCAGAAGTGAAAGGATGTACTGAATTTCTTGCTTTTTTAGAGTTCGTCAAGTCTGGTAAGCTAATTAGTCCTACCAATATCACATGTCCACTACTGTAACAAGGACTAATAGCTGATTGCCCCAGCTTGAAATTAAAAGTGTTTTTCTTTTCAAGAAGAAAGTGCTTGTTTTGAGATTTAAAGTATTTGATCGAACATTGGGAAATTCTAAGTAATTTTGAGTATTAATAAAAATTATTTCCTGTTATAAGAGTGGATAATGAAAAAAACTTCTCTACACAAGTATAAGATCAAGGATCCATTTTTTGTTTCGGAAAAAGGCCAAAACTGCTCTTAACGTATGCGAAATGGCTTAAAAATGCTCCTACCGTTAATTTTTTGAATGATTTGCCCTCACCGTTATCTTTGTGGCTCATTGCTGCCCTTGCCACTAACGGTCCTTGTTTAATTTTTACTTTTTTTCCTTTTAAATTACGTGACGGCCTTTTATTGGTCCACACCATTTAAATTAACCCACCCCATAATAATACCCATTTTCCTCACACAAACTCGTCCCAAACCCATCAGAGAAACAACCCGCCCCATATCCCAACCAAAATTAAAAGTTTTCTTCTTAACATCTTTTTTTTTTTTTTTTTTGGTAATTAAACCTTTCTTCCTCATTCAAACACTCACCCCTTCTTCCTGTGTTTTAAGAATAGGGGTTCCAAATTTCTATCAAACTTTTTTTCATTCTCTTCTATTTCATTCATTTGGGTTAGACTACTTCTAACCCAAATGAATGAAATAGAAGAGAATGGGAAAAAATTTGACAGAAATTTGGAACCCTAATTCTTAAAACATAACAAGGAAGAAGGGGTGGGTGTTTGAATGTGGAAGGAAGGTTTTAAGAAGAAGACTTTTAATTTTGGTTGGGTTATTTTGGTATATGGGGCGGGTTGTTTTTCTGATGGGGTTTGAGGCGGGTTTGTGTGAGGGAAATGAGTATTATTATAGGGTGGGTTAATTTAAATGGCGTGGACCAATAAGAGGCTGTCACGTAGTTAAAAAAATAAAAATTAAACAAGGACTGTTAGTGGCAAGGGCAGTAGTGAGCCACAAAGATAACGGTGAGGGCAAAACATTCAAAAAATTAACGGTGGAGACATTTTTAAGTCATTTCGCATACGTTAAGGGCAGTTTTGGCCCTTTTCCGTTTTTGTTTTTCCTCGGAACAAAAATATTACCATAAAATAATATCTCTAAAATCATCCCAAAAGTATGGACAGAATTTGACATCGTGCATTACATTGTCGTCGGCAACACGTTATCACCTAAGGGGTTGTTTGGTACAGAGACAAATTATGCACGTATTATTAGTTATATAGGTATTAGTTATGTATGTATTATTTCTTGTTGAAAGAATGATTTGATGTGTTAATATTGTATAATTTAAATTATGTGTTTTATTTTTTCTTTCTTAAAACATAAGTATTGTTTATTTACTATTATACTCTTCAACATCTTTAGCTTTGTATATATTCTTTGCAAAACTGTCTATCTTTTCTTTCAGAAATAAATGTAGGCATCTTTTGAGAAGAAAAGGTTTCAAGTCTAAAGTGGCAGAGATACTTCTATCCTTTTGAATTTTAATCCATTTATAGCTAATATATATATTATTATTCCACGTCCTAGTCTGCATAAAATAATACACAATTCCTCCATATTTTATGTGTGCATTAAGTATGAAGAGATGCAAAATCCAACCAAATACTATATATAAGTTGTAACCTTTTTAATATCAAGTTTAAAACACCTACCAAACTCTATAATAAGTTATGACCATTACTCGAAGCCTACCAAACGACCCCTAAGTTTCATAATCTTATGATCCATCTCTCAAGTCTCAACCTTGTTATTTTATTAAAATGAAATTGAAAGCATATTGTTAAATAAATTTGAATTTAAAGACAATTAACATATTGTAACTAATAAGCTATTTATCTTATCTTAGCATTTACTAATATTCTTTTAATAATCACTTTTATTTGATTTTTTATTGATTTAAATTTTTTTACATAAATTGGAATTTAAAGACAATTTAACATATGTAACTAATAAGCTATTTATCTTATCATAGCGTTTACTAATATTCATTTAATAATCACTTTTATTTGATTTTTTCTGATTTAGATTATTTTTTTTAAAAAAAAAAAAACTAGTTTACTTTGATCATGTGCAGAATATCGCGAGATTTACAAAGATATGATACTTTATGTTGTTCATTAGAGATTTGATCCCATAAAGGAAAAGTCTAACAAATATAGTCTCTTTTGGCGATCGTCAGATCCTTCTATTTGTAAAGACCCGACGATCGCCTATATGGTGATTGCCAGATATTTGCTAATAGAAAGATCAGATGATCACCAAAAAAGATCATTTTTGTAAGATTTTTCTTATGTGGGTCAATATTATAGCAGCAGCGCCGGAAGTGTCCATCTCGCGCAAAGACTTCCATCTTATCTGTTTTAGTTGTGCAGAGAAGAATAGTTTGTCCCCTCATTCACCCTTACGTGCTTAGAAAAACCAGAAGTAAGAAATTAGAAAATACTAACTTCTCAAAAAGTGACTTATAAGCCACTTTTAGCTTATAAGCTGCTTAAAATAAGCTCACCCTAACGGGCTCATAGTTTCACAGAAATAAGACTACTTATCGGTAATAAGGCCACATTGCTTGTGAGATTTACAATACGAAGACTGCATGCATACTTTCCATTTCTCTGTATTTTTCCTTGTTAGGATTTTATTGAAAACGTTTTGTGTTGTTGGTGGTAAAAGTTTTGGATAACTGTTGCTTTACCTGCCATCATCTAATTTGGTGATCAGAATTTTCCTCAACCTTCTCTATTACTCCTACTGACCACTTCCATTTAGCATATTTTTGTAGCAAAACAAGCTAAGGGACAAATTTTACAGCTTATAGCTAAATTTCTGAATCCTATAAGGTCACTGAAAGAGTTCTCAATTGATATATCTGAATGCTGATAAAGAAGCAGACAAGCTTTTAAATGTTGTGCTGATGTTGCTACGTATGTAAATATTTTTTGTAGTTTCGAAGAAATTCATAATGTCACTTTGTATCATGGACTATTAACAACAGGTTTCGACCTCAATCCTATAAACTCAATGTTAGTTAAACTTTAGGGATCAAAGTAATCATTGAATAAATTATAATATAATTCTAAGTTTCTAACGTAACACCTCTTTAGGTGGAGTATATTTTGATAGTATAATGACATAATTACCAAGTAAAACAGTCCAAGACAGGTTGGATGTACCAGGATTCTATAAACCTAACCTTGCGGTATTTCTAATACCAGGCTAAGTATGAGTTGGACTAGTAGCTATACGAAGACCTCATCTACAGTAGTATATGTACAACTGAGATTATAATATACAGAATTTTGATTTCACCTACTTGGTTTAGAAGCTGGTTCTTGCCCTCATCCAGCTGACACTCCTCTGAGTTGCTTTCTTTACATACCCCTCAAGCAATATTGGAACTCCAAATCCGGCTCATTGCAAATTTCATTCTTTCTCCGTGAAGCATTGATACTTTTTACTGAGTTTGCTGTGTGTAAGGACTTGAGATGATGTATTGAGTAGCCTGAAAGATTGTTCTACTATCAGTTTATAGGTTGAGGGATGCTTCGAGGCTATAAATGAGAACTCATCACCATATTGCTCCGTTCCTTCCACCAACAATTGCCAAACTAAGGCTCCTGCACCAGCTTTCCTCTTCTTAGCTGACTCGTAAATCTTGTCATAAACTATTTTCAGAAAAATTTCTGTGTCATATGATCCTTCCTTTTGCATACTCCTCAATGGAAATCCAACTTCTGTGAAAAGAACAGGCTTCTTAAGGATCTTTTCGCCTTCAGTAATGTGAGAATCAACCCAATGCGATAGAAAATCTATTTTCGTGTCTGAATTTATATCTTGGATCCTGCAACACAACATCATTTAAGGGAATCAAGAAGGAAACAAAAATAAACACATAAGTTTTTCTGCCAGGTTATATCTTTTCGAAAGGAAACAGAACTTGGAGCCAGTTTTCGCTTAACTTATTAAAAATAGCTGATAAACATCAAGTGCTGAAAAATAAAATTTTAAATGCAAAAGCTGATTTTGTGTTAAACAATTACGTGTTTGGATAGAAGTGCTTGAAATTGATACTAAACAGTAGCATCTATATACTACCCAGAATTGTGTGACTGGTGTAAAGTGTAGAATATGTCACAACGTATCTCATTTGGAAAAAATTTGTTCTGCTTGACTAACCAACTGTGGGGGTAAGCATGAACAGAAGTAAAATCAATGTTGTCAATTGCTGAATTCTCAATGAAGTCCACGCCAAGTGATGCAGCCCATCCGCCTGGGTTCACTCCTAAGTTTCCAGTTTTTTCCTCACCGTAAAAGCCCTCAAGTCCAACAGTCACAAGATGTTTCTGGTCCAATGTTTTGATAAATGCAGCCATCTCAGCTATCCACGCCTGCTAACCAAATAAACGTTCATGCTAAAGATGAGAAGATACGAGATACATCGTGATGAATGATAGCTTTTTATGTACTATCCTGTAACTAGTTATATGTAAACTAATATGCACAAACAAAGTCTTAAATAAGAAAATGTTCACATTGCGGAATCACAAATATATGCCAGTTCTTTCCCAAGAATGAAAAGGTCCATTGAGAGGCCAAATCTCACTAGCAAACAGTATAATCCAAAACACACCTGGAGAGCAGCAGCTGAGGAACTGGATTCACAACGAGGCTCATTTATGAGTTCCCAAGCAAATATGGCTGGTTCATCTGAATATTTAACTCCACTTATGGAGTTTTTTCTTGTCACAACAGCCTGCCATGCGCGAAAAAAGAATAACTAATTATAATATTTGTTAGACAGAAGCAGCTAATATAAGAAATCCACATTAAATGGGAAGAATCATCCACTACATGAAGAGGAATAGTTGAATAGAACTATTCGACGTTCGAATTGGAAGTTCATCAAAAGCTGCTGTAGTTTTTGTTGCACATTGCGTTCTTTTTTTTTTTTTTCTTTTGTTCTTTCTTGACAACCAGTTGAAACCTACACCTTCCAGATGAATTTCCTTGATTTAGAAAATTTTCCTTTCTAATTGGAGGGAGATAAACCAAACATGACTAGTTCACTATGCCTCCTAAATTTATGTCCTACTTTGATCAGTGAAAACTTCACTGGAACAAAGAAAAATTATGTCATAATCATCCTCTTTCTTGGATGATCATGCCTCTTCGTGGGATGTAGAAGGGAAAAAGCAACAACATGAACTAGAGCCTTATATACTCTAGGCTATGCATGGTAGAGCCTTACAATGTTACTTCCCCGGAGCCTACATTGATACTATGTAGTGATATCTAAACTTTAAATTCCGCGTCCAAGAAATGACATATATCACCTTGGATGCTTGCACACAGTGTCGAACTGCTAAATGGACAAAAGAAATCAAGAAGACAACAGAGAACATAATATAGATAAGAGAGAGCTGGTCATCTGAAACAAAGAAAGAAAAACGTCTTCAAAAAATATATTTGATGAACATTCTCAAGTGGTGAAGTTTGCTCAATTTGAAGATACCTTGACAAAAGACTTGTAGTATGCTTTGACAGTTGGGTTGGTAAAGAATTCATCTCTTGATGAAGAGACATTGGTACCAGCTTCTTGTGCCCACCTCACATATTGAGCAGTGCCACCATAAGCATTTAAATTGTTAACAAGACTGAGGATTAATCTAATGCGATGCTTCCTTGCCTCAACAATGACATAATCTAATCCCTGAAATTGATTGGATGATAAGATTACATCAAAATGCAAGGCAAAAAAATATTTATGTAGGGATTCATTGTAATGTAAATGCGCCATGTGACCAAAAAAATGCATCATTAGGAAAGGCCATCGATAATAATATGCAATACTCCAGTAAGATGAACTGAATTATGTGGACATAATCCACTCGCTAGCAAGCACACACTCTTGTGTGGACTTTTTATTTCAATTTGTGAACTTCTTAGTATGGGAAACCATTCTGGAAAGCTTCACTACATGCTTGCAGATAAAGCGGCAACATAATCCTTAGAAATGGCAAATGCTGCACCATAAAATGTCTCCTTTTCTCTAGTGTGGTCTGCTAGTGTGTGGTTTCTGTTGTTACTTCAAAGCTTTCTAATGTTAGTGATTCGATTATAAACAAAGACTGAATACAACGGATTGTTGAACAAATACTATATTTGTATCTCTTCCATCTAGGAAGCAATTCCCTATCCACACAAAACTATATTGCTAGGATCTGCAGAACTACAGTTGCTAATCAGTACTCATGAATGCTGATATCCTAGTAAATTCTATATTCCAGCAGTCTATTAACTAATGTTTATTCTGTTAAACAGGAAACTGTTGAGTCCAACAATGATATGATTTAAACGAACTTCTTTTATAGTATTCAAGGTAATTGCTAATCTGAAGCCTATCCGATCAATTACAGCAGGATTGTTCCAATATATATAATAAAGCCTTGCTAGTTGTTGAATGTTTAACTAAATATCTAAACCTCTGACTCCTCCAGGCTCCAACCTCAACTGTTAACCAGTGAGAGCAAGGTACCGAAAAGTTGTGTCAGAAATGAAGCTAGTAATACTACCAAATGTTGCAGCATATAGTATCTAACTGTGTATACCTTATACAAAGACTCAAACTTTACCTTTTTCTTTTCTCTCAACTTTTATCAACCGACACAAATCAACATCTTACTCTATAACACCATAACATAGTAAAAACGACGGTGAAATTAGAAACTTAAATATGATTCTCTTTTTGGGGAATCAAGAAACAACTTCTGAAAATGTTTAACAAGTCAGATACAAGTACTTCAATAAGCCTTATAGTTGATAGAAAAACAGCTCGGGGAACCACTATTGATGCTCTTATTAAAAGAGGAAAAAACAACTGACGTAAGAGCTTTTAACAAATAAAAGTGAAGAACCTTAAACACTCTTTCATTGAAGACTCCAGGTAAGAGCTGAAGATCACTGGATCCAGCACCATCACTGAAAGCCCAAGTCCTGCAAACACTCAAACCCATTTCAGCTCCTTTCCTCAGCATCTCAGAGACCCTATACCTTGATGAATCCACCACACTTTCTTCCATCAACCAATAAGAATTCCACCCATTAATATACAGTTCTTGAAATGTTAATGAATGAGTCTTGTGGTCTTCATTTTTTATGATAAATCTAGTTTGATTAACTCCAACAAATCCCATCTTAGGTTGCCTTAAAAATATTTGTGGAAAGGAGAAATTAAGATTGTCATTGAAGTTCAAGTATAAAATATAAAGAATGGTGAAAAGGCCTAATGCTGGATACAGTTTTTTGTCCCTCCATTGTGTGTCCATTGGGAAAGTTTGTTGGTTTGTTTAGTGTTCAATGCTAGTTATGAGGCTTTAATGAGGACTAAACCTTTTGGTTCTTATTACTATGAATGAGCATATGTAACAACAATTTAAATTTATCCTATGACATCAATCAAATTGTGACATCTTTACTACAAAACTATCTCCTAGGGATTTCTATCATTACCCCTTGTCCTTTTTTCCCCTCTCTCTTTTTTCTTTGTCCTTCTTATGTAATGAGCCTTGGCAACATTCCACAGGAGAAGACGATAGACACAATGCTAAACTAGGGAAGATTCCAAAATGTATGGAAGTGGATGAAACGTGTGGTTAAGTGTCCTGTTCAGTCTTGGTTTGAAGTTGTTTTCTGCTTTTCCTTTCCTGTCTTCAACTAAGTCAAACTTAACCTCATTATCCTTCCACTGCACCTAGACACTTTTGTGTTTGAATTAAGCTAGGGTAACACTTAATAACAACATGCTATCAACATGTTTTCACCTTCAGTAATGTGGGAGTCAACCCAGTGAGATAGAAAATCTATTTTTGCATCTAAATTGGTACCCTGAATCCTGCAACACAACATTAACAAGAAGAATAGCAATAAACACAAATTTAGTTGTTCCTACCACAGCTTTTTGAAACAAAGAAACTTAGAGCTAGCTTGGCTTAACCGATTAGAAAAAGCTGATAAGCATTCAAAGCTGAAAAACAAATATAAACAGGAAAGCTGATTTTTTACATAAGCAGTTACATATTTGGATAACTGAAGCTGAAATTAAGCTGTAATATCTAGATACTACCATAACAAGATTTGTGTGACTAGTAAAAAGGCTAGAATATGTCACAATGTATCTGATTCGGAATAAATTTACTGCTTGACTAGGCAACTGCGTGGGTAACGTGCACGGAAGTATAATCGATGTTGTCAATTGCTGAGTTCTCAATGATGTCCAAGCCAAGTGATGCAGCCCATTTCCCCGGGTTCACTCCAAAGCTTCCAGTTTTTTCGACACCATAAAAGCCCTCGAGTCCAACAGTTACATGCTGTTTCTGATCCAAGCTTTTGACAAATCCAGCCATCTCAGCGATCCACGTCTATTCACATAATCACCATTCAAGCTAAAGAAAGAAGGTAATAGATGCATCATGACGAGTAAAACTGTTCTATGTACTATCCATGAACTACTGATATGCAAACTATTTTGCACAAATTCATTAAGAAGAGATGTTAGTATAACTCCAAATTGACCAATTTCACGTTCCACCTATAAGAGCTATTTATCAGCTCTTGCTTCAAAATCCCATTTTTCCAGTTTCATTGAGAGCCTAAATCTCATTAGCACACAGTATAATTATAAAACACTCCTGGAGAGCAGCAGCTGATGATCTGGATTACAACAAGGATCATTTATGAGTTCCCATGCAAATATGGCTGGTTCTTGTGAATATTTAACTCCACATATGGAGTTTTTTCTTGTCACAACAGCCTGTCATGTTGAAGTGTTCCATTCCATCCAAAAAAACTTAAGCTTTTAAGCTTTTGGATGAGATGCTCATGCAATTCAATATGATACAAGATTAGGTCATGGGTTCAAGTCTCCCTGCTACCATTGGAAGCAAGGAAATGACTTTCATGTTTGACACATGAAAGAAATGAATCGAGTTCGCACGTGAAGGGTGCGTTCAAGAGATAACTAAATAAATGAAAGTGTTTCATCTAAAAGCAATGGTCACACCACTTCAAACATTCATGCCCAAAAAGAGTAACGAATTAAAATGTGCTTATTTCATCACATTAAAGTATATCAAAAGAAGTTTCTTAATTAAGAAATAGAGTATATGTTACTACGGAGTAAGTTGGGAGACATTAAAGATAATTTTAGTACAACCTCAGTAGTATTTGACCCAAAAAAAAAAAAAAAAAAAAAAGGAAGCACCATCCACTACAAGACAATTAATGGAAACTATTCGAAGTTGGGATTGAGAATTCATCAAAAGTGGTTGTAGTTTTTATTGCAAATTGCTTTTCTGACAACCAATTGAGTCCTACACACCTCCAAAACTAGAAGAATTTCATTGATCAAGTAACTAATAAATCAAACAAATGCCTCCCAAATTCATGTCCTTGCTTTGATCAGTGTTAACTTCACTGGGACAAAGAACAATACTTACCAGGTTTTGGGCGGACCTACATTGGTTCAAGAGGGTTACCAACATGATTTGATAGAATCGAGAAGAATTGCAATAAATACAAATTTCGTTGTTCCCACTGCATATTTTTGAAAGGAAGTGTTGCTAATTTGAGTAAAAACCAGAAAATTAACAGGCGAATGCTTTACGAATAAGAACAGTAAGATATAAAAGTACGAAGAGAAAAAGAACTTAAAAAGTTGACAGCAAGTCTTTAAAAGAACTGTTGCAAAAGTGAATAACTCAATTACAATCTGAACTCCAATTTAAAAGAGAAATCTAATCAACTACTAACTTCATGGTGCTAAAAATCAGCAGAAAATCAGCTAAAACTAACAAACTCAACTTAGAAAAGTGATTATTGAACTTTTCAAACTAAGTTACTGCACTTAAAAACTAATCTTGCATTCTAAAACAAAGTAACTAATACTCCTTCTTACTTTAGGATCTGCACACACCAAGCTTCAATCTTATGGCAATGGCTTTGTAAAAGCATCGACTAATTGATCGATCTCTTTTGCAATAAATGAGAGTCACATCTCCATTCTTTTACACTTCTCTCAAGAAAAAACAACTTGATGTTGAAGTGCTTTGTCTTTTCATGAAAAACCGGATTATCAGAAATAGCTATTGCAGCTTGATTGTCATAAAAATCTCTGTTTCCTCCTTCTGCTTAAGATGAAGATAATTAAATATTTCCTCAACCATAATGCTTGATTTACAACTGTGTTGGCCTAAATCTGATTAGGACGATAAATCGAATTTGTTTTAGGTTAACTAACAATTGTTTGTATCAAAGTCGTGAAATAACAAGAGATACAGCAAAGAAATTTGAACAATAACAAAAAGATGAAAAGTAAGTGTTTGTGATATATTTTTGAATGATTTTCCCTGATTACATAGCATATATTTATAGTTTATAAGGATGAAAAGACAATAATTACACTTAATAGCCATTATACCATGTTCAATCATGGTCATCTTATGATCTTCCTCATAAATGTCCATATAACGATCGGCAGTTATAGAAAAGCTCATTCGTCAAAGAGTGAAACTTCCCCGAGGGATGAACTTTCTTGCCACGTGATGACTACCTTCGGTCACCCCGAGCGACGACTCTTAGCCAGGATTCATTCTTGCCCGAGGCATCTAGCCTCGGGATCAAAGCAAACTTTTTTTCGAAGAGTTGTCCTCAGAGGACTCAATCGAACCATGCCTTGAGCCTTAGCGTCGAGGCTCGGTAAATTTCTACCCAATACAGATAGTCCCCCCCACCCCTCAGATAATTGTTAGAATTTTTCAAGGGGTGGAATGAATGCAGCGGGAAACAAACATAGCCACACGTGCACCATGAAATTCGAAAATGGTGGGTGTCACTCCATGTTCCCATCCATGACACATGGCATCCGTCGATTGGGTGTGACTATTCGTTCCTTATTCCCCATGTAAACGCAATGATAATCCTTCCACTATATATACCCCAACTTGTCTTCCTTCCTATTCACTTTTCAATTTCTCTATCAACAGTTATTTTTCCATAACTAAACTTTACCTTGAGTTCTTTCTTCTTGAATCCCAGTCATAAAAGAATATTACCAAGAAAATGTCTGCAACTCATTCCATGCAAAATTCTTCAGGTCCCTCTATAGAGGGAATCCCCGATGTTGCCACCATGATCGTCGGCAACGAGCTAGTGAACGTCCCAATACCCCTAAACATTATTCCGCCATTGGACGACCATACAGAGGTGACATCTCAGCCTAGCAATATAAACCCAAGGGTGGCGATATTGAAGAAGCAGGCGGCGAAGAAGAAAATGTCGCCGCGGAGGTTGGTGACGCCGAAGTTGAAGTTCCAAAACCCAAGAAAAAAAAGTCTCATTTGAAAGAGCTCACACCCGAAGACGCCATCCCCTCGAAGCTCGACCTTTCAAATGACTTCATAATGCAGGTCCAGACTAAGGCCGATATTAGAAGGAATAGAAATATTCCAATTTAAAACACTCCGAGCCTGATCATAACAGGCCAATATTCATTTCATTCGGGAGGACTGTAAGTGTGGTCCCAAGGTCCAAGTTACTATCCCTGCCCCGGAGAGCCGAACCTATGATATAGTAGATGGGAGCTATTTCGTGTCACTTACCCCTTCACAATAGGATTTACTCTACCTATTCACGAGGTGGTGGATACGTTCTACCGAACCTATAACTTGTGCATAGCTCAAATTGGCCCCGGGTTCTGGAGGGTTATACAGTGCCTTGATTACCTGAGCAAAAGAACAGGAGTCTCTTTTACTTTCCATCACTTTATCTACCTCTTTTCTCCCACACTGCATAAAAATGGGATCGTTCAACTGAATAAGCGAGGCAAATTCTTGCTGATCAGAAGAGGCGAAGACATTGAAGACCGTGGATGGAATGACTGCTTCATCTTATTGCCTACCAATCTGCTGTCCTCGAAGCCTGGTTTTCCCAAGCGGTGGAACCGAACACGTAAGTCTTTGCCTCGGTTGCTTTCAACAACTTTCCTCTTCATAACTCTTTATCTCTAACTTTTTTGTTTTGACTTCTTTAGCCGAGTCAATCCCGATTACACCTCCAGACGATCTGACTATTTGAGTGCAAGCTATTATCAAGGCGAAGCCAAGAGAAGAGAGATCATGGATGATCTCTGATCTTGGCCGCCCTAAGCAAAAACCAATGGGCATGCAAGCGCCATGGTCAGTCGCACTTCACCTCTGTTGAATCTCCCTTCTAAGATTTTTCCCTGACTAATCTTCGTTTTTCTGCCTTTTGTAGGTCTCCCTAATAGGGTGGTTACCGCACCGAAAGAAAAGAAGAAGAAAGACAAGGGAAATAAAAAGAAGAAAGTCCCTGAGACTGGGGAAGCTTTGAATGAGCTCGAGGGTTTAGTTGGAGACCTCGAGAAGAAGAAAGAGGAAAAGAATGAGGGAAAGACTGCTCCCGAGGGGCCATCAGACCGGGGTAAACACATCTTTTCTTTTCTTTTAACACCCAACCCCACTTTTCTTCACTGACTCTCTTTTTCTTTTTGAAGCTCCAAAGAGAAAAAAACAGGTTTTGAAGAAGTCTGTCGGGGCCAAGCGGGCTAGAGTAGAGGGGAATGTCAACCCCGAGGTAGCTACTCCTCTTCGTAGGAGTTTGATTGATGAGCCCGAGGAAGAGGAGGCTCAAAGAGAGGTTGAGACCATCGAACTTGAGGCGTCGACTTAACCGGATGATGAAGCTGAAGAGGCAATCCATTCGTCAGCTAATAAGGAGAAGAGTGTGGATGGGCCCCCTCGTGCTGAAGAAAAAGCTTCACGAGCTGCGTCCGAGCCTACTCACGACTCGATTCCCCGAATGCAGGTTAGAAGCATTGAACTTCCCTCCGACCTCTGCCTTTTGGACGACGATGTGGCGGTCCCAATCAACTGCAGAGGACTTCTCGGGCCACTGGAGCGAGAACACCTCGGGAGATCACCCATGGCCGATTTGATGGCTGATGCAGCTCAGCATGCAATTCATGTATTTTTTGCCTCACTTATCCTTCTTCATATTCTACCATTTCCCTTTCTTGAATCTTTATTTAATCCTTTATAGGGGTACATCTATTCAATCAGGGCTGCCAAGATCGAGGCCCACGGAGCTTCAATTCTTAAGAAAACCAAGGATGAATGGAACCAAACAAGAGCCTTGAATCTCGAATAGTCGATTTGGAGAAACGACTACTCAATGCCAAAATTGTATTGGATGATGCTCGAAAGGCTGCTGACAAGTTTGGCCTCGAGGCAGCCAATACTCATGGTTGTATCTTCCCCCGAGGCCAGAATGGCGGTCTTGAAGGAATCTTGCAAGGTCGAGCTGGCAATCGCGCTGAAAAAAGTAACCGACAAGGCCAAAGCTACTATTACTAAAAATGATGAGAAATATCATTCGAAGATAAAAGAAAGCTTCCTCAAGATAAATGAGCTAACTGAAAGGAAAGAGCAGCTCGAGGCTGAAATTGTGACCCTTCTGGGAAAAATAGCTTCTTTCTCATCGAAGAAGAGCAACGAGGGCAACGAGGGCAAAAGTTGACAAGAATTAGGCCATTATCCAAACAAAGCTGAAGACTCTCAAACAGTGTTAAGTTGGGGTGGATCCGGATGCAGAGATAGCCAAGGCTGAAAATGATGTCGTGAAAGCCCAGCAGCTGATGAACAAACTTCCCTCGAGTAGTAAGAGCTCGAGTAATTAAGACGAGGGTTCTAATGTTTCATCTTCAAGTAGGGACGAGGCCGATGAGTGATATCTCATCAGTGTATTTTCTATTTTTTGTCTTAGGCCTTCGACCCGCTGTTTTGTAAATATTTTCACGCTGGCCTTCGAGCCTTTTATGAGTAAACTTGAATGCTTTAAGTGTTGATCTTCGTTTCATATTTAAAGCTTTTGACATGCCACTTGAGTACTTGCTTGCTGTTGACACCCAATTTTGTCCCGGAAATTGTAATTGAAATCAAATTATTTTTAATTTAAAATTATTAATTGGTTTTGGAAGAAAATAGGTTAAATTCATAACTCATAGCCTTAATTTTGCCTACCCATGCAATTGCTCCACTCCTAAGTAATCCAAGATGGAGGTTAAATGTGCGAGCCCCTCCAATTCAGCCTACCCTATGCAAACCCTCTCATTTTTTTAAATTTATCTTTAAGAAAAAAAACAGGTTAAATTCGTCCTAAAGCTAAAGTCTTGTCTACTTATGCAAAGCTCATATATACACACACGTGCGCATCTTTCTATTTTTTGGAGAAGCCCTTTCCCGTTACATTTTCATTGAATCCCCCAACCCAATTCCCTGACCCGAATCCCGACCCGCGATTCCCATGTTCAAAAGTCAGATCAGTCCAAAATTCCAGCTGGTGAAAATCGTACAAACCTTATGCTAAAGATCCGTTGGAGGTCGTTTTGGGTATTTCTTATGGCCCTTAGAACCCTAATTGTTTGGATAAAACCAGTCTTAAAGGGATGAGCAGCAGGGGAAAGGGGGGAAGTAGATAGAAACAGCAGCTAAAAAAAAAGAAACATGGAGGAGGGATGGGAAAATAGAGAAACGGTAAAATATAAAAGGCATATAAGTTTTTCAGTTTTCAAGATATAGAGAAGGCTACTGGTTTCTGTTAGATTTTGCTTATCACTTCTGTGTTAGTCGAGTCGACGACCTTGCTAGAGTCGTCGCGCTTAGTCGAGTCGTGCTTTTCTCAGATCCTCGCCCCTTTTCACTGCGTCGCAAGAGGTAATATTCTCTTCTCTTTATTTTTCTGTTCTTATTTTGCTAGAATCAGTGTTTCGCTTAAATAAGCTTAACTTTGCCTATGATATGACAATAGTTTTGTTCCCTGTTCGTTAGTTTTAAATGTTGTTTGTGGAGCATAAATATGTAGATAAAAATCATATTATGTTAAAATTTATCTTGCCTGCAGCTAGCATTAAAGATTGTACCTTTATTGTTTCAATTAGCATTTAGAGTTCATTATTTAAGAAAATTTGTCTTGAAAGTATGAAGGGTTAAAGGCTTAGTCTTTTCTTCAGTTTTTCTTATCTGTATCAGTTAGAACTTCAGCTCAGTTTCTTCCTGGTGTTTGGGGTTCTGCTTGGGCTTTTGAAGTGCAGCAGATTAGTAGTAGCTGGTCTGGAGTTTTTCAAGTACTCAAGGTGGTGTTCTGGTTGTTTGAGAGTAGTTCAGAAGGTCTGTAGGCTAGTGTATGAAGGTCTGGTGTTGTGAAGGAGTTGTTTCTGGTAGTTGAATGAAGTGTGGGATGTTGTATAGCTCTTTGTAGGTTGTGAGATAGTAAGGGTGTTTGCAGGTTGAAATGTGTTCTGGAGGCAGTGAGGTGAGGAGCCTGTGAGGTGTGTGTAAATGATATCAGTCGATGAGGGGATCTGGAATGTTCAGGTTGTCCAGAGTATAGAGGATATCCTGGTGAAGCTTAAGAGGCTTAGGTGAGTTGGTGGTCGGTTAAATCTAGCTGCAGGTCCCGGAGGTTGTGAGAATTAGAGGGAGTATGGTGTCTAAGGTATGTTTGTGTTTGTTTCGGGGCTCTGATAGATATGCAGGTGCTTGGTAGATGTGTTAGGAGTTGTAGGTGCTGGAGCTTTTGTGTGTATGCTAGGAGATAGGCCTGGATGCTGCAGTTTCAGGGGTCTTAGGTGTGAGTTCAGTTCTGCTTAAAGGAGTGAAAGGAGGTGCTGAAGTAGTTGAAGGGGTAGCAGAGGGGTGAGGTTCAGGGAGTTCAGGTATAGTTCAGTGTGTGTGTGCAGCCTTTATTATATTGCTTATGCAAGTTCAAGATATTTCTTGTTTGGTTCCTGTTAGTTTAGGAGCAGTTCATTAGTGTTTGTTCCCTATTAGCTTAGGAGCAGTTCTTTTGGTGCTTGTTTGGTTGGTATATTGGGGGGGGTGACAGGGTCTGTGAGGTTGAGAGTGAATATAGTTGCAGCTACAGGTTCTGGGAGTTAGTTTGGAGGTTGTATAGGTTGCTAGTTTGTTTAGGTGTTTCAGGGAGTTAAAATGAGTTTATATAGTCTCAATTGGAGAGATGAATCCCTCTGTGTGCTGTCCAGGTTGATAATGAGCTGAGTCTATAGTTTTGATTGCATGTAGGGAGGGTGCAAGTGGTTTGTAAGAGGAGGTTAGAATATCGTTTGAAAATGTGGTGTAGTTGTTTTAGTAAGTTGTTGTTGCTACAAATTCAGGGAGAAGAACAGGGTGTATAATGATCAGGTTTAAGTCCTAGAACTGCTAACCTGTCTTGGCTTCGCTGTGTCAATTTCAGTTTTGGTTAAATTTCAAGGCTGCATGCTTTAATTTGGCTTCCCTTTCCTTTAATTGTCTTCCAGTTTCCTTTCCCTGCCTTATTTGCCAGGTAGCCATGATTGTTGTTCATCTTTGCTTAGTTTTGAATAGCCTTAGGTCTTATCAGGCATTGTCTGAACTCTGTAGTAGGTTCAGTCTTCTGGGGTTCTCTTCACAATATAGCTTGCAGCAGTTTCAATGTAGTAGTATAACCTTGTCATTGTTCTCTTCCAGTTTTCTTAAATTTTAGCTAATCCTAAAGCAGTTAAAGTTAAATCAAAGTGCAAGTTGTTTTGTTCTCCCTTTTTCTATTTTATTATGTTCTTGGTAACAGTTAGGGACTTGCAATGGTTTCTCCTTAGTTCAACTTGTTTGCATTACAAGAGTAAGTGAATTACTAAATAGTTCTTATAATGATTTGGATATCGGTTGTTTAAGTTTGGCCCTCACTGTCAAGAGTTTATTTTCAAGTTTTCTCATGCTCAAAGTTCTGTAAATTCATTATTTGGATCGTAGCCATGCCCTATAGTAATCTGTCTTGAAATGTTTATCGTTTTGCTACAAAAGATTTAGATGATTGTTCTGGTATGGTGTCCTGTTAAGCTTTAGTTTGTTTTTCTCTCGATGCCTTGGTAATGCGAGCCTAAACTAGTTATGAAATCACTTAGCGTCTATGAGGTTATGAGAATTGTTTGATTTTAGCGTATTGGCTTTATATTCTTAGTGTTCCGGTTCATATATATATATGCTAATCCTTATATTCTGTTTTCTTTACATGAAACAACCTTTGGGAACGAGTTCACTAACTCACAAATGGGATGGCTTATGGACATTGGAGTTGCATTGGGGTCAAGATTCGGGCTCAAGTTCTCGAGACGTTTAGAAATCTATAGAAAATTCAAGGCTCCCACGAGTTAATCATCTTCCGGGTTCTACTTTTTGAAACTTAATCTCCTACTTTTAGTTAGATCCTTATTATAATAATTTATTGATGTTGTAGAGTAATCATGTATTTATATTTATGAATAAATATTTATTTGATTGAGATATTATCTACTTTATGGTTATTACCTTTTAATTTGAGTTGTTATTTAATTTATTGCGAATAGTAGCCAATTATGCAAATGCGTGCAAAATTTCATAAATTTTCAAAAAACCACGTTAATAAATAGAGTACGAGAAAAGGCTTCTATCTTATTGATACGAAGTAGTTTCTTTAAAAAGTCAAAATTTATAAAGAAGTTTAAATTAACTTCTAAATGTCCCGAAGCGACTTTGCAAAAAGCGACTTGAAATCTAAGTTCCATCTTATGGTGAGATACTCGGATTTTAAAGTTGAAATTAAGCAAGTGCCATTTATGCGCTATCTCATACGAGTTGGAAAAGAAATTAGGACGATCAAATCGTTCTTTTTCAAAAGAAAAATGCGCTTTTAATTTATTTTACTTTTATATATTCTATTTTATTTATAAAAAAAAAAAGACAAGTAAAACCTTTTGAATAAATTGTTAAATGTTTTGAAAAGTTACTAAATTTAATTGGTTGAATTAATTAATGGTTCAATTAATTATTTTAGAAAAGTGCATAAATAACACTTGCAAATTAATTTGGAAACCTGTCGGATTAACCGTTGTTAACGAAATTTCGAAAGTGCCTTAAAAACCTTCTTTTGAAATTAACAAAACCTCTTACTTAGAATCTCTGAAAGACCGCCTTTTTCTAAAACGGAGTTTTGCACGCATTTGCTTATTTGGTTCCCTGTTTTCCTTAAATTGGGTGGCGACTCCAAAAAAACTCCAAAAGAGTTAGTCCATCACATTGATATTCCTAAATTTAGCCCTTCGAGGTTATTTTTTGGGGTTCAACAGCGTGGCGACTCCGCTGGGGAGCAATAAAGGTTTTGACCATAAAGGTTTCCAATTATTTGCAACTAGCATGCCTAATTTATTTGCTTTATTATATCTGTATGTGTGGTTTGTTTTGGAAAGCATGTATTACATTTTATTTGTGCATAGTCCGCATTCCGTTTATATTTCCTCCCTCATAGAGCCTGTCAATTCTCTTTCACCTCCTCGATTTCATCATGGGGCACCCGCTTGACGGGTAGTTATGCAGGAAGGGCATTGCCCTTACCTCACTCTTTGAAACTTCTTTCGTGTCACCAAAAGTTAGTTCGGGATATTGATGTTGCCTGGTTTTGTCATGGCCGGTTCTACCATGTTGTGAGGCCAGGTCTATCCCGCATAGGTCGAGTCAGCCTCAACAGCTAGCCCATTCTTAGAAGGAGATTTTAGGACATGCATGCATATACACCTTAGTTTGGACCCGGTCCTTGGTACCGCTTTCAGGAATTAAGAAACTGCCCTTTTGTTGACGGGTTATTGCAGACCCAACGACGTTGCATCTTATGTGATCGTGTGGATATTATAACGAACTCCAAGCCATTTGCCATGTCAAATTTGAGAAGTTGACAATTATGGCAGTTTATTTATATCTCAATTTTGTATTGGCAAACGACTTGTATCACTATAATATCCACATGTGTGTGCAATTTGACGATTAGGCCTACCTTTGGCACAAAGAGGCACCTTACAAGGTAGGACGCGCCCGCATTTTCATTTACGCGCAACTAATTGTGATTGTCACATGTCAAACCTTTTTAAAATGCAAAGCGCTACGTGACGCGTGCTACATGATTGTGTGCAATTTTGTCAATAACATGCAAACTAACATAGTTACCTTTTGAAATTTTCTTTTGTTTTGTTTATTCCCCATAAATAGAGAGAGTTTGATTCGTGTTGACTCCCGAGTTGGTTAAGCCTCTAATATAAAGTGAAGCAAGCAATGACTGATTTGATTGGTTATCAGACTGGTATCCCCGAGTCTTCAAATGAGCAAGCGGTCGTTGTTCATGAAGAACAAATTTCCTTTTTTCCTCAAGAAAGGCAACAGGGGCAATTTTGCAAAGCGAGTTAAAGATGTAAAAGATCATAACTGGGGCAAATTTTGCAAGGCAAGTTGAAGATTTGAAAGATCATAACTGGGGCAGATTTTGCAAAAAAGCCGTATTGCTTGACAAAGATAAGTTGGCCAAGTCTCAAAAGATGGATCGCAAATCTAGACAACGGGAGAAGAAGTAAGCGGTTGAAGGATGAAGTCAGCATGAATCAAATGCTCCCCCCTCCCTCCCAAAACTAACAATTTTTCTTTGAGTGCAGGAATTCTCAAAAGCAGCAAAATGAGGAAAACTAGCAACCATTTGCCAAGATAACCGACCGAGATTGGAAGCATTATCTGATTCAACGCATACGCGAAAAGATTTTATTTCTCTCTTTATTTCTGTCCTTGTTTAATCAAAATTCATTGCTTTATCGACAACTTTACTTTACACTTTGCAGGAATTAAGCATTAACTCAGTTTTCTCAAGGACAACACTCAACTCTTTAAGGCTTCACCAAATATAAGCCGGACGGCTTAAAGTCTCACTTTATATCTCATTTTTCTTTGACATTTTCCTGTTTATATGAATTTAATGAAAACTTTATTTTGCAGGCTATTCTAACATTTATTTTACAAGTACCAACATCAAGCCTACTGGTGAAAACCGAAGATGTCACTTTATTGTCATTATTTACTGTTGACAATCGGTGATATTATTTTGGCAAAATTTTTGCCAAACTTTATCATAGACTATTGATCGAAGTAGTATTGGTACCGCAAACCATCAAGGATGCTATTATCGAAGACCATGACTTTCAATATTGGATCCATCGTACACAAACGGTGGTATTATTCTAATGGCTTTTTATATTTGATCCATCGTACACAATCGATGGTATTATTTCAATGGCCTTCTATTTTGGATCTACCGTACACAATCGGTGGTATTATTCTAATGGCCTTCTTATATTGGAATCATCGTACACAAATCGATGGTATTATTCCAATGGCTTTCTTATATTGGATCAATCATATACAATTGTTGGTTTTGTTCCAATGGCTTTTATATTGGATCCATCGTACACAAACGATGGTATTATTTCAAGGGCTTTCTACTTTAGATCTATCGTGTTCAATCGATAGAATTATTCCAATGGCCTTCTTATATTGGAATCATCATACACAATCGGTGGTATTATTCCAATGGTTTTTAATATTGGAATCATCGTACACAATCGGTGGTATTATTCCAATGACCTTCTTATATTGTTATTCCAATGGCTTTCTTATATTGGATCAATCCTATACAATTGGGGGTTTTATTCCAATGACCTTTTATATCGGATTTATCGTATACAATCGGTTGCATTATCTCAATAGTTTTATTATGATGGTTTTATTATCCAGTCTATCGTATACAATCGAAGACATTTATTTATGAAGTCTACCGTATACAATCGGAGATGTTATTTTGGGGGTCTGCCATAAACAATCGGAGACATCACATCTACCAAGTCTACCGTAGACAATCGGAAGCGTGGTTCTTTATCAAGTCTATCGTATACAATCAAAGACATTAATATGAAGTCTACCGTAAACAATCGGAGACATCATATTTACCAAGTCTACCGTAGAAAACCGGAAGCGTGGTTCTTTATCAAGTCTATCGTATACAATCGAAGACATTATTATGAAGTCTACCGTAAACAATCGGAGACATCACATTTACCAAGTCTACCATAGACAATCGGAGGCGTGGTTCTTTATCAAGTCTATCGTATACAATCGAAGACATTATCAGTGAAGCCTACTGTAAACAATCGGGGGCCTCATTATGAAGTCTATCGTAAACAATTGAAGACGTCATAATCATTTAAAGCCTTCCATAAACAATTGGAGGCCTTTTTATGAAGCCTATCGTAGACAATCAAAGGCGCTATTGTTATGGAGCCTACCGTAAACAATCGGGGGCCTCATTATGAAGTCTATCGTAAACAATCGAAGACGTCATAATCATTTAAAGCCTTCCATAAACAATTGGAGGCCTTTTTATGAAGCCTATCGTAGACAATCGAATGCGCTATTTTTATGGAGCCTACCGTAAACAGTCGGGAGCCTTAATATGAAATCTATCGTAAACAATCGAAGACGTCATCATCATTTAAAGCCTTCCATAAAAAATTGGAGGCCTTTTTATGAAGCCTATCTTAAACAATCGAAGGCGCTATTGTTATGAAGCCTACCATAAACAATTGGAGGCTTTATTATGAAGTCTAACATGAACAGGCAAAGACGTCATTATCATGAAGCTTACCATAGACAATTGGAAGCCTGTCGTAGACAATCGAAGGCGCTATTGTTATGAATCCTACTATATACAACTGGAGACTCGATCATGAGTCATTGCCGAAAGGCGGCATTTTTATCCTTATATTTTATTTAAGTCTACTTTATGTTTCTATGGATTGAAGTCCTTTACGGGTCGTTTGGTTGAGATAGAGTTTACGCGGGTATTAACAATGTACGTATTAGTAATACGGGTATTAGCAATGTGGGTATTAGTAATATGGGTATTAATAATGCGGGTATTAGTAATGCGTGGGTATTAGCAATGTGGGTATTAGTAATGCGGGTATTAGTAATGCGGGTATTAGTATTGCGGGTATTAATAATGTGGGTATTAGTAATATATGTATTAGCTATGCATATATTATAACGTAGGGATTATTTCTTGAATCACTAATATATTACAAATTAATATACAATGTTATAATTTAAAATATTTAATTAGTCCTTAAATACAATTTAAAAATATTCTTACTATTATGAGGGTTAATTTTGTCATTTTAAATTTTAATACCTGCATTATTAATACCCGCATTATTAATACCACCTTCTACCCCACATAAAATAATACATAGATTCCCGCATAACTTATGCGGGTATTAGCTATGCGGAAATCAAAATTTTGAACCAAACATTGTATTAACAATGCAATATTTAATGCGGAATACAAAAAAGCAACCAAACATGGTACAAAATAATGCAAGTTTCAATGCAGGGATTATTTTTTCAAATGGTGCAACCAAACATGGTATTAGCAATGCAAAGTTTAATGCGGGTATTACGCACAATAATACATGCTACCAAACGACCCCTTATTGTTTTATTTTCAGTCTACCAATGGCCCTGAAGTCATCTTGCCTCACAAAGCCGGATTTCTTCTAGTTGATTGGAGACGAGCTCGTCGTTGACATTGAAACCAACATCTACAAATTTTATTCATTATCTATTTCTTACTCCATTTATTAAGCCTTATTTGCAGTTACACGCTTACCGTTTGTCGAGTTTATTATAGGATATTAGCAGCACCGCAGCAGTATTTGGAGCATAGCGTGGAACTCTTTCTTAGCAGTGAACTGGGGCAATTGTTGATATGAGCTAGACTCGTCAACGAGGATCTGAAGAATCGCACTCGAACAAGCAAGTCTATCCTAATCTTTCATTTCGGATTAGGGTGTCAGTTTGGTTTCTTTTCTATTCGTGCGTCTTTTCTGTCAATCGTGCACGTCTTCGTATCTAAGTATCGTTGAACTACATATGGCCTGATTCTCTTTCAGCCCGAGATATGTAGGCAACTCAGAAACCGGAGTTCGGCCATGCCTATGAGCCTTGGCTTTTGGTCCATGGAATCAAAAGTGTTTTGCTTTATCGTGACAAAATTGGCTTTATGTCAACTTCTTTACCCTGAAAACTCTTTCATCATTTTCCGGGTAAAGAGGGGCAGCTGTTGACACCCAATTTTGTCCCGGAAATTGTAATTGAAATCAAATTATTTTTAATTTAAAATCATTAATTGGTTTTGGAAGAAAATAGGTTAAATTCATAACTCATAGCCTTAATTTTGCCTACCCATGCAATTGCTCTACTCTTAAGTAATCCAAGATGGAGGTTAAATGTGTGAGCCCCTCCAATTCAGCCTACCCTATGCAAACCCTCTCATTTTTTTAAATTATCTTTAAAAAAAAAAAACAGGTTAAATTCGTCCTAAAGCTAAAGTCTTGTCTACTTATGCAAAGCTCATATATACACACACGCGCGCATCTTTCCATTTTTTGGAGAAGCCCTTTCCCGTTACATTTTCATTGAATCCCGCAACCCAATTCCCTGACCTGAATCCCTGCCCGCGATTCCCATGTTCAAAAATCAGATCAGTCCAAAATTCCACCTGGTGAAATTCGTACAAACCTTATGCTAAAGATCCGTTGGAGGTCGTTTTGGGTATTTCTCATAGCCCTTACAACCCTAATTGTTTGGATAAAACCAGTCTTAAAGGGATGAGCAGCAGGGGAAAGGGGGGGAAGTAGATAGAAGCAGCAGCTAAAAAAAAGAAACAAGGAGGAGGGATGGGAAAATAGAGAAACGGTAAAATATAAAAGGCATATAAGTTTTTCAGTTTTCAAGATATAGAGAAGGCTACTGGTTTCTGTTAGATTTTGTTTATCGCTTCTGTGTTAGTCGAGTCAACGACCTTGCTAAAGTCGTCGCGCTTAGTCGAGCCTTGCTTTTCTCAGATCCTCGCCCCTTTTCACTGCGTCGCAAGAGGTAATATTCTTTTCTCTTTATTTTTCTGTTCTTATTTTGCTAGAATCAGTGTTTCGCTTAAATAAGCTTAACTTTGCCTATGATATGACAATAGTTTTGTTCCCTGTTCGTTAGTTTTAAATGTTGTTTGTGGAGCATAAATATGTAGATAAAAATCATATTATGTTAAAATTTATCTTGCCTGCAGCAAGCATTAAAGATTGTACCTTTGTTGTTTCAATTAGCATTTAGAGTTCATTATTTAAGAAAATTTGTCTTGAAAGTATGAAGGGTTAAAGGCTTAGTCTTTTCTTCAGTTTTTCTGATCTGTATCAGTTAGAACTTCAGCTCAGTTTCTTCCTGGTGTTTGGGGTTCTGCTTGGGCTTTTGAAGTGCAGCAGATTAGTAGTAGCTGGTCCAGAGTTTTTCAAGTACTCAAGGTGGTGTTCTGGTGGTTTGAGAGTAGTTCAGAAGGTCTGTAGGCTAGTGTATGAAGGTCTGGTGTTGTGAAGGAGTTGTTTCTGGTAGTTGAATGAAGTGTGGGATGTTGTATAGCTCTTTGTAGGTTGTGAGATAGTAAGGGTGTTTGTAGGTTGAAATGTGTTCTGGAGGCAGTGAGGTGAGGAGCCTGTGAGGTGTGTGTAAATGATATCAGTCGATGAGGGGATCTGGAATATTCAGGTTGTCCAGAGTATAGAGGATATCCTGGTGAAGCTTAAGAGGCTTAGGTGAGTTGGTGGTCTGTTAGTTCTAGTTGCAGGTCCCGGAGGTTGTGAGAATTAGAGGGAGTATGGTGTCTTAGGTATGTTTGTGTTTGTTTCGGGGCTCTGATAGATATGCAGGTGCTTGGAGATGTGTTAGGAGTTGTAGGTGCTGGAGCTTTTGTGTGTATGCTAGGAGATAGGCCTGGATGCTGCAGTTTCAGGGGTCTTAGGTGTGAGTTCAGTTCTGCTTAAAGGAGTGAAAGGAGGTGCTGAAGTAGTTGAAGGGGTAGCAGAGGGGTGAGGTTCAGGGAGTTCAGGTATAGTTCAGTGTGTGTGTGCAGCCTTTATTATATTGCTTATGCAAGTTCAAGATATTTCTTGTTTGGTTCCTGTTAGTTTAGGAGCAGTTCATTAGTGTTTGTTCCCTGTTAGCTTAGGAGCAGTTCTTTTGGTGCTTGTTTGGTTGGTATATTGGGGGGTGACAGGGTCTGTGAGGTTGAGAGTGAATATAGTTGCAGCTACAGGTTCTGGGAGTTAGTTTGGAGGTTGTATAGGTTGCTAGTTTGTTTAGGTGTTTCAGGGAGTTAAAATGAGTTTATATAGTCTCAATTGTAGAGATGAATCCCTCTGTGTGCTGTCCAGGTTGATAATGAGCTGAGTCTATAGTTTTGATTGCATGTAGGGAGGGTGCAAGTGGTTTGTAAGAGGAGGTTAGAATATCGTTTGAAAATGTGGTGTAGTTGTTTTAGTAAGTTGTTGTTGCTACAAATTCAGGGAGAAGAACAGGGTGTATAATGATCAGGTTTAAGTCCTAGAACTGCTAAGCTGTCTTGGCTTCGCTGTGTCAATTTCAGTTTTGGTTAAATTTCAAGGCTGCATGCTTTAATTTGGCTTCCCTTTCCTTTAATTGTCTTCCAGTTTCCTTTCCCTGCCTTATTTGCCAGGTTGCCATGATTGTTGTTCATCTTTGCTTAGTTTTGAATAGCCTTAGGTCTTATCAGGCATTGTCTGAACTCTGTAGTAGGTTCAGTCTTCTGGGGTTCTCTTCACAATATAGCTTGCAGCAGTTTCAATGTAGTAGTATAACCTTGTCATTGTTCTCTTCCAGTTTTTTTAAATTTTAGCTAATCCTAAAGCAGTTAAAGTTAAATCAAAGTGCAAGTTGTTTTGTTCTCCCTTTTTCTATTTTATTATGTTCTTGGTAACAGTTAGGGACTTGCAATGGTTTCTCCTTAGTTCAACTTGTTTGCATTACAAGAGTAAGTGAATTACTAAATAGTTCTTATAATGATTTGGATATCGGTTGTTTAAGTTTGGCCCTCACTGTCAAGAGTTTATTTTCAAGTTTTCTCATGCTCAAAGTTCTGTAAATTCATTATTTGGGTCGTAGCCATGCCCTATAGTAATCTGTCTTGAAATGTTTATCGTTTTGCTACAAAAGATTTAGATGATTGTTCTGGTATGGTGTCCTGTTAAGCTTTAGTTTGTTTTTCTCTCGATGCCTTGGTAATGCGAGCCTAAACTAGTTATGAAATCACTTAGCGTCTATGAGGTTATGAGAATTGTTTGATTTTAGCGAATTGGCTTTATATTCTTAGTGTTCCGGTTCATATATATATATATGCTAATCCTTATATTCTGTTTTCTTTACATGAAACAACCTTTGGGAATGAGTTGACTAACTCACAAATGGGATGGCTTATGGACATTTGAGTTGCATTGGGGTCAAGATTCGGGCTCAAGTTCTCGAGACGTTTAGAAAACTTTAGAAAATTCAAGGCTCCCACGAGTTAATCATCTTCTGGGTTTTACATTTTGAAACTCAATCTCCTACTTTTAGTTAGATCCTTATTATAATAATTTATTGATGTTGCAGAGTAATTATGTATTTATATTTATGAATAAATATTTATTTGATTGAGATATTATCTACTTTATGGTTATTACCTTTTAATTTGAGTTGTTATTTAATTTATTGCGAATAGTAGCCAATTATGCAAATGCGTGCAAAATTTCATAAATTTTCAAAAAATTACGTTAATAAATAGACTATAAGAAAATGCTTCTATCTTATTGATACGAAGTAGTTTCTTTAAAAAGTCAAAATTTATAAAGAAGTTTAAATTAACTTCTAAATGTCCCGAAACGACTTTGCAAAAAGCGACTTGAAATGTAAGTTCCATCTTATGGTGAGATACTCGGATTTTAAAGTTGAAATTAAGCAAGTTCCATTTATGCGCTATCACATACGAGTTGGCAAAGAAATTAGGACGATCAAATCGTTCTTTTTCAAAAGAAAAACGCGCTTTTAATTTATTTTACTTTTATATATTCTATTTTATTTTAAAAAAAAAGACAAGTAAAGCCTTTTGAATAAATGGTTAAATATTTTGAAAAGTTACTAAATTTAATTGGTTGATTTAATTAATGGTTCAATTAATTATTTTAGAAAAGCGCATAAATAATACTTGCAAATTAATTTGGAAACCTGTCGGATTAACCGTTATTAACGAAATTTCGAAAGTGCCTTAAAAATCTTCTTTCGAAATTAACAAAACCTCTTACTTAGAATCTCTGAAAGACCGCCTTTTTCTAAAATGGAGTATTGCACGCATTTACTTATTTGGTTCCCTGTTTTCCTTAAATTGGGTAGCGACTCCAAAAAACTCCAAAAGAGTTAGTCCATCCCGTTGATATTCCTAAATTTATCCCTTCGAGGTTATTTTTTGGGGTTCAACACTAGCAAGACTTAGATAAATTTAAGGTAAAGCTAGCTTAGAACGACGTCTCATTCTCGAGCCGAGGCTTAAAAATAAAAATTGGCTTCATACATTGGATAAAAAAGAAACTGGATCAAGTTTTATTTCATTGATGATATTCGAGCTGATTTACATAAATCCTAGTCGTATTGAGACTTAGGCAAATTCTTATTACAAAAGCCACATCGGGCGACCACAACAAATAACTAAGCTAACTCCTAAGGGAATTGTCCCCGGTGTACGGATAGCTAGTCTTCAGGTTTCGTTTGAAGTCTCCGGTTATGGAGTGAGTCGAAGACTAACTGGACTAACTCCTCTTGCACCCCCAGTGGTCGGAAGTAAAGAATGAAGACCCGAGCATTGTGTATCGCTCCTTTCGCTTCCTGATAAGGTCAAGCAAAGGAAAATGAGGGGTTAGCATCATTCGACCCAAGCATTGGAACATTTTCAGCTCGATGTCGTAGGTGAAAGGGTTATATTTGACGAAGGGTAATGTACCTCAATGTCAGAAATAATAGCGCTTTAAGTTTGAAATATCCCAATTTAAAGGCTCTTGATTACCTCGGAGATCCTCGAGCTGATAAGATCCTTTTCCTACGATGGTTTTAATTCGATAATGCCCTTCCCAATTAGCAGCCAATTTTCCTGCATGTTTTTCCTTAGTCGTTTGATTTTAAGCCCTTAAGATGATATCACCAACCTTAAAGGTCCTGAATTTAGCCTTTCTATTCAAATAGGCTTCAATTTGTCGCTTTTGGGCTACCAACCGAACCGAAGCAATTTCTCTTCACCCTTCGAGTAAATCTAGTTCCACGCGCACAGCTTGCTGATTCGACTCCTCGGTTGCATAAGCATACCGATGGCTGGGCTCACCAACCTTGACAGGAATCAACGAGTCAGTTCCATAAGCGAGGGAAATGGGGTTTCTCCATTGCTGTTTTTCTCAGTCGTCCTCATTGCCTACAACACCCCGAGCAGCTCATCGTGCCACGAGCCTTTAACTTCATCCATCATCTTCTTAAGGTTGTCCACGATTATCCTATTCAAGGACTCAGCCTACCCATTAGAGCTAGGGTGATAAGGCGTTGAGACCACTCTGTTGGTTCCCCATATGGAAAAGAAAGTAGTTATCTCCGAACCCATGAACTGTTTACTATTATCACATGTTATCTCCCTCGGAACTCCAAATCTGCATATGATATTCTTCCAAATGAAGTTGATAACCTCGAATCATTTGGTGAAATAATGAATGAGTACAATAATGAATTTGACACTACCATTTTCCTTGGCAAATGGGCCTACAATATCCATTCCCTACTTCATAAATAGCCACGGCGACACAATTGAATGCAATGGCTCAGCTTGTTGATGGATCATCGAAGCATGCTTCTGACATTTGCCATATTTTTTAACAAATGACTGAGTATCTTCACTCATTTCGGGCCAATAGTAGCCAGCTCGAAGGAGCTCTCGTTCTAAGGTTTTCCCCCTGAACGATTTCCACACTCGCCCTCGTGCACTACTCTCATCACATAGCCATACTCCCCTGGACCCAAGCATTTGGCCGTCGGGCCGCACTAGAGTTTTTTATATAATTGCCCTTGCACGAGCAAATATGGGACAGCTTACCTTCAGAGCTTTTCAACTACCCTCTTGTTTGCCGATATGAGTCCCGAATCTAGATAGGAAATAAATTTGGTCTGCCAATCCCAATGTCTATTTATTGCATTTACCTCCAACTTCATATTTCCCATTGCGGGTGTGAGTACCCGAACTTCTGCACCAGTCCCCAGCTTCGATAACAGAAGCCAGGTTAGCCAATGCGTCAGCTTTGGCGTTTTCTTCTTGAGGGATTTGCTAGATTTTCCACTCTTGGAACGCGTCGAGGGCTTGTTGCGCTTGGATTACAAATTGCTTTATCCGAGGCTCCCGATCCGAAAAGTCACCGAGGATCTGGTTCACGACCAACTGCGAATCACTCTTCAGCTGGATTTTCTTAGCCCCCATTTTCTTAGCCAATTCTAAACCTGCAATTGCAGCCTCATACTCGGCTTCATTGTTGGTCAATTTCCCATGTTTCACCGAATGCCTTAACCTCTCCCCAGTAGGAGTCATGAGCACTATTCCAAGCCCCGAGCTGTTAGAATTAGTTGCTCCATCAAGAAAAAGTTTCCACACTTCTGAAGGCTGGACCCTTCGAAAATAGATTCTCTTTTTCTGCCTCGGGGAGTATTCTAGCACTTAAATCAGCCATGAAATCTGCCAACACTTGAGATTTTATGGCAGTTGGGGGCTGATATACAATGTCATACTCACTTAGCTCAACTGCCTACTTAGATAATCTCCCCAATAGTTCATGCTTATGTAGTATTGTTCTCAAGTGAAGGTTGTGACTACAACTATGGGATGGCATTGAAAATAAGAGCGAAGCTTATGAGCTGATACAATCAATGCAAGTTCTAATTTCTCTAAGTGAGGGTACCTTGTTTCAGCGACGAGAAAATTTTTGCTGACGTAATATATTGGTTTCTGCTTCCCATCCTCTTCTTGAACCAAAACTGCTCTAACTTCCACCTCGGAGACATCTAAATACACCAACAATGTCTCATAACCTTTGGCTTGGCGAGCAACGGTGCGTTTGCCAAGTAGTGCTTTAGTACTTTCAACGCTTCCCTACACTCGAAAATCCACTCGAATGTAATGTTCTTTTTCAAAAAAGAAAAGAACCTGTGGCACCACTCGGATGACCTTGAGATAAGTCTGCTTAGAGCTGCAAGTCGGCCAGTCAAACGTTGGACTTCTTTTGCGATTGTCAACTCCTCGGGGATTTCTTGTATAGCCTTGATTTTATCAGAATGTGCTTCGATGCCTCGTTCAGAGACAATAATCGTAAGAACTTACCCGAGCCGACCCCAAAAGCACACTTTTCAGGGTTTTGCTACATGCAATATTGCCTCAAAATCATAACAGCTTCCGTCAAATGGTTCAAGTGTTCCTCCATTCGAATAGATTTCACTAGCATGTCGTCTATATATGCTTCCATCGTTTTACCGATGTTATCTTTGAACATCCAACATACCAGCCTTTGATAAGTTGCCCTAGTATTTTTGAGACCAAAGGGCATCACCTTGTAACAATATGTTCCTTCATCTGTGATGAAAGAAGTTTTTTCTTCATCGCTTGGTTCCATTAGAATTTGGTTATACCCCGAATACGCATCTAGAAAGGTCAACAGTTTATGTCCAGCCGTGGAGTCTAATAATCTATCTAAGGTAAAGGATATGAATCCTTCGGGCAAGCCTTATTCAAGTCGGTGTATTCAACACACATCCTCCACTTGCCAGTTTTCTTTGGCACCACCACCACATTTGCGAGCCATTCGGGATATTTTACTTCTCTGATAAAGCCATTATCGAGAAGCCTCTTTGTCTCATCCTGAATTGCCTTTTTTCTTCACGCCAGCATGTGGCCTCTTCTTTTGTTTCACCAGAGGATGGTTGGGATTCACGTTCAATTTATGTGTCATTATCTCTGGATCAATCCCTACCATATCTGCATGAGACCAGGCGAAACAGTCATCATTAGCTTTTAGCAACTCAATGAGAGCTTTCTTTGATTCGGTATCTAGCTCCGAGCCTATAAACACCTTTCTTTCTAGATTTTCCTCTGATAAAGCAAAAGAATCCAACTCCTCAATTGTGGAATCCTTGGCTTTTTGCTTTTGAAGCTCCTGTATGAAGGTCGAGTCCTTCTTTACTTCTCCTTGAGAGCCTACTTTATGAACCGAGCCCTCCTCCCCGTCAGGCCTCGAGCTAAGTAACTGCAATTCGGCTGGCCCAGCCGGGGCGACTCCATTCTTCATAGCAACTGAACTGCATTCGCGAGCTATTCGCTGCTCACCTTGAATGGATCGAATTCCCCAAGGAGTTTGGAATTTAACAACTGGGTGCCAGGTAGATGGAACGACTTCCATCTCATAAATCCAGGGTCTTCCAAGGATAACATTATAAGCCATATCCTCAGCCCTCACTTGAAAAACAGTTTTCTTATCAAATCCTTCAGCAGTTGTAGTAAGAGTAATCTCTCCTAGCATCTTCTCCGTGGAATTGTTAAATCCTTTCAGTATGGTTGCATTCAGGACAACGAGGTCCTCCAACCACATCTTCTTAATAGCCCCGCAATTGATAATATTTACGGAGCTGCCAGGATCGATCAAAACTCGCTTAACATCATAGCTATTAATTCTCAACATGATTACTAGGGCATCATGATGGGGAAACATCATCCCATCACAATCTTCTTCATTGAAGACTGTTTCATTCTCCGACCTACCAGCTCGGGTCCTCTTCTCCATGGTGATCAGGAGTTTTGCGAATTTCTTCGCAGCAGCGAAGTTGACACCATTCACCTCTGATCCACCTGTTATAACATTCACAACTCTTTTAAAAGACTGCGCCCTTGGCGGCTATCCCCCTGTTGTTGCGCCCGTAAGATCAGTGTTATTTATCATTGGAAAGAATGACAGAGGTGATATGTAAGCTAAAAACGCGAATTTGGAACAAATGTTATTGCTAGTTCTCCACAGACGGCGCCAATTTGCGTTGGCCTAAATCTGATTAGGACAATAAATCAAATTGTTTTGGGTTAACTTACAATTATTTGTATCAAAGTCGTGAAATAACAAGAGATACAACAAAGAAATTTGAACAATATCAACATAAAGTGAAATAACCAGAATATTATTTTCACTATATTTGATATATAAAGTGGACTCTCATAAGCTTTTTTCAAAGCCCAAATTGAGTAAATGATTATCAATTCTATTATACCATTTTGGAGCTTGCTTTAATCCATAGATGCCTTCTTAAGAAGATAGACTTTGTCTTCTTCTCTTTCTTTTACATAGCCTTCTAGTTGTTCCACATATATCTCCTCATACAGGAAACCATTCAAGAACCCTGATTTGACATCCAACTGGTACGCCTTCCATTTCTTTTGTGTTGCAACATCGAGTAGGAGCCTGATTGTATCGAGTCTTGCTACAGGTGCAAAGGTATCTGAGTAGTCTACACCGAATATTTGAAAATATCCTTTGAATACAAGCCTAGCTTTATGCTTTTTGATCGAGCCATAAGTATTAAGCTTGGTTCTATACACCCATTTGACTCCAATCACAATTCTGTCATTAGGTCGAAAAACCAACTCTCATGTTTTGTTCCTTTCAATCATAGCCAACTCTTCCTTAATTGCAGCAACCCAACTTTGATCTTTCTCGGCTTCTTTATAATCTACAGGTTCACACAGAGAAATTTCGCATCTCCGATAAATATCAGAAAGTAACCTTGTGCCTTGAACAGGAAGATGATCCACCAAGTCATTCAGCTCGTCTTCCAAAAATACTTTGAGCTTTTGTATATGAAGTTGGCAACTTTAATATTGAAGTTGGATCCAATTCTCTACATCATCCCAGTTCCACTCTTCATCTTCCATAAAGTGAACATCTCTACTTACAATAATTTTTCCACTTTGTGGCTACAAATTTTTGTAAGCTTTTGAAACAGAACTATTGCCAATAAAAATGTCTGGAAGAGCTCTTTTATCCAGTTTATCCCTCTTTATCTGTGGGGCATGAGTGAAATACAAGCATCCAGATCTTCTAAGAAAATTTAGTGATGGTTTATAACCATACTATGCCTCGAAGGATATTTGATTCTCCACTGCTCTGGTAGGAAGCTTATTTTGTATGAAAACCGATGTATGAGCTGCTTCTACCCAAAACTTCTCTAGTAAATTCTTCTGATGCAACATACATCTTGTCATCTCTAAGATATACCTATTTCTCCTCTCACAAACTCCGTTTTGTTGCGGAGTGTAAGGAGCAGTAAGCTGGTGTTAAATTCTTGCTTCTTCACAAAATGAATTAAACTTTCCAGAGGTGTATTCTTTTCCATTGTCTCGCCTTAAAATTTGGATTTTGCAGCAACTTTGGTTTTTCACCATATTCTTGAACTTCCAGAATACTTTCAACACTTCTAACTTGATTTTAAGGAAAAAAAATCCAGCACATTCTTGTAAAATCAATCAATAAAATTTATGTAACATCGACTACCTCCTAATGATGGAGTTCTTTGAGGAAAGCACACATCCATATGAATCACCTGTAGCTTATGAGTGGCTCTCCAGTATGACTTGGGAAAAAGTTTCTTGTTTTGCTTTCCAAACTGACATGCTTTGCAGTTTGGAATGTGATCGTCAAATCCTGGAAGATCATTTGCCATCATTTTAGATTTCATATGCAACAGCCCTTGATGATGATAGTGTCCGAGCCTCTTGTGCCAAACTTCCATAACACTTTCTTTCATATTGAAAGCAGTTTGCTCCTCCTCCAATGGATTGAGTGAGAATCACTTCCTCTCTATTTTGACCTTGAACATCATATTGTCAGATGGATCTTCTATCACACATGATTTATTGTTGAAGGTTACTTTGTATCCTTTCTCAACTAATTGAGCAATACTGAGCAGGTTCTAATCAATATCTGGAACATAGAGAACATCAGTGATAAACTTAGTTCCTATACAACTTGTTATGGCTATGGTGCCCTTGCCTTTAACAACGATATACTCGCCATTTTCCAATCCTAACTTTCTTCGATTTAGTGCTTATTAACTCTCTGAACAACTCCTTATAGTATGTCATGTGGTTAGAACAACCACTATCGATTAACCAGCTTACACTTGAGTCACAACTTGTGAAACAAGAGGCAACAAAGAGATGATCTTCTTCTTCTTGATCGGCAACTTGAGCTTCTACATCATGCTGTTGCATTTTGCTTTTGCAAATCACAGCTTCATGACCCTGTAGATTGCATTTCTTGCATTTTGCATCAAGTCTTCTCCAACAATTGAAAGGAGGATGGCCCTTTTTTCCACAGTGCTTACAAGGAGGATAATTTGTCTTCTTGCTTTTGTTTTGCTTTTGTTGCTGGTTGCAATATTGTCACTATTTGCTCCTTGAATCTTCTTATTTTGCTTCTTCTTGCTTCTTCCACCTTCTTGATTCTTGACTGGTAAGGCTCCTTCAACAGCTCCTTCTTATCTCATTACACGCCTTTGCTCTTGTGCTTGAAAGGCACTCAAGAGCTCTGCTAGAGTGATTTTGGACAAGTCTGTAGTATTCTCTAAGGTTGTAATAGTAGCTTCAAATCTTTCAGGCACCGTTACAAGTATTTTTCTCAACAATCCTTGAATCGTTCAAGGTGGAACCTAGTAATCTGACACGATTTACTATTGCAAGAAGTAAGTCAGAGTACTCCTTTATGGTTTTACTGTCCTTCATCCTTTGCAGCTCAAACTCATATACTACATTCAACACTTGCATCCCTCGAATTCGTTCATCTCCTTCATACTCAGACTTGAGATAATCTCATATCTCTTTTGCTGACTTCATAGACATGATACGAGTGAAGATACTGGATGAGACTGCAGCAAACAAGCAAGCCTTTGCTTTTGATTTCCTGGTTTTCCTCTCCTAATTATTTTTTACTTTGGGCCATCGTAGGATTGTTTGGCAAGGGAATAACCTCGTAATCATCTTCTATGGCTTCACAAAGATCCAAAGCTTCCAGGTAGGTCTGCATTCTAACTGCCCAACTCTGATAACTTTCTCCATCAAAGGTTGGTAGTGCAATTGAAGAAAAACTTATTTCTCCATCCATGGCGTCCACTAAATCTGCTCTATCACTCTCACAGAGCTTAAGAAAAAAGGCTCTGATACCAATTGTTGCTAATTTGAGTAAAAACTTGAAAACTAACAGGCGAATGCTTTACGAATAAGAACAATAAGATATAAAAGTATGAAAAGAAAAAGAACAGTTGACAGCAAGTCTTTAAAAGAATTGGTGCAAACATGAATAACTCAATTACAACCTGAACTAGAATTTAAAAGAGAAATCTAACCAACTACTAACTTCATAGTGCTAAAAATCAGCAGAAGATCAGCTAAAACTAATAAACTCCAAAAACTTAGGAAAGTGGTTATTGAACTTTTCAAACTAAGTTACTGTAGTTAAAAACTTATCTGCATCCTAAAACACAGTAACTAATAGAAAGAAAATTAGAGCTAGTTTGGCTTAACGATTCGAAATAGTTGATAAGCGCAAAAAGTTAGATTTTATGAATAAGCAGTTTTATAGTATTTGGATAATTGAAGGTGATATTAAGCAGTAATATCTAGATACTAACATAACCAGATTTGTGTATGGTGGAAAGTCTAGAATATGGTACAATGTATCTGAATTGGAACAAATTTACTGCTTGACTAGCCAACTGTGCGGGATAAGCATGCATGGAAGAAAAATTGATGTTTTCAATTGATGGGTTCTCAATGAATGTCATTTCAAGTGATGCAGCCATTTTCCTTGGTTCACTTCACTAAGTTTTCAGTTATTTTCCATACCACTGAATCCCTCGAGTCCAATAGTCACAAAATGCTTCTGTTCCTATTAGCTTTTGACTAATTCAACCATCTCAGTAATCCACGTCTATTCACATAATCACCATTATAGCTAAAGAAAGAAGGTAGTAGATGCATCATGACAAGTAAATTGTTCTATGTACTATCTAAGAACTACTGACACGCAATAAGATTAGGGACACCTGGGTCCGTATGCTACTACAAGGAATATTCGAATTTATACACTGACACCACCAACATCTATATTCTCCAAAAGGACAAAATTTTGTGCTTAGGGACATGTGTCAAAGAATGTATAAGAAATTCTAGGGTTACAAAACACTATAGCCCCTCATTTACTTGTAAACACACACAACACTACTTATTGTTACTTTATCGATTTGTACAAGGATTATTTCATATTCAAGCTCTCATTTGGATCTCTTGAACCTTCATTCAATAAGATTACTTTTATTCTTTACATACTTTGTTTGCATATGGGTGCTTCTTACGTTTGAATTCTGATTAAGCTCACAGACTCGTTCATTAGCTAAATCTAATTCTAAAAAATTCATTAATCTTGATATAGTACTTTATTTTTGACCCTTTATACCATAAGCTTATTGTTAAGGCTAAAATCAGATTTTAGGTCATACAAGACCCTGGGTGAAGGTATTATACAATGAAGTGTACAAATGAGGGCATTGGCTTTGACGTCCTTGTATGAAAGAACATCTTAGAGTGACTCAACCTGTTGTGAAAGAAATAGAGAAAGTACATTTTACATTTTAGGATAGACTCATGTTTATATTTATTCCTTCTCATCTTATGAGAACAAAAAGTTTATTAACTTTTAAAGAATTTAGCTTTATTATAGCAAAAGATGAGCAACCGATATTTACTCTTTTAAGATGTGGTTAACTTAAACATTCACTTGATCCAACCTCTCAATAGTATCTTTTATAATATGTCACCATTGCGTTAAAGTTGGCATGTTTCTTAAGCAATTTAGCAATGGTAAGAGAATTTAAATTTGACAGAAATTCTAACAAACCTTGTTGTAAGAAACACTATTCAGTGGCATATTTAGCAGCCAAAGATTCTGCTTCATTACTATTACTTTATTCAATAGATCTTGAAGAAATCAAATCAAAACTCCTGCTTTGGTTCCTTCTAGGATGCATATGAACTAGACAAGTATTCTTTCTTTTTTATACGAAGATTTGTACAATGCACAAGTTGTTAAAAGTAATTTCCACTGATTATCAATATTTATTATTTGTTACTTCTAAACCCTGGACCATTATTTTTATTTAAACCACAGTATCTCAAATTTGTAAAATACTCCCTAAATAAATGTGTGGGAAAACTTCTAGATAAATACTGTTTTCTTTTATATTTATCTCATTAGAATAATATACATCATTTTCACAATCAAATATGCACTTTCTATGTTAATTCAAATAGTCTAACACAATGATAATTGGATATAGATTTATATGATATACTAAGGATATATGTTGTATAATATATGTTAATAAACATCATATGTCACATATAATACTTAATATACCATTCACATCAGTGTTGTATCACATATAATCTTTATATACAAACAATATACCTAATATATATTAGTAGTTGATATATTAATCTTATACACTTATGAGATCACTCTTTAAATTCCATTTTGTAATTTTAGTACACAAATGTACGCGAAAAATTGATGACTAGCCAATTTTGCACACGTTAAATGAGTTCCATCCACAGTTTCAAAATTCATTGAGAAATAGCCAATAAAACACTCGCGTACATTCAGGCTACTGCCGCATATATTGAATTTACTAAACTACCCTTAAAAACCTACAGCTCAACAATAAATACAAAATAACGCGTGGAAAAAACCAGAACAAAGCATACATTACTTCTCTCAACTCTCCAGATCATCGTCTCTCTCCCGGAACTTTCAAATTCAAACTGTAAAAGCTAATTGCAGGTGCGGTTCCACAGTTTCTCCGACGTTTCTGTGCTGAATTTGAATTATATTACATAAATATATCTGTTTTCGTGATTATAATCTGAATTTGTTTTTCTGAAACGCGAATTTACTGTTATATATAATTAATATGAATCTGAATTAAGTTCATAAGAGTATGCAGCACCTAGAATTGTATTACGTTTAAGCAAAAGCTTCAAAATGGCCTGATATCCCCAGCATATTGTGATGTGACCTTGCTTCAACGTAACACTAACCCCTAGCATTTAATGCTGGGGGATTAATGTTGAAGCAATGTCCCATTAGAAATATCCTGTTGTCCAACACTAAATGCTGGGGCTTAGTGTTACGTTGAAGCAAAAGCCCCGTTATAAATATCCTGTAGCTATGATTACATTTTAGCTTAGCACTTCAATATGGCCTGATATCCCCAGGATATTGTGATGGGACCTTCGTTCAACGTAACACTAACCTCCAGCATTTAGTGATGGGTATTACTGCTGAAGCAATGTCCCATTAGAAAATATCCTGTATTCCAACACTAAATTCTGGGGCTTAGTGTTACTTTAGAGCAAAGCCCCATTATAATATCCTGTAGCTGTGCTATATTAGGATATAAACTTGCACTTCAAAATGGCGTGATATCCCCAGGATATTGTGATGGGACTTTGCTTCAACTTAACACTAAACCCCAGCATTTAATGCTGGGATTTCTGTTGAAGCAATGTCCCATTAGAAAATATCCTGTATTCCAACGCTAAAAATACTGGGGCTTAGTATTACGTTGAAGCAAAGCCCCATTATAATATCCTGTAGCTGTGCTATATTAGGATATAAACTTGCACTTCAAAATGGCGTGATATCCCCAGGATATTGTGATGGGACCTTCCTTCAACCTACAGCATTTAATGCTGTGGATTAGTGCTGAAGCAGTGTCCCATTAAAAAATATCCCCAGCACAAAATGCTGGGGTTTAGTGTTAAGTTGAAGCAAAGTCCCATTACAATATCCTGTAGCTATGCTATATTTTAGCATATAGAGCTGCACTTCAAAAATCCCCCTCCACCCTGTATAATTAGCAATTAAACTATGGAAATGTATATTTATCTTATAGGTTAGCAGTTCTTAAGCTTTCATTATTAAGCTACAATTACAGTATTTTACCGTGTGGATTTCTTTGTAACTTAGTTTAGTATTTTTACTGTCTTTTATAACTACAGGTGATGGCTAAACAGTGTATTGTTCTTGCATTCAATGGGAAATGGACACCAGATTATAAGTACATAGATCATGAGACAAGGATTTTTCTACATAGTGAAACAGATACTTTTGAAGATTTCAGAAGAAACCTTTGGAAAAAGATAGATTTAGACGAAGAACATTGTGAGGCATTCATATGGTTTGATATGGAACTTGGAACAAGCAAAGGTGTCCCTATAAAAAATACCGATGATTTAATCAGCTGTTTACACTTGATGAAGAACAATTCCGAGTATAGGAGTAGACGTTTCATAGTTGACATTACACAACGAACTCCACAGTCTGAGAGAGTTGATTACACTGAAGGCCAAATGATAATGCAAATAGACAACGATGATGCTTTTGAAGTGATAGTTTTGACACCTCCATCTGTGGAAGCTGTAGCAGTAGATCAACAGTTAATGCATGCTGAAAACACAGAACAACAGCTTGTAAATATTGAACTTCCTGAGCCATCAAGTGCTGGAAAAAAGAGAAAGAGGTATTCAAGGAAGAAAATAAGAGAATCTCCTCGTCCAATACTAAAAGAAAATGCAGATTTGGACGACATCAAGGTTGGATCAATTTTTTTAAACAAACAGTGTATCACTAAATGTTTCCAGACAACTGCAATTGCACACCATTTTGAATTCAAGGTTGTGAGATCAAGCACAACGAGATATTCATTGGCATGCATGAATGAAAAATGTGAGTGGACTGTTCGATCTTCCAGAATTAAACAATCTACGCTGTTCAAAATACTGAAGTTTGAGAAGAATCACACTTGCTCGGTGGATGATAGAAAAAGAGACCAAAAACATGCTACGTCAAAGATTGTTCGAGATGAGATAGTTGAGAATCTAAGAGACGATAATTATCCTGTTAAGCCTAATTTTGTTGTTGCAGAGATTAGAAGGAAAATGGGAGTTCTAATCTCTTATAATAAGGCATGGCGTGCTATAAAAGAAGGAGAGTCTTTAATTAGAGGGACGCCTGAGGAGAACTTTCAGAAGTTACCAGCATATTTATATGTGCTAAAAGACATCAATCCAGGCCACATGTTGCTCTTCAAAGAGATGATGAGAACAGGTAAAAAAAAAAGTGTACTTATATATTTTTGTGTAGAATTCCAGTAATGCCAATTAAAAAAATCCTGAGACTGCAGTGTTATTTGTTGGATTCCCGTCACAAAAATGCTGTGATGTCGTCATTATGTATAAGTGGGGTTCCAGTACTAAAACCTGAGACTCAAAAATTTTAACATGAATTTTACTGATAACACTGCAATTCTATTATCCAGGTTCAAATATATGTTTTTTGCTTGTGCGGCATCTATCAAAGGCTGGAAACATTGTAGACCTGTGATAGTTGTCGATGGAACATTCCTTAAGGGGAGATATTCAAGCACACTATTGGTTGCAGTGACGAAAGATGCAAATAACCAAATCTTCCCACTTGCCTTTGGAGTTGTCGACTCAGAAAATAATCTGGCATACAATTGGTTCTTTAGACAGTTGCGCATTGCATTTGGTTGCCGTGAGAATTTACTGTTCCTTTCAGATCGTAATCCTGCAATTGCAAATGGGATTGCAAATGTATATCCTGAATGTGCCCATGGTATCTGTGTATATCATCTGGAAAAGAACCTTAACAAAAGGAACGTGAGTCCTGCAGTGATAAGTATATTCAATAGTGCATGTCGTGTCTACACGATTGCAGAGTTTAAAACAGACATGAATCAAATGAAGGAAACGGATAGGGCAACCTATGATTACCTCATGGAAGAACCACCAGAGAGATGGACTAGAGCTTGCTGTCGAAATCGAAGATATGACATGATGACATCAAATATTGTGGAATCAATGAATAATGCTCTGTTACATGCTCGGGGGAAATCAATACTGTCAATGGTGGACAACATAATGAACAAGCTACAGACCTGGTTTTATGAGAGACGGAAGAGTGCGCAGGATATTTTCTTTGCAACATCAAAATGGACAGATGATGAATTGAAAAAAAAAATAAAAAAAGCATATAGAATGAATGTGAGTATATCAACTAATACAGTTATTTTGGGATGTCATTTGCATTATGTCAATGATAATTCATGAAGTCCCGGGTTTTGTGCTGGGACTACATGGTATGCAAAAGCGGGGGATCCAGTAATTTGCAGCATCATATGTGTTATGCTAGTCAAGTGATCTTATACATTACATTTTTAAAGGTTGACCGGACTGCGGATCAAAGCTTTAAGGTAACAGATGAAGGGAGAGAATTCATTATTTGTTTGAAGAAAAAAGAATGTCAATGCCTCAAGTTCCAGATGGATGAAATGCCTTGTGAACATGCACTTGCTGCTATAGACAGAGTGCACCTAAACAAATCGGATTATTGCTCTATATGGTATAAAAGAGAAACATGGTTAAAACAGTATGAAGCGGAAATCAACACTGTTGGACATGAAGAATCATGGGTTGTACCTGATAGCATTAAAGTAGAGATAACAAAACCCCCAGATTTTAAAGTTAAGGCAGGTAGAAGACAGGAGAAAAGATTTGTCTCGACTGCAGAATATGTAAGACAAACGGGGAAACACTGTGGGATATGTAGAAAGCATGGACACAACAGAACATCTTGCAGACACACTCCAGTACTTCACCCATATTCAAAGAAACATAACTCCCAATAGGTATGTCTCTCTATATGCATTTTATTTTTTAATTCTATTTTAGTGCAATTCAACACCCCAAAGCTGGCTATGTTAAAAAATTTCTTTTTTTTTTATTTTTCAGTTAGGAATCGCGTCAACACTAGATAGATAGAAGACTATTCTTCTCTATTTTCATCCAGTCGCAACAAATCTGATGTCAAAAAGGACTATTCACTTCTAGAGAACTTTTTTTTTTTTACATTTTACTTCCTCTGTATTCTTTAACAAGGATTATTATATATAAAAAATACACTTCTCACTCGTTGCTGTGCAAAATAGTTGTCTCGATTTATCTATTTTCTAGTTTTTTTACTTATTGAACAACAACCACTTTGATCTTGCTTAAATAATAAAAACACAGTACTTAGAAACACAGTTCATACTATGAAAAATCATTGTTCATAATTCGACATTAACTGAAAAAACACACATGAAAAAAAAGACAAACAAACATCCCACATTAACAGAAAAAACATAAAAACTACTAAAACTTATTCAATCACAATAGGCTTCTGGGTTGATCCTACATCTTCGTCGCTGCTACCATCATCATCATCATTGTCGTCATCATCATCATCATCATCAACATCATCATCATTGTTGTGGCCTTGACCAACCTGACGTTTTACTAATGAAATTTCAAAAACCATAGTGGCAATGCCGTTGTAAACCTCATGAACAACATGATTAAACCGAAGAACATCACCCAGTCTGTAGCCTTTATGCAGAAGCATCTCCTTCCATCCATTGCACAACCTTGAATGTACCTTCCCAGCCTTGAACTTCATTTCATAATCAGTGTCATCATTTTCACAAAGTAAAAGTGCACTTCCATTGACCTTTGGCAGCTTCTCTTTCCAACTCTCTGGCAAGATCTGAAAAAATAAACTTTAACAGTTAATACAAAAAAAACAATAAAAAATTAGATGAACAAAAGCATAAAAAATAATTGGTAATTTTTTTAACATACAAAATCATCTCTTTTGAAGTATGATTTTGTTATTTGCATACTGAAATTGCCTAGTTCCTCCCAACGATCATCCTCCATATTATTGTTTCAATGAAAAAATAAATTAGTTGCAATCTTTGTTATTGTTTATTTCAACTGCAAAGCCTTATTTATAGCCTAGGAGTTACTAACTTTTGTTCAACTGTTATGGTCAAAGTGAATATGTATAGTCAAAATGAGATTGAGTATCACTATAAATGTAGTCAAAAAAGCTGTGTTTCTATGTTCTTCCCTATGTTTCTTCCAGTTCGAGATCTTCTCGTATGCCAATGTTATCCTGATATAATGCTGGTACCCGAGATATTTGCTGACACACTCTTAAAAACTGTAACAGCTTCTATATTCACAGCACCATGTCCCTTAAACTACTGGTCACAGCATAAAAATCTGGGGGATTAGTATTACTTTGAAGCGAAGTCCCATTACAATATACTGTAGCTGTGCTATTTTTTAGGTTATAAGGCTGCAGTTCAAAATCACCCCCCCTGTTGTCCCAGCATTAAAATGCTGGGACTTCGTATTACATTAACGCAAGGTCCCATTACAATATCCTGTAGCTATACTGCATTTATCAACAGAAGAGTAGTTACTTGTCACCTTAAATACCTACTAATGGAAATGGTCCATTTGCTACTAGACAAAATATTAAGGGGGAAAAAAAAAAAAAAAGAGGAACACAAAATTCGTCTGGACGATGTAAATAAAATGGGTATGCTATGGAAGAGAAGGGTTTTAATCAGAAATGCTGAGGCATGTATTACAGTATCACTATAAATGTTGTCAAAAAAGCTGTGTTTCTATGTTCTTCCCTATGTTTCTTCCAGTTCAAGGTCTTCTCGTATGCCAATGTTATCCTGATAAAATGCTGCTACCCGAGATATTTGCTGACACACTCTTAAAAACTGTAACAGCTTCTATATTTATAATAACGTCTGAGGATAAAAAGCTTGAGCACCATGTCCCTTAAACTACTGGTCACAGCATAAAAATCTGGGGGATTAGTATTACTTTGAAGCGAAGTCCCATTACATTATACTGTAGCTGTGCTATTTTTTAGGTTATAAGGCTGCAGTTCAAAATGTTTTAATCAGAAATGCTGAGGCATGTATTGCTAGGACTATACATAAACATTATTTAAGAGTCAACAAATTACACAAAAGGAAAAATTACAGCCAATTTCATTAACAATGACATAAAAATTACATAAAAGCATACTTCTAAAAACACAATCTGTTTGCCTTTTTGAATACATGATATCATTGTAAAACAATTACTAATATGTGAAAGAACAACAATACATAATATATCAATTTAAAACATTGTTTATTCTCCATAATTCCTAAACACGGGCTCCCCTGGCCCTGCGCTGTGCAATTGCAGCGGATCTGCCATCACCTTAAGCAATTCCATCAGTTTTTCATAATATTGTCGCTGCGTGTACCTTAAATTCCACAACTCATCTTCGCATTTCTTTCTGAATTCATTCAAGTATTCCACCTCCTTCTTCAGATATTCAAAACGCCAACACAGGTCTCTTGGTATTGTAGGCAAGTTCGTATCATGCCTTCGAGGTGATGGTCCATAACCATTCTAGAAAACCTGTCTCCCATTGGATGGTCCGTGGCCATTGGATGGTCGGTGGGCATTCTCCATAGATACTTTTTGATCAAATACTATTTGACACAATTTCTTTTTTTTTTATTTGTTCAATAACAAAAATGACAAATTGGATTCCTCTCTATCTGTTTTATGGGTGGGAATTTATATAGATTGGCATTTGTTTGTAAGAGTCACTTCTGGAAATTCTGAAAAGGTACAATGTGTATTTTGTCGTAAGTTCTGATAAGTCACACTGTTTACAATGGGTCACACTGTTTAACCGGATTTTGAAGTACTTTGTGTGTTGTCCAGCATTAAATTCTGGGGCTTATAAAGCTCGAATTCAAAATCACCCAAAACGAAAATGCTGTGTCTTGGTGTTACATTCAACGAAAGCCCCATAACAATATCCTGGGGTTTGGTGTAAAAATACTGGGGAATATATTGCTGATACTATACAAAAACATTATTTTTACAGACAAACACAACAGGCAAACTTACAGCCATTTTCAATAACAGTAACATAAAAATTACATAAAAAAGGATACTTCTAAAACACACAAAAGAAGTATCCTCAAGTACAATAAAGATAAATTACACTTGCTTCACATGGAAGCATAAAAACAGAATACTGCGAAACACATAAAAAAAAAACAGTAAAACATTAATGATTACTAGGAACGCGAGAGCTAGAACCAGAGGTTGAATCTGTGAAGTTCTGCAATTCAATGTCCAAGAGTTTGTCAAAAAGTTGATCCATATCTCTGTTGTTTTTCTCTCTGAAAGCTACAAAAAATTCAAACAACACATCCAAGTTATTCTTCACGACTGATACCTCAGTTTTCAAAAACTCAAGATCACTTTTCAAATTCCTAACATCGTTATTCAACTGGCGCCATTGTTGTCTTCTTACTTCATCATTGCAAGCCATTTTTTATTTTATGCTTTGTTATTTTTCCTTTTTTTTGGAATAATATTTTTGTTTTGTACAAGTGAAAAAACAAGACCACTGTCTAATTTATAGAAAACAAAAACAGAAAAAACATGTAAAGAATATTTGTTCTATTTTAGCTGATATTGTAACTCAAAAAAAGCTGTAAAGATTCCTTGCTTCTTTCTCTGTAAAGAAGAGGTCGTATCTGTATAGGAAAAGATTAAACTGAGATTTTCAACTGTATTAAAGTAACAGTATTACACAGTTGACAACACAAAAAGAAATCAAACAGATTCTGGGAAGATTCTATACATTAGAACAGACTCTCTTTTGTTCAAAAAATATATTGAAATCCACAAAATATTCCCTACTTTAACTTTGGAAATCCACAGTATTTGTGTATTGTCAAAAAAGTAGATAGATTCTTTTGTCATTTTACATGACAAGTCAGATCAATAAAAAATCTTACAAGATTCTGCAAGTTAAATTACTATAACAACACTTTTACAATATTTAAAATGCACAATAGATTTTGTTTTTTGAATGTGAGCAACATTTTCATAATTACATAAATTAATAATATTTATTCATATATAATAAACTGTTGTCACATACATTAGTCCCAGTACTTATGCTGGGGCCATGGTATTATGCAGCTGAAAACAACAGCATTTTGATCTGGAGGGTCCTATACTTGGTCCCAGTGCTTGTGCTGGAGCAATGGTGTTATGCAGTTGAAATTAACAGCATTTTGTTCTCACTAATAGAGAATTTTTTTTTTTTTAAATTTTACTTCCTCTGTATTCTTTAACAAGGATTAATATATACAAAAAATACACTTTTCATTTGTTGCTGTGCAAAATAGTAGTCTCCATTTATCTATTTTTTAGTTTTTTTACTTATTGAACAACAAACATTTTGATCGACCACAACAACACAGTACTTACAAACACAGTTCATAATGCTAAAAAGGATTGTTCATAATTGATCAGCTGCTGAAAAACTTAAAAACACAGATAAATAAAAAACACACACAAACAAACATACCCATATTATCTGAAAAAAACTTAAAAACTACAAAAACTTATTCAATCACAATAGGCTTCTGGGCTGATCCTACATCTTCGTCGCTGCTGCCACTACCATCATCATCATCATCATCATCATCTTCTTCACCCCCTCCCTCACCATCCTGATGATTTATGACAGAAACTTCAAAAACAACAGTTGCATTACCGTTGAATATGTTGTGGAACTGGTGATCAAAACGAAGTATATTGCCTATCCTGAAGCCTTTTTTATTAAGCATATCCTTCCATCCATTACACAACTGTGCGTGCTTCCCAACTTTGAAGCTCATCTCATATACCTCATCATCATCTTCACACAATATGCATGCCATTCCATTTATATTTGGCAGCCTCTGCTTCCAACTTTTTGGAAAGATCTAAAAAGAATAATATTTCACAGTTAATAAAAAAATCACAAAACACTAAAAAAAATAAATGAAAAAAATAAAAAATACTTTGGTCATTTCTTTTAACATACAAAATCATCTCTATCAAAATAAGATGATGTGATTTTCTTGTCGAAACTTCCTAGTTCCTCCACACGATTCTCTTCATCTGTCATATCTTCTTTTCAAAAAAAACTTTACAGTTTATAAGAGGAGATGAAATCTCAAAAAACTTTGTACTTTGCTTTAACTACAAAGGATTATTTATAGTAAAAAAAGTGAGTAACTGTTAGTCAGTCGGCATGTATTTTGGCAAAAATACATTAAATGTAGTCAAAGAAATTATATTTTCTATGGACTTTACAGTTTCTATAGGTTATCAATTTTCAACAAATATTGTGTAACTTAAATTACTATCACGAAATTTAATAAATATTAATTAAAATATAAAAAACGGCTCTCACATAAATTAGTCCCCCCCCCCCCCAGTACTTGTGCTGGAGACATACTGTTATGAAGGTGAAAATGACAGCATTTGGATCTGGGGTCGTATACTCATAATTGTAAATCCCCCCAGTACTTTTGCTGGACCTATATTGTTATGCAGTTGAAATATAACAGCATTTTCATATGGGGGCTGCTATTAAATTAATTCAAGAATCACGAAGTTTAATAATATTTATTCATACATTCATCCCCCCCCCCCCCAGTACTTTTGCTGGAGCTATATTGTTATGCAGTTGAAAAATTACAGCATTTTGATATGGGATCCTATGCTAATGACTGTAAACTAGTTGGAAATTATAGACTAATAATTAAAAATGACAACATAGAAACTTCACATAAAACTTCATAACAACTATAAGTTGATATGTATTTATAGAATAAATTCAATAATGTAATAACAGATGCAACTTATAATTGAAAAGGCACCATTACATAATATTTCTGATGTTGTTTACTGAACAATCACAATTCAAAAAACAACAGTTATATTACACATATATAACTGCCCCAAAAACTCAGATATTGTTTACCAAAAACTCAGATATTGAACTAAAACACAAAATATATGCTATCTTATTTCAAGCATCTTCAACAGTAGAGCCAGAACTAGAACTAGAACTAGAACTTGAACTTAAAGGTTCTAGTTCAGGCTGCCATATACGAACATTTAAAACCACACGATCTAAAGATTCCAGAACCCTAAAATGTAACGTACTTCCTACTCCAAGATTGTTAGTGCGTACAAACTCCCTCCATCCATTACAAAGTTTTCTCTGTCTTCTCGCTTTTAGGTAGTTCATCTGGAAATGAATACCACGGCAAATAAGAGTGGCTGGAACATCACGTCTGGGAAGCCTAATTGCCAACCATACTGGCAAAATCTACAAAACAAAACAAAAGAAGAAATGCAAACTTTTATAATAACATCAAACTAAAACAATACTTTAAAAAAATGCTATGATTAACTCACAAATTGATCTAATTCAGCATCCAATTCACTTAACACTGCTTCGACGACTGTTCCCATCTTATTTATGAAAAATGTTCTCTAATATGCTGGGTATAGATTATTTATCTAATATTAACTTTTGTCCAGCTCTTATGGTCAAAGAATCGATTAAAAATATCACAATAAATGTAGTAAAAAATGGTAGGTTTGTTTGGTCTTCCCTAATAAAGTCCTGACTTTTCGAATCCCAATGTAGCTGGTATTTCTGTATTTTTAGACCAAAAACCACCACTTAAAAAAACCTGGGTCTGCTTATATATTTACCATAACGTCCCAGTGTAAAGACTGGGTGAAGTCTGCAAAGCATAACAAGACCAACAAACAAATAACACTTTAAAAAAAAATGGTGTGATTAACTTACAAATTGATCTAATTCAGCATCCAATTCATTCAACACTGCTTCAACGACTGTTCCCATCTTAAAAATACAAAAATATTTGCCTCTTCTATTCAGTAACAAAGTAGTCTATTTATATTAAAATAATTGTACAAGAAAACTTCTCAATTATACTGTATTGTCCTTGTGCTTTTGGATGATAGTAAAGATTCTTCATTCTTTATATAAAAGCTGCACATTGCTTGTTCTTTTCCTTTACGATGCAGTGGAAAAAGTGCATTGAAAAAATAAAAATAAAAACTCAAATGTCCACAGCAAAAACATCTGGGGCGTCCATGTGCCTTAAAATACTAGCCCCAGGTTAAACATCTGGGAGGCAGTGTGATCCATGCGCCTTGTTTTACTACTCACGGCAAAAACATCTTAGCAATCCCCCAGCATATTAGATAACATTTTTCACACAAAACAAACACAAATTTACAGGCATTTTAATTAACATTATCATAAAACACAAAAGAAGTATCCTCAAAGTACAAGAAAAGATAAATTACACTTGCAGATGCAACCATTAAAAACATAACATTTATAGAGGCCTGACTTCATTTATCTTAACTAAGGGAAACTTAACCTAGTTATGATCAAATTTTACTTTGAACATCTGCGCAGATTAACACCAAAAAAGGAACTCAGACACTAGGATTTGAAATATAATTCTGACTTCTAAAAACCTCATTAAAACAGCGAATACCAACGTCATTCATATAAGCAAGACTTGAGACCAAAAATGATCATCAAGCCTTCATCAGTCGGACAAAAACAGAAGTAGTCAAAATATACATTTGTCCACAAATTAGCAATATTCAAAATTAACAGCATCCAGTAAATTTACAAGGAGGACCAGATGAGGCCTTAGTCATCATTTGGGCCGGGATCTCGACCTGATGCACTAGCTCCATCAGTCGGATCCCCACCCAAATCTTCATCTTCGTTATCCTCACTGCCTTCATCATCCTCTTCATCATCGTCATCGTCGGCTTCTACCTCCATGCCCAAGGCTTGCTTGACACTGACGATAGCCGCTATGGTCTGATCAAGGACTGAGTCAACATTAATTTGGCCGCGCTGCATTTGGATGAGCAGTTTCTTCTTGGCTTCGAGGGCTTCCAGTTTGGAGTCGATTGTATAACGATCCCTCAAATTCGCCAACTCCTTCGTCAACAGCTATTGGGTCCTCACAGATTCCTCAGCCCGATTCTTGGCTTCTTGCAGTTCTCCTCGAGCAGCCCGAGATTCAGCTTCAGCCTTGTTCATGTTTCTCAACATTAGGTCAGAAGTGCTACGGATGCTTTCCAAGGTAACTTCTTTCATATTAAGCTCATGGGCAAGCTGAGAAATCTGGCGACCTTGTTCATCTATCCTGGTTTTCAGATCCTCAAATGATAGTGCAAACCTTTCCTTCTCGTCCAGAAGACGGTCCTTCTCCTCGAGGAGGGCGTGTATCCTGTCGTTGGCCTCAGTGTTGGATTTCTCCAACCTGTCTATCTTATCCTCAACGAAGCCACGCCTCCCCTCCAGGACTCGCTTCTCCCTGATCAGAGCTTGTTTCTCCTCTTCTAGGGCCTGCTTGTCCTGGAGAGCCTTCAAAAGATCTTTCTTCAAGCCAAGGACTTGTTCCTGGTTGTTCAACCTAGAGCGGAACATGAGCTCGGCAGCCATCATACTTGCCTGGCAACAAAATGAAAATATGCAGGTAATCAGAACTAAGGACTTAATAGGAATAAAGAAGTAAAGAGGGAAACATTACCCGAGCAGTATCTTCAGCAATTGCGTAAGCTAGCTGCTCGTCGCTCATGCTACGCATGTTCCACTCCTCGCGAAGACCGATCAGGTTAGACGTCACTTTAACCAAGTGGCCAGGCTTCGCCAGAAAATTTGTATCCGGAGAGATAGTGAAGTCACACTCCCTCATACACGGCCTGGGCTCCCTCGCTTGTTCAGAAGGGTACTGGGGACCGATTTTGTGACGAATACCCTTAACAAAGTACGCCCCAGTCTTTCCTCCTAACGATACTCGCCTGGTAAGCTTTGTGCGAGAGACCTCAACGTCACCTGTTTCCTCGGGGTCCAGAGTGTCGCACTCTTGCAGATAAATTGGTGCCACCCCTTCACTGGCCAAATTCATCATGTCCTCGTAATAAAAGACCTGAGGTTCAGCCTCCCCCTCAGCTTTCCTCCACTCATCAACCCCCTCATCTTGCTCCTCCTCTTTTTCCTCAGCCTCCTCTCTCATCGGCTCTTTGCCAGGGTGCCTGTGGCTGGCTTGCTCAGGCTCGCCTTGCTGACTGCCAACCCGTTCAGGCTCATTCAGCTTTGGGTCCTCAGGGAAGAAGGCAAAACCTTCGTGCATTCTTTCTTCCCCCATTTCCCCAGCTCTATCCCCTTCCCCATCATCAACTCGGGGACTCTCCTCGAAGACATAAGAAGAAGTCTCTACATCCTTCCTCTTATCACCCCGAAGAGGTGCCCTCCTCCTCCGAGTCAAGCTCACATCGAGAGCCTCTAAATCAGAAATATCGAATATCATAGGCCCAGCAGATTCAGGGGCGGCCGCCGAGCTTTTAACACTCTCCTGCCCAACCTTGGGCGTATCAGCAGCAGCAGCATTGGTTTCAATTGTCTTTTCAGAAGACTGAGGACTCTTGCGAGCTGTCCTCGTCTTCTTCTTGGGTTTACTCTTTTCAGAGTCAGATTGCTTTCTCTTCAAGCTCGCAAGGACCTCCTCACCACCTTCCCTGGCCTTAACAGCTGCAGCAGTTTGGAGGATGGCAGCTGCCTCCTCGTTGATCTCGGCCACGGGGTCAACAGTCTCCTCAACAGGAGGAGTAGCAGGAAAGTAACTACCACTAGCACCTAAACCTGGGAATAAATTCATATTAATACCACAGTGAGTTCAACATAAATTAGCAGAAAGTTGGGTAATCAGCTTACCATGGGTGCTAGGGTTCGACAATTTCTTTTCAGAAGCATAGTGGGACCACTGCCTCTGCTCGTGGGTGAAAGCTGCCAAAATGGGTTCAACCCAAGCAGACAACTCCTCCTCGGAAATCAGACCGTCGTAAGGAATCTTGTCAGCTAACCAATAAAGAGTAAAGGTCAGAAGGTGCAAATACGTAACTCAGAGAGTATTTAATACAAAGACTCAGGGACTTACGAGTTTTGTTCCACACCTCGCGGAGATTAGTTTTGCTGCCACGTGTGAGGAGTTTGGACTGCACATAAACATACCTATGCATCCAACCCCTATCCCCTGTATCTCCAGAATTATGCACTAAAGCTTTTCTTCCTCTCATACGGGCATTGATATACCCGTCTCTTGCAACCTGAAGGCTATACAAAGAGATAAAATGCTTAAACTCAAAATCTTGCTCAGTCTCATCGGCAAACCATTGTAGCAGAGAAATGATTCTATAAATGCTCGGGCACAGCTGCCCCGGGCAGATAAGGTAGTATTTACAAATGTCCTCTATAACAGGATGCAATGGCAGCGTATGGCCTATTGTGAATGGATACGTGGATATGGCCGTCCAACCAGTTCTCACAGAAGTAATATTCTCTGTTGGGTAGGGGCAAGAAACTGTAACATCATCGTCCCAGCCGCAATCTTCCTTAACCCTATGCAAGAGGTCGAGAGTAATTGAACTCTTAAACCGGCTTGAAGGCCACGACCTTATATTGCCATAATGACTGAACGAGCCGACTGAACAATCATTTTCAAGGTTTCCCCAAACTTTCGGGATCACATCAGCAACCAAAGTTGAAGAACTCATGGATTGACCACCTGCTGCTGAGGAAGTACTAGCCGCAGCATCCATATTCAGACTTTTCTTGGCTTTTGGAGACAATTGGATTAGAAGATTGGAAGAGTTTTTGCGTTTTAGAAATTGTTAGAAAGGTGTTTTGAAGCTTTGAAGGTTTGGATGAAATATGGAATGGAGTAAAAGGTTTTCAAGCTGGTGAAAATCATATTTACTGAAAAAGCGACTGTTGCGTGCTTCGAGACTGCAGGAGTAATGATGAAAACCGTCATTTCGGTTCCTATTCTTTTAACGGCTGGATTTTCCAAATGGGTCACAGCATTTTGTCCTGGAGTCTATGATGCTTTGTTATGCACAGTCCCATGTTTTAGAACTGGGACACAGCACTAGTTAAACACAAGGGTCACAGCATTTGGTGCTGGGGTTTATGATGCTTGTTATGCACAGTCACATGTTTTAGAACTGGGACACAACCACTTGTTAAACACAAGGGTCACGGCATTTTGTCCTGGGGTCTATGGTGCTTTGTTATGCACAGTCCCATGATTTAGAACTGGGACACAGCACTAGTTAAACACAAGGGTCACAGCATTTGGTGCTGGGGTTTATGATGCTTGTTATGCACAGTCACATGTTTTAGAACTGGGACACAACCACTTGTTAAACACAAGGGTCACGGCATTTTGTCCTGGGGTCTATGGTGCTTTGTTATGCACAGTCCCATGATTTAGAACTGGGACACAAGCACTTGTTAAACACAAAGGTCACAGCATTTGGTGCTGGGGCCTATGATGCTTTGTTATGCACAGTCCCATGTTTTTGTACTGGGGGATTAAAGTATTTAGCATTCCAATTTATATAGTTCCCAAGCTAATAAATAATAACAAACAAACAACATATTAACTATACATACTTCAAAAAATGTATACACTACATTGTTTATAAAAAAGATTAATAAAGATTCAAAGAAGAGGCAGCCTTCCATGTTCACAAGCTAGCTTCTCATCATGCTCTCCATAATCATCATTCAATTTCTCTGGTGGAGTTTCATAGCCTTCATCTCTTTTTGATTTTCCATGAGACAGTAGATTAACAGCAACCATTCTCCTGTAAATACTAATGGCTTCTACTCCCCATTCCTGTTTAAACAAATCCTGTCCAAGCATGAGTAGATCTGTAAACCTTGTTACAAAAAGACCACAGTCTGTATCTCCTAATTGTTTTGGTGCTGCTTGATAAACAATATCAAGTTTCTTGTACGTCGTACCAAAATTAGGATATTCTGTATGAAAATCCATCTCTTTTAGTAGCTTAGGTATAGCAATTGCATACATTGCCATCTTGATCTTCACAAAATCTTCATCCCCATCAAAAACCGAATCATAGACATCTATTCTATGATCTTTTATAGAATAAACTCCCAACCAATAATGAGTGCAAGACATGTAATCATTAGGATCAACTGAAGTCTTCCTAACTGGCATAAAAACTTTTTCGACTTAACCCCATGCTATGCCACATTCATTAGAAGACCCATTCACACACTCAAGTAGGCTATTCTGTGCAGTTCCTTCATACTGTGCTAGGTAGAAATCTAACTCAATCTTCTCTAAATCGTCCAATGTCAAGTCATGAATTCCAAAAACAACTTCTGCTGGAGGATCATATTTTTTTTTCTTTTGTTGAGCACGAGTCCTTTTTGCTCCTTTCTTTTGTTGGGCCTTCATTTTTTCAAAATTTTCTTTGTTCTTCCACTCTTCTTCCATTCTATCCTTCTTCTCTTTTATTCTCCTGGTCTTCTCTTCCTTTGCCATATTTTCAAAATAGGATTCAACCTTCGAAAAGAACAACGACTCTACAAAAAAATCAAAATTCAAGTCTGTCGTTGTGAACAGCGCTGAGTAGTTTGTGAAATGATATACATGTTTCTTCCTCAGATAGTACAGTATAACATCAACATGCTGCATGACAAAAAAAATCACAAAACACAAAAAAAAAAAAAATTAGTTAACAAATATATATATAAAACACTACAGAACCAATAATAAAAAAAAGCTGTAGAAAACCTCATTGGTAAGTGGATATCTTCTATCTGCAATCTCTCTAAACCACTTTTTGGTCTTCACTGAAACACTATACAATTTAATTTTATTCTGTGAATTGATGTCTGCAATTTTGTCATCATAAAGATCATCACCCCTGAAAAAGTTAAACACAAACAACATAAAGAATACAAATTTACTAATATAATCCACAACACCGTGTAACTTAAAATACACAATAACTAAAAAAAATAAAATAAAATAACTTACACTTTAGAGACGCTGTTTTTATCAGTCACTTTCAAGCCTTGCTTCAACCATTTGTCAAAAATTGCCAAACAATTAGACGTGGCATTGACAGTATGAAAAGGGCATACACGCCTATAAGAAGGCTTCCAATCACACTTTTCCTTTGGATGAAAAGGCCTGAATGGAGATAATAAGTGGCGGCTAATCTTACGAACCCTATGTCCCCTGCCTAACAGCTCTCCTCCTTCTGGATGATTTGATGGTTTCTCTGGCAAAACAGCTAAATCCATAACTTCCTCCTTTTTCACTGAACACTGCATTGCCGACTGTTGTTTAGATGAACACACATCTGCATAATTACTTGCACAGACATTTGTTCCAGCAACCTTCCTTGGCTGTTCAGGTGTTTTCATGGCTGAATCCAAAGCAGACTCTTGCTCCAGTACTACAACAGATGCATCAGCAAGTGTCGTAAGTTTTGAATTGTCTTTCTCTATTAATGCCAATTTTGTACCACCCTTACTTTCTGAGCGATCGATATCCATAGAATCATGCCTGACACTATCAATCACTGCTGCAGTCTCTTGCGATGGCTGTGTCAAGCCAATTGAAAATGAAGGTGCATCTATGCAACCAATATTCATGATGCTTTTGCTTGCATCAGCCAAATTTTCACCAATATTAGGTTTGAGGGGAGATGCAATTTCAGGAGAAGCATCATTATCACGTTTCTTCCTTTTCTTGCTGGAAAATGCTTTCAAACCCTTTTTTGGAGACAAATGCTCAACACCTTTTTTAAGATCTTCTTTAGAACCTTCTTGGTAACCTTCTTGAGAACCTTTATAAATAAAGATAATATATCACACATTTGCGAACAATAAGAACACAAAATAACTATAAAAAAGACGATTACATACCTTCTGGTGTAAAAACAAGACCAGCTATGCAAAGCTCGCTGACAGCCCTAACTTCAAGTCGAACCTCAGCACTGTGACTGCGTTGATTGACAACATCTTCCTTATCAGCTTTAACATTTGTTGCTTCTGTAAATGGAACAAGACACACTATTCATTGACCAACCAACAGGGTATTTTATGCTGGAGTGTGGACCATGCAAAATATGCAACATATTTTCGCATACCAGGAGTCAAAAACATTTGGTTATCAGCAAGCTTAATTGGTTGACAACCTTCTCGAGAACTTTCTTGAGAGACTTCAAAACAAGATAATTTGTTATACATTTTCAACAACAAAAATAGGAACACTATTTATTATATAAAAATTACTTTTACATACCTACTGGTGTCCAAATACCAGTTTCAACAAGATGCTTTAATTCATTAATTTGTTCTACAACCACAGCACTTTTCCCAGATTCACCATTATTACCTTCTGTAAAAATAAATAAGCACAATACATTACATTTCTCTATAGAAAACAGAAGTGTCAAAACACACATATTTAAAATACATTTCCATTACTATAGACATCCCAGACATTGGTGCTGGGGCACAAATACTTCATATGAAAAAGTCACAGTATTTTGTGCTGTACATATAGTGCTTTGTTATAGAAAATCCCATAATTTAGAACTGGGACACAAGTACTTGTTAAACAAAGAGTCCCAGTATTTTATTATCTGGGACATTAGCATATCATAAAAACACAGTATTAGTGCATAATATGTTGGTTCAATCTACCAACAAATTTTTTTCTTCTTACCATTCAGTGTGGGATAAATTGTTTCATCACGAAGCTGAACATCTGTTGGATTCAAAGATACATCATCGTCTTTAGATGGACACTTGTCCAATAAATCAGATGAAGGATTCTGTTTATCTGCATATACAAAAAATAAAAAATCATTACATTAAACAAAAAAAATTCCCTTTTATTTAAATTACGACTATACAGAATACTCTATTTGACTACCATGACTTTGTTGATGATGGTCTGAATTTGATGGCGCCTTTTCTAAACCATCTGTACCTTTTGCTTCATCAATAGGGTCACTGGTATCAGCTTTGTAATGCTCTAAAACATCCACAATCATTTGATCACTTGCATCTATTAAAGGAGCTGCAATACCATGATCACTTTGTACACTACCACCAAGCTCTGCCTGATTAAATGTTTCTTTGAAAAAACTATTGCGACCATCTGAATAAATCAAATTATCAACAAAATGACTCTTTTCATTTCTACTCTTGGTGTCTGATTTACTTACAGACACACCACAGTTTTCTCCGAGATCACTTGTTTTTGATTTTGCAACAAGAAGCAGTAATGCATCAAACTTTGCATTCAACTTATCTGTAATCCTCTTCTCCATGTCAGCAAGATCTTTCTTTACACTATTTTCTGAGGAATTGATCATATGTTGAATCTTGCTCTCAGTAGGTAAGTTTACTTTGAGATTAGCTGTCAATCTCTGGTAAAAGAAAAAACATTAAAACCACATAAGAAAAAAAAAATTAAAAGACAAAACCCACGAAGAATTTCACCTTTACAACTTCATTCATGTCAATAGATTCTGCTGTTGAACTAGTCTTTGAAGATGACTTTGAGGGTGATTTTGAAGTTGAAGCATGTTTAGATTTATGCCTTATTGGTCTCACTGAGGCATCCTCCCAAAACTATTAAAAAGTACATTTCAAAACCAACAAAAAAGTAAAACAAATAAATAACAAACAAAAGCAAGTACTCATAAAACTCACCTGTTCATTATGAAAGTAGTCATCACACAAGACATTGTATTGAGGGGTAAAAGTACATGTGTAACGAAGCATCACAGGTTTGATCCTAGGGCGAACAGTAAAATACTGCCTGAACACAGGGAACACCTCTGCCACCCAGCAACAGAATAGGAAGGGCATACCAGGAAACAAATAAGTAGAAGAACCTGGCTTTATGATTGATTGCAAATGGTGTACCATTTGACGATATATCTCAGTACCCCACTGATAACAGCTATGCACCTCTTCATTATCAATAATAATCATATGTTGATCATCCACTACTCTAGGTAATGGCCGGCCCAATAAAACAGAATTAAGCAAATATAGCTCGGCTAGTTTAACAGCATCATCTTGCTCTAATGGAACATCCAATCGTGCAGCAGACACTCTATTCAGATTGCCCTTGCTCTTTGGAGCCACTCTCACATAACTGGAATGATGTTCAATCAAATCAAGCAAGTCATATAACTTTAAAGTCCACTTGCTGTCCTTTTTATTAACATCGTCTTCAGGATTCCTGAAATACTTCTCTTTTAATCTACTCTTTGAAAGCTTAAAAATACTTATATCTACAATACTGGAAATATTAAGACCACTAACTACATGAAAATCATCAGCTGTGAAATCCACTATATCACCAAAAACATTAAAGCTAAGCTTAGTGTTGTCTGAAGAAACTATTTGAGACTGGAGAAAACAATTTATAAGCCTCCCAAAATATTTAGCATCTTCCAAAAGCATAAACTTGCCGAATGGCCCTTTCTTCAGTTTCTCCAGGTAATCCGCAGACAGCAACCCTTCGATTAATCCACGATACTCTGTGTCACCTTTCCACTGGCAATCACGATTTTTCCACTGCGCAAATGGAAGCAATATACCATCGTCGTTTGGCAGATTATCCGTAACCTCATCACTTGGTATAATCTCCATTGCTGTAACATTAGCACATGTATTAAAATAAAAACAAAGGAAAATTAACACATATATGCTGGGGGTACAAGTAGTTTATCTGCACAGTCACAGTATTTGGGATGCTGGGGCTACAAGTGGTTCATGTGCAAGGTCGCAGTATTTGTGCTGGGGGAGAGCTTGGTAGCCCAACCCCTCCCCCCAGACATGGGTGCTGGGAGCACAAGTAGTTCATGTGCATGGTCACAGCATTTGGTGCTGGGGCCTATTATGCTTTGTTATGCAAAGTCCCATGTTTTAGAACTGGGACACAAGCACTTAATAAACAAATGGGTCACAGCATTTTGTCCTGGAGTCTATGATGCTTTGTTATGCACAGTCCCATGTTTTAGAACTGGGACACAGAACTTTTTAAACACAAGGGTCACAGCATTTGGTGCTGGGGTCTATGATGCTTTGTTATGCACAATCACATGTTTTAGAACTGGGACACAACCACTTGTTAAACACAAGGGTCACGGCATTTTGTCCTGGGGTCTATGATGCTTTGTTATGCACAGTCCCATGATTTAGAACTGGGACACAAGCACTTGTTAAACACAAAGGTCACAGCATTTGGTGCTGGGGCCTATGATGCTTTGTTATGCACAGTCCCATGTTTTTGTACTGGGGGAGAGCTTGGTGGCCCACCCGCTCCCCCAGACATTAGTGCTGGGTACACAAGCACTTGTTAAACAGAGTCGCAGTATATACTTCTGGGGCAAAGGGTTTGACAAAAAAAAAAAAAAAACCGTTGCCCCCTTTCTAAAAAATAACCCACCATTTACAATGGACAAGTACCTCTTAAAAACACACAGTCCCAGTTTTTTATCATGGGCAACAGCCTATCCACAACAGAAGGTCACAGTATATAGTTCTGGGGACAATGGGTTTCACAGAAACAAAGCGTTCCCCTTAAAAAAACCCTACCATTTTAAAGGAAATCAAAAGCTTATACTGTACTCCAATGAAAATCTAAACATTGTTCGAAACAAAATCAAAACCTAAATAACCCATATACACGTACAAAAATGAAAAAAAAAAAAAAACAATACGAAGTAAACACAGTTACCTTAATATACGAAGTAAACACAGTTACCTTACACACAAAGCTTCAAAATCTCAAAAATAAGAAATTGCTGTATTTCGAAAGAGAGTTCGTATAGTTTGATAGAGTTCAAAAGTCACAGTATTAAACAGAGAAACAAAAACACCGAATAAGTTAAAAATAAGGAAGGTTAAAACCGGAATTTCCAAAATGTGTAAAACGACGTCGTCATACTATTATTTTTAAAAAACGCGTCTAGTGGCTAATTCTCAGCGAATTTGTAAACAGAGGCTACGCATCACAAACCGGGTGCCAAAGTGGCTTCCCCGCGAAATTTTTACCAAATGTACTTGAGTGAATTACAAAAATAAGCTAAAAAGTATCTGGTCTTAGTTTGCTAAGTTATTTTTTGGTGGTCTTGAAAATATAAGCACTTTTACCATTAAATGAAGCTTAAAGTAAAAAAACACCCTTACTAATAGAGAACTTCACGTAATTACAAAAATACAACCAATAATTTTTTGAAGCCGTAATTACAAAAATGCCACCGCATCTTTTTACATCCAAAATTATAAAAAACGCCACTGCTTCCTACACAATAGAAAACAATATCAATCTGGTTGTGTTTCACGTCCATTTTATGAATAAATAATACCAAATCGGCATTGTTTCGCTCATATATGAGGCAATCAATCCGTCTGTATTTCACGTCTATTTTATGAATAAATAACACCAAATCGTTACCATTTTGTTCATATACAAAAATCAAAGCAAAACAAAATATAAGACCAATCCGGCGTCATTTCATCATACAATAAGCAAAAATTCATGTTCGTTTTGTGAAGAAATGATGCCAAATCGACCTTACTTTATTCATTACCTTTAAGTGCTTATATATTTTAAAATAATGAAAATCCGTCATCATTTATTCATAATGTGAGCCAAATATTAAGTACATTTTGCAAACAAATGAGTCCAAATCGTCATCACTTTGCCAATATAAAAATCTAAAGTGAATAAAACAAGGCCAATTCGGCATCATTTATTTACAAGTGATCTAAAGTACTATATCTATTATACAAACAAATGATGCCAATCCGTAATTACTTTGTCCGAATACAAAAATCCAAAGTTAAAAAAAAAAAAAAAAAAAAAAAAAAAAAAAAAAAAGCCAATTCAGCATCATTTATTTACAAAGTGAGCCAAATATTACATACATTTTATAAAGAAGTGAAGACAAATTGTCAATCATTTTCCATAATTAACTCTAAAATACCAAAATCCGTCATAATTTTCCATTCATCTTTCTCTATGTGCTAATCACAGCGCACAACCATAATTTCACACTGAACACCTCAAGCTCTTTTTCCATTCAGTGTGTTTTCAACATAATAAACAGCACAACTGTTTTTAGCATAATGAAGCAGTAATTGGAAGACAAATACTATAGCTAATTAAAGCAAAACGAACAGAGCAGCAGCTAAGGGGAAAGATCAATTGCTTCACGTTTCTCGGTGATAAATTGTTGAAGTCCAGAAACCCGGTCACTCTAGTCATGCTCCTATTGTAGTTGCCCGAAAGCGCTTTATTTGTATTTGGGTGTTTATTTTCGCAGTGGTACAATAGGCAATCCGCTGCTTGAATTCTTATCCTCCTATATCATTAATTTTGGTAAGAAGCAAGGTTCATTTCTAGTATTTTCTATTAGTTGTATTCTACAACCCAAAGCTGATATGATATTTTTCAATTCATGGGAGGCAATTTAGTTCTTTTAGATCCGATTGTTTTCTTCATCCAGATGGATCTATTGGGTAGTGTTTCTAAAATAACAGATAGTTATACTTCTGTAGATGGAGCATACTCAAGGCTCGTACCTACAAAAATCGTGTTGTACGACGACGCAATAGATTTGGTTACCGCCGGTTCATCATAATCGTTTTCTTCGCGACGACATTTCACCATGACTGTGTCTGTAGCGGTGGCTATGCAATGGAAAAGTAAATTAGGGAAAATACAAAAGAAAAAGGGAAAGTAAAGATAAATTAAGTTTTCATTGATTTTCTGATACTGGAATAGAAGCCTATTACAAGTATTTATAAGGTCACTCCTACTGCTAAGACAGGACACGTGTCCAACTCTGGAATCAACATAATTACCAACTTAAAAGGAAAATGAAAAAGAACAGCAAGTAGTGATAACAGTAACTAGAAGACAAAAATATTAAGTGAGCTAGTTTAGTGAACTATCTGCATCCTTGACCACCGCTACATCCCACACCCCTTGAAAATGATCCTTGTGTCAAGGATTGAAGTCGGAAAATTGGGATTTCACAAAAGAGTAGTCTTCCCATGTCGATTCCTCTTCAGCCAAATTAGTCCACTTAACCAAGACCTGCGTGATACCCTTGTTTCCTCTCTTGAACAAGCGTCGATCCAAAATCCTCTCAGGCTCTGCAACAATTTGACCGACATTCGTGCATAAGGGGGGTTCCTTGGAAGCAACAACTTGATCCCATATTTTCTTCTTCAATTGTGAGACATGAAAGATGGGATGGATCTTAGAACCAGCTGGTAACTCCAATTCGTAAGTGACAGCGCCAATTTTGTTAATGACTTTGTAAGGACCCAAAAAACGAGCAGAAAGCTTCAAGTTTTTTCGAATCACTACTGATGATTGTCGGTATGGCTGAAGTTTAACAAAGACCAAATCACCCAAGGCAAAGTGCCTCTCAGTTCGGTTAGAATCTGCATATTGCTTCATGCGTGCTTGTGCTTTGGTTAAATTGTCTTTGAGTAACCTGTTCACTTGTTGTTTTTCCTGCAGCCACTTATACACTGTCCCAACTCTTGATTGAGCAATTATTTCAAAAGATAGAATGAGGGCTTGAAAGGGGGTCATGCCAATTGAAGAATGGAAATTGGTATTGTACCAATACTCCGTAGCAGCCAACCATTTGCTCCAATTGCTGGGTTTTCGAACAGTCATACATCGCAAGTAACTCTCTAAACAACGATTAAGACGCTCTGTTTGGCCGTCCGTTTGAGGATGGTAAGAGGAACTGTACTTTAAATGTACCTGTAAGCCTTTAAAAAGCTCCCTCCAAAAATTGCCCACGAATATTGGATCTCAGTCAGTAATGATAGAACTAGGAGGACCATGTAACTTACACACATTTTCCAGAAATAGATGAGCCACTTGGGAGGCTGTATAGGGATGAGCAAGGCTGAAAAAATGAGCATACTTGGTATATTTATCCACCACAACCAAAATAGAAATTTTCCATTAGATTTGGGAAGTCCATCCACAAAATCCATTGTAAGATGTTCCCATGCTCTATTGGGAATTGGGAAGGGCTGAAGCAAGTCGGGATAAGGCACACTTTCATTTTTGTTGCGCTGACACACATCGCATCTTTGAACAAGCTGCTTCACTTGGGTAGACATGTTAGGGCAAAAGAATAAAGAGTTGTCGTTTAAGTGTAGCATAAGCACCAGAATGTCCACTCCATGGAGTGGAATGCATCTCATGAATGAGTTTGGCTCGCAACATTCCAGTAGCACCAACCCAAACTTTACCTTTGAATCTAATAATCCCATTTTGCAATGTGAAATCAGATAATGCAGTAGTATCCACACTTAGTTTAGTGAGAATATGTTGTGCTGCCTCATCATTGACATAGCTGTCCAAGATATCCAATATCCATTTAGGTTGCATTGTTATCAGTTGGGAACATTCAGAAGGGGCAAGATCATTCTCAAACTTGCGAGATAAAGCATCAGCAACAACATTCTCAACACCCTTCCTATATTGAATGTCATAGCTTAAACCCATAAGCTTAGTTACCCCTTTGTGTTGAAGAGTAGTAGTAATACGTTGGTCCCTCAAAAATTTGAGGCTGAAGTGGTCTGTCCAAATTATAAAATGATTGGGCTTGAGGTAATGAGACCATTTATCAACAGACAATAATAATGCCAACAACTCTTTCTCATATGTTGACAGCCCCAAATATTTTGGGCTCAGAGCTTGGCTAACAAAAGCGATGGGGCGACCCAATTGCATTAATACTGCACCTACACCAGTTCCACTAGCATCAACCTCGACCACAAAAGGAATAGTAAAGTCTGGAAGAGCCAAAACAGGGGCCTGCACCATGACCTGTATTAAGGCAACAAAAGCAGCATCAGTTGCTTCATTCCAAGTGAATCCACCTTTTTTCAATAGGTCATTTAGAGGCCTAGCTATGGCTGCATAGTTACGAATAAAGCGACGGTAATAGCCCGTTAATCCCAGAAAACCACGAAGGCCTTTGATGCTTTTAGGATTGGGTCAGTCAAGCATTGCCTCCACTTTGGTGATATCTGTTTGGACCCCTAAATGTAAAATCACATGGCCTAAATATTCAACTTGGGGCTGCCCAAAACTGCACTTAGATCGCTTTGCAAACTACTTATGTTGCTCCAAAATTTGAAACACCACTCGTAGATGTTGCACGTGCTCTTCCAAGGTTGTGCAATACACTAATATATCATAAAAAAAAACGAGCACAAACTTGCGAAGAAAAGGGCCAAAAATCGAGTGCATTAAGCCTTGGAAGGTAGCCGGTGCATTGGTCAATCTAAATGGCATTACACGAAACTCCCATAGGCCATGGTATGTTTTAAAAGCCGTCTTATACTCATCACCCTCCCGTATTCTAATTTGATGGTACCCGGAGTGTAAATCCAATTTAGAATAAAACTTTGCTCCGTTTAACTCATCCAAATAATCTTCAACAAGTGGAATTGGGTACTTGTTTTTTATGGTAATTTCATTCAACCTTCGGTAATCAACACACAAACGCCAAGAAGAGTCCTTTTTCGTCATAAGTATGACAATGGAAGCAAAAGGAGATGTGCTTGACTGGATTGTTTTGGCATTTAACATCTCTATAATGATTCCTTCTTTTGCTCAAAGGAATGCCTATAAGGTCTCAAATTTACTGGTTTTGAGTCAGGAAGAAATTATATGGCATGATCACAACTTCTTTGTGGGGGTAGTTCCTCAGGTTCCTCAAAAATACAAGCAAATGAATCCAGAACACTTTGAATGGAAGGTGGTATTTCTTCAGCGACATGCTTTACAGTTAACAAAGACAATTGGGCCACCAAACACCCATGCACATTCAGCAGCTTGGAAAATGATTTAGAATCAGATTGGGTCACCAATTTTGAATCCTGATGGCCCAATAATGTCACCAAATGATTGTTTCGGCCAAAGGAAATGCTATGGGGTTTGGTGTTTAAAAGAATAGGTGCGACCGAATCTACCCAATCCATTCCAGGTACCATATCACAACCCCCTACACGCATCAAACGCACATCGAAATCAAATTGTTCACCATGCATGTGCCATGAAAAACTAGGACAGATTGAGTCACAACACATTAATTCACTGTTTGCCACCTTAACCTTCATGGAGTATCTACTAAGATGATTAATGGTAGTTTCTTAACAAACCCTTCGAGACGAATTGTATGTGGAGAGTTGTTAAGGCCCAACATCACACTTAATGACACTTCAGCCTCCTCTTGTACCTCATTATCAACAACATCTACAAACACACCTTCCCCTACAGGTTCATCAGGGGCATGTTCAAGCATATGCAAGGATCTTGGACGACATTGATGGCCTGGAAACCAGCGCTCATGGCAGCGAAAACAGAGATTATGATCACGTGGTGTGTTTACAGGATGATATCTAGGTACTGGAGACGTAGGGACAAGTGGACAACAGAAGTCACAAGGGTTGATTGATAGCTAAGGGTGGATTACGGCAGTTTGAGGTGTGCTTGAATTGAGATTGATGACTGATGTAATGAGTTGGATAGTAGAGAAAGGCCTTTGAGTGGGGCGGGGGGTCGATTGTCTATATATGAACCAAGAGTGACTTCATGAAATTTAGAAAATTCATAAGCATCTAACAACGTCATTGGATTGGCACATCTCACCATAGATTCAAGTTCAGGCTTCAGCCCTCCAACAAAGCAATTAACAAAGTATAATTCATTCAATAAAGGATTAGCCATAAGTACAAAACAACGTAGTTCCTCAAATTTAAAGTGATAACTTTCTGCATTAGACAATTGCTTTAAATGATTAAATTCTTTAACAATATCAAATGGCCTAATATTGCCATAACGCCGACAAACTGCAATACAAAAATCAGCCCAAGACACCAAACTGCCTCGCTCAATCATAAAGCTGTCGAACCAATGATCCATCTTGTCCTTTGTGTGCATAGAAACCAGAGTCATTTTGGACTCTTCAGGAACTTGATAAACTTCAAAAAACCTATCACAACGACGAATCCAACCTCTGGGATTGTGAGCATCAAACTCAGGAAATGACAACTTGATTTTCATTAATCGTGAAGCACTGGTGGAATCATGAGAAGTGATAGTAGACTGATGGTGTGTGTTTGTAGTAAAAGGAATACCAACTGTAATTTGGGTGGAGAAGGTATTATTGTCTGGATGGGTATAATAACGGGTTGGGTTGGGTAATATGGATAAGACTGGTGTGAAGTGGTTATATTTGGGTAAATGGGGCTGGGAGGGTAGTATCCAGTTTGAGTGGGTTGGGCATCTGATTGGGTGGGTCGGGTATCTGGTTGGGTGGTGCGGGTATTTGGTTAGCTGGATCTATGTTGTATGAAATGGGAGCTAGGGTTTACCTGGGTGTTTTGTGAGGAGTATTGAGCCGTCGTAGCATTGAGCACAGGTGCGGGTGGTAAAGATCTAAGTCGGTACTGCAACGGACCCGCTGGAGTTGCCGTTGAAACCCCAACATCAAGCGGCGGCGAATAAACGCCACTAGCAGAAGCTCTAGGAGAAAAAGAGATCGGGGTCGTGTTACCAAATCTAATACCTTGCACTGAGGATTGACCGGATTCCAAAGACGACCCGTACTGAACTAAAGCCACATTAGAGTGAGGCGCCGTGGGAATCTCTTGACCTTGGTTCGAGCCCAAATGAGCTAAAATTGCTTCTAAATTCTGGTTTGTAGCATCATCCCTCAACCTATTTTCCTGTTCCCACATCTCCTATCGTTCTTCTAATTTTCTTGAGGTTTCTGCCATTAGCAATTATATCTGCAGCTCTAGCTGCTTGATTGGGTCGTCACTGGTGCCTTTAGCTTTGTCAACCATCGCCACAGGTCCTAAGATCACCTTTCTGATACCAATATGTAGCGGTGGCTATGCAAGGAAAAGTAAATTAGGGAAAATACAAAAGAAAAAGGGAAAGTAAAGATAAATTAAGTTTTCATTGATTTTCTGATACTGGAATAGAAGCCTATTACAAATATTTATAAGGTCACTCCTACTGCTAAGACAGGACACGTGTCCAACTCTGGAATCAACATAATTACCAACTTAAAAGGAAAATGAAAAAGAACAACAAGTAGTGATAACAGTAACTAGAAGACTAAAATATTAAGTGAGCTAGTTTAGTGAACTATCTGCATCCTTGACTAGTACCGTTATGCACGACAGTCGTGCTAAAGATCAAAAGCTTATGGCAGTTGGGAAAAAAATGGAGGGTTTTGGCCCGACCCGGTTCGGGATTGGATCGGAGTAGGTACATCTATGGTTATGCTACTAGTACTGGGATAGGCGGATAGCATTGGTGGTTACGGTGGTAGCGCGATGGGTTAGTGATGGTAGTTGTGGTGGGGTTAGGGTTTAGTGTATAGAGAGAGAAAGTGGATCCGTAAAGAGAGAAAGTAATGAATGTGAAATGATAATAAAATAGTGTTTAAGGGGTAAAAATAGAAATTCTATTAAAAGTGCTCAAAACTATTTAGAATTTAAAGACCAGTAAAAAATAGCTCACCAAATCAAGATCAGGCACTAATATGCTTATCCCACCTAAAAAATAAAATGTACTTTTAAAGTAGTTGGATGAATATTTCTTTTGTAAACAAACTACAGACCACCGATTTAGAAAAGGCCAGTAAAAACTACAGACCACCGATTTAGAAAAGGCCAGCACGTACGGCTAGGGGTGGTCTAGGCTTCATATTTGAGCATTTGTATTCAAATATTTAGAGTTCAGCTCTAAAAGCCTTGTATATGAATTATATATATCAATATTGTATTACACCAGTTGTGTCTGGTAACTTCTAGCAGCTGTGGCTAAAATTTAAGTGGTTTTTAAATCGGTGCCAAAAGTATGAGAGTGACGATGAAGTGTACTATTTATATAAATCTCCCAATTTTTTCTACAAGTTTGATGAATATCCACTTGTTTGGCTCTAACCGAGGTACAATCAGAATTAGCAAACTTTTAAAAGTATAGCCACTGTGGCTCGATCTTCAGGACAAGTTCATGAATTTCAACTCAGTACTTCAGGAAGATATCGTCTGAAGTGAAAAATCCTGAACTTTAGAAAAAATCGTGGAGGTTGAGTATTCATGATATCTTGAAAAATAGTACTCCCTCCTTATTAAAATGAGTGTCTGAATTTGACTTGGTGCGGAAATTAAGAAAATAGGGAAGACTTTTGACTCATGTGGTTTAAAATTAAAGTTATGTCTAATGTAGGCCAGTGCCTTTAAATCTTGTGGTCCAAAACAAATCTTGAAATTAAAGAGTCGCCAAATATGGAAAGAGACACTTTTTTTTGGACAAGCTAAAAAGAAAAGATAAACACTCATTTTGGGATGGAGGGAGTATGACTTATTAGTTCAAACTTTAGAACTATTTGAAATTTGAGTATGAACTCCGGGAATAAGATTCTAGAGTTTGAGGTTGTATATTAATATATTGGGGAGAAAGCATAAACACCACCCCTTGTACTTAGGGCAAAAGTCGGGGCACACTCCACCTTTGTAAAGGTCCTATTACTCTCCTAAACTTTTTTGAAAAATGTTGTGACCCAAAAAATTTAAGTTGCGTAAAGCTCCCACCATGATATTCAGCTTCGACCTCGATGATTTGAAAGTTGGTGGCGACTCTTGAACATACTTTTTAAGAAATGGCTAAAAATGAAATAGCTTGAAGATTACCTAGTTAAAGTTTTACTAAAATGTCGCACAAATGGCCAACCAGATAGGCAGGCTCCTACGTACAAATTTTGCATAGGGGCCTGTTTGGCGCGCGCTAATTGATCCGTAGCCAGTATAAACTAATTCGCTGAGAAATAGTCATTTTCGGACAATTCCCAATATAAATACTGGAACTTTAAATATGTTAGTTCAAAGTCCCAGTATAAAATAATAGGATCACTTAAACATTAGTCTCAGTATAAAATACTGGGACATTGAGCATGTTAGTTCAAAGTCCTAGTATAAAATACTGGGACTAGTGTTTATGTTCAGTCCCAGTATAAAAGTCCCAATATAATATATTGGGACTTATAAAGCTCCAGGTACATGAATCCAAGTATAAAATAATGGGACTTTGAACATATTAGTTCAAAGTCCCAGTATAAAATACTGAGACTAGTATGGAGTGTTTGACAACGCTAATGGAGTGTAAGTGTGCGCGCGGATCTTTGACTATTCTTCAATTAATTTGGAAACGATGGATAAAACTCATTGAGCGCGCCTAAAAATGGCTACGCATCAAAATTTCACTGCTCCTACTAGAGGGAAAGTTCAAATTGGGAATATATATATATATATATATATATATATATATATATATATATATATATATATATATATATATATATATATATATATATATATATATTACATAAATGCAAATTGGGAATATATATATTTGATATATATTTTATATATTTCACATATGTTTGTAACATAAATGCAAATTGGGAATATATTTTTTAAAGTATAGAGATATTTTGGTATCATTAAAAATATAGAGGAAATAGGACTTAATTACAAAATATAACAAATATATATATATATATATATATATATATATATATATATATATATATATATATATATATATATATATATATATATATATATATATATATATATATATATATATATATATATATAGCAAAACTCTAGTCTCATTTTTCCACTTTTTCTTTTTTCACACCCCCGGTCTCCTAACTGCCGTCGTTCCCTTTTTACCTCCGTCGTCGGAGCTCCGACCAAACCCCCACCACTAATGCTACTCCTTTCAACAAAACAAATATTATTTTACATTTTATTCGTAGTTATTTCGTTGTTTTTTATTTGTATTTCGTAATTTTAGTTCAATTATCGTGTTTTCTGACTAAAATTTTGTATTTTTCGGCCATATTTGATGTTTTCCAGCTAATCTGGTACTTTTTTAAAAAATCATATCTCGTATTCTTTCGGCTAGACATAGTATTTTCTCATCTTTTTATTTTATTATAACTCACTGTATCTGCATTGTATCAAACTCTTTCTGAATTATTGCATTGTCTCTGCACTTTTTGGGCGGTTTTAGAATTTCTACATTGTTTTTGTGCTGTTTCTGCATTTCTGCATTGTTTCTGTACTTTTTCTATACTTTTTCTGCACTATTTTATGCATTTTTTTGCACTATTTCTACTTGTATTTGCATTGTTTTCTGCTTGTTCCTGCACTGTTTCTCTGTTTCTGTGCACTATTTCTATATTTTTCTACATTATTTCTGCAAACCGGTGGTGGCAGAAGGAGCAGCAGGCAACAGGGGTGCAGCAGAGGGAGGGATGTGAGATAGGGGTTAGGATTTTTCTTTCTTAGTTATTTATATCAACTTGTATATAGAGATATTGTTATATTCTGTAATATCAACAATGTTGCAATTGTTTTTAATAAATGCTTTAAGGATGAGTTTTTTACACAAATATATAAACTTGCATCCCTATATTATAAAAAAATAGCAATATTATACAAATTATAAGACATAGCAATATTTTTCTAGCACATTTCACAACCATCAAAGACAAAAAGGGACAATCAGAAAAATTATTCACTGAAATCCCTCCACCCTACACCTTCATCCATGACGCTTGATTGTAAACACAATAGATTGGTAATTCATATTCAGATAGGAATAGGAGAGGAGGACCCGACCTAACTGGTATATCCGTCGTTCTCTTAATGGGATTGAGAAGGATTGAAGTGACTATAAAACCACCATAGCAACTGCGCAATGACAGAAAAGAACAGAAGATCCAATCGAAAAATAGAAGCTCCAAAGGTACAACAAATAAGAAGAAGAAGAAGAAGAACTCAATTACTAATACAAAAAATCAAACCTTTTCCGTCAAGTTAGCTATGGAGAAGAAAATTTTACTTTTTTCCCATCTAATCAACAGAATTCGGTACCTCCCCTTCAAATTCTCATTCCCGTAGATAAAAAAAATAGCTTTATTGTTTTTTCATTAGTTCATAGTATGATTGTGTGATTGAAAAGAGTTTGCAAGTTCTGCTCTCTAAATGTGTCAAAACTCCTCATAAATTTTGAGAAATCCAGGGTCGTCCTGGTTTTGACAGCAGCTAGTCTAAGGATTTTTAAGATTGTCGAGTTTAACTAAAATGTATGCTTCTTAAACTGATTAATTTTTATTACAGCAAGATACAACGAGATACGAGGTGGTTGATTTTCTGGTGTAAGTTGAGATACAACAAGATCTAGTTAGATATGATGCAAAAATAGTGCAGATACAACAAGATATGAAGTGATTAGTTTCTGGTGTAAGTTGAGATATAGCGAGATATAGTTAGATACGGTGCAAAAACAATATACATACAACGAGATACAAGGTGGTTTGTTTATGCTATAAGTTGAGATACACGACATACAACAAGATACAAGGTGGTTGGTTTTCTGGTGTAAGTTGAGATACAAATATATACGAGGTAGTTGGTTCCATTAAAATAAGCTGGGAGGAAGTGAAATTTGGGGATGAGAGGAGGAAAAGTGAAATTAAGAAAAATGGGAGGAAGAATGTAAGCTTTTGCTATGTTATGTTTTTTTTGCTATGTTTTGTAATTAACCTTTTCTTTTCTCTATATTGGGTAATTTTACAAAAATATTGCTTTGTTTTGTAAATAACTTTTCAAAAGCGTACTTTTTTGTAAAAATTTATTTAACCGTAAAAAAATACCTTAATGAAAGGGTGATTTACAGAAATAGGACATCTCTAGTACCCTGTCGCATCTACGATTTTGGCCCCCATAAAAAAACTCCTGATGACCGCCAAATACTAGCAGAAGCCAAAATTTTCTATCTTACTTCGGCAGGAACTTTTTCCGACGGCTGTCAAAATTATAAGTCTTTTCTTACAGGATTAAAACTGTAATAACAATATTAGATCGCACTATTTCATCCAAAATTTGTTAATAGAATTGGTGTACATGGTAATAAGCTGCAAGGTGCAAAGAATGATGATTATTTTGAGTTTTATGAGTGTTTATATAAAAGGGTCTTTTTACAGAAATATGACACCATAAGTAATGATTTGCCTTTTTTCCCGTGCTTAACATGATTTTGCAAAAATGCTCTAGTTAAGTTTAAGGAAAAAATTAGGACGGAAATATCCCTGTCAATCTCTTGGCACGGCGCCAAGACTTGACCTTTGATTCCTCTCTATTTGCCAACACTTGCCCCTGAAGTGTTGTCAAAAGGCAACACTTGCTAGCACTTGGTCATAAATTTTGGCAACCTTTCCAATCTCTTCTAGTATTCTCCCCATAAAATTTGAAGTGTTGGCAAGACAACATTTACCCTTGACCTCTTGCCTAAAAGCCAACACATGCAAATTTGTGTCTTTGAAGTCTTGGTCTCATGCCAACATAAAGATATTTTGTTAAACATTATTAAACAGGATCAAACTTACAAAATCACTTCTTATGGAGGGCACTCGGTAAAATTTTTTGATGTGAAAGGATCTATCGATATCCAATTGTGTTAGTTGCGCCATCTCATACGTAACTCAACTTATCTGCAAAAATTTCCAAAAAAAAAAATGATGAATATCCCCTTCTCTTGGTGTTTAAGGGTCAAAATTTTGATTCCGTAGCCAGCTTGCACCGTGCTAATTGAGAACTAGCAAGTGTTTGAAATTTTTTAAAAGACTAGCCACATTAAAGAAATACAGATTGATCCAGTATTTTTTATTCAGACTTTTAAACTAAAAGACTGGACAGTCAAGAACTCACATGTTCAGAAGATGAGTGTGGCAGAAATGATGACGCTTAGGTGGATGTGTGGTCACACAAGGATGGATAAGATTAAGAATGAAGTCATTCGGGAAAAGGTGGGAGTAGCCCCAGTGGCTGAGAAGATGCGCGAAGCAAGGCTACGATAGTTTGGCTATGTGAGGAGGAGGAGTGTAGATGCACCGGTAAAGAGGTGTGAGAGGTTGGTAGTTCTAGGTCTACGGAGAGGTAGAGGTAGACCGAAGAAGAACTAGGCTGAGGTGATCCGTCAGGACATGGCCCAGATCCAGATCACTGAGGACATGACCTTAGATAGGGGAGCATGGAGGTCGAAGATTAGGGTAGAAGGTTAGGTAGTAGTCGAGTGTTTGTTCTCTTCTTGGGTGTAATATTACATGTATATAGCCGATTTTTATCTTAGTTTGTACTGTTATATCTACTGATGTTTTATGTTTATTTTGTATATGTGTTAGTTGTATCTTTCTTTCTGACGTTGTGTTGTTGTCTTGATTTTCATATTTGTCTAAAATATCTTTATTTTTCCTAGCTGAGGGTCTATCGGAAATAGCCTCTTCACTTTGGTTGTGGTAAGGTCTGCGTACATCTCACCCTTCCCAGACCCCACTTGTGGGATAAACTGGGTATGTTGTTGTTGTTGTTTGTTTGACATTTAGTTCAAAAGTCCTATTAAAAAATACTGGGACTTCAAATATGAAGTTACAATAAAATTTCTTGAAACTTTGATTTTGCTAGGGTTTAGTTCAAATCCTTAGAGTTCTTTCTGTGGCTAGTCTTTAAAAATACGTATGCTTTTAAAATTTAGCTATTTTTCTAAAAATTTGTAATTGTTTGATGATTCTCTTTAAGTGGTGCAAAAATTAGCTAGCCATCAAAATTACTCTAATAAAGGTACCATTAGCATTTGTAAAGTTTTAGAAGTATAGTCGCAACCACTGAAATTTCACGACAAGTTTACAGATTGCAACTTAATACATCAGGAAAATAATCTAGAATTTGAAGTGAAATTTCCTGAAATTTTAAAAAGATCCTAGAGGTTGAGATTTCCATGTTATCCTGACTTATCAGTTCAAACTCCAGGACTCTTTGAAATTTAAATGTGAACTTCAGGATATAATCCTAGAGATTGAGCGAAGTGGCTATTCACCTAAACCTTCTTAAATAGTGGCTATTCATTAATCACCGCTCTAAAAGGTGGCTACTCGACCTAAATTTCACCAAATTTTAATTTCGTTGAGGCAATAAAGCAAGTAGAGAGTATCTTACACTCCTTAAAGAATCAGAACATCTCGCGACAAAAGTAAATTTGGTAAGTTGTGTGCTGTTTCTCAGCTTTTTCATTCACTGTCATTATTAAGTTGTAATCTTTAATGGGTACTATGAATGTTATTAAGTTTAACATTTTGAATTTGGGGTTCTTTGGATATTAGTACAGAGGTGTTAGGTGCCAGCTTGCGCACACCTCAATTAATTACATGAGATACCTGCGAGATACCTGCTAATGCTTGGACAAATTGGCAGAAATTATCTAATGTTTTTGACTCTTATGAGACTTGAACCTGAGACCTCATGGTTCTTAGTATACCTCATTGACCACTAGGCCACACACTTGGGTGCATGCGTTGGTATATATATCTGAAAGATATTGTGCATATTGATGTAGTGGTTATAGATTGACTTGTTTCCATTAGCGTTGTGCTCTTGTGCAAGCAATAAGCTTCATTACTTAACTTTATTAGCTAAGAGTAGTTCTCAATTTTTTATATGATTCAGTGGTAAGTTAGAAATGAACTTAATAGGTAGTGGAATGTGAAAGTTTTGTTTAGACATTGAGGGGTTAAGATCATTCTTGTCAAAGGCGGAGATAGAATTTGATGTTTTAAGTTACGGGGTTTGAACCCCCAACCCCCTCTAGCTCCACCTCTGATTCTTGTTGTCTGTAAGGGAACAATGTTTTCAGGACTAAAAGTGAAGGGAACTTCTCAAACCAAAAGGGGCAAAGTATTTCAGTCAAGAATAGGCCTGTTAAGTGTTACAATACAATATGCATGTGAGCGTCCGCTTTGAAAATAGCATGTTAAAAGAAACAGTCGAGTACAACATGCGAGTTATTGGATGTATGTCAAAGGGGGTGATTTAGGTAGCTTCTCCTGTTTAGGAATTTGATTAGTGGAAGTACTCTGTAAGCAAACTTCGTAACAGTTTTTTCTTGTTATAGACTCACAGCTCTCAACTATTTCAATCACACTGAGTAGGGTAACACACTTGTAACTGAAGGATAAACCATTAAGATATAGCAGAATTTTCCTACACTTAACTGTAACATAATCAGTAAGGGATAGACGTGAGACAGAAAATGTTGAGAATACATGCCTTATCTTGATGTTGGTACATTTTCTGTGAGAGTGATCGAGTGATTATAAAATAGCGCTTTAGGTCCTCATGTCACAAGTTCAAACGCTGTCACAGACAAAATTGGTATTTTTGTGGAGAAGGGTAGAGGGGCGGGATCCACCGAGTTTTGAACCGTGCAACTCTAGCCCTTGGGGATTTCTAGATTATCAAAAAACAACAAAATAGCTCTTTAGGTCCTAACATCCTGCTATATCTCTTTGCTACTTTCCTGTGCATCTTCTATATTTTAATCTGCTTTTGCACATGCTAATATGGCAACTTATTGTAGGTTCAAAATGCAAAGTTTGAGATCCTCTATTCTGAAGTATGTGAGGGTTAGGGTCCCTTTGCAAGTACAGTCGCAAACTGAAGGCCATAATGTGCTAAATATACTCAATTTGCAAATACGCACCTGCAGCAGTTCTGGTGCCGTCAATGAGGATCAGATAAAGGAACGGGTGCTTAACCTGGTGAAGAAATTTGACAACATTGATGCAACCAAGGTAAAAATCTGTTTTGCTTATCAAAGTTTTCTCAAGCTTTCTTATCCTGTGGTGGACAACATCAACTCTGCACATTTTTGTGGCAAACTATGATTCAAATAGTGCATATTACAGCTAAATTCTAAATCTTTTATAGGTCACTGAGAGTGCTGATTTCCAGAAGGACTTGAGCCTAGACAGCTTAGATAGAGTGGAACTTGTCATGGCTTTTGAACAAGAATTCGCAATTGAGATACCTGATGAAGAAGCGGACAAGCTTAAATGTTGTGCTGATGTTGCCGAGTATATCATTTCTGGAGCTGAGAAGAAAGCTGGGGAGAGTACATAAAGTAACTTACTAGTTATCCGAGGATCCATATTCTTAGCATCATGTCATCGGAACAGACAAGGTTCTTTTGAACATTGCTCCTGGACATTTGTATGACAAGTTGAATGCCAGGATGACATTGTCCTCATCTTTTTCTAGTTGTTTTAGTTTTTTTGGATCCATGTGAACGTTTGCTGCATTTAGTTATTGATTCTGCAGTGGATACAATTATGCCGTTACTTTTATATGTTTCATTGTACTTTCGTGCATCTGGTATGATTATGAAAGGCAGCTCATATTCTTTGTGGAACAGTGGAAGTGCATGTACCTAGCTATTACACATCATTCATACAAGAAACTTCTATTTACATCTCTATCTCTCAAGAAACTTGTAGTTACACATCTCTCTTTCTCTCTCCCTATCTCTGTATCTCTCACTCACTCGCGCACACACAAATTTGTCGTGGAAAGAAGCACAAGATGAATTGTGGGGGCTAAAAACAGCGTTCCAAGTTCAATCCTACAACCCAATATTTGTGACTGAAGCGCCAACAGAATGAGTTGTTGGACACTTGGACATGCTCAACTCTTGCACTAAATGATGCTCACACTTCCTTGTTGATTCTTGTCAACTGTCTTTCTGCACCCTTGTGAAGCTTTAGGTGTCAAATAAATCGTTTGTGTTGTATAAGTACGGATGCCACCACCAATGGAAGTTAGCTCGAGTCCTTTGTGTTTTCCTCTAAAACCATGTTTGCAAATGGAGTTACTTGGCAGATGAAGGACTTTAACAAGACATAATTTTTCTAAGTTTGGAATAGCATGAAGATGAGAAGGAAGATCAATAAGGAACTCTCCATCTTCATCTGTGGTGTTTCTTGCCCATGATCTTCTTGCCTTATTCCCACTAGATCCACAGAACACACCCACTGATGCACCTGCAATTTGTCCACATATATGATAAGTACAAAATATCGATAATATTCCACTAGTTATTGATATTGCCAGAGCATGGGCAAAAATATTAAGCATGTGTATTTACTTTGATCAATCAACTAGACCTGAATGTCAAATTAGTCGGGATTATCTATATGAATCTTCTGTATATGTTCTCTTCGTTTGGCTTTCTAAGGACTAGTCATAGATAGATTATTTTTATGTTTGTCATCAACCAACTGCAAATTTTCTCCTTCATCCTGTTATTTCAATCTTCCTCCTTTTTTCGGATTTGGGACCGATTATGCATGGCTCATATTCCACTATGTCTTTGAATTTTCATGTAATAGTTCAAAATCAATGCATGCCTATTTGAGACAATAAGGCCAGAGGAAGATGAAGCATGTCCTCAATGGGTTCAGCTTCAGCACTAAACATAGATATATATATGTAAAAGAATCATTAAATTTTCAACAAATACTAATTTCTAAAGTCATATTTCAAAAGGCAACAGATTGAGTGGTAAGAAACTTAAAGATGGAACCCAATTGAATTTGGCAGTGTATATGGCTGCATGAATTCTCAATATTTTTTATCTTTATTATTGGTAGTTTTGGAGCGTATTGTTTAATGTTGGCTTTATCCTTTAATTTGGTAGAATCAGACCTTACTAAAAACTCGGTGCTACCTACCCACAAAAACAGAAATTGGTGTAGTGTTTAATGGAAGCAACACAATTACTTTATTATACAAACAGCTCCTTCAAGTTGCTATTTTGTTTTCAATGTAGTTACCGTTTCTCTTTTCTTCTTTCGTTTATCTTTTTCTCTTTATTTGCACCTTTAGCTTTTCTTTTAGATGCATGGATTCAATTAATGTAATTTCCATCTGATTGTAACTGTTAATCACTTTATTAAAAGGTCATGCAAAGAAACGTTCCAAATTAAATGAATCCTCATGTTCTATTTAAAGATCAAGTTTAACATTAAACTGAGTTTATTCATGATGCAGATCTATTTAGGATTTGAATTTAGTAACACAAACTTTCCCAAATCAGTTTAGTTATTTGCAAATTAAGTTATCAAAACTAAATACTACTAGTACCATACATACACATAAAACCAGATTTGATAAAGATTTTGTTTGCTTCAAATAGTGACATAAGCTATGCTTTTTTAGAATGAAAAAGCTTTGAGATTTTGCATGTCCTTGCATTAAGCTAAGATAATTATTAATTTCAAATGATATTGCCTATATATATATACGAAAATTCATAATTAAACGTGAACACACATGATCCTATTGGAACGAACGTTGGTGCAATATAATAGCATGCTTAAGTTTTCTTTCTATAATACTTCTCCCCAACACCTTTTTCCATGCATTATCTTTCGTGAGTAAGAAGCAAAAATCACAAAGTACTAGAATAACAACAGAGGCGGATGTAGTACATAGCTTATATGTTACATTGAACCAGTATTTTTAACATAGATAATACTTATATAATCACTCAAATGAATCCAGTAATAAGAACCTTACATTAAACTCACCATGTTTAATTTGTTTAAATTTTAAATCCGTACCTGAATAAGAACAAAAGAAACTACTGAAGAGACTTACTAACCTGGGATAGGTCTTGGAACAAGTTCGGAAGTTTCATCCTTGATATTATTGTTACAGCCATGATCATGATGATGACAAACAACTTTTCCATGAATGAAAACAGTTGAAAGCTTTTCTTCTCCATAACCAGCCATTTTTATCATGTCATCTCTAGCAGTAATTGATTCAACTATGATCATATCATCTCTTATACAAAGTGATTCAAGAACAACAAAGGAAAAGAAGAAGAGAAAAAACATGAAGATGTTGCTCATTTTTGTCTTAACAATTTTATTGTGTACTCCAAGAAATGAGCTCATGAAAAAGTTCATCATCTTTTTGTGTTATTGTTAATGAAAAAGAAAGATTATCAGATGGAATGAAGGGACAATGAAACGCTAGCTACCCATATGCATATATATATCTTTGGTTTATACAGAAGCATTCCCATGGTTCACATGCCCTTTTCAATTACTTTCTTTAATACATAATATTACATTTATAACCTTGAGGCTTCCTTAATTAGACAAGAAACCGAAATTTTAATTCAGGCTTTACTATTAATTAAGATGCTTCAATGCATACTCCATTAAAGATAACTCGTGACCATTAACTTTTTGGTTCATTTTTGTTTTCATTTGCATCTTATATACGTAATGAAATAACCCAAATTAAAGAATAGTACTACCTACGTGACTCAATTCTCTTTAGGATTTTAAGTTATATATATTTGAAATAAATTTTGCAATATCAATACAATTTAACCGGTTGATATCTAGCAGGTTATTACTCTTTTCTAAGCAACCATATCTTAAACTTGGTATGACGAGTTACATATTATTGTAAGTTAATTTAATTGATGGTATAAAAATTATATACATTATCAGTATACAAAATTTAAACTCTCTTTTTCCAATTGTTCTTAGGCAAATAGGAGTAATGTATACTTAATTCCGCATAGGAAAAATATGTTATTCAACTAACTATTATTAGAGAGAAAATTAGAGGCAAGGGAATTTTAACCTTTAAAAAAATATGTATATAGTAGTTGACCTTTTAAGGTAGGGGTGATTTCTAGAATTTAAGACAAACAGAGGGGTAAAATAGAGCTGAAAACATCAATTGTTTAAGTTTGAAGTTGGAAGAAATGGAAGGTTAACTATCAGGTTGGTAGCCTAATCTTATCACTTATATAATTCTTTATTCACAAAAAAATCAAATAAAATAATTCAGGTCATATACAAAGCTTTAAAGCCCCACCAAGTGTTAATGTCTTTGAACTCTTGAGCTCTTGAATGACAAGCAAAGCAAAATCTCTATTACGTATTAAAGAACTTCGAGTCAAGCCTACCCTCAACTATATCTCTATCTACGTAGCACACAAATATGTACACCTTCTTTCCATTAAAATCTTTAGGTTTCTTTGTATCATAAAACATCTTGTCCTATAAGATATGAGACCACTTTTTGTTGAACAAATTCTACTAAAGTAAAAGACCGTCCATCGGGTTGATTTAGATCATCTGCATTAGTAGCTATTTTTCAGCTGGTTGTTCATTTTCTTTTGAAAAGAATAGGTATACCACTCTTTGGAGCTATCTTGGAGTGGTTAAGCTTTTATTTACTCGCAAGGAAAAAGTATTTATACAGTTACGTCAATACATTGTATAGTGGAAACACAATTAAAGACGAGGAGATTTTAAAAAATGCTAAAATATGTTACAAACAAATGAGTTGCATCCATGACCTATCAAAACTTTTTTTTTAAAAAAAAAATTAAATCCGTTGCCGCTACACTGAAAGCTTTCCTCTATTAATTAATTGCTCTAATACATAAAAGAGTTTCACCTATGCCAGTGTGTAATTTTCAAGATATTCTATATGGGGTCAATATTGCTCTGTCGCCACTGACTTTAGGTAAATGTTTACTCTTTACGAGTTAGTAACCTGGAAAATAGTGGAGAGACTCTATCGTAAGTTACCTTGGGCACTGTGCGTGTGCAAAACTTCAAAATAAACTCAATTTGTTACTAATTGACTATGAAGTGCATGCACGAGTAGCTAACCAAGCTAAAACTTTTGTCTTAAGGAATTTATTTACTCAAATTAAAGACCACCCTTTAGTTGAGCGTTATAATTCCATAATCACTACCTAACATCATGCTCACAGATAAATTCGATACTTTCATCGCTAAATGCAGAATACATTTCGTGATTTCTTTTTCCATCTCCTTTCTGATTTCTTAAGGAGGTATTATGTTCTCACGTGTTTCAATAGCAGTCTCATGTTGTGTCCACCATTTTTTTCTCAACTATGTTCCCACGATGCTGAAGACTTTATATATGATGACGGTTGAAAGGTCGTTAAACCAAACATTACCTTAAACCCTCCCACAAGAATATATGGCTATAAATTAGAAGCTCTTCCACCACCTAGTGTATAAATCAAAGTTTACTTTCTGTATTTTCAGGATGTACTATTGGTTGAAAATAAACTCCCAACTACCCAACCTATAAGTTCAGACTCAGTAAGAGAACGCACTGCCAAGACACTTCTCCCTATCAAAGAGCAGTGCCCGTGGATATTGAATCAAACATCAAATAAGAGAACATAAATTTGATGCATCATATAATGATTACAGAAAACTAATCTAGCTCTAATATATTTATCATATTTTCCTTTATGGCTTACCTTGGTATAAATAGTTCGATAATTTATCAAGAATATAATCTTAAATGAATAAACAAAGCAACTAAGTAAATATTAATAGGTCAACTATCCTAGATTAAGAGCACATTGGATATTTTGTACTTGTTTGCAGTTCAATAATGTTGAATACATAGAAGCTCTTACACTTGGCCCAGCCATGACTGTACCACAATTTCTTCTAAGATCACACTTCTAATTTTGATCAGAACCAAAACAGCCTGGAATCATTGTATACAACAGACAAATGCTTAAAATTGCTCATGGGCAGGACAATATAGTCGTTCACACTCATTGTGGAGACGGGACTATCTTCCCCGAGCAACTTCCAAAACCAACTTTGTATCCATTGCCCTGATAATCAATTGCAAGTCGACTAGTAGTATCAGACTAACAACAAATACACTGCTTTGACATGGAGGAAAGAATGCAAAAACAATGGACTCTTACAATATCTTAGTGTCAATTGGAATTTTTTTCATGTAAATTGTGATTGGACAAATAGGGAATCAGATGAGCCACAATTGCATATTCTAACTAAAAAATTTAGGGATAAGTTCACTAACTTTTGGAAGCTTCTATCAGATATAAGGACAAGAACAGACGACAGGCAACACAGAAAGAGATGTCAGGCAACTGAATCTCACATATCCAAGAAAGCAACAAACGATACCCGGCCAGAAAATTTCACACTTCCCAAGTATGAAGTGGGAATTTCTTATCAAAAAGTATAAAGTGGGAAATGAAGCCCCAAAAAAAAAAAGGAGTTCTAAGAGGTTGTTTCAGAAATGAGAATGACAAAACAGTAGTGTGGTGAAAGAGCAGTTGAGCGATATCAGCCGTCTAGAGAAGATGGAATACAGAAAAAGCAAGAGAGTAGACAAATAAAGAACTCCACTTTATGAGGCAGTTTCCTGCTTTACTGTCTTCTATGTTTCTTTTGGACCCTCGAGAATGAATCTCTAACACCATATCTTACCAGGCACTTATGATTAGATGTGTCTACCGCCACGTAAGGCCCAAATCTACAAGCATGGAATGGTAAAAAAGAAGGAAAAGGAAAGAGCATCCAGAAGCAAACCTGGCAATAACCAAAGAAAACTACTTCATCTCCATCTTCTAAGAATGTACGGGTAGTTCCACCTAAAGACAGAGACTTCTGTCCATTCCATGTTAATTCAAGCAAGCATCCATAAGATTCTGGTTCCTGGAGATGAATGGAAGAATGATCAAATCAATAAATAACAGCAAATTATTTCATTAAACAATAGCGAGATGATAAGTCAATTCAACAAAAGAACAAGGGAAATTGGAGCGACAACTTACTGGTCCACTGATAGTTCCAGTTCCAAGCAGATCACCAGGCCTTAGGTTGCAACCATTGATAGTATGGTGTGCTAGCTGTTGAGTAATTGTCCAATATCTGTATACAGGAAAAGCATTCAGCATTACTATGGTAGAAACTAAAACAAAAATTCATTAAGTAAATTCGCCGTTACGCCTTCTCTCTGATAAATATTTTCGTTACACTTGATTAGCACTGAACTATTTAGCAGTTGGAGAACTGGAATCCTCGAAAATATTTGCTAAAGATTCTTGGATAAATTACATATGTTCTATCTCATTCCCCTTTTTTAAGGAGGGGCAGCATGGTCGAAGGGAGGAGTATTAGGAGCAGGTGGTTTGTTTAGCTATTATACAAACTATCATCTTCACCATCAAACAAATTGAATCCAATATCTTGAAGAATGCTACACCCACACTAGATATCAAGATTCTGGTGAAAAAGCAAAAGAGACCTCCAAAATATTTTAGCTTTACAACTGAGAACCATGAAATTTTACTTGGCAGATGCAAAATTCTTACAAGTGCTTGAAGTTGCTTCTTGTCACAACACATGAATCAGCTTGTCCAGAAGGTTTAATGAGAACCTTGCAAAAAATAAATAAATAAATAAACAATTAAACATATTAGCCGGATGATCTACAAAATTTGACTAGCACAACAACAATAATATTCACAGAGGTAGAGAGAGACTAATATCTCTTCCGTGTTCCTTTGTTTAGTAAACCAACGTTAGGTAAGAGATTCCATCTTTCCACCTTTTTCAATTCAAAGGGGACCAAAAAAATCATGGTTAACATAGATCAAATCTATCATGGGAAGCACAGAACAGAAGATACCTCCAAGGAAATGTCGTAGTTTCTTGATGCCTTCTCCGCAAGATATATCAAAGGAGGAGGATTCTGCAATCGTAACAACAGAGAAGTTCTGCTCAATATGAATCTTACTGGTGATGAACATACCGTTTTTCTTTTCAATTGAGAAGTCATGATTACCTGCTTTGGGGCCTCACAAGCAAAGGGTTCTAAGGCATCTAAAGTCACAATCCAAGGAGATATGGTTGTGCCTGCAAGACCAAATTGAAAAAAGATATTATGCTAAGGTAGAATACTTGCAGAGAGGACACGAGAAATTTAAGACAGGAGCAGCTAAATGCACACAATAAAATCAATTTGATTTCTTACCAAAGCTCTTTCCAAGAAAAGGACCAAGAGGGACATATTCCCATGCCTGGATATCCCTCGCTGTTTAAAAATATTCTCTTATCAGCACGGAATCATTCCACAAAAACTTTGAACAGTCAAGTATAATATTGAGCATACCACTCCAATCATTCATCAAGACAAGTCCAAATATATGATCTGCAGCCTCATTGACATCCACGGTCCTTCCTAGTTCATTACCAGGGCCAACTACAGCAGCCTTAGAGCAAAAATAAGAACAGTGCATAAAATGAAACTAATAAGCAACTTAGCAAGGAGAAGGTAGATAACTCAAAGTTGGACCAACAATAAAAAGAGAAGTTTGAATATTATATAACACTACTCATTTTCCAGGGTGTGAGCCATAAATACTTACCATTTCTAACTCAAAATCCAATTTCCTAGAAGGCCCAAAATATGGCGCAGAATTACCAGTTGGATGACCTTGTCCTCTGGAAGACACATTTAAAGAAGAATTAGACAAAAACAGCTAACAATCACTTGTAATGAATGGAATAGTTGGAACAAATCAGATTACACATAATCTCTTTACATCAAACCAACACTATATGAATTTATATGATTATAACATGCACTATTAGTGGAAGACTTGGAAATAGATTTAACGAAGTGCCAAATTTCTAATTGATTTAATAACAAAGAAGCTCCACATGCCATGTTTCACACAGCAGTTGAAATGCTTCACTACCAAGTGCAATGTTAGAAGATTGAATTAACATGAAACGCCACAGAGCAGGCTGTTTTAGTGATGTAGCTATTCACTTAAGCGTTACAACATTGAGATCCTTCTACCAAAGGAGCCTAGTAACACCTCAATGGTTAATGCAGGCACCTTTTCCCATCAAATATGTCTAGAGACACTCCAGAATTATCTTCCAAAATCCTCTCCACATAACTAAACTAACATAGATTTCTAAAAAAGGCTGAAAATACTACACCTGGGTCTCATGATATCAGTTCCAGAAATGACAATTGACGATGCTCGCCCATGGTAAGCAATAGGAAGATGGTACCTGATAATGGTGATTAGATCCATGAGGAAGCATATATGCATAAAACAATGGGATGTGGAAGTTACTCCCTCTCCCCACGAATCAAAGGTAATGCATATTGTCTTTCTACAGGTGGCTGTGTTGTCAGCATACCAGTTAAGGTTGATGGGATTTTCAGGGCCACGGAACATAGTGCCACAATTCTTGGCGTGGTGCATTGATGAAAAGAAGTCCGTGTAGTCTCCAATCGCGATAGGTAGAAGCATTTGCACCTTGTCCTGAAGTATTAATCAACACAAAACATTAGTAAAGACAACTGATGTCACTAACAGACATGAAAAAAACCAATACCATGTCTTACCATGGGCAGAAGAGCTATCTGCCTTAAACCAGCATTGTCGCGCAGTGTTGGTTCCGTGGCTGCATAATGAATAACAGAAATAGGCCACACGAAATCCAATATCAGAAATTGTAGGACTTTTAAATTTAACTAAATTTATAATATTTAAGATTTTAATAACATGTGTCCCCGGTGTCATCTGTAATGGATCCAAAATGGGATTAAAAAAAAAAAGGATTTGATTTGAATTCTGTTTCAAATGTAAGCTTCCGTAGGCATATCCAAACGGGTGTGAAGGGTTTACCCCTTATGCTTTTGAAAGACATATGATCAACTCTATCAAACCAGGCACTACATGAGAATAAGTGAATACCTGATAACAGCTTTTGCAATGTCGCCCGAGCTTCCTTCCATGCAGGTCGTCCCAATCCAAGAAACTTGTTCAAGTTAGGCTGCAAACGAAAAAGAAGTTCACAATATGATTATCACTATAAAATTCTATTGTTAGGCAATTGGGAAACAGTGACTGACAGTTAATTTGATGAATTCCATTTAGTGGACTGCTAGCAATATAGTTCATACATTATTCTTCTTCTTGGCTCTTTTTTTCCCCCTTTTCTTTTCTTTCTTTCTTTTTTTTTTTTTTTTTTTTTTTTTTTTTTTTGCCATTAGGCCATAACTTCACATATTGCACCGTATTACACACATAGTGACAACAAAAAGATATCAAAATAAAAGAAATCAGTTTCTACAAAACTAATTAACGGACAATGCAGAACATAAATCAAGGAAAATTAGCTAGAACTGAACTTAATAATTGGAAAATTATACACTTCCATCCAAACAATAGAACTAAACAGAGCACATAAATCTACAAAAATTACCTAAAACTGAATTTAACCTTAAGAGATTTATGATAGAATACAAAATAAACGAAAATTAGCTAGAACTGAATGTAATAGTTGGATAATCATATCCCTCGTCCCACTTTGTTTGACGTACTTTCCTCATTAGTCGGTTCTAAATTTCGAAACGAATTTAACTCAACACTTTCCATTAGACCCATTTGCAACCACACAAATATATAAGGATTATTTTAGACCATAAATTTAAAAGTCCTACCATACTTTATGTACTAAACTTTATATCAAGTCAAACTATGACACAAACTAGGACGGGAGAGAGAGTACTTTTTGTCCAAACAATAGAACTAAATAAAGCACACAAATCAACAAAAAATTACCTAAAATTGAACTTAATTAATAGTAGTATCAAATTTTCTAAACGTGCAACGAAACAATGCATAATAGAAATTTTACGAAATAAGACAGGTTAAACAGATAAAAGTAACTAACAGCGTAACTAATTAATTAATTAAGTTAAAGTGCAACTAAAAGAAAGCATAATGAAAAATTTAACAAAATCATAATTACTAAATGAAAACAAAAATCGAACCGAACCAAACCGGACCTGATTGAAACAATCGGAGTTTTTAAGTAAAGGACCATCAAATAAACCGGCAGAGGAAATAGCAGATAAGTCCAAAACGTAATTTCCAATAGCAACACCCGGTCTAGGTGCTGAACCCGGTTCAGGCTTAAATACACCGTAAGGTAAGTTCTCAAGTGGGAAGTGAGATTCCGGTTCAACTTCAACAAACGACATGATTATGATGACGTGGACTTCTCAGTTAGTGAAGTGAAGTGAAGTGATGATGGAAGGAAAGAGAATTTGCTGTTGCTTTTTCCCTTCGTCTCAATTTAATAAATTGTTTGACTCCTGCGAAACTTAAAAACTAAAAGTACTTGTCCACTTTAGTTTTTCACTTGCACCCAAAAAAAAAAAAAAAAAAATTAAACTTGACAAATATACCTTTATTAATTATACTTGAAAAGTACAAGATATTTAATTGGGAAGGGATTTTGAAAAGTACAAGGTAATTAATATCAAGGGTAAATTAGGAAGAACATAACCAATTTTATCTTGAATTGCTAAAAGTACAAGTAAATTTAGAATTTGACTTTGATGAATTTGGACAAGTAAACATAAACGAAGAGAGTATATTATGTTAAGGGTTATTTTTTAAATTTATGGTTTAAAATAAATTGTTTATATTTTTGTATCACTAAATCATCTCATTAAGTGTATAGTGATAATATTTTAAAGTTTAATTGTTTCCAAATTTAGAATTGGATCATTTTTCTTGAACAACAACAACATACTTAGCTCCCGTTTGGACATAGTTTTTGGAGGGATTTTTTGGGAGTTTTTGGGTCAAAAAGTGTTTGTTTATGATTTTTGAACAAAACTTGTCCCAAAAACTCAAAAACTGGTCTTGAGCTGTTTTTGGGCCAAAAATATGTCCAAACACTTTTTTATATTCATATCAAACTTCACCCAAAAAATATTTCAGAATCTATGTCCAAACGCTAGCTTAGTGTTTCCTACAAGTGAGTGGGACTTGAGGAAGATGAGAAATACCCAGACTTTACTCAACCAAGGTGAAGAAGCTTTTTTGCTAAACCTTCGGCTAATGAAAAATACTTTTGAAAATATATTTTTAAAAGAAAAACAAATGCTAACAAAAAAAAAAAGATAACTTAGGTGAGAAACTATTTATCTTGAAAAACTATTAAAAAAATAGATTAACATAAAATAAAACGGATTGAGTATTAAATATAGAATGATGTCAATTTTTAAAAATAAAGTGTTACGTATTCGGAATGGATAAAAATAACTTATTTTTCCTTGATTCTTTTTTAGTTGCGGAGTTATATGAACGGTGAGGATTAAGAGTTCAGAAAGGGGTAGCTAAGATCAGTGGTTGGTCCACCTATCAATCATTCAAAGGAGCAGTCCTCCTTTTTTGTCGTTGTACACAATTCCACGTGACTTTAGCATAGAACGTATGGAAGTATATTTCTCGTGTACTCATTAATCATTATGCATCAAAAATTGTAAAGAACTTGATACTATTAAATATTACTTCTAGGAAGCTACCACAGAATATGTGAATTCTATTTAGGGATTAACGTATTTTTTTAGCCAAACACATCATCAGCATCCGGAACTTTACCTATATTCACTTAAACACTTCAATTAAAACTCTTCTCAGTTAAGCACTGGAACCATTTTTAAGAGTGTTCATTTAGACATTTTCCGCCCACACGGCTTATAGAGTATTTTTCATTCTATTTGAGCGCGTGACCATTTAAAAAAAAATGCACGCTGACGTGTATTATAACGGTAAAATTTATACACTTCAAACCATATATATATATATATTTATTCTACCACTTTCACTCAATTTTGAACACTAATTTGTCTCTCTCTAAATCAGCTTTCATAATACTTTAAAGAATAAATCTTTCTCATCTATTCTTTCTCTCATCTCGCTTCATTTAACAATTCCATTCTAAAAGTAAAATTTTCAAGAACGTCAAACTCATTTATACCCGATTTTAATGGACCTTATTTTTGTTATTGTGATAAATATCCAAAGTTGAGTACGTCATTGGCATAAGCGAACATGAGAACGAGGTTCTACTGATGCCGATTTGATAGGGTTAGTTTGAATTTGTTATTTTGTAGATCATCCAGTTTTAGGGAAATTCTACCGAAATTTTATAGAAATTCAAAGAGTCTGACAAATTCTGAGTTTTAGGTTGTGTCTATGATTCCAGCTATGGTTTTCTTATCATTCCTTTGAGTTCATATCTATTGTTGCCACATGTGTTATGCCTCGTACATGCTTATGCTTATATTATGATCATATTATGTGTGATTTGGAGTCCCCCAAAAAGGCTGGACATTGGACACACAGTCCGATCACGTGTGATACTACCCGTCTGGGGGATATAGCCCCTCTAGTTCAAGCGGGAGTTGAAACACCTAGTGTGGCCGGGTGTCATTCACACACTCTGACTAGAGAGACTACTGGCTGGGGGAGACATAGACCATAACACCCGTCAGGTTTGTTATATAGGCACCGCATGACTATACATGAGGCTAGTTCAGATGCTCAACTACCTAATTTATGGGGGATACAGCCCATAACACCAGATAGGTACCAGTTCAGATAACAGTTCAATTTTACCATTTGCAATTATCCAAATGGTGGGGGGCTATCTGTATTGGGTAAAAACTCCACCATCTCGCGGTGAGGCCTCGGGCCATGGAAAAGATGAAGCTCGCGGGGACATCTTCCCGAGGAGAAAAATCACCAGCACCGCCTCGAGGAAAATCCAGTTGAGATTAAGAGTAACCGACACTATAACCCTTCGAGGAGGTGACCCACCTCGACGAACGAGGCTTGGTTTTCTATAACCATCGCCGGTTGCTCTTACATTTAAGGAAAGGATTATGAGCTGACCACGATTAAATGCAGAGTAATGGTCATTACTGACGCAATTATTATATTAGAACGTTACTCTTTCCCTTGACTATAAATAGGGTCTACTTGTAAACAAACAGGACATGATAAATACGATATTCAACTTATACTTTTATTCAGTGCCTCGTTTATCATTCTTCTTATTCATTGTCTCATTTACCTTCCAAGCCTTTATCTAGTTCAAATTTAACCTTAGCTCGAGCACTACTTTGATACAAGCAAATTACCAGTTAAACTCAATACAAATTCGATTTGTTGTCCTATCCCGATTTAGTCCAACATAAATTGGCGTCGTCTCTGGGGAATTGGTAATAACGTTTGTTCCAAACCTGAGCCTTTCTCAGATCTCTATAAGATATCGACGACCTCGACGTTGTAAAAATCTGCAAACGTCATAACCGGCGGCATAGAAATAAACGGCATCAACATTTCTTCGGTGAGGAAGCCCACAAAGCTCCCAACCAGCACGGAAAGGAGAGCCCAAACGGAGGGGGCGGCAAAGAAATCATTTTCAACGTAGGAGACTACCACGAGGTAATGACCCCTCATCACGAAGCTCTGGTTATTACCTTAAGGGTCAATAATTCAGATATAAAACGAGTCTTAATAGACCTTGGAAGTTCCATAAATATCATCAATCGCAAAGCCATCGAACAAATGTGGCTGAAAGACCTTGTCGTCCTGAAGATAACCACTTTAGCAGGGTTCAACAACTTTGTGGAAAGAACTTTAGGGGAAATCACCCTCATAACTACCGCCGAGGGAGTTGACAAGAAAACAACTTTCCAGATAATGAACGAGGATATGGCATACAACATCATCCTCGAGAGGCTTTGGATTCACGAAATGGAGGCCGTACCATCAACCCTTCATCAAGTAGTTAAGTTTCCCACCTCGTGGGGAATTCACACAATCCGAAGTGACCGATTAGCAGCTCTAAAATGCTATTCAGTCGCTGCAAAGAGTGGGGGCGCCCCGATCGAGCACTCGAGATCACAATCAAGCGGCTCGGAGCCCCCACAAAGAGGAGAGCTCGGTCCAAAAAATGGTTCCTCCAAAGTAGGGAGAAAAGATTTCAACTTTCATTCAATAGCCTCGGAAGACAAAGGCCGAGGACTCAATGGTGGAAGAGCTAGAATCTCATGCCTTGTCAGACGAGTTCCCGGAAAGAAAAATATTCGTGGGCTCGGAGCTGGACGCCGAGTCTAAAAAAGCTCTAATGCCAACGATGATTGCTTTGCTTGGTCTCACGCAGACATAGTGGGGATCGACCTCGAGATCATGACGCACAAGCTGAATGTACATTCCAACCACTGCCTGATGAAACAGAAGAAAAGATCTCACACTGGAGTAAAGAAGAAGGCGATCCAAGACGAAACCAAGAGGTTGCTCGACAATGGGTTCATAAGAGAAGTCAAGTACCCAGATTGGCTTGCTAATGTAGTAGTGGTACCCAAGAAAAACGGCAAATGGAGAATGTGTGTCGACTACACCGACTTGAATAAAACTTACCCCAAAGACTCCTACCCTCTACCCTAAATAGACAGGTTAATAGACTCCATGGCTGGAGACAAACTTTTAACCTTTTTGGATATGTATTAAGGGTACAGCCAGATCCTGATGGACCCTAGTGATGAAGAAAAAACTTCTTTTATCACAGATGGAGGAACTTACTGCTACAAGGTGATGTCATTTGGTCTCAATAATGCCGGACCAACTTATCAAAGGTTGGTGTGCTAGATGTTTAAGGATTACATCGAGAAAATGATGGAAGCATATATTGATGATATGTTGGTAAAATCTGTCCGATTGGAGGATCACTTGAAACAACGAAAGGAGGCTTTTTCAATTTTGAGACAATATTGCATGAAGCTTAACCCCGAAAAGTGCGCTTTTGGAGCCAGCTCAGGAAAATTCCTAGGATTCATTGTCTCGGAGAGAGGCATCGAGGCAAATCCTGACAAGATCAAAGCTATACAAGAAATCCCCGAGGAATTGTCGAGCACGAAGGAAGTACAACACTTAACTGGTTGATTAGCTGCCTTGAGTCGATTTATTTCGAGGTCATCCAAGTGGTGCCACAAGTTCTTTTCCGTTTTGAAAAAGAACACCTCATTTGAATGGACTCCTCAATGTAGGGAGGCTTTGAAAGAGTTGAAACACTATTTGGCCAACGCCCCATTGTTGGCCAAACCAAGAGATGGCAAGACGTTGTTGGTATACCTAGCTGTCTCCGAAGTGTCAGTCAACATAGTTCTGGTTCAGGAGGAAGAAGGAAAGAAACAACCAATATACTATGTTAGCAAAGCTCTCCCCGATGCAGAAACAAGGTATCCTCACTTAGAAAAATTAGCGCTTGCATTAGTTATTGCTGCTCGAAAATTGTGCCCTTATTTCCAATGCCATCTAATAGCCGTAGTAACAACTTTCCCCTTAAGAAGTATATTGCATAAGTCAGAATTATCGGGGAGGTTATCTAGGTGGACAGTCGAACTGAGCGAATATGACATTATATACCAACCTCGCACAGCCATAAAATCTCAAGTGTGAGCTGATTTTACTGTTAAACTACTTCCTGAGGCAGAAAAAGAGAATCTAGTATCGAGAGGTCCCACCCATAGGGTATGTAAGCTTTACACAGATGGAGCGGCCAATTCCAATGGCTCGAGGCTCGAAATAGTGCTCTTAGCTTCCACAGGGGAAAAGCTAAGGCACTCAATGAAATCTGAGAGGTTAACCAACAACGAAGCTGAATACGAAGCAATAGCAGGATTAAAGCTGACCAAAGAAATGGGAGCTGAGAATGTAGAGCTAGGGTGTGACTCGTAACTGGTGGTGAACCAGGTCCTCGGTGGATACACGACTCAAGAGCCCAGAATCAAACAGTTCGTGGTAAGAATGCAGCAGGCGCTCGGCACCTTTCAAGAATGGAAGGTCATGCAAATACCACGAGAAGAAAACGTCGAGGCCGATGCCTTGGCAAACTTGGCCTCGGTAGCGAATCAGACGACTCGGGGACTAACGCCACAGTTAGGATTTTTACATCAGCCATGGGAAAAATGAAGCTCGCAGTAGATAATGGTAAAGCGTCATTGGGATTGGCGAACAAAGTTCATTCCTACCTGGAGTCAAAGACTCTACCACCAGATGAAAGGGAAGTAGCAAAAATTCAGAAAGCAAGTTGTCCCGTACACGATGGTATACGGACAACTATACAAAAAGCTCTATTGCGGCCCAATGGCCAAATATTTAGGCACAGGAGAATATGAATATGTGATGAGAGAAGTTAATGCGGGGAAAATTGAGCCAAAGCGTCAACCATCAAGAACCAAGCATGAAGAGCACAAAGGATCCAAGGCAAGGGCTCCGGAGGAGGGTTCGAGAGTGATTTCGAGTCATGGACTTGAGCACAATTGAGGGAGGGCCGACTACAGACCAAGGAGGAACACTTAGAGTCCATTTTGAGCCGTATCCATACCTCCCAGGAAGAGGCGGACCGCCTATTCGAATATCACTCTCTGGACTTGCTTGAGGCGGCCGCCCCTACACCTAGGCGGACCGCCCATTACTGACAAAGAGGCAGAGCGCCTCCCTTCTGAGGCGGGTGCCTCCCACTGATGTGGCCTTGACGGGATTCCTACTACTTTGTGGTGTAATTCCCACTATAGCCCTAAGTGACTTGTATTGTTTTGACTAGACTTAGGGGCTATTTAGACATTTCATTTAGAAGTGTGGTGAACCTATAAATACCACACTTAATCATTTATTTCATTAGCTTGTTTATATTTGAAGAATAGACATAGAAAGAGAGGCAAGTCCTTCTTCTTATTGAAGCTTAAAGCTTCGGATTATCTCTTTGCTTGGAACATATGAAGATTCGTCACTAGTACGGAATCCTTGTATGGTTCAAGTTTCTCTTCCTCTCTCGGATATACATTCATGGTTTGAATCGTTTATCCATTCTTTTCTTCTATTTCTGTTCTTCCCCGTCCCTTATTTCTTGTTATCTTGTGTTTATTGCTTCCGCATCTTAGTTTATCACTTCCATGATTTTGACTGGCATTAATTTGGTATCAGAGCAACGCTCGGGATTTGTTCTTACAAACCTTCGATCCTTGTTCATCCTATCTTTAGTTTAGTTTATTGTTATTGTTGTTCTTGTTCTTGAAGAAAAGAAGAAAAACAAAAGAATAGAACAAGTTAAAAAAACACCAAAATTTGGCTTATCTTGTTCGTTTGATTGATTCTTGTTATGGGTGTTATTGGGATTTGTTCCTTGTTGGAAACCCGTCATTTTGGTACCCAAACACATGATTTGAAGTTGTATTCCAAAATTTGAAAATTTGAAACCCTTGTTCTTGAAACCCTTGATAAAACTTGATGAACATGGTGATTTAGTTGTTTTTTATTAGGGTTTGATAAAAATCATTGGGGTTTGATTATTGTGGTTGAAAACACATTTGGGTACCTTCGGATTGCTCAAACATCGTGAGATTTGTTGGATTTTTGGGTGCTAAAGTCGAAAAACACGAAGTTGAACTGTGCTGAAAATTGCAGTAGGCGGAGCGCCTAAACACAGAGGCGGACCACCTCAACTTGGTGAGCTCTCTGGATTTTTTGGAGGCGGAGCGCCTAGCTCAAGAGGCGGACCGCCTACCCCCTGCTACTTTGTGCAGGGCGGCCGCCCACTCTGAAGAGGCGGAGGGCCTCAATTTCTGGGCGGAGGGCCTCACACACGAAGCCTTTTTGGGTAGTTTTCCTAGGTTCTCTTGCTTCCTTGCTTGCATAACATCTAACTAGTACTTCTCTAAGTAAATTTCCTACTTAGTTGGTGCTAGGCTTTGAGCTTATAGGATGTTGTGTGTCTTGAAGCTTTTCTTAAAGTCGCAGAACTTCTTTGGCCTCAAGTGCGCACTACAAATAGCTTCCGTACATCGAGTCGCATCAACTCCACTCCGAGCCATTATTTGGGTGTACTATTTGATTGATCATACCATTGTGGTTCCTAAAAGAGATAAGCGCATCTTTGGTTGGGGGTTTGGGAGTGTGCACCCTAAAAGAGTGTTGAGTGCCACCACCAAAGGTAAGGGAGAGCAAGTGAGGTTGTTTATACTAACCTTTGCACTTTCTTAAAATGTCTTTTGCAGGTACAAGGAGCCATAAGGGAGGTTTGGAGGGAAGTGGGAGTGGTGAGAAAGGTGTAAGTGGGAGGGAGTTAATTGAAGCCTACCTTCCGAGCATCTTGGCTAAGATAGAGGCAATAGACACTCGAATCCAACACTTAGAGGATGATTTGGATGAGAATGAGGCCGAGGGAAGAGATGGTGTGAGTAGTATTCCTTCCTCGACTTTCAACAACACTTCTAATGTTGGAAGAGTGACAGGAAGTGGAGGATGTTCTAGTGGTGTTCCCACTAGTGGAGGGATAAGGAAAACTCGAGTTGATAGTGATGTTAGTCTTGGGCATTCCAGCTCTTTTTTGGATGTGCCAATACGAAACTTGGGTAGAAGTATGTTTGTCATTGGGGTAAATGGGATTGATGGAAACTTGCTCCAAATTAGTGAAACCGATGCCAATTGCATTAACCCTTCGTTAGTTCAAATTCTAAAGATACCATGCCATGATTTAAAGTATCCCTATGAGTAAAAAGGAGTTTGGGCTTTCAAGGAGGCATGGGTACTCATATCTCATAAGGGTTACAATGAGTATGTTTAGTGTGATGTATATCCCGTACCAAATGTGGGTGTTTGGCTAGGTGAACCATGGTTGCACAATAAGGAGATTCAATATAATGCTAAACGGGATATATATCTAGTGGCCACGGGTCAAGGAGTTTATGAGTTTTCACCCTACGGAATGAGAGGCAAGATGACCCCTCAACTACATGCTTGGGTTGTGCAAAGGGGAAGGGAGTGAGAACTTCAATCCATGGTTGAAATAGTGCAATTAAGAAGTCCTACAAACACAAGAAGAGGTGGGACTAGTGCAAGAAGAGTGTTGACATATGTCAACAAGGTGAACCCCAAACCACAAGCTCCAAAGCAAAGTGGTTCACCAACAAAGAAGAAAGAGATATCAAGTGATGAGTCTCTTAGTCCTAGATTCGGGGTTGATGTTAAAAGTCCACCTACTCCGGCCATGGGTATTCTTGGGCCTCGTCCCAACTCACCCGAATTTGAGAGACAAAAGATTGAGAGGAGTAAGGGAGTAACCGGTGACATTCCACGAATGGAAATGGAGAGGATGTGTTGAGTGATGTGAGTGGGATGTCACCACCCGAATCTACACCCGACCTTGAAAAGAAAATGAGGAAAAAGAAAGAGGGAAAAAGAATTTTCAAGAGTGAGGACACCCCTTATTCTAACCCTAATCCTTTATCTTTTTCTTCTACTTGTGTGAATTCTTGTGTAGGTATTCTTGGAGGCAAGCCAATGGAGCCTCAATCATCTTCCAAGATGGAAGGACAAGGTGAAGAAAATCTTCAATGTGAGCTTCAAGGTGAAAAGCCAATTCAAGACACTTCAAGTGCATTGAGTGATCTAGATGGCCACTCAAAGGTATGTGAAAATTCTTCCCTCGAACATGTTACTTCCTTGTCGTGTGAGAATGTTTATGAAAATGCTATGCTAGTTGATGATATGTGTGATTATAATGTGATTGCAACTAGTGTAGAATCTTTGGGTCAACTTGTGTGTAATTGTGAACCATTAGTTGAGAGGAATGATAAGCCACATCATGATATGAGCTCGAGTTTCATTGAACGTCTCTCTAGTGAAGATTGTGTAGTTGACCCTATTTGTGACCCTTGTTATGACACCCCACCTATATTTGATAAAGCGGAAGATGAGTTGAATGAATACCCTATCCTTTTCCTTGATGAATTGTTGATAATGGTGGACCTATGTGTTGTAGTGAGGTTGGTAGTGACCTTGAGGAGTCCCTAGTGGATGGAATGGATAGACTTACACTTGATGACTCCTCAAGTGTGTATGAAGAGTGCGAACTTGACCCTCCATGGTTTGAAAGGTTTAAGTCTATAGACAATCCTTTGTTTGAAACTTCAAGTGAGATGAATAATCTTGGAATTGATTGTGTTGGTCCGTCTTCTAGTAGTCCTAATCTTGATTGTGTGGACTATTATGATGAAGAAGCCATTATAGAAACCTTCCTTGATAGTTTGTCTGGTGAGGGAGATTGTCTTAGAGGTGGATTGGGGGGTGAGTAAGTCACTCTTGGTGTGTGTAAGAGTGCTTCTAAGAAGGGGAGTGGAGTATTTGATGTTAGTTGTCGCTTGAATTATGTTGCGTACTCCATCCCATATGTTGATAACACCTTGAGTGTTGAGCATGCCAAAGCCAATGTGTCACATTGTGATAATATATATATATATTAAAAGGCATGTAGTAGCCACTAAAAATTAGCCAAGTGGCATATCAAGAAAAAAGCCATGTGTAATTTTTTAGGACATAGTAGTTATTATTTGAATTTTAGTTAGAATATGACTATTGTTTAAACCATTTTTAATTGTTAGTTTTTCAAATTTAAAATGTTAGTTACTTTTCAAATTGAAAATAAAAAATAGAAAAAATGATAAATAATAAAGAACTAGACAGATCGATGGTTAACTTGACAACGTAGATAACATTAAAAAAATATAAATTTATATCTATCTATTATTTAAAGTAAGGAAGTCAACCCTAAGATTTTGCCAAGTGTAAGGTATAGATTAAGCCACATATACTATTTAAGACAAAGCTAAAAATTGTTAAGACAAAGAAATTTTAGCAACCGATACAACTGTATACAACTACCTACAAATTAAAACTTTATTTTTCATATTAACTGCTGAGAATTCTCCACTATGACAAGTTACGTATCCCTATGGAAGTGGAAAACTAAAATATTGCCAATGTAGGCAACTGCTCATATTTAAATAGGTACTTTGAATTTGAATTTTAAAAAAATAAATTAAAATGAATTCAAGTTAAAAAATCACGTAATCCCCAAAAATAGGACCTTTCGCTGGATATAGAACTCTAATAAACATGTTTAACAAACACATTCAGCACAAAATTGGCAGTTTTATAACTGCTACTTTGCACGCTGAACTTCCAAAAGACCACATATTCTCTCTACTTTGTTTTTCAATTTTCTATTTATCCAAATCTAAACCTATGTGAAAACAGTTAGTATTTGAATTGCTTCCTTATTCGCAGGAAGAAGTAGTTTATCTATGTTGGGATCCTCCTAAAATTCCCTCATTTATTTGAAATGTTTATACAATCGCCCTAATAAACTGTTTTTTTACTTGATCGCCTGGTAGAACTTAAGATGGGTCCTCCTAAAATTCCCTCATCGTCAGCGGTATGGTTATGGGTGGCAATGAAGTTAGTTGCTGACTTGATTGTTTCATTTTTTCTATCTCAACTATATAGTAACGAGGTTGTATACAGTTGCAGATCCTGGCAAAATTTATCACGAATTTATATTTTTTAGCAGATTCTATATTTTGAGCCTATGTATGGTTTTTGCACTCTTTGTTAGTTGTCTTTTATTTTCTAGAGTTAATGTATCATTTGATACCAAAAAATTATATTGTTTATAGTTTTGTTTTTCCTTTTTCTGTAGTATCATGGAAAATAAACTTTGGCAGGACTGTTGTTTGTTGGTGGCCCATTTATATCATGGCTTCTCCTACTTAATTGGTTTATATTAAATCGCATACAATTAACTCTAGAAAAGTTTGATAGGTAAGTTTGTTATATTTAACTGCTTGGTGCTTTTCTAAATTTAATAAACTATTTAATACTTCAGTTTTTCATGTTTACTAAAACTTAGTTTTAGTGTTTTTTTAAAGAGTCTCACATGAATAAGAATCTGATTTATATAAATAATGAGTATTTTGAAGCAAATTAATTGATCCTACGAGTTTGGTAACTTTGATTTAGTTTTATGTATTAATTTTCTGCACATTAGATCACACATTAGCTGCAAAATATGGCTATAAAAACTTACTTCAATATGCTTTACAAAGATGCAATGGATAGCACCTTATTAATAGTCTTTAATTAATTTCAAGTGTCAATGTTTTATTTCATTCCAAAAATATTACATTGTTTATGGTTTTCATCTTTATTTTGTAGTATCATGGAGAATAATATTTCTTGGCAGGACTGCTGGTGACCTTTATCAGATGTCATGGCTTCTCCTACTATGGTTTATATCAACAATCTCATGCAATAATGTAATAAGTTTGATGGGTAAGTTTCTTATACATTCAGTCGTGCTTGAATTGCTTCAACAATATTAAAATGTTTCATATGATCCTTTTTACTAGATGCAACATAAAATGATAAAACTTATTCACAATTCGATCGAGATGACTTTGAAAGACGAAAAGTTTTGTTTGATCAATCGTAAGTTAGTTTACGTATATGCTTATGTAGTTTCCGTCTTGAATCTTTGTCAAATACAAAGTTTTAAATTACTTAGACAAATATATGCATATAACTAAGTTTTATTTGCTAAAGCTTGCTAAAAGGCATGTCTTCTTGCAGGTTCTTTTCCTCTCAGGTTTGTTTGAGAATTAGATGTGCCCTTTCATAGCAAAGGAAAAGGGGAGAAGTGGATGATTTATGCCTACAATGTCAGTGGGTGTAGATGGAAAATTTGGAACAACGGTGGACGATTATGTATCAAAACGATGGGTTAAGGTGAAAATTAGAAAATTTACATTGAGAGATCATGCCGATGAATTGCAATTGTTATAACACTTTTCTGGTTTTTTGGTGTAATGTTAGTTTTCGTAAATAAAAACATATGCTTACTGTTTGAAAAGGGTGATTTTTCAGTGAAGATCACAAACTTTGGTGAAATACTTATTTTTGTCATCCTTCCTGATAAAAATGGTAATTTAGCTCACTTCCTCTTCTTTCTTACATTTCTTAGCACGTCTATCAAGTTTATATACATTCTTGGTATAACCATCTGCTATCATGGGCCAACTAATTTGGATTCGTGTTGCGTCTCTCTAAAGGAAAAGTGCTCTTCATTGGGAATTTCATATATTGATCGAGTTCATATATTGTTTATTCAAATACTGACTTTTATACATTGTTATAAGGATAACTGGATTGTTCTTGGTTACGACTCCGCCAATGAGTACAAGGTTAGTTACCGTGATCCCCTTTTTTGTGGATAAATTTATATGTTCAAATGTCTCAAGATTGTGTAAAACATTTGGAATTTTTGTATGTTACAATCTTGATTAAAGTTGTACTAATGTATTGTAGAATCACATAATATACTTTGGTTATGTCGTATTGGATGTGTCGCTAACAGAATTGATCAAAATTTTGAGTTAAATGGTGTTGAATACAAATTACCAGCTAATGATCATGGAAATACACTCCATGGTATTCATTTTTTTTATCCCTTTTGTTGTAAGAACTCTCCATTCTATTATTTTTTGTATTTGATTAACATGATGAAAAATATTTTAATCAGGGCGTAGCAAAGGATATATTGATGTGATATGGACAGTGGAAGATTATCAGGTAGATAATAATCTTACTATTACCTACAATATCTTTGATGGTGAACAAGGTGTAATATAATTTCTCCTTTATTTTATGTCTTATATTCAACAAGATGCAGAATATTAATCCCTGGATATGCCTCTTTTTAGTTAGGTTCTTAGAATGAAATGTGGTTGTGGTAAGCCCTCTGCCATTGAATATAGTAGAGATATTCCAAGGAAAAAGTTGTCAAGTAAAAGTACTGCAAGTTTGAGAGGACCAAGGGTTGGTTCATCAACAAGAGACGAAGCTTATAGGGTGATAGATTGTTTGGATTGCATCGATGGAAAGGCCATATTGATTGATAAACAAGTAAATGGTTCAGTAAGACCGTAGAGTGAGAATTATTAGAGGAAAAGGTAAAAGTAAGTTTCAAAATCTACGCGGATAGGCAGACAAATTTAGTGTCTTCATTCTTTGTCAGGCAAGTAATCTTCATGTGCTTTGTTTTCCATAGGTCCTTTCTATTTTATTTAAAATTCTTAGGAACTTATATTGTGTTTCTCTTTTAATTTTACGTTTTACACATGCTGATTATATTAAATCAAGGTTTCTTTCTTATTATCATCATCTTCTGCAAGTGGTTGGTAATTTCTTGGACCTTCAGTGTGATCTTTTATGTTGGGTTTATTTTTTGAGTTCTATTTTTTCTAAAGTTCTTGGGCTCGAAAATGTTAGGCTACACTGATATTTTTTGATGATGGAGTTTGCTTTGTGTTTATAAGATGGAATCAATCGAAATGGTTTGTGTAATAGTCTTTTCACATAACTTCTTGGCATCTCTATCTTAAGACTGGAACTACTTTAAATTTTAAATGATTGTGGTTTATATCATTATAGTTCTTTTTTAGAAGTTTAGAATGTAATGTATTCTGACTTAAAACTTCAAAAAACTTAAAGGAGTGTCTCTTTCATTGTCTAAATAGATAGAAGGGACAAAAATGATACTGTAGAATAATGTCATATCTCAACGGCATGTAATCAAAATGATGAAATTCATTTCATTACTACTAGAATGATCAAGTTGCAGGTGAGGTAAATAAGTTATCCTAACTTATCCAATTTCAAGAACGAAGCAGGTGATAAACTTTTCTTCATACTCAGGATATAAGTATTCAAACGCAATGTATTGGAGCTAAAAATTAGTATATTCCTATGCATTGGAGATGAATAGTATTATTCATAGATCAACAATGATGCATCTATTACTTCACTATGAATGGGTTTTTGACTGATCCATGAATCATCTCCGGTGCAGTAAATCACATTATTCAAAAAGTTGGGATGATGTTATTTCAACAATAGATTAGTTATTTCAACAAGTTTCTCCTACTTTGTTTCTTTTGGATATAGGTTTTACTGGCATTTTGCAAATGAACTGTTACTTTGTTGAGATATTGGATAAGTGGTGACACCACTTCAACGGCAAGCCAGACTATGATCAATGTGTGTCCATTGTTGCTTATACATCGATGTACTTTCTCAGTGTACTTTTATTTGTAGCGTGTCTATTTCAAGTGCTCTATGCTGTAGATTTGCATTCTTTTTCTTCTTAGGAATATTTAATCAATTATGGTAATTATAGCAGTCGCTTCTTGATGAGGTTTTGCAGTTTGGTTCTCTTTTATAATTTGTAAATTCTTAGGACTTATCTATAGGGTGGTTGCTTTAAATATAATGCAAGCTGCTAACATAATATTTGTTACGATTAGCTTTTGTTAATATCAAACCGCGCATTGCGCGGGTACTATACTAGTATTGATTTGAAGGCTTGATGTGTTGGGCATAAGCTTAGGGGTCATAGGGAAGTTGATTGCTATATCTTACATGTCCCATGTCCTATTGATCTCTTTGCTTGTTCTTGTGTTGGATGCACTTTCCTTTTGAGTCAAGTACTTGTTGTTTCCTTGGGAGACATGAGCTTTTTTATTGGTATTGATGCTTGGCTCTATCATAAGAGTGTGTTTTCCCACACTTTATGCACTAACCTACTCTTGTAGTGGGAAGTTTTGTTTGTGCTTGTTTTGAATGTAGGCTTGATGGTTTGATTTCGAGGACGAAATCCTTTCAAGAAGGGGAGCATGATGCGGGGCAAATTGAGCCAAAGCGTCAACCATCAAGAACCAAGCATGAAGAGCACAAAGGATCCAAGGCAAGGGCTCCGGAGGAGGGTTCGAGAGTGATTTGGAGTCATGGACTTGAGCACACTTGAGGGAGGGCCGACTACGGACCAAGGAGGAACACTTAGAGTCCATTTTGAGCCGTATCTATACCTCCCAGGAAGAGGCGGACCGCCCCATGCACTAGGCGGACCGCCTACTCGAATATCACTCTCTGGACTTGCTTGAGGCGGCCGCCCCTACATCTAAGCTGACCGCCCATCACTGACAAAGAGGCGGAGCGCCTCCCTTCTGAGGCGGGCGCCTCCCCCTGCTGTGGCCTTGACGGGATTCCTACTACTTTGTGGTGTAATTTCCACTATAGCCCTAAGTGACTTGTAGTGTTTTGACTAGACTTAGGGGCTATTCAGACATTTCATTTAGAAGTATGGTGAACCTATAAATACCACACTTAGTCATTTATTTCATTAGCTTGTTTAGATTTGAAATATAGACATAGAAAGAGAGGCAAAACCTTCTTCTTGTTGAAGCTTGAAGCTTCAAATTATCTCTTTGCTTGGAAGCTACGGAGATTCGTCACTAGTACGGAATCCTTGTATGGTTTAAGTTTCCCTTCCTCTCTCAGATATACATTCATGGTTTGAATCATTTATCCATTCTTTTATTCTATTTCTGTTCTTCCCCGTCCCTTATTTCTTGTTATCTTGTGTTTATTGCTTCCGCATCTTAGTTTATCACTTCCGTGATTTTGACCCGCATCAGAAGTACACGAAGGGGCTTGTGGCAATCACTCAGGAGCTCAAAGCCCTCGTTCGAGAACTGCTCCGAGCCGGCTATTATTGACCCGAGATTAGCGAGCATGCTAGCATGTTCGGTAGGAATTGCGACAAATGTCAAGGGCACGCTTCTATGATTCACCAACAAGCCGATTCCTTGCACTCGGTGGTTTCACCACGGCCCTTCATGAAGTAGGGAGTGGATATCATAGGGCCCTTCCCCAAAGCGAATGGTAGTGTCAAATACATCCTCGTGGTTACTGATTATTTTTCCAAATGGATCAAGGCCGTCTTTGGAAATCTCATTTATTTTCCTGATAGCTTTGTCTTGCTCCTTCCCCATGGCTGAGCATTTTTCTTCAGTATTTTTGTGAGTGGAGAAATATATGCAGAGACATTTGGGAGGTTATCGATTTCATATGGAAAAACATCATATGATGATTTGGAGTCCCAAGGGAAAGTACTTGTGACAATGGTACGCAGTTCGTTGGCTCGGAGGTCACAGCCTTCCTTCGAAAATGGGGGGATCAAAAGGGTAACCTCGACACCCTACCACCCAAGCGTTAATGGACATGCTGGATCATCAAATAGGATAATCGTTGACGATCTTAAAAAGAGAATGGACGAGGCCAAAGGAAAACTCAATTTTCTCTCGTTTACGGGGTCGATTCTCTAATTCTTGTCGAGGTGGGTGAACCGAGCCTCCGCTATGCACACTCTACCGAGGAGTCAAATCAAAAGGCTATGAGAATAGATTTAGATTTGCTTAAAGCCCAAAGAGAGAAGGCATTGGTGCGGAGCGCCTCCCTTCTGAGGCGGGCGCCTCCCCCTGCTGTGGCCTTGACGGGATTCCTACTACTTTGTGGTGTAATTTCCACTATAGCCCTAAGTGACTTGTAGTGTTTTGACTAGACTTAGGGGCTATTCAGACATTTCATTTAGAAGTATGGTGAACCTATAAATACCACACTTAGTCATTTATTTCATTAGCTTGTTTAGATTTGAAATATAGACATAGAAAGAGAGGCAAAACCTTCTTCTTGTTGAAGCTTGAAGCTTCAAATTATCTCTTTGCTTGGAAGCTACGGAGATTCGTCACTAGTACGGAATCCTTGTATGGTTTAAGTTTCCCTTCCTCTCTCAGATATACATTCATGGTTTGAATCATTTATCCATTCTTTTATTCTATTTCTGTTCTTCCCCGTCCCTTATTTCTTGTTATCTTGTGTTTATTGCTTCCGCATCTTAGTTTATCACTTCCGTGATTTTGACCCGCATCAGAAGTACACGAAGGGGCTTGTGGCAATCACTCAGGAGCTCAAAGCCCTCGTTCGAGAACTGCTCCGAGCCGGCTATTATTGACCCGAGATTAGCGAGCATGCTAGCATGTTCGGTAGGAATTGCGACAAATGTCAAGGGCACGCTTCTATGATTCACCAACAAGCCGATTCCTTGCACTCGGTGGTTTCACCACGGCCCTTCATGAAGTAGGGAGTGGATATCATAGGGCCCTTCCCCAAAGCGAATGGTAGTGTCAAATACATCCTCGTGGTTACTGATTATTTTTCCAAATGGATCAAGGCCGTCTTTGGAAATCTCATTTATTTTCCTGATAGCTTTGTCTTGCTCCTTCCCCATGGCTGAGCATTTTTCTTCAGTATTTTTGTGAGTGGAGAAATATATGCAGAGACATTTGGGAGGTTATCGATTTCATATGGAAAAACATCATATGATGATTTGGAGTCCCAAGGGAAAGTACTTGTGACAATGGTACGCAGTTCGTTGGCTCGGAGGTCACAGCCTTCCTTCGAAAATGGGGGGATCAAAAGGGTAACCTCGACACCCTACCACCCAAGCGTTAATGGACATGCTGGATCATCAAATAGGATAATCATTGACGATCTTAAAAAGAGAATGGACGAGGCCAAAGGAAAACTCAATTTTCTCTCGTTTACGGGGTCGATTCTCTAATTCTTGTCGAGGTGGGTGAACCGAGCCTCCGCTATGCACACTCTACCGAGGAGTCAAATCAAAAATCTATGAGAATAGAGTTAGATTTGCTTAAAGCCCAAAGAGAGAAGGCATTGGTGCGGAGCGCCTCCCTTCTGAGGCGGGCGCCTCCCCCTGCTGTGGCCTTGACGGGATTCCTACTACTTTGTGGTGTAATTTCCACTATAGCCCTAAGTGACTTGTAGTGTTTTGACTAGAATTAGGGGCTATTCAGACATTTCATTTAGAAGTATGGTGAACCTATAAATACCACACTTAGTCATTTATTTCATTAGCTTGTTTAGATTTGAAATATAGACATAGAAAGAGAGGCAAAACCTTCTTCTTGTTGAAGCTTGAAGCTTCAAATTATCTCTTTGCTTGGAAGTTACGGAGATTCGTCACTAGTACGGAATCCTTGTATGGTTTAAGTTTCCCTTCCTCTCTCAGATATACATTCATGGTTTGAATTATTTATCCATTCGTTTATTCTATTTCTGTTCTTCCCCGTCCCTTATTTCTTGTTATCTTGTGTTTATTGCTTCCGCATCTTAGTTTATCACTTCCGTGATTTTGACCCGCATCAGAAGTACACGAAGGGGCTTGTGGCAATCACTCAGGAGCTCAAATCCCTCGTTCGAGAACTGCTCCGAGCCGGCTATTATTGACCCGAGATTAGCGAGCATGCTAGCATGTTCGGTAGGAATTGCGACAAATGTCAAGGGCACTCTTCTATGATTCACCAACAAGCCGATTCCTTGCACTCGGTGGTTTCACCACGGCCCTTCATGAAGTAGGGAGTGGATATCATAGGGCCCTTCCCCAAAGCGAATGGTAGTGTCAAATACATCCTCGTGGTTACTGATTATTTTTCCAAATGGATCAAGGCCGTCTTTGGAAATCTCATTTATTTTCCTGATAGCTTTGTCTTGCTCCTTCCCCATGGCTGAGCATTTTTCTTCAGTATTTTTGTGAGTGGAGAAATATATGCAGAGACATTTGGGAGGTTATCGATTTCATATGGAAAAACATCATATGATGATTTGGAGTCCCAAGGGAAAGTACTTGTGACAATGGTACGCAGTTCGTTGGCTCGGAGGTCACAGCCTTCCTTCGAAAATGGGGGGATCAAAAGGGTAACCTCGACACCCTACCACCCAAGCGTTAATGGACATGCTGGATCATCAAATAGGATAATCGTTGACGATCTTAAAAAGAGAATGGACGAGGCCAAAGGAAAACTCAATTTTCTCTCGTTTACGGGGTCGATTCTCTAATTCTTGTCGAGGTGGGTGAACCGAGCCTCCGCTATGCACACTCTACCGAGGAGTCAAATCAAAAAGCTATGAGAATAGAGTTAGATTTGCTTAAAGAACAAAGAGAGAAGGCATTGGTGCGGTTGACAGCCCAAAAACAACGAATTGAGGCCTACTTAAACAAAAAAGCCAAGCTATGAGAATTTAAGGTTGGTTACTATGTCCTAAAAGGGTCGAATCAAACAACTAAAGAGAAAAACGCAGGGAAATTGGCCGCCAATTGGGAGGGCTCCTACCGAGTGAAAGCAATTGTAGGGAAAGGATCCTATCAGCTGGCAGACCTTAAGGGGAAGTAAGAACCTTTGAATTGGAACGTATCCAATTTGAAGAGGTATTACTTCTAGCAACACGAAATGTGTTCCCGAGGTTAACAGTGCTCGAATCTTCATCCTTCACCCTCGAACACTACAGGGGGTGACAAGGGAGCAAGATCAATCAGCAATCGACTCACAGGCTCGTAGCTCAAAAACTCTTCGAGAAATAACCAGACTCGGGGAATGGCCTAGACTCGGGGACTCAGCTCTATGCTTGAATTCTTCGCCCGAAACGGCTTTCTGTAAAACGAAATATGCCTAAGTACAACTAGGCCTTGTGTAAATTGGTTCAATTTCTATCAATGGAATAAAAATCGGCCTACCATCTTTTTATCCATTAAAGTTTTAGCCTCGCCTCGAGGGCAAGACGTCGTCCCAAGCTGGCTCTCTAACACACTTAAAGTCTTACAAGCAAACAAAAAAGATATCGAAATAATTGATATTCAAACATTCATGTAAAAACAAGGCTGGAAGGCCAAAATAATTACAAAAAAATAGCCCGAAGGCACAAAACAAAAACAGACAAGCAGTCACTCATGTTCAATATCGCTACCCGAAGCCTCTCCTTCAGACGAGCTGTCACTGCTCGAAGGAAGTTGATCTAAAAACCCCTGAGCCGTAGCTACATTTTCCTTGGCCTTGGCAATCTCATCATCCAAGCTAATCCCCTTTTTACACTGTTCAAGGGTCCTCAACTTGGTCTGAATGATTGCCCAATTTCTGTCAGCCTTTGCTCGGGTAGCCCTTAAATCCAACTTAGACTTGAACTTGGATTTAAGCTTGGAGAAAGAGGCTAGTTTCTTAGTCTGGATAATCTTCACTTCGGCTTCAAGAGCTTTATTCTTAGCCTCGACCTCGTCCACTTTTGAGGTAAGTAGTGAAGTTTTCTCCTCGAGTTGCTCAGTCAACCTCCTAAGTGTTGCATCGGCTGCATAAGCTTGCTTCCGGAGCTCGGCTTGATAACTCTCATCTCGGGACACTTCTCGGCCAAAAGACTGGTAACTTCACCACGGGCCTGAGAAAGTTCAGCGCCAAGGTTCTCGGTTTCTCTTTTAGATCGATCCAAGTTAGCCTCTGAGCTGGAGAGTTGTTTTTCAAGCTCAGCAACGCGAGCCTCAAGCACATTCCTCCTACGATCCCACTCATTCGCGACCCTCTAAAGATGCATTGCTCGCTGAGCCTCAATTTCAGCTGCCTTCATGGCATAGACGTAGCCCTATAACCAAAGGGAAAGAAGTTAAAAGCTTGGAAAACAATTAGAATGAAAATACAGTAAAAGCAAAACGAAACCTCACATGGATTGTATGCTGAGCCGAGTAGGCCATAAAATCGTCCGAGGGGATGTTCTTCAGGCGATCATTATCTAAAGGCCCAAGTAACCCTTTGCAGCTGATGGTGACCCCCATGCTGTCATCCAACAGACAAACATCTATTGGGATTGGGATTTGCCTAATCCCTTGGGGAAGATTCGCCTTAGCCCGAGCTGGATCCACACTCGCCTGTCTCGCAGAATAGGTCGCCTCGGCAGACCTGTTGACTGCCTCAGCAGACTTTTTCCCACTGGACTCCAAGCCCTCACGAACCTTGTTAACCACTTAACTCGGTTCCTTCCCATTTGTCCCCTCGACTACGCCCTTAACACAAACGTCATCTGGTTCATCAATTTATCTTCACCGAAGGACTGTGGGCAAATAAACCTGAGGAATTTTAGCCTTAACTGGCTTCTTAGGCGTATCGCCGTTTCTTTTCGGACTTGAGAAGAAGGAAACGGGTTACTCAAAAGGAAAGTAGAGAGAGGAATACAAAAGATAGGTAAAAATACCTCTCGGGGCCTAAGTAAGAGTCTGAACTGACTCTTCGATAAGATGCAAACTAGCATCGCCATCTAGGACCTCGACAACTTCAACTCGTTTTCCCTGCTTCTTTTTCTTCTTCGTCTTCTTCTTCTCTTTCTTATCTTCCTCCTTTTCCGCCTCGGCAGGGAAATCATTAAAATCTGGAAAGAATAAGAAAAGTTAGAAGTGGGAAGAGGCGCATAGAGGAAATGGAATAACCAAATTGGAAACATACTAACACAGTCGCTTGCCCGACCATCTATTTTCTGCACGAGCGGCAAAAACCATCCAATCTCTGTCCAGCCTCCCCTCGGCGTTGATTATGGCTTGTACCGAAGCCTCCAAATCCTATGAGGGATTGATTGGAGGTCTCCTTGCTAAAAACACGACAAAAGTCAGTTTTTCCACATTTATTAAAGCCAAGTAAAGAAAATAAAAACTAGAGGAAGACTTACATGCCCTATTACATGCCTCGGGGAAGAGGTGGGGCGGAGGGTGAACCAATCACACCAGCTTCAATCCTCGGTCATCGCTCTTGGTAATAAGAGAAAACTGACCCCCCTTGTTCAACTGCAGAACCTCATCTTTGTGAAGAGAAGGAGAAAATAAAGAAATCAAATGATCATACCCAAATATGACCCCGGCTTTACGACTAATGTAGTCAAGACACTGAACGACCCTCTAGAAGCCGGGGCCAAGCTGGGCCAAGCAAACATTGTTCAACCTGCAAAAGGTGTCTTCTATGGGGTGAAGAGGGAGAGAAAAACCTATCAAGAAGGGGTAAGTATAAACAAAAGACTGCCTCAGAACACTATCATACATGCGCTGCTCGGGGGTAGGAATCGACATTGGGACCTCAGGGCTCCAATTACACTCCCCTCGGATCAGAGCCATATGTTCCTCCGAGACAAGGCTAGGGAAAAACTGAACAGGGAGATTCCTTCTCCTAACAACATCCGAGGCCGTTTGCCCCCTCAATTTGAAATCCTTGCTCGAATCAAAACGCCTTGGAATAACCCACTGAGGTTTAAGTTCCTCCTGGTAAACTTGCTTCTTTTTCTTCTTCTTCGGAGGCGAGGTCTCATCACCATCAATGGCCCCCTTCAACTGCCATCTCGTCATCGCTGATGGACGGCTCTTGGCTGGCTGCGCTAGGGCTATCTCCCTGACGAGAAGAAGTTGTTGAGGGGGGAGAATTCAACAAATCCTCAATCGAAACCAAAGTTTCAACATCAACAATATTTTCACGCTGGGATGGAGAAGACATGATTAAATGTTTTGAAAGATTGAATGAGGGGAAGAAATGGGAATGGCTCCAAGGAAAAGTATGGAATGATGAAGATAACAACAAAGAAAATGGCCAATTTATAGCGAAGTACAAGTGGATTAAAACGCCATGATGACAGTAACATGGGGAAGACCAAACGAAAAGACATAGTCGTTAAAAACTGAGCTACGTGCAGGGGATGAGACGTTGAAACGATGCCCGCCTTTTCAAATTTTCTGGCCAAGAATGCGTCATGTCACTCTCCTGCATAAACTCAATTCAACCCCTCGGAAAATTATGGAAATTATCCAAAGGGTGGGGGACTTACTGTAATTGGGTAGAAACCCCACCACCTCGTGGTGAGGCCTCGGGCCATAGAAAAGACGAAGCTTACGAGGACATCTTCCCGAGGGGAAAAATCACCAGCACCGCCTCGAGGAAAATCCAGTTGAGATTAAAAGTAATTGACACTATAACCCTTCGAGGAGGTGATTATCATAAGAATGCACACCGAACCAGTTTTATACTTTTCTCCCTCTACAACAAAGTACTACTACTAAGTCACACTATTATGTTCTTGTGGTGAAACCACATAACAATTAGTATCTTAAGTCTCAATATTCTTTCCTTGCCTTTCGATATCAAAATATGAACAACTTCATCTTGTAGTGTATATTAGCGGCTTACTCTTGTAGTGTTTTTCACTCCCACTACTTTGTAGTTGTGGATTTCCAAGCATCTTTTGTCTATTCACAATTCTTCCACTGCTTAAATGCAATGGAATGTCAATTCCGACAAGTGGATTGGATTTCTTGAACTTTTACATTTTTAAGTGATGGTTATTTCTTTGTCCAGTTCCAGTAAATAAAATTACTTCTTGGAACATTGTTTATTAAATAGTCATATTCTAGAAATCTGGTATTCTTGCTAACAAATATCTTCTTTTCATTATGACAGGAAAACAAACTTTCTTTTGTCCCCTTTGGATAGCTAATAAACATATACACATTAATCAATAATTCCAACTAATTAGTTTTTCGTTTTAAAAGGTACTAATATAGGAAGACTACAAAAGTTTCTAAGGCATATTCCCATAACGAAAGAAAACAACAAATTTGAACAACTCCACATTGATCTAACCATCTCTATAAAAGACTAAGAGTCTTAAGTCTTCTTTCTATTAGACCATTTTTATGTAGTGTCCCAGGTGTAGATATCTGACATAATTCCTTATTCTAATAAGTAATTAGTGAACTTTGCAGAGAGGTATCACCACCATGATCAGATCACAGTGACTTAATATATTTTCCATGATGTTTTTCCTTTTCAGTCTTAAACTCCTTAAATTTCTCAAAACATTAAGACCCACAACTCATCAAATAAATAATATTAATATTATGAATAATCATTTATGAATATCATAAAAATAACCAAAAAATACTTCTTGCATAAATGTTCACTAGACTTTACTAATCTGAACGAATTAATTCTTACTCATTACCAGCTCTATTTCCTTTTAAGGGAAAATGTCTCTTAGTCATATTTCCTTCTAAACATAATTCACAGGGTTGATATTTATACAAAAGAATACCATTCAACGATGGCATATCACGTTTATTTTGATAAGATTGCACGGAAAATACAAGAAGACTATAAAGTGACTATTTGATTCTTCTTACTATCCAGAATTATTTTTTACCACAACATACATAAATTAAAGGATGGAATTATAAATTATATTAATATTTGATGTTCCAAATAAAGTTTTCACGAAAGAAAAATTAACTATAAAAAGTGTCATTCAATTTCAAAGAATATTTTCTCTTATGGGACAAATCAATATCATTAAATTTGGAAGACATATCAAATGAAAAGTCCTTGCAATATTGTAGTATAAGAGACAAACGTTTATGAACCTCAATAATACCAAAGTCATTGATAAAATAAATTAAATATCCATCTCTTATTAAGCTATACACTGAAATCAAATTTCTTTCTAACTTGATGTACATATAATGCATCCTTTAAATTAATGTCTTATCATCATCAAAATAAATCATTGAAATCTTTATTTTGTGAGAGAATATCACTTAGAGATTTGAATGAAGACATATTTAATTAGTGAGATAAAATAATTTAAATAGATCAATATTGATCGTGTAACATTGAATAATCAAATTCAAAATACATCACATACATATTTTCATACATATTGAATAGTCAAATTCGTTGGGAAAGTAACTATTCATGCACCAGATACATGCGATGTCAGATCTCACTCATTAAATTAAATAATATCAAGTTCCGTTGGAGAGTCTACTATCAATTCAATTCAAGTGAATATTAATTACTGAATAGTCGTAGTCTCATTGACTCAACATGCAATTCTCAGCTGGAGAGATATATACAAGTCATCAACAACAAGTGATTCGACCTAGTGTACCAACAATACATTTTATCCATTGGGGAGGAAGACATATTGTCAACACATAAACACATTGTTTATACTAGTATTTAATCATAGATATCATAGGGACTTTTAAGCCAAGTATACTTAACAATAAATTTATCTTTTATGGAGGAAGATCTATGTCGACACGTAAACTAATTGTTTATACTAGTATATGATCATGGAGACGTTAAAGAATAATCCATATCACCACTGGATGTCAACCATTAACTTTTCTCAGAAAAATAATTTCTAAAAAATAGAAAAACGCCGAAAACACTATCTTAACAATCTCAAATTGTCGAAAAATGACATGGTTCACTACATAGAGTGAGTTTTCCTCATTGGGCCATTTCCGACAAACCTACTAAATTTCAAGCCAATCGGAGTCTGTTAAATTTTCTTATCTCCGAAACTCTGACCTAATTTGGACAAGCCTTATTTTCACGTTTTTAGGGTCTAAAATATCTCTGCTGCTTGTTCTAATCATATATCAACATATAATCTTTTGATATTCATGAATCAAGATCAAACAACATATTTTAAAAACTTGTTTTTCATTAAAACAATGCGACTTGCCTCCAAGAATCTAAAATGTGAACTACATTCTTATCATATATCAACACATACTAAATCATCATGTATCATTATGTCCTAGATTTAATATAAACCAAAATTGATAAAAAGAATGACTCTCATATTTAAATCACGTTTTAATTGGACAATCTGCCTAAACCTCCATCCAAACGACCTCAAAATATCAAAAACTGACACCACTCGCTACAAAGTAGTGATTACTTGATCGTTTCCGATGTCTCTACCGAATTTCAGGTCAATTAGAGATTTTGAATTCATGATCGCAAAACTATGACCAAATTCGGAAGATAACCGTTTTAGGCGTTTGTTATAATTTAAAACAAACATAATTCTAGTTTCCATTCTATTTACAAATATTCCATGAGCACAAGGTGTACATTGTATTTCTTCTTTGACTAAGATACACAAAACCTCATCCTACGTCAAATTGTCCTCTCAATTAGTACACATGAGAATCCAAGATATTGTTTTCTCCTTTTGGCTGAAAACCTCAATATCTTATCTCATGAATTAATTTAGTGTTTCTAGCCATCAAGAAATTAAATCTTCTTTTCAGCAGATAAATTTTCACCACTAGAATACACTACCCAAACACAATTTACACATGGTATATTGAGAATATTCGATGACTCAAATATATAGATCAGTAGTGCAAATCCTATTTATTAAACATAAATCTCAATCCATGCATTGACATAATCTCACATGTATAAAAATTTAAGAATTTTCAATGATTCTGAATAAATACTCCATTTTGGAGGTAATCATTTATCCATCATAAACTCTTAATCCATATACAGTATCATCTCACATGTATGTTTCCATGAAGAAGCGTATAAATAAGGATCATTACTCTCTGACGTCGTCAAAACTTTTCAACAACATAAAATTTAATATTTCACCTAAGCCGCCACTGTTTGCAAGGAATAAGAGAATTAACCATAGAAAGCCCTATGCTTCTTGTTACTTTCCTACTGCCAAAAGTTGACCTTTTTCCTTTTGAAAACCAAAATTAAAATAAAACATGCAAGTTGAAACCTTTGACAACTCAACCCAGTGCCTAGCGAGCACCTCCTCCCTCTTGGATTTGGATTGATAGTTAATTAGGTTTGATCCAGAACTTGTATACAACAATGGAAAGAAATGGTAGATTTTACTCAACGGGAAATAACCTACTTTTATCGCAACACCAAGTTCACCTACACCATCACTAATAAATTTTACTAGCATCAAACATTAAAACGAACATATGAAAGTAACATATTCATTTATATAATCACACCTATATACAAATACCTTTCATGCTATCTGACTAGATGGAAATAGACAACTCATTTTCATGTAACCCTAGTTATCTAGTTAGACGTGAGCAAATTCTGATACCAATTAAAGGAATATAAACACTGCGGAAGCAATTCCAGGATCATGACTCACATTTAATCTAGACAAACTAGCAGGCTATTGAGTTTCACATAAACATAAAATGGAATACCACTTAAAGCATGACTTCAACCGCGAAATGAATCTTCAGACACGAGCAAGATCATCCACGGGATCGTCCTTCAGTTCCATGATCTTCTGTCGTGTACCCAAATAATACTCAGACTAATAATATTTGGGTGGAACAAATATTTCAAAGAGAGACAAAACCAATAGATTTTTTGTGTGTTCTTCCTTTTGGCCAAGAATCCTCCTTATATAGTTTTAGGGAAAACCCCTTTTCCAAAACTATTTAGGATTCTTTTCCACCAAGAAACCTCTCTCCTAGTCCTAATTGGATTCAGTCACAACAGGGAACATAAAATCAATTAACAAGGCTTTCAATTATAAAATTAATTTTTTTTCTCTAGAATTAACCTTTCCATAATAAATTACAAATTATTTTCACTAGAAATTTGTTATTGCACTCCTTAATTTAATTTCAAATTCTTCCATCAAATCTTATTTAACTCCCCACGTTAAGATTACAGACATAATCAATATTACTAAATTACTGACAATTCAATAAATTGACTAAATGAATATCATTTAGACTTCTGCTTAACTTATTCCATGTGTCGGATACAAAATCCCTTGGCAAGATATACATAGAAACTTATAAGCTTTCATAAAGGTGTGTCATCAATCTCTATACCGAGACGTGGATTCTATCAACTAGCTATCACTTTGCAAATGCATATTAACATTATCCAACTCATCAGGAATTATTTGACCCATATATCCTAGACCCCACCTATTGATAAATCAAGACAATGAATAATATACACCACTAATAATAGCTATATCAAGATTAAGAGTATAAGTACATTAAACATTTATCTCTATTTGGTTCGTTCAATGCACACGAAGCACACTAGCACAAGAAGTTAGAACTATACTGTTCCCATAATCAAAATTAATTATATATAATCTGGTACTACAATCATATCGATGGATTTGTCAAATTTTCATATTAGATTGTGAACATTACTTTATTATTTATAAGAACCAAAGATTTAACCTTTCGTGTATAGACTTGGTTCTACATACTAAATCAACTACTATATAAATAATATGACACACATGACATAGTTGATCTAAATAAATAATAATTTATTATATTTAATAAATGAATAACCAATTGTTCAACTAGGAATAATCCAACTAAAACCGCATGGTTATTAGTGTATTCCAACAAGATAGTTAACTGTAGATGTAGTGCAGCTACACTCTCAAATCACGACTGTTGAATGATTAGAGCAAAGGAGTGGAAACTTCACTCTGAGTGTTTGCTAAGATAGCCTAATTTCCCCTTATAGCAAAAACTAATGGTCTTGGGAGAAGATATGGAAAACAAATATTCCTACCAAAGTGGAGTTGTTTTACCTTGTGTTGAGATGATTATTTTGAAGAATGACAAACAAAGGACTTAGTGCAGAACCTAATCCTTAAGGAGAAGGGCACGACTGATCGAAAAGATTGTGGGATGCAAATCCATGCAGAACTAGGAGTAGTGGTACGTGTGCATGTCTGTATCCTAGTCAGCAAAAGAAGTTGTGTCGTGGCTGTCTCATTGAAGTATGAATGGGAGTTGGTACTAAACAAGGAGTGTATCACTGGAAATCTTGACTTACCATAATTGTGAGGTTTCCTAGTGAAACACTGCTAGGGTTAAAAAGCCTATATAAAAGCTAGTAATTGTGGCAGCCGATCTCAGTTATTTATTACGAGAGTTGAGAGCAAACGAAGGGCAAAACAATAATTCTTGGAGTGATTCAACTGTAGAGACAACCATTGAAGAACTCGGAGCATACTTAGCAAATTGTTTAGGTTCTTTGTTGAAGTTGTCTAAGTGTTATGTATTGATTATTTTACCTTTATGCTTATGTTAGAAGCCATTGATTTGGGTGAACTTTGAATGATTACTTTATAAAGGTAGAGTTTAGCTTTGTGAGTGATTGGGGTTTAGAGTGTAGCTCCTTGGTTACAGAGTTTGTAATCTAAAACTTGCTCTTTATGTTAGTGGAAGTGTTTTTAAAATCTCAGAGTGTGGGTCGCAGCAGCGGATCCAGGATTTACAGGTAGCGGGTGCCACTTTTTATATCTACTCTTTCCAAACGGGCTGGGTCGATTAGATTTTTGTTACTTCAACTAGATTAATTAAGTCTTGTGCTCGCAAATAAATTAGATTTATTTCAGTTATTCTTTTTCATGATTCTTTTAAATTTTAAATTAATGAAACATTGCAAAAATCATGAAAAAGCTCCCAAAAAGAAATTTTGCTTAGAAGTAGCTTAATTATTATATATTTTTGTTTGACTAGCTTAATTTATCTTCAATAATTTAAAATTAATTTCATCTTAACGATCAAGTTGTATGGTAATTCACAGGACAAAAAATTTAAATTTTCAATCTATGAGAATTAATTCAAAGATGTATTAAAGCCATTTATTTTGAAAAATTCTATAGAAGATATTGCTCGATTATTCTCTAATATGTATAGATTTATGTGGAATTATCAAAAAAATAATATATGTGTGTGTGTGTGTGTGTGTGTGTGTGTATATATATACACACACACACACTTAAATTATTTGAGATAAATAATTTCCTCATGAAATATGCAATGTAAGAAACAAGATAAAGAAAACAATAACAAAAAAATTAAAGAGACGAAGAATGTACTAGAAAATAAAAGTGAAAAAAGAAAAAAATATAAAATGGAAAAGAAAAGGAAGAACATATAAGTCTACCTACCTAGGCCCTACTCCCTAGGGTGGGACTAATACCGTGTAAGTCTTTCTAATTGTCCAATACAAATAAAGTTTGGGAAAAAGATTTTTCTAGGCAGACTCGATCCTTTGTCACCTCAGAGAAAATGATAAGGAGTTACCAGTGGCACCACTGCAGCTTTTGCTACAGCAGGTGCCACTTTTAATATGTAAACGCTTTCTCATGTAAATATACATAGATATACAAAGTCTCGACCGAAGCTAGCGAGTGCCGTGACACCCGCTACTGTCAACGTAAATCCGCCCCTGGTGGGTCGTGGTTTTTCTCCCTTGAGCAAGGAGTTTTACACGTAAAAATATTGTGTTCTTTATTTACAGTTTTACTTTTAGTGTAGCGTTTTTTTATTGGAGAAATTTCACAAAAACTGATTCCTTGTGATCAAGAGTCAACTTCTTCGACGAAAATTGAAAGACACTATTCAACCTCTCCCCTCCCCCTCTAGTGTCCTTAGGAGGTGAATAGATTATAACAAGTGGTATCAGAGCAGGTCTTCTCGTTGCTAGGTTAACACCAATGATCTAACTATGAGTGCACCACCTATCATCATTGAAGGACAGTCCGTGCTAAGGCTGCCACAATTTAATGGGCAATACAATGCCTGGTGGAAAAGTAGAATGGAGAACTATATCTGTGCTAAGGATTATCAATTTTGGATAATAATTTCTGAAGGAATCTGATCCCAACTAAGACAGTTGGTGAAGGAGCTGTTGCTCATACTGAACCAAAGGAAATATCGGAGTATAATGAAGCTGACCACAAGATGATTAAAAAGAATCACAAGGCCAAAAGACTTGTAATCTATGGACTAGGTCCTGAGGAATTCAATAGAATCTCATCTTACAAGACTGCCATGGAAATCTGGGATGCCTTAGAAGTTGGTCATGAAGGAACCACTGAAGTCAAGGACTTAAAGAGGAGAATGCTGAAAAGACAATTCGAGTTGTTCACGATGGGTGAAAAGGAGTCCATTCAGGATATGATGACTAGGTTGACCATTATCACAAATGAGATGAGATCTCTAGACATGGAACTTCCAGAAGTCGAAATGGTTAATAAAGTGTTAAATGTTCTTCCAGATGCTTGGGAACCAAAGATGCCAACTATCATTGAGTCAAAGCCGCTAAAATCTATCAAGCTAGAGGAATTAGTGGGCAGCTTGAGACTCATGAAATGATGAAGGAATCAAAGAACAAGTCAGGACCCAAGAAGGAAAAGACTCTTGCTCTTGAGGTAATTGATGAACCTGAGGTTGATTTGCAAACTGTTGGATCGGAAATGGTTAGTGCACTCAGACAACAGTTCAATTTTGGGAAGTTCAAAGGATTAAAAAAGAATACAAAGGACAACTCTGGAAGGAAGAACATAGTTGATAGTCCACACTACTCACACTGCTTTAAATGCTACAAGAAGGATCATGCAGTTATGGATTGTCCAATGTGGGAAGTTGAGCGGAAGAAGATCAGAGTAACAAAAAAGAAGGAGAAAGACACCTCCAAAGACAGAGACAAGGACAAAAGGAAATTCAGACGTCCTCCTAATTTCAGAGCTGAAAGAAGAAAGAAGAAAGAAGAAGGAAGCCTTATATACAACTTGGGGACCAACTGATAGTGAATCTGATGGAGAAAATGACTCAGATGAAGAGCCACCACTAGCACTGATGGGATTGACAAATGAGAACTCGAGGGAAATTGATTCTTTTGAAATCTCTAAAGGAAGGAATCAATCTAGACCTCCACTGATTGAAGGAGTCCAATACAAAGAATGGAAAAGAGAGATGAAAGTATTTCTTAAGGCTACAGATTATAGTCTTTGGCTAATCGTGAAAAGAGGACCCCATGTGCCTGTAAAGAAAGCTGCTAATGGATCCTTAGTATCTAAGTTAGTAGAAGAACTGGAACCTCAAGATTTAGACTGGCTTCAAGCAAATGCAAAAGCTATGTTGATGTCAAAGAATGGAATGACCTTTGATATTCTAGCCAAAGTTATAGAATACAAGTCTGCTAAGAAAATATGGGAGAAACTGAAGGAGATCTACAATGGATATAGTCATAAGAAGGAAACAGCTCTCATGGCGACTGATAATGAAGAAACAGCTCACACTGCTGAGGTATGTCTCTCTGATCTGAAAGATAATTTGCACACATACTCACATGATAGCTTGTTATTAATAACTGCCACTTTAATTGAGGGTTATGAAAAGTTAAAGTCTGAGAAAGACCAGCTATCTGAAGTTGTGTCAGATTTAAAAGTTAGATGCAAGAATCTTGAAGAAGCTAAAGCTGAATTTGAAGAAATTAATGCTTCTCAAAAGGGACAGACTTTTGTATAAAATTTAAAAATCTTAGAACTTGAACTAGAAATTGGAAAACTGAAGGAACCAAATGGAAAACAAATAATTAGTATAGTTCAAACCTTTCTTGAGAATGAACTAAAGACAAAAAAATGAGATTCTTTATCAGGAAACTGGAAAGAACAGAATTCTCAAAGAGAAGTTTGAAAAAGCTGATTATGAACTAACCAGGTTAACCAAATGGAATAATTCTTTTGAGGAAATGAAATGGGTTCTTGAAAAACCTGAACAAAGGAAAGAAAGGTCTAGGTTTTAGGAAACTACTGCCTCCTTACAATCCCAAAGCAAATATGTAGGTCCATTTTGCAACATGGTCTGCACTTTCTGTTATAATACAGGTCACTTTAAAGAAAATTGCATGACAATGAGTAAGGCTAAAACTAAGAACAAGAAATTTGCTTTACCTAATTGGGCTAAAAAGGACTTAATTCATCCATTCTCTCATAAGAAAGGAACCAAGCTTGTCTGGGTTCCTAAAACTAACCCTTAATTTATTTTTCAGGCTGGAGCGGGAGTGAACAACCCAAGATGGATTGTAGATAGCGGGTGTTCAAGGTACATGACACGAGACAGAAGAAATTTTCTCTCACTCGCAGCATTTCAAGGAAGCAGTGTGGCCTTCGGATGAGGAAAGAGTGGTCAGATTGTTGGTATAAGAAAAGTTGGGAGATCACTAGATCATGCTATTGAAAATGTATATTGTGTTGATGGTCTCAAACATAATTTACTAAGAATCTCTCAACTACGTGACAGAGGAAATGAAGTTAGCTTCTCATATGTGGGATGCACTGTGAAGAACCTACAGAGTGGAGAAGTGGTCATGTAAGGAAAAATGGTGAACAACGTATACAAAGCATCATTGGGATCACTTCCTAAGAACAATTTAAATTATTTGAATGTTCAAGAGAATGACTCACAAATGTGGCACAAAAGGTTGAGACATGCTAGTCTTTCATAGCTTAACAAGCTTGCATCGAAGGATCTAATTCGTGGATTGCCTACAAAGAAGTTCGAAGACATTAAGATCTGTGATGCTTGTGCAGGGGGAAACATGTGAGATCATCCTTCAAGTCAAAGAAAGTGGTGAGTACCTCAAAACTACTCGAGTTGATACAGATGGACCTATACGGACCAATGAGTGTTAGAAAAAGAGGAGGAAAGAGGTTTGTGTTCGTAATAGTTCATGATTATTCAAGATACACATAGACTCTGTTCCTTGCTTCCAAGGGGGAAGCTTTCGACAGCTTCAAGAGTGGGCTGGTATTTTGTAGAAGAGGTTGAGTTTTGAAGCTTGTGAGCATCAGATCGATCATGGCACGGAATTTGAGAATGCAAATTCTCTGAGTATTGTTTCAAGTATAACATTGATCATAACTTCTCTGCACCAAGAACTCCACAACAAAATGGAGTTGTCGAAAAGAAGAACAGATCTTTAGAAGATATGGCAAGAATCATGTTGTTGTCAAGTGGTCTAGCAAGAAACTTACAGGTTGAAGCGGGAATACAGCTTGCTACTTGTTAAACAAATGTTCCATAAGAGCAATCCTTGACAAAACTCCATATGAGCTACTCAGAGGAAGAAACTCCAATATTGCCCACTTGAGGCCATTCGGATACAAATGCTTTGTACACAACAATGGCAAGGAGCCTCTTGAAAAATTTGATGCAAGAAGTGATGAAGCCATCTTTCTGGGTTATTCTACTCAAAGCAAAGCTTATAAAGTGTTCAAGAAAAGAACTCAGAATGTTGAAGAAAGCATGCATGTGGTGTTTGATGAATCAGACAAGGTAGTGGCTGAGATGGAAGGAGATGATCAAGCTACAAGTCTTCCTCGAGAAGACTCTGCTGAAGGCATAGAGAATCCAGCGAAAAATGAAGAACCAAGTGAAGCAGATGAAGAGTTGACTCAGGGGGAAAAATGAGTCAACATGTCAGGGGGAACAACTGATCAGGATGACGAATAAAATGAAGAGGAATGACCTACTAACAATGCAGCTGCAGGTCCTTCTCATCAAATTCAGCCAAGACCCTGGAAACATCAGAGCTCACATCCTTTGAAAAATGTGCTATCTGAATTGGACACTAGGATTATGACCAGGTCTACCTTGAAAAGCTTCTGTGCATTCTTTGCATTCCTATCTTCTATGGAACCCAAGAATGTTAAGGAAGCTCTCGAGAATCCAAACTGGCTGATAGCTATGCAGGAAGAACTACACCAATTTGAGAGAAGCAAATTATGGCACATGGTTCCTAGACCAAATGATAGATCTATTATTGGAACCAAGTGGGTGTTCAAAGCAAACTAGATGAACATGGCATAGTTATCAGGAATAAAGCCAAGTTGGTGGTTCAAGGTTACAGCCAAGAAGAAGGAATTGATTATGATGAAACCTTTGCACTAGTAGCTAAGATGGAGGCTATAAGAATGTTGATTGCTTTTGCGACCTACATGGAGTTTACACTGTATTAGATGGATGTGAAGAGTGCATTCTTAAACGGCTATCTGAACGAGGAAATATATGTTATACAGCCTCCTGGTTCTGTAAGTAGTGACTTTCATGATCATGTATACAAACTTGACAAAGCTCTCTATGATTTGAAGCAAGCACCCAGAGCTTGGTATGAGAGGTTGTCAGGGTTCTTGCTTAAAAATGGTCTTTCAACGGGAGGGATTGACAAAACACTATTCTTGAAGAAGAAAGGAAATGATCTATTGGTGGTACAGGTTTATGTTGATGACATTATCTTTGGTGCCGCTGATGAAGATTTGTGCAAGGAATTTGCTGAATTGATGGGCATTGAGTTCGAAATGACCATGATGGAAGAACTAAATTTCTTCTTGGGGTTGCAGATCAAATAAATTCCTGAACGAACAATGATTCATCAACAAAAGTACGTTAAGGAGCTGCTGAAGAAGTTTGACATGGAAGGAGCTAAGGAAATAACTACTCCTATTGCTTCTAGAACCCAGCTGGATATGGATCCTTCCACAAATGAGACCAAGTATAGAAGAATGGTCCTCTCATCTATCTCACATCCAGTTGTCCAGACATTGTCTATACTGTAGGACTCTGCACAAGATTTTAATCTAAACCTAAGGAGTCCCACATGACTGTTGCCGAGAGGATCTTGAGATATTTAAAAGAAACTCAAGACTTATGTCTATGGTACCCAAGGGTGGTACATTTGAGTTAATTGATTTTGCAGATGCAGATTATGCAGGGCATCTAGTGGATAGGAAACACACTTTAGGAATGGAACATTTTCTAGGTCTATATCTTGTTTCTTGGGCTACAAAGAAACAGAATTGAGTAGGTCTTTCCACTGCTGAAGCTGACTATGTTGTTGTTGCTTCATGTTGTTCTCAACTATTGTAGATTAAACAACAACTGGAGGACTTTGAAACTAAATGTGGAGTTGTGTCTATTTTCTGTGATAATACAAGTGTTGTAAACATTTCCAAGAACCTAGTCCAACACAAGAGAACCAAGCATATTGATATTAAACATTATTTCTTGAGAGATAATGTAGAAAAAAGATCTAATAATTATGAATTCATGCAGGACTGAAGACCAAATTGCTGACATCTTCATCAAAGCTTTGAACAAAATTCAGTTTGAGAGGAACATGTTGGAGTTGGGGATGACCAAAATACACGGATGACCCAACACCTAATTCCTAAGATTTTGGTTAGTTAAGTGTTCTTCTATTCTGTATTTGAATTTTGTTACTATAGTCAAGTTTAAAATTATATTGTTGTAAGTATACATGTTTGACTAAGTCTACAATGGATTATCTAATGAGTTCCCACTGAAGAGCCTACTAAGTAAGAGAAGGAACCATGAATATAACAACGAATCATGTCCAGCTACGACTATGTGGTTATTTTTGTTAAGTATACGTAACTGAAACTTAATTGTTCTGAACGTGCATTCTAAAACCTTCCATTTATGTGTGACTGCTCTATTTTATTGGACATTCCTTATAAGTTAAACATTCAAATTTAAACCTACCCCACTTGGAATAGAAGACTTAATGTCAATTCCCTCATAACCGTCACATCGCCCACTTTCCCGGTTCCCAAACACTTAAAAGGTGTTCTACTTTTTGATTGTCATCATTGTATTGTCTTTCCAAGATCAACAAAAACACTTTCCCTTAATTCTCCCTCTCATAAATCATCCGAAACAAAGAAAATCCTTTCTTCCAATATGTTCCAAAAATCCAAAAAATGTTTCAAGCACAATTATCCTGAGCCTTACCCACCAAGACTTATGAACCCCAAACTTCTAAAAACCCTACAATGAAACCTATGCCTACTACTTTGGCTGAAAGAATCATTAGGGTAAGGTTAAATGTTCAAAAGAAGGTTGGAAAGAAAGCACCCAAGAAATCGACTTCAAAATGATCAACTGCACCATCGGCTACACTCACTGTCTCAGCATGCAATCTGTAGAGGTAAGAACTGACATGACTCAAACAAGTTTTACCATCTTAGATTCTTATTTCAACCTTGAAAAATTGAGCACCAAAATCTTGGTGACTGGTATGGATAAAATTATTAAAACTATGAATGTTGTGGAGTCTGGTAGTGAAACTGACAGGGGGAAGAGTGTAGAGGAGAACGAGAGTAATATTGAAGTAGGAGTTGTTGAACCAAGGGTAGAAGTAAATGTTTCAAGTATGGATCAAGGGATAGCTAGTATAGATGTTGTGAAATCTATCCTTGAAAAGTTGAGTATGGTGGAGTCTGTAGAATCACAGAAGGGCCCAGTCGACGAACCTAGTTCGGAGGCTGTTCCCTTAAAAAAAAAAGTATGTTGAAGTAGATGTTAGTGGTCCAGTTGGTGGAGGACCAAGTTCTGCTGAAGTTGCTAAGGAACCTGAGCAAGAACCTGGTTCTTCCTCAGTTCCTATTGCAACTGATGATGCAAAACTGGAATGGACTGATTCTGATGCTGAGAATGAGGAGGATACATTGGAAGAAGATGTAGATTCTAGGAAGTTAGAGGAGGCTCCAAAGAAAACTGTCAATAGGAAGTTCGGTAAAGAGGATGAGAAGCTGTTAGAAGAAGAGGATGAGGAAGAGGTAATGTTTGTAAGTGAAACTAAGCCATTGAAAAAGAAGAAGATGAAGTTGATGAAAGGAGCAAAAATTGTGGAAAGAGGGGGCTTGTTGATGAGAGTGATGATGAAGGAGACTCTCAGCCTGATAATGAGAGCATGAAGGAGCCAGTGGTTCCTAGGAAGGTAACTACCAGGTCAAGTCTTAAGCAGCAGGTTGAAAACCTAGAGAAATTTGCTTACAAAAAACACAAAAGAGACTGAAAAGAAGCATGTTGTTGATGACAAAGAGAGCAGTGATGAGGATGGGGACTTTGTGGCCCCTAATGACTCAAACTCTAAAACCTCTGAAGATTCAAAGAAGAAGAAGAAAGGAAAAAGTCTAGAGGTAGACAAAATGGCTTTCTTTGCTAAGCATCAGGTGCTGCCTAGGAGTGTTTGGTGTGATCTGGAGGAGCCCAAGATGAAACCTTTGGTTGAGAAAGTGAATGCTCAGGGTTTGGACTAAGTTATTCTCAAAAGAAGATAGATGTTTGTATGCAGAGGAAGTGAGGGAGTTCTATATGAACTGTAATGTGGCTGGTAGGAGAGTTTTTTCTGTGGTTAAAGGTGTAAAAATTGAGTTTGGGAGAGTTGAGTTGGATGTGATCTTAAAGGTAAGGTATATGAAGTTAATATGGTCCAAAAGAATTGACAAGGTCACTCCCTTGGAGGCAGTAAAGAAGTTCTCTAGTAATCCCAGACTGAGGAATGAGAGGAAGGTAGAGAAAAAGGAGATGGAGCCAGCTCATCAGCTGGTATTTGAATTTGTGCACATGTTCCTGTTGCCAAGAGCAGAAAGGAATAGTGAAGGTTGTGCTCTTGACTTGACATACATGGACCTGCTGGACAAGGGTGTTAAAATTAACCTGACTGGGCTGATCATAAGGCACATTAAAAAGATTGCAGACACAGACAAGAAACCTCATTCTCTTGTGCATTCCTACATCTTGCAGCAGGTATTTGAACACTTTGGGGTGCCTTTGAAAAATGAGAAGAAAGCTACACATCATCATATGTTTGCCATGAATGTCTTGAAGACCTGTGATTTCTTCAATGAGAGGAGAGCATCCAAACGTCCTATGCAAGCCAAGATGGAAAAAGCTGATGAGAGTGAAGGATTTGGACCAGAGGAAGCTGTTGAAGCTGTGAAGGAATTGGAGCAGCACTTGCTAGAGCTAAATGAGGAAAATGAAAAGCTGAAGAAGCAGCTGAAGTTGAAGGGTCAAGAAGTTGATCTCTTGACTATTGAGTGCAACAGGCATCAGGCCGAGCTGGTTGTTGAAAGGGCCAAGAGCTCTAGGAACCTGGAAGCACTTGTCAAGCACTTAAAACTTTGAGCCTATAGCCTGCCTAGTCCTTGTCCAAAATCCTATGCCTATATCTCCTTTCTGATGCACATTTCAGACAATTTGTTTTTGGTTTGTACTTAATTGGGCCATATATGTTGTGCCTTGGATGATTGATTTTAAATTGCTTGTTCTATTTTGTGTTTTCTTCTATATAACTGTTGGTTCTGTTTGGGCCCTTGGATATATTTATTGTGTTCTTAGTTAACTTGTTGTCATGTGCTATAGTCTGGACGGTATTAACTTGTTCTTGCAAGATTTTTGAATCTTTTCGATGATGCCAAAAGGGGGAAGAAGGAAATATTGGGATATTTGTTACCTGACTCATCTGTTTTAAATTTTCTTTCAACTGTGTTTTTGTTATTCTTGTCTTGGTGTTTGCATGTCAGGTTCTTAGGCAACATTTGTTTGTCATCATCAAAAAGGGGGAATTTGTTGAGATGATTATTTTGAAGAATGACAAAAGAAGGACTTAGTGCAGAACCTAATCCTTGATGAGAAGGGCATGACTGATCGAAAAGATTGTGGGATGCAACTCCATGCAGAACTAGGAGTAGTGGCACGTGTGCATGTCTGTATCCTAGTCAGCAAAAGAAGTTGTGTCATGGCTGTCTCATTGAAGTATGAATGGGAGTTGGTACTAAACAAGGAGTGCATCACTTGAAACCTTGACTTACCATAATTGTGAGGTTTCCTAGTGAAACACTGCTAGGGTTACAAAGCCTATATAAAAGCTAGTAATTGTGGCAGCCGATCTCAGTTATTCACTATGAGAGTTGAGAGCAAACAAAAGGCAAAACAATAATTCTTGGAGTGATTCAACTGTAGAGACAACCATTGAAGAACTCGGAGCATACTTAGCAAATTGTTTAGGCTCTTTATTGAAGTTGACCCAGTGTTATGTATTGATTGTTTTACTTATCTGCTTATCTTAGAAGCCATTGTAAAAGGTGAACTTTGAGTGATTACTTTGTAAAGCTAGAGTTTATCTTTGTGAGTGATTAGGGTCTAAAGTGTAGCCCCTTGGTTACAGAGTTTGTAATCTAAAACTTGCTCTTTATGTTAGTGGAAGTGTTTTAAAAATCCCAGAGTGTGGGCCGTGGTTTTTCTCCCTTTAGCAAGGAGTTTTCCACATAAAAACACCGTGTTCTTTATTTACAGTTTACTTTTGGTGTAGTGTATTTTTGTTGGAGCAACTTCACAAGAACTGGATTTTTGTGATCAAGAGTCAAGTTCTTCAATGAAAATTGGAGGACACTATTCAATCCTCCGCCCCTTCTAGTGTCCCTAGAAGGTGCATAGATTATAACACCTTGGATAGCAGCCCATGATGCATGTATAACTCAAAATTATTTGCAAAGAAAAGGGTTGACACTTTGCACCAGATGATACTCATGTTGTGAAATTACCAAGGACATTATGTTAGAATTTATGCATTCTCTTATAGCGTCATGGTTGTGAGGAGTTTTTCTGAACATTTTTACACTTTATTAGTCTTTGGCCAAGTCAGTGAAGGATCTTTTTATATGCTGGAACACAAGGAAACTGGACAGAGAAAAGAAGACGATCTGGAGCATCATTACACCGGCATATTGTAGGTAATTTTGTTGGAAAGAAACAACAAATGCTTTGAGCGCCCAGGTGAAATGGTACACAACTTATAGGTGCTTACATTAATTAGTATGTGGTGGAATTTCAAGAATATATATGAAAAGATATGTTGAATTACTCATATATATTACAAATATGCTTGATGCAAAATCATTTTTATTTGTGGTTCTGTTACAGTTAAGTAGGGACAATATTGTACCTTTGTTGCTATTTAATTCCGATAGCTACAAAAATCTAAAAATCAATATATTGAGAAAACCAATTTATTGTTTCATTTGGCTCTCTTGTTTGAGTTGTTATTGCTCTAAGGTTTTACCCATCATAAAGGTTTTTTGTCTATGCGGATGGGTAATATTAGGTTTAGCAAAATGTTTGAGCAAGAACCTAACCAAGTTATGAATAAACGGTTAGTTAAAATTGTGGTAGTTGTTTATGTGATTGTTTCTTTTATAATATCTAACCTTTAAACTTGACAATACAACAAACATTAAATGACTCTTTGCATTAGCTGCTAGGTATATGAAGATGAAAACTTACAAAATTACATTTTGGAAAAGAAGCTTTTTATTGACAGATAATGTAGGAAAGTTCAAGTTTAAAAGGTTGGTTAGAAACTACACGAAATGAAGTACTATACCATAGGAACAAGAATGTTGGTCAGCAAAATGTGGGTTAGAATCTAGAAGGAAAGTAGCTGTCACAAGGGTGGTTTTTGACAGCCAAAACCTGCCGAAGTTTGCCCCGTGAGGTAGCCAAGCAACCGATGCAAGGCTCAGCCTTTCCAATACTTAATTAAATATTAGGGTCGTTTGTAGTTGTTTTAGCACTTAGAACAAGTTAAGGCAGCAACATATAAGTAAAAACAAGACAACGATATACGGGAAATCAATTCTCAACCTTTATATTAATCCGTAAGTACAAAGGAATAGTCACTAAGGCCAAACGTCTCCTTCCCTAAGGAAAACGTCTTATTTTTGGGTTGTCTACATTTCTATTCTGTCTAAGTTACAAAACTGGCATACAAATGACTATATATACAAAGAGGATCAGCCATAAGGCCATACAATTGGAAAAGGGACGAAATTATACTTGACAAGCCACACAGGCTATATTCTCAGCCACTCTTCCCACGTTACTCGGCCACTCTGCCCCTAATCCAGGCCATGTCTCGACGCCCCTGGCCCTCACATGCCTGGCACATGCGGATAAGGTTGTGCCTACGTTCAGCCAAGTAGCTCATCCCGCCTAGCGCAAGTGTTGGTCTACCTGCCCCAATCTTGGCCAATGCTTGCCTTTGCATCACAATACCATGTCATGACACCCTTTGTCCCAAAAAGTTGTTTGTTCGTTACCTCGTTCACTTGCCACCCAACAAGCGAAGTCGTGCCATCATTGCCTACACATAGACATACACAAGGCACTAGGCTGCCTAGGTGTTGTGCCACCAAATTTTTGTCAACCAGCCTACTCGAGTCTTGTAAGTCACATTCAGCCCACATTGGACAAAACAATCGTTAATCATATTTTTTATCACCCGCATTTGCCCATGGCCGAGAAAACATGCCCAAACTCATGCCATGGCTGAATCCCATGATTTTAAGGGTCTAACAAACCACCCGTACTACTTGGATTCGATGCCCTCGTCGAACCAATTCAGCAACACTCCCACATATGCAAAAAAAATGCAATTCAAGCCACAATGTCCCTCTTTCTACACTTGCCATCAAGTGCAGCATTTTGCTTGTCTTTACCTGTTTCCCATTGCACATTGTGTGTTGTAGCAGCTTTTTGGTTAGTCCCACGCCAAGCCGTTCACCACAAACAGCCCACTCTCTGTGTCCGCCACTTGCAAAGAATTCACAAGCCTAACAACATTGAGCCTTGTGTTCATCTCGTTCCCAAGTGCAGCCCGTCGACTAACACCACAATTTCAACACGTTTCCCTCATTTGTTCATCTTGTCTCCTTCATTTTTGCAAGTCCAACACATATCCATGCCCAAAAATTGAGCAACCAAACTGATTTATCCCGAAATCACCCCACAATCAATAGAAAATTCATGTTTACTTACTTGTTTTGCCACTTTCAAGTACTAGACGGCCTCCCCATTGATCAAAGCCATCTGACCCCTTGTCTTGATGTCTCGATCAGCCCGTCATGCCCACCAAATAAACTTGCTCGCTCTGATACCAGTTGTCACAGGGTGGTTTTTGACAACCAAAACCTGTCAAGGTTTGCCCCGTGCGGCAGCCAAGCAACCGATGCAAGACTCAACCTTTCCAATACTTAGTTAAAGTTTAGGGTCGTTTGAAGTTGTTCCAACACTTAGAACAAGTTAAGGCAGCAATATATAAGTAAAAACAAGACAACAATATATAGGAAATCAATTCCCAACCTTTATATTAATCCGTAAATACAAAGGAATAGCCACCAAGGCCAAACGTCTCCTTCCCTAAGGAAAACGTCTTATTTTTGTGTTATCTATATTTCTATTCTGTCCAAGTTACAAAAATGGCATACAAATGACTATATATAAAGAGGGTCAGCCATAAGGCCTTACAATTGGAAAAAGGGACGAAATTACACTTGGCAAGCCACACAGACCACATTCTAGGCCACTTTGCCCATGTTTCTCGGCCACTCTACCTACGTTCCAGGCTATGTCTCGGTGCCATTGGCCCTCACATGCCTGGCACATACGGCCAAGGTTGTGCCTACTTTCAGCCAAGTAGCTCATTCCGCCTAGCCCAAGTCTTGGTCCATCCACCCCAATCTTAGCCAATGCTTGCCTTGGAATCACAACACCATGTCATGATACCCTTTGTCCCAAAAAATCATTTGTCCATTGCCTCGTTCACTTGCCACCCAACAAGCAAAGTCGTGCCATCATTTCCCACACTTAGACACACACAAGGCACTAGGCTGCCTAGCCGTTGTGCCACCAAATATTTGTTACCAGCCTACTCGAGTGTTGATCCCACCAAGTCACATTTAGCCCGCATTTGACAAAACAATCGTTAATCATGTTGTTTATCACTCGCATTTTCCGATGGCCGAGCCAACATGTCTAAACTCATGCCATGAGCGAATCCCACGAGTTTAAAGGTCTAACAGTAGCCATAGAGGCAAACCAACAAGTTTTGTCGTCCTTAGTTTCAATTGAACTCTGGTTGCTTGCCAACTAGGGATACTTAAGGTAAATTTGTAATTGTCTCTTATTACTCAACATACAAACACACGTGGATGGTGGTGCTTTTCGAAAATTTTTATTTTAAGTCTCACACGCCATATCATGCTTGTATGAGGCTATTAATTATTTGACAAGTGGTCTTATGGGTCCCATTAGCTTACTTTAAGACAAGGAATTAAAAACGGCAACTTTTAAATTCATATTTATTCTTTTTAAAATTCTTTAAGTGGAAGAAAAAATAGTATTAAAAATTAAATTAAAGAATATATGCTAAGAAAATATCATGGTTTAGCTTTTGATTTCCACTTGCACGATAGCAAGAACTCAGCAATGAATTCACAAGCATCTCTTTATTTCTTGTTGATAATTTGAAGAAGATCGCAACCAAAAAAAACAAAAAAAAAAAAAAAAAAAAAATATATATATATATATATATATATATATATATATATATATATATATCCCAATTTTGCAAACATGGTTCTAATTTGAAAAAGAGACTAAATACATATTTCCTTGTTTGATTTATTTATTGTAAACGTCCCACTTTAGGGAACCTTCACTTTTGTATCGTAATAGTGCATTCAAATGACTTTCTTGTTATTTTTTATGTTGAAGCACTGTTTAAGAAAATAGATCACCTTATCAAAAATAGAGATTCAATATTATCAACAGAAAAAAATAAAAGAACTCATTAGTATATTGTTGATAAGGTTAGAACCAAAAAGATTAAAGCGCATATGTCTCCAAGGATAAAGCTTGAAAATGGCTGCACTTAGCTTTTAATAATTGCCGAGTTCTTGCCGCCGTGCAATTTCAATAAGATGTAAAACAGTTAAAACATGATATTATTTTACCATATATCTTTAATATTATTACTATTTTGATTTTTCAATTAGGGATTTTAGAAAAGAATAATAATGGACTTAATAGTTGCCAACAACAACAGCACACCCAGTATAATCATACAAGTGGGTTTGGGGAGGATGACATGTACGCAGACCTTACCCCACCAAGGTGGAGAGGCTGTTTCTGATAGACCCTCAGCTAGGAATGGACTTAATAGTTCCCATTTTTATATTTTGTCTTAAATTAAACTAATGAAATCTATAAGTCCACTTGTCAAGCCGGGAGACTCAAAATAAAACTTGTCGTGCTTTCCCCTGCAAAATATCAAAAGCTTTTTGTAGAATCTAGTCATCAACTCTACGGGCATCATCTTTGTCATAATTTCAAGGCAGAAGGCCCAAATAGACACTCGTACTTGTCCGGTTTAACCATAATTACGATTATACTTTGTAAAGTGTCAACCAGCGCCTTCTACTCATCCAAAACATGACTTTTAAACCCTCATGTGCTGATGTGTCTAGTAAGGTGCTTATGTGGCAAATGAGCGTGAGCCACACGAATTTTCAGTGCGTGGATCAGTAAAAAAGCACTACCAACAACTATTTTTTGGTCTTTTTAAGGCATTTCAATACCAAATCCTTCACTTTCATTTTTCCTTTGTTTTTTGCTTTTTTTTTTTTCCTTAGTTTCTTTCCTTCTCCTTTATTTCTTATTTTTTCTTTTTTACGAAATTCAGATTTAATGTTGGAAGACATGGAATGAAGGTACTAATTAGTTAAATTTTTAATTAATTAAAGCCCTAATTAGTTAAATTCCTAATTAATTAAAGCCCTATTAGTTAGAGAACTAATCCTTTAACAGTCCTAATTAGTTAAATTCTTAATTAATTAAAGCCCTAATTTTTATAACAAATCGCAAATAACAAATCATTAAAAAAATTAGAAAGGAAACGGGTTTAAATCCTTACCTCAAATATGGGGAAACCTTCAAATGTTGTTAATCAAACGAGTTACATATTGTTAATCAAACAAGGATCATTTTTTTGTTGTTAATCGACGGGTTTTTTTTGGGTTAATCGATGGAGGTAAGTTTGGATTTAGGTAAGTATTGTTTGAGTTAAAGTAATTTTTAGTTTCGTTTACCGTATAGTCGTTTGGATTTTTTTTTTTTTTATTATTTTTAGGGTAAAAAAAGTCGTTTGGATTTTTCTTTTTGTTTTTTACGGTAAAAAAAAAATAGGTGGCATGTGATATGGGCCACCAATCTGACGTGGAAGCCACGTGGTTGCGTTTGTGCACCACACTTAGACGGAAGGGTTTAAAAGTCATGTTTTGGACGAGTTGAAGGGGTTGGGTTACACTTTGCAAAGTATAAACGTAATTATGGTTAAACCAGACAAGTACGAGTGTCTATTTGGGCCTTCTGCCTAATTTCAATTATACTACTCTTACTTCTTTTCACTTCTCATGTGGCTAAAATTTCATTTTGTTCTATCTTTCCAACTTTCGTATTAGAAGGTACTATACCTGATTTCACTTAAATATATATATTGATAGCTGAGACACGTGTTCACCAATTCTGATGACGCTTAATCTTACCAAAAAGATTTCATTTTCTTCGTTTTTCTTGCTCCCAAACGCACACGCAAGTATACGCGGTCGACAAGTAATAAAGTGATAAATCGAGTATCGTTCCCACGAGGACTATTCAGACTGAATTCTAGCAAACAATTTATATAAACTATTCAGGGATCTTTTTCCAATAGTGAGGATTTATTAACTAAAGAACAGTGATTAAATAGTAAAAGTGAATTCAAGCAATGGAGCAAAACTTGGTTGTTATCAGTAATACGGAGACGATCCAGGGTCAGAGTTACGAACAATCCAGTTGAGTTTTCCAATTGATTCCACTTCTTAAATCCCGGGTTACTAACTAACAGATTACATGTACCCGTGAAAACCTTTCAGTTCTTCACGGTCTATGCAGGCTACTCCAATCCCTATATGTCTATGGGTTGAATCACGTGCACGCATTAACGAATTCTGTAATTAGTTAAACTAGGCGAGCAAGTATATGTCTATCCTACTCACAAATTGGTTCCCCGATGCCCGGGTTCACAAACTAGTCCTATTCTTTCTTATTACGTAATTAAATCCCCTCTTTCGAGTTCAATCTAAAAACCATAGATAATGCGTAATAATCGGGCCCTGACAATTACACAAGTGAAATCAAGAAAGAATAAGTAACCCGTAATGGGATTCAATTAATGGAAATCAATCTTCAAACATCAACCTTCATGAAATACTCTAACCCTAGAACGATATATTTAGCTACGCATACTCATAATAACAACACAAGGAATTGATGTAATAATGAAATAATGATGAAATAAATTAATGGAAGGAAGAAAAACCCTTGTTCTTGATGTTATGAGCTCTCAAATTTGCTCCAAAGTCTGAACTCCTCTGAAAAACTAAGTAAAAGAGTATTTATAGAGTTTACAAACACCTAGTAATAAGTTAGACCCAAGCCTAGACGAAATAGGACATAAAATCGCGCACAAGGGGCGCTATAACGGGCGCCCCGCGCCCACGATCGCGTGAAGATGGACAGAAGACGTCGAAATTGGTCTGCTACAAGCCCGCGCCGCATGGAAAAACGCGCAAGAGGCTGGGCGCTGTGGGCGGCGCGGCGCGCCTCCTGCAGCGCCAGGCTATTTTTCTGTTTCGTTTCTCCTTTTATCGTTTCGTGTTGTGCCTTCGTGTGCTCGATCCAATCCTCAATCAAAATCCAATCTTTTCTTGCTCAATCATGCTCTTAAAAGCTCCAATTACACTGCGTAACAACCTACACACGCACGACATAAAATCAGTGTAAAACCACATTCATAAACTATAAAATGTGCGAATAAGGTACTAAAACGTGAGGAAATATTAAGGAAATATAGGCATAAAATGCCAAACATCACCACCCCACACTTGAACCCTTGCTCGCCCTCGAGCAAGTCACAACTAACTTCCCAACCTAGGTAAAACAGGTCTGCCTATGACTATGGTTGATACCGACCATTGAACCAATGCGCACATGACTACCATGGATCCACAAACATGCCAACAATTTACCAAAACCAAAAATATGAGAACAACCACCCCAAAACAACTCAAATGCACAAACTCAACTTATTGCAACCATGCTCCCACAAAATCACACCTATCTACTCAACCAAGAAACCATCAACTTCACCTATTTCATGCAAACCATGTGCCCTCACCAAAATGAAGCAAGAGAGTGTCCCCCAAATATCACACACAACAATGAATATCAAGAATAGAATGGGGACAATAGCATAGAAAGAATTCACTCACTCTCATAAAAATCTCACATGTCACACACAATGTACCATAGGCTTGCCCGTAGTGTAGGACTCCACTAATGTAAGCTCACTCCAATCGGGATTAACTAGGACTTTAAAAAGGTTGTAATGTAGGCTAAGGTGCGGGTAGGATACATATGGTAATAGTGACTACCTCCCTAAGCACTTTAATACATCACAATTAATTAAGCACAAATCTCATCAAGCCACCCAAACCAACAACTTCTACACATACACCTTCTCACAAGTAGCATTTTTCATATAAGTACACACTAGCAAGGAATGGATATCCTTTTCTCTTTTTTATTTCTTTTTCTACAATTTTTTTCTCTTCAACTTTGCTATTTTTTCTTTTCTTTTTTCAAATTCATCCAACCTTGCCAATGCTTTCCACTACTTCACAATTTTAACAATTATTTCCCTTCATTAGTTCCACTCAAAAACCTCCCAAGATCCAACCACAACTCCAATCATCTACACAATATCAATAAAGTGCTTAAGGAGTAAGGGCCAAAAGAGTCAATTAAGAACAAATGGGTAGGCTCGGGGTGTGGATGCCAACAAAAAGGATCAAAGAAATCACAACAACAATTTTTCCAAGGTATATATGTAAGGGTAGGCAAATCAAAGAAGGCCTGTATCATCTCCCGACTAGAGCAAACCTACGATTTCGCTTTGCACACACACGGGGCAAGTTCTAGACAGTAATATGCAAACATGGAGCAAACAGAATATGCCTCACAACACACATTGCACATGATCTACACAAAAAGGCTCCATCAACAACTCTCAACCAAGCTTCTAGAATGCAACTTGTGGAAATTTAAGCACTCATGCACAAAGGTTAACAATCAAGTCAAGCAAGCGGACTCAAGCATCTCAAGGGGGTCGTTCCAATTTTTCCTAGGCATGCATCAAAATTAAAACTCAAGGACACCACAAATAGCACATGCAATCAATTCAAGTCCACCGGTATCAAACAAATCAAAGGCACCTAGCATTCCACCTATTCCTTTCGTCTAGGGTCATCTACAACTAATTATTCTAATCCTAAAAATAAAAAACTACCCGGTTCAAAGGCCTCCCCGTGGAAAAGAACCGAGGCCATAAGAAAAGCCACGGGGTGGATGACATGTACCACTAATAAAAACTAAAAGGAAAATCTTTTTGGAATTTTTCATTGGTTTTCTAATTTTTTTTTTCATATATTAAAGCAAGAAACAAATAAAAATAAAGTCAAGTGACAAAAGAAAAATCCTATGGTACATGCATCCCTAACCTCAAAAATAGATAAAGGGTAGTTTCCCACCCCACACTTAAACTAAGCACTGTCCTCAGTGCTAAAAATAAGAAAGTGCAAGGTAAAGAAAACTTCCCTGAAGATTCTAGTCCTTGGTGCTAGCATCCTCCAAGCTTCCATATCGTATGAGGTACTCAGACTTCCCCCAACAGATCATCAACATTAGGCAAGGGTGAGGACACCCCACACTTAGCCTCGACATTACATGAACCTGCAATTCAAGGAAAAACAACAACTACATGACACTATAAATGAAATAATACAAGTACAAACTCGGGTTGCCTCCCGAGAAGCGCCTTAGTTAACGTCGTGGCACGACGACACTTTTAGCTCACTTCCAGCCTTTATGTCTTCTCTTCTTACGCCGAACTTTTACTTTCTTCCCTTCTTTTAGAGAACCCATCTTCAACTTCACATGTGGTTTACTTCCATCTTCTTGTTTGACACATTCAATCATAGAGCACTCTTCCACCTTAGCTATGTGCTCCTTCCCATTATAAACCTTGAAAGTAACCTTTTCTCCATGCGCTCTAACAGTCATCTCACCCAGCTCCATGTCAATAATTGCCTTCGAGGTGACTAAGAATGGTCTCCCCAAAATGATTGGAGCTTCTCGGTCCTCTTCATAATCTAGGACTACAAAATCAGCAGAGAATGTAAACTTACCAACTTTTAGAAACACATCCTCCAACCTACCATCAGGGTGAGTGAGAGATCCATCTGCCATCTTAAGAGTAACTGAAGAGGGCTTGATTGCTCCTAGCCCTAACCTTTTGCAAACAGACAGAGGCATGAGATTTATGCGCGCACCCAAATCACACAAGGCTCCAGTGATATTATGCCCTCCAATGGTACAAGGAATAGTAAACCTCCCAGGATCTTGAAGTTTTGGAGGTAGCTTACTCAAGATTGTGCTACACTCCTCAACTAAATCAACTGTATCTATCTCTTGAGGCTTTTTCTTCTTCACTAAAATTTCTTTTAAGAACTTCACAAAGGATGGCATCAATTCAAACACATCAGTCAAAGGAATATTAACTTGAAGTTCTTTCAACATACTCACAAATTTTTGATATTGGGCCAGATCCTTCGATGGTAATAGTCTCTGCGGGAATGGTGGAGGTGGCAAAGGTGCCTCCTTTCTCTCTTCTTTCTTCTTTACCTTCTCCACTTTTTCAACTTTTTCTATTTCAGCTCTCTCTTCAGACTTGGCCATCAGCTCTCCACCTTCAATTAAGGTCACTGCAAGACATTGTTCAGGCTCTTTTTTAACAGTGCTTCTTTCTCCCACCAACTGTCCCAACTGGTGCTCCAAGTTCTTTTGAGCATTGGCAAGATCATGTATGGCTTGTGCATGGGCTGCAGTGTCAGCTATCATTCTCTGCTGGCCTGCCATTATTTGCTTTAGCATATCTTCAACTGAACTGCTAACCTACTGTGGTGGAGCTGGAAGTGGGTGGTAATTATTCGGGGCTCTCGTATTGCTTTGATAATACCCATTACCAAACTGGTTTTGACTCTGTAGCCTGTTTTGATTACCCACGTAATAAACTGACTCTGGATTAGAAGAGCAAACCTCTGTAGCATGGTCTTGACCACAAACCTCACAAAAGCTCTGGAGTTGTTGCACTGGAGCCACTGGTTGCTGAGTCTTTTGCAGAGCTAACTTGCTAATTTGATTGGAAATAGCATCCATCCTTGCCCTTAGCTCTGAAACTGCATCTAACTGAAGCACCCCTGCAGGTTTCTGCGTAATAGCTCTACCATCTCCCTGCCAGTCAGGATTGCTCTGCGAAAACTTGTCAAATAAATCATAAATCTGATCAAAATTTAAGGCCAGTACTTGGCCTCCAGCAGCAGCATCAACCACGATCTTAGTGTGTTGGTTCAGCCCCTCAACAAAAGTGTGTGCCACAACCTCATTGGATTGGTTGTGGTGTGGACAATCTCGCAATAAAGCTTTGAATCGCTCCCAGGCTGAATACAAGGATTCTCCTTCTAACTGTCTGAAGGACATAATTTCGCTCCTCAGCCGGGCTGTCTTGGCAGACGGATAAAATTTAGCCAAGAACTTCTTAGCCAAATCCTCCCAAGTAGTGATAGACCCAGACTTTTCAGCCTTTAACCACTTCTTTGCTGCCCCAATCAGTGAAAACGGGAACAACGTCAAGCGAACATAATCAGTAGGAACACCTGCTGGTGTATAAGTATCACTGATCTCCAGAAAGTTCTGAATGTGTTGCTGCGGATCCTCATGAAGTAATCCACCATATTGTCCAGTCACATGCAGCAACTGAATCATGCCGGACTTAATCTCAAATCCCCCGGTGATAGCGGGCTTAACTATGCTCGATGCTACTCCCTCCAGGCTGGGGAGAGCAACATCTCGCACAGCTAAAGCTTGGTCTTCTGCCATTCCTGTAGGTAAAGATCAAGCAGGACCTAATACCTAAACAGCACAAAACTCAAAACAAAAATTAAACCTGAATAGTAAGTAATAAACTGTTCAAAAAGAAATCAGTCAATAATTAGTCCCCGGCAACGGCACCAAAAACTTGTTGCTCCCAAACGCACACGCAAGTATACGCGGTCGACAAGTAATAAAGTGATAAATCGAGTATCGTTCCCACGAGGACTATTCAGACTGAATTCTAGCAAACAATTTATATAAACTATTCAGGGATCTTTTTCCAATAGTGAGGATTTATTAACTAAAGAACAGTGATTAAATAGTAAAAGTGAATTCAAGCAATGGAGCAAAACTTGGTTGTTATCAGTAATACGGAGACGATCCAGGGTCAGAGTTACGAACAATCCAGTTGAGTTTTCCAATTGATTCCACTTCTTAAATCCCGGGTTACTAACTAACAGATTACATGTACCCGTGAAAACCTTTCAGTTCTTCACGGTCTATGCAGGCTACTCCAATCCCTATATGTCTATGGGTTGAATCACGTGCACGCATTAACGAATTCTGTAATTAGTTAAACTAGGCGAGCAAGTATATGTCTATCCTACTCACAAATTGGTTCCCCGATGCCCGGGTTCACAAACTAGTCCTATTCTTTCTTATTACGTAATTAAATCCCCTCTTTCGAGTTCAATCTAAAAACCATAGATAATGCGTAATAATCGGGCCCTGACAATTACACAAGTGAAATCAAGAAAGAATAAGTAACCCGTAATGGGATTCAATTAATGGAAATCAATCTTCAAACATCAACCTTCATGAAATACTCTAACCCTAGAACGATATATTTAGCTACGCATACTCATAATAACAACACAAGGAATTGATGTAATAATGAAATAATGATGAAATAAATTAATGGAAGGAAGAAAAACCCTTGTTCTTGATGTTATGAGCTCTCAAATTTGCTCCAAAGTCTGAACTCCTCTGAAAAACTAAGTAAAAGAGTATTTATAGAGTTTACAAACACCTAGTAATAAGTTAGACCCAAGCCTAGACGAAATAGGACATAAAATCGCGCACAAGGGGCGCTATAACGGGCGCCCCGCGCCCACGATCGCGTGAAGATGGACAGAAGACGTCGAAATTGGTCTGCTACAAGCCCGCGCCGCATGGAAAAACGCGCAAGAGGCTGGGCGCTGTGGGCGGCGCGGCGCGCCTCCTGCAGCGCCAGGTTATTTTTCTGTTTCGTTTCTCCTTTTATCGTTTCGTGTTGTGCCTTCGTGTGCTCGATCCAATCCTCAATCAAAATCCAATATTTTCTTGCTCAATCATGCTCTTAAAAGCTCCAATTACACTGCGTAACAACCTACACACGCACGACATAAAATCAGTGTAAAACCACATTTATAAACTATAAAATGTGCGAATAAGGTACTAAAACGTGAGGAAATATTAAGGAAATATAGGCATAAAATGCCAAACATCACCTTTCCTAGTTCTCTTCACTCTTGTGACAAGATAGTGAAGAAGTAAAGCAGAGGTTGGTAAAAATTTGAAATTTCATCAACTCATACATTGGCTTAATTTTATTGTTCGATCAGCTGACTGGTGGCTGATACCATTTAAGTCCTTATTTTTCATCTTTTATCTCAACGCACTCCTTGTACTTGATTAATAATTCCATGCTTTGTTCCAGACTAATCGCTTTAGAAATTTCAATTAAACTACAAGAAATGAATTGTCAGGTAATCAGTAATCATCTCAACATTTTACAATCAACGCTTAAGTACCTAAGCCTACTGGTGAATTTACTGCTTATGGTGTTTAGAGCATTCACTTTCATTCATTTTATAGTAAACACTAGTTGAAAGGAGTTGTGTGAATATGCACAAAAGTCCAACACATCATCAATATTTTGTCATATCAAAAAACCAAAGTTGCGACTTACAAAGTATGAAGTTCTTGTTGGCCTCCATTGCAAGACTGGATCTTGTTCAGCCTGTCTTTCGTTGTGTTGATTTACGGATTTACGAAGAATGATGATATTTCAATTTGTGACCTTGTAATCGTAGTGGCATTATGTTATTACTGTATCCAAAATTTTTAAGGATGGATATGTCATTTTGACTTAATTATTGAAACCACTACAAGCTGTGGTGGGTAGTAAGTATTCATCCATTTTTAACTATGAATCTTGTACTTTCTAGGCGCGAATCAGAATTAGTCAGACCCTAAAGTGAATACCATACCCCGAACACCGGTTGGGATATTATAAATAAATTATTAATTACTAAAACTTCATTTTTATTTCCTTAGGATTGAATTCTACCTAATACTCCTAGTTGCAAAAATTGTGTTATACTACGGTCTCAAGTCTCGACCAAATTTTCTCCTCCTCACTATTCAGGGTCCACTATCATCGAAGAAAGCAAAAAAATTTGTTCTCTATGGTGAAGGGGGACCTACAACTTTGAAATATCTAGAAGGATGATTGCATTTCGTCAAGTTTTAGTAAGAAAAGGAAATAAAATAAAACAATCATATCCAAAACAATGTCAAATTATTCTAAGAGATCATGTAAGCCCATGACTTCAAGCTTTCTTGCCATGATCTAAGTGACAAGGCTACAAAATAGTATCTGCATCATGATGAAAGCAAAAATAGCGACTGGCTCTGCCGACCTATTTTTTTAAATAATAAATAGGATGGAAAAAGGTACTCCCTTCGATCCAATTTAGTTGTAAGGATTGACTTTGCACACACCTTAACAAATCATAAATAAATATACTCCCTTCTGTCCACTTTATTTGATGTTTTAGTTTTTTTTTTTGGGTCCACAATATTTGATCTATTCGGAAATCAAGATGGATATTTACAATGTCACCCCTTGCTAATAAATAACTTTAAGCAAAATAATAAGTAATAATAGCTTGAATAAGGGCTAATATAGTCAGTTACATTGCTAATTAATGTTAAAAAGTAATTTTCTTAATACCCGTGAAAATACCCAAAACATCAAATAATATGGACCGGAGGGAATAGTATTTTTACTAATTTACCAATTTATATTCTTGGTATTTTCAAGAAAGAGCTACTTATATTAAGATGTTTGTATTTTTCGATAACATTTAATATTAGAGGTCTTATGGGAAAGAATGATAAATTTTATCTTGTTATTCTAAATTGATAAACATTTTGGACCTTCTATAAATAAAATACATTATAATTAAAATAGACCGGAGGGAGTAAATAGAAGAGAATATTACAAAGTGACAAATTGAACTCTCATCGATAATGTGAAAGTTCAAATGTTAAAGTTCAAGTAGCCAATTAAATGGTTACCATGATGTTCTCATTGCCAACCTAATGCTATTTTAATGTGCTCCATCCAATTCAGACACGTCATTAATGTTTTAATGTATCATTAACTCCTCCAAAACTAATTCTCTAATGTGCATGTTTTATAAATTTAAAAAAAAAAATTATTCGCACTTTGAAATTTTTATCAGTAAACCATAATATATGTATATGAATTAATGTAATGAGCCAATATAAATAAGTTTTTACCTTTATAAGATATTCACCACTTATGAATAAAGAGAAATGAAAAAAAAAGAGAGAGAATGGTAAAAAGGTCAAATTTAGAAGCATTCGACTTTATTGTTTGTTTAAGCACAAAAATTAGTTGTTAGCTTTAGCAAAACTACAGTCCCTACACTTATGTTTCTCAAAATACACTTCCTATAAAAATCTTCTCCATATCCCTTTATAAAAAGATAAAGAAAAATAATATTTTCCTCACTTTTCCAGCTGTTAAGTATTTGGGTTTTGGATCCAAAGCCTCCTCTCTCTCTCTCTAAATCTTGTTGTCCATTTGTCTGTCTATGCCTTGTACCAGATCACTCACACAAATAAGCTTAAAATCCTAAAAAGTGGACATCTGGGCAGCTGTATATGGACCAACATCCTATTGTCAATATCCCAGGCTGACCTTTTTTCAGGTACTCCTTGTTACCAATTTGAGGCTAAACATAGAAATATTTCAATTTGAACATTTGATCATGCTAATAGTATCTTATTTTTCTATGGTTTATTGTAAAGAGTAAACTCATACCCTATTTGTGCGATCATACTGGGTATAGGTTATAACTGTTGTTACGAATTTATGACCATAAGTTAAGAACAAAGATTTGATATATGTGATTCATTTGTTTTTTTCAGGCTTAGCAACACAGATGGGTGTTGAGTGAATTTTTAACACAGATATAGGATCCGAGTAAAAGTTATTGAATTCTACCGAATTTGTCGATCCGCCCCTTTGGTATTTGAATTGATCAAAATGGGTTCATCTGGGTTTTTCCTCTTATGTATTCTCCATTCTTTAGTGGCCTTAACTTCAGGAGGTTTAATGATGTTTTATAGCAATGAAGTATTTATATTTAGCCATGGCAGAGAACGTGCAAGTAAGCTTCTTGGATCAACACCTCATGATCAGTTAATAATCCAAACATCAGATTCATTTTCTGGACTACTTTTATTTGCAATTGGGTTTTTCTTGTTCATGGTGGCATTTGTTAAGGACAAAGATTTCCAAAGCTACTTTGCTAGGGGATGTATCCTCCTTCATATTGCAATGGCCATTTGGAGAATTTATTTTGAGAGGAAACTTGAGGATCTTGGCCGTGATTGGCTTAGACTTGTTGTTGCTGACATTGGTTTAGGACTTTCTTGGGTTTTCTTTCTTGTCTACTCTTGGAGAGAAAAGTATGATTGATTAGTGTGGTACCTGTTGCTGCTGGTGGGAGATGTCGGTTTCCAATGGGATTAGTTGAGATACATGCAAGCCGGTCTAGTCACCACCATTATTAAAAAAAAAAAATAGTATGATTGATTAGTCTTTTGTCGCCTATTTCACTGGCTCTCTTGTGTAGATGGATTTCTGCAAGATTGTATCTTGATTGTGGTATCCATTTCATGCCCCACTGAGTCCATATTTACATTTCTATCTACAAGACCTCAAAGTTTGCTAGTTCTCCAAGTATGCGAAAATATCAATCAATTGTGTCTCAATCCCGAACCAGTTGAGTTTTGATAAAGTATAACCAGATTGTGCTTCTCTGCTTCAATCTTGTACAGTACCTGTTTGTGGATAAATCTTGTAAAGTGCTTCCTTTTCCCCTTTATTTATCTTTGAAACATTTTGCCAATAGAATGACAACTGTTGTTATCTCCAGGTGTTGGTTTCTCGTGAAATGTTTACCTTTTCTATATTCCAAGACTCTTCAGCTGTTCACCACATGATATAGACATGAAATGTAGAGCAATTTTATGAACAGCACATGATATAGACTTGAAATGTAGAGCAATTTGATGAACTATTCTGTTAAATTATTACTATCCAGCAGTCTACTGTGAATTGATCCAGAGTCGAAAGAAACCATTTTAATTGCCTCGTATCTTGTGAAAATATTGGATAAACGCCATTTGAAAATGTGTAACTCTTTATTATTCTAGTAAATTTGTTCCTTTGTGAAGAGAAGAATCAACTGTGAGCAATTAAAAAAAGAATCTGGTTGGAAAAGTTAAAACTACGCCGCTACTCTAAGTTGCTAGACAAGGTGGAGAAATGTTTTGGTAGCCAGTATTTGGTTTTGGAGCAGTCATTATTCAACGTCTTGTCAATGTTCTCTGCATTGTCAGGGAAGCAACTGTTTATCTTAGTTGTACTTATGGAATCATGGACGTTCCATGCTACCAACCTTGTTCTTGGTTGAAATTTATCAGCAAGGCTACTGATATATGAACATACATACTGAATTTTACTCTTGACTCATTTCTACATATTGGAGTCCAGGTTGGATCTGATTTGTACGGTTTGTATGAGGATAAAAGATCCCTAGATCGTGAGCTAGCCTCGCTGAGATTTCTACGAACAGAGCAGCTGTTGTTGCGAATGATTTGAAGATGCCAATGTCAAGTAATGCCTATAAACATTGACCTGAAGGAAGTAAATTTTGTCGGGCATGTATATATTAGCTTCCTTCCATTACTCTTTCTGAAAAATATTATGTTTATTGTCATCACTATGCAACGTAAAGGGACTTTTATTATAAACGATGTTGCACAAGTTGGCCGAAATGAGCTGTTAATTAAATTTTGTGCTGAGTATAATATATATGAAACACAGGTTGCTTTCACTGTCTTGGGATCCTTGTTTCAAACAATACTCCTGTTGCATTTGGTTTACTTTATTTCCTAGCCAACTTACTCTTCCTTCCGTTTCTGTGAATTGAAATTTCTTTACCTCTTATTCATTAGTCTTTATGGTTGGTGCTCAAACAATTTTGTGGATCTTCTTTTGTTCCTGGAATTCTTATAATTTTTGGAATAGCAAATTAAGACAGAGAAATGGGACAAAAGGAAACAACTGTAAAGAAAGTGAACATTCAACCTCAAAATGTGAGGTCAATCCAAGACAGATGAAAGGGATAAACTAAAGGGAGTCCTCTAAATGAGAGTGGTCGGCTTTGAGATAACATGCTTTCTCTGCAGCCATGGTGATTGATAGCAGAAGAATTAAGTGTTATCTCATGGGACATCGAATTTATCATATGAACTTTCACATGCACGGAGCAGATTTATAAATGTACATTAGGTTCTGTTCAGGTATGATCCAAGACATTAAGGAACTTATATGCGTCTATGGTGTGCTTTTGTAGGGAGAAATAATAAACGAGGGTACTACATATGAGAAACGATGTACTAGGGTACTACAGATGAGAAATGATAAATGAGGGTACTGCAAATGCAAAAGTACAGTTAAAGATGTAAAAATTTTGCTCAGCAGCCACCTTTAACACTGGTATTTAGTTTGAGGCCACTATTTTTTTGGTCTTACACTAGAGGCCACTTTTGGGCCTTTACTAAATAAATATTGACTTAAGTTCTGATAATTGACTGAAGTTCCATCTCTTAAGGACTGAACTTTCAGTCCATATGGCCATGGACTGAACTTCAGTCCATGGTATGACCATGGATTGAAGTTCCATCTTTAATCATTGGACTGAAGTTCCATCTTAAGGACTGGACTGTACTTCAGTCCATATAGCCCTGGATTGAAGTTCAATCTTTAAGGACTGAACTTCAATCCGGCCTCTGGACTGAAGTTATATCTCTTTAAGCAAAAGTGGCCACAAACTAAATATTTTGGTATTAATGGCCTGTGCCCAAAGACCAATAGCAAAAGTGACCTTTCGTGCACTTAGTCCGTTAAAGATGAGAAACCAAATGGCTCAGAAAGTTATTGCTATGCACTTTTTATTTGACAAGGTAACATATAAAGTTGTTGCTATGCACTTATTGCGTGGGTGATGCCAGTTGCATCTTGATGTTCTGCTAGTCATGTATTTTGTTGCAAAACCACTCAAATATGCATTACTTGCTTCAGTTAATATTGTATTGGTGCCAAACATCAGTTAATATTGTACTACCAATGATTTTGACATTAGTTCCTTGCATCTTTTTTGCTGCTATGATCCCAGGAGCTCCCCAAAATTTTCTACTCACCCAATTTTTTTTACTGGAGTACTAGCTATGCTTTAAGCAAGGACAAAGCGAATTTGCACATAATTAATCATAAACAAAGGCTTGCAACTGCTATGTAAGTATGAAATTGTAACTAGGATTGTGCGACTAAACTTACAGCTTAGATTAGAAATTTTTTGCATATAATGAGGGGTATGATGCTTTTCATCAGTAGTTTAATTGACGCCTTGGAGGTATCTTTGGATCCATCAAATAAGAAAAATCGAGTGTATAATATAGGGAGTTATTCATAATTTTCTTAGTAAAGAGCAATTGGGGAACAAAATATTTCTTTTCAGTTGAACACAAAAAACATATTCTTTTGATTATTTATATCTCTATGATTGTTGTTAACCGGAGTAGACAAGACAAAATATTAGTAATATACTTAGCAACTCATAACTCATACAACTATTTATCCTAATGGTAAGATGAGCTTCAAATATGCAAGGGTGTGTGTGCTTGACCATTAACTTAAAGTCAATGGAATTAATCAATCCACATTTATCACACATTGTTGTCAAATACTTGCATATAAAACTAGGCACAAAACATGTTGAGGATTCCCCTCATGCAACAGGGGTTTTAGTGTCGTAACAAGGCATACTTTTCCTTTGTCAATAAGTGTTTTTTTTATTGTAATTTTTCTTTTGCATGTTTTTGTCCATACATTTGGCTTAAAATTATCAGTCTTGGACAAGACGTTTATTTTGTTTTATTTTTCTTCATTTGCGCCTCTTTTCATTAAAACCCTATTTGCATTTTACACTTAAAATCCCAACGGATCGTAGCGCTTTTTTGAGCTGTTCTCCTTTGGTAACACCGTACCACAATGACATATTGATTTCAAGGTATAGTCTTAGCGGTGTTCTTGTTTCCACAGAAAGATTCGGTTAGTGTTGTCTGATACTCTAATTTGTACCTGGACTATTAGACCAGTACATCATGTTTGAAAAGAAGTATGCATGTAATGTTCTTTAAACTGGTTTAGCTATTACAGGGATTGAAAACTATGGAAAATGGATCGTGAAAAGTCATCAGTTTTTGCTTAGTCTGAAGCATTTGTTGATAACAGAGCTCCGGCAACAGGTTCATCGCCAAAAGTCTATGTGGGATCTCTTCTTGTGTTGGGAAATGCAGAGACAAAGCCAAGTAAACAGACACCCAACACTTTGGTTTCTTCAATCACTCAGGAAATCGACCTCGCAACAATAATTACAACAATAATCGCAGGTCCTTCTCTTCGAACGGACAGTCGCACAACAACAATCAGTCATCAAAACAACATGGGTCTGTGACAATTCAATAACCAACGAGTCCAGTGTCAACTTTGTGATAAATTTGGCCATATTGCCAAAGTTTGTCGATCCGAATCTCACTCTGCTGCTAAAATGCAAGCCAACTTTGCTGCACGCAATAATACCTCAAATGGTCGTTGGGTTATGGACTCAGGTACCTCTCATCACATGACGAATGATCCGCTGAACCTCACATCTGCATCAGACTTCTCCGGCTCAGATGAGATCATCATTGGTGACGGTAATAGTATACGTATTTCACAGTTAGGCCATACAACTCATCCTAAATCCCCTTCTAGCTCTGCTCCTTTTATACTTAACAATGTTTTATGTGCACTGCACATTCATAAGAATCTTATTTCAGTTGCAAAATTTTATCCAAAATCATACCTCTATTGAATTTTTTCCTTCTTCTTTTCTTGTGAAGGATCTGACCACGGGGGCATCGCTAATGGTGATCTCTATGAATGACCATCATCATAACCCGTCACTCAACTATCACAACCATATGCTCAATTTGCCTTCTCTACTAGTAATCATCCGCTACATCTATGGCATGCACGTTTTGGACATCCCCAACCACAAACCACAAAGTTGATGGTCTCTTCATTAAAGTTGCCAGTATCTAGATCTATGTCTTTTACATTTTGTGAATCTTGTTTATGTAATGAAAGCCATCGACTTTCATTTGGTACAAATACTTTGCAAAGTTGTCGTCCTCTTGATATTCTTTATGGGTTCCCTCGCCTATCCTCTCTTTTGATAAATGTCATAGTTTTTGTCAACCACTTTACAATGTATTCATGGCTTTTTACATTAAAACAAAAATCAGATGTCACTAGTATTTTTGACAACTTTAAATCTCATGTTATTTCAATACATCAATTTGATCTGTCTATAGCGATGGTGGGGTGAGTATACTCTACGTTCCCTGCTTAGTAAAAATGGCATTCAACATCTTATCAGTCCACAATACACCCCCCAACATGTTGGTTCAGCCGAAAGAAAACATGGGTACATCATTGAGACTGCTCTACACTCTGTTACACCATGCTTTAATACCTCTCTATTTTTGGTCTCTCGCATGCCAAACTGCCATATATTTAATCAACCGCTTGCCAACATCTACTCTTAATAATACTTCTCCCTATGAAGCATTATTTCATATTGCACCTAATTATTCTAAACTTGGTATCTTCGGTTGCTTATGTTATCCTTGGCTCAAACCTTACACCACCCACAAACTTGATAATAAATCAACACCGTGTGTTTTCATGGGGTACGCCAAATCTTCCAGTAGCTACATTTGCTATGATCCACAAACACAAAAGTTTTATTCTCCATGGCATGTCGTATTTATCGAGTCAGTGTTTCCTTTTAAAAGCTATGAAAACTCACTGCCCCTTGTCATGCCCACTAACTTAGAGCCTTGGATCTCAACTCCGAAGGCTGCTGCCACACCATCTACTCATGGCGCTTCCTCTTATCCTTCCGCCTCTCTCCCTGAAATTGCAGTTCCGGTGCCAATTCATAGAGTTGATCAGAATTCTACCTTGCTTGGCGATGCTTCCAGAGTCTCCACTTCACAGGTAAGTTCACATGGATCTTCTACTTCTTTACTATCTTTATCATCTCAGGAAACCTCAACTCACACTTCACAAACTGTTCTGCCAAATGCACCAGTACCTACTCAACAAAATTCTCAACCTATCCCCTCTAGTTCTTCATCTTCGCCAATGCCCACACCCTCTAGCCAGTTGATTCCTCCTCATCATGTCGCTCCTGCACCAAATAAAATAGTGATACGCTCCATGAACAATATTTTCAAGCCCAAAAAAGTTTTTGATTATTTAGCGACCTCCTCTTCACTACCTCTAGCACCCAACACCTATCGTCAAGCTCAAAAATATCCCCAGTGGCATGCTGCTATGCAAGCAGAGTTTGACGCACTACAACGTAATCAGACATGGAACTTAGTACGTCCTTCATCTCACCAAAACATCATATGGTGTAAATGGATTTTCAAAATTAAACATAATCATGATGGTACTATTAAACGCTACAAAGCACGACTTGTAGCAAAGGGATATAACCAACGGCTTGGCCTTGACTTCAATTCCACATTTAGCCTTGTCGCCAAACACACCACAGTCCATCTGATCATCTCCATTGTTGTTACCCTTGGTTGGCCCATTCACCAATTGGATATCAACAATGCCTTTTTACAAGGTTCCTTGCATGATATTGTGTTTATGAAACAACCTCCAGGATTTGTTGACTCTAAGTTTCCAGATCACGTGTGTCATCTTAAAAAGGCAACTATGGCCTTCGACAAGCACCACGTGCTTGGTATATGGAGCTTCGTACATTCTTAATCTCGTGTGGCTTCGCTAATGCTCACTCAGGCACTTCTTTATTTATTTATCACTCTGCATAACTCACTTATTTCTTCTAATATATGTGGATGACATTATTATTATAGGCAACCTCGGTCACTGCTGTTCGCTTACTTATTGCAAAGCTTTCCTCTCGGTTTTCTCTTAAGGACCTTGGCCACCTACACTATTTTCTTGGTATGGAAGTCACTCCTCATGATGGTGGGCTGCTCCTTACCCAGCATAAATATATCTCTAATGTGTTAGAAAGACATCGGATGTTAGATGCCAAAGGAGTCTCCACTCCCATGTCAACTTCAGAAGTTTTATCAGTTAATGATGGATCTGCCTCAACTAATGCAATAAAGTATCGACGAGCTATTGGTGTCCTGCAGTACCTTTCTTTCACTCGCCCGGATATCTGCTTTGCAGTTAATAAACTAGCCCAGTTTATGCACTGTCCTACAATCAAGCATTGGCAAGCTGTCAAGCGTCTTCTTCGGTATCTCAAACACACAATTACTTAGGTTTACATATAAAAAAGTCCTCATCACTTTTGCTTACAGTCTTCTCAGATGCTGACGAGGCTGGAAATTATGACGATCGCATGTCCACCTCTGCTTACTTGATCTTTCTCGGTTCTAATCCCATTAGTTGGTCTTCCAAGAAACAACGCACAGTTGCTCGTTCTTCTACTGAGGCAGAGTATAAGGCAGTGGCAACAACAGTGGCTGAGATAAATTGGTTAACCAATCTCCTTTAAGAGATGCCCTTCCCTTTGCTCAAAGCACCTGTCGTTTATTGTGAGAATATTGGCACCACTTACCTTTGCAAAAATCCTGTTTTTCATAGTAGGATGAAACATGTGGCCATTGACTTTCATTTTGTTCGTGATCAAGTCGCAAAGCGAGAAATCACTGCCAAGCATCTACCTACAGGTGATCAACTAGCAGATTCACTTACTTAGCCTCTACCCAAGCAGCAATTCCTTCAACAGATTAACAAGATTGGCCTCCTTCCTGTACAACCAATCTTGTGGGGGCATGATAAAGCATATCTCAGCAAATCTCTCTAGCTTACTCACTTTTATTGTTAGATTGGTTCCTGATATTTAGCAGCTTTAAACTACCATATATATCTCCTTGTAACTATCTCTTGTACCTATCTTTTCATATTTGAACCTCTTGTAAACTCTACATATAGTGTAGATTTATCAATGAAGAAATAGGCTTCAACACAATCTCTTATGCTTCTTTACAATTAACAATAAAAATGTCAACTATTGCAATAATGTGGAGAAAATTAGCTCGAGATTGAGGGTTAATTGATTTAAAAATAGCATAAACATGAATATCACCATGTCCTTTTAAACTTTAAAGCACAAAAAGTAGCTTAAGCACCTTGATCCGCTATTTTTATGATGTTTGATCTTAAACGATTAAAATAGATCTAGCTTATCAATAGCTCAATGAAACATAACAAAAAGAAAATGTAAAATTGAAATAACTCATTAGAGATAATTTTTTTTTTATCTCTCCTAATGAATTATATCTTTTGTAAATATATTTGCCTATCACCTAAGTGAATCATTTCGAGTTAGATTATTACAATAAGTTGATAACAATAAAAAAAGATGACCTACAAAGTCACATCATATTACACAAACTGGCATGAGGAACTATGACTCGACATTTGTGGTTCTCTTTCAAGGTTACTTATCAAAATTAAAAAGGACAAACAAATAACAATACCAAAGACGAAGTAAGAACACTACCAAACTCAATTGAATCAGTGAACATAAAACAGATCAAGTTGAAGATAGTGAAACGTACGAAAGAAACAGATACATTGGAGAAAAATGAGGATAAAAAAATAAAGAAAATCTTAGAGTCACACGTGGCCGTGTTGTTGCATCTTCAAATGACACGTGAGTCTCATATTTTAAGTAAAAGATGATCGTGTCTAATTAGTAATACGTCAATGACCATTTACCCCAAGAAGTTACACAAATTTCTTAAATTATCCTTGTTCGTACAGTTCACTCCCGCTTATATACTAGAAGACTAAATTAGACTAGACTAGATAGACTAGAATTTAATTAAACCCAAAGAAAAAAGAAAAAAGGTAAAAGCAGATCCCAGAATACTTGGATATAGAAATACACAATTCTACATCCCTATACATACACAGATAGACAAACTAATCAAGAACATATTCCATTAGCAGACATAATATTGAACAATAGATATAATACTCAATACTCAAGGTAAAGAATACACTCAAGGGGGCCCATTTTGGAGCAATATAAAAAAGGCATCCAAGCTGCCTTTAGAGTTGTTCATAGTAGCCTCCCAAATCACAGAATTCAAACAAATCACATACAATTTGTAGGAAGCTAATAGCAGCAGCAATATGCAAAGTAGCTTAACCTGCATCTCTTTATAAGAACATGTTGCGGTCTTTTGGTTGCCCAAAAGAAGCTTTGAAATCGACCAAAGTCGAGATTTAATAGTGTTCCTGGTCTTTTATCTATTATTAAATTCAAAGATAAGCAATGAGGTCAAAATTTTCAAATAAATTTCTTGAACGCAACCATGAATAACTCATTATTTGTCAATATTCTCCGTAGAGATAAGTGATGTGCCTACTATATCACTGACTGAGGAGTAATTTCAATAAAAATTATTACTTTAACATTCTATCCGGCAGCGTAGCTTCACTATCCATAATCCATTGCGGAGCAACCAATTAAGTACAATCAACGTGCCTTGGGTAAATATAATATGTGACAAGGTTTTCTGCCCAACAGCTTATAGCGGTGCTCAACACCTGACCTAAAGAGGGATAATGTACAACAAAATAACAACGTAAAATATGTAGACCAAGCAACCCTTATTCGGACAAGTTTAATTGATAGAAAGGAAAAAACCGCAAAAGTGATGGTAAATACACTACTAAGATTCTACATCGCAAGAAATTCAAACTAAGTTGATGGTTCTGCTACATAAAACAGCTCCGTGCACTTTGTTAAAACGGAGACAAAAAGAACATCCAACAAACATAAATTTCAACAACACTAAAATTGAATTTAAATTTTCAAAAAGGACACTGAGATAAAATGAGATATAAATCTAAAACAAAAAATAAAAAACTCTGCCGACAATCTTAAAGTTATTCATAAGCTGCTGCACTATAAATATCAGGTAAAGTTTCATAAACGGTTCATACAACAAGCTGAATTGAAGGAAATGAGAATAATCTTTCAAGTGCCAAAACAATAACACATCTTTAAAGATCGACCTTTCTAAAGTTCTCATCGATCCTCCACCTCTTGTTTTCCCTAGCCTACCGTTATAGAGCTTCCAAGCTATCGTAAAATACTTAATCTTTAACTTTCCTTTCCCAATTAGAGAAGAGTTTTTTCCTTTCCATTTATAAAAAAACTTATGATTTTTGCCTTTCAACTTCAATCTTTTTATCCCGGCCCGTTTAGGAATCAAAAGATTAGGTCTTGTTTTGTTGAATTTCTGTGTACACATCATAGATTCATGAGATTTACTACTTAAACATAAACTTAAAATTATTAAGCCAAATTATGACAACCCTGTTAAATTTAATATAAACTAATCAAATCTTCTGAGCTTCTTTTTGCATGTGCAGAAAGCAAGAAAAGAACATAAAAATTCTCTACAAAAATAAAAAGTAAAGCTCAAACTTGCACCAGAGTATCTAATCCAAACGTGCATAGAGTAAATCAAAAAAGTATTTGTATGCATATAGAAATTAGGGTAATTTACCAAACTATACAAGTTAATAATTTTTTTATACAAAAAAATCAATATTTTTCCATTTTCAAAACATAGCAATATTTTTTTTCAAAACATAACAAAATATATATAAAATCCTAGATTTTCCTCCTTAACTATCATTCAACCCTCCAGCCACCGGGCCCATGACTGCCACCGGATAGTTGACGCCTCCGGCTACCGGTCGCCTGAAAAGGGGTGTTTTCTATTTTTTTTAATTTTTTTGTATATGTTGTGTATTTTCATTGTATGGACATTAGGCATATACCCATTAAATTGGTGTATGTTTGTATATTTGTTGTATGGTTAGTATATGCACATTCCTACATCGGACATACACACCATTTACAAAATGGATAACCCAAATACATTTATTGTATATAAAGCGTATATCATTGTATGTACAGTTTATATTCATTGTATACACAATGCATACACTACACATATAATAAAAATACACATGTAATACATTCCTATAATGAATAAACACCAAAACACTACCACCACCCGTCAATCCACCGTATACCATCACAAAACCCTTTAAAAAAAAAAATAGCAGCAGCACCACCAAGGAACAGCATTGCTGGAAAGGCGGTGCTACGGTTCTTTATCTCCCGTCCAGTGCTTACATAAGCAGCGCCAATGCTGTAGAGGTGCTGCTGAAAAATGGCCTGATCTGGGGGATAACTCCAACGATGGGGCGCTATGACGACATGGATGGGATGGGGAACTCTGCCGACGGGAAATAGGTGACAGGCAGTGGCGACGCCGACAAGTGAGGGAGTAAGGGGGAGGGAAGAGAGAGAAAGGGAGTGGAAAGTTAGGGTTAGAGTTTTTTTCATTATGTTATGTTTGATAGCATTTGAAAAATGTCGCTATGTATGGAAAAATGAAAAAATGTAGGTATATTTTGAAAAAGAGTTCCCTACATCGACAGGGAGTGCAATTTTTCCTAGAAATTATCCATATGAAAAAAAAATAGATGATTACAAAGAAAGAAAGTTAGACTCACCAGCAAAAAGAGATCACACTTTTAAAGATGAACACCTTATAAAGAAGTTGGTCAAATTTAAATTTCAGCAAAAATTATAGAGATAGAATGAGAAAAGAAATGGTGATAACAGTAAGAGTTTCTAGATTATATTATGGAGAAATATAACTTAAGAACACGTGTTCTCTCTATGGTACAGTTCACATTACAATTTGTATAACTTGACACTACAACTCCCACTTATATATATTGCAGAGAAGCAACTTTTTTTCTCATGGAAAAACCTATTATTCCATACTATCGTATTTATACATTAATTAAAAATCAATAAGACGTTATTTCGAAATTCACTAATACACCACACAAAACACAGACAAATTTACTGCTTTTACTACCATATCCTTCTAAAATTTATATAAGAAATCTAACTTTCTTACACATGTAAAAGGATATTATTCCTTTCTAATTCCCACCCCTAAATTTTCAGAAAGACCAATTGTCCCTCAACTTCCACAAAATTCCACCGAATCTAAACATCAATTATCCCAAACTTAAGGTACTCACCAATACAAAACCAAAAAAAAAAAAAAAAAAATTCTAAATATCTATCAAAATCAAAATATTTACCCACATCCACTCATAAGTTTCATATTTACCAACTCTACCCATAAACTATTTATATGTCCTACCCATTTAAACTTGTATACCATAATTTATACATTATAGCATAAAGGTACATGACTAGAAGGTATAACAAAGGGATACAATAATAAATAGGTATGTTGGTAAATATTTTTAATAGTATGGGTCGTGTAATTTTTAATTGGTAAAATGTATAAATATTTTGTATTTCAAGGATATATAGTTTAAAATACCCCTATAAATACCCCCTTCTCCCTTCAACTCAACCAATTTCATACCCTAACGAGAAATCATCAATAACAAAAAAAATACAATTTCAAAAACTGCAAAATATAAAGCAATTTATAAGAAAAAAAAATCTAATTAACGGTAAAAATTTTAATCATTCATTCAATTTCCCCAATTACGAAACCCTAATTTTAATGATCGGCCTAATTTTGATGATTTGTGAATTGCAGGGAGAGAAAATGACGATAGACTTGATACTAAAACCGTCGTGTAGTCGGTGCGGGTCAACGGCGGAGTTGTACGGAAGCAGCTGCAAGCATTTAACTCTTTGTTTATCTTGTGGTAAAAATTTGGCTGAGAATCGCGATAAGTGCTACGAATGTGGCACCCCGATTACCCGGTTGATTCGAGTATGTTTTTCTGTATATTGAATTGCCTTATTATGAGTAGTTAAGTTTTTGAGTGCATTTTCATGTGTAATTACTTGTTAGGGTTCCGGGTATTGATTCACTAAATATGTATGAATGATGTGTTTAAATCCTAGCTATGGTCATTTGAGGTCGTTGTCTTAGAATGCATAATCCATAAAGTTCAAATCATGATTGCGACTATATCATGAGTTGGATAATGCTTGCTCCAATCAATACATGCTTAGATTGTGCAAATTGTGTGTTCGCATTTGTTGGATAGAGTTATGCAGTACCTGTTTTGGTATGAGGTGGTACTTGCTGGGATAGTCGAGATGTGCGCAAACGGTCCAAATACCACCGTCATTAAAAAGAGAACACATAAAGTAATATTTTAACCCTTGTCGATTATTGTTTCAATTATGTCTAGTGTTCTTAGTAGAGATAAATTCCTTCAGCTTGGTGTAAACATAGGGTTCAAGTAGTTTTTGCTGAGTAAACGTATTGTTGATCCCTACTACTTTTAGCTTGAAGCTAGTTGATTAGTTTGATAGTAATTTCTGTGTGTAAGTTAATGTTTTGAATGTGTCTTGCTGATAATTATTTGGAGACCGTTGGGTTTCTGGCTTTGATGGCTCATTTCCTTCATTCTATTTGAGGCAATTGACTAGGTGGTCATAGGCTAGGTTTTGCTTCTACAAATTAAGTGTGTTTCAATAGTACTGATTTAAGGGTGCAGTAACAGAGTTGCTATAGTTTGCTGCAGTCGAGAAATAAACTTTGTGGATATAGCACCTGATTTGTTAGGATTGCTACATTTTGCTGCAGTTGAGAAATAAACTTTGTGGATATAGCACCTGATTTGTTAGGATTGCTACATTTTGCTGCAGTTGAGAAATACAAAGCTTTGTGGATATAGCACCCGATCTGATTTTGCTTGCGCTAAGTGATAAATGAGTTTGTAACTTTGTATTGAAGAAGCAACCAATTTTTAGGCCTCCTCTGAGAACTTCGGAATACTTTGTCACTCAAGAATGTGGAGTTGCATTTTTAGAGAAGTGATTAATAATGTTTAATCCAAGTTGCTTGATCTCAATTTTTTGTTCCACTCATTTGATAAAAATAAAGCTTCCTCTTTTGTTGAATAAAGACAGATTCATGTTTTATTTTCCTATAAACAGAGAAGGTAAGTGATTGGTTGGTAAAAGATGTTACACCAGTATTTTATCCTTTGCTGATGTTATCTTCTGTTAACCAAGTAACATTATCCTTTCCTCCTTTTCTCGCCCAAGATCGAGGGCTTCTCCGTCCCTTTCTTTTTCCACGAGACACTAAGGTTAGATCAGTTTGTTACTATAAGCAACCACAAATCGACACTATGATGATTGGATGTGATAAAAGTGGGACGAGATATACCTTTAATCACATGGAGAAAAGTTTTTCGAAAAGAAAATTTTCGAGTAATGCTGTTTAAAAAGAATCTTAACACAATAGAGGCAAATGATCCATATAGGCGTTAATAATTGGTTTGAGATTAATTAGGCCAATCACGACTAATACCGAGTTGTAGCATAGTTGATTGATTTGCTCTATTTTTTGTCCGAAATAGTTAAGTGAACATCTTACCTTATTAAAAGAAAAAGAAGAGTTAAGTGCACATCTTAATCGTGTTGAGCTTTATTTTTAAAAAAAGATATGAATTTGAATGCATGTTCAGACTGCACTTTTGGTAGCTAATGCTGACTGGAAATTATCTTGTCGAAAGCATTTTAATCCTTCTTAATTTGTTAACTAATTGTTTTTTATAAATCTATTTACTAATCTATGTTATGCAGAAATGGGTGTAAATTTGGGTATTTATCTTGTCTCTGTGCAGGAGTACAATGTTCGGGCTAGCTCCAGCAATGACAAGAATTATTTCATTGGTAGATTTGCTTCAGGCGTGCCAAACTTTTCAAAAAAGAAGAATGAAAATAAATGGTCTTTACAAAAAGAAGGTTTACAAGGACGTCAAGTTACAGATACTTTGCGGGTACGAAATATTTAATAGTATCATCTTCATTACAGCCATTGCATAAGTTACAGATACTTTGCAGACATGAATTACTGTATAATATCATGTTCGTTACTGTTCAATAACTTAGCTTCAAGGTCGGTGTCCTGATAAGTGTAAGCTTAATATCCGCGAAAACTTGTAAATTAATCCATATAGGATGTTGTGCAAGAAGTGAAAGCTGGAGTAAACTGCTTATATCGACCATACCGTTTTGAACATAACATTCTTAATGGATGTCTTTTGTGAAGAATCTATAGTCTCAAGGACTGAATTAACTTGTTCACTTTTAGGCAAAAAAAAAAAAGCTTGTTGAAGCAATCAATTAGAAGTCCAGAAAAGATCCAAGTAAAATATTTGAACCAGAATTGAGTAAAACTGAACAGATCTCATTTCGCTTCAGCAAAAAAATAAATAGAAGATTGAATGAAGCAAATCAAATTAATCCAGGTTGTCGGACTCTCTGAGTGTACACCCAAGCTGGCAGCTCCAAGTAAATTCCCAATGTTCTTGGAGTTTGAGCTAATTACGGGTAGAGAGAAATGTGATAATTGCAACTGCTAGTTTTTTGCTGTTGGTGTCTCATTTGACTCAAAATCTTCTACTAAGCCATGGATTTGGTTTCCTTTTTATATATGTGGAATTCACTGATTCTAGCTTCAAAACTCGGTGGATGTTCGACCCGCTCCTCTCTGAGTAGCGGTTCACTGGGTAGGGTTTGAACTCGTGATGTGTGTCTACTATCCCACTGTACTACCGTTACCGGTGAACTAAAGCTGTAGGGGCTGGATGTTTGGTTTCTTTTGAAACAATGTTGATTCGTTCGCTTATTAATTTTCTCATTTTGGCATTGTTGGTGGTTCACTATTTTAACCTGCCTGTACATCCGCCCTGCTTATAAAAGTATTAGTCTCTAGTAAAAAAAAAAAGCAATATTCTTCTTATTCTTACTTTTTACGTATTTTATATTCCTTGTGTGAAAATCTGCTTGATATGCAGAAAGGGTAATGTACACCCTATACGCCGAAGTCTTTCAGCACACACTTGTGAGAAATATTATTAGTCAAAAGGTTCCGAATTATATTTGTTACTCAAAAGAGTATCTGTTTCAGTGTACTATGATAACTGATCGAGATCACATACTAACGCCTTATCATGATATACTCCCTCCGTCCCAATTTATGTGGCACCATTTCCTTTTTTGTTTGTCCCAAAATAAGTGGCAACTTTCCTTATTTGACAACTATTTAATGCATCATCTCTATTTTACCCTTGTTGGGTCCTACATACTTTTAAACCTACCAACAACTTTTTTACTACTCAAATCTTCTCTCTCTTACTTTTTCAAGGGTAAAATTGATATTTAACAAGGTCAACCTCTATTTTCTTAAACTCCGTGCCCGGTCAAATGGTGCCACGTAAATTGGGACGGAGGGAGTAATTACTATGGGTGCCTTTTCTATTTTTTGTTGATTTATGATCTTTGGTTGTGGCATTTTTTTAACTAGCTGCAGCCTTTATTTTCTTTGAATTGCAGGAAAAGTTCAAGAATAGACCATGGCTACTAGAGGATGAAACTGGTCAATTTCAGTTCCATGGTCAGCTTGAGGGGTCACAGTCAGCAACATATTATCTACTGATGGTGCAGGGTAACGAGATATGTGCCATCCCTGCTGGTTCTTGGTATGCATCTTAGTTTGTGTTGTTTCTGTAGTTTTGTATAAGCATTTTGTAACTTCTTTTTCTTTTTATTTTAATTATTAGGTATAACTTCAACAAAGTTGCGCAATACAAGCAACTTACTCTGGAGGAAGCAGAGGAGAAAATGAAAAATAGAAGGAAAACTGCCGATGGGTACCAGAGATGGATGATGAAAGCAGCAAATAATGGAGCTGCTGCTTTTGGTGAAGTTGAAAGAATTGATGACAAGGAAAGTGGATCTGGTGGTGGAAGGGGGCGTAAGAAAGCTTCTGGCGAGGAGGATGAGGGCAATGCGTCGGACCATGGGGATGAAGATGAGGACGAGGAGGCTGCTAGGAAAAACAGGCTGGGACTCAACAAAAGAGGCGGTGATGATGATGAGGAGGGTCCTAGAGGGGGTGATCTTGACCTGGATGATGATGATATTGAAAAAGGTAGTCATTCTTCTTTCTAGAATGCTTTGTGTGACATATTTGAGGGTGCTTTCCATTGATTCAACTGTTTAGGGATTTATGACCTGCATTTCTGTTTTAATGGTTAGGTTGGAAAGATCAATATCCTCTGATGTATCAGCTAGCATAATAGGGTTTGCTAGGCACTTTTCTCTTTGACATTATTTTAAAAATTGTTTACATCCATTTCTTTTGTTTTAATTTTAAGTTTCCACGAATGACTAGTGTTCGCAGCTCTCCCATCTCCTTTCTGGTTTCAAAAACTGGAAACGACTTCTATTTTTAAAGAGACTATGTTACTGTTCTTTGTCACAGTAGACTGGGAGTTTGTTCTTGTTTGGTCCTGTTCTTGTTCCTGAAGTTTTGGCACATGAGTTAGCTTGTGCATCTTGTTGTTTCTTCACCAATTGATCAGCTTCTGTTGTCAGATTTCTTTTGTTTTGCTGAAGGGCTCTCATCTCTTTCCAGGTGATGACTGGGAGCATGAAGAAATTTTCACGGATGATGATGAAGCTGTTGGGAATGATCCTGAGGAGAGGGAAGATTTGGCACCTGAAATCCCTGCTCCTCCAGAGATTAAGGTTGGTTATGTTTAGCGTCTTGTTACCATTCTCAAAAAAAAAAAAAAAAAAGTTTAGCGTATGTAGATTCTGATAATTTAACTTAAGATTTGCTGCACCAAGCAGGATGACATAAACAGGTTATTGGGTTATGGACTTTATCGGGAATGTTACTTAAAGGTGGTATTGCAGTGAATTTACATCAATATGGGCAATTTAGCAAGTCTAAAAGTAGACGTAAGAATAGAAGAACCGTATTCTCCTTTAGAAATACAGTAGCTAGCACATACAAAAAGCCCATACTTATTCCATTTTTTGGTTTTCTCTGTCAATCCAGTGAGTTTGAGTTGTTCAGACTCCCGTTAGATCCTACTGGACTGGACTCTGTTACTCAAAGAATTATGAAAATTAAAATATTTAAGCTTCTGTTCCCCGAGCTGTTAAATGTGCGATATGGTTTTCTTAGTGATGATTTTTATACTGTTGACATGCACGTTAACTTACCATCAAGGGAATCAAATATCAACAGAACAAGAAAGTTGACAATAAGCTTCCTCACCATCCAGATCATACATAAAAACAGTGTACAACGCTTTCTGGCCTTATGTGTGGTTATGTTGCCAATAGGATATAGGGAGCGTTGCCCATTGGAAATTTGTAGTGTAAGTAAGCTTTTCCTGTTATGTTGAATGATGAAGGTGATACAATTTACTAATGATTTGAATATGAAGACTGCTATTGAAGACGATCATGGCACTTTTTTCTTAGTTCCTTATAAATTGTTTTGGGGTATAGCATTTTTTCCAGTAGGAGATTTGCTTTTATTTGTAAATGAGTTCGTATGTTAATAGTACTTTTAATTGGGAGGAATTAGTATGACTCGTGCTTTGAGAAACTGTGCTTTAGGTTTATTTTTTCTAGCATTAATATCAATTTTCTGCGGCTGCAAAGCTCGCGAATAATCACTGGGGTAATAACTGTTGTCCCTTTGTGTGGTTTAGGATGATGAGGACGAGGATGAAGGTGATGAAGAGGGAGGGGGTTTGAGCAAGTCTGGAAAAGAGTTGAAAAAGTTGCTGGGGAAAGCTAATGGATTGAATGAATCAGATGCTGACGATGACGATGATGATGATGATGTAAGTTCTGATCATTATTGGTTGCAAAGTGAAGTTTTCTTTTACTTTTCGTGTTTGATGGCTAGAGATGCTATTTCTTCTACTATGTATGCCAGAGAGTAAGTGAATTTATGGTAAATACTATGTATTTACTATGTATCTGCTTTACACTGTTTTCCTCATTCAGTTGGGAATGGTCTGGGTTGGTGGGGTCTCCACTTGTCTTGATAGAATGTAGTTATATTTTCCCTTTACATGCTTGCTTTTTCTTACTGAATTTTTTTCTGTTCCGTCTTTATTAGACAGAAGAGGATATCTCACCAGTATTAGCTCCTAAGGTAAAGGAAGCTCCTAAAGAAGAACCGATTGAGAACAGCAGTCCTTTGAAACCAGGTTCTGGTGGATCAAATCGTGGAACTCCAACTTCAAAGTCAACCAAGACTAAGAGAAAAGCTAATGGAGATGAGTCAAGACCGACAAGTGGTGCTCCCTTGAAAAAAGTTAAAACAGAAACGGTACTAACTACCATATTATTATGTGTCTTTTGCATGCAAATAAGACGCTGTCGAGAAGTTTCACAGCCACCTCTATTGAGCCCTCTTTAGTTTAAAGAATCTAGGAGAAGGGAGAGAACTCTAAAAAGGAAGTTGATTCTTATGTCTATTGCAGTGACTATGTACTATTAACAAAACTATGATTTTGACACTACCATTAACCAACTCCTCATTGTTCTAAGAGGGGGAGGGGGTTTGTTTCCTTTCTCTTATTACATTATTACTTTATCTCCTCTTCATTTCATGCAGGATGCCAAACCTGGGAAAGATGAATCTCCAGTTACTGCGAAGAACGGTGTTCTCCCAAAGGGTGCATCACCCTCTACCAAAACTGCTCCAAGTCCTGCCACAGGACCTGTTACTGAAGATGAGATTAGAGCTGTTCTGTTGCAGAGAAAACCAGTGACCACACAGGATCTCGTCAACCAGTTTAAATCACGTTTGAAGTGTAAAGAGGTATGATAAGGCTGGTTGGGTCACTGACCTATAGATTAGGCTTGTAAATGCAGGATACCTTAGAAATAACATTTTACTAAAAAAAATTGTTACTCTTAATTGCACCCCGAAACTCTGAAGCACACTTAGATGTCCTCTCAGCTCAACAGTGTGTTGGCCAAGTTTCTCATCTCCTCTTACTTCCTATAATATGGGAGATTCCGGCTTCCACTATGTAATAGCATTAATTGCTTCGATGCAGGATAAGAATGCTTTTGCTGATGTATTGAGGAGGATCTCCAAGATACAGAAGACCAATGCAGCTAGCTACGTTGTGTTGCGAGAAAGGTGAATATTCATTTTGATGTCTGATGATTTTTCATGCTTGGCAACTCCATGATGTTGCAATCTTAAGTTGTAATATGAAACTCTATTGTTTTCCCTCTGTATTTGACAGGGCAAATCAATAGGACAAACCAGGATGTCAGTTGGCTACATATTTGGTGGAGACTGGGAATGTAAGGGGGTTGGAGAGAAACAGGACTCATTCAATGTAAATTTTTGCATTTTCCTCTTCTTTTAAAAGACTAGTCAAATCTATGACCATACTTTTTCAAATTTCATACTCAACATCCTATAGATATTACTCCACTACAATACAACGGCATCCAAAGAAAGCTTGAAATCTGCAAAGAAAACGATAAAAGCATTAATAATTGCTGTTCATAAGGATTAACATTGTCTATATGTCATTGCCCCTATTGGCAATTCAATATTCGCAGCTAGAAGTGCTTACTTGGTCCTTAATTCTATCTTCCAACCTTTCAATGAATTTTTCAAAACTCAAGAGCAGTTAAACACTAAGAACAAAAATAGATTACCCCAGTTATTTACTATCCAGGATTACCCTTAAATTTGAGATTATTTTCAAGTCTCTTTCATTATTCTTCTCGAATGTTTTTCAAGAGTAACTCCAAATTATTTTCAAGTCAGTTTCATTATTCTTCTCGAATGTTGTTTCAAGAGTAACTCAATTAAACTATTGATTTTCGATAATTTAAAATCTTTTAGTAGGAAGAGAAAATATTAGCGCATGAAAGAGAGAAATACAATAACTTGATTTGTTTTTTCTAAAGTATTACTCCTACAAAAACAACTAAAATTGAAGTATAGCCAAATAGAAAGTATAATGCACGAGAAGGATCAGAGCCTTTCACTCCAAATAGAGATCCTTCATGGTAAAGTCGCTTAATCTAATCTAGATTGACGATCAATCAGTGCAACTCTACTATTTCTCAATTCCATATTGACTTGTCTAGAGGAGTTGTCTTACCAAAAGAAACATGAATTTTGAACCACTCAAAATAAATCCAACAATATATTGTCAAATCTTACAACATTAGCTCAAGGAAAAAGAAATTGAATCAAAGGGCTGTATGTGTTAGCGAAAAGAGAATAAAACATATTTTTGAGAGAATCCAGCATAATCATTGATCTTCTACATATCACTAAAGGGCTCAAATCTCTATGGCCAAATCACGACCACGTCTTAGAAATAATAGAAGGGCTCCTGATATCTATTTTGATTGTATCGGTGTGTTCTTCAAGCATGGCTTTTGGAGTTCCATGAATTACCCTGAATCTGGATGAAAAAACGAGTATCTATTTTGAAGAAATTCTTGTTAAAAAGTAATGCAAGAAAAAATAACTTCTTCCGTCTTCCTTGCTAGATAATATACCTTATTCTACCATTATCCTAAGTATTAAATACCTTAATGGACCTGCTATTGTTATCCAAATTTTTCTACTCAAATTCTGATATCTTATTCTACCATTATACTACAACGTCTATACGTAATCAAAACAAATAGTTTTAAACATGGAATCAGTGGACGAATTAGCCGAAAGCCGATGCGATTAAAATCCTATTGATTAGATTGACACTTAATTCAACAAAAGTTTCTTTTTCAAACTTTGATTCTTGATCTCCGTTTCGTTTTCTTTTACTAAACCAATTTCTCATTGTTTTCTTTTTCTATACTAAACTATAAAGATTTAATTAATTAAATTTATCCAACATAGAATTTACTTACGAAAGGTAAAAATAACGAATGACATTTCACTTTCATGATTTTAGAATAACTACTTTCTATGAACATGCGTTGCACGTTAATAATACCACGTGTATTGTAATAATAACAAATAAGAACTAAATTATCACTGCTAGCTACGCCAACACATTGTGTTAAGAAATTAAAAATAAAAGTAGATCTTTAGTGAAATATTTATATGTAGGACACAAAATAATGAAAAATACATATAAGAAGAAAGTTAACACATCTTTAAAATGTTCAAAATTAAAGTTACTGCATTGACATAATACTTGATTTAAAATGATGCATAATGTAGCCATACACAAAAATGTTCAATAGATTAATATTTTACGTTCTTTGTCATACGCAGTTCTATAATGCTAACATATTTGCATGTGGTTGTTTAGTCAATGATATTAGAATTAAGAAATAACAAATTAATTGTGCGTAAAAAATTACGCAACAATTGACATAGAAGAAAATGCAGCAATCTTTTAAATATTACAAATTGTTGTTATAACATTGATAAATAATTGAACTTAAAACGATTTGACATCGTCTAAATTTTAAAATATGACTAATTTAGTTTAATTAGTTAGATAGTGTATGTACTACTAGTTATAATATAGCAGTATGTAATGTTGCAGTGTCTAATTACCTAATGCTTCTTTATTGCTAATGTTTTTGGTGTATGTTACCTTATGACGCTTTGGCAGCTCCATCATGACTAGAACTTTTGGTGTTGAATTTGATATCCCTCTTGAAATTGCAGCATACAGTTATTCGTGTGGCAAATATACTCCAACATTTGGAGTTTTCTACCTCTATGCTTTATTTACTACTTCATCCGGTCCATTTTATTTGATATGTTTCACTTTTCGAGAGTCAAGTTGACCAATTTTTGGATTTAAATTGAACTAAATTTAGTCAATATTTTAAAATTATAATTTAGATATTAAAAAACTATACGAAAAGTACTACAAGTTGTAATTCTTGTTATATTAATACGGTAAAAAAAAATATCTCAAAATATTGGTCAAAGTTTATATTGTTTGACTTTTAAAAAAGGAAAGTGATCAAATAAAATGGACCGGAGGGAGTATCATTGTAAAACATAAGTGCATATCCCAAGTCATTTATCAAAAAATATTTGAAAATATCCAAAAATACCCTTGAAATACTCGGTATGTTTTATATTGTTCCTTTGTTTATCTTTTCGTTCGTTTATGATTCCACAATTATTTTTGTTTCAAATATGTCTCTTCATGATACACTTTCCATTATGGAATATTAGCATGTTGCCATGAAAGTCATGTAAAGATATTTGAATAGTTTTCAACTCGTCGGTCTTTTGAATTGTTAAACAACTTGTATCAATTTATCACATAGAGTTTATATTAGTGAATGTGAGAGTTTAAGAGTAATTTTTGTCTATTTTTTCAACCAATCTATATATCTATACTATTATAAAAGCACAAAGACTTTAGTGAAATGTCATCCAACTTTTTTACCCTTCATTAATAAATTTTATAGTAGACAAAACTGTCATTTACTTATTTTTCTATATTTGCAATATTTAATTTAAGGTCAACTAATAATACTAGAATTACTTAAATACTACTACTAATATTCTATGCACCGTCAGTGTACAAATTTATTTACACCATCAGATAAATTTACCTACTATTGCAGGTTACTCTTTCTTTTCAACTTTTTTTTTTTTTTTTTAAAAAAAGTAACTCCTCTAAATCCTCCATCAAACTCGGTCATTCTTCAAAACCTTCATTCGTAGAAAAGATGGAATTCACTTATGGAGCATTCGTAGAAAATAGTAAACGTTGTGTAATAGGAAAAGTTTAAAGCAGAAAAAACTCTTTAAGGCCAACGAATGATTGAGGCATTGGAAATTACATTTTATAATATTTGAGGCACTGGATTACCTTACTGATACTAATGATTTGGTTGTTAAGAAAGAACGATGGAGAACCTAAATAAAATTATAGAAAAAGTTAAGATTCGTTAAGGTTAAACAAGGAATAAATCTGATTTCTGTCACGAAAGGAAAGAACTAATTTGATTAGAGTATAATTAGGAGCCAACTTGTTTTAATTTTAATATTTTTTTTCCTTAATTTCAATTATAAAAGTTATTGTAGTTATCCTTTAATTAACCTGATGGTGTAAAAAAATTGTACACCAACAATACATAAAACTTAAACTCATATAGAATTACCAATTGTCATGAAAGGTCATTTGAGTTTCAATTTCGACTAATTAAGGAGTAATCCGGCGGGCCACTTTGAAGATATAGTATCACAGTAGGAGTATACATCAAAGTGTTTCAATTGGCTCCAAATAGGAGTATTCTATTTATGTTTATGATACTATTATAAAAGAGTCAATCCTTTAAGTAAAAAGTAAGTGATTATTTTGTCCTTCAATTAAATACTATTACCTATAATTTTTGCACTAAAAAGTTAATTTAACTTTAAATAAAAAGTCATGAATTATTTGGTAAAAAAAATAGTATTTTCCATAAACGGGTTCAATGTTTTTATAATTCTTTCAAGGAAAATTTACACCACTTGACTACGGAAAAAGTGCACGAAAGGCCACTTTTGCCACCGGTCTTTGGGCACAGAAGAGCTTTGTGAAGTCGGCAGACATATCCTGGATGAGCGGTATCCAGAAAACCAGGAGGTTGAGACATATAGACCTCCTCAAGAGTTCCGTGTAAAAAGGCATTACAGACCTCCAGTTGCTTAAGAGCCCAATTATATGTGCAAGCGCGAGAGAATGAATAATACGAAGAGTTTCTTGACAACAAGACGTGAAGGTATCAGAAAAGTAAATACATGCCTGCTGATGGAAGCCTGGCCACTAATACCAAAACATTTAGTTTGTGGCCACTTTTACTTAAAGAGATAGAACTTCAGTCCAGAGGCCGGATTGAAGTTCAGTCCTTAAAGATTGAACTTCAATCCAGGGCCATATGGACTGAAGTTCAGTCCAGTCCTTAAGATGGAACTTCAGTCCAGGGCCATATGGACTGAAGTTCAATCCATAAAGATGGAAGTTCAGTCCATGGTCATACCATGGACTGAAGTTCAGTCCATGGCCATATGGACTGAAGTTCAGTCCTTAGAGATGGAACTTCAGTCCAGGGGCCGTATGGACTGAAGTTCAGTCAATTATTAGAGACTTAAGTCAATATTTATTTAGTAAAGGCCCAAAAGTGGCCTCTAGTGTAAGACCAATAAAAATAGTGGCCTCAAACTAAATACCAGTGTTAAAAGTGGCTGCTGGGCGAAATTTTTACCTTGACTACCATAATAGCTATATTACAAAAAATAACAATACTTTTACCATATTTACAATACATAACAATACTTTCTCATTTTTCATTACCCCTTCCCAAACATGAAATCTTAAATTCTCCCTCTTTCTTCTTCTCTCCCCTCCACCACCCATCTACCACCCACCCACCAGCGCCTCCCTCTCTCTCCACCGCCAATACTGCTGCCACCATCCCCCTCCCTCTTCCAACCACCGTCCCCCTCCCTCACGCTACTATCGCGGCGGTGCTGCTGCACTGCAGCAGTGGAAACGCCCGGATCTATGCTTTTCCGGTGGTTTTCCGGTGAGTTTTCATGATTTGGTCTTTTTTTTTGTCCTTTTTGTATGTGTATATATGCGTATATTTATGTATATATTTGTATTTTGTATGCATAATTTCAGATCTCCTTCTTTTTTTCTTTTCTTTTTTTTCCTTTTTGTATGTGTATATATGTGTATGTTTATGTATATATCTGTAGTTTGTATATACTATTCACATCTGCATTTTTTTCCTTTTGATTTTTGGTTTTGTTTGTGTATTTATTTTGTATATAAAATGTATAAGACTGTATTTGTGTGTATGTGTATGTTTTGGTGTATAAGTACATTTAAATTTTTTTTGAATATCTATATATTTTTATTTGTATATTCGTTGTATGTTTGTGTATTTTTTGAATTTCAAGTGTATGGTATTTTTTATTATAGTTTTGTATTTGTATGGTTTAATGGAGGTTTGTATATGAAATGTAAAAAAACTATTGCTATATTTTGTAAAATGGAAAAGCATTGTTATTATTTGTAAATATGGTGTTAGGGTTGTATATTTGTGTAAATCTCCCTTCTTTCAACTTCCAAGAATAAACTTTTGAAGTCTTACAAATTGCCAATTATGAACCAGTGCAAAGCCGGATGATAAACCTTCTCAATAGGAGTTCTTATTAAAAAGCATGTATTCACATGCTTTTCATAATAGTGACTTTCTAAAACTCCCTAAGACAATAAATATGTATTCTTTCATGAGTAACCAATCCATTAACCAAATTTATTACTAGCCTCTTCGTTGGTATAAGACTTATACAAAATTTTTGGAGCTGTAATTTAATATATTCTAATCCAATTAATAGAAGTGTGAAGGGGAGCACAAAGGGTGTCATATCAAACTATATAAAGGCAAGAAAGAGTGCTCATTTCCATTAAGATCACTTGTTAGTATATCATCTTTAATCTTTCAAACTGAAAGTTGGAGAAGTGTTTAGCAGCAGTGTCCTCGAACTCCACGGATGTACTAACTACTATCGGCTGATTTCAACACGTTCATCAAATTTTAGTAAATATAGGGCTTGTCAGAAGATAAGTGGTCCTACTAACAATAACTGACAAATTTTATTTTTAAAAAAGATAATTTTTAAGAAGCTAAAATAATAACTTATGGTGTTCCAAGCATGAGATTATTTTTTTATAATAAATTTGATATGAAATATAATATATATATATATATATATATATATATATATATATATATATATATATATATATATATATATATATATATATATATATATATATATATATATATATATATATATATATATATATTGTTTTATACTCAATGATAAGGGCACACGCGCAAAGTGCGTACCCAAGACTAGTAATATAAATCAAGCGAACACTAAAATATGGTAGTTTTCTTTTATTTATTTGTTATTTTTGTCAGTAATAATATTCGATTTGCTCTCCAGGTACATTAATTGTTTGGGAAATTATGCTCTATATCAATTTAGGGTACTTTTTTAAAAAATATAGCAACATTTTGCCACTTTACCAAACGTAGCAATACTTCCTAAAATGCTACTAAATATGTCATTTTTCTAGAAATCCTAATTCTCCTTCTCTATCCTCTCTACCTCCCACCCACAGATTTTCCGGCCACTGTACCATCCCATCGCCGGCGTCACCTCCCCAGTCCCCCGTCGTTGCGCCGTCGTCACCCCTGTCAACGCCGGCGACCACGTGCTCCGTCTGATGTGACAGATCTGTTTTCGTTCTCTTTTTACGACAGATCTGATAGGGCGGCGATGGAGCTCCATCGTCGCTCCCATCGTCGTCCTTATTCCGGATCTAATATTCCCGTTGCAGCCGCTGCACTTGCCGACGCCGGAGATCTGCGTGCTCTGTTTTTTTTTTTTTTTTGTCCTCTGGTGGCTACGGTGGTTGGTGGTGGTGGTTTGGAGGTGAAAAATATGTATGTCACGGGTATACCCATTGTATGTCCGATGTATGTCACCAGATATACACTGGGTATACACTTAACATACAACACATATACATGTATATTTGTTTGTTGGTTTCTATGGCGGTGCACGGTGGTTGTTGGTGGTGGTGGAGGTACGGTGGTTGTTGGTGGTGGTTGAGGCAAAATAAATTGTTTTTCGTGTGTATATCTAATGTATGTCACCAGACATACAATAAATATACACCTCACATACAATAGGTATAAGTGTATTTTGTGTTTATTCATTTGTATATGTTGTGTATGGCTTATTGATGTAGATTTACACACTTTACATACACTGTGCATACAAAAAATATACATATGACATACACTGAAAATACACAACACATACAACAGCAGTGCTTGGGGGTGGTGGCTGGGGTTGGTAGGAGGAAGATCTAGGGTTTTTAGCACCATTTTGTGCATTTTGCTATGTTTTGAAAAAAAAATGTTGCTATGTTTTGAAAATGGAAAAATGTTGACATTTTCGTGTAAGAAAGAGTGTTAGTTTGTATAGTTTTGTGAATTGCCCTGAATTGTTTGGGAATTGGAAGACTGCAGTAGATGATAACAAATAGTATTGGTGATTAAATCTTTGAAAGACAAGATTAGCTTTGTAGAGGTAGTCCCTTATAAATCAAATTAATAGATACAATTGAACTGCCTCCTTTATGGTAAGAAAGTATATATGTTTGGGCTTTATAAATAGTGAATGGTTGATTCTCTCGTAACATTCTTTTTTGCAAAGGAAGATTTTCCGTTTGCAAGATCACTGACACTATGAATTTAGCATCTGAAGGAGTTTTATATTTTCTCTCAGGTTTGCTTTTTCTTTTTTACCCTCTTTTACTAATTTTAAAGCTGGATATATTTAACGTAGATTTTTATTATGCTTTGATATTTTGCGCTGTTGTTAATTCTAATAAGCTAAGATTGAAATAAGTACGAATATCGAGAAATAAGAGATATTTAGTTTGATTATTAATTTTATTCTTCTTATTATAAACCTGTGGAATTCTTATGCAAAATTCTGGAAATTTTTTTGTAAATATATATTTTGACTTTGTATTATATATGAACAATTACAAATAAAACATAAATGGCTACTATGACATATTTTTCATTGTTCACATATAAGTTTGATGGTATTTTCGTAGATAATAGATAAGAGATTAGTGCGTAACTGCGTATTAATTTTTTGGCTGCTATGATTGGTAAGAAGCCTAAGGTGTTGAATAGCACACTAGAAGAGTTGATGTTTGAAGTTGGAGCTGATTTAAAGAGATCTATCATTAGTAATGGCTCAATGAGTCCTTAGTGTCAAACTTGGGATTACTAGATGCTTGTATGAAATTAAAGATATATACTTTTTGATTTAAGAGTTAAAACATGTTTATCTTTTCATTAATTATATTATTTGTAACAAATTTTATGAGAGTTTATTTGTTCAGTTCGATCTGCGGATATCAAGAAATTTGATTGTATAAATGTTGTGAAAATTTGATGACTAGCCAATTTTCGACGCGTTAAATGAATTCCATCCACAGTTTCAAAATTCATTGAAGAATAGCCAATAATGACTCACGTACGATACAGGCTACTGCCGCTAACAACACCCCATACATTGAATTTACTGAACTACCCTTAAAAACCTACAACTCAACATAAATACAACTCACGCATGAAAAAAAATAGAGCAAAGCACACATTCTCTTTCCAGATCATCATTCTCTCTCTCCTGAAGTTCAAATTCAAACTGTAAAAGGTAATTTGAGCTGCGTTTTTTCAGTTTCTGTGATGTTTCTGTGCTGAATTTCAGTTATTTTGCGGAAATATATCTATTTTTGTGACTGTAAAAACAATGATTTGAAATAAAAATTCGTGATTATGATCTCATTTGAACTGTAAAATATGCGATTCATTCAACGAAATTATTTTTGTGGCGCGAATTTACTGTTATATATATTTAATATGAATTTGCATTGAGTTCAAAAGGGTATGCAACACTAGGTGCTGGGGGCTTACTGTTAAGTTGAAGCAAAGTCCCATTACAATATCCTGTAGCTATGCTAAATCCTGTAGCTATGCTATATTTTAGCATATAAAGCTGCACTTCAAAAAATCGTGTTGTCCAGCACTAAATGCTGGCGTTTAGTGTTACGTTGAAGCAAAGTCCCATTATAATATACTGTAGTTATGCTATATTTTAGGATATAAAGCTGCACTTCAAAAAATTCCTGTTGTCCAGCATTAAATGCTGGGGCTTACTATTAAGTTGAAGCAAAGTCCCATTACAATATCCTGTAGCTATGCTATATTTTAGCATATAAAGCTGCACTTCAAAAAATCGTATTGTCCAGCACTAAATGCTGGCGTTTAGTGTTATGTTGAAGCAAAGCCCCATTATAATATCCTGTAGCTATGCTATATTTTAGGATATAAAGCTGCACTTCAAAAAATCTCTGTTGTCCAGCACTAAATGCTGGCGTTTAGTTTTACGTTGAAGCAAAGCCCCATTATAATATCCTGCAGCTATGCTATATTTTAGGGTATAGAGCTGCACTTCAGAAAATCTCTGTTGTCCAGCACTAAATGCTGGGGTTTAGTGCTACGTTGAAGCAAAGCCCCATTACAATATCCTGTAGCTATGCTATATTTTAGCTTATAAAGCTGCACTTCAAAATCCCCATCCCCCTGTATAATTGGCCATTATACTATGGATATGTATATTTAGCTTATAGGTTAGCAGTTCTTAAGCTTTCATTATTAAGCTACAATTACAATATTTTACCATGTGGTTTTCTTTGTCACTTAGTTTACTGTTTTTACTATGTTTATAAATGCAGGTAATGGCTAAACTGTGTATTGTTCTTGCATTCAATGGGAAATGGACACCAGATTATAAGTACATAGATCATGAGGCAAGGATTTTTCTGCATACTGAAATAGATACATTTGAAGATTTCAGAAAAAACCTTTGGAAAAAGATAGATTTAGATGAAGAACATTTTGAAACAGTCATATGGTTTGATATGGAACTTGAAACAAGCAAAGGGGTCCCTATAAAAAATACCGATGATTTAATCAGCTGTTTACACTTGATGAAGAACAATTCCGAGTATAGGAGTAGACGTTTCATAATTGACATTACACAACGATCTCCACAGTCTGAGAGAGTTGATTACACTGAAGGCCAAATGATAATACAAATAGACAACAATGATGCTTTTGAAGTGATAGTTTTAACGCCTCCGTCTGTCGAAGCTGTAGCAGTAGATCAACAGTTAATGCATGCTGAAAACACAGAACAGCAGCTTGTAAATCTACAACTTCCTGACACATCAAGTGCTGCAAAAAAGAGAAAGAGGTATTCAAGGAAGAAAATAAAAGAATCTCCTCGTCCAATACTGAAAGAACATGCAGATTTGGACGACGTCAAGGTTGGATCAATTTTTAAAAAAAAAACAGTGTGTCACTAAATGTTTCCAGACAAATGTAATTTCACACCATTTTGAATTCAAGGTTGTGAGATCAAGCACAACGAGATATTCACTGGCGTGCATGAATGAAAAATGCGAGTGGACTGTTTGATCTTCCAGAATTAAACAGTCCACACTGTTCAAAATACTGAAGTTTGAGAAGAATCACACTTGCTCAGTGGATGATAGAAAAAGAGACCAAAAACATGCTATGTCGAAGATTGTCCGAGATGAGATAGTTGAGAATCTGAGAGACGATAATTATCCTAGCCTAATTTTGTTGTTGCAGAGATTAGAAGGAAAATGAGAGTTGAAATCTCTTATAATAAGGCACGGCGTGCTATAAAAGAATGAGAGTTTTTAATTAGAGGGACGCCTGGGGAGAACTTTCAGAAGTTACCAGCATATTTATATGTGCTAAGAGACATCAATCCAGGCTCACACGTTGCTCTTCAAAGAGATGCTGAGAACAGGTTAAAAAAAATGTGTACTTATATTTTTGTTTTGTATAATTCCAGTAATCCCCATTAAAAAAAGCATGAGACTACACTGTTATTTGTTGGAGTCCCATCACAAAATGCTGTGACATCATAATTATGTATAAGTAAGGTTCCAGTACTAAAACCTGAGGCTCAAAATTTTATCATGCATTTTACTGATAAACACTGCAATTGTATTATACATGTTCAAATATATGTTTTTTGCTTGTGCGGCACCTATTAAAGGCTAGAAACATTGTAGACCTGTGATAGTTTTCGATGGAACATTCCTCAAGGGAAGATATTCAGGCACAGTATTGGTTGCAGTGACGAAAGATACAAATAACCAAATCTTCCCACTTGCCTTTGGAGTTGTGGACTCAAAAAATAATTTGGCATACAATTGGTTCTTTAAGTAGTTGCGCATTGCATTTGTGAAACGACCTCGGTCAGTCGTTTCGAAAGTTAGGACTCTGATTGGCATGCCGATAATTTTAAATTATTCGTAAGGTCCATTAGGATCTGTCTGTAAAATCTGAGCTAAATCAGAACTCGTTTGGTAGGTATCGGAAAAAGGTGTCAGTTTTTATTGACAATAAATATTAAAAAGAGATTTTTGAGCTCGGTTTTGGCGAACAAACTCCGATTCGAAATTCGAAAGTGCCGTTAGGTTCGTATGATTATTTGTGACTTTTGTGAACTTTTGAAAGTGAATTTCGATTTTGTTCGGCTAGTTTCCGCTAAAATGCCGAAAGTTAAATAATTTGACCTTTTTCCATTTAATTAGCATATTGAGTTTTGGGAGTTCAATTTGAGATCCGCCTTCGCGAGTATGTTACATATATTTTTTATAAGTTGTATGCAAAAGTTGGAATTATTTTCAATATCGTAGAGTACCGTTTCAATTTTTACCGTAGCAGTGAATTTTAAAGGAAAAAGGAAAAAAAAAAGACAAAATACAAAAAAGACAAAACAAAACATTAAAATGGAATTGGAGTCTGGTGGATAAGTGCCAAGGGATAAATATCCCTTTGGCTTGAAAGTTGACCAGAGAAACGCGAACATGAACAGAAACAAACGAAGAGATACGCTGGGGGGAAAAATGCCAGAAAATGAGAAAAGAGCCGGAAAATAGTAGAATTTTTACCCTGAAACATTCAGGTAATGATCTTAATGCATTATTTGAGTTTATTACGTGTGTTTGAATATGTTTTAACGGTAAAACTTGGAATATTAGACATCGTTTTAATAAGTTCTATTAATAGTTTAAAGGGTCAAATGGACCCCGATAATGGAATTGATTATATATTCTTACTCAATGAGTTATGGACAATATATAACTATAATTTATTTAGGGTTTGGTTATGTGACCTTAAACCCTGTATATAGGCCTGGCCTGCGTATTGCATATGCGAATAGGGTATCAGGTTCCTAACTGGATTGCCCTAAGATGTGAGGAATGAAGCCTTTAGCCTAATTTGATATATTTTTCTGCTTATTGAATAGAGTGGGATCGTTTGGCAATGAAACCAAAGGACAAGCGGTTATTGAGTGGATGTACTAACTTTGTAACAAGGTAAGTGTTTATATACATTTCTTTGGAGGCACCTGGCCTCGTGGATTTTCTACCACGTGTTCCTTACGTGTGTAGCTGCCAATAGGCGTACTCATTACGCATTAGCTTTGGATTTATGTTCTATATTATATGTTATGTTATGTCTTGTTATTAGTATTGCATTGAGAATCCGAGTATTGTACTTTGGCTGTGAGTTGGCATCTACTCCCTGGCTGTCGATGAGAGTCCCGCCCGGTGAAGGGTTATTATTGAATCACATTGCATTCATACGCATTATATGTCATTCATATGCATTACATTGCATATCATATTGGGTGCAGAAGTATTCCGCCCCAGGAGCAGGAGGATTCCGCTCCATTGTATCATATTGAGGGTAGGAGGATTCCGCCCCAGGAGCAGGAGTATTCCACTCTTATGCCAGATATTGAGTGCAGGAGTATTCCGCCTCAGCTTTACATTATATCGGGTGCATGAGTATTCCGCCTCTGGTTTATACTATATCGGGTGCAGGAGTATTCCGCCCGGGGTGTAGGAGTATTCCGCCCCAGTTGGTTATCAGATTGGATTCCCCCCGAATGCAGGAGTATTCCGCTTCGGGATGGGACCCTTTGCATTACATTTCATTTCATTTCATTTCATCTCATTTCATACCGTTGGGTAGACTTACGATACATGACTACTGTCCTGCTTATATGTGCATTGCTTATATGTTGATATGTTTCTGGCCCGTATCCCTAGTTGAGTTTATGGTTTCATACGTGTTTCCGGTTGTTATCTGGCTCTGCCTTTTTGTAATTTAAATAAGAGGAATTTGGTTTATCTGTTTCTTCTCCCTGGCTAGTTATCCTATTCTTTGAGGTGGCTAATCTGCCCCACTTATTGAGTCCTTTTGACTCACCCTCATTTATTTCTTTTCTATCTATTTCGTTTCGGCAGGTTCGCTCCAGGATTGAGTTCGCCACGTTGTGAAGGAGTGAAGAGGACTTCAGCTGTCAGGGTGAGCCAGTTTTTATTCCGGATGGCCACCAGTTTTATGTTTACTATTTCAGTTGCATTCTGCTCCCTTCAGGAGGTATTTGTCTTTTTCTGTACTCTTAGATGTCTAGTCTGGATAGCCCTAAACCTAGTATGTTGGGTAGTCAGCTGTAATTTCTTTTGTACAGCTTAGAGGTATCAGTATGTCTGTGTTGTTTTTTTTTAAAGTCTTGTCCTTATTTGTGAATTGTTATATTTATTTTCCTGATTTAATTGGAAAGGGCTCGCCCGACGAGTCTAGAAGGGAATGTCGGGTGCCCGCATGGCCTAACCAGATTTCGGGTCGTGTCAATTTGGTTGCCGTGAGAATTTACTGTTCCTTTCATATCGTAATTCTGCAATTACAAATGGGATTACAAATGTATATCCTGAATGTGCGCATGGGATCTGTGTATATCATCTAGAAAAGAACCTTAACAAAAGGAACGCGAGTCCTGCAGTGATAAGTATATTCAATAGTGCATGTCGGGTCTACACAATTGCAGAGTTTGAAAAAGACATGAATCAAATGAAAGAAACGGATAGGGCAATCTATGATTACCTCATGGAAGAACCACCAGAGAGATGGACTAGAGCTTGCTGTCGAAATCGAAGATATGACATGATGACATCAAATATTGTGGAATCCATGAATAATGCTCTTTTACATGCTCAGGGGAAATCAATACTGTCAATGGTGGACAACATAATGAACAAGCTACAGAGCTAGTTTTATGAGAGAGGGAATAGCGCGCAGGATATTTTCTTTGCAACATCAAAATGGACAGATGATAAATTGAAAAAAAAGCATATAGAATGAATGTGAGTATATCAAATAATACAGTTATTTTTGGATGCGATTTGTGTTATGTCAATGATAATTCATGAAGTCCAGAAAAAAAAAGTCTGGGACTTACCAAATATTTTGCTGCAGTCCCATTATGAAAATAATGGGGACTTTCTAGTGTGCACAGGTTTTGTGTTGTGACTACATTGTATCCAAAGCGGGGGATATAGTAAATTGCAGCATTATATCTTTTATGCTAGTTATTTATTTATTTTTCTTTTTACTAAATAAAAACTAGTCAAATAGTCTTATACATGATATTTTTACAGGTTGACCGGACTACGGAACAAAGCTTTAAAGTAACAGATGAAGGGAGAAAATTCACTGTTTGTTTGAAGAAGAAAGAATGTCAATGCCTCAAGTTCCAGATGGATGAAATGCCTTATGAACATGCACTTGCTGCCATAGACAGAGTACACCTACACAAGTTCGATTATTGCTCTATATGGTATAAAAGAGAAACATGGTTAAAACAGTATGAAGTGGAAATCAACACTGTTGGGCATGAAAAATCATGTGTTGGACCTGATAGCATTAAAGAAGAGATAACAAAACCCCCAGATTTTAAAGTTAAGGCCGGTAGAAGGCAGGAGAAAAGATTTGTCTCCACTGCAGAATATGTAAGACAAAAGGGGAAACAATGTGGGATGTGTAAAAAATATGGACACAACAAGATATCCTGCAGACACACTCCGGTACTTCATCCATATTCAAAGAAACATAACTCCCAATAAAAACAGTAGGTATGTCTCTCTATTTGCATTTTATTTTTTCATTCTATTTTACTGCAATTCAACACCCAAAACTGCTATGTTAAAATTTTTCTTTTTTTTGTTTTTCAGTTAGGAATCACGTCGTCACTAGATAGATAGAAGACAATTCTTCTCTATTTTCATTCAGTCACAACAATTCTGAAGTCAAAAAAGGACTATTCACTTATAGAGCACTTTTTTTTTTTAATTTTAGTTCCTCTGTATTCTTTGAAAAGGATTATTATATATAAAAAAATACACTTTTCATTTATTGTTGTGCAAAATAGTTGTCTCGATTTATCTATTTTCTAGTTATCTTGCTTATTGAACAGTAAATATTTTGATCTTACTTGATAATAAAAATACAGTACTTAAAAATACAGTACTTAAAAAAACAAAAACACAGTTCATAATACGAAAAAATACTGTTCATAATTCATCAACTGCTCAAAAACTTAAAAACACACATGAAATAAAAAGACAAACAAACATCCCACATTTAACTGAAATAACATAAAAACTACTAAGACTTATTCAATTACAATAGGCTTCTGGGCTGATCTTACATCTTCTTCACTGCTGCCATCATCATCGTCGTCGTCGTCATCATCATCATCATTATTGTTGTGGCCATGACCATCCTGACGGTTTACTAATGAAATTTCAAAAATCATAGAGGCAACACCGTTGTAAACCTCATGAACAACGTGATTAAACCGAAACATATTGTTGCTCCCAACGCACACGCAAGTATACGTGGTCGACAAGTAATAAAGTGATAAGTAGAGTATCATTCCCACGAGGACTATTCAGACTGGACTCCTAACAAACAATTTCTTAACAACTACTCAGGGATCTTTTTCCAATAGTGAGGATTTTATTAACTAAAGAACAGTAATCAAAATGGTAGAAGTTCAGTCAAACAGTGGAGCAAACGCTGGTTGTAAATAATATTAAGGAGAAGGTCCAGAGTCAGAGTTACGAACAATCTACTTGAGTTATCCTATTGATTCCACTTCTTAAGTCCCAAGATTGCTAACTAACAGGTTAATTGTACCCGTGAAAACCTTTCGATTCTTCACAGTCTATGCAGGCTACTCCAATCCCTATATGTCTATGGGTTGAATCACGTGCACGCATTAACGACTCTGTATTTAGTTAAGCTAGGCGAGCAAGTATATGTCTATCCTACTCACAAAGTGGTTCCCCGATGCCCGGGTTCACAATTTAGCCCTACTCTTTCTTATGTGCGTTCATAAATTCCCTCTGTCGAGTTCAATCTAAGAACCGTAGATAGTGGTCAATTATTCGGCCATTATAATCAAACAATTATGATCAAGAAAGAATAAACAATCTATAATTGGAATTCAATTCATGGAAATCAACATTCAAACCTCAGCCTTCATGAATTCTCTCTAACACTAGAACGATGGATTTAGCCACGCATACTCATAATAACAATACAAGGATTTGATGAAATAATGAAATAATGATGTAATACATTAATGGAAGAAAGAAAAACCCTTGTTCAAGATGTTATGAGCTCTCCAATTTGCTCCAAAGTTTGAACTCCCTTCAAAAACGAAGTAAAAGAGTATTTATAGTGTTTACAAAAGCCTAGTAATAAGTTACGCCTAAACCTAGACGAAATAGGAAGTCCAAACACGCTCAAGGGTTACTATAGCTGGCGCCCCGCGCCTCGAAACGCGCGCACCCAAGCAGAACCCGTCGAATCTCGCACGCCATGGCTCCGCTCCGCGCTCCAAAACGCGCCAACAAGCTGGGCGCTTTTGGGGCGCCCCGCGCCAGGCCATTTTGGCTGCTTTCATCATTCGCAGCTTGCTTCGTTCAGTGCCTTCGCATGCTCGATCCAATCCTCAATCCAACTCCAATATTTTCTTGCTCGATCATGCTCTTTAAAGCTCCAATTGCACTTCATAACAACCTACAATCATACGACGTAAAATCAGTACAAAATCACATTCGTAAACTAGAAAACGTGCGAGTAAAGTATCCAAACGTGAGGAAATATTAAGAAATTATAGGCATAAAATGCCAAACATCACATATCACCCAGTTTATAGCCTTTACGCTGAAGCATCTCCTTCCATCCATCACACAACCTTGAATGTCCCTTCCCTGCCTTGAACTTCATTTCATAATTCGTGTCATCATTTTCACAAAGTAAAAGTGCATTTCGATTGACATTTGGCAGCTTCTGTTTCCAATTCTCTGGAAAGATCTAAAAAAATAAACTTTCACAGTTAATAGAAAAATCAAAGACATTGAAAAATTAGATTAACAAAATATAAAAAATAATTTGGTAATTTTTTTAACATACAAAATCATCTCTTTTGAAGTATGATTTTGTTATTCTCATAGTGAAATCGCCTAGTTCCTCCCAACGATCGTCCTCCATACTATTGTTTTGATGAAAAAATAAATTAGTTGTCAATTAGTTGTTGTTTACTTCAACTGCAAAGCCTTATTTATAGGCTAAGAGTTACTAACTTTTGTTCAACTGTTATGGTCAAAGAGAATATGTATAGTCAAAAATAGATTAAATATCACTATAAATGTAGTCAAAAAAGTTGTGTTTCTATGTTCTTCCCTATGTTTCTTCTAGTTAGAGGTCTTCTCGTATGCCAATGTTATCCTGGTAAAATGTTGGTACCCGAGATATTTCCTGACACACTCTTAAAAACTGGAACAACTTCTATATTTACAATAACGTCTCAGGATAAAAATCTTGAGCACCCATGTGCCTTAAACTACTGGCCCCAGCATAAAAATCTGGGGATTAGTGTTAACGTTGAAAAGTCTCATTACAATATTCTGTAGCTATGCTATATTTTAGCTTATAAAGCTGCACTTCAAAATCACACCCTGTTGTCCAGCATTAAATATTGGGGGCTTAGTATTACGTTGAAGCAAAGTCTCATTACAATATCATATAGCTATGCTATATTTTAGCTTATAAAGCTAAATTAACTAGCCATATAATGGGGAATAATTTGTAAAAGAATAAAATATAATATTTGAAACTGTCGAAACGCCGTCCAATAACATTAATTTATCAATAGAAGAGTTGTTAATTGTCACCTTAATTACCTGCTAATGTAAATTGGTCCATATTTACCAGACAAAATATTAAGGGGAAAAAAGAAAAGAAAAGAGGAACTCGAAATTTGTCTGGACGATGCAAATTAAAGGGGTATGGTGTGGAGGAGAAGGGTTTTGGGCAGGAAGTTATAATCAGAAATGTTGGGGCATGTATTGCTGGGACTATACATAAACATTATTTAAGAGTCAAACATTTTACACACAACACAAAAGGCAAACTTACAGCCATTTTCATTAACAGTAACATAAAAATTACATAAAAGCATACTTCTAGAAACACAAAAGAAGTATCCTCAAGTACAAGAAAAGATAAATTACACTTGCTTCACACACATATTAACACTGTCTGTTTGCCTTTTTGAATACATGATATCATTATAAAAAAATTAAAAATATGTGAAAGAGCAACAATAGATAATATATCAAATTTAAACCTTGTTTATTCTCCATAATTCCTAAACACGGGCTCCCCTGGCCCTCTATTGTACAATTGCAGGGGATCTACCATTACCGTAAGCAATTCCATCAGTTTTCGTAATATTGTCGATGCGTGTACCTTAAATTCCACAACTCATCTTCACATTTCTTTCTGAATTCGTTCAAGGATTCCACCTGATTCTTCAGAATGTTAAAATGCCAGCAGAGATTTGTGGGTATTGAAGGCAAGTTCGTAACATGCCTTTGAGTTGATGGTCCATGACCATTCTGGAAAACCTATCCTCCATTAAATGGTCTGTGGCCATTAGATGGTCTGCGGCCATTTGATGGTCGGTGGCCATTCTCCATAGATACTTTTTGATCAAATAGTATTTGACACAATTTCCTTTTTTTTTTTGGTTCAATAACAAAAATGACATATTGGATTCCTCTCTATCTGTTTTATGGGTGGGAATTTGTATACATTGGCTTTGTTTATAAGAGTCACTTCTGGAAATTCTGAAAAGGTACAATGTGTATTTTGCCATCATTTCTGATAAGTCACACTGTTTACAATGGGTCACACTGTTTAACAGGTTTTTGAATTAGTTTGTGTGTTGTCCAGCATTAAATTTGGGGCTTATAAAGCTGCACTTCAAGATCAGCCCATGTTATCCAGCATAAAAATGCTGGGGCTTGGTGTTACGTTGAATCAAAGCCCCATAACAATATCCTGGGGCTTGGTGTAAAAATGGTGGGGCATGTATTGCTGGGACTATGTATAAACATTATTTAAGAGTCAACATTTTACACACAAACAAAGGCAAAGTTACAGCCATTTTCATTAACAGTAACATAAATATTACATAAAAGGATACTTCTAAAAACACAAAAGAAGTATCCCCAAGTACAAGAAAAGATAAATTACACTTGCATCACACACATGGAAGCATAAAAACAGAACACTCTGAAACACATAAAAAGAAAAATACAGTAAAACATTAATGATTACTAGGAACGCGAGAGCTAGAACTAGAGGTTGAGTCTGTAAAGTTCTGCAATTCAATGTCCATGAGTTTGTCAAAAAGTCGATCCATATCTTTATTGTTTTCTCTCTCTGAAAGCTACAAAAATTCAAACAACACATCCAAGTTATTCTTCACGACTGATACCTCAGTTTTCAAAAACTCAAGATCACTTTTCAAATTCCTAACATCATTATTCAACTGGCGCCATTGTTGTCTTCTTACTTCATCATTGCAAGCAATTTTTTATTTTATGCTTTTTTATTTTTCCTTTTTTTGGAATAATATTTTGTTTTATACAAGTGAAAAAACAACACCACTGTCTAATTTATAGAAAACAAAAACACAAAAAACTGTAAAGAATATTTCTTCTATTTAGCTGACATTGTAACTCAAAAAAGCTGTAAAGATTTCTTGCATCTTTCTCTGAAAATTGAACAAAATCCAATAAAGAAGATATCACCTTTTTTTATAGGTGGGGTCGTATCTGTATAGGATAAGATTGAACTGAGATTTTCAACTGTATTAAAGTAGCAGTATTACACAGTTGACAACACAAAAAGAAATCAAAGAGATTCTGAAAAGATTATGTACTTTAAATTACTACAACAGACCTTTGTTGTAGTAAATCCACAAAATATATTGAAATCCACAAAATATTCCCTACTTTAACTTTGCAAATCCACAATATTTGTGCCGAGTAACTTTGTTGCTATGAAATCCTGGGACTTGTTACTTATTTTAGAAGTGCACCCAGCATAATAACCTGAAAATTCTCTACCATACTTAATTCACATTGTTATATTGTTGACAATACAGGAACAAAAGTATATAGATTCTTTTGTCGTTTTACATGACAAGTCAAGTCAATAAAAAAATCTTGGAAGATTCTGTAAATTACTATAAGAACTCTTTTACAATATTTAAAATCCACAACAGATTCTGTTTTTTAACTTTCAAAAGTCTGTAGTTTGAATATGAGCAACATTTTCATAATCACAAAAATTAATAATATTTATTCATATATAAAAAACTGTTATCACATACATTAGTCGCAGTACTTGTGCTGGGGCCATGGTGTTATGCAGCTGAAAAACAATAGCATTTTGATCTGGGGTCATATACTCATATTTGTAAACTAATCCCAGTACTTGTGTTGGAGCAATGGTGTTATGCAGTTGAAAATAACTGCATTTTTTATCTGGGTCCTATACTCATAATTGTAAACTAATCCAGTAATTGTAATGTGGCTAGAACTTCAATCCTCATGCACAGAACTTCTACCCACATGGAATATGATCTTCTACCAACTAGGATTGAATTTCTATTTCCTATTTCAGTTATTTATCAAGCATTACAGTTACTTGATGAGAGATGCAAATATATAGAACACAATTAGATAAAAAATAATACATAGACACAGTAGTTTTAATTAAAAACACAAATATATAGAGTACTCATAGACAGTACATATTAAAACTACTAGAAATTATTCAATTACAATTGGATTCTGTGCTGATGCTCCATCATCATCATCATCATCATTATCATCATCATCATCACCATCTCCCTCACCATCCTGATGGTTTATGACAGAAACTTCAAAAACAACAGATGGAATACCGTTGATCATCTCGTGCCATAGGTGATCAAAACGAAGTATATTACATATCCTGAAGCCTCATATCCTTCCATCCATTACACAACCTTGCATGTTTCCCAACTTTGAAGTTCATCTCATATACATTATCATCATCTTCACACATTATGCATGCCATTCCATTTTTATTTGGCAGCCTCCGCTTCCAACTTTCTGGAAAGATCTAAAAGGAATAATATTTCACAGTTAATAAAAAAATCATAAAATACTGAAAAAATAAATGAAAAATATAAAAAATACTTTGGTCATTTCTTTTAACATACAAAATCATCTCTATCAAAGTAATATGATGTGATTTTCTTGTCGAAACTGCCTAGTTCCTCCACACGAGTGTCTTCTGCCATATCTTCTTTTCTCAAAACAACTATGTAGTTTATATGAGGAGATGAAGTCTCAAAAAACTTTGTAGTTTGCTTTAACTACAAAGGGTTATTTATAGTCAAAAAGTCAGTAACTACATTAAATGTAGTCAAAGAAGTTATTTTCTATGGTCTTTACAGTTTCTGTGCGTTATCAATTGCAATAAAGATTGTGTAGCTTAAATTACTATCACAAAATTTAATAATATTTATTCATATATAAAAAACTGCTATCACATACATTAGTCCCCAGTGCTTGTGCTGGAGCCATAGTGTTATGAAGCTGAAAATATTAGCATTTTGATCTGGGATCCTATACTCATAATTGAAAACTAATCCCAGCACTTGTGCTGGACCATCGTGTTATGCAGTTGAAAAATAACAGTATTTTGTAAATTAATCCCATAATCACAAAATTTTATAAAATTTATTCATATATAAAAAACTGCTTTCACATACATTAATCCCCAGTACTTTTGCTGGAGCTATATTGTTATGCAGTTGAAAATTACAGCATTTTAATCTGGGTCCTATACTAATAACTGTAAAATAATTGAAAATTATAGACTAATAATTAAAAACTTCACATAAACTCCATTATGGAGATCCTTGTGGAAGGTTAAAATTAAGATGTGCTGCTATAGCTTCAATAGCGCGGCAGATCGTTCGCACTTGTCGCCTTTGCACGTGACGCATATTCCAAATATCATTTTGCATTTGCTGTATTACATTAATGTGGTCCTGCATCTGACCCTGCAGGACTGAAACATACCAATTTAGATTATTTGGAAATCCTGGTGGTGGTGGGGGTGGTGGTGGTGGCCCTGACTATGCTGGTGACGGTATTGGTTGATTGAAGCTACTTTCAGACATTGTAGTACTTGAAGTATAAAAATCTAAATATATATAATTGTAATAATAAGATGATAAGAAACAACTATCAGTTGATATGTATTTATAGAATAAATTCCATAATCTAATAACAAGTGCAACTTATAATTCAAAAGGCACCATTACATAACAGTTGTGATAAAAATACTGAACAATCACAATTAAAAAAACAACAGTTACATTACACATAAATTACTGCCCCAAAAACTCAGATATTGTTTACCAAAAACTGTAAACAAACAAATAAATAAAGTAAAAAATTCAATAGACATTGAACTAAAACACACAAATATGTTATCTTATTCAGACATCTTCAACAGTAGAGCCAGAACTAGAACTAGAACTTAAAGGCTCTAGTTCATCCACCCAAATACTAACATTTAAAACCACACGATCTGAGGATTATACAACCCTAAAGTGTAGCGTACTTCCTGCTCCAAGATTGTTAGTACGAACGATCTCCCTCCATCCATTACAAAGCTTTCTCTGTCTTCTCACTTTTAGGTAGTTCATCTGGAAATGACTACCACAACAAATAAGAGTGATGCAGGGCAAATCGAGCCTAAGGCACTAACCACCAAGAACCAAGCTTGAGAGCACAAGGGATGCAAATTAAGGGCCTTGGAAGTGCTTTCGGAGGGTTTCAGCATTAGGCCTCACGCCTAAGGAGGAGGAGGGAGGCCCAGCACATCCAGGCGCCCCGCCTAGCCCAGGGGCGCTGCCTGAAGACCTCACTACATAAGAGTGCAAATGTGCACAGGCGCCCACCCCAGGCGCACCGCCTGACCCCAGGCGCCCCTCCCAGCTGCTGGACTTATGTTTCTTTTACTGTTTTTCCCTACGTGGCTTATTTGAGGAACCTTATTAGTAAGGATATTTTGGTCATTTTGTAAGCTTGGGAAACACTATAAAAACCCAAATATAGGTTATTTTACACTTAGCTAGTTTTGAAGATAGAATTGAGAAGATAGAATAGGCTTGGCCATTCTTGTTGAAGCTTGAGCTTCATGTATCTCTTACTTGGAATCCATGGTGGATCACCGCTAGTGTGACCCCGTTAGTGGTTCAAGTCTCTTTCTCCCTTTGAATCAATCTACTTGGTTAGTTTGATTCGTTCTTTCTTCTATTTTCTGTTCTTCCCCGTCCCTATTTCTTTGATATCGTGTTTTCTTTATTGCTTCCTCTATCTTTGTTGCTTCCACGTGTTTTCCCTGCATCAAAGAGTGGCTGGCACATCACGTCTGGGAAGCATAATAGCCAAGCATACTGGCGAAATCTACAACACAAAACAAAAGAAGAAAGGCACTATTTTATAATAACAAAAAACAAAAATAACACTTTAAAAAAATGGTATGATTAACTTACAAACTGATCTAATTCAGCATCCAATTCATTCAACACTGCTTCAACGATTGTTCTCATCTTAAAAATACAAAAATATTTTGCGTGTTCTCTTCAGTGACAAAATGGTCTATTTCTATTAAAATAATTATACAAGAAATGTTATCTAGTATATTGTATTGTCCTTCTGCTTTTGGATGATAGTAAAGATTCTTTCTTCTTTATATAAAAGTTGCACATTGCTTGTTCTTTTCCTTTTGGATGGAGAACTGGCGCCAAGATACAAAACTAAGGCTTCATTATAAAGAGCATTGGAAAAATAAAAATAAAACTCAAATGTCCATATGCCTTAATTTACTACCCACAACAAAAACATCTGGGGCGTCCATGTGCCTTAAACTATTAGCCCCAGCATAAACATCTGCGGGGGGGATCCATGCGCCTTAATTTACTAGCCACAGCAAAAACATCTGGGGCGTCCGTGTACCTTTAACTACTAGCCCCAGCATAAACATCTGGGAGGGGTCCGTCTACCTTAAACTACTAACCAGAGCAAAAACATCTGGGGCATCCATGTGCCTTGACTGCTATCCCCAGCATATTAGATAACATTTTTCACACAAAAAGAAACGTAAATTTACAGGCATTTTATTAACATTAACATAAAAATTACAAAAAATGATACTTCTTTAAACACAAAAGGAGTATCCTCAAAGTACAAAGAAAAGATAAATTACACTTGCAGATGGAAGCATCAAAAAACATAACACTGCTGGAGTCCCAGCCTTTTTTCTAACATCAACTTAATACAACATAAGTTCATTAAAAAACATAACAAAATAGTAAAAATTAGTTCCCTGATGACCCTGGTGGAGTATCCACTTCATTATAGTTTGGGATTTGTCTAATTACCCTCATCATCCTTGTCAATTATCGCTCACTCCTTTTAATCCTCTGATTTTGCCGAATAATTAATAATCGGAGGTGATCTACAGTACGAGTCAACTGCTCAATGTCTCCCTGCAAACCTGCAATCTCCCAATATACATCACGCCCTGTTTTCTCAGTGGAATGCACATTTTGAAGTGCATGTCCATTCTCAACTACATGCCCATTTCCCTGTGGGAGAGACATTTTTTTTTCTAAAAGACTGCACAAGCAAGTAAAAAAATTGAGACAAATTTGAGTGATGATTCTATATTCAAAGATTGTATTTATAGACAGATAGGCATGCCCTACAACTGCACACCTAAAAAATAGGAATGGTAGTAACCAACTCATAACTGCAGACCCCTAATTATTTTGGTGAAATAATTATACTAAGTAATTATACCAAGTATGTTAACTGGGGGCGCTGGTACTTTATAAGTAAACTCACAGTATTTTGGGCTGGGGGGATGAAAACGTATGCTAAAATGCTTTTACACAACGTCACATTATTTTGAACTGGGGCACAAGTACTTAAAAATGCAGAGTCCCAGTATTTTATAATGGGCACAAAGGGATTTTTGCACCCCCACCCCCACCCACTCCCAGACATTGGTGCTGGGGGGTACAAGTGCTTCATAAGTGAACTCACAGTATATAGATACCTGGGACTGTACCTAGAATTAAAGTATTAGCATTCCTATTTATATACTTCAAAAGGTAATAAATAATAACAAACAAAGAACATATATAGTATACATACTTCAAAAAATATGTACATTGCATTGTTTATAAAAAAATTAACAATTTGTAAAATTCAAAAAAAAAATAAAGATTCAAAGAAGTGGCAGTCTTCCATATCCACAAGCTAGTTTCTCATCATGCTCTCCATAATCATCATTCAAATTCTCTGGTGGAGTTTCATAGCCTTCATCTCTCTTTGATCTTCCATGCGTCAGTAGATTAGCAGCAACAATTCTCCTGTAAATACTAATAGCTTCTACTCCCCAATCATATTTAAACAAATCATGTCCAAGCATGAGTAGGTCTGTAATCCTTGTTACAAAGAGACCACAATTTGTGCCTCCTGTTTGTTTGGGTGCTCTTTGATAAACAATATCAAGTTTCTTGTACGTCGTACCAAAATTAGGATATTTAGTATCAAACTTCATCTCTTTTAGTAGCTGAGGTATAGCAATTGCATACATTGCCATCTTGATCTTCAAAGAATTTTCGTGCCCATCAAAAACCGAATCATAGACATCTATTCTATGATCTTTTATAGAATAAACTCCCAACCAATAATGAGTGCAAGAATTAAAATCATTAGGATCAACTGAAGATTGCCTAATTTGCATAAAGACTTTTTCCACTTCTGTCCATACTATGCCACATCGATTAGTAGACCCGTTCACACACTCATAAAGGTTATTCTGCGTAGTTCCTTCAAACTCTGCTAGGTCAAAATCTAACTGAATCTTCTCTAAATCCTCCAATGTCAAGTCATGAATATCCAAAACAACTTTTGCTGGAGGTTTATATTCTTTTTTCCTTGGTTGTGCGCGAGTCTTTTTTCCTCCTTTGTTCTTCTGCTTCTTCATTTCTTCAAATTCTTGATTATTCTTCTACTCTTGTTCCATTCTATCCTTCTTCTCTTTTATTCTCCGAGTCTTCTCTTCCTTTGCCATATCATCAAAATAGGATTCGACCTCTGAAAAGAACAATGACTCTATAAAAAAATAAAAATTTAAGTCTGTCGTTGTGAACATCGCTGAGTAGTTTGTGAAATGATATACATACTTCTTTCTCAGATAGTACAGTATAACATCAACATGCTGCAAAAATCACAAAACACACAAAAAAAAAAAGTTGACAAAATATATATATATATATATATATATATATATATATATATATATATATATATATATATATATAAGACTACATAACCAATAACAAAAATAAGTTGTAGAAAACCTCATTGGTAAGTGCATATCTTCTATTTGCAATCTCTCTAAACCATTTTTTGCTCTTCACTGGAACAATATATAACTTAATTTGTTTCTGTGAATTGATGTCTGCAATTTTGTCATCATAAAGATCATCGTCCTTGAAAAAGTTACACACAAACAGTATAAACAATACAAATTTAATAATATAATCTACAACACCCTTTAACTGAATATACAAAAACTAAAAAAATAAAATAAAATAAAATAACTTACACTGCAGGGGCGATGTTTTTATAAGTTACTTTCAAGCCTTTCTTCAACCATTCATCAAAAATTCCTAAAATATTAGACGTGGCATTGACATAATGAAAAAGGGCATATACGCTTAAAAGTACGCTTCCAATCACCCTTTTCCTTTGGCTGAAAATTCCTGAATGGAGATAATAAGTGGTGGCTAATCTTACGAACCCTATATCCCCTGCCTAACTACTCTCCTCCTTGTGGGTCATTTGCTGGTGTGTCTGGAAAAACAGCAAAATCCATAACTTCCTCTTTTTTCACTGAACACTGCATAGCCGACTGTTGTTTAGATGAACACGCATCTGCAATATTCCTTGCACAGACATCTGTTTCAGCAACCTTCCATTTCTCTGCAAAAAATTAACTGTTCTGGTGTTTCCGTGGCTGAATCTAAAGCAGACTCTTGCTCCAGTACTACAACAGATGCATCAGCAAGTGTCGTAAGTTTTGAATTATCTTTCTCGATTGATGTCAATTCTGTACCACCTTTACTTTCTGAGCAATCGATATCCATAGAATCTGGCCTGACACTATCGATTGTTGCTGCAGTCTCTTGCGCTGGCTGTGGAAGCCAAGTGAAAATGAAGGTGCTTCTATGCGACCAATATTCATGATGCTTTCGCTTGCCTCAACCAACTTTTCAACAATTTTAGGTTTGAGGTGAGATGCAATTTCAGGAGAAGCATCATTATCACATTTCTTCCTTTTCTTGCTGGAAAATGCTTTCAAAGGCTTTTTGACAGGCGAATGAACAACAGCTTCTTTGAGACCTTCTTTAGAACCTTTATAAATAAAGATAATATATCACACATTTGCCAACAATAAAAAAACAAAGTAACTATAAAAAAGACGTTTACACACCTACTGTGTAAAAACAAGACCAGCTCTGCAAAGCTCACTGACAGTCTCAACTTGAAGTCGAACCTCAGCACTGTGGCTGCGTTGATTGACAACGTCTTCATTATCAGCTTTAACATTTATTGCTTCTATAAAAATAGACATCAACAATACATTACATGTGCATAAACAAATGAGTCGCAATATTTAATAATGGCATAAGACACACTGTTCATTGCCCAACCCACGGGATATTTTATGCTGGAGTGTGGACCATACAAATATGCAAGATATTTTCACATACCAGGAGTCAAAATTTTTTGATTATCAGCAAGCTTATTTGGTTGAGAACCTTCTTGAGAACCTTCTTGAGAGACTTTAAAAAAAGATAATTTGTTACACATTTTAATCTGCAAATAGGAACACTAATTATTATATAAAAATTACTTTTATATACCTACTAGTGTCCAAATACCAGCTTCAACAAGCTGGTTTACTTCCTTAATTTGTTCTTCAACCACAACACTTTTCCCAGATTCGCCATTATTACCTTCTATAAAAATAAATAAGCACAATACATTACATTTTCTATTTTCTATAGAAAAAAGAAGTGGCAAAACACATATATTAAAGTAGATTTCCATTACTATAGACTTCCCAGACATTGGTGCTGGGGGCAAAAGTACTTCATATGAAAAGTCACAGTATTTGTGCTGAGGGCTATTTTCACATACCAGGAGTCAAAAAAATTTTATTATCAGCAAGCTTAATTGGTTGAGAACCTTCTTGAGAACCTTTAAAAAAATATAATTTGTTACATATTTTAAACTGCAAAAATAGAAACACTATTTATTATATAAAAATTACTTTTACATACCTACTGGTGTCCAAATACCAGCTTCAACAAGCTAGTTTACTTCCTTAATTTGTTCTTCAACCACAGCACTTTTCCCAGATTTGTCATTATTACCTTCTGTAAAAATAAATAAGCACAATACATTACATTTTCTATTTTCTATAGAAAAAAGAAGTGGCAAAACACACATATTAAAGTAGATTTCCATTAATATAGACTTCCCAGACATTGTTGCTGGGGGCACAAGTACTTCATATGACATTAGCATCTCATAAAACACAGTATTAATGTATAATAAGTTGGTTGAATCTACCAACAAATTTTTCTATTCTTACCATTAGATATGGAATAAATTTTTTCATCACAAAGCGGAACATCTGTTGGATTCAAAGATGCATCGTCATCTTTAGATGGACATTTGTACAATAAATCAGATGAAGGATTCTGTTTATCTGCATATACAATAAAAAAATCATTACATTAAACAAAAAATTCCCTTTTACTTAGATTACCACAATATAGAATACTCTATTTGATTACCATGACTTTGTTGATGATGGTCTGAATTTGATGGCGTCTTTTCTAAACCATCCGTACCTTTTGCTTCATCAATGGTGTGACGGGTATCAACTTTGTAATCCTCTAAAACATCCACAATCATTTGACTGATTTTCTGTATTAAAGCAGCTAGAATACCTTGATCACTTTGTACACTATCAACAAACTCGGACCGATTATATGGTTCTTTGAAAAAAACTATTCCGACCATCTGAATAATTCAAATCATCACCAAAATGGCTCTTCTCATTTCTACTTCTGGTGTCTGATTTACTTACAGAAACACCACAGTTTTCTCCAAGATCACTTGTCTTTGATTTTGCAACAAGAAGCAGTAATGAATCAAACTTTGCATTCAACTGATCTGAAATCCACTTCTCTATGTCAGCAAGATCTTTCTTTATTTTCTGAGGAATTGATCATATGTTGAATCTTGGTCTCAGTAGGTAAGTTTACTTTGAGATTAGCTGTCAACCTCTGATAAAAGAAAAAAAATTAAAACCACATAAGAAAAAGAAATCAAAAGACAAAACCCACAAAGAATTTCACCTTTACAACTTCATTCATGTCAATAGATTCTGCTGTTGAACTAGTCTTTGAAGATGACTTTGAGGGTGACTTTGAAGTTGAAGCACGTTTAGATTTATGCCTTATTGGTCTCACTGAGGTATTTTCCCAAAACTATTAAAAAATACATTTCAAAACCAACATAAAAGTAAAAAAAAATAATAACAAACAAAAGCAGGTACTAGTAAAACTCACCTGTTCATTATGAAAGTACTCATCACACAAGACATTGTAATGCGGGGTAACAGTACATGTGTAACGAAGCATCAGAGGTTTGATCGTAGGACGAATAGTAAAATACTGCCTGAACACAGGGAACACCTCTGCCACCCAGCAACAGAATAGGAAGGGCATACCAGGAAACAAATAAGTAGAAGAATTTAGCTTTATAATTGACTGCAAATGGTGTATCATTTGACGATACATCTCAGTACCCCATTGATAACAGCTATGCACCTCTTCATCATACATAATAATCATATGTGGATCATCCACTACTCTAGGTAATGGCCAACCCAATAAAACAGAATTAAGCAAATATACCTCAGCTAGTTTAACAACATCATCTTGCTCTAATGGAACATCCAATCGTGGAGCTGACACTCTATTCACATTACCCTTGTTCTTTGGAGTCACTCTCACATAACTGGAATTATGTTCAATCAAATCAAGCAAGTCATATAACTTTAAAGTCCACTTGATGTCCTTTTATTAACATCATCTTCAGGATTCCTGAAATACTTCTACTTTAATCTACTCTTTAAAAGCTAAAAAATACTTATATCTACAACACTGGATATATTAAGACCAGTAACTGCATGAAAATCATCGGTTGTGAAATTTACTATCTCACCAAAAACTTTGAAGCTAAGCTTAGTGTTGTCTGAAGAAACTATTTGAGACTGCAAAAAATAATTTATAAGCCTCCCGGAATATTTAGCATCTTCCAACAGCATAAACTTGCCGAATGGCCGTTGCTTCAGTTTCTCCGGCTGATCGGCAGACAATAACCCTTCAAGCAATCCACGATACTCTGTGTCACCTTTCCATTGGCAATCACGATTTTTCCACTGTGCAAATGGAACCGACATACCATCCTCGTTTGGCAAATTATCCATACCCTCATCATTTGGTATAATCTCCATAACTGTAATATTAGCACATGTATAAAATAAAACAAAGAAAAATTAACACCTATATGCTTGCAGCTAAAAAAACCCACAGACATTGGTGTGGGGGCACAAAGTAGTTCGTGTGCAAAGTCATAGTATTTGTGCAGGGTGACAGCTTGTTGGCCCAGACATTGGTGCTGGGGGTACGAATACTTCGTGTGTAAAGTCAGTATTTGTGTTGGGGGACAGCTTGGTGGCCCAGATATTGGTGCTGGGGGCACGAGTACTCATGTGTAAAGTCGCAGTACTTGTGCTGGGGCCTATAATGCTTTGTTATATAAAGTCTCATAATTTAGAACTGGGACACAAGCACTTGTCAAACAAAGAGTCACAGTATTTTATTGTGGAGTAAACTAAAAGATTGTTCGCCCATCCACAGACTGACTTTCCCAGACATTGGTGCCGGAGGTACAATTATTTCATGTGTAAAATCACAGTATTTGTGCTGGGGGACTATAATACTTTGTTATACAAAGTCCCATAATTTAGAATTGGGATACAACTATTTATTAAACAAAGAGTCCCAGTATTTTATCATGAGACAACAGTCTATCCCATACAAAAAGTCACAATATATAGTCCTGGGGGCAAAGGCTTTCACAAAAAAAAAAAAAAAAAAAAAAAAAAAAAAAAAAAAAAACCGCTGCCCTTTAAAAATAACCCACGATTTATAATGGACAATTACCTGTTAAAACACGCAGTCCCATTTTTTTATCATGGGACAACAGTCTTTCCCCTACAAGGTCACAGTATATGGTTTTGGAGGCAAAGAGTTTCACAAAAAAGCGTTGCCCTTAAAAAAAATCCACCATTTACAAAGGAATCAAAAGCTTATACTATACTTCAATGAAAAATCTAAATATTTTGCGAAATAAAATCATAACCTAATAACCCAATAACCCGTACAACAATGAAAAAATAACAATGCGAAGTAAACACAATTACCTTAATAGATGAAACGGCAAAACAAAGTTTTTACCAAAACAAAAAGCTTCAAAATCTCAAAAATAAGAAATTAGTGTATTCGAAAGAGAGTTCGTGTATTTTGATAGAATTCAAAAGTCACAGTAACAAAGAGAGAAATAAAACTCCTGAATAAGTTAAAAATAAGGAAGGGTATAAGCGGAATTTTCAAAAGGCAGAAAACGACGTCGTTACACTATTATTTTTAAAAAACACACGTGGTGACTAATTCTCAGCGAATTTGTGAACAGAGGCTATGCATCAAAGAGCGGGTGCCAAAGTGGCTTCCCCGCAAAATTTTTACATAAATGTCTTGAAATCCATATGTATATTACATTCATATGATATAGAAATTATTAAATGGTGTGATAATTGATCAAATAGTTATTTTGTTTGTTAAATTTTCATTATTAAGATTCTAGTTGCTTAGATAGGGCAACAAGTCCCTCAAAAAGAGTCTTAAAATAATAAAATAGAATGCAAAAAAGCAAGTGAGGGTGTTTGATAAAGTGTAAATTTGTCTTTTGCTACTATTTTTCTTCCACAAGGTTGTATTGTATATATGATTTTCTTTAGTTCGTAGAAGTTTTTTTCCTCTAGGTATTTTCTATGTATTTATTTATTTAAGATCCTTTAAAGCATCTTCTAAAAATAATAATGTATGATTGTTTATTCCTTTGTGATTATAATATTTGATTTGTCGAAGTCTATTAGAAATAGCACCTCTACATCACACAGGGTGGGGGTGAGATATTAATACATCTGACCTTTCCTGTGCCTAACTTGTGAGATCATACTAGATTATTCTTGATTATAAGATTTGATTTTATCGTGCTTTTAGAAAATAGTTTTATCAATTCTGGGTGTTTTCAATAAAACTCATCGTTGTTCATTCCTCAAATTAATCTCTTCTTGTACTTTTTTGTTTGTTTTATAGCTTACAACTCAAAATATTACTGTATTTGGAAATACACATAAAGTGTATTTTACTGTTCATAAATGCCTTTTATGTTGGATAAGATTGTATTTATTGCTCGATTTGTTTATTTTTTATTTTGACTTATTATTTACTTCTAATCACTCTTTGGTTATTTTGATAATCCATACTTTCTTTCTCCTTAGCCACATTATGTTTAAATTTTTATTTTTTCGTGAAATACACGTGCAATGCACGTACACTGAAACGAATATATATAAAGACAACCCCTTAGCAATATAATAAGTAAATTTACCTTGCTAAAAGTCAAACTTTATGAGAATACTGGTTGATATTTCAAATTTTCACCAAATAAATGGGGTCCTTCATCGGGCTAACTTATAAATAGGGTCCTAATCTCCACGATCAATTAAAATATTTAAAAATAGCCTATCGATGCTGATTTCTCTTCATATTTATACGTTGCTTTACTTTTATTTCTATCTCAAACTATGTTTTGCCTATTACTCATAGCGTTCCCTTTCTCACATCTCTTTTCTTTTCTTTTTTCAATACTAGTGGAACTACCAATCAAAAGACATGATAGTTTAATGTGTGTGTGTATACATATATATATGAAATGTAGAAACAAAATATTTTCTTTCTCGTGCTCCTTTTTGTTTTGAATAAACTTAGTACAGATAAATAATTGTTTATGCATCTGGTGCAATGCAATTCCCGAAGGGGTTGCTAGCACAAACGCGGAAGAACAAACAAGAAAGATAAAGATAGAAGCAAGACAAAACTTGCTTCTTTCGAAAGAACAATGAGGAACCTGTCTCAAAGCTCAATCAAAAGGGATGCAAGGATCACCTATACTATGCAACAATCCTCAAGAGAACATTGCCTCTTGCAAACTGAATGATCAAGAGGAATGTTCAATCGGACTAACCGAAAGCCACAAGTCCTTAAAAGCCCTCACCGGGGTTTTGCTCACGACGGAGACAAGAAGAAATGTGCTCGGCACTTTCATTCAATTCATCAATATTCAAAAACTAGCTACTTACAATGAAAGGAAACAGTGTTTATATAGGAAATACTAAGGGTAAACTAGTAAATAGGTCACAGTTGACCAATAGAAATAAGCCACGCAGGGCTGAGTTAAAATGTGTTCGGCAGACTTTGACTTCGGTAAGCCTTGGCTTCGGTTCTCGATTGTCTGCTCGAACACACACTTGTTGCCTTCGGACGCTCAATTGTCTTCGAGCTCATTGTCCTCGGTCACATTGCCTTCGGGCTCAAATCTGAAGATAATGCCTTCGATTCTTGAGCTCGGCCACTCAGCTTCGGAGCAATTGTTTTCCTTCGGCCAGGCTAAGTGAACGTGCACATCGTGCAGCAGCTTGGCTTGGCTTCTTGTCATCGGTCTCCTCGGTGGATCGATCACTTGATCAGCACGTGATCGGGCTGCATCAGCATCTTTGCTTTCTTATTTTCTACCTCAATAATAATTAATATTAAAATCATTTTTCATTGTTCCTTTGTATCCTACCACTGGGTTTCAATGCCATCATTTGTAATTTCCACATGTAAAATGTATTTTTTTAATGCTTAATCAGATTAAAGCAATATGCCACAAAATAACACTTAAATAGAACTGTATGCGTTACTATATCAGTTAAACAGAAATAATATACGTATTGGCCAAAAGAAATTCTTCCATTAGATCTACCGATCACAAGTTGTTATTGAAGGATTATACACAATCCAAAAACATACAATTCGCCCAGGGTCTAACCGTATTTGTTTCACTAGTTGGGGATGCAATCACATGTCAATAGAACACGAACTACATCAAAGATTCACAGTCTAAGGTCGTACCTGAGTTACAGAATCATGTTCCAAATAGTAGAAGACGCCTACATTCTTCTTTGGAATCTTTCACAGTTCTTCACACATGAAGATGAGAGTTTTATTTTCTGTTTTTGGGAGAAGGGAACGTATAGTTTTTCCACAGTAAAGGGAAGGACATATTCACGTTAGTTTCTGAATAGAAACTACTATTTATAATCCTGGAGGGGTACAACTTTTCAGACAAAGTTCTAATAGTTGTGTCTCTTCCCTTTTTATTTATTAATATTATAATATAATATGTAAACATATTATATATATTATTTATTTGTACATGGATCCGGGTTGACCCACATGGGTGGCCCGTATCCAATTTCCAACATCTCCCACTCACACATAGTGGGTCAATTCTCATTCACATTCTGTAACATTCATACATAACGACTAGACCGTGTGATCAGTGCATACTTCGAGAGCTTAGTTGCTATATATCTGTTAGGAATATATGGCATCTCGAATAACGGAACCTTGGAGTAGATTGTAGTATGTCGTACCCTAGATCATTTATCACATTCACATCTCTCGCAATCTCTTTGTAATAGTTTGAGTTCATCATTATGCTCTTGTCTCAAAGACAAACATAAAGGGTACCAATGAACACAATTAATGTGATAATAATCATCAATGATCTTCCTCATCTCACGATTCTCTTAATCTCAATCTGATTTGTTTTTTTAGAAATCTCTCGCCAGACCGAATCATCCATGATCTCTAGGCAACACCCTAAGATAGAAAACACCAAATTGAATCTCGAGAATCTGGTAGAAGTAATGAGGGTACAAAGAAATAAAATTACTTATAATTTTCAGGGCTTCACACGATAAACAAGAAGAGATTTAAACTTGTATCGCCCATAGGTCACTCTATGCATACGTGGTATGAATCACGTATCACAGTATTGACTCCTTTCCCGTAGAGCGTATGTCTTTCGCGAATTAAATACTGTACAGATGATAGTTCAGACAACCTATGTCTAACTTTGAGTTCACAAATCTACTCATACATTTTATCCTCCAGAACTCACATCTGGCATTAAGACAGACTCACATTTAATCAAATATGATTAACCAAAAAACCAAGCGACATTCTTATTATAAACGTCAAGCTCTCTATTATTATCATTTCTGATAATAATAAGTTTATAATTGTCTCATCCCTATTAGTCACCTAAAAAATAGAGGCAGTTGCCTGTGTGAATAGGCCAATCTTTTTGTCTGTCCGACATACATTAAATTTATGTACTAAAAATAAAATCATTCTATGTATATGAACCAACAACCAACAATTTAGGCTTCAACTACATTAAGTCCAAAAATGCAGTTTATGTGAACATGCTTGGGAAAAGTTAAAATATAAATACATCAATATTTACGCAAACTAAATGTCTTCACATATCACTCATAAACACCAAATTCTATGAGTTGCATTATTGAATCTACTATAATGCGTAGAGATGTATTTCATGTTCACTTTTCTATGTACAAGTACAACTATGTCTCTAAGAAAATTATACTTTATATCAATATGATTTGTCTTCTAATGATACTTGGGACTTTTGTGTAAGCTATTGAGACTTGACTATCACACTTGATTGTCACTATTCAATAGCACTATCAAACACACCCAAATTTATCATAAAGATGTTTAAGCCCAATAACTTTTAGCACAGGTGCTGAAAGTTCTCCAAATTCAGCTTTCATTGTAAATAAGGCTAATGATTATTTTTTTTATTCAACAATATGCACATCGCCATTGTTTAGCAACAAGGACATACTCTGATTTAGATTTTCTCTCATCTAAATTTCCTTCTTAATCATCATACGTATAGCCTTAGAATTGCACATTCTTTCCTTAACAACATAAGGATAATCGATTGTGCGTTTGAGAGACCTCAGTATCCTTTAAACGCTTTCCAGTATTCCTTTTCAAAGCCAAATTGATATCTGCTAACTAAACAGACGAGGCAAATCATATTTCTATGGGTTTAGGAGGACACATCCTCCCACTCTTGAAACTTCGCCTCTAGAAATAGGAGTATTAATGGGTTTGCACTATTGCATATTAAATCGTTCAAGAAAATTTCTTATATAATATTTTTCAGAAAGAGACAACAATCCCTTCGAACGACCTCTTGAATTTTCTGAAAGAGACAACAATCCCCTCGAACGAACTCTTCAAATATGAACTTCAAGAATTCACCCATAATTTTTCTATATTAAGTATTCCGCGTATTTTGAGAACCCATCTATTCCCAATGATGCTATGACCCATAAGTAGATCAACCAGTTTCAACTCTTGGTTGGTTTCACTAACTCCATTTCATGTTCCACTGTTCTAGGTACTTATCCTTAGCAGGGTATCTAAGAGCCCCATTTATATGTCGTTGCTCTTATTCATCTAGTGGAGTAACTATATATACTTCTCCTTCGATCTCAAACTGGCAATGGAGAATATGTAGACGACTCATTCGTCGAGGTTGAGATTGATAAAATTGATTTATCAATTGAGAGTTACTCCCACTGGGACCAACAATATTCAATAGATTCTTTTTAGCCATCTTGGTGCTAATCGGAATATATCCATTATCACCAAAGTAACGCTTACTCAAATCCATTTGACTGTCATTAGCGAAAGCAATTTGGTCCACAGTTTCATGAAGAGACAAGCCATAACCTATCTCACTCTGCTTAGGAAAAATATTTGTTATGAATGAAATATCATGATTCAATTTCAGTTACTATACCACTGTTATCTTGTTCATTTATGAACATATAAATCTTGGACTGAAATAGTATCACAAATTGATACACGTCCTTTACCTAGGAATTTCCATGTAGGAATAACTTGATGTACAGTAGCAGCACAAACCCAATAGTAGAAAAGAATTGGATTTTCATGTATCCATAACTTATATGAAATATAAGTAACTGACTTAGAACAATTTCATAATTTGGATCACATATGTCATAGTGTATTAGCTACAATGGAATGTAATATCATTTTCAGGAGACGTCATAGACATATCTAGAGTCTCAAGAGCCTTTTGCTCTTTTCGGACATACTGGATTTTATTGTCACTGTTAAAAATTTGTTAAACTCGGGACAATATTCTCATAGCCGTTGACATATTGATATACACTAGTATAAACTTAATGAGACAACTATGTACTTTCTTAAAGCCTAAAATTCATATGCATACTAATCCCTAAAATAATTTAACTATGTCAAGATTTATTTCATATTAGATCTGGAATCGAAAGTTCACTATGTTCCCAATCATCATCCAAATTCTAATATTCGATAAATTTAACATAACCAATTATCAAAAGGACATAGTCCCAAGTCACTTCAGCTTAAGACTAGCAAAAAAAACATAAGTTCTACAACCACACAACCTGAAAGCACCCTTGCTTTATATTCCGTACACATACAGAAAGTTTCGGACCACCACAAATGTAAATGCACACATCTACAAGTATTTAATTATATACACACACATGTATATATAAACTATGGCGAACTAAAGTTTTTATAAAACTTTATTGTAGTTTTTTAATTATCAAATAATTAGTTTTGTACCATAGACAAAACAAATAAAGATCCAAAAAAACATGTCCACTTTTATATGCCTCATGAATAGGATCACAATTCTTATTGGTCGGATTATCTTTTATGTAAAATCTCTTCACAAGAGAATGACCATAGTGTAACCACAATCTCAAACGACACCAAACTTGTATGTGTACTTCTAAGTTTTTTCCAAAGAAACCTACCATTTGGTTTACCTCTGCTTGGTCCACTTTGGATCAAGAGAAGCAGTATAAAAAAAAACTACACCTTTTGAACGAATCAATCCCAATAGGCTATTGTGTATCTCTTAATTTTTTCAGGTGGCCATAAGGTATATCATCACAAGAAGAAAGGATCATATACCCTCTATTCCGCGTGTCTCATAAAAGACAAAGAGGAAAAATCCAAAGACTTCTCTGCTGACATTAGCACTTTTATGGACTGAAATTACTATTAACTTGGTTTCATAATCCATAAATAAGAGATCACTACTATGCCTTTCACTTAGAAGGCAGTAGTCAAGAAGTAGTGGTGGAAAATTTTACCAATGAACAAATGAACTCTTAAGTTCTTAGAAATTTTACCAAGTCATCCCAGAAAAAAAGGGGATAGAGCTTCACAAAGAAAAAAAATAGTCTAGGTAAAAAAAAAAAACTAAAAACTTTTGTCATTACGTTTACCACTCTCCTTCACAAAAATAACCCTTAGTACCAATAGTCAAATACCAAGAGGTTTGTGTACCCACAAAAACCAGTAGGTTGTGTTTTCCTTTTGATACAAAATATATGTAGAAAACTTAGTTGCATTTAACTGGCTACAGTGGCAATATTTGGACATAAGTCTACTTTGAATCAGTGCAACCAACTTAACTATAAAATTTGTTTTCACTGAAGCCATATGTTAAAAGGCCCACATTAGAAGAGGACGAAAGACAGGAAAAAATAGAAAAAGTTTGAACATTGAATATCAATGTGGGCTTTACTGTCTTCGGATAAAGAACTTATTTTAGACCCAAGTGAGGGAAAATGCTCTCACATGTCTCTAGAAATTGGGGTAGCCCAGACTAAAATCCTTCTACTCCAAACCACTCACCCAAATAAAATACATTACCATCATCGATACCAGAATACGATTTGTATGCCAGCTTGAAAATCCCAGTTAACTCTTGCAATCATTTCACATGCATTAAATGCTCTGAACACTTCATTACCTAGATCTACACGCTTACATCTCCCCTGACAAGCCTTTTCACTCCCACTTGACCCAAAATTAAAGTGGCCAAAAGTCTTTTTTCATACTCCTTTTCCAAGGTACAATTTATATACACCGAGTCTAGATTACAAAGGATTCAAGCGAATAGTGAAGAAGCAGATCTGAAGTTCTTGTTAAGAATTACAAAATCCAAGGTTGCATTTGGAAGATCTTGAAAAAAAAAAACTAAACTAATTGTGCTCCACTCAGTATTGAAATACCATTACTAGTCCACATCAAATGCAAAGCGGCAGTGTAGGAATGAATCAAAATGAAACAGGATCGCAAGAAGCACCAACTGTGGATATAGAAATGGCTGAGAAAGAGAGGGGCGAGGCGGATCAAAATGAAATCAATCCTGACAAAGCAAGTCCTTACTCTCCATCTCGAGTAAGCTTTCTAGAAAAACTTTTAGGGAAACAAAATATTGATAACTTAAATCTAAGCCATTCAATCCCTTCTATTAACACTGAATTGGAAGATGAAGTTGAAAATCTTGCAAACCACCCCTTTTTCATACTAGTCACTGCAGTAGAAAAGAACAGATTATATGATCAATGGAAAATGCGGTTATTATCAAGCTATTAGGGAAGAAACTAACCCATATCATCCTGAAGTCAAAAGTTCAAACACTTTGGAAATTATCCTACACCATTAATTTGGTTGATTTAGGTGAGGGCTATTTCTTAATCAAGCTGAAAGATTCTACGGATTTTAACATTGTCATGCATAATGGCCCTTGGTTCATTGGTCCCTATTTACTCACAGTAAGAAAATGGGAACCAAAGTTCAAAGCAACAGCATCTGCAGATATTTTTTCGTCTATTTGGATACGCCTTCAAGAATTGCCTACTGAATACTATGATACCACCATCCTAATGAAAATTAGAAATATGATAGGAACCTTGCTCAAAACTGACATTTGCACCACCCAAGCCACAAGAGGTCGCTATGCTCGAATGTGCATCCTAGTACCCATTGGAAAACATCTGCCTATGGAAATCATGATTGGAAATCACAAGCAGAAAATACACTATGAACCCTCTGTCGAATTTTGTGTCAGATGTGGCTGTATTGGCCACTTAATTCATTCTTGCTCTCATATGCCTAAACCAGACCCTTCAAATGAAAAGGAACAACATGCAGCTCCCACTAAACCAAACACCTCCCATAACCCAGATGAAGGTTGGCAAACAGTACACTATTCAAAGAACAAAGGCCTTAAAACCCAAAAAGACCATGCAGCCAATAGCACAAGGCCAACTAGTCAACGGACCCCACCACTTCCCAATGCCTCTTCAAGTAAATTAGACAACCAATCTACGACCACTCACACAAATTCAAAATTCCAACCCTTAATACCCCCCAACTGAACCAAGAAACTAAAGCACCTATGACAATTCTAGAAAACAACAAAATTGACCTTTCTACCAAACCTCCAGATAAACAAAAAATGAACTCTTTTATGGCTAAAGAAAGTAACATGGATATTGATAGCAAAACTGTTAAAACTGCTAGTTCGTCCCAGTCCCCATCCCCTACTAATGATTTTACTCCACTTTCAGGTACCAATATAGAGCAGGACAATATGGATCACTTAAATAAAAGAAAATTTGCCCAAAAAAATTCTAACAATAAATTGTCCCCTGCAATTTACATGGTCAAAGTTTCTGATATAATTTCTAATTTGAACGCCTCATTTGTTTCTGCTCAAGATAAAACTCAACTAACTCCTCCATCCAATAATCCCCCCAAACGAACCCTAACCAATTTAGAGTTAAATTTAGCATCTCCCAAATTATCATCTACATTGACCCCTATTGACTCATCAGCCACCCCACAAAAAAAACCACTAAACTCCCACCCCTCTCCTTCTGACAAACCTATCAACTACAAGCCAAAATGCCCCCTAAAAATCGACGCTACATTACCCCCTAAAATGGCAAAAAGCTGCTCATCTAATACCCCTATTATCAAGCCACCACACCCACCTAAATCCCAGACACCTCCCCATACCACCTCTATCAATCCTTCACCTATACCCATCTCTAATTCTACAACAAATCCTTCGCTAAAACAAAACACTATCAAAGAAAAAAACTCTTCAACTAAACTCTCTGAAAATGACTCGCCGCCCATCCCCTCAAAGTCTCAGCAGCCGCATCAGGAAAAGCGGAGGGTCGCACAACCGTTCGAGGATCCCAAGAAGGAGACCCAACCATGTCAACCAGGCACCGCCTCCTCGAACCCAAAACCAGTTGCCACAAGTTCAACCTCCACTGATGGTACTCCAATCAGCTGTCCTTCCCATAAGTAGCTATCCCGTCACCCACTTCAGAATTCTAATGGATCCATCACGTCTCTCTCTAGTCAACCCAAGTATGTGGTTGGAAACAGGCTTAACGGGAATCATAGTAGAACTCTTTGTAGACATCAATGGTCGCCCTTCTCCAGTGCGTCTGATGGATCCCCAATTCTTAGCAAGGATCGCGATAGAAATGATACGCAGGGGATCCCAAAACATTGCAGCAGTACAACTAACCAAGTTTCAGGATCTGCCACCACTGGATATTGTTTGTTAAATGGCCCAAAATCCAATGGTGACACCATTGAACTTTCCATCGTTCTTATGGGGCTCACACCAACCCATGAACTCAGAGAACTTATTTCAAAGAATTCCAATGATACCCATGGTACCAGTTAGCTTGAACAATGTGGGGAACTTCAACCAAGGGAACTTGTCCCAGCTCTCCAGATCCCCAACTCCATCGAGCTCTGCTCATATCCACGAGACGACAGAAATAATGGACGTAAATGAGGAAGAGATACCGATGGAGATGGACTACCTGAGCATCTCCCTTTGGTGCGGGTTTGTAGAGGACAAAGATCGTCGACTATGCTGGACTTTCCCCACGACTATGGTCACAACATCTCTGACAATTCGTTGCTACTGGCCCCCAACAAAGTACAAGTACAAAGCTGCTTCCTATCCAGTTCTGATGGAGGACTACCAATCGAAAAACTCATACAGAAACAGCCCAAGATCTGTACTGAGAGGCCAAATCCTAAGGAAGGAACGTCCGCGTCCAATACCAAGCTCTATGAAGATAATACTATGGAATTGTAGAGGAGCAGGGAGCATGAGTTTCCATAGGAATGCTAGGAACATAATTGATATGCATGTGCCTACAATATTGGCACTTACTGATACGCGTCTTGATGAAGAGGGCCATTATGCTTTACTTCACACGCTGCCTTTTGATGAAATTCGACAGGTACCCTCTGATGGATATGCTGGTGGGATGGCCTTGCTATGGAGGAGGAACAGTCTTCAAGTGGTTGTCTCTAACTGCGAACTGATGGAAATTCATGAAAGCATTAAGGTACACCCTGATGCTCCTGCTTGGTATTTATCAGTAGTATATGCTAGTTGTAACTATAGGAAAAGGCTGCAGCTTTGGGACAATCTCATTAATTACAATAATAGTATAAATGGGTCGTGGCTTTTATGTGGAGATTTTAATGAGTTGACTTCTGCCTCTAAAAAATATGGAGGGAATCCTATTAATTATACTAGAGTCTCTGCATTTGTTAATTGCTTAAACACTATGGACATGCATGACCTAGGGTTCACTAGGCCCCTTTACACTTGGAATAACATGAGCAAAAACCCTAGGAAGCTTATTGTTGAGCGCCTGGACAGATTTGTGGCCAACACTGATTGGCTACATTTATTTAAAGACTCTAATGTCACTCATCTTCCTAGGACTAGGTCTGACCATTATCCTCTTCTGTTTGACCTCACGCCTAGAAGTGGGGCTACAAATTCCCTGTCTAGATTTGAAACTATGTGGCTATCCCACCGTGACTTTCCGGGGTTAGTAAAGGCAGATTGGAATAATCAGTCTAATTACCACATTGCTATTAAAAACTTTGCTCAGAATGTTAAAGAATGGAATAAAAATACTTTTGGTAACATTTTTTACAAAAAGAAAATTGTGAATAGTAGAATAGCTGGCCTGCAAAAGATGAATCCTTTGAACAAAACGTCTTTCCATTTTAATCTTGAGAATGAACTTATAAGTGAATACAATATTATCCTTAAAAATGAAGAAGACTTCTGGAAGCTTAAGTCCAGAATTCAATGGCTTAGTGAGGGAGATGCCAATACAAAATTCTTTCATACGTCTACCGTAGTTAGAAGACGGCGTAATAAGATTATTGCATTAGCAGATGCTGCGGGAAATTGGACTTATGATGCGAATCATATCAACAATATTATTATCGCCCATTTCAAGGAAATCTACTCCTCTGATCTTATTGTTTGTAATAACCATGTGGGGACGGCCACTAGTGGTACTCTTTCTACCAGTCAAGCAAACTTAATCAGTGCCCCCCTAACCCATATAGAAATTGGTAAGGCCATTAACTCATTCAAACCTCTGAAAGCTCCTGGCCCTGATGGGCTTCACCCGGACTTCTTCCAAAACTTTTACAATGATACCAAGGCCTCGGTGGAAAGTATTTGTTTCCGTGCCTTCTCTTCCTATAAGATAGACCCTGGCATAAATAAAACTCACATTACTTTAATTCCCAAAATCCATCATCCACTATAGACCTATAAGCCTTTGCAACACAGTATACAAGACATTTACCAAAATAATTGTCAATAGAATTCGGCCTAATCTAAACTCCATTATTGGTCCATATCAATCCAGCTTCCTCCCAGGTAGAAGGGCTTCTGATAATGCTATCATTGTCCAGGAGGCTATCCATTCTTTTAATAAAACCAAGGGGAAGAAAGGTAAAATGATGCTTAAAATAGATCTAGAAAAAGCTTTTGACCGATTGGAATTGTCTTTCATTAGATACTGTCTAATTTTTCTAAAATTTTCTGAGAACATTACTAATCTCATCATGGATTGTGTTTCTACTTCATCCATCTCTATCATGATCAATGGGAAGCCTACTCATTTCTTTGAGCCATCTAGAGGGATTAGACAAGGAGACCCTTTATCTCCTTATCTCTTCATTATTTGCATGAAAGTTCTGTGTAGAGACATCGAAAGAGCTGTGGCAGACAAGTCTTGGATGCCTATCAAGATCTCTAGATCAGGCCCTGAACTCTCACATCTTCTTTTTGCAAATGACCTCATATTATTTGGAAGAGCCACAGAATCCAATGCTTCAACCATTACCAGAATACTCTCTAACTTTGGCAGACTCTCTGGCCAAAAAGTTAATTTTCTAAAATCAAAAATTTACTTCTCCCCTGATATCCAAACCTCTTCTCAAAATGACATTTCCATTATCCTTAACATGAAAATTGCTAAAGGTATTGGGAAATACCTAGGCCTTCCTATAACAAACCATCACCCTAAAAGTAGGGATTACCAGTTCATTCTGGACGCTATGAATCAAAAGCTCCAAGATTGGAAAATAAATGGTCTTAATATAGCTGGAAGAGCCACCCTAATAAACTCTGTTCTTGCCTCTATCCCCACTTTTTCAATGCAAATTAACTACCTTCCTGCCAAAACCTTGGAAAGTATAGACAAAATCCAAAGAAACTTCCTTTGGGGTTCTAGCTCAGACAAGAGAAAAATTCATCATGCAACTTGGGACCTAGTTACCACCAGTAAATGTACAGGAGGACTTGGTCTAAAAAAAGCCAAGTGTAAAAATGGAGCCCTATTATCAGGGTTAACATGGAGACTCCACCAGCAAAATCTCTCCCCCTGGTCTCAGGTTTTGTAAGCAAAATATAAAGGGAGGATTAGTGAAAATCTTCTTGCTAAGCCTCAAGACTCATATATATGGAAGAGTATATCAAAAACAAGTCACATCTTCAAGGAAGGCACGTCTTGGAATATAGGCTCATGTATGAATGTCTGTCTATGGAATGATAAATGGATTTTCCCCAATTACAGCATGCGATCCCTGATTAGTGGTCCAATTCCGAAACCAATCTAAAATCTTAAGGTTAATCGTATCCTTGTTAACAATAATTGGAACTTTCTAAACCTTCCTTTTGACCTCCCACCTGCCATATCAACTCTCATTCATAATACTCACCATAGTAATGATCCTAATGCCCTAGACAAACCCTTATGGAGTCTATCATTGGATGGCTCTTTCTCCACCAAATCGGCTTATTACCTTTGGCATGAGCACCTCAAAAAATCACCTGTCAGTACTACCAATTCAAAGTGGGTTTGGAGAACTAACATTCCTAATAAACTTAAATTCTTCTTATGGTCTTTTAACTCCAACAAACTTCCAACCAGCTCTAACCTATTCCACCGTAGAATCATTCCAAATGATCATTGCAAGCATTGTCCTAGTTCCCCCAGAAACTATCCAACACATATTCGTGGACTGTCCAAAAGCTTTCCAAGTTTGGGCCGCACTTCACTTGAATCCGAGTGTAGACATTCAAGCTTGGACAAAGGATAAGTGTAAACCATCTAATATCCTTGCCCACTCTTCAGGAACTCCCCAAAATGTCATTGTCCCATTTGCCCTCTGGGGTATATGGATCAATAGAAACAAGAATCTCTTTGAAGATAAAAGTAAAATTGCCTCAGGACGGGACACTATATCACATGCTGCAGATACTTTTTCTTAAATAATAACAACAGATCCATGCACGTATCCAATACTATCTTCTTCAAATGGAATCCCCCTGATATTAATATGTACAAGTTTAATACTGATGGTGTTTATTGTTCCTCCACCAAATCAGGAGGCATCGGAGGTGTCTTCAGAAATCACCTTGGCAATTGGATAACAGGATTCTCTAAACACATCCCCCATAGCACAGTAACATATTCTGAACTGCAAGCCCTATTTCAGGGTCTTAAACTACCAAAGGAGAGAAACCTAGTTCCGCTCCAAATTGAATGTGATTTAATGGCCATTATTCAGATGCTACAAAGTTCTAATGGAACATATGCTAATTTACTTTATGATTGCAGGCTATTGCTCGCTGACCTATGTAGGGATGGTATCAGACACATATATCGGGAAGCAAATTTTGTGGCAGATCTTCTTGCCAAGCATGGATGTTTAGATGCTTCCTTAGCGGATATTATGTATTTTGATTATGCTCCCCCTTTTGTATCTTATGAACTGCTATTAGACTCTTCTTCCCATCTGAGGCAAAGAAGAGTCTCCTTTTGTACAAACTAAGCAGTCTTGATGTTAATATAAGTATTATGGCCGGTTTAGCAAAAAAAAATGTGGGCTTCTCTATTTCATTCTCATTCTATTTTAGTGACTCTTCACTACCAAAATAATTTTTTTAACATGGCCACGCCATGATAAAATAGAAAAAAAATATGACCAAATCACTTCCATAAGTTTTGCCTAATTTCTCTTAGTTAGTCTTCAACCTATGGTCCTTTAGGAATTATACTGGGTTCAACTCTTAATCCCCAAAAAAAGTATTTTTCACATGAAAAAAAAAACTTGGCAGAAGCTTTGCCACAATACAAAAACTGCATTATCTTATATTAAGAAGACTAGCATAAAGTAAATGCATCGTCAATTGCGGCAAAGGCTTAAGATGAAACTCGGGATGATAAGAATCAAACGCGGAAAATAAAAAGGATAAGAACGAGACATATCTCGATCACAAATCTCAAGTAGCAACGGAGAACTTGTTCCGTTACACCCCGAGAGGAGGTCAAGAACACCTACGCTAGGCAACTACCCTCGAGCCAACTAGGACTCGCAAATAGAATGATCGGGGCGGGGTTGTTAGGCAACTAGAATCCACTAGAAGTAAACAAGTCCCAAACTCAAGGTTGGTTTTCATAAACCCAAAGAGATCCCTCTTTACAATGTTAATTCATCATTCAAAAATAGACTAAGGAATAAAATAAGCTATCTAGCTATTTATAGAGGTTTCTAGGCATTAAGTAAAAGGTCTATAATGCCCTCAAGCTAGGCTTTAAGCTAAAAGACCATGCAAGGTCAAAATAGTCACTACACACTTAAAATCCCGTGCTTCAGCAAATCGGGCGGAGCGCCCACAAAGTTGGTCAGTGGAGGGGGCTGGGCGGAGCGCCTGGTGGCTGGGCGGAGCGCCTGGAGCAAGTGTATCTCAGGCGGAGCGCCTGGCTTGCCTGGGCGGAGCGCCTGGAGCAAGTGTATCTCAGGCGGAGCGCCTGGTTGCCTGTGGGGTGGAGCACCGGTGCTCCATCGCCTAAACATGCTTGAATCATCTCCGAAGCTCTTGCCCTTGCATCCTTTGCCTCTTCCAAGCTTGATACATGTTGGCAAGGTGTCTTGGCTCGATTTGGGGCTTATCATCCTCCCCTTCTTGAGAAGATTTCGTCCTCGAAATCAATGCATTCACGTACATGGCATCATCTCTTCGGGGTGCCCAATGCTCTCCTCCCTTGTAACCCTTGATCGTCACTTTGACATAGGTTTCTTCCAAGGTCTCCTTTGCCTTAACATGGAGCTTAGAACCTACAAGCAACGACAAGCAAAACACAAGAATTCCTACTTTGAAAGTAGGCTAGTGCAAGAAGTGTGGAAAACACACTCTTGTGATATAACCAAGCATCAATAACAATTATGAATATCAAGTCTCCAAAGAGAACCATAAGCACTTGGTTAAAGATCAACATGCACTCAACAAGATAATGAGCAAATAGGTCATGGGGGCATGAAAAATGCAAGATCAAGCTATCAAAACCCTCTTGAACCTTAAGCTCAAAATCAACATACCAATCAATCCTCAAGGCGTGATCAACATGTGGAGTGGAGTGAATCAAATAGCCCAACCTACAAGTAGGATCAAGCACTCCACTCCCCTTCTTTAGAGCATACCTACTCACACCAAGGGATTCCTCTTCCCCTCCAATTTCATCACCTAAGCAATCCTTCTCGAAAGACAAGCTCTCAAGGAAGGTATTGATGATGGACTCTTCTTCATCATAACCCCAACAAACAATAGTAGGGTCACTCAAAGAACCATCTACCTCACCCAAATTCTCAAATAATGGATTGCCTAAGGAATCAAACCCTTCACACCATGGAGGTTCCATTTGATTTCTCACCCTAGTTCGATACAAGTCATTACCACTAATGAGAATGCCTTCAAACAATGGATTAGTGTACACATGCATCTCATTATCATGATCAAGCATAGACAAGTTATCAAGACTAGGTTCACTTGAGGAGTCATCATTGACAACCTTGTCCAATTCATGCAATTTGGACTCCTCAAGGACAAGACCAACCTCACCACAACACATTGGTCCACCAAATAGAAGCATATCAATTAGGGAATGGTCAACTACCTCATCTTCCCCTATGTCAAAGGTTGGTGGTGTGTCATAGCAAAGGTCACAATTATGGTCAACTATCAAATCTACACTAGGGAGGGGTTCAATGAACAATGAGCTCACATCATGATGTGGCATAGCATCCCTTCCAACTAGTGTTTCACAAGCACATACAAGTTGACAACTAGACTCTTCACTAGTGGCATACTCACTAGATGCATTCAAAACACCAACTAGTGTTGAGTCATCACAAGACAAGTAGCTAGTCGGCTCATGAATAGGTGAAGTAACACTTACATTTGTAGTACTTCCTTGATCACTCACAAGGTTTGAAGTGTCATATGCAACTTCTCCTTCATGAAGCTCACATTGGGGCTCCAATGGCTTCTCTTCAGATGTACCTACACAAGAACTTTCACAAGAAAAAGTAGAAGATAAAGAAGGGTTAGAACAATGGGTGCTCTCACTCTCAATTTTTCCTTCCTCACCTCTCATCTCTCTCAATTTTACCTCATGGTCAAGTGTAGTTTGTGGTGACAATCCCCTCACATCACTCCTCAAATCCTCTCCTTTTTCCTCTCTTGGATTGTCACCGGTCACTCCCTCACTTCTCTCTATCTTTTCTCTCTCATTTGAAGTGGAGTGACTCTCATTTTCATCATGTAATGGCAAAACAATAAGATTGTTTGCCTCGGGTTCAAGTACAATGGGTGACTTTGCTTTAGCCGCTTCCCTCAACTCCTTCATTCGTTTGTAGTCTTCCCTCACTTGCCTTGGAGTCAAAGGTCTAAGCACATACTTTCTCCCATCTTGCTTGACCGTATAGGAGTTGGTCCGGCCATCATGCACTACACTCCTATCATGTTGCCATGGTCTCCCAAACAATAAATGGCATGCTTGCATCGGGACCACGTCAAACATGATCTTATCCTTATAGCTCCCAATGCTAAACTCAATCAACGCTTGTTTCACCACTTTAAGTTCACCACACTCGCTAAGCCATTGTAATAAATATGGTTTTGGATGCTTTAGAGTAGGTAACTTCAATTGGGAAATCAAGGTTTGGCTCACTATGTTGGTACAACTCCCCGAATCAACAACCATTAAACATACTTGGCCCATTACTCGGCACCTAGCATGAAAGAGGTTTTCCCTTTGATCATTTTCCATCCCCTCTTTCATAACAATGGTACTCAAGCTTCTCCTAACCACCAAGAACATTTGAGGGCCATCATCCTCTTCTACGGCCTCTTCACAATCAACTTCCTCATCCTCCTCTACTTCCTCATTTTCGGACTCACTTTCTTGTTCATACACCAAATTGCCAACCACAACCATGGTTCGTTTTGTGGAGCATTCTTTAGCAATATGCCCAAAGCCCTTACACTTATAACATTGAGTAGAAGTAGAAATAGGATTACTCAAACGAGTTTTAGAAGTACCTTCCAAGTGTGGTGTAGTCTTCTCATAAGGCTTCTTCACTTCTTTGCTAGCATTGGTACTTGGAAAGTTTGCATTTGGAGTCTTCCACTCTTTTGGCTTGCTTGTCGTAGTAGGAGTGTTGTTTTTGGACCTCTCTCCCTTAAGCCAACTCTCGGCTTCAATGGCGGCTTCAAGTAGATCTTGAAGTGAAAGATAAGTATGCAACCTTAATTGAGAAGCTATACCATAGCTCAAACCATTCTTGAAGCGGATCATTACTTGTTCTACACACTCGGTATCCATATCCAATGCCATCCGGATCTTCTCAAATTCATCATGGTACTCATGCACCGTTTTGACACCTTGTTTTAGATGATAGAGCTTCTTGAGTTGCTCTTGTCGATACCCTGGAGTTATGTACTTGGCATTCATAAGTCCTTTCAAGTCATCCCAAGTCACATTCAAATGCAAATTCATCCTTCTCCTGGACCTCTTCATAGACTCCCACCAAGTAGAAGCATAGGCCTCAAAGGTAGAAATAGCATAGGTACCCTTTCTCTCCTCGGTCATCTCATTAGTATCAAACACTCTCTCCATGTGTAGTACCCATTCCATGTATGCCTCCGGATCACAAGTTCCCTTGAAGGGTGGAAGATTGAGCTTGACACTATTGAGGTTGTTGTTGTTGTCACGTACCCCATAGTTAGGCTCCGATTGGCCTCCATAATGATCATCATAAGCAACATAGTCCCTCCTAGCATTCCTCCCTCCATATCCCATGGGTGGCCCTCAACCTCGGCCTCTACCCCTATCCACATTTCGACCCCAATTCATTGGCCTCCTAGGTTGATAATGAGCATCATACCCATAGGCTTCCTCAACATACTCGGCTTCCTCCTCTTCTTGAGCCTCAACAACTTGCTCAAGAGGTGGGACAAACCTAACGGGTCTTCGAAGTGGAGTATTTCCTTGGGGATTGCCCAAGTTGAGAGGATTGCTCTCTTGTTGGGGATTGCCCAACTCACGCTCTCGTAGAGCTTCAACTTTGCTTTGTTCATACTTCTTGGTTAGCTCAACAAAGTGTCCGGGAGTCATAGGAGTGCTATGACTCGTGTCCTCTCCGGATTCAATTTGGTCACTCGGGGTCCTCCTCTCACCGGTCTCAACTTGATTTCTCTCGACGGTTTCAAGTCTCAATGATATATCCTCCAATTTAGCCATAATGGTGGCCATGAAGTTCTTCATGGGATCATCTCCATCGCTTGCCATTGCACCTACAAAAAGCAACAAACGTTAGTAGAATACCTCACCCACTCCCTCACAAATGTTTCACTCGGATCACTCTTTTGGGTGACGGTGGATATTTCACTCGGACTTGATTACCAAAAGCTTCAAGTAGTTGACTAACAATCCTCAACTCAACCAACTATTCACAAGCCAATTGTACTCCGGGGTGAGTGGAGTTGATATGACTCGATGAACGCTAAGTACTTTTGAAGTGAGGACTTGAACCAAAAGAAACTACGAGTTCTTCTTGGAATTCTATTCTCCAACTATGGCTCGATGATCCTAATAGCTCAAAGTAATTAGCACTAATCGAGTAGGATTATACTCTAATAGCACTAATTGGAAGCAATGCAAAAAACGAATCAAGAAATCCTAGAAGATTCTACCCAATTCTCACCCTTCAGGTGTCAGGCGGAGCGCCCAAAGGTGTGGGGCGAAGCGCCTGAGTTTTTGGTGCAGTGGGGTTGGTCAGGCGGGGCGCCTGGGATTTAGGCGGAGCGCCTGGGGCAAGCACAAGTCAGGCGGGGCGCCCAAACTTTAGGCGGAGCGCCTGGACAAAGAACACCTGGGTTTTTCACTCCGTGTTCTTCGTTTTCAATCCAATTTCTAGGCCGATTCCAAGGTGTTTTGGCCAAATCAAAGGTACCCAAAGTTGTTCCTTCAATCCCCAATCAATTTCACACCCAAACAACCAACAAATAAGGCTCAATCAAGATTCAAAGATTTCAAGTTTGGGGTTTCAACATGGGTTTCAAGGTTCAAAAGTGGGTTTTGATTCTTCAAAAACTATGTTACCGAACTCCGAATCACACGATTCTTGTTGCAAATTGTTCGGTTTTCAATAGAGATCAATCCCCAATAATCAATTCCAAAACCCCATTAACACACAACCCAAAATCAATCAATTTTCTCAAGAACAAGGGTTTGGTAGGGTTTAACAACAATTGGGGTTTTCAATTTTCAATTCAATCCAATCCCAACAAATTTGGTACCCAAACGACGGGAATTCAATCACAATCAAGAATCCATAACACCCATATCAAGAATCACAAACACCAAAAAGTTATGCCAATTTTTGAATTTTTGAATTTTTTTTTCAATTTTTTTGTAATTTTCTTTTTTCCAATAACTTCAACAACAAGAAAACTAAAAGAAGATACTAGGCACGAAGAATCAAGGGTCGGGGTTCGTAGGGACGATACCCGAACCTTGCTCTGATACCAACTGATAAGAATCAAACGCGGAAAATAAAAAGGATAAGAACGAGACGTATCTCGATCACCAATCTCAAGTAGCAACGGAGAACTTGTTCCGTTACACCCCGAGAGGAGGTCAAGAACACCTACGCTAGGCAACTACCCTCGAGCCAACTAGGACTCGCAAATAGAATGATCGGGGCGGGGTTGTTAGGCAACTAGAATCCACTAGAAGTAAACAAGTCCCAAACTCAAGGTTGGTTTTCATAAACCCAAAGAGATCCCTCTTTACAATGTTAATTCATCATTCAAAAATAGACTAAGGAATAAAATAAGCTATCTAGCTATTTATAGAGGTTTCTAGGCATTAAGTAAAAGGTCTATAATGCCCTCAAGCTAGGCTTTAAGCTAAAAGACCATGCAAGGTCAAAATAGTCACTACACACTTAAAATCCCGTGCTTCAGCAAATCGGGCGGAGCGCCCACAAAGTTGGTCAGTGGAGGGGGCTGGGCGGAGCGCCTGGTGGCTGGGCGGAGCGCCTGGAGCAAGTGTATCTCAGGCGGAGCGCCTGGCTTGCCTGGGCGGAGCGCCTGGAGCAAGTGTATCTCAGGCGGAGTGCCTGGCTTGCCTGGGCGGAGCGCCTGGCTGCCTGTGGGGTGGAGCACCGGTGCTCCATCACCTAAACATGCTTGAATCATCTCCGAAGCTCTTGCCCTTGCATCCTTTGCCTCTTCCAAGCTTGATACATGTTGGCAAGGTGTCTTGGCTCGATTTGGGGCTTATCACGGGACTTGCTTATGTATCCAAAAACAAAGGCAAAAAATATTTGCAACAACAGTAAATAAGATCCCTCCTACACTGTGCCTGAAGAAAGAAACTAAGCACAAGAAAATTCCGCCACAGAGTGGTAAACAATGCCAGAATTTACTTTCTTTAATTATAGATTCTATCTCTTAAATACAGATCAGGAAACAAATAACTCAGGCGCTGATACCAATGAAGGATTATACACAATCCAAAAACATACAATTCGACCAGGGTCTAACCGTATTTGTTTCACTAGTCGGGGATGCAATCACATGTCAATAGAACACGAACTACATCAAAGATTCAAAGTCTAAGGTTGTGCCTGAGTTACAGAATCATGTACCAAATAGTAGAAGACGCCTACGTTCTTCTTGGGAATCTTTCACAGTTCTTCACACACAAAGATGAGAGTTTTATTTTCTGTTTTTGGAGAAGGGAACGTACCGTTTTTCCACAGTAAAGGGAATGACATATTCACTTAGTTTCTCAATAGAAACTACTATTTATAATCCTGGAGGGATACAACTTTTCAGACAAAGTTCTAATAATTGTGTCTCTTCCCTTTTATTTATTAATATTATAATATAATATGTAAACATATTATATATATTATTTATTTGTACATGGATTCGAATTGACCCACATGGGTGATCCGTATCCAATTTCCAACAGTTATCATTACTGGAAATTCAATGCGTGAACTGTGAAGGTGCAACAACAAAATTAAACATTGACACGCTCATAAGGGTGCAAACATTGACATATATGGTACATTGCTATTAATTTTTTATTATCGGTAAGACCTTTAATTTTTATACAACCTATTTACTTCACAAATATCTACACATCGTGAAACTTTCAATTTTTCATATTTATGTTCTCTCTCTTTTTTATTAAACATTGTGATTTTCTTTTCCCAACAAATTACGTCAAGAATACAATTGAGTAGAGCTAACGACATGCCATAGAAAAAAAAATTGATTCAGAAAGTAACATGAAACATTATATTATTTGACGCAAATTAGATTAAACTAATTAGTGTACTCTAAATATGAAGAATAACTTATAGAACGAGGACATATACTAAAAGTAATTGGTGATTATGCCAATATAATCACCAATTAGTAGATATGGTGACATAGTGTAGCACGAGGACATATACTAAAAGTAAGATTACATTAGTATTGGCATAATAACTTATAGAACTTATTGATCAAGCGGGCCCCAGGATTACCAATCACCAATAGAGAAAATCAAAGAACCATAAAAAAAACAAAAAATCCATGAAACCGATAATAACTTTTGCAAAGTCTATTGAAGTAAACTAATTCAAAAACTAAATACAAACAAAATATGAAAATTCAAAATAGCTATACCTAATTCCATGTTCTAATCAATCCAAACGTTCTCGCCACAATTGTCAATCCACATTAGTTCACATATGCAACAACATTGACAGATTATTGTAATTACTAATTAGTTAAGTACTCTTATTTCAATTTGTGAAATATATACTCGTTTGAGTCATATACATACTCGTTGACAGCAGATTAATCCTCGGTGGTTTGAGTCTTAACATTCAATGTCCAATAAGGATCATATTATGTAATAGGTGGGCATGAAATTATATTAAAATAGTGAAATTGCAGTATCTTAATCGGTAGCATAAGATAAGTTAAATTTGATGAATCATCTAGATAATTTGACATATGCGTAGGCTAGAGGAATGATAACCATAAACTCCAGATATTCAATCAAAAGCTAATTTGTAATTGAAGCATTTTAGTTGAGTTTGAAATATGCAAATTATCCTTCACATTATACCTACAGTTTATGTCAAAACATTATTAAGAGGAACATGGTTGACTAAATCTAAGAAGTACGAGTATTAAACTACTAAAAGAAGAACTAAGTATTTATCAAATTTTAGAAAGAGTAGAGTTTCATGGTGGAAACCCTTTAGCTAAAAGATTAAAGCATCTTATTCCCAAACAGAACTTTACAAAATGCTTAATAGCATTAGGCGCAAGTCATTAATTTAGAACTAAATAAGTTTGCTTTCATTAAACGCAGCTAACAATATTATAATGTTCACTCATTCACAATATATATGGCACCAATTCGATTATGAACCGTCAAATTTTTTAATCGAAATTCGTTAATATTTGAAAGTGTGTATTAGTTACGAAAAGCATGTGCCAACAGAGGCCCAAGCATAACAAGAAGTTTCGTACTTACTTATTTTGGATGTGATTCATCTTAATTATCCATCGGCTATTTTTTGTTGCAGCAATAGCTTGAGTGACTATTTTGATTAATTTTTCTAATTTTAGTACCCACTCTATGACATTAATCATAAGTAGAGTTAGATAACTCAAGTATTTTGTTGACATTGTTCGAGTGACTACTTTTCAAATACTTTATAATAACTAATCATATTCTAATCAATAGCCGTAAAAGTGACTTTTTGACCGGCAAATTGTGCAAACACCATCTCAAAATTTTACTTATAAATAAACTCTCACTACTAGAAATCGTTGAAAATGCTACAAAGAGGGTGGAGACGGAATTCCCTCTCTAACCGATTGGAGAGGGAATTCCGTCTCCAATCAGTGTAATTCCCTCTCCAATCACAGAAAGAATAAAAAAATAATAAAATTTTTTAGAGTTGGAGACGGAATTCCGTCTCCAACCAAAAAGCAAAAAGTGTGTCAGTTGATTGGAGACGGAATTCCGTCTCCAATCAACTGACACACTTTTTGCTTTTTGGGTAGAGACGGAATTCCGTCTCCAATCCATAATAATAACCCCGCTCCTTCTCTCTTCCACATTCAGTATCTCCTCTCCCCAAAATTAAAAAACCCCCAAACCCCCACGGCGAAAACATCACTTCAAATGTTTAGTATGTTGCAGATCCAGTAAATTATGAAGGAACCAGAAGGGTTTTCCCTCGAGGTCGCCGGTGGGTATCAATTCCTCCCATTCTTTGTGATGATCCTTCAAAGCGAGGTTCTTTTCCTACCTTTCTTTTTGATGATCTTACTCATAGGAAAACACGTTCTCTTTATCTTTCTTCCAACATATTCGTGCAGCATCATAAATTAGGACTAGTCCATTTCAAACTTCTTAGAGTATTGGACTTGGAGACAATGAAATTTGGTCTATTCCCAAGTGAAATATTACACCTAGTTTCTTTAAGGTATTTAGCTCTGATGGTTGATAAAATTCCTGAAGATCTACCAATCTCCAATCTTTTGTATTTACAAACTTTTATTTTTCCTCAACATACTCCAGAACTCTGTGAGACCATATATTTACCAAATGGAATTTGGGAAATGTCTCAATTGAGGCATCTCCACTCTACAAGGATGTATCTATCTCAAGTGAAGTACCAGGTTCTGAGAAGCTTGCAAAGTGTTTCAGGGCTGAGCCCTCATTGTTGCACAAAAGAAACATTTGAAGGGATCTAACAAATTGAAAATTTTGGGGATATGTGGATCTGAGAACGAATTTCACAGTGAGCCCAATTGCTTAGATAATCTAATATATTTACCTGAGCTTGAAGCACTAAGCATAGTATCAACCAGTTGATTTGTTTCTTAGGCTTCCACGTCCAGATATATAAAAATACTATATATAATTTATGTTTGAGAGGGAATTCCCTCTCCAAGCACTAAATTAATTAAATTAATTTAATGATTGGAGAGGGAATTCCCTCTCCAAGCACTAAATCAATTAAATTAATTTAGTGCTTGGAGAGGGAATTCCCTCTCCAAGCACTAAATTAATTTAATTGATTTAGTGCTTGGAGAGGGAATTCCCTCTCCAAATGGAAAAGTTAACGCGTTCTGACACAGTCTTGGAGACGGAATTCCGTCTCCAAGAATGTGTCAGTGTGTCAGCTACTTTTTCATTTGGAGACGGAATTCCGTCTCCAAGCAGTCCAACGACGCGCGTAAAAGCGAAGGACGCTCAGAGACGGAATTCCGTCTCCAAACACCGTTTGGAGACGGAATTCCGTCTCCAAACTGTGACGCAGAATGATTAATTTCTAGTAGTGTCTATAAATTTTATTTGAAGTTTATGTTAAACTACCGAAGAATAAAAGAAAATTTGGTCAAATATAAATACGTTTGACTCTGGGTTCAAGCTCCGGTAATTTTAAAAAACATAATACAGGGCAACAACAACAACAACAACAACATAATCAGTGTGTCCCATAAGTGGAGTTTGGGGAAGGTGAGATGTATGCAGATCTTACCCCCACCAAGATGGAGAGGCTGTTTCCGATAGACCCTCGGCTAGGACAGAAAACATATAAGAAAACACACTGAAAAATCAAGCCATATATATCATGCTAAATTAAATGTGAAGCTAATGTATATCCAGCAAACAGAAAATAATAGTAGATATAGAGTCGAAAAGCAACATGCAAATCAGCAACATAAGCATAGTACTACATCTAATAAAGAAAAGGATGCTCGACTATCACCTAACCTTCTACCCTAATCTTCGACATCCACGCCCCCTATCTAGAGTCATGTCCTTGGTGATCTGGATCTGAGCCATGTCATGTCTAATCACCTCGGCCCAGTTTTTCTTCGGTCTACCTATACCTCTCCGTAGACCCAACACAGCCAATCTCTCACACCTCTTCACCGGGGCATCTACACTTCTCCTTCTCACATGGCCGAACCATCGCAGCCTCACTTCTCGCATCTTCTCGGTCACTGGAGCTACACCAACCTTGTCACGAATGACTTTATTCATAATCCTATCCATCTTAGTGTGCCCACACATCCATCTAAGCATTCTCATTTCCGCAACGCTCATCTTCTGGGTGTGAGAATTCTTGACTGGCTAACACTCTGCTCCATACAACATAGCTGGTCTGATAACCACTCTATAGAATTTGTCTTTAAGCTTCAGTGTCATTCTCTTGTCACATAATACACCGGAAGCGAGCCTCCACTTCAACCACCTTACTTCTATACGGTGTGTGACATCTTCGTTAATCTCACCATTGCCCTGGATGATTGAGCCCAAATATTTGAAACTTCATTTCTTAGGAATGACTTGAGAATCAAGCCTCACTTCCACGTCTGGCTCATCAGGAGCGTCACTAAACTTGCATTCCATATATTCTGTCTTAGTCCTGCTTAGTCTAAAGCCTTTAGACTCTAGAGTCTGCCTCCAGACCTCTAGCTTCTCATTGACAACCCTGCGAGTCTCATCCACCAACACTATATCATCTGCAAATAGCACACACCACGGCACCTCTCCCTGGATGCCCTGAGTCAATACATCTATCACCAGCACAAATAAAAATGGGCTAAGTGCTGATCCTTGATGAAGCCCCATCTCGACTGGAAAATGCTCCGACTCTCCTCCCACTGTTCCCACATGAGTCTTGGCTTCTTCGTACATATCTTTAATCACTCTGATGTATGCTACCGGAACCCCTTTAGATTCCAGACATCTCCACATATAACCTCCTTTGGGACCTTATCGTACGCTTTTCAAGGTCAATGAACACCATATGCAGGTCTCTTTTCTTATCCCTGTACTGCTCGACCAACCTCCTCAACAGATGAATGGCCTCCGTAGTCGATCTCCCAGGCATGAATCCAAACAGGTTCTCGGAAATAAGCACATCCCTCCTCATCCTCATCTCCACCACCCTCTCCCAGACTTTCATAGAGTGGCTGAGAAGTTTGATGCCCCTATAATTGTTGCAGTTCTGAACATCCCCTTTGTTCTTGAATAAAGGAACTATGCAACTCCATCTCCATTTCATGGGCATTTTCGCCGACCTAAGTATGACATTAAACAACTTGGTCAGCCACTCCAAGCCTGTTCTGCCCGCATTCTTCCAAAACTCTACTGGGATCTCATCCAGCCCAGTCGCTTTTCCCCATCGCATCTTCTGAATTGCACCTTTGACCTCCTCAACTCTTATCCGTCTGCAATAGCCAAAATCTCGGCGGCTCTCTGAATGGGCCAACTCACCCAACACGATATGCCTATCGCCATCAGAGTTTATGAGCTTATGAAAGTACGATTGCCATCTCTACCTAATATGAGCCTCTTCGACCAACACTGCACTCTGCTCATCCTTAATGCACCTCACTTTGTCGAGGTCACGAGATCGCCTCTCCCTCGCCATGGCCCCCCATTTGATACAGGGACACTCTGACACAACCCTCCTCTTCTTAAAAATAACCATTGCAATCTCTACATAATAGAGAGGCTTTCTTAAAAATAATAAACCTTCGAGTTCCAGTAAGGTATTGGACGGGTGGAAACTAATTAAAAAAAGAAAAAAGAAAAAAAAAGGACTCTGGGTTATATTATTCTCTCTCTTGTACTCTACATTTCTTCTTCTTCTTCCTCACACCCTCTCCCCCCACTCTTAAACCTTCTTAGCCTCCACACAAAACCCTAGAAGCAAATCAATGGAAGATGTATGTGAAGGCAAAGATTTTTCGTTCCCAAACCAAGAAGAAAAGATCCTACAATGGTGGGATTCAGTAAAAGCATTCGAAACTCAATTATCCAAAACCCAAAACCAACCCGAATACATCTTCTACGACGGTCCGCCCTTCGCTACCGGGTTACCCCATTACGGCCACATACTCGCTGGTACAATTAAAGACATTGTAACCCGGTACCAGTCAATGACAGGGCATCATGTGACCCGAAGATTCGGGTGGGATTGTCATGGGTTACCTGTCGAACATGAGATTGATTTGAAATTAGGGATTAAGACTAGGGAAGATGTGTTGAAATTAGGGATTGGGGTTTATAATGAGGAGTGTAGGGCCATTGTCACTAGGTATGTTGGGGAATGGGAGAAGACTGTCGTGCGAATGGGCAGGTGGATCGATTTCAAGAATGATTATAAGACCATGGATTTGAAGTTTATGGAAACTGTTTGGTGGGTTTTTGCTCAGTTGTTTTCCAAAGGTCTTGTTTATCGAGGTTTCAAGGTTTGCGCCCTTTTATCCTTATTATTGTATAATCTAGTCGATGCTTGATTATATTGTATGCATTTTGATTTTGTATGTTGAGTTGTCCTTAATTTTTCTGTTTAAAGTGTCGCGTTTGCATAATATTGGCATGAGATTCTTATAGCTAACCTCGACTTGTTTTCAACTGAAGCATAATAGCTGTAGCTGATATATACTAGTTTTTTAGGAGTGGTTTATCCTTTCATATATATATATATATATATATACACACACACATTTAAAAAACAATCAAATATAGAGAACTTCTTTTACTTTTTCTTTGTATTTGCATAATATTGGCTTGAGATTAGTGTAAATGGACTACATGCTCAATGAAGATTCATATAGCCGACAGTATTGAGGCATAGTTTTTGTTATTGCTGTATTGAGATTGAGGCGAAGTCATTGTTGTTCTTTCTTTATACGGTGGTGTCTGCCTGTCATGGCTAGTTTGTACCTCCTTGATTAGTCCACCAGAATGCTAAAACTCATACAGGTGACTGATAATCTGCTTCACCGAGATTGGAGCAGGTGTTTGAGATCACACTAGTATAGTTGGGCTTGAAAGAAACTTACCCTTTACCTTATTTTGTTTGTGCAGGTTATGCCTTATAGCACTGGTTGCAAAACTCCTTTATCCAACTTTGAAGCAAACTCAAATTATAAGGTCTGTAATGGGCATCATTTAGCAGAGCACAGAGTGCCAATCGTTTCTTTTTCTCTCTTGTTCTGCTGATGTCACATTTCTGTGATTGCATGAAATTTTCTTTGCTTCATCAAGAAGTAAATAACATTTCTTACCTTTTTGGTCTGGTGCAGGAAGTAAGTGATCCTGAAATCATGGTTTCCTTCCCTATAGTTGATGATCCTGAGGGTGCATCCTTTGTTGCATGGACTACAACTCCTTGGACCCTTCCAAGTAATCTTGCTCTTTGTGTGAATGCTAATTTTGTCTACATCAAGGTTAGTCCTTTAGTAAAACATCTGTTTCGAAATTGAAGTGAATTGTTGCTTAAATAGGAATATAGGATTACAGTACTTTTGAGTGTCTGTAGGGCTTATTTTACAAGAACTTATTATAGTGCTTCAAGCACGTTTGGTATTGTTCTAATAAGGTCAAGGGTCTTCGGTGTTTGTTATTTTCCTGTTCTGCAGCGTAATAATTTGACTGCTAGTTCATATGTCTAATTAAATTGTATAGGTGAATAAGGTCATTTAATTGGTGTGTTCAATTCTCTTGATAAGGGTATTTATTTACAATTAGGTTCGCAATAAATTCAATGGGAAGATTTATGTGGTGGCGGAATCTCGATTAGCTGAGCTTCCAGTTGAGAAGGCAAAAAAAGTCTCCCCAAATGGACCTGCTGCTGACACTCAAAATACTAATTCTAAGGCAAAGCCTTCTGGTGGTAAATCACAGAATGTGGAAACTTATGAGGTGTTGGATAAGTTCTCAGGGTCGTCCCTTGTGGGGAAAAAGTGAGCATTTTTCTTTCTTGAATTTTGTCAGTTTGATATGCTGCACAAAGTTTTCTGTTCTAATTGTCTGCAGTATTGTGGCAAGTAACTTAAATAAAAGTTGTCGAGGGTGATCCTTTCATCTTTATATTTGGATTTTGAGGTTTATTTGATTAACATATCATCTTACCTGTATACTGATCCATATTGACCATCTCATGCATGTTGCTATGCCACACATTGCATCTAAAAGCCACTCATCGGTAGTTGTTTTCATAAACATGTTTGATGACTTTACTAGCTATGGCTCCAATTATCCTATGATCCCCTAGAAAGGTCCATTATCCTCACTCTATAAAGTTGACGCCTGCCAAAACATAAAATGTTAATAGATGGATGACTGTGTGGATGTATCTGCTTTTATCATCTGCGTAAGCATGTCGCAATGTAGCAGTTGCGACTTCGCATCTCTATTCCTCTTATATGAGAGTCTTCTGTAGGTACGATCCCAAGTTTTTTTTTTTTTAAAAAAAAAAAATTTATTTGTTGCTTGTAATGTTGGACTTACTCAATTAGGAATCTAGGGGTTTACCCTAACGTATGAAAATGAATGAAAGATCAAAAGAGAGCAGGGCATGCCGTTAAATGGGTCATTTCTTTTTCTGTTTTCTTTCTTTTCAAGTGAAGAAAAGATATGGCACTGCTTACAATCAGAGTTGCCCTTTGGGCTTTGACTAGTAGTAAGAGAGGTAGTGTGATATGCGGGCTTATTATCCGCCAAGTTTCAAATCGTGGGCTATGGTCCTTGAGAAATTTTTGGTTATAAAAAAATCGCTTGCATTTAGAGTTGAACTCAAATTAAGTGGTTATGTGCATGCTAGACTGGTCATTGAGAGTATTCCGGTTAGAAAAAAAATTGCTTACATTACAGTTGAACTCAATTGTCAAATTAAGTGTTAATCAGCATGCTAGAACATGTGGTGGTGTTTTTTGATTTTAGGAACCTGTCCAAGTAGTGCCCGCCATCCCATTTCCTGGCCCTTGTTTGGTGGGAATGGGGAAGCTTGGAAGGTGATGAGTACTGTAGTGGTAATCTGTTTCTTGGAAGATGCAGAATGGCATGCGTAGCAATGGTATGCTTACCCCCTTTGCCTGGACCCCAACAACTTTCTTTGGTGGTTCTTGGGTTGGATAGAGATTGATTAATTGGGTGGTTGGTGATTTGAGCATAATTTCTTTTTTTTTCCACGACTGAGTTACCTTTTCCCTATGCCCATCAGTGTCAAGACGAATTTTATAAAATCATAAGATATTTTGAGCCTTCCTTTTGGTGAAGTGAGAGGTGGTAATAAGAGACATAATGAGTGGAAGTCAAGTGGTGGTAATAAGAGACAGAATGAGGGGAGGTCTTGGTATCAGAAACTTAAATGTACACAATGGCAGCCTATTAACAAAGCCGCTGTGGGAATGGGTAGGAAGGAAAGGAATCTATGGAGACGGGTGTTATCTTCTAAATATGGATAAAACACTAATGTTTTTTAAATTCTCAATAAATGAAGGGTGATATATGTGGAGAACACAGAAGCTTGGAAACCATGTGTGATTCAATCAGTAACATGGCTTAGAGTTACAGAAACACATAGCTTCTTATGACCATGGTTAGAAACAAATACAAGAATATGGTTAGTGATGGAAGGAGAATATATGTTAGAGTTCGTTAGTTCTTTACCCATTTTTTTAGATTTACCTATAGGAGCCTCTCTTTTGTTTTGGTATAGGGGGTTCCCAGATCATGTACTTGCTGGTGCCATCTTAGTGTTTTGCTGTTAATAACAATAAATACTTAACATCAAAATAAACCTAGAAATATAGAAGCAAGAAGGCAGAATATAGCCCTAATGGAAGGACTTATTGGCATTGCAAGTATCCTAGTAAGTCTGATGGTTATGTTTAGCTCTCTTGGCGCTAATTGCTGGGTCTTTGTGGGATTTGAAACATGTAGCTGTGAAATTTTGGATATTCTCCTTTACGGGGACCTCCTATCTAGTGTGCTCTCATGTATTTTAAACACCAACATTGTTTTGTTTCTAGTACATGTAGCCATTGGCAATTCAGGTTTTTCCTTTTCTTTTTTGCATGCTGTGCTAATGATTCGGTTAGTGGTGAGCTTAACTTTGACTGCCAGTATTGACTTTGATGACTTATAGATATTTTATAAGAAAAGGTTGATACTATATATTCCATGCAGGTATATTCCACTATTTGATTACTTCAAGGATTTTTCCGAAGTAGCATTCAGAGTCGTTGCAGATGATTATGTGACTTCTGACAGTGGTACTGGAATCGTTCATTGTGCTCCTGCCTTTGGTGAGGACGATTATCGTGTTTGTATGGAAAACCACATAATCAATAAGGTTGGACTACTTATGGAACTTCAAATTGGTTTTGCTATAATTCCTATCTACCTGTAATAGAACATATGTTTTATTGTCTGTCATCTGTATATATGCTCGACTTATATGCTATGCTATTAGCTTTTAGCCATGTAATACATTCTTATAAGTATCAGGACATGCACAAATTGTTACTTTTACTTTCCAATCCAATATTTGACTTGGCATCACTGATTCCTCCTGGGAAGTGTACTGGAATAACAGCTAGGGGCTTGTGAAAAGATTAGGAGTTGATTGTGCCTGTTTACTTCAACTTTTGGATGGTCTGTCTACCCTTTTCATAATCACCTACTACCTACATTTTCGTTGTTCTCTTGCCGGTGGAAGTACAATGTGGATTGCAGCATGTTTCTTGCCCTTTCTTTGCATACTATGCTTCAGATATTTTTTTGAACTGCAAGCTGTTTACCCAATTTTTGACTATATTAGCCTTTTTCTGTTTTGTTGGTTTAAAGATATTGTGACCTGGAGCTTGTTTGAGAATTATTACCTTTGGAGTTTACCATTAAAATGAAGAACTTGACTTGCATGGATTTTTCTTTCTTCAGGGGGAGAAGCTGATTGTGGCGGTAGATGATGATGGACATTTTACTGATAGAATTACAGACTTCAGTGGTCGCTATGTTAAGGAAGCAGATAATGATATCACTCAAGCAGTGAAGGCAAGAGACTCTAGTACACCTTTTTTTTTTTTGGTGGCACAAATGTACGCGCCTTTGATTTTTATGAACTCTGAAGGTGAAGATTTTGAAAATCTTCTGAATAAAATCAGCTGAAAACGACCCATCAAAGAGTTTTACCATAAACTTTGTAGGTAGCTCGCCATTAAGGAATTGTTGTTTGTCTGTTTATAGTTTACATACTCATCAAAAATATTTATGGTTCAGGAGAAAGGAAGGCTAGTCAAAGCCGGAAAATTCATGCATTCTTATCCATTTTGTTGGAGATCTGACACGCCTCTGATCTACAGAGCAGTTCCTAGCTGGTATTATTCAGATCATTCCGTGCATCGCTCGCTCTTTCTATCCATTACTTCTCTGTTGTGTTATGATGCAGTGTTTACCCATCTAAAAAGATTATGAGTTTTGAAATGCGAATCAGCTTGTTTTGTTTACTTTCTTTTCCCTATGCATAGCTTTTCGCCCCCCCCCCCCCCCCTCTCTTTCATTTGTTAATCTCAATCTAAATTACATAATATTGAGCTAGAACAGCACATTTTTAAGTGGTTGTAATTGGCTAATTGAAGGATCTTGGTCCAACTCGTTGTTAGGGGTATTTGAAGGCGCCAAAGGAACAAGTTGGAAAGAGCCATTGTTTGGCCTTGCGGAGTTTTGGGTGATGGTGATCATCATATATAAGAAGTTGAGATGGAAGGATAATCAATGTTTTTAAACACCTAACAACATGCTTTCCCCCATCTATGTGTTATAAATCTCTGTTGTCAGTTATGTGTATTTATGAATTTTTTTTATGCCGTCTTTCTTGATTTGCTGGATTGCTTTTTTAGCTTAATGACAATTGAAAATTCATGAATTTTATAGCACTGTGATATTGCATATGGAACTTCGGCAAGTCTTTTTTCTGATATTCTCTTTGTTTTTTAATAATGTTTATTTTTTCCTCTTATGCTGTCACACATCTATTGACATCTGTATTAGTTCTTCTTAGGATTCTAATATTGGTTTATGTATCGCCAGGTTTGTTATGGTGGAAAAAATTAAGGATCAACTGCTAGAGAACAATAAACAAACCTACTGGGTTCCAGATTTTGTGAAGGTTGCTGATTTCTCCTACAAAATTTTTACTGGTTAAGATTCCTCATGGAATCTTCATATGAATTGGAGCTTGTTTTGGGACTTGTCCCAGTAGTGTGAGGCAGACTTATTCGACGGAAGAGCATTGAGGCAAACATCATTAGTTGCTAAATGCCTGATAGGGAATGCCTCATTCATGCTTTCTTTGGATTGTTCGCCTCGTACCTAGAAAATTTTCTTTCTAAATCTAACTTATAGTAAAATGTTACTTTTTTTTTTACGTTTCATTTTGAATTTGGTGGCTTGTTTATTGTTTTTTTTTTATGTTTATGCCATTATGCCTGGATATTCAAATTAGTTTGTTGATTTTTGGCTTTTGAATTTATAAATCTTAATATATTTTGCATTGTAAAATTTTCATGTTTTTCTTAAATTAGAAAAAAAAAGGATGGTAGGATTTTTTTTTTTTTTTTTTAAAAAAACATTAAAACATTGAAGCTCTTGTGGGTGTAAGCTTCGTCAAGCTATTGATAAAGCATTTCTCGCCACACCTCAGGCCTTTAAGACACCGTCCAATGTAACAGCAATGCTGAGCTGGGTTTTTCGTCAGTAATATTCTAGTTTAGTGGAGATAAATTAAGATTTTAACCATCATCCACTTTCTACCCTTTTTTTTTAAAAAAATCAGAACTATCATCCATATTTCTGAAGCTCAGGTGCTTTTCCACAGTTGTGTTCTTGTTTAAGTTTTGTGTACTTTCTAATTCGTTGAAGCTTTGCATAATATTAATGCAAACTGACCTTGGTTTTATCAGCGGATCATGATTGTTAGAACTTTTATTCGATAAGTATGACTGTTGGAATTTCATAAAACGTCTTTACAGAACTCAATAATTCATCCTGATTATATTTTATTTTGTCTATTACAGGAAAAACGCTTCCACAATTGGTTAGAAAATGCAAGAGATTGGGCTGTTAGCCGAAGTAGGTTCTGGGGAACTCCTCTTCCAGTATGGACGAGTGAAGATGGTGAGGAGATAGTTGTTATGGACTCCATTGACAAGCTAGAAAAGCTCTCTGGTGCTAAGGTTCTGCTCTCACTCCGACATCTTAAGACTCTCTGATAAGTCTCTATTTGCTTTATGAAGTATCTCTTAATTATATTTTCTGCCTTAAAGTCAAATTTGAAAAGAAATTAATTGAGCTGAAATATTCAAGATATTCATGTTAGACAAAGTAGGTCTGTATTGAATTTTGTCTTGGTGTTTCCATTATTTTCACTACATGTTTGGGTTTCTGCATGTTTTGTGAAATACACTTTGGTGCTGCGGACAGATAAGAGATCTATGTTTATCATACTGAAACGAAGGATCTATAACTGGTAGAAACACAAATGAAGCACTGAAGTAAGACAAAAGAGATTTTACATTAGAGATTAATGCGTCTTTTCCAACGTATAGAGTATCTAAACCAAAAAACTAACGAACATTGACTCTGGTCAATAGTGTGTTTGGGGGGGGGGGGGGGGTTCCAACCTATTTGATGTCCATGTTTCCCATCCCAGCTAAGGTGGAAAAGAAAATGGACAGAATTAGAAATGAGTTTTTATGGGAAGCTAACGCCGATAAGCAGAAGATGCATTTAGTAAAAATGGAGCATTGTGAGGAGGGATAAAGAGGGAGGTGGCCTTGGAGTCAGAAATCTTGGACTCCATAATAGAAGTTTGATATGCAAATGGCTGTGGAGACTAAATGATGGGAAGGAGGCTGTTTGGAAGGATGTAATTGACATCAAGTATGGGAGAAACGGTTGTTGGGCCCCAAAAATGGTGCAAGTCTCAAAACAATGTTGGAATCTGGAAACAGATTGCAAGATTATGGGGAGAATTTAAAAATTTTTATTCAGCTAAAAAGTGGCGGATGGAAGTAAGATCAAGTTATGGACAGATAAGTGGCATGAAGAAGGGAGGCTTTGTGAGCAGTTCCTTAACTTGTTTAGACTTGTGTTGGTCCCTGATGTAACAATTGCTGATTGTATTAAGGAAGATGGCTAGAACTTATACCTTGGAAGGAATTTAAATGACTGGGAAATGGTCGAAGTTGCAGCATTTACACAGAAAATGCAATATGTCGTATTGGACAGCAACAAGGAAGATGTTATCCTCTGGACAGCCTGTAATGATGAGATTTATTCAGTTAATTCCTTCTATAGAATTATGCAAAAACAGGGTGCTAATTATGATACTCAATGGCGTTGGAAGATGATATGGAAATCTTTGGTTCCTAGCAAGGTAGCTTGCTTCGGTTGGGTGGTCGCGCATGGGGCCTGTTTAACCCATGAGAACTTACAAAAGAGGGGCTTTATACTTTGTAGCAGATGTTTTCTATGTGAGCAGGCGGCGGAGTTGGTGGATCACATCTTTTTACATTGCAAGTTTACATGGAATATTTGGTCCTTGTTTCTCAATATGTTTTCAATTTGGTGGGTACTGCCTCCTAACTTTAAGACTCTATTATGCTGTTGGAGAAATCTGAGGACAGACAAAAGAAGAAAGAATATTTGGAGGGCTATTCCCTTATGCGTTGCTTGAACCATTTGGCTGGAAAGGAATAGGAGGTGCTTCGAAGGGAACACTGGCAAGTTTAGATGTATCCAGAATGTGTTTTTTGGCAAAAAGGGAACTTGTCAGATATGTTGGACTAGTTAAATGCTATGAGTCTGTAATGTAAAACAAGTCCAATTTTGTATGTATTCTCCCTAGCAGTGCTACCTTAGTACTGTTTTTCTATAAATTCTTACCTTATAAAAAAACTGGCAACCTTGTCCTTCAAAGAATGTTTATTGAATTTATATAAACCTAGACTTCGTAAAGTACCATGTTGTATTTTACAATGTAAGAGAATGCCAATAAACAGCATTGCAAAGCTTTTGAAGCTTATGGAAGACCCCATCCTACGTGTAGGAACTTTGGTTTTTACCCACATGTTTATGGTTCTGATTAGTTTGGCATTGATTCTGTCCAATGATCCTCTAGTGGAGTTACTTGCAGTCTTTAAGTTTTATTTATATCAGGAGTATTGTCATCAGCGGCTTTCCTCTTGCTGAATCTGCAGGTGACAGATTTGCATCGTCACAACATTGATCATATTACCATCAATTCCAGTCGTGGACCTGAGTTTGGCGTCCTTCGACGGGTGGAGGATGTAAGAACAATTAATCTGTCATTTAGCAGTAGGCTACTCCAATATTGATATTACTCTTGATGTTTTTATTCAAAACAAGTATATCTGGCAGAGTGGCAGTTATGCTTTCATGCGATTTAATGTTGTCTTCGGTGTTGAAAATAATTTACCTTATCCAAAAAAGATAATGTTGTCTCTGGTGGTTCCTTAATTAAATAGGCTGAAACAATTTGTCAATACTTTTTCTTTGCGATAATATAAGATTTAATATATTTGCCAATTTAATGAGTTGGGACGAAAAGGTTTTTAGTGTCCGTTTAAATTTACTTTGACACTTATTTGTCTGCTGAGTTGCTAATTATCGATCAGACCTCTCCTATGTTTTATATGGAATTGGAGAAGATAATATAACGTTGGTTCATGGCAGTACATGAGGAAAACGAGAAATTGGACTAATGAAATGTGCCTTCTTGCCTTTTGCTGCTTGGTAGTCTGTTCTAGCAATCTTATTCGTTCAATCTTTGAAAAACTTTTGAGTTGTTATTGATTGTCTTAATTGTATGTCCTAAACATTTGGGTTGAAAAAAAAAATCCAGAAAAGGTATCTTTTCCAGGAAGATTCGGATTCTTCATGCAACATTGAGTTGTTGGAAAAGCAGTAGTGATAATATTTGAATGGGTTTCTGTTGACCGACCTGGAATGCCACTTCCAATATTTTTTTCCATTTTGCATTTTTGAACTCGTCTTTTTCTCCTGTTTGTTTGTGGTGCTGTGCATCCGTTGAGCAAGCTGATAATGTGCATTGCTCCACTTGTCTAAACACAACTTTTTTTCATCGGTAGTAATACATTGCAATGTTTTGCAAAGTGTGCTAGTTCTGGAATACTTTAGCTATATAGATAAAGTGTTTGTTTAGGCAGTCCAGGCCAAATGGTTCAACATAATAAAAAGGGCAGCCTGGTGCAAATGGTTCAACATAATCTCCACATTAAACCCCTATCTCTTAAAATTGATTTTATGAAAAGATTGTACCTTTCAATATTTTCGTTTCAATTTTATATTCTGCAATGTGACAAAACTATTTGTTGTACTTTTGAAATTTATTTACCTTATAAAAAACTATTTGTTGTATTTACACAGGTATTTGATTGCTGGTTTGAGAGTGGCTCAATGCCATATGCTTATATCCACTATCCTTTTGAAAATGTTGAACTCTTTGAGAACAATTTCCCTGGTCATTTTGTGGCGGAAGGTCTCGATCAAACTCGTGGATGGTATGTTGTGGTATTCTGATTGACTATGTTTTCTATCAGTTGGATCGTGCATTGAATGCAGGAACACTGCGAGACGCTCCTCACCCTCTTACTTCCCAACTAAAGCTTTGTAACTCAAGGGGGGAGATATTGACTATTGGATTATGGTTTAGGTCTTCATCTACATAAATATCCACCACTATAAGTTTCATGACCTTATCTCTGCATGACCCTTGAAGCAGATTTGAGAATTTGGATTGCCGTCATTCTTGTCTTTAATTGGTTTCACCAAGAATTAGATGAAATGAGGCTACTATACATTTTATTCAAACAGACATATAGCTTACTTTCCAAGTGTTCAAGTTAATTAGTACTCATGTCTAATTGTTTTCTGATTCTTCAGTGCTAAGTATTGTTTTATTTTCATACATAATTGAGAAAAACACATTTCCTTTGACCCGTATGACGAGAACTTTACAATTTTATACCGAGCTGTTTTCTTTTTCCTGCCATTTAATTCGCGATGCTGTGTTAGTATTGCTACTCAATACTTGTTGGTGTGTTTCAGCGTTTAAGTGTCTTTTTATGCTGTCACTTTTAGCTTGAAAGTTTTACCTCTTTTTAAAGCTGCAAAAATTATTGCCAATGTTAGCCTTTTTTAATGTCCTGACCTTGTTGCCAGCTGTGAACTTAGTTCTCTCGGTGTATTCCTAGTCAAGGAAAATCCAGAATTCAAACAGTGGCTCTTATATATTGCAGGTTTTACACCCTTATGGTATTGTCTACTGCACTTTTCGGGAAGCCTGCTTTCAGAAACCTCATATGCAATGGTCTTGTCCTGGCTGAGGATGGGAAGAAGATGAGTAAACGATTAAAGAACTACCCTCAACCAACAGAGGTTATTAACGATTATGGAGCTGTAAGTTGCGTCAATCATGAGCTTCATCAATTACTTAATTTTTATATGAGGTGTTTTCTTCTGATTGATGGGTTGATAGTAAAAGACCAACTAATTTATGTTTATTGTGTAGGACGCATTGCGTTTATACCTGATAAACTCTCCTGTTGTCCGTGCTGAACCTCTACGTTTTAAGAAAGAGGGAGTTTTTAATGTGGTAAGTGTACCCCGTTCAATAGTTGGAATTCCATCTCTATGATTTTCATCAGTTTTGATTATTTTGGAAATGCTTTCCCTAGCTTGAAAAATGATGTTAATGCAGGTGAAAGATGTTTTCTTGCCATGGTACAATGCATATAGATTCCTTGTTCAGAATGCAAAAAGACTTGAGATTGATGGGTTTGGACCATTCATCCCTACTGATCAGAAAACTTTGCAGTGTTCTTCCAATGTCCTAGATCAATGGATCAATTCTGCAACTCAAAGCTTAGTGCATTTTGTCCGGCAGGAAATGGATGCTTATAGATTGTATACGGTTAGTTTCGCAATCTTGTCAAAAATCAACTCCAATCTCATGTTTTCAACCATTTCTAGAGTGCTTACTGAACTTTTCTCATTTTAGCCAGAGATGATCTTGACTGTGTTCAATAGATTCCTACCACTGTTTGCGTGGAATCCTAATTTTGTTGTCTGAACAAGGATGTCCATATGTTTGTATTTCATTTGCTTAGATGCTTCTCTAGTGTTTGTATGGTTTAAAGCCAGAGACCAGCAGATAGGCACACATGGTCTCTTTGTCGAAGTCTGTAGGCATAAGAATTGTATGATCTGCATGTTATTCACACGTATGGTTAAAACTGGAGCACAGCAGACGGCACACATGGTTTTTTGTCAAAGTTTTTGGTTATTGGAAATTTGAATGCGAGTACTTGAGACTGGGATCCGAGTTAATGTTTTGTTTATTCTTCCTCTTTGTAGGTGGTTCCATATCTCCTTAAATTTCTGGATAATTTGACTAATATCTATGTGCGGTTCAATCGTAAGAGACTAAAAGGCCGTACTGGTGAGGGGGACTGCAGAACTGCTCTTTCGACTCTTTACTATGTAAGCTGCCATCTCTTACTGTTATATTAGAACTCGAGGTATATTATTAGCTTACTGTGATGCAGTGGTTTTGAGCTCTGTCCCATGATGCTGTTCCAAGATTCAACTCTTGCTTTTCCCTTCTTAGTTTGTGTTTTGGCTGGTAGGTGTTGCATGACATATTGGTATTGAAGAAATACTTGATGCATATGTTTTAGAATTTGAAGATGTATTTCACATGAATAATTGAAGCCAAAACTTGAAGTGACCTCACAAGTAGCCACGAGAAATTGCCTGTTTCTTTTGTAGCTTACTTTAGTAATTTCACCCTGCTATCAATTGGATTTCTTCTTGCTAGTGGCTTTCTCACAAGTCCTCAATTTTACAGGTGCTTCTGACTTCATGTAAAGCAATGGCACCATTTACTCCTTTTTTCACTGAGGTTCTTTACCAAAATTTGCGGAAAGTTTGCGAAGGATCAGAGGAGAGCATTCATTATTGCAGCTATCCTGAAGTTGAAGGGAAGGTACAAGATAATTTCCTACCTTACCTTTCCTTGAAGTTCTTGAAATATGAGTTGCCGAATTTTTCTATGTTCTCTGCCGCAAGCTTATTTCATGTATGTTTAAAATCATTTCAGAGGTGGGAGCGTATTGAGCAGAGTGTTAATAGGATGATGACACTTATTGACCTTGCGCGTAATATTCGTGAGCGTCACAACAAACCTCTGAAAACTCCGCTCAGGTTGAGCCTCTCGCACCCCCCCCCCCCCCTCCCCCCAAAAAAAACACACACACACACAAAAACCACCCCACAAAACAAAGAGCGAAACTTAATGCTGGTTTGTCTTTCTTTCAGGGAAATGGTGGTTGTACATCCAGATTCAGAATTCCTGGATGATATTGCAGGCAAATTAAGAGAGGTCTGTGATAGTATTAGCTTTTAAATGCATTCCATTTTGATGCCTTTAAACAGTGAATTAAGCAGTCATTCTTTATATAATCTCTATGATCCATTAATATATTAATCTATATTAGCTATTTAATATATTAATTCGATAAAGTCGGAGCATGTTTGAGAGTTAATTCTAGGTTTGTAGTCGAATAGCAGTTCCACGGTTTATACATACTCCAGTGGATTGGTTGGGCAACTTGGTATCTACTGATACTATATTAAATTATAAATAAGCGTACTTTGTATACCCCAAATGAACTAATGGTAAGTTGTTACCATTCTCAAAAAAAAAAATGAACTAATGGTAAGTTGTAGGCCCATGTGCTAGCATTTCAGTTGTGCTTCTTTTCAAGCTTTTCAGTTGATCAAGGATATGTGCTAGCTTTTATTTCTAAAAGGAAAAAAACACAAGAAATCAAGAGCATGTTTTCTTACTTTTCCTTGTGTTTTGTTAGCTTTTCTAGAATTGCTATAGTTCTATTTATTCATTTATTTTTTATATGGAACCACAATGTTTGTTTTAGTTTATTAAATCTAGAATGAATATGAAACCAATATTGGCTAGTATATTGTATTTTGAAGCATACTGGTAAGGGAATAATATGGGTGAAGGTAGGGGAAGGTTGATGCTTTCGCATGGGGGTGGAGGGTTTTGAATGTGCAGGTTTGAGCTGTGTTGTTAAAGTGCTTAAGACCTGATCCTATTAAATTATAAGGTAATCTCAAGTCATAAATCCAAGTGCAGTATAAGGGAAGTGCTTAAGACACCCTAGACAAATCCCACACAGGAAAATAGTGGGAGAGGGAGAGGTGTTAGGTATATAAGGAAGTATGCCTTAGACCCTAGAGACGCGTTTTAAAGCCGTACGAGGTTATACCCCAAGAGGACAACATCACTAGGGGGTTGGGCTGCTATAGATGGTATCAAAGCCACTCTGCACTTGGGCGATGGTGGGGCAGACCTTAGTGTTCGACTGAGTTTAGACAATCCCAATTTTTTTAGATGATGGTGGGGCAAAACCTTAGCGAGGACGTTCAACTCCGGAGGGGGAGGTGGTGCACGTGACACCCTAGACAAACGCACATCGCCAATACACTGGAGAGATATATGTTGGGTATATGAGGAAGCATATGCCTTAGACCCTAGTCGGGTATTAAACTCGTGCCGGCCCAGGTCCAAAGTGGACCATATCATGTGTGGTTGGACTGTTACACTCCCTCTCACTTAGATAACAATATACTAACTCAATTGAAGAATATGTTAGTGATTAGGAATTAGAATGCAGAAATTAATGACCCGCTTTGACATGAAAACAACTGTCTCGTTTCTTAGAAAATAACACAATCTTTTTTTTTTATCCCTAAAAAAAGGTTATCCTCAAAGAAAATAACACAATCTTTTTTCTTAAATAATTGCAACTCCTATTGTTTTTTATTTTGTTTCTGGAAAATAAACGAAAAGCATTTTTTTTTTTTTTTGGTTTAGAAACACATGAATGAGACATTTGTCAATTTTCAGATTGGAACATAGGACTTGTGCTCCCGAAAACTTCTTTTTTTTTTTTTCCCATAAGACTCGGTGATTATTTATTAGATGTTCAGTTTGTTTTTTTTGTCAGTTTTACATTTTTTTTTTTTGTCTTATGTCATGTTATTTATGTCTTAGTGGTTGGTTCTTGTGATTGCAGTATGTGCTTGAGGAGCTAAACATTAAGTCTTTGGTCCCATGCAATGACACATTGAAGTATGCTTCTTTGCGTGCAGAGCCAGATTTCAGGTGATCTAGATGTGTGCCAAGTTGTCTTCACCCCCCCCCCCCCCCCCCCCAACAACCGCTTTTCAGCTGTGAATTAACCTCGTTAACGGTTCCTCTTGCCTCAGTGTGTTAGGAAAAAGGCTTGGAAAGTCTATGGGAGTTGTTGCCAAGGAGGTTAAGGCTATGACAACGGATGATATTACAGCTTTTGAGAAAGCAGGAGAAGTTACTATTGCTTCGCACACTTTGAAGCTTAGTGATATCAAGGTGAATATTGTGTGACCTTATTTACCCGCTTCTTTTAAATTCCTCATATTTGTTTATCGCCCCAAAGATAGAGCAAAGCTGTTCTGTTATGGGTCTACTTTTGTTCTCTATGGTGAACAATGGAGAGAAAGGGTTGAATAGGTCAATTGCCCAAGATCATTACGGAAACACAAGCTTTATTGAAATAACATTAGCTGTAAAGTTGAACAAGATCACTACTAAAAATTAAGCATGAAATCCGTACTGTTTACCCCAGTTTGCAGTACATGGTGGAGTTGTTTCTCCCGCACATCCTTGTGTTAAGGGTTTGAAATCACTAGAGATTAATGATGAATGAGAGTATCATAGGAAGCACTTTTCTTCGATTCATGTCAAGACCTTGGTTTGTTCAAGGAAACCACAAGGAGAAGTCTCGAAAGGGATTGTTTGAGCAAACTCTGAAGGTTGTTGAAAAGAACATGAAGGCTGAAAAAAAGCTGATGTGGTTATTTTCCAATGAGAGGATTAAATTACCCAATCCTGAATACTCATAAAGAACTCCTAATCCTTGTCAATAAAGAAAGTACTTAAAAGTTATGAAATTACCTATCAATGAAAGTACCTAAAAGGTATGAAACATAATAGTAAGGCCCTCCTTTTTTTATTTTTTCATTTTGGGGGTTAAGTACTATGTATGGGAACTTCTGGGAAAAGCTATCATCATTCCTTTTGGCATGCACCAATGCTTTTGGTAATTTGATATCTCTGGGTTGTATACTATGAATGATTAGTTGTTTGAAGAATCCTTGAAAGATTTTTTTACCGAGAAATTTTATGCAGAAGAGAAACATGTGAGTGGAAATTTGTTATTTCAAAATTTTGCTCAAGGTCTGCTCCAACCATAAGAAATTTCTGAGAGACTTTTAAAAATTACTTACCAAGTTTTTGGTATCTTTTATCAATTTTTTTTTCCTGAAATTTCTCATGATCAAACATCTGCTGTGCATGCTGAAGCTTTTTTCTGGATATTTCCATTTTGTGATAGATTGTATGTTGCAAATTTATCCTTACATGTGCGCTGCAAATATTTCTAGGACAGATTTTTGTTAAAATCCCGCATTGGTTAAGTTAGGCTCAAGGTTCATTTTCTTAATATGGTTTCAAAACCAACCTTTGGTAAGTCTACATTACATGCATAGTTGAGTTAGTAATTTACACGATTGTGTAAAGACCTTCAATAGGGTTTATAAAGGTCTTGAACAACTCCACCGATTACCTTAAGGTTTTGGGGTGGATTCTCATATTCTTATAAATGGTGTCAGAGCTAGAATCTTCCCAGATGTTAGGCTACCCAATGTTCTGTTACTGCATCCTCCAAATGTCCTGCTCTATGCATGTCGAGGGTGTTGGATTCCACATTAGTTAAGTATAAGAGGCCTTAATTTGGTAGACTTCACTATTGAGCTAGCTTTGGGCTTGTGTAAGGTTCAAGGTATATTTTCTTAACAATCTTGACAGTTTTCAACCCTAGAAACTGGCCCCTCCAGCTTCCAATTTTGCATCAAGTTGAATGCCAAAAATTGCTACCAGTTTATCAATATTTATCCCTTTTTCTTCTTTGAAGAGAATTACAGGTTGTTGAAAGAATTAATTGGGAAGCGGGTGAGAGAAGCAATTGCATGAATAGAGGCTCCTCTTTCTGTTATAGCTAATTCAAACCCCATTAAGTAGAATTTTTTGTATCTTCAGAATAAGTTTGGATTGGATTTTGGCAGAGATAAAGGGATTCACTCGGCACAAAATGTATCATTGTTAATTTGGATTCTGAGCAGACTAGTACCTTATTACTCTAAAATGGGGTATTAGGTTTTAATACCCCACCTGTGGGATATACTGGGTATGATGTTGTTGTTGGGGTATTAGGTTTTAAAAAGTTTTTTATTTTGCTCATCCTTTTACACCTATTGCAAAGTTCATTTTTTATCCTTGCAAAGGGTTTTATTGGTTAGTATGCACCTCTTGCACTGCATCAAAATGCTGGAATTCTTTTTGCATAATTCTGCTCGATTTGTAATGTACTTGTAGATTGTTCGTGGTTTCAAACGTCCTGATAATAGGAAAGAGGACGAAATGGATGCGGCAGGGGATGGTGAGATTCTCCTCCTTATCACATGCTTAGATATATATGTTTCATCCAATTTCTTATAGTTTTATTTCTTCGTTGCACATACAGGTGATGTTTTAGTGATACTGGATTTGCGAACTGATGATTCACTGTTTGAGGCTGGAGTTGCTCGAGAGGTAATTTCAGAAGTTACACTCAACGCTATTAATAGCTGATAGCATTGAATTTCTTTATTGTATCTGGATTGGGTCCCTTCGGGGACATCGATAAGATTGGAACTTTGTATTTTGATTGTTTAATTGCTAATATTTGACCAGATTCCTGGTGAATGGCTTTGATGTTGAATTCTGCTTGCAGGTTGTGAATAGGATCCAGAAACTGAGAAAGAAAGCCGCACTTGAACCCACTGACCTGGTGGAGGTCTTTTTCAAGTCTTTGGATGAGGATAAAACTGTCTCTCAGCAGATTTTGGAGTCTCAGGTAACTTTAAGGTTCACAATATTACTAAATGTTTTCTATTATAGTAGGAACCTGGGCTCTGTAAAATCTATCCTTCATGATAGAGAAAAAGATCTGGAGCCCCACGATTCTCCAAGTCTTTGGTTAGTGTAACTTCCTCCTTCGCGGGAAAAACGGATTCCTCCACCTTTTAGGGTGGCAAGTAACCCCTCCAAGTCCCAAATTTAGTGTTCCTTCTGTTATGCCTGGGGAGAAATGTGGGGTTTGGGTCCGTGGGGAGGCTTCATTGGAAGGAAAGAAGCAAACCAGGTTGAGGTAGGAGCAAAAGAAAAGAGTAGTGAAGTGGATAGGGGAACTAAATGAAGAGAAGACGGTGATTCTTTTTGATAGGGTAAGTTGGGCTGGATCAGTGTTGTGAAAGGCGAGCGCCTCTCGCCTAAGGCGACAAGGCGAGGCGGGGAGATGGGTTCTCGCCTTTGGACAGTGAGGCGACGCGGGTGTAAAAAGGCGACGCCTTTCTCGCCTCACCTTAGCGCCTCAATCGCCTTTTTATTTTTATTTTTTTCAAAAGGGACTGCTAACACTTTCAAACATAAAAAGCCCACAATTAGTGTTTCATAAAACCAAACTTAAAAAAAAGCCGCCTGAGTTCTCTTTATTGTACGTTCCTTCTCTACTGTTCTTCTTTCTTTCTTACTTCATTATTTTCCTCTTCTTTCTCCTCTCTTCTTTCAAGTTTATAGCAGACTCTTTCTTTTCTTTTTTCTTCTTCCTCTTCTTTTTTCATGCTTCATTATTTTCATGTTCCTTTTTCTTCTTTCCTGTTCTGCTCACAGCTTTTCTTTTCTTCTTAGAAACAGTAAATTGGCTTCAGAGGATAGTGGTAGCTACTAAAAACAGTAAATGACTTCAAGTTCTAGGCTTTTAGTATCTACTATGACTATCTATTTTAGTTTTTAAATTGAAATGTTTGTTATTATGTTATTGCTATTGAGATTTTGGTTATTTCTATATGCACTATAAGATTTTGATTTTTTTTTAAATAATTGGCGCCTGACATCAAAAAGGCAAGCGCCTCGCCTATCGCCTCGGTGAAATTGACCCTTGTCGCCTTTTTACGCCATCCAAAACACTGGGCTGGATAAAACCGATGTAGAATAAGCTGAAAACAGTATGTTTTGTGTGTGTGTGTGTGTGTGGGGGGGGGGGGGGGGTTGTTTTACTTTAGGCAGGGTGAGAGCACAGGAGTGTGGTGGGGATAGAGGAGGAAGTGGGAAAAAGAGAATTTCTGAAAGGTTAAAAGGAAAATAATTAACCATTCTATAGTTTATCAAGAGACAAAGTCTAATGTTTGTGCTAATATTTTATGCTCAAACTAAGTAGTTGGACTTTTGAGGTTGAAAGGGTTATTTTCCAAAGAGGGGGAGTTCCAGGGGGTTGGAAATTATTAAAAGTTGGAGGCCAAACGGGTGTTTAACATATTGAAGTACCTCCCTGCTCTTCAGGGAAGCAGCTTTCAGTTGACTTTGAATTTAATTCTGAGGAGTCTTGCGTTTCTGTCTTATATATTGGGCTTAATCAGCTATATTCTGTATTTCTTTTTTGAATTTTGGCAAATTTCTTATGCTACTTTACTTGCTAGCTTAGTGCATGATCGCTCTTTACAGGCTGTTGCATGTGCTTCTATTGCCAAAAATTAAGTTGTCTGTCTCTCTTCCTTTGTCCCTTTTTTTATATAAATAAATTGGTGTTACAGGAATCATACATTAGGGATGCCCTTGGATCTCCTTTGCTTCCTGCTGACATGATCCCATCACATGCGGTAAGTTCCGGGCCCTCTTCCTTATTCTGTTAGTAGGTCTCAGTCTTAGTGAGCCATTGTATATGTTAAAGTTTATTTAGTTAGACCTGGTTTTTACTTAAATACCTAGTTATCTATTAGAATGACAAAGGATTTTATTTTCCTGTATATCAGTTAACAAGTTGTTTAAGTTGCAGATAATTATTGGCGAAGAGAGTTTCCATGGAATCTCAAACTTGTCATTTGAGATCACATTAGCCAGACCAAGTCTTGTTTTCAACTCAGATGCCATCATTGCTTCAAATGGAGGTTGGATTTCTGATTCCATATCAGAAAATCGTCATATTCTAAGGTGGTTTCTTTCTCTAAACCATCTTCATCTTGCAGGAAAAACACAGTTTTCTCAAGGGTTACAAACTTACTTGCTGATGAGGGACCCCCAGAAATTGAAATTAGAGTTTCAACGAGGGCAGGGCAAGGTTTGTACCAACAAACCTTCTTAAAGTCAAGCTAGAGTTCCTGCATTTTATGTCGCTAATGCTATTAATCTTTGGATACTCCTTGTAACATTGCAGATAACAGTCAACTGCATCGAGAATCAGCCTCCAATTGAGGTAGTTCTGGGGAAACATGTCTTCTCGAGTGTTGGAGATTATTTCTTGAACAGGAAATTACAGTGACAGACTAATACTCTCCCATTCTTTTGACTTTTATTCTCTATTTGACCAGTCCCTGCACCTTTGATTAGCAGATTTCTGTTGTAATTGTATTTTGGGCCTTTTTGTCAGGGAATTCGTGTATACATGAATAACAATTTTGATATTAATATAGTGTCCTGTTTGTTGTCTGAATAATTTAAACGTATATTTTCATGCCCTTAATTTCCTTAAGTAGGACTAGTTTAATAGGAAGTTAGATGTGTTCATCTTTGATGGTATTATCCTTTTGTTTTCGTTATAGATAGCTAAAAACACAGAAAGTAACAACAACCAAGCATCTCGTTAATGAGGTCATTCGTCTGGGCATTTATTTGGATGCTTTAGTGAAGTGTTGTAATAGAGTTGGAAAATTGATTCTGATGAAACATTGGCTGTTATAGTAACTTTTATAAATTATTCCAGCGGCGGCACGTCTTGTACCAACTTCAATTGCAAAATTATTTTCTTAGGCAAATAGATAATTAATGCTTCATAATCATATCTCGTCCCTAGAGTCTTCTGAGAATCATGTACCGTGCCTGTTACCTTTCACTATTAGCTAATGCTGCTTATCTTCATTACTATTGTATAAGCAATGCAAAAATTTATTTGGCACTAGTTTTCTAGCTCAAACGCTTTATATCATACTAAACACACCATTTCGTGAAAGAACCTTTTTGTGTATAAAAGTGTATTTGGTCAAATTCTAGCATTTTTTGCTTAATCATTGTTCTGGCCAATTCTCCAGAGCATGGTGAGCATGTTAATCATTAGTACTCCCTCTGTCCAATTTTACGCAAGCATGACACCTTATATTTAGAGATAGTTTAATTTGAATTTCTCATTTTTCACGTAATGAGATGATTTATACTTGCAAAATTTTTATGTTTGTATTAAGATCACAACTTTTAAAGATTGTTCTTTCTTCTTAAACTCTCAACAGTAGTCACAAATTGGGACAGGGAGTTTCACTTTTGGATTGAGATATATTGTATCACATTGTCTGATGTATTGATATTCAATTATAAAGTTATACCAACATATTACATCTCACAATGGAGAAAACAAAAACAGCAGGAAAGGCAATAAACATGTTCTAATAAAGTGGTACATCTTCCTACTAAGGATCCTACTTATTAGAGTCCACAACTCTTTTACCACTTATCTAAAGGCCCAAATAGCAGATTGTTAATCCAACAAGCAAAAGGTAAGAAAGTCCATTTAAAATTGTTGAAGCAGATGGTAATGTTGGTCCAGCAGCTATGGCCATTGATCCAACATTTTGGGCTACAATTTGGTCTTTGGGCTGGACTTTTACTGGAATTTTCAGCCCATTTTTGCAGCTCTCTGGGTTACCACTAGCAAAGTACCTGATTCCTTCTCCTGGGAGTGAGATTGTATCTAAACCGTCCGTGTACATCTTGATTGGATTCGTTACATCACACGATGTAAAGTCTTCCTCGTTTCTCAGCTCCACTAAACTCTCTTGAGCTGCTGAGTAGGTGAACCCTGCTCAATGATATGAGAGTCCTCAAGTTATTCCAACTTTAATGTCACGATTCCCAAAATGTTAAAAATTTAACTTTTTCGAACTCTGTCGTTAACTCACTAGAGGTATAATAAAACAAAATATAAAATATGTTAAGAGTTCGATGGATATTAGCATATTTAAAGATCACTTTGTAACTACTACATTAAACCTTTATTATGTTCATGTAAACGACTCTCTCCATTCTAATTAACGTGAGTTTCACGCGACGATATTTTTTAAGAAAGAAATGAAGACTATCGAGACTTGTAACTTTAAATATGTCATAATATTTGTGTAATTATACGACTATTGCAACTTATGATCTTAAACACCACAACATTCTATAAATTTTCTCGTTAAGCCTAAAATACAATCAAAGTGAAATTGTACTTCTTTCGTTTCTCTTTACATGTCACAATTTAAATTTGCACAAAATTTAAGAAACAAAGAAGATACTTGAGATTTGTGGTCTTATATAAATTATAAATATTTGTATTGTAGATCATTTCATTAAGGGTGAAGTAATAATTTTAAATTTAAATTGTTTCTAATTTAACAAGCTTTCATTTTTTTTTTTGTATAGACATTCTTCTTAATAAGAGACAAATGCAAATTAAAACGAGAGACGAGTACTTTCTGAATTGCTTCTTGGACTTCATAATGAAATAAACAGCAGTTAAATGATCAACCACACAAAAGCAGAGGGAAAACTAAAGTGATGATGAAGATAAAAAAGAGAGGTACAAACCAACAAACGTATGGTTGGTTAAGTTTAAGGCGTGGTCCAGTTTTGTCCTTTCACTTTCAGAAATGCTTATAAAAATCTAAAAACAATTTATCCTGAGATTCCAGCCATCTGTATGATCTTAATAAGTGGGCAAATTAAATTCTCAACCAGTGAATAGTATAGTACAAGAATAGTCACTTTATTCGTCACGTGAAGTTAAATACTGTTTTTCCTATTATTATTATTTTTTTTTGGAAATAAAGTTGGTATACTCCTCTAAAAACTTATACACGTACAGTATAAATCACAATGACTTTAACTCAATTTGGAAAAAAAAAATATTGGTCAAAGATATCTTGTTTATCTCTCAGGTAGCAATAGTGGATGTAATTTTGTCATTAATACACCATAGTATTCATTAATTTGATGCAACTCCTTGTTTTTGAATATCTAGTAATCCAGTTTTATATAAACCATTAAAAGCAGAATTAAGCATCTAAACTGGATAACTCCCGACATCTAGGTAAACAGACTGAAATCAAACAGGCAGTAACACACTTTTTTCAGCAGCGATTAAATTCAATAGAAATGACTCTTAACTAATAATATCTTTCCTTTTTATTCATACTTGTAACTAATACTATATGACATTAGCAACTCTATTAGTCGATTAAAAGTATGTTCATCCGTCATATATAACACACCACCAAAGCATGTGGTTGGATGAGTGAAATTTCTTTTCACTTTTAGTCAAAGGTTTTAGATTTACATCCTACGTGATATTAATCTGAATTACCTGGCCAGTCAGTTATACATAAACCCCACAAACAGCCACAATAGACATTTGAACAACTACAAAATTTATATATTTTGATATACAGTGTACGGAAAAGTTAACTTATTATCATATAATCAGTTGTTCACATTTTTTCAGCAACTCGTTCTACTTATTATAACTCTTGTGTATGTAGTTAATTGTAAGTGAAAAGAATATTTAATAATAACACAGTACGTTCGTGTATAGAGTAAAAAGTAGAAGAAACTCACAGAGTTGGTCACCAACTCTGAAAACTCTCTCAGAAGACCAAGAAGCAATATCACTTGATGAGTCCCACCCTTTATCTTCTCCGACCACATGGTGCACCTCAGTTCCGGCCACCGTCGCCGCCGGGAAAAGTATTGCCGCCGTCATTACAACCAACAACACTCTTGCACTCATTTTTACTAGTAGTAACAAAGAGTTCTAAGCTTGAACACGAAGCAAAGGTATAAGCTTTTGTCACTTTCAAGAACGAGAGAAATAAAGTACTTATATATATATATATATATATTATAGTTTAGGGAAAGTGTGGGTCTTTGGAATTTAATAACATTGAGCCTAAGGGAGTTCCCTCAAAGTAGCATGGAGTGTGTGATTTATTTACTCCCTCGATTGATAATTTTTTTTAAAAAAAATTTGTAGTCTAAAATAATGCATAGATATTTATATGGTTGTAATCTCTATTTTAAAAGGCAATTTTGGGACTAGCCTCGGGGCGGGGCACTTGCAAAACGCCCCGAGGCTCTCGGGTGGGGCTTAGATCCGTGAAACTTACGCCTCAAGCGCCCGGCAGTATACCCAGAGCACGCCCAACGCCCAACACTCGGGGCTCCCTTTATAGAACATATGCAAATAATCTGTCCAATTTCCTAATTAAGATTGTTCATCCACAATTTTCTTTAAAATGATTGATACAAGTTGTATTCATTTATAGAAGTCGAGAACTTGAGTGTAGCTCCATTAACGAGACATATTTCAACTGTATACTTAATCTGAAAATACGTAGTCGAGGTATATATCATCACTCGTTATTAGTCTTCATGTCTTATTTCTATCACTCAAAATTAGACGTCAAATATTTTACAATTTAGAAGCAATTTATATTTTATCAATGAAGAATTAATATTTTAAATTATAATAGTTATAAATTTTATTATTTATTCACTTTAATATTAACAAAATTTTATTTTTTAATTATTTGCAAGTTAATATAGTTTATTTGTCTCATAAAAACTGTAACATTAATCAATTTCTTATATCTATAAAAAAATGTTAGATTGTTTGTTACTATAATATTTTTCTTAGTTTAATTTTCTTAACTTTTTTTAATGTATTTTCGATATTTTTTTGGCTCATTATGCTATTTATTAATTAAAATTAATTAAAAAATAAGATCCATGGGGCTTACGCCCCACGTCTCGAGGCTTACGCCTCGCCCCGTTGTAAGTAAAACGCCTCGCCTTGCGCCCTCGCCTTTTAAAACACTGGTTGTAATGCACTTCATTAAGGACAAAGTAGTAATCTTGAAGTTAAATTGCTACCAAATTTAAAATGTTATCTTCTTTTTTTAACAGACTAATAAGAAAATATTGACACATAAATTGGAACATGAGTATTATTTATTTATTTTTTAGCTTTCTTACAAGGTGTTCAACATTTACTATGAGGTTCGACTAATCCACATTCCTTGCGAGAGTCTAGTTTAAGTAAAATGCTTCATACCATGAGCTCATTTTTAGGGTTTGAACTTGAGATTTTTGAGAAAATTGGACGAAAAATCAAGAATCTAAAATTTAAAGTTGGTAGTTTTAACTTATAAAATTTATAGTACTAAGATATTGTGAACTTTACCTAAATTGCCACTCTAATGAAATACAAAAATTATGCACATATTATGCACATAAAATTTATAAAATATTTTTTAAAAATAACTAATTTTTATTTAAGTGACCTAATCATTTGGTGAATTTTCCTTAAAAGTACACGTTTAAAATCTCCATTCTTCTAGGGGTAGGGTGCGTTTCGTGGTAGTTTCCTTAGAAATAGGACATATTAGAGGTGCAAGTAGTGACTGGTTGGTAAGAACGTCATATTCAATTCTTTTGATATTTTTGGCTGATTTTTATTTAGCTTGCCACATGCCTAACTTACTGCCTTGTTTTTACAACTACCCACCATTGGGGTACATTGTTACAACTCTATTGGTTTTTTCATAACATTAACTCCACGCCTCCCTCCAGCCTCCCCCCCGCCCCCAACCTCTTTTTTTTTTTTCATTTGTCGTAATTCGTCTAGAACTCTTCAGGTAGGTTTTGAGTTCTCTTTTGAAACTAAACTAATCGTTTTTATCACAAGACACTTAAAAGGACCTATTTTCCATTTAAGCAAATTCACAAATATAAATGCCTTCTTTACTCCCTTGTTTTTCAACTACCCATAGTTTTCTATCTATATATATTCGACTACTTTTTGCCTAAGTTCCTCAACTATCACATCTAATTTGTCATTCGTTTTAAACAGACTTCCATTTGCTACTTGCATCAGTTAGGTATGTTAAAATTACGTTATGATTTCGGTGACTTTCCTTAGCTAAAGTCACTGTCAATGAATTGTCGACTCGTTCTTTAATGGAGTATACATGCAGTCATAGCCCTGATTCCTCCCCTCTACTTTGATAAAACTACTTAAAGATTATCCATCTTGTTTTTGCTATTTGATTTCTAAAAACATTTTAATTAGAAAAATTAGTTAAAATAAATAATTTTTTTTTTGTTTCTTTTAAAAAGGACTTTCAGTTGTGATAGAGGTATCTTAAACATTGTTAACGTACAGCTTTGAAGTAGCTAGGGGCATTTTGGTCTTTGACTTTACTCAAGTCTTCAATTAAAAAAAAATGACCTTCAAGTTTTAAAAATTGGGTAGATGACCTCCTCAGTTTTAATTATATTTAAAGCTTAATTAGACCTAAAAAACAACTAGACGTCCCAACACCTCGAGTTTCAAATATTACACTTTGACCCATGTCCAAAAAATAAAAAATTTCTCCCCCTCCCCCCACCCCCCCCCCCCCCAAATTTCCCACCCAAAATTTTTTCCCCTCTCTCTTCTTCTTCTCAAGCTCGTTGTTTAGCTTCTTCTTCAGCTAAACGTTCTTTCAGGCCCCAAATTCATACAATTTTATTCTGTAGCTATCACAAATCCAATTCCCATCTTCAGTTTGTCCTCATTTCGTGATTGTGGTCGTGGGAAGGTTTGAAATTTTTAATTTTTGTCTTTTTTCAACAGCTCAAATCTGTCGCTTGTGGTGTGTACATTGACATATAATTAGGTTAGTATCAGCTTCTTCGTGGTAGACGCAGTGTTTTATTAAGCTGGTAAGCTGCTTTATCATCTCCGCCATTATTTTTGTTCCATTAGAGCTCTTCTTTTGTTCATCGACCTGTTGTAGTATATTGTCGATTATACTTATATCTGTAAATTGAGCTGTGATGGGGGGGGGGGGGGGGAGGGGCTATGCAGTAGTGGATGTTGATTTCTTGGAGAAATGGGTAGAGACAACTAAATGCTGGTCTTGACATTCCAGTTCTAGTGCAACAGTACCTACTGCATTGAAATTGGATGGTACATTTGACGAGTCGATTGACAACGTCATTGAACGCGGACAATTAACCTGTGATCGAGGCGATGTGGCCATTAGTTATATGCTTGGTGCTGCACCTACGAGTGGGAAAATAGCTCATTCATTCATTAGGAATGACAGTGATTTGCGCATATACCTCCTAGATGTAAATGGTAATAGAAGTAGGCCAAGTCTTTATATTTCGATGGTCGAGGGATCCGCCCCAGCTTCATATGCTGCTGCAACATCTTCTCTTGTAGTTGATGATGATCAACGAGAAGACGTTTTTAGGCCTGTGTTTGAGGACAATGGAGATTATCCAGTGGGCGTGGATAAAGAGGAGAGTAACCACAGTTACGGAAGTGATGAATTTGAGTGTGAGGGGGCTGTTGAAACGCAGACCGATAAAATGCAGAGGGGTGTCTGCTGGAATAGAGTCCAGTAATATTCTAAATGATGGCACAGGTTTTTTAAGCGTAAAATATTCTTGAACAAGAATAAGGTGGTTTGCTCATTAAAATTAGCGGCGGTTAAGAAGATCTATACTTTCTGCACGAAAAAGAGTACAAAATTTTTGTATTATGTGGCATGTGCATCGACGAACTGCAAGTGGATGGTATGCGCTACCAAGTACAAAACTTATGAGATATTTAAGATCACCAAGTACTGTGGTGATCACACATGTGGGGTAGAGAATGCTACGAGCCACCATTCTCAAGCTTTGGCAAAGGTCCTCGCTCGTCTTGTTAAAAATAGGTTTATTGGAAACAAGGGTCCATCGACCAAAGATATCAACGCGACTGTTCTTCATGATCTGAAAACAAACGTTAGTTATTGGAAGACTTGGAAGGCGAGGAACATTGCAAGGAACATGGTGAGGGGGACGACGGAGCATAGGTACACTGCTTTAGATGCATACCGGCTAGCAATTGAAAGAGAGAATCCCGGAAGTCATGTTACACTGGCTGTGAATGATGACATGTCTTTTCGTTATTTTTTCGTATCATTTGCTGCTTGGATTAGAGGATATCAATATTTGAGAAAGGTAATATCTGTAGATGGCACTTATTTGTCGGGGCCTTACGAAGGTGTAATGTTGGTTGCGGTGGCGTTGGATACAGAGAAACATATTTTTCCATTGGCGTTTTGTGTGGTCGATGTGGAGTGCGATGATTCTTGGACGTTCTTCTTTCAGAACCTACAGGGTTGGTACCAGACAGTCTGGAGTTGTGCATCATCTCTGATTGCGCTAGTAGCATAGCTAACGGAATTTCATGGGTTTACTCTCAAGCGCATCATGGATGTTGCATGAGGCACCTCGCTGATAATATTCGTAAAATTTTAGGGGTGATTTCATGGATAATTATTATACTGCAGCTAAAACGTACAACCGCGAGATTTTCAATAAAGAAATAACAGAGCTTCGTAGAAAAAATGCAGCGGCTGCTGACTGTCTTGAGAATGAAGTTGGAGTAGGAAAATTGAGTAGAGCATATTTCCTGGGTTACAGGTACGACATTATCACCACAAATATTTCAGAATCTGTAAACTCAATGTTCTTGGACGAAAGGAAATTCCCGATGGTCGCACTATTTAATTCTATCAATGAGAGGTTCCATCAAATTTTCATGAAGCGTCGTGCGCATGTCAACAAGATGAACAACAACTTAAGTCCCTCGAATTGAGAATATGCTCAGGCAGCTTATGGAGGATTCCAGCTGTCTTGTGGCGTATAATCTTGACAATGGTGATTTTTCCGTTGTGAGAGAAAATGAGCCTCAGAACTCAAAACCAAGAAAACTACGAGTCTGGTTAGAAAAACCTGTACATATAGGCAATTTGACTTGGACATGATTCCGTGCATTCATGCGACGACAGCGATTCGTCTAGCCTTTGGAGATGAGTATGGTAGTGTTTTTTACAAGTACACTTCTTGGTATTATAGGAGGGAGACGTACCTATTTGCATATAGACAAAATACTCGTCCCATTCCTCCGGAAGAAGAATGGATTCTGCCTCGCGATTATACATCGACAACCATAAAGCCACCTCATGTTCAGCTCAAAATGGGCAGAAAAAGAGTTAAGCACATTCCATCGATGGGAGAAGAATCATACCCATCCAAGAAGAGAAAGAATATATGTTCAAAATGAAAACGAATCGGCCATAAGAAAACAACTTGCCCTCTTGCTCAAAACCAACAGTGATTTATTGTTATTTATTAAATATAATAATTTATTTATGAACATTTGTTATATATTGCTTGTCAATTGACTAATTGTGTATGTTCACTTCCTATTTACTTATGTTCACTCAATCTTATTGTTTAATATACCTAGATATGTTGATAATAGATTGTTGATGGGCTAACAATTGGTAGTTTTTGACGAAGTATGCGTAGTTTATAATCGATCATAATTTGGTTGGCAATAAACTTTAAGTAGCTTTATTCATATCTGCAGTTGGCAAATTTTTTTAGACGCACCAACTTATAAGATAATGTATAAAATATATTAAGATAATTATAATACACATCTTATAAGATAAGTTTGTATTTTTACTATATTGAATATTTTTTGTCAAAGTTAGCTATTCAATCATATACCAAAAGTGCATAGACTAAAGACAGAACTACATTTCAAAACAATGATAACTTTAGTGTTGTATATTAATAGGCGTGAACTTAATGAGTAAGTTTAGTAGATTGTGTGGTAGATAATATGTTATGTGTGTCAGTGATAAATGGGTGCACTGCCCCCAAGCTTCAAACATTGCGTCAGATTCAATGGAGGAAACAAAAAGTCTTACCGGGAGCAGTTAACAATCATGAGGGTTTACCCCCCCCCCTCCATTCCTTCACCTTCTTCATCTATAAATTGGAAAATTATTTGTTCATTTTATCATACACTTCCAACTACAATCTCAAATTTTCTGAAGTTTTTTCTGCAAAAAAATGGCCTTCCCTTCCCCACCAAGCCAAGATGCCATTCTCATCCGCCAAGCCCTGGATACTCTTATCCGACAGATGCACGAGGACCGCATGCGCCAGGAGATGAACATATGGATGCATCTGCGTGCAATATGCCGCCGCATCGGTTTAAACGCCGACGACTATATTACCCTCCCCAATTCCCCTTAAATTTTATGTTTTTAGTTTATGTATTTCTATTTTTTTTTATTTTACTCTAGTTTAAAGAGCTTTCTGATTAAAGAAAGCTCTTTTTTATAATTATTAAAAAAATATTAATGGAATAGGGGGATCTTTTTGGCCTGGCGGCTAGTTAATTTGGTATTTTTTGCCTTAAATTCTCTATTGTTTCACTGTTTCTGCGAGTTGTTTCATCGGAGAAGACAGCTTGATCTGTAAACATAATAATAGACCTGATCTACGTTGATAAACAAATGAACATAGAGACAAGAACATAGAGACGAGAACATAGAGACAATCAGACGAATTGTATGAGAAATTTCTGACTCAAATGAATAATAGACCAGTTTAGGTGTATAAACAACTAAACTACTAAACATTAAGACACGACAAGAGAGATTTCTAACATAGATATGATGAAGTAGATAATAAACCAATTGAAGTTATAAGCAACCAACATTATGACAAGGAAAAAGTGTAATTAACTGTAAAATGAAAATCTAAATCAGTATGGAATTAGCGATTGGTTAACAATCATCTGGATTGTAGATTATTTATAATTGTCTGTATAAAGGTTTATCATCGTTTACAATGAATAAGGAGTAAATTAAAGGTCGTCATTAATGTGTAATTAACCGGTGGTTGATTATATGATTGACACTCACCACTGCTAGACTTGAATTAATTAACAGACAAAACTTTTTTGTAATGAAATAATTATAATATCCAACAATGAGGTGAATTAAAATAAATAAATTATGAATGACCACGTGTCCCCGCTAATTTATCTGGATTTTATATGGTTGACAATCATGTTTATCAAAGTTTATCATCGATTACAATGAATAAGGATTAGACTGAAGGTTATTAGGAGGTTTTGTTATACCACCACCTTATCATTTGTGTACGTTAAATAATGAATGTAATCCAATGCTGGCTATCATTATTAAAGTGTTAGGATGTGTTAATCTGTATAACTAAATCAAAGCATTGCTTGCTTCTTACATCACGATCTTCTTCCATGCTTCGACAAACAAGTCTTGTTTTTTCAGAACCTTAACACTAGTATTCATTATAACATATATGCCATCTAATGTCTGTCCTTAGCAATGTTGTTGACCATTATGAAGGTACATTACGCAACAACATTGTCATGTGAGTGGTTTCGTAGTTCTTCGACCAATAAATTACTCCTTAATAGCTTTTAATATAGGTTTTTCATATTATTTTAAGAAAAACAATATGTGTTTATTATATACTGACCGAAAGTTGATAATAAAAACAGTGTAATTTGCGGTCGTCCATAATACACCCAATAAGTAAAAGTCATCTACAAATACCCTAGAGCCCGAAACCCAAACCCCAAGCACGTGAACCTAAATCCTAAACCCCAAATCCCAAACCCTAAATGCCAAATGTGCTCGTGATAATATCCTGAACGACATCATTTCAACGTACAGTTGTGCAGTAAGTCTAAAATAGACCAAACATATGTTGATTAGCATCTTCCAATTTGTTGTCTTTTTATTTTTTATTTTTCCAGCGGTAACTTTTTAACTTTTGTTTGCAACGGTAATAAATTATCTTTACATATAAATTGCCGACTAAATTATATTTCTCTCTCACCCTCTATTATCGACTACGATAATAAAATACAAATGTCTCAGACCTCGCAATCTGCATCATCTTCTTTGGTGGAACCCAATATATGTCATTGCGGTCAAAACGGGAAGATGAAAATATATCTAGGACCCAAACAAATCCTGGTCGCAGATTTTAGGGTTGTAGTACGCCGAAGGTAGGTAATTATTTACATCTAGTAAAATTTTCAATTAATACTTGACCAACGATGCTAATTTCTGGCCTGCTTAGGACAATTGTAGATGTGATTACTTAGGTGGCATTGGTGCTCCCAAATGCACACGAAAGTATACGTGGTCGACAAGTAATAAAGTGATAAATCGAGTATCGTTCCCACGAGGACTATTCAGACTGAATTCTAGCAAACAATTTCTATAAACTATTCAGAGATCTTTTACCAATAGTTGAGATTTTACTAACTAAAACAATAATTAAAATGGTAGAAATGAATTCAAACAATAGAGAAAAACTTGGTTGTTATCAGTAATAAGGAGACGGTCCAGGGTCAGAGTTACGAACAATCCAGTTGAGTTTTCCAATTGATTCCACTTCTTAAATCCCGGATTACTAACTAACAGAGTAAATGTACCCGTGAAAACCTTTCGATTCTTCACGGTCTGTGCAGGATACTCCAATCCCTATATGTCTATGGGTTGAATCACGTGCACGCATTAACGAATTCTGTAATTAGTTAAACTAGGCGAGCAAGTATATGTCTATCCCACCCACAAATTGGTTTCCCGATGCCCGGGTTCACAAACTAGTCCTATTCTTTCTTATTACGTAATTAAATTCCCTGTTTCGAGTTCAATCTAAAAACCATAGATAATGCGTAATAATCAGGCCCTGACAATTACACAAGTGAAATCAAGAAAGAATAACTAATCCGTTATGGGATTCAATTAATAGAAATCAATCTTCAAACATCAACTTTTATGAAATACTCTAACCCTAGAACAATAGATTTAGCCACGCATACTCATAATAACAACACAAAGATTTGATGAAATAATGATGTAATAGATTAATGGAAGGAAGAAAAACCCTTGTTCAAGATGTTATGAGCTCTCCAATTTGCTCCAAAGTCTGAACTCTCATCAAAAACTAAGTAAAAGAGTATTTATAGAGTTTACAAAGGCCTAGTAATAAGTTAGACCCAAGCCTAGACAAGATAGGAAGTAAAAATCCGCTCCAGGGGTGCTATAACGGGCGCCCCGCGCCTTGTAACGCGCTGGGACAAGCAGAACCCATCGAAATATGCACGCTTTTGCCACGCGCCGCGCAGCCAAACGCGCCAGAAGCTGGGCGCTTTGGCCGGCGCGACGCGCCTCCTGTGGCGCCCAGCCAAACTGCTCCTCTCTTTGCTCCTTTGCTCGCTCGTGTCGTGCCTTCGTGTGCTCGATCCAATCCTCAATCAAAATCCAATATTTTCTTTCTCGATCATGCTCTTTAAGGATCCAATTGCACTTCATAACAACCTACATACACACGACATAAAATTAGTGCAAAACCACATTCATCAACTAGAAAACGCGCGAATAAAGTACTCAAACATGAGGAAATATTAAGGAAATATAGGCATAAAATGCCAAACATCACCACCCCACACTTGAACCTTTACTCGCCCTCGAGCAAGTCACAACTAACTTGCCAACCTAGGTAAAACAGGTCTGCCTATGACTATGGTTGATACCGACCATTGAACCAATGCACACATGACTACTATGGATCCACAAACATGCCAACAATTTACCAAACTCAAAAATATGAGAACAACCACCCCAAAATAGCTCAAATGTACAAACTCAACTCATTGCAACCATGCTCCCACAAAATCACACCTATCTACTCAACCAAGAAGCCATCAACTTCACCTATTTCATGCAAACCATGTGCCCTCACCAATATGAAGCAATAGAGTGCCCACCAAAGATCACACACAACAATAAATATCATGAATAGAACGGGGGCAATAACTAATGAATTCACTCACTCTCATGAAAGTCTCACATGTCACACACAATGTACCATAGGCTTGCCCATAGTGTAGGACTCCACTAATGTAAGCTCACTCCAATCGGGATTAACTATGACTTTAAAGGTCGTAATGTAGGCTAAGGGGCGGGTGGAATACATATGGTAATAGTGACTACCTCCCTAAGCACTTTAATACATCACATTCAAATTAAGCACAATTCTCATCAAGCCACCCAATCAACAACTTTCACACACACCTTCTCAACAAGTAGCAATTTTTCTTTTAAGCACACATTAGCAAGGAATGGATATTCTTTTTCTCTTTATTTCTTTTTCCACAATTTTTTCTTTTCTTTTCAATTTCATTATTTTCCAACCTTGCCAATGCTCATAAACAACTACTACACAATTCATTCAAATATTCCCCTTCATTAGTTCCACTCAAAAACCTCCCAATATTCAACCACAACTCCACAATAAAACAACATTATCAACTAAAGTGCTTAAGGAGTAAAGGGCCAAAAGAGAATAATTTAGAACAAGTGGGTAGGCTCGGGGTGTGGGTGCCAACAAAAAGGGTCAACGAAATCACAACAACAATTTTTTTCCAAGGTGTATATGTAAGGGTAGGCAAATCAAAAGAAGGCCTTGTATCATTTTCCGACTAGACCAAACCTAGGATTTCGCTTTGCACACACACGGGGCAAGTTCTAGACATTGATATGCAACATGGAGTAAACAAGAACATGCCGCACACACACATCGCACATGATCCACACAAAAAGGTTCCATCAACAATTCTCAACCAAGCATCTAGAGTGCAACTTGTGGAAAATTAAGCACTAATGCACAAAGGTTCACAATAAAGTCAAGCAAGTGGACTCAAGCATCTCAAGGGGGTCGTTCTATTTTTTTCCTAGGCATGCATCACAATTTAAAATCCAAGAACACCGCAATTAGCACATGCCATAAGTTCAAGTACACTGGTATCAAACAAATCAAAGGCACCTAGCATTCTACCTATTTCCTTCGTCTAGGGTCACCTATACTAACTATCCTAATCCTAAAAATAAAAAAAACTACCCGGTTCAAAGGTCTCCCCGTGGAAAAGAACCGAGGCCATAAGAAAAACCACGGGGTGGATGACATGTATCACTAATAAAAACTAAAAGGAAAATCTTTTTGGAATTTTTCATTGATTTTCTAATTTTTTTTTCATTTATTAAAGCAAGAAACAAATCAAAATAAAGTCAAGTGACAAAAGAAAAGTCCTACGGTACATGCATCCCTAACCTCAAAAATAGATAAAAGGGTAGTTCCCCACCCCACACTTAAACTAAGCACTGTCCTCAGTGCTAAAAATAAGAAAGTGCAAGGGTAAAGAAAACTTCCCTGAAGACTCTAGTCCTTGGTGCTAGCATCTTCCAAGCTTTCATATAGTATGAGGTACTCAGACTTCCCTCATCAAGTCATCAATATTAGGCAAGGGTGAGGACACCCCACACTTAGCCTCGACATTACATGAACCTGCAATCCAAGGAAAAATAAAAACTACGTGACACTATAAATAAAATAATACAAGTACAAACTCGGGTTGCCTCCCGAGAAGCGCCTTAGTTAACGTCGTGGCACGACGACACTTTTAGCTCACTTCCAGCATTTACGTCTTCTCTTCTTACGACGAACTTTTGCTTTCTTCCCTTCTTTGAGAGAACCCATCTTCAATTTCACATTTGGTTTACTTCCATGTTCTTGTTGGACACATTCAATCATAGAACACTCTTCAATTTTAGCTATGTGCTCCTTCTAAGTATACACCTTGAAAGTAACCTTCCCTCCATGCGCTCTAACAGTCATCTCACCCAGCTCCATGTCAATAATTGCCTTCGAAGTGACTAAGAATGGTCTCCCCAAAATGATTGGAGCTTCTCGGTCCTCTTCATAATCTAGGACTATAAAATCAGCAGAGAATGTAAACTTACCAACTTTAAGCAACACATCCTCCAACTTACCATCAGGGTGAGTGAGAGATCCATCTGCCATCTTAAGAGAAACTGAAGAGGGCTTGATTGCTCCTAGCCCTAACCTTTTGCAAACAGACAGAGGCATGAGATTTATGCTCGCACCCAGATCACACAATGCATTAGTGATATTATGCCCTCCAATGGTACAAGGAATAGTAAACCTCCCAGGATCCTGAAGTTTTGGAGGTAGCTTGCTCAAGATTGTGCTACACTCCTCAACTAACTCAACTGTATCTATCTCTTGAGGCTTTTTCTTCTTGACTAAAATATCTTTTAAAAACTTCACAAAGGATGGCATCAATTCAAACACATCAGTCAAAGGAATATTAACTTGAAGTTCTTTCAACATACTCACAAATTTTTGATACTGGGCCAGATCCTTCGATGGTATAAGTCTCTGCGGGAATGGTGGAGGCGGCAGAGATGCCTCCTTTCTCTCTTCTTTCTTCTTTACCTTCTCCATTTTTTCAACCTTTTCTATTTCAGCTCTCTCTTCGGACTTGGCCATCAGCTCTCCACCTTAAATTAAAGTCACTACAAGACATTGTTCAGGCTCTTTTTTAACATTACTTATTTCTCCCACCAACTGCCCCAACTGGTGCTCCAGGTTCTTATGAGCATTGGCAATATCTTGTATGGCCACTGCATGGGCTGCAGTGTCAGCTATCATTTTCTGCTGGCCCGCCATTATCTGCCTTAGCATATCTTCAACTGAATTGCTAACCTGCTATGGTGGAACTGAAAGTGGGTGGTAATTATTCGGGGCTCTCGTATTGCCTTGATAATAAGAATTACCAAACTGATTTTGACCCTGCAGCCTGTTTTGATTACCCACGTAATAAACTGACTCTGGATTAGAGGAGCAAACCTCTGTAGCATGGTCTTGACCACAAACCTCACAAAAACTCTGTAGCTGTTGTACTGGAGCCACTGGTTGTTGAGTCTTTGGCAGAGCTAACTTGCTAATTTGATTGGAAATAGCATCCATCCTCGCCCTTAGCTCTGAAACTGCATCTAATTGAAGTACCCCTGCAGATTTCTGTGTAATAGCTCTACCATCTCCCTGCTAATCAGGATTGCTCTGCGAAAATTTATCTAGTAAATCATAAATTTGATCAAAATTTAAGGCCAGTACTTGGCCTCCAGCAGCAACATCAACCACGATCTTAGTGTGTTGGTTCAACCCCTCAACAAAAGTGTGTGCAACAACCTCATTGGATTGGTTATGGTGTGGACAATCTCGCAATAAAGCTTTGAATCGCTCCCAGGCTGAATACAAAGACTCTCCTTCTAATTGTCTGAAGGACATAATTTCACTCCTCAGCCGAGCTGTCTTGGCAGATGTATAAAATTTAGCCAAGAACTTCTTAGCCAAATCCTCCCAAGTAGTGATAGACCCAGACTTTTCAGCCTTTAACCACTTCCTTGCTGCCCCAATCAGTGAAAACGGGAACAACGTCAAGCGAACATAATCAACAGGAACTCCCTTCGGTGTGTAAGTACCACTGATCTCCAAGAAATTCTGGATATGTTGTTGTGGATCCTCACTAAGTAATCCAGCAAATTGTCCAGTCACATGTAACAGTTGTATCATGCCGGACTTAATCTCAAAGTGCCCGGTGATTTCAGGCTTAACTATGCTCGAGGTTACTCCCTCCAGGCTGGGGAGAGCAACATCTCGCACAGCTAAAGCTTGTTCTGCTGCCATTCCTGTAGGTAAAGATCAAGCAGGACCTAATACCTGAAACAACACAAAACTCAAAACAAAAATTAAACCTGAATAGAAAATAATAAACTGTTCAAAAAGAAATCAGTCAATTGTTTAGTCCCCGGCAACGGCGCCAAAAACTTGATGCTCCCAAACGCACACACAAGTATACGTGGTCGACAAGTAATAAAGTGATAAATCGAGTATCGTTCCCACGAGGACTATTCAGACTGAATTCTAGCAAACAATTTCTATAAACTATTTAGGGAACTTTTACCAATAGTTGAGATTTTACTAACTAAAACAATAATTAAAATGGTAAAAGTGAATTCAAACAATAGAGAAAAACTTGGTTGTTATCAGTAATAAGGAGACGGTCCAGGGTCAGAGTTACGAACAATCCAGTTGAGTTTTCCAATTGATTCCACTTCTTAAATCCCGGATTACTAACTAACATAGTAAATGTACCCGTGAAAACCTTTCAATTCTTCACGGTCTGTGCAGGATACTCCAATCCCTATATGTCTATGGGTTGAATCACGTGCACACATTAACGAATTCTGTAATTAGTTAAACTAGGCGAGCAAGTATATGTCTATCCTACCCACAAATTGGTTCCCCGATGCCCGGGTTCACAAACTAGTCCTACTCTTTCTTATTACGTAATTAAATTCCCTGTTTCGAGTTCAATCTAAAAACCATAGATAATGCATAATAATCAGGCCCTGACAATTACACAAGTGAAATCAAGAAAGAATAAGTAATCCATTATGAGATTCAATTAATAGAAATCAATCTTCAAACATCAACTTTCATGAAATACTCTAACCCTAGAACAATAGATATAGCCACGCATACTCATAATAACAACACAAATATTTGATGAAATAATAATGTAATAGATTAATGGAAGGAAGAAAAACCCTTGTTCAAGATGTTATGAGCTCTCCAATTTGCTCCAAAGTCTGAACTCTCATCAAAAACTAAGTAAAAGAGTATTTATAGAGTTTACAAAGGCCTAGTAATAAGTTAGACCCAAGCCTAGACAAAATAGGAAGTAAAAATCCGCTCCAGGGGCGCTATAACGGGCGCCCCGCGCCTCGTAACGCGCTGGGACAAGCAGAACCCATCGAAATATGCATGCTTTTGCCACGCGCCGCGCAGCCAAACGCGCCAGAAGCTGGGCGCTTTGGCTGGCGCGGCGCGCCTCCTGTGGCGCCCAGCCAAACTGCTCCTCTCCTTGCTCCTTTGCTCGCTCGTGTCGTGCCTTCGTGTGCTCAATCCAATCCTCAATCAAAATCCAATCTTTTCTTTCTCGATCATGCTCTTTAAAGCTCCAATTGCACTTCATAACAACCTACATACACACGACATAAAATTAGTGCAAAACCACATTCATCAACTAGAAAACGCGCGAATAAAGTACTCAAACGTGAGGAAATATTAAGGAAATATAGGCATAAAATGCCAAACATCAGGCATGATGGTCCGCATGCTCAAGAAACAAGAGAAATTCTGTCACAATTAGTCTCCAAGGCATAAGGAGTGGCGAGGTTTGATTTCACTCAAAAGATCCATAAATATGAAGAACAAGTAAAGCTTCTTTGATTGCTGCTTCTCGAGGCTGAGGAACAGAGGGATTTGCTCAAAAGCCAATTCAGGAAAGTTCAAATGGAGAAGGAACAAATCCAAGTGCAGTTGAAAGAGGTTGAGATGCAGAGGGATTGATTTAAGAAGTTGGTGCATAGGCTTCTTATCAGAGCATTATTTTGCTTAGTCTGTAAATGGTGGGTCTAGTTAATTTTGTTAATGTGATAGCATTTTAATTGTCTTGTTTGTTTGATTGATCACTGTGAACTATGTGCACTTTTTCACTGTTTGTTAAATTTATATAATAAACCATTCGTGGTAGACAATCAGAATCACAGGTGGAACAATAAAATCAAACTTAAAATATGGAGATTTAAGATTTTATAGACCTGCATTGGTGGAGAATAAAAAATACAATTGAAACTAAGATTAACAATACGATGATTCAGTACTAAAGGTTAAACATAAAAATAAACAACATTACTTTCTCAGATAACACATACAACTAGTTTGGTAGATTAACGTCGTCCATGACATTTGCTGCATTTGGTGGAGATGCGTATTCCTCTATGATGTTTGCCTCACGATGTGGTGGTACACCAAGTGCATCAAGTCTATGGTTGATCGCTTTGAATTGATTTAACCTGTCATAGGTGTCTCCCCATATGATATCATTATTCCTCTTCATTCGCTACCAAAGATAACCAACCTCGCTTTGCAAAAATGATTTTGTTTGCACGATTTCACACCAGTTGGATGGTCAGGCTATTTTGGTAGACTAATTATAGTTTGAATGTAGAAGTTCGAATTAGAAATAGAATAGGAGAGAAAAACATATTTGAGCGGTTTATATAGAGACGACCATGAAGAGTTGCAACCCTAGTGAGAGTGACCACTTATTGCACCAATTAGATTCTGGCACACGCTTCTATTATCTACGACACAGTCTACTTTGTTTATTGGCTAACTTTCACGTCTATGCACATTTGGCCTATGCTTGAATAGTGTCCAACTCATATAGTATAAATTCAACTATATAGTGGAAGATGCATAAAATTACAACTATAGCCAATAGGTAGGTCTGTTCAATGATAGAGCTATAGCAGTGAACAATCAACTTGAGTGGTTCACCAGAAATTTTAAATTATTTAGGGATCCACGATGATTGCTTGCATTTTAAACCCTAGCAAAATGAATTGAGCAATAATGGTTGATAAATGAAACATGTAACACATTATCACAATGGATTGTCAACAATAATGGGTTCTAAACGAAATATCAAACACATTAGCACAATGGATTGTCAACCCTTTAATATTCAAACATCAGCAGCAAAAATAACTGACAAGACTTAAAAATATACGTGTTAACTATTGTTCATCAAAACACAAACCACTGACAAATCAATTTTTGTTCTCATCATTATCAATAAATTCTTTGCTCAAACTCTTCAAGACACCCGCAATTTTATAGTTGGGGTTTTCAACATGTTCTCCAGCCCCTCCATTCAAGTTATCTTCCAATGCAGCATGGGATGGATCCTCCACTTCATAAAAATTTTCCTCAGCATCCTTACCATTTTCCATCAGCACTTCAATATAATTCACAGTGGCTTCATCTCCAACAGTGGCATTTGTGGCATCAACTGTCTTTGGATGTCATTGTTGGCATCAACTTCACCATCAACTACATTGGTATTGACACTAGCATTGGCACTGGCATCCATTTTATCATCAACTGCATCATCCACTTCATCAAATCTATACTTTTTCTCAGAATTGAAGTGGTATTTGCATTGGTACCACAATCCATTGCCTTCCTTTTTTTTTTTTTTTTTTTTTGCCTCATCAACCACGCAGACGGATGGTACATGCATTTGCATACTGACCTCTTCCGTTGTTCCGCTACCAACTTAGCAACATTAGCCAATTTGGCCTCCACTACTTTTAGCTTAGCGAGCACATCACCCAAAGAAGTACCTGCAGATCTGACACCACCACTTGAAGGACCTGCACCTTCACCAACAATTCCTGTACAAGCTCCACCAATATCTACATCACGTCTTGCATCTTCTTCTCCATCTACGTCCTTATCATCTTCATCAGCAAGATTCAGAGCAGACTTCTTGATGGCTGTGGCCCCCTCCAATTCAGCCCTAAGGGCATCCACCGGCGCATCCTCAACTTCATCTGCATAGGGCATAGATAAATCCTCCCACCCCGAGCTCACCTCTTGATCAGTAGAGAATAAGTAAGGACACACGATCTGGATATAAGTCGAGCAAATTAGTACTTTTTGTTACATATTTAAAAAATATTTAATGACATGAAAATAGCGGAACGTTACCTTGATTTTATCTTCTCCTGCCAAGAATGGATCGAAGGATATAGGCACCCTTTTTCTGTACCATTTGAGCATCCGAGGGCACGACATAGGAGACTGATCTGTCAGTGCAACTCTCCTTCCATTGACAGAAAATGCTTCATTGACTCAATATGAAAAATTAAATCAGAGTACGAAAAAAATGAAAACTAAACAATCAACTAACTATTGGTTTATTGTAGACTTACAAAAAATGCGCAGGGGAAGCCAAAAAGAGCATATCCAGGTGCTTTTCCTTTCTCACTAAAGCTTTTATAATGCTTTGCCATGTCAAGCTTGGGCTTCAAATATTGAATTGCCAGCTCGAAGCACAACCTGCCCCTCGAAGCACAACCTGCCCCATGGATACTTGGAGAAGAACTCCAGATCATCAACCATACAAATCCATTCCTTTTCAACTGACTTTGAAGTATCCTTTGCCATCAATATCGTGTGGAGAAACCACAAAATACACAACTTCAATTGGTCCTCTTTGTCAAATCTACCAATTTCCAACAACCTCAAAAGCCTCGATGATGTCACTTTAGCTATTCCATCACCCGAGTAATTGTAAGTTAGTTCGTCATAAAATTCCTTACCTTTTCTCACAACTTTTTTCTTTTCTTTATCGCTGGGTAATACCCCACACTCCAACCCAGTCATAAGAGCAAACTACCTAAGCCCAAAACAAGTTGGCTTCTCATCAACCATGAACCATATCTCACGATGCTTTCTATCCTTTATTCTATGCAGAAGTAGGGAGTGGACCATCTGTCCATTGAAAGTCCAAAATCGGGACATTCCAAGACACATACTCCTTAAATTTCTTTTTCCAGTTTCAACCTTTTCAACAACTTGTTGAATTCATAAATTTTTTTTTATGGTAGATCAAACAGATATCTTCGAAGGAAAAGAAGAAATTTCATCAAGCCAAGTTTTAAGTCGATACCTTCGAACGTTGATTTCCTTGATGCATCGGGTCACTGATAAACGGTCCGATTCACACTCACTCTCCCTGGTATCATCCCCTTCTTGATCAGTTTCTTCATCACTTTCTACTTCTTCTTCTTCTTCTACTTCTTCACTTTCTTCTTCAGTTTTTTCTTAACCTCCTTCTTCTTCTTCTTCTTCTTCTTCTTCACCACTTTCATCTTCTCCTGATTCATCTCAATTTCCTTTCTCACGAGTAGACTCACTTTCTCTATCATCATCACCACCTTCATCCCTACTTTCCTTGTGTTTTCCTTGTTCGGAGAGTTCACCCGCTTGAAAATGATCGATGTCAGCCAAAATATCTTCAGTTTGGGATTCGACTCTGGCCTCGAAAACCACAATATCTTTTGCAGAGTGATTGTCATCTGCAACTGAATTTTTATCGCTTTTAGGAACTTCACTTTCAGCCACTTTACCACTTGTAGACTGATTCTTATCTGCTCCTGCATTTTTAACACTCTCAGGACCTCCACCACTTGTGGATTGATTGTCCTCTACTTCTAGATATTTATCAAGTTTTAGCAACTTCAGTTTCATCTCCTCCACCACGTGGAGATCGATTGTCACCTTCTGCCGAATGTTTATCAATCTCAGCAACATCAGTTTCATCTCCTCCACCACTTGGAAGTCGATTGTCACCTTCTGCTGAATGTTTATCAATCTCAGCAACATCAGTTTCAGGAACTATAACGATTTTATTGTCATCTTGTTCAGCTTGCTTCTTCTTTGCCCGTTGTACTTTTAATTTTATTCTTAAGCTATTTCTAGCTCTTGGAGGAGCTGTAGTGAGTAACTTTGGTCTCGCCATTACTTTAACTATACACACAACCAGTTAAATCAATGTCTAAATAAACCCATTTCATCTAAAAGAAAAAACCTAAATTCTTCGAAAAACACCATTGACATTTCTTCATAAGCTCTAAAACTAACAAAGAAGAACCAGAAAAAATAAACTATAATGATATTAGTATTTCTCACCTGAATAAATCGGAATTTCTCGAAATTGCTTCAACTGCTACTTCTATCTTAAAAAACGGGTGAAAGCTATGCAAGATTTTGAAAGTTGAACGGTAATGACAGTAAAATAAATGGAAGAAAAGATGAAATGCTTTCTAAATTGGAAGAGAGGGAAGGAAAATTTGGTTAAAAATTGTCCAAGACCCGTTTTTTATTTTTGACCCGCTATATGACCCATTTTTGATTTTGTTTATATACTTTCCTACAATGTTCACTTTTATCCACAAGTTTTTCTATTTCTAATCAAGCCCCTGACCTTCATTTAACCTCATTTAACTATTTTTCTCTAAAAAAATAAGTCAAAAAAGAAGAGAAGATCATTTAATTAAGTCAAGTTTTTTGAAGGTCTTTAAGTTAAATCTTCTCAAGCAGCTACCACAATGATTTTCCATTAACAATGGCTCAAACGTGACTGAATGATACATGCCAATTAGCAAAAGACAAATGATCTTTCCAAGAATATATTATATCTGATTTAAATAGCATCGAGAACCTCGTATAGGTGAAAATCATAATTTAATAAGTTTCAACAGATAACCTGAGTTGAGATTCTTCTACTTTTTCGGTATCAACAGACAAATAGTTTCTTAAATTGGAATATAGTAAACTATAGAGCACCTATTTGTTTTTTAAATTAGCAGGCATCTGAGCAACATTTAGTTGAGTGTAAAAGAAACAAAAGAGTATTTGAAATTTAAAGAAGTATTTCTTATTGCTAAAGATGGGCAATATATGTGGCGATGTTGTTTTTCTTTCTTTTTCTTTTCTATTTTGAAAAATTATCTTTTCGACACTACGTCTAATTCTATTATGTGAGTCGCATCTTCATAGTAAATTGAAGGATTTGATAAACAAAAATCCAAAATTTTGGGACGTCATTTCATCTTTGATTCGATGGCGTTGTTCTTGTTATTCCCTACATAAAACCTGCCACAATATTTATAACTATTGCCAATTTGTCATTTAAAGCAATTCATTATTTTTACCTGAAAATGAGTGATGTACGCATGGACGGTGCACAAAAAGGGTGTGAGATTTGTGGTTTAAGCAAAGAAGACGAAATTGTAGGCTAAAATATAGGTAAGTTTATTTTGGGCAAGTTCTACTACAAATAAATTAAAGAAAGTTAAGTCATGTCCAATATACGTACATATTAGGATCGATATTAGTAGATGCTTAGTTGAGATGGAATATCAAAATATTACAAAATTGTACTGGTGAGGTAAAGTAATAATTCTTAGCTAAATGTCTTGGCTTTGAGTTAGAATTAAGTCGCATTTGATAAGTAGTATTTCAATCATGAAGTAAGATTTTCAAACATGAATTTCGATTAGTCGAGCCTGGAACATAATCGTACAGCATATGAGAACTCAAAGAATAAGTCAAAACTTAATATGTTAGGATTAGTGTCTTGCGTTGAGGGGTCGAGTTGATATAATCATCGTATGAACTACTAGTTTTCTTTGGAGTTAAGGTAGGCTAGAATTTAATTTTTTATAAGCAATAAGTCTGACTAATTGTCAATATCCCCTTCCTTCATGTATTCACTTTTTCAATTTTAATTTACAAGGTAGAGGATAAGGATATAACCCACTGCATCTCAAAATGATGAGCTGATCCAGGATCTGAATTAAAAAAGAAAAAGATAAGACATAATTGTTGATTTATCCAGGAGTCCACCCAACTCTTTATCCATCTACACTTCAAATATTCAGTTGTAGACCGAAGGGGCGGTAATTATGATGTCTCATTTGGTTGAAACAATATGAATTGTTTTCGAGTTAATAACCTAAATAGTCATTCAAATTTAACAAATTACTTATCAAAATTATTTTTGTTTGTTTTGTATCAACAAAGTCACTTAACTTACAACATTATCCTACAAAGTCTATCCTAGCTAGAAAATTAAAGGGATAATTAAATATACTTCTCCTTAAGTTTAATTTTATAACATTTGTCATTGTGATTTATGATATTATACCTTCCTCTATTTAAATTATTTTCTTTGTAATAGTCCTTTTGACATGTTTATCATTAATATAAAAAAATATGATTTGACTAATTTATCTTTTCTTATATATTATTTTGTTTAATTGATTTTGTAAGTAAGCTTATGTCATAAATAAATTTCTTGCCGATATTATATAGGGATTTTTTTTTTCAGAATATTTACTTGCGAATTTTTTAGGATTGATTTTTTTAGTTGTGAATTATCTTGGAATGTTATTGTGGATTACTTAGGGATTTAATAATACTTGCAAAATGTTCTTGTGAAATTTTTTCATAAAAAACTACAAGAATACCGTTATTATCAATATTTTTTTATGTAAAAAATTCTTTGGATTTACTTGGGGATCTTCACAAAAAATTACTTATGGATATTTCACTATCATTATCCACAAGAAAATTCCTCATATTCACGAATTTTTACAAAGATATTATTATGAACTTCTAGCATTTCGCGCAACAAAATCTGCATATAAATTTCGCGCGGATAAAAGATTTCCTCATAATAAAGTTCCATCTAATTATCAGAGAATAATTTACCTAAGAAATTATAGATCTGCATGTAATAGTAACATATGGAGGTTATGAAATATTTTATTGGGGAAAGATCCACATGCATAATTTGCTCATACCCCATAATAAAATTCACATATAATTCATATTTTTCTGTGATTGTGAACAATAATGTCACGACCCAACTTAGGGCCGCGACGGATGACCAACACTAAGTGTCGATCATCACTAATCCTACTGATAATATGCTAACCATTATAACTGATAAACAGAATAAGCATAAACCTAGCTGATAAGGAGTATGCAATGCAAATAGCTGACAAGGCTAACATAAGCTGACATACATAATATACTGACTGCACCACACAGGGACATATCTACAGGCCTCTAAGAGTGATGAACTGAATATACAAAGGACGAGATAAGGCCCCGCCATACCCAAACTGGCTGACTGTACACATACCAAAAGATAAGTAACTCCGGGAGTAAGCGGAGTGACTCCAGTAGCTGATAGATGGCCTACTAACATGGTCCAAGCATTGATCTATCTGCACCTGCGCGGCATGAAACGCAGCGCCCCAGAAAAGGGCGTGAGTACGATATGTACCAAGTATGTAAGGCATGAGAATATAATATGTCATAGCTGAATGAAACTGTAAGGCTGCAATATAGATATGTAAATATGAGCTAGAGCATAGCAATATAGCTGGAAATCTGAAGAACGTACTAAACATGATCTGAATATAAACTGAAGTCTAGCTGAATCTGGAACTGAAGACTGAGCTGAACTATACTGATAAATAACTGTAATATGACTGATAGTTGGTTACTAGAAACTGGAACTGATAACTGTCAACTGATACTGACGCTAAGAACTGGTGGCTGATAACTGAGAACTGATAACTGTCAACTGATACTGACGCTAAGAACTGGTGGCTGATAACTGAGAACTGATAACTGGTACCGAGCTAAAGCTGAACTGTTATCTGAACTGGTACCTGCCTGGTGTTATGGGCTATATCCCCCCAAATCAGGTAACTGAACATCTGAACTAGTACCTGTCTGGCGTTATGGGCTGTATCCCCCCAAATCAGGTACTGAAAACCGGAACTAGCCTCATGTATAATCATGCAGTGCATATTGTGGCTATATACGCATATATAACAAACCTGGTGGGTGTTATGGGCTATATCCCCCCCAGCCAGTAATATCTAGTCTCTCTGGTCAGAGTGTGTGAATGACACCCGGTCACACTAGGTGTTTCAACTCCCGCCTGAACCAGAGGGGCTGTATCCCCCAGACGGGTAGTATCACACGCGACCGGACTGTGTGTCCAATGTCCAACCTCTATGGGGGACTCCAAATCACACATAACATGATCACAATATAAGCATAAGCATGTATGAGGCATAACACATGTGGCAACAATATATATGGACTCAAAGGAATGATAAGAAAACTCTGGATGGAACTATAGACACAACCTGAAACTTAGAATTTATCTAACTCTTTGATTTTTATAAAAATTTCGGCAGAGTTTCCACTGAAACTGGATGGTCCGCAAAACAGAACCAGCACTATACTATACACGGGAATGGATACCCGGATAAACTGATAACATAAACAAATTAACTGGATAACAAGATGAGAGTGGCGTAACAATTCCACGGATGTACAGAATTTCTAGACAGTATTGCATCATAGTTTTGAGGGTGCAGATAAAGGTTATAGACCTCATGGTCTTCATGAAAGTTGTAGAGATATGTCTTGGGATTCTGTAGATTCTTAAATCATCTTAATATCAATTTTGTATCAGGAGTTATGATCAATATACTAACAACTGTCCAAAGTTCAAAACAATTTTCCAGATTTTGAAACGTTTTGCCTTTCTGATTTGGACGTCTTTCACCTTGGATTTTAGTACCAAATTAAGTATATACAAGGTTTCCTTGGTACCATACAAGTTTCTCACAAGAAAAACTAAGTTTAGAACTAATAAAAGCTTCAAAATCTAAAAGATACATGCCTTGCCAAAAGAAAGGTTTAGCCTTACATACCTTTGATGTTTCTAGCTTCTAAACTTCGTTCCTTTGAATTCCACACCTTCTAAAGCTTAAACAAGCTATAATATAGAATTTAGATACTTTACTTAGCTATGAAGTAATTCTAAAACTCAAACTATAGACGAAATTGAAGGTAGCATAATGTTACCCTAATCGCGTAGAGCGTTTTGACGCAATCTGTCTTCAATTTCGAGCTAAGATCAATGTTCTTTCTTCAAAAACATCAAAATGTCTTTAGCACCCAAGAGAACACTGTTTCTATCACTAAGTTTCTGGAAATGACGAGATGGAGGAGGTTTTTTTCCTTTTATACTCGAAATATTTCAGTTACAGTCCTCTTTTGCGCTTATGGCCTTTTTTCTGGTCTGACTTCTGATGCTCATATATTTTTATCTATAAGTTATATGAGCAAACCGTTAAAAGTGTTGGAAACTACACTCCAAGACCTTTAATTTGGTATATGATATGTCCCCAAAAGACTTCATATAACACATGAAATTAATTGCTGAAAAAGCTCTGTTACAAGGCAATTCCTTAGTCGGTTTTTCCGCAACTTAAATCTGATTTTTCCCAAAATTTATATTCAACATATAAACATCATATATGGTCATATTATTACTTTAAACTCACTTAAATCATTCTTAACATGATATTATAATGATATACGTCAATTTAGACGTACGGGGTGTAACAATATTCCCCCGTTAGGAACATTCGTCCTCGAATGTTAAATGAAGTATGTAGAAGCATTAAGCAACGATCTGTTACATACTCGAAGAATCTGCCTCTTTAAATTGCAACTGGCACCTCCTTATTAGTCAACTGTTCTGTAATCTGTACATCCTCTACTGGTACAACTCTAGAAGGATCTCTGACACATTTTTTTTTAGCATGGAAACATGGAATACTGGATGTACCTCCTGAAGGTCTGCTTGAAGGTCTAACTCGTAGGCTACACGCCCAACTCGCCTGATAATCTGATATGGACTAATAAATCTAGGGCTAAGCTTTCCCTTCTTTCCAAATCTCATAACGCCTTTCATAGGTGATACTTTCAGGAATACCTAATCGCCAATATGAAATTCTAAATCTCAATGACGATTATCTGCATAGGACTTCTGTCTGCTCTGCACTGCTAATAATATTTCCCTGATCAACTTGACATTATCAATTAATTGTTGGATTAAATCTGGACCTATCAATTGAGACTCGCCAACCTTGAACCATCATATAGAAAACCTGCATCTGTGCCCATGCAAAGCTTCATATGGCACCATCTGTATGTTAGAATGATAGCTATTATTATATGCAAACTCTATCAACAGTAGATGATCACTCCAGCTGCCTCCAAAATCTAACACGTAAGCTCTAAGTATATCTTCTAATGTCTGAATGGTCTGCTCAGACTGTCCATATGTCTGGGGATGAAATTTTGTTCTCGGATTCACTTGTGTCCCTAAACCTGTCTGGAACGATCGCTAGAAATTAGCTATAAACTGGTGCGCCCCTGTCTGAAATAATAGATACTAGAATACAATGTAGGTGCACTATCTCTCTGATATAAAGTCTGGCATAATCCTCTGCTGTATAAGTAGTTCTAACAGGCAAGAAATGGGCTGATTTAGTAAGCCTGTCAACTATAACCCAAATAGAGTCATACTTGCTCCGCGTACGGGGCAAGCCTGTAATGAAGTCCATATTTACTGCTTCCCATTTTCATGATGGAATATCGATTTCCTGTAACAAACCACTAGGTTTTTTATGCTCGACTTTAACCTGCTGGCAGTTAGGACACTAACCACTATGCCACGCTTCATTTCATCCCAACAGTAAAACTGCTTAAGGTCATGATACATCTTAGTCATACCAGGGTGAACAGTGTATCTGGAATAATATGCCTCGGACATAATCTATCCACGTAAATTTGCAACATCAGGAACACAAAGTCTATCTTTATACATGAGAACCCCGTCACTAGTAACCCTGTATGATGACTCCAGTTTTCTTCTGGCTATCTGTCTATATTCAACTAGAACTGAATCCTCATACTGACGCTGTTTTACTTCTATCACTAGGCAAAGTAGTGCCTGCATTCTGAACTGTAACTTCTGCGTCCTCTGAATCTATTAATCTGACTTCCATGCTGGCCAACTGGTGGAGTGCATGAGCTAACTCTCTCTTTTGTGGCTGTAAGTAAAATAAACTACTGATGGACTTTTGACTAAGGGCATCAACTACAATATTTGCTTTACTAGGATGATAAAGAATTTCCATGTCATTGTCCTTTAGAAACTCTACCCATCGCCTTTGTTGCAGGTTTAGCTCCTTCTGCTTAAATATGTACTGGAGGCTCTTGTAGTCTGTATAAATATCAACATGAACCCCGTACAAATAATGTATCCAAATCTTTAATGCATGAATGACTGCTGCAAGCTCCAGATCATGGGTAGGGTAGTTCTGCTCGTGCTTTTTCAGCTGCCTAGAAGCATAAGCAATTACTGTTCCGTGCTGCATCAACCACAACGAAGACCAATTCGAGAAGCATCACAGTAAATGACATAGCCCTCAGATCCCTCTGGAAGTGTAAGTACTGGAGATGTTTAGTTCTTGGAACTGTGCTCACAAGAATCAGACCACTGAAATTTAGCTATTTTCTGTGTCAATTTGGTCAGTGGAGCTGCAATGGAAGAAAAACCCTTTACGAACCTTCTGTAATAACCTGCCAAACCCAGAAAACTACGTACTTCAGTTGGCGTCGTAGGCATGGGCCAATTCTTCACAGCCTAGATCTTCTGGTCATCTATTTTAATTCTTTCTGCTGAAACTATGTGGCCAAGAAATGCCACTGAATCTATCTAGAATTTACACTTTGAGAACTTAGCATATAATTGCTGGTCCCGAAGAGTACCCAATATTATGCGTAGGTGCTCCGCATGCTCTGATTCAGACTTTGAATAGATGAGAATGTCATCAATAAATATAATCACAAATAAATCTAGATAAAGCCTGAATACGCTGTTCATCAGATCCATAAATACTGCAGGGGCATTAGTAAGTCCAAACGACATCACTAAATACTCATAATTGCCATACCTAGTCCTGAATGCAGTCTTAGGTATATTAGATTCTCTGACTCTAACCTGATGGTAGCCTGATCGCAAATCTATCTTCGAGAAATATTTGGCACCCTAAAGCTGGTCGAACAAGTCATCAATCTTGGGAAGAGGGTATTTATTCTTGATTGTGACTTTATTTAGCTGTCTATAATCTATGCACATGCGTAGAGAACCATCTTTCTCTTTCACAAATAATACTGAGACTCTCCACGAGGAAATGTTGGGTCTGATGGGGCCTTTATCTAACAATCCTTCAGTTGCTCCTTAAATTCTTTCTGTTCTGCTAGTGCTATCTTAAAGAACTTGCCCCTAAGGGCGTGCTGATGCTGAGCAAGCAACTGGTGATCTAGCTGGCTGGGCTGTACAACTACCACCCCTAGTCGGGCAATCTCTCATGAAATGGACTGGCTTTTGACAAATACAACGAGTATCAACTCCTAACTTACATGGTCTCAAGTGGCATCTACCACAATCTGGACATCTGGGATATGTCTGACCGGCCTGTACAAAAGTACCACGACCCTTAAATCCGGAAGTCTGTGATACGTGACTAGATCTGGACTGAGGAAGTCTATCAGATCTCAGGCCATGGGACTCTTGAGGTATACTAGCTGGTGGCTGTTTAACACTCTGCTGCATACTTACTCGAGATGTCTCTCTAAATGAACAAGACAATCTTCCCCACTAATGAGACACTCCATCCCTGTCAGCCCTCTATTTTTGCTTCCTCTCCTTAAGTGATAAAGCAAACGCCTGAATGCATGATATGATTATACTTGGCTGCATAGCAACAGTCGTACACTCATTCACAAGGCGTAGACCTAGTCACAGTACATACCTATGAATTCTATCCTCCATACTGGATACCACAGTAGGGTCAAACCTTGCTAAGAAATTAAAGCAATAATTATACTCTTCTACACTCAAACTTCCCTGTCTCAAGGCCAGGAACTGATTGGCACGGGCTCCCTATGACTCTATAGGCATATACTGATAAAGGAAGGCATCTGAGAATTCCTTCCAAGTCGTGGGAGTAACATCAGGCTGTCTAGATAGCTCCCATGTCTGATATCACCCTGCTGCTAGGTTATGCAATCTGAATGCAGCCAACTCTACTAACTCTGTGTCTGACACGTGCATAACCCTCAACACTCTGTCTATCCTCACTAGAAAATCCTGAGGGTCCTCTCCTGTACGGGATCCGGTAAAGACTGTAGGCTCTAGCCTGATAAAATCATTGATCCTGGATCCAACATCTCCCTAGGGCATCTGGACTGTGTTGTCTAGTCTGAGCAACTACAACACTGGTCAATAATCTGATGGCATTCCTCACTTCTTGTCTCTGACTATCAGGCTGAGGAGTTGGAGGTATGGTAGCTGCAGTACCGCTAATATCACCCTGAACTGATGGGATATGTGAGGCCTCAGATGGAGCCTCAGGTCTGAACTCCTCACTCTCATCCACCTCAAGTGGCACTCTACTAGTACCCTGGCCGGCAATGGCCTTGCTATTCTGGGCAGCTGTTATTTTCTTCGGCGGCATCGCTTTGCTGAAAACAATATTGTTAGAGGCCTGAATTCTATAATCATGGCTCTATTGCACGATCTAGAGAAGAAAGAGAGACAACTGTCCTGAAGTGCCTTGTAGCCTCCTGTTCAAAAGTATGGCGCGCAACATACTCCTAAACAAGACTCTACTAGACACGGCCTGTAGACACCCTAGGACTGAACTGCTCTGATACCACTTTTGTCACGACCCAACTTAGGGCCGCGACGGATGACCAACACTAAGTGTCGATCATCACTAATCCTACTGATAATATGCTAACCATTATAACTGATAAACAGAATAAGCATAAACCTAGCTGATAAGGAGTATGCAATGCAAATAGCTGACAAGGCTAACATAAGCTGACATACATAATATACTGACTGCACCACACAGGGACATATCTACAGGCCTCTAAGAGTGATGAACTGAATATACAAAGGACGAGATAAGGCCCCGCCATACCCAAACTGGCTGACTGTACACATACCAAAAGATAAGTAACTCCGGGAGTAAGCGGAGTGACTCCAGTAGCTGATAGATGGCCTACTAACATGGTCCAAGCATTGATCTATCTGCACCTGCGCGGCATGAAACGCAGCGCCCCAGAAAAGGGCGTGAGTACGATATGTACCAAGTATGTAAGGCATGAGAATATAATATGTCATAGCTGAATGAAACTGTAAGGCTGCAATATAGATATGTAAATATGAGCTAGAGCATAGCAATATAGCTGGAAATCTGAAGAACGTACTAAACATGATCTGAATATAAACTGAAGTCTAGCTGAATCTGGAACTGAAGACTGAGCTGAACTATACTGATAAATAACTGTAATATGACTGATAGTTGGTTACTAGAAACTGGAACTGATAACTGTCAACTGATACTGACGCTAAGAACTGGTGGCTGATAACTGAGAACTGATAACTGTCAACTGATACTGACGCTAAGAACTGGTGGCTGATAACTGAGAACTGATAACTGGTACCGAGCTAAAGCTGAACTGTTATCTGAACTGGTACCTGCCTGGTGTTATGGGCTATATCCCCCCAAATCAGGTAACTGAACATCTGAACTAGTACCTGTCTGGCGTTATGGGCTGTATCCCCCCAAATCAGGTACTGAAAACCGGAACTAGCCTCATGTATAATCATGCAGTGCATATTGTGGCTATATACGCATATATAACAAACCTGGTGGGTGTTATGGGCTATATCCCCCCCAGCCAGTAATATCTAGTCTCTCTGGTCAGAGTGTGTGAATGACACCCGGTCACACTAGGTGTTTCAACTCCCGCCTGAACCAGAGGGGCTGTATCCCCCAGACGGGTAGTATCACACGCGACCGGACTGTGTGTCCAATGTCCAACCTCTATGGGGGACTCCAAATCACACATAACATGATCACAATATAAGCATAAGCATGTATGAGGCATAACACATGTGGCAACAATATATATGGACTCAAAGGAATGATAAGAAAACTCTGGATGGAACTATAGACACAACCTGAAACTTAGAATTTATCTAACTCTTTGATTTTTATAAAAATTTCGGCAGAGTTTCCACTGAAACTGGATGGTCCGCAAAACAGAACCAGCACTATACTATACACGGGAATGGATACCCGGATAAACTGATAACATAAACAAATTAACTGGATAACAAGATGAGAGTGGCGTAACAATTCCACGGATGTACAGAATTTCTAGACAGTATTGCATCATAGTTTTGAGGGTGCAGATAAAGGTTATAGACCTCATGGTCTTCATGAAAGTTGTAGAGATATGTCTTGGGATTCTGTAGATTCTTAAATCATCTTAATATCAATTTTGTATCAGGAGTTATGATCAATATACTAACAACTGTCCAAAGTTCAAAACAATTTTCCAGATTTTGAAACGTTTTGCCTTTCTGATTTGGACGTCTTTCACCTTGGATTTTAGTACCAAATTAAGTATATACAAGGTTTCCTTGGTACCATACAAGTTTCTCACAAGAAAAACTAAGTTTAGAACTAATAAAAGCTTCAAAATCTAAAAGATACATGCCTTGCCAAAAGAAAGGTTTAGCCTTACATACCTTTGATGTTTCTAGCTTCTAAACTTCGTTCCTTTGAATTCCACACCTTCTAAAGCTTAAACAAGCTATAATATAGAATTTAGATACTTTACTTAGCTATGAAGTAATTCTAAAACTCAAACTATAGACGAAATTGAAGGTAGCATAATGTTACCCTAATCGCGTAGAGCGTTTTGACGCAATCTGTCTTCAATTTCGAGCTAAGATCAATGTTCTTTCTTCAAAAACATCAAAATGTCTTTAGCACCCAAGAGAACACTGTTTCTATCACTAAGTTTCTGGAAATGACGAGATGGAGGAGGTTTTTTTCCTTTTATACTCGAAATATTTCAGTTACAGTCCTCTTTTGCGCTTATGGCCTTTTTTCTGGTCTGACTTCTGATGCTCATATATTTTTATCTATAAGTTATATGAGCAAACCGTTAAAAGTGTTGGAAACTACACTCCAAGACCTTTAATTTGGTATATGATATGTCCCCAAAAGACTTCATATAACACATGAAATTAATTGCTGAAAAAGCTCTGTTACAAGGCAATTCCTTAGTCGGTTTTTCCGCAACTTAAATCTGATTTTTCCCAAAATTTATATTCAACATATAAACATCATATATGGTCATATTATTACTTTAAACTCACTTAAATCATTCTTAACATGATATTATAATGATATACGTCAATTTAGACGTACGGGGTGTAACAAATAACAGGGGTGGAATTTTTTTTCTAATTTTTTTATATAAATTAATTAACATGTATACTATAACATTACACGTCATAATTTTTCTATATTAATGATAAACATGTGAAACAAACTATTAGAAAGAGAATTAAAATAAGGGAGGTACGCATAATATAATATATTCCTAGGACATTAGTATTATGAAGCTAAATTTAATGGGAGGTATATGAATTAACTTTTTAGTTTAATGACTATGATGACTCTCTAGGATAAATGGTGGAAGTTGAATGACCTTGTTGATAAAAAACAAAGCATAAGTGACTTTGATGGATAATTAGTCAAGTTTGGATGAGTTAAATGGTTTTAAGACATTTCATGCCTCATAATTTTTAGAGTTGAGTTATATCTATTATCGATTTTCTTTACCTGATAACTTTGCAAATTCAAGTTTAAAAAAAAAAAAAAGTTGAGTTAGGTACGTAAAGTTGAAACTTTTTATGGTTCGAGAAAGAAAGAGATGGCGAAACAATTCAGAAGCATGTTGTACCTAACATTGTACTTTCTAGGTTAAGATCTATGTCATTTTCCTATTTTTGATAGTCTTCTAATTAGCATTTAGATATTTCTCATTTTTAAAAGAAAATTTTACATAAACAGCTGTTCTAAACAGTATGCATACACATAATGCATATAATATACAACATTATGCAAAATATGCATCAATTATGTAAAAAAATGACTATTTTTTGTCAAATTGATCTAGTATTATTCATGCAATATATTTTTCCCTTTTCAAAATCACCATTTCATCACATTTCTAACATAAATAACTTGTTATTTGAAAACCTAAATGGTAGGTGGAAGTAAACACAAAGTTAAAGAGAAACTCAATTCATTTATTGAAGTACTGCTCTTTAATTTATTGGTATTGTGCCGAATAATAGCTTCCCGCAGACTAGGATGTGGTCCCTTTTTTTAAATCAAAAAGTAATTCCACCATATTGGATTGTCCATTATCTACACTAATTAGTTCATGTATTTCAAGGGGAATTTTCAAAACTAGGCACCCCTCAACACAAAATTACAAATAAGAGGCCACATTTCATCCATAGCACCCTTTATTTTTACATTACACAACATATCACTCCCTTATTTTCAAAATTACACAACATAGCACCCATTTAAACTAAAATCCTAGGAACCACTCCCTCACCCTCCCCCACCACTGTCCCACCACCAGAAACTGACCTGCCACCGCTGCCGCCGCCGCCGGCCGGTGGCCGGAAAATAAAAAATTCACCGGATTTGTTTATTTTATTTGTGGATTTATTTAAATAATTGTTTTTTGATAATTTTATACACCTAAATCTATCAAATAATAAATTATACATGTAAATACATATAAAATTGTGTATGCAAGAGGGAAAATACAAAAATATACACAAAAATATAAATTTTATACAAAACATCCATAAAAGTGCACGAATCTGAAACTTATACTATTTTATTCATTGTTCATACACGCATATACATCTTTATACAAAATTTACAATGCATAGAATGTATTTTATACACTGTTAATGCGTACATATACAGATTTATACACGTTTACAGAATTGTATAAACTTGTATAAAAATGTATAAAAGTGTATAAACTCGCAAAACTGACTTTAAACAGTGGTTCGGGCAGCTTTTACACAAAAGCTTAACAAACATCCCAGATCTATACAGTTTTATTCAAGAAAAACACTAGATCTAAACATTAAACAAAAGTTTTAATAAAAAACTAGTAGATCTCAATGAATTTTTATGATAAAAGTGAAGAAAAAAAAGAAACTCGATAAATAAACTCCTCACCGGAGTTTGGATCGGAATATACACGAAAATCAACATTGCTATTCAAAAAGCAAAAAAAAAAAAAAAAAAAAAAGAAAAGAAGAAGAAGAAGCAGCGGCGGTGGTGGTGGTGGTGACGACCTCGGCGACGGCGACATCGGTGGTTTGGAGGAGAGAGGATGACGGTGGGGCAGTGGTGGAAGAGTTGGGGGGGGGGGGGCGGCGGATTATGTGTAATGGGGAAGAGAAGAGAGAAAAATGGGAAGGAGGAGAGGAAAAATGGGGGCTAGGGTTTTTTTTTCTTTATAAAGGGGGTGCTATGGAGTGAAAGAAAAAAATAAAAAAAAGGGAGGGGGTGCTATGTCATGTAAGGTAGCAAAATAGGGGTTTTTTTTGGTAATTTTCATGAGTGGGGTGTCTCTCAATATAATTGTCCCGTATTTCAACATGACAAAATTTGCAGCAAATGGACCCAATCCATTTGGATAACAAATTGGCCAAGCAGTTCATTTTTTTTCCAAATAACCAAGCAGTTTATTTGCTACTTGTAAATTGGGGCAAAGTCACGAACAGCCTAATTTTGGCGCTTCATTTAGATTTAGCAAATTCCTAAAAACTATTTAATTTTCAGCTAGTTGAAATTTCAAACCTTCTCATCTTAATTTGAAATCTTCAGTTCTTAATTTCAACCCTGAAGTTTTGAAGTACAACTTCAAACCTGTAAATTTGAAGTTATGGACCTTCAAGTTTGAAGTTTTGCATATGCCAACTTCTGTAAGATTTGAAGTTAAGCATATGCAAGTTTCCAACTTCAAACTTTCAATACTGGAACTTCAAATCTTAACACTAGAACATTGTTATCTTCATCATCAACCCAATTTTTCTTTAAGATATTCGACTTGCTGTTCTGAAATAGTTAGAGTTGTATCTTATACCCCAAATAGGCTATTTTTCCAATTTTCAACCGGACTGGATAAAACCTAATTGGGAAAGCCAAAATAGGCTTCCACGGGGAAGTGTAGAAATAGTCACTTTTTGGTACGTCGTTACAGTTTAAGCAACTTCTTAAAAATTATTAATTTTTTAGCCGCTTTTTGAACTTCAAGTTTGAAGACCAACTTCAGCTCTTCAGGTTGAACTTCAGACCTTCAAGTCTTAACTTTACACATACCATTCCTAACTTCTAACCTGAAGTTGAACTTTATATCTTCAGGTTTGAAGTTAGGTATGAGAAGTTTGAAACATAGTGGTTAAAAACTAAATAGTTTTAAAAAAATTGGCTAAAACATAAATAGCATGGGAAAAAGTGCCCCTTTTTCCAATGGTTACTGTCGGGCCATATAAATGCAAACTAACGGGTTGTGAATTGACCAACAAATATTTTCAAGGCAGTGCCAAACCAGATATAGCTTGTATTGCTAAGTAATTGAATAATAGCCATAGAAAATTCTTGTTGGTGCTACATAGATAGCGATATCGCTAACTGCCTCTTTTCTATAACTCGTGCTTGCTTGGATAAATTGTAGACTATACCTGTATATAGGGACCGAACATAAACAGGGGAGAGAAAAAGTTCAAAGAAGTTAGAAGGAAAAATCCAAGAGTTAGAAAGAAATTATGGAGTTGATGGAAAAGCATAGAGTTTGAAGTTATTCACGAAGTTCAGAATTATTCTCTCAAGTTCAGTTTTCTTTTACTACAAATTCAATGTTTTTAACTATGAGTTTGATCTCCAGAACAAAAGTATTTTTGTTCAAATTCAATGGCAATAGTTTATCCTGAAATTTGAACTCCATGATAAAAAATATGAAATTTAGTATAATGTTCCATATTTTTCTTGATAAACAATATTTATCTTGGAGTTTGAACTTAGGATTAAAAAAAATTATTTCAATACTCAATAGTGTTATTCAACACGCAACCACTTTGTAGAAGATGTTTATTGCAAAGCTACACAAGTACAAACCAGCGTTGGGCTTTGACTGGTTGTGGGTGTTATCTTCCCTTCCCATAATTTTGGGAAGTTTACATAAATATATAAAAAAGACTATTTGTCCTGGACTAATATAACATCAGATTCCTATCTTTGTTCTGGCAGTTAAAGTGCTGCTTATTAATATGTAGAGATTTCTCTATAAATTATTCTTCACTAGACCTTCAAGTGCTGCTCACAAGGCACAACTTGTAGAGATTAAAGTGCTGCCTATTACGTATAACATGTAGAGATTTCTCAACCAGTTATTTTTGCACCAGACCTTCAAGTGTTGCCCACAAGATACAACTATAGAGATTAAAGTGCTACCTATGAGGCACGACATGTAGAGATTTCTCTACAAGTTGTTCTTGCACCAGACCTTCAAGTGTTGCCCACAAGGCACAACTTGTAGATATTTCTCTACAAGTTATACCAAGTGAATGTAGGACACCACTTGTGACCCATTGTTACTACTTGATAATCGATATAACGTCAACTGTTGACTTTGTGGCACTACTTTTTTGGATCACTATGAATAAAATTGATGGCTACATTTACCTGATATGCAATTATACAAAATTTGAAAGAACTTATACAGATTATAAACGTAATTATAAAGAATTTAATGCAAAATATACGTATGATCAATTTAATTTTAAAGAAATTTACCTTTGAATCTTCGTTTTCTATAAAATTTGGAGATTTTTAGCGTTACAATACGCTGAAATAGAATGGAGAAGGATGAAATACAAAAAATGGGTACTACAAGTCTTTTTGTAAGTTTTGTAGGGTAGTTTCGTCCGAAAGTCATTCAATAAACTAATGGAGGCCATTATTACTAAACCACTTTTATGGAGATCAAAAAAGCAAACCATTTCTATCATGTAATACTTGTGAAATTTTCCTTCATTTTCGATTAGTATACGTTGATGAAATGGCTAAATTTAAATTTTACAAAAAGTGTTTGTTCTTAAATAGTGATTGAAAAAAGGGGTTATTTACGTAACTATGACACAGTCAATTGGATTGCCATTTAACCCCTGTAGTAGTGGTTTAGCAAAAAAAGACTTTTTGCTTGTTTTAATGAATAAATTTTGGATGAAAGTTCCCTTATGAATTTTATTATGACGCTTGCATCCCGTCCTGACTTTCTCGTTAGTACTTCTTAAGCGACAACACTTGCCTTTGACCCTCTCTTACTTAAGCAACATTTGCCCTTAATAAGTTCTTTAAAAAAAAGTGAGAAATGCATAATTAACCAGCCCACAAGTCCAATTAACTTTTGGATGGCCCTATCTTTTGATATCTGGCTTTAACCACTATTATAAAACAAATACGTGTCTAAAGAAAAATAGAAAATCACATAAAAGAAGCTGAAGATAATCTGCTCTGCCATGCCTCTTCTTTTGCCGTCTTCTTCCTCTCTCCTTCTCCTTCTTGTTTTTCTATTCAGAGATATGAAAGTTATTATTATTTTCTTATCTTTTTACTCACAGATTTGAAAATTGTGATATTTTACTTTGTTGTTGGAGTTGTGCATACAATAGTTTGTATACCACATGTATACGTGTACATACAGTTAGACGGTTTAGTAATTTTTTATTTTAGTGAAATAAAAATCCATCTATACTGAATGTACACTCAATGTATAAGGTTTCAAGATTTATAGAATATACACCTCCATTATACAATGAAAATACAATAATATTCCTTGTATACTTGGCGTATACTAAGAGATGCACACTAGACTTAAAATTTTATGAAATACATCAAGTATACATCGAATTAACAAAAAATGTAGACAGAAATAAGAGGTGCAAAATTAGGAAGGGAGATAAAGAGAGAAAAAAAGAAGGGGAAAAGTGTGATAAGTCGGTTCGATGTTCAATATATTCGGGTAGTTACAAATAGTTTCATTTATTTTTAGTTAAGAATGATGCTAAATAGTTAGGTAGTGTTATTTTTCTAAAAATAATTTTCATAAGTTTTAAATACTTATAATAATATTTGTTGCCTACTGAAGATAACTTTTGATTAGTTGAAACTTTATATGCAATAGGGTATACTATCTTTGCTGTCAATTCTTCGTTATTATTATTGAGATTCATGTCAATTCGGATTAATATTTAGGCATAGATATTACCTTTTTTTCCTCTCCTTTCAAACAAAGAAAAATTGTTGAAGTTTTTTCTATTTGAAATCGTGTTAGGTCTTATTTCCTGTGGCAAAATTATTCCTAGCTACGTATTCATAATACAGGTGTGACAATCTTTGATTAATTAACATCTTTTTTTTAGTAACCTCTTTTTTCTTTAATTCAAAGCACAAGATGTCTAATTTCAATTGTTGTTGAAACTTGCTGAATGAATTTATATTATCTTGTAAATTTTGAAACAATTGAACCCCTGCTTAATATACAAAATGGGCAACACAATAGCTATTCTTTTCAGATTTTTTTAGCGGGGCTAAAAGTTCAAACCATCCCTTATAAATGTCCTTTATGCAATTCTTCCCTCCATATAAGCTCATCCTCGAGTCAGCAAAATTTTTTTCATAGAGATTTTTACATAGAAGTGCAAGTTTTAGAAATTATTTACAAAATATAACAATATTCTAGTAAAATTACCCAATATAGAGGGAAGGAAATGTTAATTACAAAATATAGCAAAAACATAGCAATATTTTCCCTAACATAGTAAACCCTTACATTCTTCCTCCTATTTCCCCCCATTTCACTTTTCCTCTTCTCATTTCCCCCAATTTCACTTTTTCTCCCACAATTTCCCTCAATTTCACTTTTACTCCTCATATTTCCCCCAATTTCACTTTTCCTCCCACAATTTCCCTCAATTTCACATTTCCTCATCTCATCCTCACTGTATCTCGTTGTATCTCATGTATCTCGACGTTTCTCAACTACCAATCACCTCGTATCTCGTTGTATCTGCATTATTTTGCACCGAATCTAACTATTTCCAAACCATTTCTAGTTGTTTCTAGACTGTTTCAGCATTTGTTTCATCATGTTTGTGCGTTGTTTCTCACTGTTTCTAAACTATTTCACTATTTTTGTGTTGTTCACATTATTTTTGATATTTTGTTTCGGACTTTTTTACTAGCTGTTTCAAAATGTTTCAGCACTATATCTCACTGTATATGCACTATTTTTTCCCCGTATCAAACTATATCTACGCCGTTTCAGGTTTTTTCAGCATCGTATCTAACTATTTTTGCACAGTTTCAGGTTTTTTTGCACCGTATCTAATTATTTCTAAACCATTTCAGCATTGTTTCATTCCATTCGTGCATTGTTTCATTCCATTCATGCATTGTTTCTCACCGTTTCTAAGCTATTTACACCTTATTTGCGTTGTTTCACATTATTTTTTACATTTTGTTTCAGGTTTTTTCACTAGCAATTTTAAACTGTTTCAGCGCTATATATGCACTATTTTTGCTCAGTATCTAACTGTTTCAGGTTGTTTCAGCACTGTATCTAACTGTTTCAGCACCGTTCCAGGTTGTTTCGACATTGTATCTAACTATTTCTGCACTATTTCAGGTTATTTCTGCACTGTATCTATCCGTTTCTGCACCGTTTCAGGTTGTTTTACACTCTATCTAACTATTCTAAACTGTTGCAGTATTTTGTTTCATTCTGTTTGTGCGTTATTTCTCACTGTTTCTAAGCTATTTTTACCTTATTTACGTTGTTTCACGTTATTTTTTACATTTTGTTTCAGACTTTTTCCCTAACTATTTTAGACTATTTCAGCGCTGTATCTGCACTATTTTTACTCCATATTGGACTGTATCTAACTATTTCTGCACCATTTCAGGTTGTTTCAGCACTGTACCTGACTGTTTCTGCACCGTTTCAGGTTGTTTCAAGCTATTTCATGCTGTTTCTAGACTATTTCACCTTTTTTGTTTTTTCACGTTGCTTTTTATATTTTGTTTCATACTTTTTCACTAGTTGTTTCAGACTGTTTTAGTATTATATCTCTCTGTATCTTCACTATTTTGTGATCCGTATCTAACTGTATCTCGTTGTATATGAGTTGTTTGAAACTGTTTCAATATCGTCTCAAGATTGTTTCAGCACTATTCACTTTCATATACACCACCACTTAGTAGACCAAAAGTGAAAATGATCTTTTAGGAGGGATCATAAATGTAACAATGCTGCTGAAGTTCCTATTTCTGTAAATCTTCACTAACAAAAACAATCTCACTATCGACTCCATTATACGCCACCGCCATCAGTTTTCAGATTAGGGTTCCACCATTAAGTGTTGGAAGAGACTGTTTGTTTGAAGCCTTAGGGTTCCTCATGTTCCAGCCTCAACATCATCACTATTCGCATCGAAGATCACAACAGGAGTAATTTTGGTCCTGTTACCATCATCATCTTCCTTGCTTGACGAGGTCTCAACCTCAGCCTTAGCCTTAGTCTCAAACTTGATACGATACCACAATTATAAGTAGCTAGTAACTTCTTGAAAACAGACAATGACTGGAGCTGGTTCCATTGATCTTTCGATCTAGAGAGGCTTCATAATAGAGAAATTGAGGGGACATCGAAATACACTATCACCACCATCTATGTTGGAGAAGATGACAAATCGTAAAGGGGAGAGGGCAATTGGTTCTCCGTCGTGCTGTAGCTGGTTTTCGGAGAAGATCCGGTGAAGATGATGATGGTAACCCGGTTTTTGTGAGTTTCGTTTGAACCGGAATCAGTGACGGATCGAGTGAAATCCTCCACCACCGCTATTGTCGGAGTTGATAATATTGGTATCGTTGTTGTCGTTAGTGTTGGTATTTTCATCGCAGAACTCTGGTGGTGGCTCTGTTCTTGTTTGGATTGGTGGTTGTGGTTTGGATCTGGAGTGGTTGGCGGCTGATTTGGTTTAGGGAAGTGGAGAAAGTGTTTTAGGATTTTTAGGGGAGTGGGTGCAAGTATAATTATTAAAAATAAAATGTATTGGTTATTGTAAAAATTTGTTATGAAAATAATGCTATGTATTGTAATTTGAAAAGTATTGCTATTTTTTTTGTAATATAGGGGTGTATTTTGTATATATGTGTAAAAATTCCTTTGTCATAAAAGAAAGATGTCATATTAAGAGCTCGTTTGGGTTAGCTGAAAAAAGTAGCTTTTAAGCACAAGTGCTTAAAAGCACTTTTTTTATATGTTGGAGCTTATTTAAAAAATAAGCAGTTATATGTTTGGATAGAGGTGCTGAAGATAGAAAAAAGTTGTTGAAGTGTTTGGTAAAAAAGTGCTAAAAAGCCTCTTTTTTTTCTGTTAAAATGACTGAAATATCCTTAAAGCTGTTCTAGGTTCTAAGTATTAAAGTCTATCATGTTGTCTATAAACTTTTTTTTTTTCATTTCATTCTTTAATTTGTTCTAAGATATTAGGAGGAAAAAAAAAACAGAGTGTAATTATTTGTATAATCAACTTAGATTCTCAATTCTTTTACTAATCGTGAAATAGAAATTGCAACAACAATCATTTTCTTGACAGGCATGCTCTTTTTGTGTGAAGTTTCTTATTTCCTTGTTCAATTCGATGTGCATAGTCATGTTGTTGCCATTGCATAAATGCATTACAATATCGGTTTAATTTGTATCTTCTATTACCATTAAATTATAACGGCAATCGAGTAATAATTCTTTACATTGCGAATCATCTTACAGCTAAAAATATTTAGTAATTGAACAAAAATCGATAGCAATCTATAGCTAACAACAGGTTCATGAAACAAAGAAGATAATAGGCAAACTCCAAATCAATGTTATTCACATAACCAATGGCAACAAGTTAACGAAACATTTGTCGATGAGAAATAAGGATTTTAGTTTTAATTGATTCAAACACAAAAATAATCAGAGATATTCATATAATTACAAGCGTTCAACATTACAAATTTCATCCGCAATCATATCACGATAAGCCATCCAATATAGATCATTGTGATTGTCAATATTTTCTACACTTATGTTGTTAGCTCTTGTTGATGTGCCTGCATCCGGATCAACAGATGGAACATATGTCTCATTCTTAGCTGCTTGGAACGCCTCATCCACATTGCATTTTTTTCTAATATAGTTGTGAATAGCCATAGTAGCAAGTATGAAATCCCTTTGTGTGTCAATGTTATAGTAATACATATCTCGCAAAAGTGACCATCTTGCCTTCCAAACTCCAAAAGTGCGCTCTACAATATTTCTACAAGAGGAATGCAAAAAGTTAAATTTTTCTTTAGGTCCTCTTGGTACTCGTAACTATCAGGTCACACCACGACGAAATTCGACCACATGGTATCTCACATTTTCTCCCTTATATGGAGCCATATATCCTTTCGTATGTGAGTACCCTGCATCAACAAGATAATACTTGTTTCCTAATGGATGTGGAAAGTTCAAATCTGGTCTATGAAGGGCCTCACCAAATATACAACTATTGTGAGCTGCTACTACCCATCAAACCCATGCGAATATAAAGCACATATTAAAATCGACAACAATAAGAATATTTTGAGTTGCATAGCCTTTCCGTCCAATATATGGTATTTCCTGACCTTGCGGTAATCTTTCTTTCACATGTGTGCCATCAAGTGCTCCGATGCAATCTTACATATTAAAGATTGCTATAGTGAAAAATTGAAGTAGTAATATAATATCTCCCGGATAATGTATAGTTATTTATTAACATATACTTACGTCAAAAAAAGGAAGATATCATTGGTTGCCTTGCTTGTGATATCCTGCGCCATCATTATAATCTTAGTGTAATCTAATAATATCTCTTGCAAGCTCACATATAGCTTTTAAGACACCATGGAAGTGTCTATGAATTTTTTCTCCCGAGTGTTGAAAGATCTCTTGTTTTAACCAATTTTTAGCTCCATGCGCACAAACCTTCAAAAACATGCCTAACATCTCATACACAGACATTCCACGCGTCAGTGTAAGATTATATTTTTCAGTTAAGTCCTTATATAAATCAATAAAAATCGTCTTCTGCAAATCGAAAACTTCCATAGAAACGAGTCTCATTTCCATATAATATCTCTTGGATGAAGACATACCCGGTGTGCCTAGATGTATGGCAAGGTATCTTCAATAGGTATTTTTCATAATACATCAAAATGCACCTACCAGTAATTTTACACAAATCCATCAATTCCTTATCGTCTTTCTCCCTCCTTAGTTTCTCTAGTTCTACTTCAGTTTCCTCTTCTTCATTTTCATTATCAAACAAGTCATTTGGATTGGCAGAAACCAATTTCCGCATATCCCAATTCTCAATTTAACTGAAAATGAGATATAAAAGTCAGTCCTAGAGTACAAAAATGCACTAAGGTAAGCAAACTCCTTAACAAGTCATACTGACATTTTGATTTCTGTGATTTTTGCATATTCTTTCAACCATACCTCAGCAAGAAATCAACTCTATGATTTAGTAAAAAAATCAGAAGTGGAAGAAATTTTGTTTAACTTAATGCTGAAGCTTAAAAAAATGCTTCTAGGCTTATACTTCCAAGTTTCTTATACTATGTAATGGTTTCATGAACTGGAGGTACAACTAAAAGAGGCCCATACTAAACTGCTCGGATGCACACTTTCTTTTCTTTATCATCTCCATGGCATTTCAAATTTTTCTTTCCCATGCATAAGGAGATTGAGTGAATTCAGAAAGTAACATCATAAATTTGCATTCTATCCTTTATCAAACTTGATAAAGTTACGCACTTTCTCACTTGCTCATTACCAAATGTTGGAACTATGTTCAAATTGTTGAGTGGAAGTTACAGAAAATGCTGAGGTGAAGTCATAATAGAAATGCTAATCAATGTCTAGCAATTCAGAACAGAACAATTCTTGACTGTAGAAATACAACGATAAATGATAAAACAAAACTCAATATCAGTAAACAAGGTCATGAATTTGGTCTGAAACACTTAAAATGACTGTCGATGAAGTTAAGTATTACCACTTATACTATATAAGAAGAAAAATATAATCACTTCACAGAACTACCCCCGCTTCCATATATTCAGTTAATGTAACTGAAACAGTAGGTGCAGGATTTCAAGAACTATTCTTGGATGAGTAACTCACCTGCATATGGTTTCAGCGGCTAAAGTAGTATGTATCACATCTACTCTTCACCCAAATCACTGAACTTTATACTGCATAGCACAATGACTAGTTTAAACGTCTTTCCTTTGAGCTTCAGAAACTCCCAAGCCAAGACAATAGCTGAATAGAGACTCACTGCATATATAAAAGAACATAATAAAGCCATTTAACTTCATAAATTAAATTGACCCACCCACATTTACTTCACACCTACCTATCTGTACCACAAGACTTTCATTAGAGTTGAAAAGTACCGCAACTTCTCCCAAAACACTGCAGTGAGAACTATTAAAATAATAGATTATATGGAAAGATATTAATAGATACGCCTATCTCTTTAAAAACTCCTACCTACTAGTCTAACTATTTCAATGCACTTGTGCTTGGAAAATTGAATAGTAATGTGATTGCATAGTTCAGCCTATACAAAAATAGAGCACAAACTAGCAGGCTTGAAACTTAGTTGACAGTTACTAAAACAACACCATTGAAGAAACAAACTTTCATTGAAACAAATTGTCTTTAACCAGAATATTTCTAATTAAAGTAAATTTCTTGGTTACAAATACCATGTGAGATGTACATGCATGGGAATTGGAATAGAAAATATTGCTAGTTAACTGGAATTCACATACAAGAATGAAATGCCAAAACTAAAGGTTTAGACAATCCTATGTACCTGCTGCGATCTCTTGACCAAGTACTTTGCCTTGATTTTGCAAACTCCACTCAAATATCTGCCTCACAAGCTACTGAGTTAAATTCTTCACAATTTTATTTCTGTATGCAAAGCATTTAGCACGTTGGTGATAATATGGAGAAGCACTCAAATGCATGAAAGTAAAATAAAATGGATTGGATGACAGCTAAATAACTTGCCTTTCCATCTATACTCAAAGTGAAAATGCTTGTCTCATTAGAACCAAACAAAACAGAGCTAACTGCATAATCATGCACTTGGAGATCCAATAATTTACAAGCCATCAGACATATCTATCATTTGATCAATCCCTATGCTTAACACCACAAGAAAGGGAAGGAAAATAGACACATGTACTAAAGTCTTGCTCTTGAGTCCTTTAAGATGAATGCATTAGCCAAAATACATTAGCCAAATACATGTATCATTAGCAATTCCAAAAATACATCAGCCAAGTACATATATCATTATAAAACCCAAAACACATCAGCCAAGAGTAGCAAATGGTTCTCCGCTATACAGAATATACAAAAGAATCTGTTAGAAATTTTTTTTAGTCTTTGTATAGTTTCCACAAAAAAAAAAAAAAAATACTACATTCTATCTAATTTTTCAAGAACATCTGATACTTAAACTCCAGCCAAGATTGTTGAGTTTCTTTCGGAGAGAGGCTGAGAAACACCTGTCGAAGCTCTTTTTTCATAAACATATTCACACTATAATTATAGATACCACTCTTTTTAGGAATACCAGGATTTTTTTCCAACTTGTTGATACACATCTCAATTGTATCCTCTGTTGCTACTCCACTATAGTAGTACTTTTGTGATTTATCACATCAATTAGAGACTGTATATCCTCTTTTATTGCTGCTGCAGTGCCACGCTTTGTCTTTTACTTGACTACCAATGAACATTCCATCAGTGGACTTCCTTTTCTGATGACGAATTAGGAAACATTGCAGCGTCTATGTTCTTGAAATCATCATCATCATTTTAATCACTAAGATGCACATCAACATTATTTTTCCTTCTTCATCGAGTAGCTCTATTCCAACATCAGACGTCTGTTCTGGAATGTTGCACGTGCTCTTTCTCCAGTAACAACAACGTAAGAAAATAACGCGACATAGCGAAACCAAACGAGCGAAATGTCTTTGTCCTTAAATTTTCTATATCCAGTATTCTCCTGGGACAAGAAAATACTTTATCAAAAATAAAAAAAAAATTAATAATGAAAAGAAATAAGAACACACAAAAGAGAGCGAGATATATACCTTAATCTTTCGCTCCCACCAATCATCATCCGCAACAATTATTTTTTTCGTGTCATCCCATCCTAAACCCGTCTCCCCTCTCATCAATTGCTTAAAAGGGCTCCATTCCTTTTTCATGGAGTCCCAATGGTTTTTCATTTTTTTTTGTATTTTCTTTCTGTAGTATCATTGAACCCCTGGACCACATTTTACCATCCGGCTATAGATAAGTAAGTATTCGCCTGCTCCCTTTCTTGATTTCTTGTTCGCACAGCTCAACAAAGAGAATTTTGAAACGATTATTCCACTTAGTATTAGTGCGCGCCAAAGTATTTTCCGCCATGATTGAATACGATAATCTGAATATAATTGATTTTTTCATTTAATAAATTTAACAAATTAGATCAAATGTATTAATCGAAACTCTAAAACTTACGACTCAATAACATTTATCACCTCAACCAAATACTTATGCAAAATTATACATATAGGAATTAAATGTGATAAACTTGTACCATAAATCCACATCAAAATATATTACAAGAAATTATCACCGAGCGCAGTTGATATCTAGATTTATTGACACGCTAGATTTTCATATTTAACATATGAAAAATTAATAGTAATTAAACTTGTTGGGTTGATTTGATATAAGCGTTGATAAATAATTAGAACAACTTTTGAAGAAACTAAAAATTTACAAGTAATGGTGGATGTTGATTAGGGGGAGGGATGATCTTTAATTCGTTAACAATAGAGAGATAGAGAGAGCCGGTGATTGAAAAAAAAAAAAACTGGAGGGAGATAAATTGTTAATATGTTGTCTGATATGTATTTTAGGGCTTTGATTTGGAGGGTAATTTGGGAATTACGAAAATAGATGAGGAATATATAAGAAAAATTATTGGTCAAACTCATGTGGCTTTTAAGCCCAACTTAGGGCTTTTAGCTTTTTTTGCTCAAAATAAGTTGGTTTAAAAGTTAATTTTAACATAACAAATATCAAAATAAACTAAAAAGACGCTTAAATGCTGGTTTGACCAGCTTTTAAGTCCACCCAAACAGGCTCTAAAATGAGAGGTTTATAGTTAATTTTTCATGCAAGTCCTCCAAATTGTTGGCAAAACTACAATCTTCACTTTACGCCACGCCGACTCCCCTTTCGTAATAAGGCGTGGAATTAGACCAAGGGGAATCTCTATAGGAACTAGTCCCTTATATTTAGTGTTGAACCCCAAAAATTACCCTTTCTTAAAAGAAAAGATGGGTTTCGGGTATAACGTTCAACAATATGGGATTCCAAAGGGCTTTCTTTGGAGTCGCCACCTAATTTAGGAGAATTAGGAACCAATTAATTAAATAGTGCGTGCAAGCACTCCGTTTTAAGGAAAATGGTCTTTTCAGAGATTCTAAGTAAGAGGTTCAATTATTTTCGAAAGAAGGTTTCAATTTGAAAGCACTTTCGAAAATCCACAAAATGTGGTTAATCCTTCGGTTTTCACAAAATAACTTAAATAAAGGAAACTTTCAAAAATTAATCTAAAAGTCTTAAAATTAATACCGAAATTCCAAAGTTACATTAAATTGCTTTAAAGGAATAGGGATTCAAATGAACTTAGACTTGAAAAAGAGTTACAATTTTACTAACATAGAAAATCTAATTAATTGAAAGAAGTTGCAATTTATTGAATTTAAAACCAAGTTATTTGCTTAATCATTTTCGGCTTGCACGCGCTATTTAACTAAAAGGGTTCACAATTCATAAATAAAATGGCAATTCTAAAAAAAATAAAATATTCACAAAATAACTCAATAACTGACTAATCATTCATTCATAAACAATCAAACAAATTATTCAATAACAATTAATTATCTACGGGGAATTCCTAAAGACATGCAATTTCTAAGGATGGGAAAAGAGGGGGTTTAGAAGAAGAACCCGAAAATTGGCAAACTCGCGGGAGCCTTGAATTTATTTAATTTTATACATTTATGCCCATGAGCCTAAAACATCACATGGCTCAACAAAGCATTTTTAAGATTTTCCTAGATCTTCGCTTTTTGAAAGCTCGAGCCCCGACTTGAACCCAAACGGCTCCAATGCAATGCAAGCAATCCCCAATTGAGTTTTAACCAACTCGTACCCAAGTGTTCGTGCCAAAATACACCTCGCAAAACAAACAAATAAGATTGAATTAGCACGATAGTAAAGTGTAATAACTAATGAAAATAAAGTAACAATACTAAATTAATAAAGTAATAATAATAAATAAAAATATATAATAATAATAATAATAATAATAATAATAATAATAATAATAATAATAATAAGGGGGTTTGTTTTTTTTTTTGCAAAATTTAGGCTCAGGTTCGTAGGGCGCGTCGAATTGAGGCTCGGGATTTGGTACGGTTGCAAACACGGAGCCTGGGCCGTGTTGCCGTGCCAAAGCACCAAACCCACTACTCTATTCAACTTGCTTTGCATCAAAGTGCATTCATCATCGCCTTTTGCTTTAGGGACACGGGAACGGGACGGATCAAGTGTAGTATCATGTTCAAAATCCGTCAATTCATTATCCGTCAATTCCTTGTGTGGGCCTCAATACGTGTATATGTATTTTTCATCAGCCGTGTAGTATCGAGCTCAAATCAGTCCATACGCCTCAAATAAATTATTTTCATAGGCTCATTAGCGTAGTATTTGTCCAAATCAGTTCAATATTCCATAATGGATAAAATTAATCCAAAATGGATCCCTGCACTCAGAAAATCCAGTCAATACATAAACCAGTCCGACAACATAGATTAATCAATCAAAGTCATAGCAAATTTCCATAATGGCACCAAAATAACCATGGCAATGCAATATGCCTAACGGTCCAGTGTAAATAATGTAAACGGGCTAGTCAAAATAATCCAACCAAGGTTAACGGGTCAACCCAAATTGCCAACGGATCTGCAGAAAACACCATAACATCGCAATCTCATAAAGAAAACGATTAGCTCAAACCCAATTAGTAAACCACACGAATGGTAAAGTACTGTGATAGACAAAACAAAAGAGACAGCATTAGCCGTGACAAGTTCATTTCCCAGAACACGATGAGACAAGGAACAGAAACGGATAAGCCAGGAAATGGAAAGGCATCGCAAATCAAACTTCCAATGAACAGAAACAACGATGGTGCAGTCGAAGGGGGGGTGACTGCCAGCAGTTTTGTTCTCGACAGCACTGCGGCGTCGCCGCTACCCCTATTTTGAATCTGCATCCCCAATCTCCCCTTCGATTTTCCTTTTCTAATTAATCAAAGGAACAAGAGAGAACCCACAAACCAGATCAACAATGAGACTTGACTGATTTTAAGAATATTTTAAATCAAACCACGAATCCCAACCAACGATACAACTCTCTTTTCGCCGATCTCCTCTCCGTAACAAACAGCACAGTGAAGAGAAACGGCCAATCAAACAGAGCGAACAGAGGGGTGGCGGAGGAGCGACTGCCTTAGCGGCGCCGCTGCGACTCCGCTACCCTCTCGCTCAATCTCAGTCACAAACCAACAATAACAAGGCAGAAAGGGATGAGAACAGGGATCCCCGACTTGGTCTCCTCTTCGACTGATATTTCCACCGTAAAAGGGGGTGATTCTTGGTTGTTGTGTGAGAGAAGGAGTTGGTGTGGGTTTCTGTGTATATAATGGTGTGAATGGGTGAGGAGAATCAGAGGGGTGAGGAGAATCAAAGGGGTGAGGGAAAATCAGTGAGGGATCGGGTGCCGCGGCTGATATCTTTTTTATGGGTCTAGGGTTTTTGTGTAGTAGATATGTGTGGTTTTTTGGGTTGTATAGACTGAATTTTGGGGTATGAAGATGATCAAGAATGAATGGGGCTAGGGTTTAAGGGTATATATATATGGGTGAGGGGTAGGGTTTTAGAATAAGGGTGGAGAAGGAAAAATGGGTATGGGCTGTATAGGGCCTATAAGGCTTTGCGGAAACAGGCCATAATTTAATTTTAAGAACGATTTTATCTTTTTCTCTTTTAATTAAACTAATTAAACGCCATTATTATATAAATAAGCGGGCTTTAGGGTAAACAATGCAATTTGGCATTTTCTTCCAAAATCTCATTAATTCACTTTAAAGGATTTTAATTAATTAAAATCTTTTTATTTTAATAACTGATTTTATTTAAATAATTTAGATATTAATTAAAATCCGGGACAAAATTGGGTGTCAACAGCTGCCCCTCTTTACCCGAAAAGGATGAAAGAGTTTTCAGGGTAAAGAAAGTTGACGTGAAAGCCAATTTTGTCACGGTAAAGCCAAGACTCTGATTCCTGGGATCAAAATGCGAGGCTTATGGACATGGCCGAACTTCGGTTTCCGAGTTGCCTACATATCTCGGGCTGAAAGAGAATCAGGCCATATGTAGTTCGACGCGATTTGAAAATCGAAGACGAGGTAGTAGCGACTATTCAAGAGCGGGAAAAGAAGCTTGTAATCACCCAAGTTATGAAAATGTGGTCGACGACACATCCATAAAGAGGGGTTTACACGGACATAGCTTCCACTGCACCTCGATAACCGAGCCATCTTGTCTTCAATCTCAAACCTCAGACTCAGGGTTAACAAGAGACTTACCTCTAGGGTGGATGGCTTATGCGGGTGCGATTCTTCAGGTCTTCGTTGACGAGTCTAGCTCATATCAACGATTGTCCAGTTCACCGCTAAGAAAAAGCTCCACGTAATGCTCCAAATGCTGCTGCGGTGCTGCTAAAAATCCTGTAATAATCTCAACAAACGGTAAACGAGCAACTGCTAATAAACTGTAATAATTGGAATAAGAAATAAATCAAGTGATAAAAAAAATAGTAAATGCGGGTGGTGATATCATCAAACGTTCTTCCTTCGATCAACTGCCAAGATACTCCGCCCGGAGAACCTCTAAGCTGATCCTTATTCTGAAACAGTAAAGCAAAACAATAAGTAAAGCGAGATCGAATAGTAAAATGCAAGGCTTTCATAAAATAAGTCGACTAACAAAACATAATATCTCAAGTCGACTTGGCTAATCTATATCCTACGCAGGTAACACAACGTTCATTTATAAGGCGAGCGAGCCCAAAACATTCAGTTGTAAGGCGAATGAGCCCAAAACGTTCAATTATAAGGCGAACGAGCCCAAAACGTTCAATATAGGTGAACGAGCCTAAATTTGATAGCAGCCTCTAGGGTGGATGACTTATGCGGGTGCGATTCTTCAGGTCTTCATTGACGAGTCTAGCTCATATCAACGATTCCCAGTTCACCGCTAAGAAGAGCTCCACGTAATGCTCCAAATGCTGCTGCGGTACTGCTAAAAATCATGTAATAATCTCAACAAACGGTGAACGAGCAACTGCTAATAAACTGTAATAATTGGAATAAGAAATAAATAAAGTGATAACAAAATTGTAAATACGGGTTGTGGTATCATCGATAAGTTCTTCATTCGATCAACTGACAAAGTACTCCGCCCGGAGAACCTCTAAGCTGATCCTTATTCTGAAACAGTAAAGCAAGACAATAAGTAAGTGAGAACGAATTGTAAAATGCCAATATTGCAAGACAACCGACATCGCGAAAACACTACAAAAGTAGTGCTCCAGCCGACTTGTCTTAGACCATCATCTATGCAAGTTTCAGAATAATGTTTATTTTGAAATAAGGATCATAAAGATAGAAATGCCGCCTGTTCGACAACAAACCATGATAAGCATAATGCTTTAATTGATGAAGAGGCAGTTTTGCAACGCAATCTTGTGTTGTGTTTCAATCGCTTGACAAAACAAATGAAACGCCCGGCCTTGAAGCATCCAGTGTCTCAATGCAACTTGAAAGAAACCTGCATATCCTATTTGTGGGTGGAAGAACCCAAGATATCCTATTTGTGGGTGGAAGGACCCGATATATCCTATTTGTGGGTGGAAGAACCCAAATATCCTATTTGTGGGTGGAAGAACCCAAATATCCTATTTGTGGGTGGAAGGACCCAGATATCCTATTTGTGGGTGGAAGGACCCAGATATCCTATTTGTGGGTGGATAAACCCTGAATCTTGCAAAATCTGGAATCGTCTGGCTTGTGATGGTGATGCGATAATCGAACGGAAGCTAAAATAACGAGAGAAATAGAGTTGTTCTGCATATACGACAAGGCAAATATTCTTCGAGGAACTGATGGTTGACCTGAAAAAGTAAAGCAAGACATTAATTTAAGGCAAATATAACGGCGGAATTTAAAGCAAGTGCAAAGCAAAACAGTGCAAAAATGTAATCAGTGCGAGAGCCATTTGGCGAATCAATAGGCGAGATAGTCCAAAAAAGGGAATCCTCGTAGCCGATGGTCAGCAAGAGCCATTTGGCGAATCAATAGGCGAGATAGTCCAACAAAAGGGATCCTCGTAGCCAATGGTCAATCTGAAAGAGTAAAGCAAGGCGTTATTTTAAAGCAAGTGCGACGGCGTAATTCAAAATAAGTGCAAAGCAAAGTAGTGCGGAAATGTAGTCAGTGCGATAGCCATTGATAAATCAATTGGCGAGACAATCCGGCAAGGATGGCCTTGTGCGGATTATCGCCTGAAACCAAGCGATGCCCTATTTGGCTTAATTTTGAAAACACAAAACAAGCCTCGGCTTTGTCGCCTATTAGGAATGAAAGTCATAGAGGTAGAAATGCCGCCTGTTCGGCAATAACTCATGACAAAGCATAGTGCTTTAAGTCATGAAAAGGGATTGCGACGCAATCTGCAAAGCAACTTTGAATGCGCGTTTCATAAATTGTTCATCCATAGTGCGAATGATCCTTTCATTGCAAGCTTTCATGTTCCTGCTCTCAAAGAAAATTGTTAGCTTTGGGGAGGAAAGGGAAAGTATTTGATTTGTGCAGACTTCATCCTGATCTTGCTGCTTCTGCTGCTTCCTCATCTTCATTGGACTTGAATTTGCGGATTACTTTCAGAAACTTGGCTCATGAACTCAAATAGCATAGATTTTGCAAAATAGAGGCAAGATAAAATATTTAAATGCAATATAGCGAGTGAAATAAGCATGCAAATGAAGTCAAAGATGCATTTTGAAAATTCTGCCTTGACTTAAACTTGTAACATATTTTAAAACAAACTGAACGTCCTTTGCCTTAGACTTTGCACTGTTTGCTTAGCCAATTTCAAAACTATTGCCAACTCATCTTTAACATCCAACGCCGCTTCTTGCAAAATTCTGCCCCAGTTATTATCTTGCGCATCCCTAACTCATTTTGCAAAATTGCCCCAGTTGCGATCTTTCGCTTCTCCAACTCGTTTTGCAAAAATTGCCCCAGTTGTCCTTCTTAGGGGAAAATGGAAACTTAAATGCTAAAGGGTCGAGCCCGATGTGGGAGCCTACGTATCCCTCCTTGGGAATCAGACCGTGCGTAGTTCTGCATCACTGCTTCAACGCCATATACCAACAAATAAAGCTACCCCAGTTGAAGTTCTAACAGATAGTGCAATATCCAAAGAGCGCAGACAATAACTTTCAGTGCATCGTTTTCAAATTGTTCAGTTGTTTTGCCATACATCACAAGCAAAGTTTTGGCAGGTTTATCAATTTTAATTTTGAAACAGAAATAAATGCAAGCGTAAATAATATAATAAGAATGAGATGCATTTTATTTCAACTTTCATAAATTCAAAATGAGTTGATTCATATTAACACAAGCTTTAAAGTATAATGCAATTCATGGCCTCAATCTGAATTAAAATTGAAAATAATGCAACTAAGTTCAATCGCCAAGTTCTGCCATTAACTTCTGGTACTGCATCGTTCACGAGCTAGAGCGTCTACCACCAATCATATCTCGAAACCTTTGCGTGGTGAATGGTCAGCCACTTCACAAATCCAACATTTGCTAAAGAAATAAACAAAACAACAGAAACCTCTCCAAGGGTAACTAAGATAGTTTGCATGTCATTCATAGGATAGCATACAAGCAAGCAACAACTAGTATAACGCATTTTGAGCAAACAAAGCAAGGCAAGCAATTAACATGTGACAATCACAAGTAGTTGAGCGTAAATAAATATGCAAATGCGTCCTACCCTGTAAGGTGCCTCTTTATGCCAGAGGTAGGCCTAATCGTCAAGTTGCACGCACATGTGGTTATTATAACGACACAAGCCGTTTGTCAATACAATATCTGAGATAAAATAAACTGACATAATTGTCAACTTCTCAAATTTGACATGGCAAATGGTTTGGGATTCGTTGTAATATCCACACGATCACATAATATGCAATGTCGTTGGGATTCAATAACCCGTCAACAAAAGGGCGGTTTCTTAATTCTTGGAAACGGTATCAATGACCGGATCCAAACTAAGGTGTATATGCATGCATGTTCCTAATGGAAACTCTAGAGTGGGTTCACTAGACACAAGGCTGTTTTGAGTGGCAAGCGGTCACGCGGTAGTAAAACTATCCGCTCACCCCGCAGGTACGCGCACTCTTTCTTAAAGGGTTTTTTGTGAGTTGCGGGTGTATATGCATACACCTCGCGGGTATAAGTAACCATGAAGAAGCTCCCAGGAGTGGGGGAAATATGAACGGAATGCCAGTTTAATATGTGCGCAAATAAAAGTGTAGTGATATGCTTTCAGTGACAAACAATTGCAAATAATCAAATTAACTAAACATGCTATTTTGCAAATAATAAACAAATAAAGAGCTATCTTGTGAAAACCTTGCGGTTAGAACCTTAAGGTATCCCCAGCGGAGTCGCCACGCTGTTGAACCCCAAAAATTACCCTTTCTTAAAAGAAAAGATGGGTTTCGGGTATAACGTTCAACAATATGGGATTCCAAAGGGCTTTCTTTGGAGTCGCCACCTAATTTAGGAGAATTAGGAACCAATTAATTAAATAGTGCGTGCAAGCACTCCGTTTTAAGGAAAATGGTCTTTTCAGAGATTCTAAGTAAGAGGTTCAATTATTTTCGAAAGAAGGTTTCAATTTGAAAGCACTTTCGAAAATCCACAAAATGTGGTTAATCCTTCGGTTTTCACAAAATAACTTAAATAAAGGAAACTTTCAAAAATTAATCTAAAAGTCTTAAAATTAATACCGAAATTCCAAAGTTACATTAAATTGCTTTAAAGGAATAGGGATTCAAATGAACTTAGACTTGAAAAAGAGTTACAATTTTACTAACATAGAAAATCTAATTAATTGAAAGAAGTTGCAATTTATTGAATTTAAAACCAAGTTATTTGCTTAATCATTTTCGGCTTGCACGCGCTATTTAACTAAAAGGGTTCACAATTCATAAATAAAATGGCAATTCTAAAAAAAATAAAATATTCACAAAATAACTCAATAACTGACTAATCATTCATTCATAAACAATCAAACAAATTATTCAATAACAATTAATTATCTACGGGGAATTCCTAAAGACATGCAATTTCTAAGGATGGGAAAAGAGGGGGTTTAGAAGAAGAACCCGAAAATTGGCAAACTCGCGGGAGCCTTGAATTTATTTAATTTTATACATTTATGCCCATGAGCCTAAAACATCACATGGCTCAACAAAGCATTTTTAAGATTTTCCTAGATCTTCGCTTTTTGAAAGCTCGAGCCCCGACTTGAACCCAAACGGCTCCAATGCAATGCAAGCAATCCCCAATTGAGTTTTAACCAACTCGTACCCAAGTGTTCGTGCCAAAATACACCTCGCAAAACAAACAAATAAGATTGAATTAGCACGATAGTAAAGTGTAATAACTAATGAAAATAAAGTAACAATACTAAATTAATAAAGTAATAATAATAAATAAAAATATATAATAATAATAATAATAATAATAATAATAATAATAATAATAATAATAATAATAATAATAATAATAATAATAAGGGGGTTTGTTTTTTTTTTTTGCAAAATTTAGGCTCAGGTTCGTAGGGCGCGTCGAATTGAGGCTCGGGATTTGGTACGGTTGCAAACACGGAGCCTGGGCCGTGTTGCCGTGCCAAAGCACCAAACCCACTACTCTATTCAACTTGCTTTGCATCAAAGTGCATTCATCATCGCCTTTTGCTTTAGGGACACGGGAACGGGACGGATCAAGTGTAGTATCATGTTCAAAATCCGTCAATTCATTATCCGTCAATTCCTTGTGTGGGCCTCAATACGTGTATATGTATTTTTCATCAGCCGTGTAGTATCGAGCTCAAATCAGTCCATACGCCTCAAATAAATTATTTTCATAGGCTCATTAGCGTAGTATTTGTCCAAATCAGTTCAATATTCCATAATGGATAAAATTAATCCAAAATGGATCCCTGCACTCAGAAAATCCAGTCAATACATAAACCAGTCCGACAACATAGATTAATCAATCAAAGTCATAGCAAATTTCCATAATGGCACCAAAATAACCATGGCAATGCAATATGCCTAACGGTCCAGTGTAAATAATGTAAACGGGCTAGTCAAAATAATCCAACCAAGGTTAACGGGTCAACCCAAATTGCCAACGGATCTGCAGAAAACACCATAACATCGCAATCTCATAAAGAAAACGATTAGCTCAAACCCAATTAGTAAACCACACGAATGGTAAAGTACTGTGATAGACAAAACAAAAGAGACAGCATTAGCCGTGACAAGTTCATTTCCCAGAACACGATGAGACAAGGAACAGAAACGGATAAGCCAGGAAATGGAAAGGCATCGCAAATCAAACTTCCAATGAACAGAAACAACGATGGTGCAGTCGAAGGGGGGGTGACTGCCAGCAGTTTTGTTCTCGACAGCACTGCGGCGTCGCCGCTACCCCTATTTTGAATCTGCATCCCCAATCTCCCCTTCGATTTTCCTTTTCTAATTAATCAAAGGAACAAGAGAGAACCCACAAACCAGATCAACAATGAGACTTGACTGATTTTAAGAATATTTTAAATCAAACCACGAATCCCAACCAACGATACAACTCTCTTTTCGCCGATCTCCTCTCCGTAACAAACAGCACAGTGAAGAGAAACGGCCAATCAAACAGAGCGAACAGAGGGGTGGCGGAGGAGCGACTGCCTTAGCGGCGCCGCTGCGACTCCGCTACCCTCTCGCTCAATCTCAGTCACAAACCAACAATAACAAGGCAGAAAGGGATGAGAACAGGGATCCCCGACTTGGTCTCCTCTTCGACTGATATTTCCACCGTAAAAGGGGGTGATTCTTGGTTGTTGTGTGAGAGAAGGAGTTGGTGTGGGTTTCTGTGTATATAATGGTGTGAATGGGTGAGGAGAATCAGAGTGGTGAGGAGAATCAAAGGGGTGAGGGAAAATCAGTGAGGGATCGGGTGCCGCGGCTGATATCTTTTTTATGGGTCTAGGGTTTTTGTGTAGTAGATATGTGTGGTTTTTTGGGTTGTATAGACTGAATTTTGGGGTATGAAGATGATCAAGAATGAATGGGGCTAGGGTTTAAGGGTATATATATATGGGTGAGGGGTAGGGTTTTAGAATAAGGGTGGAGAAGGAAAAATGGGTATGGGCTGTATAGGGCCTATAAGGCTTTGCGGAAACAGGCCATAATTTAATTTTAAGAACGATTTTATCTTTTTCTCTTTTAATTAAACTAATTAAACGCCATTATTATATAAATAAGCGGGCTTTAGGGTAAAAAATGCAATTTGGCATTTTCTTCCAAAATCTCATTAATTCACTTTAAAGGATTTTAATTAATTAAAATCTTTTTATTTTAATAACTGATTTTATTTAAATAATTTAGATATTAATTAAAATCCGGGACAAAATTGGGTGTCAACAGCACATAGGAGATCGAGACACAGCCCCAGGGCTATGGGGAAAGATGTAGATCGATCGCCCTAGATAGAAACTACATAGAGGGTCTCTACTAGTCTATATATTCTTTGATTTCGTTCCCCCCGTAAGAAAAATATTACAACCTATGAGGTCTGCAAGTTTCACATCTAAGTAATACCCGATCCGATAGTTTACGATATAGATAAATAGATATATATTTCTAAAGAACATTCTAAGAAAAGATATTAATAGATATCGGTAGTTGTCCGGTCGTACCCAAACAATAATATTCCAGAGGGAAATGCACCTAAGATCAAATATTTCGAGCCGGCTTCCGTAGAAAATTCAGACTTTCTTTTTGATGCTGCGATCACATAAAAACATAAACTTTGAGGCTCAATAGCTAAATACATGGCAATTGAATCATAAGCCGAGATCATAAAGAGCATACCGCGAGTAGGAAACTGGTATTTATCCAACTTTCTTGAAAATAACTAAGGCCGCCTTATGCGAGGAGATGGACGTATTCGTACTATATAGAAGCGGCATGGAAATACCTCTTGATGTCCTGCCAACATGATAAGTAGCCACTTTGAATGTTGCAAATGAAGACATAGTCAATTTTTGTATAGTTTATGTCAACTACCTAATCGCATATAGGGTTACCAATTGTTAAAATAGCCACTCTTTGTACTTGCAAACCAAACATCCATTTTCAAGGCTATAAATTGAAATATAGCCAGCTTTGCAAAATCAAAGTGCCTTCTTTAGGTTCTAATTGAATGAACTACCATTTCTGGCATAACTTGCCAACTAGATGAACTACATTATTTTTGGCATAGCTTTCCAATTAAGTAGCCGCATTAAGGGTTGCTAGATGAAAATATAACCAGATTTAGGACAACTAGAAAACCAAGCAACAACTTTAAGCGCTATAAATTTAAATATAGTCAATTTCTTTCGGCAAAACAGTCGTACAAATCCAGATTGTACAAAGTAGTTGAACATGAACTTTAAAAAATGATCCTTGAATTTGGAGTGTTATAACTAGAATTCTGAGATAGTATTTTCACAACTTGCCAACCAAGAAGAAGGAGGAGGAAACGGACGGGAGGAAGAGGGAGAAGAAATGCATGGAATGTAACTTAAGTATTTAAGTAAAAGAAAAACTAAATAGCTATTTACAAAAGGAACACCTCATAAATCTTTTACTAAACATATATACGCACAAGGGACACATCATAAAATTTTTGAATAAAATATGCAAGTAAAAATATTGGGTCTTTGCTAGCACGGACAAAACGCCGTCTAGTACCTTTAATAGATGTCCATTCACCCGTGTTTAAGCTATATATGTAAATAGAAAAACTCATGGTACCGTTTCCTTGTCTACCGGGCCTTACACCATGTAAATTTAGATGTATCACATTAACGCGTTTCGAATAGCTAATATACAAACATAAGAATAATTAGATGTAGGGGAAGTAAGTACATTGGTAGAATACTGCATAAGACAAAGAAAAGAAGTTCAAACTGCCAAATCTTATGTCTTTTTTTATATAAAACCATTTTAAAAACACAGTAGGATAGAATTAAATTAATCATGTATTATCATATCATTCTTCAAAAGATTCATTTGGTGAGCAAAATATGATAATATCATCTTCTTCAGGCAATTTAAAGGTAACCTTCTTCTTCAACTTCCCACAATATTGATTTCTACTCGTCATGGAATTATTCACTCTTGCAAACCCTTCTCCTTTAATTTTCTGGTATTCACCAATATTAATATTCTCCTCATGAAATTTCCCAACTCTTTCTGAAAAACTAATCCTTGGAGTACTAAACAAGTCTTTATTATTATTCATGACTTCTGGTGATGAAAAGCTTATTCTTGGTGTATGAAAATTTGAATTCGTCACTTCACGTGGAGAAGTTACATAAATCCTTCGAATGTTTTCAGCACTATGTATGGATTTAGGATTTACGTTTGGTGAATCCAAGAAACATTGGTGTAAAGATTTTCCATGAAGAGTAGTACTTCTACTTTTAGGTTGATGGATTTCTGAATCTTCTATACTACTCATGAGGCAACAAAGTTTTGCGCCCATATTGGGATAATTTTATTATTCTAACAAGAAGCTATAGGATAGAGAAAAATTAGAAAATAGGATCATGGTGGATATTTAGGGTGAGAAATGAGCTGAATTAGATTTTGGAAAGGGGGTTTAAAAGAGTTTTAAAAGCGGAGGGAACTAAGGTAAGAGTAATTTTTTTTGTTCTATATATGTTTATGTTAGCATACCCTAGTTATTATCATAGTTATCCACAAGTCTTTTAGAGATAGCTACGCAAATCCATGCACACCATGACACTATGATGTTTTTGATAAATATAGCCTAAATCTATGCATGCAGTATGAAATATATTTACATAATCGAGTTATGTTTAAAGTAATTATAAGTAAATCTTAGAGATATGTTGATAAACAACCTAATAAAAATGACAACTAACATATGTGCTATCACTCCAACTACACATATAATGTAAAAATATCTTTATGGGATTAATGTATTTAAATACGATGAGTTTATCAACGTAACGACAAATTTGATCCTCAACAAGGAATATTTGTCCACCTCAAACCAATAATTATGCCAAGGTTGGTGATAAAAGCAAAGCAGACCTACAATATTCATGAAAGAAGAAAGTGGATTGTTGTTTAATTTGCACATGCATGTCAAACATCACTTGGTGTTTGCAGTTTTTAGAATCCACAATACCAAATAAATGATTAGAAAAGAAAGAAAAATAATATGGTTAAAAAGAATCAATTATGCTCCTTGTATTGATCAAAATTCTGATCCTGAATCTTAGTATATGATAGCCAGTAACAAGAAATTTGTCTAGAGTATATCACCCCTAAAACCGAATTAAAACCCGGGGCAGTTCTGACTAGAAAATTACCAAAAAATTTCATCAAGTGCCCTCAATAAGAGTTGGTTTTACCTAATTGTCCCCACTTAGAAATGTTTTAAATAAATACCCTCCACGTCACACCCCATGTGAAAGTACTATTTTGCCCCCGACTAACATAATTCACGCTGAAAGGGTTTCTCTCTCTCTCTCTCGACGTTCCTGGCCTTCTTTCCTTGTTTCTTCATTTTGTGCTGCAGATTTAGGGTTCGTTTTCTCTCGTTTTCGTGTGTTTGTTGTATTATTTTTTATTTAGATTGTTATTTTTACTAAGCATAATCATTTATTTGGAAATTTTTTCCCCTGCAATTTTATTTGTATACTTATTGTGGCTGTTTATATATTTATTTGTCAGATATTTCCATTTTGATTAATGTTTGAGATTTTTGTAGATTCTTTTGGTTGTGTTTGTTTGATTCCGGTGATTTGAAGCTTCAAATTTCATATAGCGTAAAGTCTTGGCTATTGCCAAGAGTTGTATAGACTTTTTCTAAATTTGGTTATTGCAGTAGAGTTTAAAGTATTGGCAATAGCCAAGACTGTAGAGATTTTTCAGTGTAAGGTCCCATTTTCAACAGAGCGTAATGTCTTGGCTATTGCCAAGAGTTGCATAGCTTTTTTCTAAATTGTTTATTGCAGTAGAGTTTAAAGTCTTGGCTATTGCCAATATGTTTAGATATTTTCAGTGTATGTGTTCCCTTTGCAACAGAACTGAAAGTCTTCGCTATTGCACATACTTTTAGAGACTTTGTGTGCAAGCCCCCCATAGCAACAGTCTGAAAGTTTTGGCAATAGCCAAGAAGCCTCTCCTAGGTGCTTATTGCACCAGAGTTGCAACTCTTGGCAATAGCCAAGACTTGTAGAGACTTTTTCTGCAAGTCCCCCATAGCAACAGGTCTGAAAGTCTTGGCAATAGCCAAGAAGCCTCTCCTTTGTGCTTATTGCACCAGAGATGTAAGTCTTGGCTATAGCCAAGACTTACAGAGAGTTTGTCTGCAAGTACTTCATTGCAACAGGTCTTTAAGTCTTGGCAATAGGGAAGAAGTGTCTACAAGGACCCATTGCATCAGAGCTGCAAGTCTTGGCTATAGCCCCTCATTGCAATAAGGTTGAAAGTCTTGGAAATAGGCAAGAACTTTCTACAAGCCTCGCATTGCACCAGAGCTTAAATTATTGTAAATAAACCAAAAGTTGCAGATAAGCCAAAAGTTGCAGAGAACTTAACCTTGCAACAAGGCTTAAAGTCTTGGCAATATGCAACAGTCTGTGACATGTAGTAATTGCAGCAGATCTTTGCTTGAACGGAGCAATCTGTAAAAGGAATGGGTGTTTAGAGTTTCTGTGATCGCGTGGCTGGTGAAAAGGAAGGGGAGGGACTGGGCACGTTTTTTATTGGTTTGTAGGAGTATTTTGGTTTGAAAAAATTTTCATTAAACTAATGGAGGGTATTTTTGCTAAACCACTGTTATTGAGGGCATTTTGGCAAACCATTGCTTCCGGTAGCATATTTTTGCAAATCAACCGGAAATTGCAAATGGAAACGCTTACACACGCATTAGTGAGAGCTTCAAAATTAGACGTAAAAATTAGCGGCGAAGTCTATTAGCTTCTTTATTTAGGTTTTAGCCAGTTTGGGGCGAATTTTGTGCAAAAGTAACCTATTTTGGGGTATAAGCTACTGCTCCAACTGGAAGATAGCTAAGTCTAGTGTTTGAAGTTTAGCGGCGAAGTCTAGTTTAGCTACTTCTCCAACTGGAAAATTTAGCGGCGAAGTCTAGTGTTTGAAGTTTGAAGTTCTAATGTTGAAGCCACAGATTGCTATGCCTAGCTTCAAAAGTTGCTATGCTCAACTTCAAATCTGAGTAGAAGGTCTAAAGTTAAAATACAAAGGTTTGAAATTCAAGTTAGCGGCTAAAACTAAATAATTTTAAAAACCTTGCTAAATGTAAATGGTAAGCCAAAAATAGGCTATTCGTGAACTTGTCCCAAATTTATTTGCAAATATATGGCACCATAACCAATGGTTTGCCTTTTTGCCCGTGCTAATAGTGATTTTGCAAAAATGCCCCCATTAAGGTTTAATGAAAAAATTTCGAACAGAAATACCCCTGTCAAGTTTTTAGGTTGAGGGCAAGACTTGCATTTATATCTCTCTGCTTTTCAACACTTATTCCTTCAAGTGTTGGCAAAAGGCAATACTTGCCGCAGTTGGTCGTAAGTCTTGGTAAAGAGCCTTTGCATTTGACCCCTCTCTATTTGCGAACACTTACCCTTAAAGTACTAGCAAAAGGCAACACTTGCCGCACTTGGTCGTAAGTCTTGGCAATTGCCAAGACTTGTCCGTTCCAGTCTTTCCCTACATTCTCGCCATATAACTTGAAATATTGGCAAAACAGAATTTACCTTTGAAGTATTGGCAATTGCCAAGACTGACAAGATTTTTTCCTTGAAGTTTTGGCTCCGGTTAAAAAGGGTATTTTGCTAAAACATTGCTTAGCACGGACATTTTTACAAAACCACTCCTTATGGAAGGCACGCGGTGAAATTTTTTGAAATTTCTTTGGGTAGATTACAAAAATAAGCTAAAAATCACTTGGTCTTGATTTGCTAAGCTAATTTTTGGTGGTCTTGGAAACATAGGCACTTTATAATTAAATGAAGCTGAAAGTATAAAAATACCCTTACTAATAGAGAACTTTCCGTAATTACAAAAATTCCACCGACTATTTTTTGAAGCCGTAATTATAAAATGCTACTACACATTTTTACCTCGAAAATTAAAAAAAGGTCATTGCTTTCTACACAACAGAAAAAATAATGCCAACCCGGTCGTGTTTCACGTCCATTTTCTAAATAAATAAGGCCAAATCGGCATCGTTTCACTCATACACAAGGCAGTCAATTTATTTATGTTTCACGACTATTTTGTGAATAAATAAAGTCGAGTCGTCATCATTTCTCTTATATACAAAAATCAAAGCAAAACATAATATAAGACCAATCCAGCATCATTTCTTCACACAGTAAGCAAAAAATCATAATCATTTAGTAAATAAATGATGCCAAATCGACCTTACTTTATTCATTCGCAAAAATATCTTTAAGTGCATATATATTTAGAAATAACAACAATCTGAGTGTATTTATACATATAGCTGTGTCCGTCTTGTGAAGAAATGAGGCCAAATCGGCCTCACGTGACACAATCATAAAAAAGAACTTCAAAAACTTATATATTTAGAAATAACGACAATTGGGCTGTGTTTATGCATACGTTGAACACACTATTAAGTACATTTTGCAAACAAATGAGTCCAAAATCGTCTTCACTTCATTCATCCATAAAAGTACATATGAAAATATAAAATGATGATAATCCATCAGCATTTATTTAACAAGTGAGCAGAATTATTATGTCTATTTTACAAGCAAGTGATGTCAAATCATCATCACTTTGCACAAATACAACTATCCAAAGTGATACAATATCAATCCGGCATCATTTGTCCATTCTTTTTACAAACATATTACTCCAAATCGTCATCACCAAATTCATCAAGTTCATATTCCATTTCTTGTGACACTAAATGTTCTTTATCTCCTTTTCCTAAACCATGGTGTACTGATTCTAATTGTGTACATGATCCTTACAATCCTTTTATTATCACTAGCACTGTTGGTGAACTTGCTACTGATTTTATCTCCCTTCAATCGACCAATAGCTCGAATTTTGGTTGATTTGTTTCAGCTACTAGAGTTAGTTTCGATTGTGGTAGTACATTTCTATTATAGAAACTTGCTAAAGGTGTTAAAGAGATAGTTGGTTTAGGAGATGGAGTTTTAGGACTTCCTTTAGAAACTGCTAATGCCTTTCATGTAGCACGAACATTTGCTGCACTTCTTACGAATTCCGTTTGTGCTATTGGGACCTAACTTCAAATTATGTGTTTTAGTGACATCTTCTCCTATCAAATAGATAAGGAATAGATAAGTTGCCTTATTTTTGCACGCAGTCAGGCTTCGCCCTCATCGATGTTAAAGCTGAAACTTGGTTTTCCGTTTTTTCAAAATCAGATCTACGCTTATTTAATATGATTCTTAGAAAACTAATAGAAGAAACGCAAAGAGGAGGCCAAGACGAATTCGAGAATGTAATTTTTGCAATATTTTAGCGGCGGCCGGTGGTGGCCGACGACAGTCAACGACGGTAAACTAGAGATAAAGAGAAGATGTGGGAAATAGATTTTTCTAGAGAGAGAAAATGTGAATGTCAAATTATACCTGTCAATCGGGCCGGGCTAGCTCGGTACCGGACCGGACCGGTAAAAGACCGGACCGGACCGGACCGGTTCATTATAAGCGGTCCGGGTCAAAGGGGAAGCGGGTTGCGGGCCGAGCCGGGCTTAAGAAAAAAGACCGGTTAGCCCGGACCGGTAAAAGACCGGTCTTTGGCCCACGGTGGACCGGACCGGTTTTTTCATAGAAAAATTATACTATACATCGAGGGAAATCGAGACATACTTTTGCCAAGAACATACAAAATATAATGTAGCATTTATTCCCTTTTAGAATCCCTCAATATGCAATAGTACAAAGATATTTTTAGCTTCATTAAGTACAACGAATGAACATATTCATTTACTATTTTTTCATTGCTAATCAAGAATATATATTAATTAAGTATTTTATACAACTTATCTTCTTGGTTGTAAGAGAATTTGATAGTCTCAGTTTCTCACCCTTGAGTTGTAGTATTAAAGTTGTATCTATTTGACTAAGCGTACTATAGTAATGATGAGATAATACTTACTTAAAATAATAACAGTGATCTTTTACTTCATGAGTAGTGCATCAAATTTATATAGTAATTAAACTTGGTTTCCATCAATGAACCAAAGTATATGATTCTCAAAATGTTTGATCCTTTTCTTTCCTGCTTTCACCTTCCTTCTTTTTTATATAGGATTATATGTCCTTCCAATTGCAAGTACAAAGTGATAGGCTTAGCTAAAATATGAAAAAGAAAAAAAAAAGAAAAAAACCGGACCGGACCGGTCCGGACCGGTCCGATCCTTAATGGGCTAAGGGCCGAGCCGGGCTTCAATTTTTTGAAAAAAAGACCGGTTCGGACCGGACCGGTAATGGCCCGGACCAGACCGGACCGATGAGCCGACTCTTAACGGGCCGGTCCGAGCCGGTCCTGGCCCAATTGACAGGTATATGTCAAATAATTGTAGACAAATGATTAAGGACAGAAATAAAAATATTTTTAATAATCTCAAAAAATGTTTATGCTTTAAAGACAACAAACAATTGTTCACCAAATAAAGAATAGACACAAAAGTGTCCACTCCACCTTAAAAAGTGAATTTATTTTTGGAAAAATTTCATATCTAACCAAATATATAACATGACCCTACAGTTTAATAGACACAATTAATATACAACAATGGCTAGCCAAAAAGATATTCATAAATAGGTTTATGTGCATCCTTTATCCTAAATATTAGCATCATTCACTAATTTCTTTCCTAAAATTTAGCATAACTCACGCACAAATAAGGTAAATTAAGATTTACTTATACAAACAAAAAATCATCACGTAATCTATAACGCATCTCTCTCCACTTCCATCAAATTACGATTTCTCTTTCTTTCTTTTAAGTTTTTCTTCCAAATTTATTCATTCCATTTTTTTTCTTAGTCATCATACCTGTAACTTTCACCAAATATTTAGTCGTTATTCATGTAAAAAATATAAAATAAATATTTTGGATATGGTTCAATACATACAAATATGTACAATAAGTTAGATGTATTTCAATATATGCAGATATATACAAAATATGCAATTTTTAGTTTATATATCACAAATATATTAATATTTTAATATATGAAAATATATATGTACAATATTTTAGATGTATTTCAATATATACAATATTTCAATATTTTAGATATATTTCGATATATGCACTTTTTATTTTAGAAATATTTTAGATATATTGTAGATATTTTTTCCCTTTCAACGAGATACAAAACTTATATATGTGATAAAGTATTGGATAAATATTCAGTCGCCTATTACAAGAGGAAATGTTTTCCTACAGCTTCAATGGTTTTCTTTTTTAAAAAAAATTCTTAAGTTGTTCTATATTTCTTGTAGTTTGGACAATGTTGATGACAATATATATTGGTTCCTTGAATCGTGGAGTTAGTGATAAATGATGACCCTAAAAAATTGCATGATATATATGCAATATATAGAATCCCATAATTTTAGGTGATAAATATATAAAAAGTTCCAATTTTTATTTCAATTTTTTAATTATATCTTATTAAATATATTATTCATATAGTATTCAATTTTTATTTATAAGGTATTCATTATTTATTTTTAAAGTATTCATATTTTCAAGAAAATTTTATTTTTTTATTCATATAATATTATCATTATATGCATGATTTATACCTCATAAATATCACATACAAATTATGAATACATATACATAAGTTATATCTCAAATATATAAATTACTATCTCCATGTATACAAACTTTTAACTTCAAATATGCATTGATCATGTCAATATACAGTGTCGAGTTTTTTTACTCATACTCTATTATGTTTTTTATTCCTATAATATTCACATTTTATTTAAACAATATCTATTTTTTATTTATACAGTGGTCACGTTTATCCATACCAATTTAAAAAAAAATTATTGTAAAGACATAATTTATACCATTATATTGACAATTATTAAAAATATATCACAAATCTATTAAATAAATATCAAGTGTATCGTCATATCTCAAATACAGAAACAACCCAAATATGCATATCTTTTACGTCATATATATCTCAAATATACATAAACATCACATGTATGCATATCTTATACGTCAAATATATCTCAAATATACATAAACACCCCATGTATGCGTATCTTTGCCATTAAAACTGCAGAATTGTACCCAAAAAATAAAAATAAAAAACGGTTAAAAACTATGAATACCAACTAAAACTCAGAAAAAATTTATGATATTTAAATTGTATTAAAAAATATATCATCAAAATAATCAGATAATAAATAAATACATGCAGAATTGCCAAAAATTTTGAAATTTTTATTTACCGCTTTAGTTATGATAAGAGCAAAAAATTAGAAGATAACTCATATTCTCAATGAGTAATTAATTAGAATCTAAAAAACTATTAAATGCAGTAGGCACACTAAGAGGGAAAATCGCAAGTTTCCTAAAATTAGGCACTATTAGAGGGAAGTTGATCAGTTTTTAAAAATGGCTACTAAAAGATAGTTAAATAAGTCTAAATGTCTATATACTATAAATTAGAATAAATGTATCTATTTTCAGTTAAAGACACTTCTAAATGTCTATACAATGTTAAAATTCCTTTATTTTTTATGTGGCCCAACTGATAATTGACGTAACATTAGGGTTTAATCAAAATCGTTTAGTCACACATCATCACATATTCACCTGTTCATTACGTATCCAAATTTTAAACACTAACCAAGGTACACTGTTATTGTCATCTTTGATTAAAGGGTTAATCATAATAAAAATCATAGAATCAAATGAAATTCAGGCTGTACAATTAACTTCTTTAGTCCCATAAACGTACGTTGTCAGTATTAATATACAATCTTAAGTCTTTAATTTCAGTTGCAATAACCTCTCATATTAAAAGTAAACGATGGGCTAGCTACTAGATTTGTGTACATTTTAGCTTTAACAACTACTACTAGGTTAACACTTTCAAATACAATATTGTAGCCTCTTTTTTTTTTTTTTTTTTGATTTTTTCTAGTATCCGCTTTAGAGTCCGGACTAATATGAATTCGACATAAAAAGTTCCACTATGAGAAGTAAAATTAGCTATATAGATAATTCTATATTAATAAATCAAACATGAGACTTCTAGCTAGTAAATGGTAGAGGGATAGAATCCTAGAAGTTATGTTGTACTAGGATTTAGCTGTCACAATAGCGGGCAAAGACTTTGAACCAAAACTTAGCTGCAGCAACTGCTGCTACTTAGATGGAAAATATCCATTTGTAAGCTTAAATAAATGGTGTACATAACTCGTGCAGAAGTTGTCCGTTAACCATATGATTTTAATTATTATAGCTAAATGCTTTAACATGTAATGTGAAGAATTACACAATCTATACGAACACATAGTTCACCCAAGGTCTACCGTATTTGTTTCACTAGTCGACGGCGTAATCACATGTATAAGAGACACGAACTACACTATATAAGCCACAATCTAAAGTCGTACCTGTTATAGAATTCGTTCTGCACTTTTTGGAGAAGACCATCTTCTTGGTTCTTCTAATGAAGTTGTGGAACTTCATCAAGGAAGAGAAAGAGAGTTTTTACGTTGGAAGAGAGAGGGGAAAAGTATGTTGGCTTGCTTCTGCTATAGAAGAAAGTAACGTTTTTGATAGGAGTCCTTTTCCTAAAGTTAGGACTCCTCTTTTAATACTTCTGAAGTAACACAACTCTTCAGATAAATTTCAAGAGACATGTCTTTTCTCACTTTCCTTTTTAATATATATATATATATATATACTAGTTTTGACAACGCGCTTCGCGCGTGTAACCACTTTCAATTAGTAAACACAGAAATGTAATTACATTTATGACATAAATGTAGATGTATGTTTTCCAAGCAAAAATTTTCATTTTTTTATTTCTTTCAATAAATTCATGTATTTGACTTTTGAAAAATGCATGCTCAAATTATGATATGTCTTCAATAATAAACAAAGCGAATGGATGATAGAATTTTATAAAGAGAGCCTTCACTAAGAAATCCAATACTCATAATTACGCAAATATAAAAGAGAAAGAGAAGGAATTGGGAAGAACAAATAAGTAAAAGATCATATTCTTGAACATGTTAATTAGTTCCAAGCCATAAACATCAACAACAAATATTTTTGTATCACTATAGATAGAGTCACATCTTGCAGATGTATTTGGTGACCACATCATGCATGTAAACGTAAAATGCAAAGTGTTCACGGTGTTTTATTCAAATCATTTTAGATAAAAATGTGAAGCTATGTTGTATGTAGTATATGTAGTATCAAAGTGGAAGCTTTTAGGCCAGTTGTTCTCAAGAGTAGGGACACAAATCAATTTATACACCATAAATAGAATTGTAAGAGTTAGCTTAGGAAGACGGAAAGACTCAATACATGCATGAGAATTTGAAATGTTGACTTCAAAAAATGTAAAGATTGTTAATATATGTACACGATAATCTAATTCAGATTGATGTTACTACTGTAGCCAAACAAATATATTAATTTACTTATATATATATATATATATATATATATTTACTTTTTTGTACAAAAATCTTACAAGAGTACTTTTAAAATGAAGGGTAAAAATGTTGTTCATTTTTTACCTATTGGGATTGGCTCTTTTAGAATAGTACTAGTCCTCGACACGCGCTTTGCGCGTGAACCCCATATCAATGAGTACACAACAAAGTAAATACTTAAATCAAGATAATGAAAAGTACTACGCATGGAATAAGATATAGGAGTACAAAAATATAAACATTGGAATAAGAAAGAATTTGTCTCCATAAGTGACATTTTTCAAACAGTTATCAAGAACGCAAACATTCACCTAAAAAATCTGAGTATTAATACTCTATAAAAAATTCAAGGAGAAAACAAAAAGAATGTAAAGTTAGAAACTCAGACTGTTTGATTTTCTAATCAGTTACAATTAAATTGAAAATCACATTGTTGCACTTCCTGTTATCTAGCGATAGAACCTCTAGATTTTCTCTTTACTCGAAGCTTCTTACTTACTATGTCTTCAAGTAGTTTTGGAAGAGAATTTTGAAAATTGTGTTGATATTATATTTGATGGAGAAACAAAGAAGCACAATACTGAAGATCTACAAAAGTCCCATATATAGGAGATGTATATGCTGAGCTTGGCTACTTTTGATGTTCATCACATTGTCTTGGAGTTTCACATTTTTTAATAATTTTTTTAGCATTTTATACATTATGCCAATTTATGTTAATTTAAAGGAATGAATCTAGTCTATATTGCATTGTCCAATGCAAGTGACCTTTAAGTTCCCTAATCTGTAACAGCAACAAAATGAAAATTGAACAAATTAAAAACCACAATGACGGTCATTTAGTATTTTATATTAAAATTAAAATCATTAAAATCAGGTATTTTAAGGTGAGGGCAAAATGAATATTTAATATTTTAGTAGAGGTATTTTAGTATTATGACTTTACATTTAGGATTCTCACTTTTATATTAATAAGATAAGATTAATTATTTTTGTGCTACATACTATTTTTATACTATAGGGGCAAAATGGTCTTTTACATTTTACTTTTGAGATTGGCTCTTTTAGTATAGTTAGATATATATATATGGATTCGGGTTGACCCACATGGGTGATCCTAATCCAAATTCCAACATAATGATTTGATTATTTACTTTATGTTTCATCCCCCTTCATAAATTTACCGAATTAATGTCCACTTAACTTGGGCTAAGTGCACGAAAGACCACTTTTGCCACTGGTCTTTGGGCACAGGCCACTAATACCAAAACATTTAGTTTGTGGCCACTTTTGCTTAAAGAGATAGAACTTCAGTCTAGAGGCCGGATTGAAGTTCAGTCCTTAAAGATTGAACTTCAATCCACGGCCATATGGACTGAAGTTCAGTCCAGTCCTTAAGATGGAACTTCAGTCCATGGCCATGGACTAAAGTTCAGTCCGTGGCCATACCATGGACTGAAGTTCAGTCCATGGCCATATGGACTGAAAGTTCAGTCCTTAAGAGATGGAACTTCAGTCCAGGGGCCATATGGACTGAACTTCAGTCAACTATCAGAACTTAAGTCAACATTTATTTAGTAAAGGCCCAAAAGTGGCCTCTAATATAAGACCAAAGAAAATAGTGGCCTCAAACTAAATATCAGTGTTAAAAGTGGCTGCTGGGCGAAATTTTTACACTTAACTTTTATATTTTTTCGTGGTCTATTTTTGCTCAATCGGCACTCATCTATCCCCAAATCAGGTCATATACAGTCATGAATTTAGTATGGGATATAAAACTCAAAAAATTTCACCGCATGCCCTTTAAGGATAAAGAGTGGTTTTGCAAAAATGTCCACGCTAAGCAAAACTTACGATCAAGTGCATCAAAGTATTGTATTTTGCCAACAATTGAAGTCTTAGCTTTGGGCTAAAAAGGTTATTTTGCTAAAATAAACCATCAAGGCAAGTACTGTTTTGTCAATACTTCAAGTTATATGGCGAGACTGAAAGGAAAGACTGGAAGGGACAAGTTTTGGCAATTGCCAAGACTTACGACCAAATACAGTAAGTGTTACCTTTTGCCAACACTTTAAGGATAATTGTTGGCAAATAGAGAGGGGTCAAAAGCAAGTCTTGGCCTTTGTGCAAGAATTACGACCAAGTGCGGCAAGTATTGCCTTTTGCCAACACTTGAAAGGATAAGTGTTGAAAAGCAGAGAGGTATAAAGGCAAGTCTTGGCCCGACCTAAAAACTTGACAGGGATGTTTCCGTCCAGATTTTTTTCATTGAACCTTAATGTGGGCATTTTTGCAAAACTCCTGTTAGCGCAGACAAAAAGGCAAATCATTGCTTATGGTGTCATATTTTTGCAAATAGGCCTATAAAACTTATTAATATCTTTTTATACTATTTAACGAAATTTTATAAGTGAAAAAAAGGAGTTTAACTTTTAGAGTGATAGGGTCACCCGAGATTCAATGTATCTAGACGGAATTTTAAGTTCACTGAACTTGCCTCTCTATAACTACCCAAAATAAATAAATAAAATAAGTTGCTAGATCTCAGTACAAGCGCCGCGTACGGCTTCAAATTTCCGCATATGCTATTAAGCATTGTTAGTTTTTTTTGTTAAGTTATTTTTTTGTTTGTGGGGGCGGGCGGGGGGGGGGGGGGGAGGCAGATGTAATAATGACCTTGGTAATCTATGTCGGGCAATTTACAAAACTATACAAGCTAGCAACTTTTCTACATAAAAATGTCAATATTTTTCCATTTTCAAAATATAGCAATATTTTTTTTAATAAATAGCAATATACTTAAAAAACCCCTAGATTCTCCTCCTTAACTATCATCCAACCTTCCAACCGCCGCCCACATGACTGCCACCCCCTTCAGCCGCGGTCGCCGGAAAAAATATTTTTTTTTTGTGTATATGTCGTGTATTTCATTGTATGGACAGTAGGCATACACCCATTCAATTGGCGTATGTTTGTATATTTGTTGTATGGTTAGTGTATGCACAGTGTGTATGCATGTTGCAACACCAAACATACACACCATATACAAAATAGATAAATCAAATACATTTATTGTACGTCAAGTGTATATCATTGTATGTCCAGTGTATATTCACTGCATGCACCGCACACAATGAAATTACACATGTAATATATTTCCACAATAAACAAACACCAAATATACACCACCACCACTGTAAATCTGTCGTATACCACCGGAAAAAGTCAAGAAAAAAAAAAGAGAAAAACAAGCAGCAGCCGGCATCGGGCCACATCACTGGAAAAGCGCCGCCGGTGCTCTGCTGTAAAAGATTTGACAAGCAGCAGCACCACCGCCGACGGATCTGTCATGAGAGTAGTCCTCTATGAAATGCCATTGACGGCGACGGGCTCGTCTACGACGGAGAGAGGTGATGTACAGCAAGATAGGGCCAGTGCCGGAGCAGGAGGAATTCCGTTGGGGGCGCCGGCACCGGTGAGTCTGAAGAATGGGGGAGATGAGAGAGAAGAGAGCGAAGAGAGAGAAGCGGAGAAGAAAAAATAGGGTTTTTAAAATTATGTTATGTTTGGTAGCATTTCAAAAATGTTGCGATGTTTGGTAAAGTGGTTAAATATTGCTATATTTTTTTAAAAAAACTTCCATACAATGACACTGATTGTGATTTTTCTATTTCTATGTATAGTCATGTTCAGTGTTTTAAAAGGCATTTTCGAGGCGAGGCGTATCAAAAGCGCACCGGGACAAACCGACGGGGCGTAGATCTGAAAAGCGTAAGCCCCACAATTTTGGGGCGTAAACTTAGGCGTTAAGCGAGTCTTGGGGCATAAGTCCGAAAAGAATTTAAATTATTTTTTTCAATAAATCATCCTTTTAAAGCCTACAGTGAAATATTACTTTGCTAATTAAATTCTCACATTTTTTATTATTTCTTAGTTCTACATAATTTTTTAATCTTAAACATGTATATTATTTTAATTTTATAATATTTCTACATAATTTTACCCTTTAATGTGATTTATATTTTTGAAAAATATTTATATCAATAATGTAAATATATAAAATAATAAAAATTAGAGATTCGTAGGGCTCACGCTTTGTGTCTCGGGGCTTACGCCTCGTCCGGTAGCAGGTAAAATGCATCGCCTCATGTCATGTTAAAACATTGATTATGTTGCAATTATAATATAAAAATTGAATATGTGGAGCTTAATATAATTAATTTATTATTCATCTTAAAGAGATTCTCATATATGAATTGCTTAGTTTAAAATGACATTTATTTCTTTAACTAATTTAATCGCTGTGCATCTATTAGTATATCTATTCTTATTCCACATATCATTTTACATAAATAATACATAGATATATTATTTATGCCTAACTGATGGAGTCTTATTTTTTACAACTGTAAAACATTCATTAGTTATACTACGACCAACCAAAGATTATATTATTATTGGGATTAATTGTCTTTCATACGATCCACCAAACGACCCCTTAATCAACTCATCCAGTGCTTTGGAACTACCATATTGTTGAATCGTTACGTTCGTTTTTGGCTTCTCTTCTTTGAATGGAGAATGTGGACTGTGGAGTCATCTTTAAGTTATCAAATTAAATGACTATACTACACTTCTCAATAACTCCATTTAGAAATTTTTAATGAAATCAACACAAAATGGTTAAGACGTTTCAGTAAGCCCCTTTTAATTAAATTCAACTATCTCAATCTTGAAACTATATATAGTAAGTAATATTTAATTACTATTGTATAACACCCCAAAAATTGTGGTATGTTGGAAAAACTACTTGAAGGGAGTGTCTTTTCCCAGAAATAGATCTTATGTTGTGTGAATTTGAATTAGTCGAGACTTCAATGCTGTATCGGACACCAAGTATGAAATCGAAATCAATTTTTTTTAAAAGGAAAAAATTATTGTATAACATATGATGTCGTTAATTAATGTCACATCATGACATACTTTGTTTCTAGCCGAAAAAGTTAAACTCACAATCATTCTGGATGGAAAAAGTACTCCCTCCGTCCCAATTTATGTGGCACCATTTCCTTTTTTGTTTGTCCCAAAATAAGTGGCACCTTTCCTTATTTGACAACTATTTAATGCATCATCTCTATTTTACCCTTGTTGGGCCCTACATACTTTTAAACCTACCAACAACTTTTTTATTACTCAAATCTTCTCTCTCTTACTTTTTCAAGGGTAAAATTGATACATTTAACAAGGTCAACCTCTATTTTCTTAAACTCCGCGCCCGGTCAAATAGTGCCACATAAATTGGGATGGAGGGAGTATTAAGAAACACACAGACTATATTGTTAAGGACTGGAAGGTAAACGTCATTTCACCAATCTGGTTCAAGAGAAACGGCACCTAAATGATTTTAGAAATTTTAGAAATAGAATAAACAATAGGTTAACTTTAGAAACAATTTAAATTTAAACTTTCTATTTTATATTTAATGAGATGATTTGTAATCAGTCTATGGCTTATTTTAGACCACAAATTTTTAAAGCTGTCATCTCTTTCTTAAACTCCGAAACTATGACATCATTTGTTGAACGGAAGGAATAATAAATTTTAAATTCACTCGTAGTTTTAAATTTCAGAAACTATCTCAAGAAATATAATACTCCGTTGGACTACTATTTACATAACATATTGTAAATTTAAATAATGCCAAACTTTTTCTGTCCAAAACCAATACTATCATAAACACTAAGTGTTTGCTTAATTTTATTTAAAATGTTCATCAATTTTTATGTTTGTTTGTATTGCTAAAGACTCAACACGGAAGCATTTTAAAATGACGTAACTTATACTATATATTAAGAGTATTATACGTATTTACTTCTTGTTATAAGTGACGTGATAATGGAAATATTTATTAACCCCTTAAAAATAAAGAAGTTCAATTTTAAAAAAATACCCGTACCTTTGAGGAATATTTGAGTTTTATGCTAAAAGCCGTTAGTGTTTTAGACTTAGGCGAAAAGCATATTATGGGATTATCCCTTAAAAGGATTATTTATCTAAATTACTAACGAACTTATTCGTACATTATGTCCACATACATTGAGTCATAACCCTTTACACCAAATTACCGTAATCATGCGTCATCAATCATATATTACACGTGAACCTAAAACTATTAACTCTCTCTATATATATATATATAAGTACACGCTTCAACAAACATAATGTCTTCATTTTTACTTCAAAAAGAAAAGGAAAACACCATTAATGGTGAATAATTTCTTCTCTGTGAACATTGTTTCTCCATTATTACGACATAACTGAAGCATATAAAAGAAGATTCATTTGCTCAGTTAAGTCATTTTCTCTTAAAAGAATGGCAAGATTTGTACCTGTGAAGTTCAAAAGAGTAGCTGCAGCGTTTGATGAGGTGGCAAAAGCACGGCTATGCGAAAGCAGCGGCAGCGAACACTCTCCGGCTGCGGTGAGCTTGACAGATTTGTCAGGACTTGTGAATTCGTTTTTAGAAAGAGGTGATCATGATTTTAGAAATGAAGGAGAGATTGTTGATTATGAGAATGAGGTAGAGGAAAATGGAAATAATATTGAGAATTGTTTTGATGAGTTGAAAATGAAGGAAAATTTGAGGAATTTGTTACATTATGAAGAAAGTGATGATTTCAAGAGAAGTATTGGTGATGCTGTGGAAAATGTATTGATTGAAGAGAATGATCGGAATTTGCCGGAGTTTAAACGGCGGTTGATGAGTCGATTGCGTGATAGAGGCTTTGACGCTGGTAAGTTCTAATTTCTTTTTAAGGGTTTAAGTTTGTACCATTAACTTGTTATAGCATACGTACTATTATGCACAATATTTTTGTGAAAAAGAGAGGATTTGAAACACTCTAGCTAGATCTTTTCTCTTTTTTTTAATAAATTGTCTTGTTGATATTCTTAGGTTTCATTTCGAGCTTAGGTCCTAGCAAGTCTAACATATAATTTAGGAAGTAGTACTAGTTTAAAACTTATGAAGTAATCACATTTATTAGCAAGGGAGATGTCACCAATTTAGCCAAGTCGTTGCCTATATATATTGATCATACGGCTCTACAAGTGTTATTATTTAATCTACTAAAATATGAAGAATATAGTAGCTAATTAGAGATTCAGTCATGCACCTTTCAAAGTCCAATTACATCCATTTTACAATTTTTCACTAGTTCCTTGCATGTAGTACATTAATTACTTTCTCCTAGTACTCTAACCTTCCCTTCTACTGTAAAATGCATCTATCCTTATTTTCAATGTCAGTATACAAATGTTAAATTCATTGTCTAATGGCATCTAGTAATCCAACTTTACAGGTCTGTGCAAGTCAAAGTGGGAGAAAAATGGAAAGCGTACCTCGGGAACTTACGAGTATATGGATGTTAACATGGCCGGTAATCGCTATATAGTCGAGGTTTCATTAGCTGGAGAATTTGAAATAGCTCGACCAACAGCTTGCTACACTTCATTACTCGAGATATTTCCTCAAATTTTTGTGGGAAGAGTGGAAGAGTTGAAGCAAGTAGCAAAAATAATGAGTAGAGCCATGAAGAAATCTATGAAAAAGGTGGATATTCATATACCACCATGGAGAAGAATTGATTACATGCAAGCTAAATGGTTTGGTTCATACAAGAGAACAACTAATGAGTTCAAATTAGATGATAATCAAAAGAGTAGTACTACTTTTGGTTTTTCTTCTAATTCTAAGAAGAGAGCTGTTGGATTTGTTGCAATGCCAGCACTTTCTTTCTACTGCAGAGAGAATGTTATTGCTCCTACTAATAGAATCAAAATGGGAAACTTGGCTGCAGCTCTGAATGGATGATATGGCGAAGGAATTAAGTTATATAAACTAATAGTGTAAAAAAAATTACGCTATCAGTGCGTGCCATTTGCTAATTAGAACCTATTTCTTGGGGATAGTTCCCTTTAGTTTGCTATTCATTTTTTCTTCTTGGATGGGTTTGGGAAGTAATTACATTGTTTAGTGGAGATAAAAATTAGGCTCCAAGTTGAGGTTGATGGTTTTCTTTCTTTTCATTCTTTACTAGTCTCTCTATAGTAGTAAGTGCGTACTTAGTATGCTGCAAAGCAATGTATATGTAGTAATGTAATTATCAAGCAATGGAGAATAATCAGAAAAATATATTTATATTCGTTTGTGACTCTCCCATTTAGCTTTCAGGAAGTATATATTATTGATTCGACAGGCTACAAATGTGAGCTTTTCTTTAATTGATGACCGTCAGTTCACTACTAGAGTATCAAAAACTACGAAGCATATGCGAAGTTATATCAGCGTCATTTTTTAACTTTAAAGTAAGACTATGGTAACTGGTAAGTACCACCGGATAAAATCACAAAGTTTCCCTCAGAATTTGCTTAAATATTAAAGTCACCATACAGAAAACTAATGTCTTCCATTAGTATTTATTAATCTAATCATTCCAGTTTACTTGGCAAATTTTTTTTTCTGTTTCAAAAAAAATGATTGCATTTGGAAATAATTACCTTAAACTAGTCATTTTAACTTATAATGCGAAGTTTTCACAACCGCACATTGTTTCGAATATTGAAGATCCTATGTTTTAAAAGGCTTATATTCATAAAATATTCTAATAGGATGTTTATAACCATAAATTACAAAAATCTTTCATATTTTTTAAAACTTCGTTTGTATTCAACTTTTACCACATCATTTGAAACGAATGAAGCAGCGTAGGTTGACTTTTAAAATAGTTCAAGATTTTGTGGGAGGAGGCATCTTGCTTAACTCTCTAAATATTCTGGTCAAACTACCAATGTATAGTACCGATCAGTGGATCAAGTTTATTTTTTCTAAATAATTATAATTCTATATATGCTGATTTTTCATGTTTAGATATTTTGTCATTTTTGTTGGTTAGAAGCATATTCTACTGGTAATTCCGTCTCAAGATCTTGACTAATTGACTGTCAAGCAAAAACAAAAGATATTTGACCACTTTCTCATATGCCATAGTAGACCATTCGAAGATAAATAAAGTGGATAATTGTTTAAAAACCATTTTATAGCAGATAGCAAGCTTATATAAGTTGGAATCTCAAATCAAAGCTAATGTCCAAGTAAAAGGAACAGAACCTTTTCATTTCGCTACCCTTGAGTTGCATATTCGCATGTACAATTATTTTCGCATGATGAACACGACAATATAGAGAAACGAGATCCAAAAATGAGGAAAGGGTAACTACTAGCCATCTTGATCTAATAATTCATGACAAGTTTACCAACTTTCTGGTAAACTGCCTATGGTTAAAAATTGTTGGAAAATATATGTGGACAAAATGTATATAGACACTATCTTGTATAATAGGATAGCATATTTTTAGAGATTGATAGAATTATTTATTTCCTTAATTAGCATAGCAATGTAACTATATATGTACCTATTATTTTATGGAATAATATATTGAGATTCATCCAGACGTTGTTTACTTACATGCGTATCAGAGCATTACCGATCTTATAGTGGTGGTTCGTCAGGTTTCAGACCGGTGGTTCACCGGAATTAGCCGCTGCTTTGTTTCAGTGATTTAGACTTCGAAAAATAGCTATCACCATCTATCTGGGGAGAAGCATCTCCCTTTGATCAGTCATTACCCAGATTCCGGTGGCATAAGGAGCAGCACGTGAGTCTCACGCGCCGTCGAAATTGTCGGAGATAGCCCACTTTGAGCCGCGCGTGGGGGCGCGTGTGTGGACCATTTTTTATCCAGCTTCCGTTGGCGAAATCGTCTTGACTGTTCCGGTTGATTGTTGGTGGTCCTCTGTTTATAGGACCAAATCTGTGAAGAATAAGCAGGTTCTATCGATCCTTGCTTCTTTTCTTAACCAACTTGAGTTCGAATCTGTTTCTGTCTGTTGATTGATCTGTTTGAGACCTGTTATTGCTTTGGTTTCGTTTCTGAAAATCTTGAGTGATCTCAATTACATAAGTTTGTAACACATCGTTTGTTTTTCGGAGTTTCTCCAAACCTGGACTTCTTTTGAGATTAGAGTGGTGGCTCTTTGATTAGTTTGATAATATTTGTGCTGGACCTTTTTGCTGGTATTGGTTTACTGATTGACGAGTTCTCTGACTCATTAGTATCTTTTGGTCTGGTTCAAACTGCTTCGGATTCTAATATATTTGGTGTTGTGTTTTGTTAGTATCTCTGTTAGTTTATTCTGATATGGCCAATACTAGCAATATTATTTTTCACTACTGCCATGAACCTGGTCATGTAAAGTGGTACTGTAAGAAATTGCAAAATCGAAATCAGAGAACTCAAGTGGCTACTCCTCCCTCAGAGAAAAGAATTCAAGTTTCAGTTGGATGACTTTGCTAAATTTCTTCAGTTCCAAAACTCATTGAAGGAATCTACTTCAATTACTACCCTTGCTGAGGCGAGTACAACATGTCTTATGTCATCTTCAAACAAATGGGTAATCGATTCTGGTGCCACAAATCACATGACGGGTAATCCTAATATTTTTTCTAGCTTTCGATCACACAAATCACTTTCTTTTGTGACGGTAGCTGATGGGTCAACATGCAATGCTACGGGATCTGGTACTGTTAAACCTACCTCTACTATTACTTTGTCATATGTGTTAAGTCTACCAAAATTGGCTTTTAATTTGATTTCTGTGAGTAGACTTACCAGAGAGCTTAATTGTTATATCTCATTCTTCCCCGATCATCGCTTGTTTCATGATCTTACGACGAGGCAGGTTATTGGTAAAGGACATGTATCTAATGACCTCTATATCCTTGATGAATGGGAGCCTCGTTCGGTTGCTTGTTCTAGTGTCACGTCTCCATTTGAAGCACATTGTCGGTTAGGACATCCATCTCTTCCTATGTTGAAGAAACTTTGTCCTCAGTTTCAGACTATATCTTCCTTGGACTGTGAGTCATGCCAATTTGCCAAGCATCATCGTACTTCATTGGGTCCAAGGATTAATAAGAGAGCTGAGTCGGCTTTTGAATTAGTTCATTCTGATGTTTGGGGACCATGTCCTGTTGTTTCTAAAACTGGACATAGGTATTTTGTCACTTTTGTGGATGATTTCTCTCGGATGACTTGGATTTACTTTATGAAGAATCGATCTGAGGTATTTTCCCACTTTTGTGCCTTTTTTGCTAAGGTCAAAACTCAATTCAATACTTCTGTGCGTATACTAAGAAGTGATAATGCTAAAGAGTATATGTCAGCCTCATTTCAGTCTTACATGACACAACATGGGATGTTGCACCAATAATCTTGTGTTGATACACCCTCTCAAAATGGAGTTGCTGAGAGAAAGAATAGACATCTACTTGAGACAGCTCGGGCACTTTTTTTCCAAATGAAAGTTCCTAAACAATTTTGGGCGGATGCAATCTCTACAACATGTTTTTTGATTAATCGGATGCCTTCTGCGGTACTTAATGGTGGTATACCATATAATGTTCTCTTTCCAAACAAATCACTATTTCCGGTGGAGCCCAGGGTATTTGGAAGCACATGTTATGTTAGAGATGTTCGACCAACTGTTACCAAGTTGGATCCCAAGGCTCTAAAGTGTGTTTTTCTGGGTTATTCTCGCCAACAGAAGGTTTATCGTTGTTATTCTACGAATATATGATCAATTATCTCCTATATCTCGTTCTTTTATTGCCGCTTTGGATTCTATTTCTATACCAAAAACAGTGAAGGAGGCTTTGAGTCATCCTGGTTGGCGGGATGCAATGTTTGAGGAGATAAAAGCCTTGGATGAAAATGGCACTTGGGATTTGGTTAATTTACCCAAAGGAAAGAAGGCAATGGGATGCAAATGGGTCTTTACAGTCAAAGTCAATCCTGATGGTTCTATGGCCAGACTTAAGGCTAGACTTGTGGCTAAAAGATATACTTAGACATATGGTGTGGATTATTCAGAGACATTCTCCCCAGTGGCCAAACTCACTTCCATCCGCTTATTTATATCCTTAGCAGCTTCTCAGCATTGGCCTTTACATCAATTGGATATTAAGAATGCATTTCTTCATGGTGATCTTCGAGAGGAAGTCTATATGGAGCAACCACCCGGTTTTGTTGCTCAGGGGGAGTATAGGAAAGTATGTCGTTTAAAGAAGTCATTGTATGGCTTAGCCCTCGAGCTTGGTTTGGCAAGTTTAGCACGGTTGTTCGGTAATTCGGGCTTAAGAAGAGCAAATGTGATCACTCGGTTTTCTTTAGGCGATCAACAGCTGGCATTATACTCCTTGTTGTATATGTCGATGACATCATCATTACCGGAAGTGATTATGCAGGGATCTCTTCACTTAAGTCATTCGTGCATGCTAGATTTCACACGAAAGACTTGGGCCAACTGAAATACTTTTTGGGAATAGAAGTCTCTAGGAGCAAGAAAGGAATTTTTCTATCCTAGAGAAAATATGTTCTCGATCTCCTTGAAGAAACAGGAAAATTGGCAGCTAAACCTTGCAGTACTCCAATGGTTCCTAATGTGCACCTCATGAACGATGATGGAGATTTGTTTGATGATCCAGGGAGGTATAGGAGATTAGTTGGAAAATTAAACTATCTCACTGTGACTCGTCCAGATATTGCCTTTGCAGTGAGCGTGGTTAGCCAGTTCATGTCCGCACCAACAGTTAGGCATTGGGCAGCTTTGGAACAAATCTTGTGCTACTTAAAAGGAGCACCTGGACTTGGTATTTTATATAGCAATAATGGGCATTTTCGCATAGAGTGTTTTGCAGATGCAGATTGGGCTGGATCCAAAATTGATAGAAGGTCTATTACAGGATATTGTGTCTTTTTTGGTGGAAATTTAGTATCATGGAGAAGTAAGAAGCAAAATGTTGTATCTCGTTCGAGTGCAGAATTTGAGTATAGAGCTATGGCGCAGGCTACATGTGAAATTACGTGGATACGTCATCTATTAACCGAACTTGGGTTGAAGCATCATACTCCAGCTAAACTTTGGTGTGATAATCAAGCTGCCATCCATATCGCCTCTAATCCGGTGTATCATGAGAGAACCAAGCATATTGAGGTTGATTGTCATTTTATTCACGAGAAGATTGAGGAAAACTTGGTCTCCACTGGCTACGTGAAGACAGGAGAGCAACCAGCTGATTTGTTCACGAAAGCGTTGACTGGTACTCGGGTTAGTTATCTTTGTAACAAGCTGGGCATGATTAACATCTATGCTCCAGCTTGAGGGGGAGTGTTGGAGAATGTATGTGGACAAAATGTATATAGACACTATCTTGTATAATAGGATAGCATATCTTTAGAGATTGATAGAATTATTTATTTCCTTAATTAGTATAGCGATGTAACTATATATGTACCTATTACATTATGGAATAATATATTGAGATTCATCCAGATGTTGTTTACTTACAAAAATCACCGACATGTCAAGATCCATATTCAAATTGGTTCTTGATCCTGGTCAAATATCCAATGTGTTCACGCTAGAAATATTCAAATTAGTAGCATCTTTCTTTCCCTTACAAGCTTTGCCAGCTCCTGGAAAGGATATAGTATACAACTAATGGAGCAATCAAATTCGCGACATCGACATAAGATAGCAACTGAATTCAGCTACAGTGTCTACTTTATCATTATATACATAAGATATCACGACAATCCTTGTTCTCTTTAAGTGCCAAAAAGAAAGCTTAATATAACATGTTGGGTCTAGCTTTTCGCATATCGTTTGTGTTGTGTATGTTACCTCGACGTCAAATATATCCCAAATACATTGCTCTTCTTTCACCAAGACATCTTCCACCACTTCTCAATCAAATTTAGTATTGCAATATACTCAAAATTTTCAAGCTTAGAATTTGTTAATGTTTTCTCCTTTTTTCCACTTTGTTGGTCACCCCGCAGTACTAACAGATTTTTTGGATTGAGCGAAAAGGAGAAAAACAAGAGAAGAGGCAAAAGGTGTTTTTTCAATTATCTGTTTGGGATAATTGGTTAATCAAAGGAGAAAGGCACCGAAAAACATATACTTTGGTCCATAGGAAATGGGGATGCATCTTTCTGGTTTGATAATTGGTCTAGAAAAGGTGCATTAACACATCTTACCATCATGGTTCTACTTGTAATAAAAGAATTAAAGTATCACATTTTATTTCTCAAAATCGATCAGTGGGATGTACAGAAGCTTCAGCAGGTTATTTCTAGTGACTTTGATGCCAACTGGGGAAATTAACAAACTCAGGAACAGTACTCGAGAGAATGTAGAAGCTAGGTCAGGGATCTTCGAGATCCTAGCTCAAGAATAGAGAGAAGAAAACTGAATTGTATTAAGAATCTGAATGAATGATTTACAATGTAACTGAATGTATTTATACAACAAGATATGGAATCAATCCCACTTAGTAACTAACTAACTAATTTCCGGAACTCTAACTGATTAACTAACTATCCTAACTGCTTCCTCCAGCTCATCTAACTAACTGTCCAGCTCAGCATCAGTCTTGATTCCATTTCCAGCTCCATTTCCAGCTCTTCACGATCGTACTTGCATCAAGTCCCCTGGCTTAAGAGCTCACTTGTCCTCAAGTGTAAAAGAAGGGAACCTGTGTTGTAATTCATGTACAAACTCCCAAGTTGCATCTTCAGCAGTTAATCCAGTCCACTGAACAAGAATTTGGCACACAGCCTTGTTACCTTTCTTCACTAATCTTCTGTCTAGGACCTTCTGAGGTTCAGGGCAATATGGGCTTGAAAGATGCACCACTGGTGGGTGAGATATCTCAGCAGGAACAGCATGGCATCTTTTAAGCATGGACACATGGAAGGTGGAGTGAATTTTTACATCTGCTGGCAGTAACAACCTATAAGCTACTGCTCCTATCTTAGCATCTATAGGATATGGTCCATAATACTTAGCAGCTAACTTGTTAAAAGGCCTTACAGCAACTGACACTTGCCTGTAAGGTTGCAGTTTCAAATACACCCAATCTCCAACCTCAAACTCCCTATCACTCCTATGTTTGTCTGCCAAGTCCTTCATTCTTTGCTGAGCCCTTTTCAAGTGTGTTTTCAATAACTGTAGTCTAGCTTCCCTAGCTGTGAGTGACCTGTCAACTTCCTGAGAGACAGCTTCCCCACTTAGGTAAGGTAGATGAATAGGTGGGTTTTGCCCAAACATGATCTCATAAGGGGTACTTTTAGTAGCTGAATGGTAAGTGGTATTATACCACTATTTTGCTAGTGATAGGTAAGTGGCCCAATCTTGTGGGGCATCAGAACAAAAGCACCTTAGATAAGTTTCCAAAGTTCTGTTCAGCACTTCAGATTGGCCATCAGTTTGAGGGTGATATGCAGTAGATGTCTGCAACTGCACCCCTTGTAATGAGAACAACTCTTGCCAGAACTGACTGAGAAAAACTGGATCTCTATCACTTGTCATAGTAGTAGGCATACCATGCAGCTTGAATACATGGTCCATGTAACATTGAGCCACTGTTTTAGCAGTATAAGGGTGCTGCAAGCTGAGAAAGTGTCCATATTTGCTTAACCTGTCCGCTACTACCAGTATGACTTCCTTGCCTTGAGACTTAGGTAACCCTTCAATAAAATCCAAGCATATATCTGTCCATACACCTTCAGGAATAGGTAGTGGCTGCAGGAATCCAGGGTATGCAGAAGCATCATACTTGTGCCTTTGGCACACATCACACTTTTGTATGAATTGTTTCACCTCCTTAGACAGGTACTTCCAGAAAAATAATGATTTGAGCCTCTTGATAGTAGCATCCATGCCTGAGTGTCCTCCTTGTGGGGTAGAATGCCATAGCCTGATAATGTCTTGTCTGAGCTGGTCATCTGCACCTACCACTAATCTTCCCTTCCATCTTAGCTGAGAGTTTGTCCAAGTAAAGTGTTTGTAGGGTGCCTGTTGCAACTTAGCTATCACTTCTTTAAGATAAGGATCATTGTCCCAGCTATTCTTGATTTGCTGGTAAAGTGCATCATTGGGTGTTAATAGTGATATAGCCAGGAGCTCAGCATTAGGTTGCCTAGATAAGGCATCAGCTACCTTGTTCTCACAACCCTTCTTGTATTCAATAGAAAAATCAAATGCCATAAGTTTAGAGATGCCTGCAACCTGAAAATCAGTGTGAATATCTTGTGCTAACAGATGCTTAAGAGCCTTCTGATCAGTCCTTACTGTGAAGTGTCTGCCCAGTAGATAGTGAGACCATTTTGTAACTGCAAAGATCAATGCCATTAATTCCCTATCATAAACAGACAAGGCCTGGTGTCTTAGGGCTAGAGCTCTGCTGATGTAAGCAAGGGGGTGACCTTGCTGCATTAGAACAGCTCCAATACCTATCCCACTAGCATCTGTCTCAATAACAAATGGTTTACCATAGTCAGGCATGGCCAAAACAGGAGAAGTGACCAGTGCTTTCTTCAATCTTTCAAAGGCTGTTGTGGCCTCATCATTCCACACAAACCCATCCTTCTTCAAAAGATCATTCAGAGGTCTGCAGATGATTCCAAAACCTTGAATGAATCTCCTATAATAACCTGCTAGTCCTAAGAAGCCTCTCAATTATTTCACATTAGTAGGCAAGGGCCATTGTTGTACAGCTGTTATCTTTTTAGGGTCTGTAGCCACCCATTTGTCACTGATGAAATGTCCTAAGTACTCTACTTCATTTACCCCAAAGGCACACTTAGATAACTTGGCATATAACTGGTATTGTTTCATCAGCTCTAACACACTGGTAAGGTGAGCAACATGATCCTTCATGGTCCTGCTGTAAACCAATATATCATCAAAGAACACCAACACAGACCTCCTTAATAGTGGCCTAAACACTGAATTCATTAAATTCTGAAATGAAGAGGGTGCATGTCACGACCCAACTTAGGGCCGCGACGGATGACCAACACTAAGTGTCGATCATCACTGATCCTACTGATAATATGCTAACCATTATAACTGATAAACAGAATAAGCATAAACCTAGCTGATAAGGAGTATGCAATGCAAATAGCTGACAAGGCTAACATAAGCTGACATACATAACATACTGACTGCACCGCACAGGGACATATCTACAGGCCTCTAAGAGTGCTGAACTGAATATACAAAGGACGGGACAAGACCCCGCCATACCCAAACTGGCTGACTGTATACATACCAAAAGATAAGTAACTCCGGGAGTAAGCGGAGTGACTCCAATAGCTGATCGATGGCCTACTAACGTGGTCCAAGCATTGATCTATCTGCACCTGCGCGGCATGAAACGCAGCGCCCCAGAAAAGGGCGTGAGTACGATATGTACCAAGTATGTAAGGCATGAGCATATAATATGTCATAGCTGAATGAAACTGTAGGCTGGAATATAAATATGTAAACATGAGCTGGAGCATAGCAATATAGCTGGAAATCTGAAGGACGTACTAAACATGATATGAATATAAGCTGAAGTCTAGCTGAATCTGAACCTGAAGACTGAGCTGAACTATACTGATAAATAACTGTAATATGACTGATAGCTGGTTACTAGAAACTGGAACTGATAACTGTCAACTAATACTGACGCTAAGAACTGGTGGCTGATAATTGAGAACTGATAACTGTCAACTGATACTGACGCTAAGAACTGGTGGCTGATAACTGAGAACTGATAACTGTCAACTGATACTGACGCTAAGAACTGGTGGCTGATAACTGAGAACTGATAACTGTCAACTGATACTGACGCTAAGAATTGGTGGCTGATAACTGAGAACTGATAACTGTCAACTGAGCTAAAGCTGAGCTGTTATCTGAACTGGTACCTGTCTGGTGTTATGGGCTATATCCCCCCAAATCAGGTAACTGAACATCTGAACTAGTACCTGTCTGGCGTTATGGGCTGTATCCCCCCAAATCAGGTAACTGAAAACTGGAACTAGCCTCATGTATAATCATGCAGTGCATAATGTGGCTATATACGCGTATATAACAAACCTGGTGGGTGTTATGGGCTATATCCCCCCCCCAGCCAGTAATATCTAGTCTCTCTGGTCAGAGTGTGTGAATGACACCCGGTCACACTAGGTGTTTCAACTCCCGCCTGAACCAGAGGGGCTGTATCCCCCAGACGGGTAGTATCACACGCGACCGGACTGTGTGTCCAATGTCCAGCCTCTATGGGGGGACTCCAAATCACACATAACATGATCACAATATAAGCATAAGCATGTATGAGGCATAACACATGTGACAACAATATATATGGACTCAAAGGAATGATAAGAAAACTCTGGATGGAATTGTAGACACAACCTGAAACTTAGAATTTGTCTAACTCTTTGATTTTTATAAAAATTTCGGCAGAGTTTCCACTGAAACTGGATGATCTGCAAAACAGAACCAGCACTATACTATACACGGGAATGGATAAACTGATAACATAAACAAATTAACTGGATAACAAGATGAGAGTGGCGTAACAATTCCACGGATGTACAGAATTTCTAGACAGTACCAGCGTCCTGTATTGCATCATAGTTTTGAGGGTGCAGATAAAAGTTATAGACCTCATGGTCTTCATGAAAGTTGTAGATATATGTATTAGGATTCTGTAGATTCTTAAATCATCTTAATATCAATTTTGTATAAGGAGTTATGATCAATATACTAACAACTGTCCAAAGTTCAAAACAATTTTCCAGATTTTGAAACGTTTTGCCTTTCTGATTTGGACGTCTTTCACCTTGGATTTTAGTACCAAATTAAGTATATACAAGGTTTCCTTGGTACCATAAAGTTTCTCAGAAGAAATACTAAGTTTGAAACTAATAAAAGCTTCAAAATCTAAAAGATACATGCCTTGCCAAAAGAAAGGTTTAGCCTTACATACCTTTGATGTTTCTAGCTTCTAAACTTCGTTCCTTTGAATTCCACACCTTCTAAAGCTTAAACAAGCTATAATATAGAATTTAGATACTTTACTTAGCTATGAAGTAATTCTAAAACTCAAACTATAGACGAAATTGAAGGTAGCATAATGTTACCCTAATCGCGTAGAGCGTTTTGACGCAATCCGTCTTCCGTTTCGTGTCAAAATTGATGTTCTTTCTTCAAAATCAAAAAAAATGGATTCAAACTGAGGCAACCACTGTTTATACCGTGGGTTTACTGGAAATGTCGAGAGAGAGAGAGAAATTTCTCTTTTATAATAAAAACATTTCATTTCTAGCCCTCTTTTGCGCTTATGTCCCTTTTTCTGGTCTGACTTCTGACGCTCATATCTTTTTATCTATACGTTATATGAGCAAACCGTTAAAAGTGTTGGAAACTACACTCCAAGACCTTCAATTTGGTATATGATATGTCCCCAAAAGACTTCATATAACACATGAAATTAATTGCTGAAAAAGCTCCGTTACAAGGCAATTCCTTAGTCGGTTTTTCCGCAACTTAAATCTGATTTTTCCCAAACTTTATATTCAACATATAAACATCATATATGGTCATATTATTACTTTAAACTCACTTAAATCATTCTTAACATGATATTATAATGATATACGTCAATTTAGACGTACGGGGTGTAACAATATTCCCCCGTTAGGAACATTCGTCCTCGAATGTTAAATGAAGTATGTAGAAGCATTAAGCAACGATCTGTTACATACTCGAAGAATCTGCCTCTTTAAATTGCAACTGGCACCTCCTTATTAGTCAACTGTTCTGTAATCTGTACATCCTCTACTGGTACAACTCTAGAAGGATCTCTGACACATTTTTTTTTAGCATGGAAACATGGAATACTGGATGTACCTCCTGAAGGTCTGCTTGAAGGTCTAACTCGTAGACTACACGCCCAACTTGCCTGATAATCTGATATGGACTAATAAATCTAGGGCTAAGCTTTCCCTTCTTTCCAAATCTCATAACGCCTTTCATAGGTGATACTTTCAGGAATACCTAATCGCCAATATGAAATTCTAAATCTCAATGTCGATTATCTGCATAGGACTTCTGTCTGCTCTGCACTGCTAATAATATTTCCCTGATCAACTTGACTTTATCAATTAATTGTTGGATTACATCTGGACCTATCAATTGAGACTCGCCAACCTTGAACCATCATATAGAAAACCTGCATTTGTGCCCCTACAAAGCTTCATATGGCACCATCTGTATGCTAGAATGATAGCTATTATTATATGCAAACTCTATCAACAGTAGGTGACCATTCCAGCTGCCTCTAAAATCTAACACGTAAGCTCTGAGCATATTTTCTAATGTCTGAATGGACCGCTCAGCCTATCTGTCTATGGATGAAATACTGTACTCAAATACACCTGTGTCCCTAAACCTGTCTGGAACGATCTATAGAAATTAGTTGTAAACTGGTGCGCCCCCGTCTGAAATAATAAATACTGGAATACCATGTAGGCGCACTATCTCTCTGATATAAAGTCTGGCATAATCCTCTGCTGTATATGTAGTTCTAACAGGAAAGAAATGAGCTCATTTAGTAAGCCTGTCAACTATAACCCAAATAGAGTCATATCTGCTCCGCATACGGGGAAAGCCTGTAATGAAGTCCATATTCACTGCTTCCCATTTCTATGATGGAATCTCGACTTCCTGTAACAAGCCACTAGGTTTTTTTTTTTTTATGCTCGACTTTAACCTGCTGGCAGTTAGCACACTGAGCCACAAATTCTGCTATGTCACGCTTCATTTCGTCTCAACAATAAATCTGCTTAAGATCATGGTAAATCTTAGCCGAATTAGGATGAACAGTGTATCTGGAATAATGTGCATCTGTCATAATCTGTCCACATAAATCTGCAACATCAGGAACACAAAGTCTATCTTTATATATAAGAACCCCGTCACTAGTAACCTATATAATAATTTTGGTTTTCTTCTGGCTATTTGCCTGTATTGAACTAGAACTGGATCCTCATACTGGCGCTGCTTTACTTATGTCACTAGGCAAGTAGTGGTTGCGTTCTGAACTGTAACTCTTGCGTCCTCTAAATCTATTAGTCTGACATCCATGCTGGCCAACTGGTAGAGTGTATGAGCTAACTTTATTTTCTCTGGTTGTAAATAAGATAGACTACCCATAGGCTTGCGACTAAGGGAATCAGCAACAACGTTCGCTTTACCCGGATGATAAAGAATATCCATGTCATAGTCCTTCAGCAACTCTAGCCACCGCCTCTATCATAGGGTTAGCTCCTTTTGCTTAAATATGTACTGGAGGCTCTTGTGATCCGTATAAATATCAACATGAACACCGTAAAAATAATGTCTTCAAATCTTCAATGCATGAATGACTGCTGAAAACTCAAGATCATGGATGAGGTAGTTCTGATCGTGCTTTTTCAGCTGCCTAGAAGCATAAGCAATTACTCTTCCATGCTGCATCAAACACAACGAAGACCAATTCGAGAAGCATCACAGTAAATGACATAGCCCTCAGATCCCTCTGGAAGTGTAAGTGCTGGAGTTGTTATCAACCTGTTCTTTAGTTCTTGGAAGCTGTGCTCGCAAGAATCAGACCACTCAAATTTAGCTGATTTCTTTGTCAATTTGGTCAGTGGAGCTGCAATGGAGGAAAAACCCTCTATAAACTTTCTGTAACAACCTGCCAAACCCAGAAAACTACGTACTTCAGTTGGCGTCGTAGGCATGGGCCAATTCTTCACAGCCTAGATCTTCTGGTCATCTATTTTAATTCTTTCTGCTGAAACTATGTGGCCAAGAAATGCCACTGAATCTATCTAGAATTTACACTTTGAGAACTTAGCATATAATTGTTGGTCCCGATGAGTACCCAATACTGTGCGTAGGTGCTCTGCATGCTCTGATTCAGACTTTGAATAGATGAGAATATCATCAATAAATATAATCACAAATAAATCTAAATAAGGCCTGAATACGCTGTCCATTAGATCCATAAATACTGCAAGGGCATTAGTGAGTCCAAACAACATCACTAAAAACTCATAATGGCCATTCCTAGTCCTGAATGCAGTCTTAGGTATATCAGATTTTCTAACTCTAACCTGATGGTAGCCTGATCGCAAATCTATATTCGAGAAGCACTTGGCACCCTGGAGCTTTTCAAACTAGACATCAATCCTGGGCAGAGAGTATTTATTCTTAATAATGACTTTATTCAGCTGTCTGTAATCTATGCACATGCGTAGAGAGTCATCTTTCTTTTTTTTACAAATAGTATCGAGGCTCCCCACGGGGAAATGTTGGGTCTGATGAGGCCTTTATCTAACAAATCCTTCAATTGCTCCTTAAATTCTTTCTGTTATACAGGTGCCATCCTGAAGAACATGCCCCTGATGGCGTGCTGATGCTGAGCAAGCAACTGGTGATCTAGCTGGCTGGGCTGTACAACTACCACCCCTAGGCGGGCAACCTTTCATGAAATAGCTGCCTCGCGACAAATATAACAAGTATCAACTCCTAACTGACATGGACCCAAGTGGCGTCTACCACAATCCGAACATCTGGGATATGTCTGATTGGCCGGTATAGAAGTACCACGACACTTTAATCTTGAAGTCAGTGATGTGTGACTAGATCTGGACTGAGGAGTTCTATCAGATCTCAGGCCACGAGACTGTGTAGGTATACTAGCTGGTGGTTGTCTAACACACTGCTATCTACTCGCTCCAGACGTCTCTCCAAACGAACCAGAAAATCTGCCCCTCTTGTCTAGCACTTTATCCCTGTCGGCTCTCTATTTTTGCTTCCTCTCCTCAAGTAACAAAGCAAATGCCTGAATGTTATGTTCATACATGACTGCATAGCAACTGTCATACGCTCGTTCACTAGGTGTGGAGCTAGTCCCACTATATATATATACCTATGAATTCTATCCTCTATACTCACTACCACCGTAGGGGCAAACCATGCTAAAGAATTAAAGCAATTATTATACTCTTCTACACTCAAAATTCCCTGTCTCAAGGTCAGGAACTGATTAGCACGGGCTCCCTATGTCTCTATAGGCATATACTGATAAAGGAAGGCATCGGAGAATTCCTTCCAAGTCGCCGGAGTAACATCTGACCCTCTAGATAGCTCCCATGTCTGATACCACCCTGCTGCTAGGTCATGCAATCTGAATGCAGCCAACTCTACTGACTCCGTGTCTGACACGTGCATAACCCTCAACACTCTGGCTATCCTCAATAGAAAATCCTGAGGGTCTTCTCCTGTACGGGATCCAGTAAAGAGTGTAGGCTCTAGCCTGATAAAATCATTGATCTTGGATCCAACATCTCCCTGGGCATCTGCACTGTGTTGTCTAGTCTGAGCAACTACAACACTGGTCGATAATCTGATAGCATCCCTCATTTCCTGCCCCTGACTATCAGGCTGAGAAGGTGGAGGTATAGTAGCTGCAGTACCTCTAATATCACCCTGAACTGATAGGATCTGTGAGGCCTCGGATGGAGCCTCAGGTCTGGACTCCTCACTCTCATCCACCTTAGGTGGCACTCTACTAATACCCTGGCCGGCAATAACCTTGCCCTTCTGGGCAGCTGTTAGTTTCTTTGGCGGCATCGCTTTGCTGAAATTACTATTGTTAGAGGGCTGAATTCTATAATCATGGCTCTATCGCACGATCTAGAGAAGAAGGAAAGACAACTGTCCTGAAGTGCCTTGTAGCCTCCTGTTCAAAAGTATGGCGCGCAACATACTCCTAAACAAGACTCTACTAGACACGGCCTGTAGACACCCTAGGACTGAACTGCTCTGATACCACTTTTGTCACGACCCAACTTAGAGCCGCGACGGATGACCAACACTAAGTGTCGATCATCACTGATCCTACTGATAATATGCTAACCATTATAACTGATAAACAGAATAAGCATAAACCTAGCTGATAAGGAGTATGCAATGCAAATAGCTGACAAGGCTAACATAAGCTGACATACATAACATACTGACTGCACCGCACAGGGACATATCTACAGGCCTCTAAGAGTGCTGAACTGAATATACAAAGGACGGGACAAGACCCCGCCATACCCAAACTGGCTGACTGTATACATACCAAAAGATAAGTAACTCCGGGAGTAAGCGGAGTGACTCCAATAGCTGATCGATGGCCTACTAACGTGGTCCAAGCATTGATCTATCTGCACCTGCGCGGCATGAAACGCAGCGCCCCAGAAAAGGGCGTGAGTACGATATGTACCAAGTATGTAAGGCATGAGCATATAATATGTCATAGCTGAATGAAACTGTAGGCTGGAATATAAATATGTAAACATGAGCTGGAGCATAGCAATATAGCTGGAAATCTGAAGGACGTACTAAACATGATATGAATATAAGCTGAAGTCTAGCTGAATCTGAACCTGAAGACTGAGCTGAACTATACTGATAAATAACTGTAATATGACTGATAGCTGGTTACTAGAAACTGGAACTGATAACTGTCAACTAATACTGACGCTAAGAACTGGTGGCTGATAATTGAGAACTGATAACTGTCAACTGATACTGACGCTAAGAACTGGTGGCTGATAACTGAGAACTGATAATTGTCAACTGATACTGACGCTAAGAACTGGTGGCTGATAACTGAGAACTGATAACTGTCAACTGATACTGACGCTAAGAATTGGTGGCTGATAACTGAGAACTGATAACTGTCAACTGAGCTAAAGCTGAGCTGTTATCTGAACTGGTACCTGTCTGGTGTTATGGGCTATATCCCCCCAAATCAGGTAACTGAACATCTGAACTAGTACCTGTCTGGCGTTATGGGCTGTATCCTCCCAAATCAGGTAACTGAAAACTGGAACTAGCCTCATGTATAATCATGCAGTGCATAATGTGGCTATATACGCGTATATAACAAACCTGGTGGGTGTTATGGGCTATATCCCCCCCCAGCCAGTAATATCTAGTCTCTCTGGTCAGAGTGTGTGAATGACACCCGGTCACACTAGGTGTTTCAACTCCCGCCTGAACCAGAGGGGCTGTATCCCCCAGACGGGTAGTATCACACGCGACCGGACTGTGTGTCCAATGTCCAGCCTCTATGGGGGGACTCCAAATCACACATAACATGATCACAATATAAGCATAAGCATGTATGAGGCATAACACATGTGGCAACAATATATATGGACTCAAAGGAATGATAAGAAAACTCTGGATGGAATTGTAGACACAACCTGAAACTTAGAATTTGTCTAACTCTTTGATTTTTATAAAAATTTCGGCAGAGTTTCCACTGAAACTGGATGATCTGCAAAACAGAACCAGCACTATACTATACACGGGAATGGATAAACTGATAACATAAACAAATTAACTGGATAACAAGATGAGAGTGGCGTAACAATTCCACGGATGTACAGAATTTCTAGACAGTACCAGCGTCCTGTATTGCATCATAGTTTTGAGGGTGCAGATAAAAGTTATAGACCTCATGGTCTTCATGAAAGTTGTAGATATATGTATTAGGATTCTGTAGATTCTTAAATCATCTTAATATCAATTTTGTATAAGGAGTTATGATCAATATACTAACAACTGTCCAAAGTTCAAAACAATTTTCCAGATTTTGAAACGTTTTGCCTTTCTGATTTGGACGTCTTTCACCTTGGATTTTAGTACCAAATTAAGTATATACAAGGTTTCCTTGGTACCATACAAGTTTCTCAGAAGAAATACTAAGTTTGAAACTAATAAAAGCTTCAAAATCTAAAAGATACATGCCTTGCCAAAAGAAAGGTTTAGCCTTACATACCTTTGATGTTTCTAGCTTCTAAACTTCGTTCCTTTGAATTCCACACCTTCTAAAGCTTAAACAAGCTATAATATAGAATTTAGATACTTTACTTAGCTATGAAGTAATTCTAAAACTCAAACTATAGACGAAATTGAAGGTAGCATAATGTTACCCTAATCGCGTAGAGCGTTTTGACGCAATCCGTCTTCCGTTTCGTGTCAAAATTGATGTTCTTTCTTCAAAATCAAAAAAAATGGATTCAAACTGAGGCAACCACTGTTTATACCGTGGGTTTACTGGAAATGTCGAGAGAGAGAGAGAAATTTCTCTTTTATAATAAAAATATTTCATTTCTAGCCCTCTTTTGCGCTTATGTCCCTTTTTCTGGTCTGACTTCTGACGCTCATATCTTTTTATCTATACGTTATATGAGCAAACCGTTAAAAGTGTTGGAAACTACACTCCAAGACCTTCAATTTGGTATATGATATGTCCCCAAAAGACTTCATATAACACATGAAATTAATTGCTGAAAAAGCTCCGTTACAAGGCAATTCCTTAGTCGGTTTTTCCGCAACTTAAATCTGATTTTTCCCAAACTTTATATTCAACATATAAACATCATATATGGTCATATTATTACTTTAAACTCACTTAAATCATTCTTAACATGATATTATAATGATATACGTCAATTTAGACGTACGGGGTGTAACAGTGCATTGGTCAAACCAAAGGGCATGACTAGGAACTCATAATGCCCCTCATGTGTCTTAAAAGCAGTCTTATGGACATCTTCTCTTGCCATTCTCAGCTGGTGATATCCAGCTCTGAGGTCAATTTTTGAGAATATACAGGCTCCTCCTAGTTCATCCAGTAAGTCTTCTATCATAGGAATGGGGAATTTGTCCTTAATTGTGAGTTGATTAAGGTCTCTATAATCTACACACAATCTCCAAGTACCATCCTTCTTTCCAACTAACACCACAGGGGAAGCATAGGGACTAGTACTGTGCTGTATAACACCTTGATCAAGCATTTCTTGCACTGACTTTTCAATAACATCCTTCTTAAAGGATGGGTACCTATATGGTCTTTTGCTGACAGGAACTGCACTATCTATCAGTGGGATTCTATGATCAAATGACCCTCTTTGAGGAGGTAAAACTGTAGGTACCTCAAAGATAACAGCATACTGATCCAGGAGTGAGGTCAAGGCATCAGGGACAATATCACCTTGAGTTGCTTGGATGCTGTTGTACTGGATGTCATCAGGTTTTGAAGGCACAGTGATCATAAAATTTGAGCACCATTTCCTTGTTTCTTCACCAGCTTCCTTGCAGAGACCTGCTTGCATTGTCCTCCTGAACCCCTCAACACATGTTTCTTACCCTAATACACAAATTCAATCACTCTTTGGCTGAAATCAAATAAGATTCTCCCTAGTGTACTCAGCCATTGTACCCCTAAAACCATGTCAATGTTACCCAGAGGTAACAACAGTAAATCTGAAGTAAAAGTTGTCCCTTGCAACAGCCATTTGAACTCCTTACATATGAGTGCAGTCTGCAACTTCCTGCCATCAGCTACACATATAGATTGTGCAGTTATAGGACTTGTCTGACACAGCAATTCCTTAGCTACTTCCACATCAAGGAAGTTATGAGTACTTCCTGTATCAATCAATATGTGCAAGGCTCTTTTGTGATGGTATCCTGTTACCCTCAGTGTATGATATCCAGCTAGACCATTTAAAGCTTGTAGGGAAATGGCCATAAGTTCTTCTGCAGTCTCCCATTCTTCTCCTACTTGCTCTTCCTCAGCATCTACTTGCTCTTCCTCATTCTCTTCTGTTTCTATTATAAACAACTGTTTCTTACCCCTGCAGTTATGACCCTTAACATACTTCTCATCACAGAAGAAGCACAAATTCTTTGCCCTTTTCTCATCCATTTCTGCAGCAGTTAGAATTCTCCTTCCCCCATTGGAGTTCCCATTAGAGTTATGTTTCTGGAATCTGTTTGGGTTAGGTTCAAATGTTCTTCTGTTAGTGGGAGTGGGTAATAGGGCATTCTGGGTTTTGGGAGCATTGTGGAAGGACTTATAGGAGGCAAACTTCTGAGCATTTTCCTTGTCCTGTTCTAGGAACACCTTCTCATACATTCTTGCCTTCTTATAAGCTTGCATCAAGGTCTTAGGTCTCTGAAGTTGTAGTGAGTAATTAATTGCTGGTTTCAGGCCTCTCATGAAACAACTAATGGTGTTCTCCACATCTAGGTTGACTCTAGTAAGGAGTCTGTCAAATTCAGCCTGGTAAGCAGCTACACTGCCTGTTTGTTTTAAGTTCAATAATTCTTGCATTGGGTCATCAAATTCCTCTCCAAACCTCTCATTAAGTGCTATAATAAATTCAGTCCAAGAAGGTTCTAAAGGACTACTCCTTGAGCTAAGAAAAGCCCTATACCATGCAATTGCTTCACCATCAAAATGGATGGAAGCAATCTGCACTCTCTGAGTGAGAGGAATGTTATCTACATCAAAAAACTGATCTATCTTATAGAGCCAGGTCTTCAAATCATACCCAGAGAACCTAGGGAATTCCAATTTAGTAAGGCGACTTAAGTGATTACCAGAATTGTAATTTGAGCAAGGTGCTTCCTGCACTTTATTTCTGTGACTGGATCCTTGCAAATGGTAACCTTCTACTGATGAATCCATTCCATGAGGTGCCTTCTCATTACCCCATTGCTTGTTTAAACCTACAGCTTCCTTGAGTTCAATTAATTCCTTATCAGTTTGTGCAGCTTTGACAGTTACATTGGTGAGACAATCCATCATTTTCTGTAATTGTTCTTGAATTTCTGAAAGTTTAGTTTCTACTACTTCTACTGACTTTTCTTGATTCTTATCTGTTTTAGCCATGGTGATTACTGAGCCGAAGATCAGTGGCTCTGATACCACTTGATGCCAACTGGGGAAATTAACAAACTCAGGAACAGTACTCGAGAGAATGTAAAAGCTAGGTCAGGGATCTTCGAGATCCTAGCTCAAGAATAGAGAGAAGAAAACTGAATTGTATTAAGAATCTGAATGAATGATTTACAATGTAACTGAATGTATTTATACAACAAGATATGGAATCAATCCCACTTAGTAATTAACTAACTAATTTCCGGAACTCTAACTGATTAACTAACTATCCTAACTGCTTCCTCCAGCTCATCTAACTAACTGTCCAGCTCAGCATCAGTCTTGATTCCATTTCCAGCTCCATTTCCAGCTCTTCACGATCGTACTTGCATCAGACTTGATCAATCATATTCAAGGTATTAAGCTCTCAGGAATGCACAAGGTTATACCTATTTGGACTGCTGATCGGACAGGCCTTTTTTCATGTAAATCAGCTTGGAAATCTCTCAGGCAGCCAGGAATTCTACTCTTACCAGCAAGAAAATTTCCCTTTGAAATCTCCTTTTCCTGCTAAGACTTCTTTCTGGGAAATTACCAACTGATGGCTCTTTAAGAAGATTCGGCATACCTGGACCTTCCAAATGTTATTGCTGCTCCGCTATGGCACAAAACTTTGAATCACTGTCTGGTCTTTTTTCTCCAACTCTTGCGGTAACTATTTTAGTGCTTGCAACTACAGGGCTAATATAATGAGATGGTGGTTTTTTAAACCAGATAACAAAGTACATGAAATTGATCCTTCAATGCGTACCTGTTGTTTTATTATGGGAGATATGGAAGTACAAATGTGCCTTCAAATATGATGGCATCAAAACTTCCTATAGCAGGATCATAAATCAAGCTTCAAAACTAATGAAGCTTCTTCTTAATGCTCAATTTCACTCTTTAAAACTCAATGGTTCATGGTTTTCTATCATTGAAATGGTGGACAAGCTTCAACCGAAGCTGGGCATTAAAGTTATTACTTGAATCAAAGCTTGTTAAGGATTATTGTAGCTCAATGTCGATGGTTGTAGCAAGGGAAATCCAGGAAGTGCAGGTGTAGGAGGAATTCTAAAGGATCATAATGGGAACATGTTGATGGAATTTGCAGCTTACCTTGGTTCCTGTACCATTAATACTGCTGAAGTTTTTGCTTTAAAAATGGGATTAAAATGGTGCCTCGCGGACATGGCTATTCTATTCTTCTTTAATTGTGGAGTCAGATTCATTGTCGATTTCAATTGATCAATGAGTATTTCTGTATTCTATGGCAAATTCTACATGATATTAAACATATCCAAATATGGTTTCTAGTTTTAATGTATTGCTTCAGAGAAGGCAATTTGCTTGCGGGCCAACTTGCCTATTTAGGTGAAAGACGTAAAGTTTATACTTTCTTCACTGGGGCTATAACATTTCCTAATCAAATCAAATCCACATTGAAGAATGATGAAAGGGGAAGAACAACTATTAGGATACATGCAAAAAAGGTATCTTTATCTTGATCCGGGTTGATTGACTCACACTTTGTATGCTAAGATGTTTTTAACACTTAATATTTTTTGGAAGCGCAACTTGTAAAGGAGGAATCGTCCTCATCTATGCTTCTACTTTACTTGAAGTTCATTTTTTGGATAGGCCAAATTGTAAAAAAGACCTGTTTTATTCTAGGTTTGTTTTGAAGAGGTCAGGTTTGTGTCCCCCGCTATGTGTTAGACCCTTAGACATGTGGGATTAAGCCATGGCATGAGTTGGGCATGTTGGCTCAGCCATAGGATCTATGCGGGCAAAATACAACATGAACGACGTGGGTTTCTGCAAGCTAAGGCCGAGATGCCTTGATGTGTGGCAAGACAAGTGTGGGAAGACTTGACAAACGTTTGGTGCATGAGGTTGGCATGTGGGCATGTCAACATAAGCTTGGAATAAGGCCGAGGCAGTGCCAAGGGTGGCACATGGGCGAGACAATGTCAAGAGATGGCATTGACGCATCTTGAGCGGGACAAGGTGGCAAACGTGTTGGCAAATGACTTAGCATGGCTTTGGGCATCATGACTTGGGAGTTGGCGGCATGAAACAAATGTGAGTTGTGGGAATGTAGGATACATGGACAAGAGCTGAACTAACCGAGATAAGTGTGTATGACATTATTGTAGCGCACAAACAATGCAAACGGCACGACTTAGCGGCTAGTGGTATTGGCATGTACGTGGGTGGTGGCATTGCGTGCCAATCATTTTTTCTTTTAGAATGGTAATAAAACTGTTAGTTTATAATGCTAGTTTTTTTTTTTGCGTGTCAATCGTTTATAATGCTAATTTTAAACGTCACAGCCTCTTTAATTATCAAATCAAAAGCATTAAATTAGTTTGCTCCTAGCCACTCTTTTGCTTCCTTTTTAGCACTATAACTGTTATATATACCTTATCTTCCACTTTTGTTTCTATTTAGTAATCATATGACAATAAGTTTTGCTCAGAAATAGAGAAACAGCCCATTATAGCTTGAATGGAGAATCATGTTTATTAAGGACTTATATACCCGACACAACTAGTTTAAAGACTGAAGCATAGTTGTTAACGAACAATATAATCCAATGCTTCGTGAACTACATAAAGGAATTACTAGAACTTGGCTTATTCTTTCATGAACAACATTTCCTATGATTAGCATCTGAAGATATTCCTCCATAAAGCTATTCGCAACCTGTGCTATCTAGCAAATCAAATTGAATAGTTATATATCTCCCATACAGATCATAGAACCCCTCTCAACAAAGTAATCCATAACAGACTAGAACCACTAGAAAAATTAAGATCACTATCACTAAAATATAAAAGTTTCTGCCCATTGAATCAGTAAGTATCAAAGGATAAATGTTCAAATCTTCATTCCACATAATTAACATGCAATATATTAAAATGGACTATGAAAGCACATGGCATAGCACACCTTGAACAATGGCTTCACAAGCAACATGCAACTGAATCCTACACTGATATTACTAAAAGAAAGGCAAAACCAATGAAAAGCTCGAGTTGTAATTTAAGTTGTAAGCACATAAAGACACTAACTGCCGGAAACCAAGAGGAGAGCCTGGAAAGTGCTTATAGATGATTGATCTAAGAGAAAGGCCTCTTGGAAGGGAAAATCTTATGCCACTTTTCTCTTCTCCCCTTCTCGTAAACCACCAATATTCACAAACAAAACAACACACTATAATTGTTATGCAAAACATGTAAGAAGTTCGGTAAGCAGATATGTTGACAAAGAAGAACCGGCCAGTTAACTTCTCAACAAATCATTTTGTATTGCTACAGCCGCCTTGGCATTCAAGGGTACTCGATTTCACCCTTCTCTTGGTACTATGCAGCGCTAACACACTAAGCACAAGAATTAACTTTGCTAACACAACATAAGGACAATAACAAGAGCAAATCTCACATTGCATATCCCAATTCAAGATGATATAACCAACAAAATTCTCAATACAACGACTAAAAGCAGGTCCAAAACAGAACATAAACCAAAAAGGATCTACCAAAATCAATTTCATCAAGAGTATAATAGATATCTCCTTCTAAAAGACAAGCTCATGAGGTTTCATGCCCGACTTGAGAGAGAACCTAGCAGACAAATATGCCTTCAACTCTGGAACACACTCAATGGCCTTGATCAATGCTGCATCCACAGCTTTCTGGTCATCCTTCTTTTCCTGAGGAAGCACATTCTTCTCCTACAAAACACCAACCACGAGATAAAACACTTCATCAGAACCAAAAAAAAAAAAAATCAACCTTCAACCATACAATGAACCAAAAAATGAATCATTAAGCATAGTTGAACAAAAAGATCCAATCCTTACACCTAACTACACTACATCACCTGTAAAGTATCTAATTTGCTTATTCCGCTTGTCCTTTAAATTAAAATCCTCATTCTACACGTTTGAAAAGCTTTTCCTTATCACATCACCATTAAGGGACAAGTGCTGCTCTGTCTCAACAATACGCACCACTTCCTACTTGAGACTCTGCTTATTCTAGAGCACCTGTCCTTTGACGACTAAGAGATTAAGAAAACTCAAAAGTGTTTCCAATCTCTTAAACCAGTTCGTCTAATCTTCTTGCCCTTTATTCTTATTCCATTTCGCAAACAAGCTACAACTAATCCACCAGAACGCTTTCACTGCTAACCTCAGTACAAAACTACCAATGTAACATTCTATTTCTAGCATCAGTACTTCAATCTTTTTAAAACAGCAAAACTCCTGATGGTTCAAAACTCGGAGTGATAACGAGCTACCCCTCTATCGTTCTCAACGCAAATACCAGATTTCTGTTTGTTTGCGCATTCGCGCCTTACACACAAACCACTAGCCTCGTTCATTAGGTTCCACTCATGACTCACCCTTACAACATACAATAAGATCCAATCCTCAACCACATAATAAACAATAAGACCCCATCCTAACACATACAAAACGAGCATAAAACGAACATAATCATTTCCTTAAAAGATATAATGAGCAAACTATCCAATACTTAATCGCATAACAAACAATAAGACCCCAAAACACAAGGAGCATAGAACGAACAATGACACAATCCTATCCTTAAACATACAATGAACAAAGTAATCCAATCCTTATTCACATAAGAAACAATAAGATCTCATCCTAAACATACAGTGAAACACGAGCATACAACAAACAATAACAAAACCCTATCATACACATAAAACGAACAAAAATATCCAATCATTATTCATAAAATGTACAAACAAATACCTCTTTCTTGTCTTCAAAGAACTCTCCTTCACCCTTCTTGACCTTCTTCTCAGCTTGTTTAGCAAAATACTTATCATCAATCTTGTCAACATCGACACCACTCAAATCAACCTTAGTACCAGTACCAATAACATAAGCTTGATTAACCCTCCTCAAAGGAACCCCATTAATCTTAAAAGGACCAGTCACAAGCAAAAGCCCAGAATCCTTCAACTGTTTCAAAAACACTACTCTTTTACCCTTAAACCTACCAGTTAGGATAATTAAAACAGTTCCAGGTGTAATACTGGCTCTCAATTTTGTGGGCTTTGGCTTGTGTTTGTTTACTAAGGGTTTTGCCACGTCATCAGCTGGGTAAAATTTTGGTGGGGCTGTGGCGGGTGCTGCGGCGGCGACCTTCTTTGGGTGGACCGGTAAAGTGCCGTTGTGTTTCTTCTTGATAGCCCAGAGACCCTTCTTGTGGTACATTTTTGAACGGGAGTATTTTCCCAGGCCTGGGATTAGCTCTGGGTTACGCAAAGTCTTCTTGGCGGCCATTGCTGAAGGCTTTTTTTTTTCTGCTTGGAACTTTGCTGAGTGAATAAACCCTAACCCTAGGAAATGGATTGATAAAGGAGTTTATATAGTGGATGGCTTTGTTTGTCTGACTGAATTTTGGGCTGTTTACTTCTCCACGTTGGGCTTTCTCATATTGACTAACACAGAACTAGGTGTATTTTAGCAAAACAATTTAACCCTGCGTCCTCAAAATTCACTAGTGCTGTCTTTTTAGTTTTTATCTCCATTTAAGATAGTGTTAGTAAAATAGCTTCTGCTTCATCCATAGGCGACACTTATCAATCGATAAATACGGCCTCTTAGGAAGATGTCAAAGGAAAATTATTGTCTGGAAAAATGTGAGAAGAGATTAAATAGGTAAGTGTTGTCCAGACAACACTTCAAGATATCTGGAAGGATGTGGGAAGAGATTAAAGGGCAAGTTTTACCTATGCATAAAAGGGTCAAGGCAAATGTTGCCTCTTAGGCAGTACTTACGATAAAGGAATGGCAGTATACAGACGTCATTATAATAATTCATATGGATCTTTTCATTCAGAATTTATTTATTAAACTTAGAGGAGATCATTTATATCAAACCACTATTATGGAGGGTCAAAAAGACAAACAACTGCCTATGGTGTCATGGTTATGCAATTCATCCATTTTCATGTGGTAAGAGTATTTTTGTACGGTGTCATTTAAAGCGCAGTTATTTTGTAAAAATTAGTGGAATAATAATTACTTTTGATGAGAACTTCGGACCACAAGACTGAAGTTGAGGTCGAGTTCGGATACAATATATGAAGTTAAGGCCAAGTTTGGACGTTTAGGCTGGTGTGTTAAAGGCCAACTTCAGTCCTGATAGTTTGCAGTAGATGAAACAGTTAAAATTTAAATTACTATTTGAGAAAGTGACTATTCTATAAAATAGCAATGGCAAATGTGGTGGTTATTTGTGAACTTCAGCCAGGCTATGAGTTAAGTTGGCATTCCATTCACCATCCTTCAATATCTTTGGTTACATGGTTGAGCAAGAATTAGGAGTGGTAAAATTGACCCAAACCCATTTGATCCGTCCAATCCATCCATATTTTGATGGGTTTGGGTTAGATGATTTTGATGAAGGGTTGATTTTGGATTATACCCAAGTTAGCCCATCAAAAATCAACAATCCATGTTGACCCATGATCATGTCCAATATTAATTATTTATTGTTTATATTTGACTAAGTAAATTAGTATACTCAATTTTTATTCAATAATGTATTTAAATCATCATTTTTTTATGTTATAAGCTTCCGTATATTAATATAAAATGATGGAATGAAAATTTAAAATTGTAAAATTGATTGGTCAAGTTGGGTGGGTTATACTATAACTCATTGTTTAACTCGTAAAAATTTCGCCCATCAGCCACTTTTAACACTGGTATTTAGTTTGAGGCCACTATTTTCTTTGGTCTTACACTAGAGGCCACTTTTGGGCCTTTACTAAATAAATGTTGACTTAAGTTCTGATAGTTGACTGAAGTTCAGTCCATACGGCCCCTGGACTGAAGTTCCATCTCTTAAGGACTGAACTTTCAGTCCATATGGCCATGGACTGAACTTCAGTCCATGGTATGGCTATGGACTGAACTTCAGTCCATGGCCATGGACTGAAGTTCTATCTTAAGGACTGGACTGAACTTCAGTCCATATGGCCGTGGATTGAAGTTCAATCTTTAAGGACTGAACTTCAATCCGGCCTCTGGACTGAAGTTCTATCTCTTTAAGCAAAAGTGGCCACAAACTAAATATTTTGGTATTAGTGGCCTGTGCCCAAAGACCAGTGGCAAAAGTGGTCTTTCGTGCACTTACATAAGACCCAACTCATCTTAGCCCAAATACACTTTGAGTTGTAAAGTCTAGAGGCCACTTTTGCCACTGCTATTTGGTTTTAGGCCACTTTTTTCTTAGTTGTGCATAAGACGCCATTTTTTGGAATTTCAGTCCTTATGGGATGAACTTCAAACCTAAAGGTATGAAGTTTAACTTCAGCCCACAAATGGCTGAAGTTGCGCATTCTATGCCTAAAAAATCAGCTCTTGTGGGCTGAAGTTGAACTTCATACTTGTCTGAAGTTCAGCTCAAAAGGATTGAAGTTTCAAAAAGTGACTAAAAACTAAATATTTATTAAAAAGTGGCTCCAACTGTAAAGACGAGCCAAAAAAGGCTATTCGTGCACTTTCTCCCTTTGGGTTGGGTTGAGTTTTGACCCATTTAGATTTGAAAAATTTTCAAAACTAGCGAGCCCATACTAAAATATCACCTGACTATGACCAAAGTTTTGTTTAAATATTTTGTAGCCATACAACCACAACATTGGGGAATACCATTGGGATATCAAACGTGTATACCATTAGGGTATACGAATACTTCAAAAGGTATATAATAGAAGATACCGTGTATCATTGGGGTATATTATGGCTACGAGGTATACCAGCTTGGGGTATATGCAGTTATGAAAAGAAATATTTGTAGCCAATTGGCCAGCTCCGATAAATATTTTTAAATATGGCTATTTTTAATTTAAAATAAAAATCACTGGATATACAAGATAAATATTTCTTTAGATTTAGCACAACTTGACCTACCCAACTTCAACGAGCACCTTTAGCAAGAACATTTGTGTTAAACAGGAATCTTTGATGAAGAAATTCTTGATAGGATATAGTTTCTCCTTATTGGGCTTACGAGGTGCGAACAAACAATTGAATATCAAATTCTAGATGATTATACAAAACTAAACAAAACCACAAAAAAAAAAAAAAAAAACAAAAAAACAAAAAAAAACAAAAAAACATAGGCGAATTGCTTAAAGATAGGTTTGACTAGCTTCAACCCAATTTTTTTAAGCACTTAGGTTATATCAGAACCAAACATCTGATTATTCAAAATGAGGCTAATAGTTCTAAATTAGTTTCTTAACGGTTAAAATGGCACCCGTTAACCAAAAATTTTAGATCATTAATATTTGCTTAACAAACTAAAATCTCAACGGCATTGTCGTGAGAAATTATCACACTTAATCGATCAATTTAACTTTATTATTTAAAAATTAAATTGCCACTATATATCGATGAGTTATGGCTAAGTAATAATTGTGAATGTAAAACACATAACTTGCATTTAAATAATTTCATGCAAATATCAAGTGCAAAAAAAAAAAAAAAAAAAAAAAAAATATTTATGCAGACTTTAGAGTATGACCTTTTGACTAAAATAACAAAATATAAGCATCCTTTCTTATACAAATAAAAGAAAAGTGACCGTTGACACCCAATTTTGTCCCGAAATTTTTTCAAAGTTAATAAATTATTGCAATATTTATAATTGAGGTTAAATTTTAAATTAAAACAAATAATAATGATAATAAAAGAAGATCAGTTGAAATTTCAAGGAAAGTGCTAAATTTGTAAAATCCCTCCAATTTTAACCCGCTCGTGCAACCCATTTCCTTTGTAGTTAATTCTAAAAATTGAGGTCAAATATGCTCACACCCTAAACTCTAGCCTATCTATGCAAGACCAACATTACATTACACCATTTCAAAAATTCAACCCGATCCAATTCCCTTTTCCCCCAAAATCCCATAAGCCCTAAGCTTGAAGGCTAATCAGCGCAGCTTCCCTTACCCCGTTTTCCCCCCCAAAAATCCATCGCAACAGTCCAAAATCGTGGTCCCCTCACCCCTCCACTTCATCTCTTCTGTACCAAGGCCACGTTGGCTCAATCTAAATCGTTCATTTTGAATTCAATCCAATCCGAACCGTGAGGTGTCCATAACGTTCATATCCTTGAAGATAAGGAGGGGAATGGTACGGTTTGAGAGAATTTTACCATTTTCACCCTTATCCCACAAGGGTATTGAGAATTTCGGACAGTAATTCGGGAGAAAAGAGAAGTTTCACCAAAAATTCGAAACCCTAGCAGCGTCTATATAAAGGTAATGTTTTCTCCTTTTTCGGGAGGTTCTGAAAATTTGATGACCAAAAAACGGCACAGCATAATACATAAGTTTTAGTTTAAAGTAAAAAAGTTCATAGCATTACTGTTTCTGTTTTTTCTGGAATTTGTTTGTGTTGTCGCTTTATCGTTCGAGTCGTCGACCTCGCGCGAGTCGACACGCTTGTTCGAGTTCCATTTTCTTTGGATCACTCGTCCTCGTTCACTGCCCGCAAAAAGGTCCGAATCTAAACTTTTCTTTTACTTTATTGTCTATTTGACTGATTCATTGCTAGTTTGAAAACTTATATGTTGTGCTAGACTATTGAGCTACTTACCAGTTAGATTCTTGGTAAATAGTGACTAAAGTATGAGTTTTGTGTTATTGCTATTATAAGAAATTAGTTAAAATCATATCTGTCACTTATCGAATATTCTTGACTGTTTGATAGTGCGTAAGTGTATTGATGGAAAATATTGGATTTTAACTAGAACTCGAACACCCTATGATGGTTATTTTTTCAGTTCTTCCTTCAATTACATGGATATTGCTTGAGTTCAAGTTCATTAGTTATTCTTCTATTGATCTCTGTCTAACAAAATGGGAATAAAAAGATAGTTCTGTCATGTCTATAGGTTCTGTACGTTTATGGTTTAGCCTAAAAGTTCTTGTTTTGTGCTTATGTAATTTTCTTAAGCTAAAACTGTTTTTTTTTTTTTTAAAATGATCTTTGAAGGTAAAATTTGGTCTTTATGGATTTGTTCTAAGTCTTGAGGTCTGTTTTGCTCCCTCCATGATTCCAAGTTTGTGTTTTCTTAAAGTTCAAGCAGTATAGTATTGATGTTCTTTCCTTTATTTGAGACATGATTTAAGTAGCTCTGAAGTTGAAGTATTGAGGGTTTAAAGGGTGTTTAGGTTGGAGGTCTTCAGGTTATTGGAGGAAGGAGTTCAGGGAGTGTAGTGGTGGTTTGAAGGGTGTAGATAGAGCCTGGATTGAAACTGATTTTCCTGGTGGCTTCAGTGTGAAGTTTGGCCAAATGGGATGTGGTTTTAGTAGGGAGTTCCTGATAGTTGTAGTTGGTTGTGTGGCTGTGTTGAAGGAGTATAGAAGGGCTGAGGTTTTTGTTCATAGATAGGATATGTGAGGAAGATAGGGGGTTGGCCCTGTGAGCTTGTAGTTGGGAATTTGAAAGGTGTGTATCTGCAGGGCATTTGTCTATAAGTTGGTGCTGGTTCTGAGTTGAGAAAGTGAAGGCATGAGGGAGTCTGTTGTTTCAGGTTTTGTTGTGCCTGATGCTAGTTGATTATAGTTTCAGGGCATCAAGGGAGTTAGTTCTGAGTGTATAAAGGGGTTCTGTTGTAGTTTTTGTTTTCTGGGAGTATTCAGGAGGTGGGGCTGTTCCAAAAGGAGGATCAGGGGTGAGCTTGTCTGGTTTCTGGTATGGTTCAGGGGTTTGAGAAGGAGGATGCAGGCAGTTGTTGTTTTTGTTCTGGTTCAGTTGATGTATGGTATGTGTGTAAGGAGTTAGGAGTAGGAGCTGCTTCTGATTTATTTAGGGGTCAGTAGCAGGGTTCAGGGTTCAGGTTGTTGCTGTGAGTTGTTGTAGAAGATCAGGGGCTGTTCTTTGTAGCTTTAGATTCAGGGAATGAGGAAGTCAAGGAGTTTCTTATGTGAGTTGAGGGGTTGTTTGATGTACAGAGGTAGTGTGAGGATGTGTTGGTGTCCTGAGGGGCTTGTAGGTATTTCTGGAGAGAGTTTTAATGCTGTAGAGGTTGTTTAAAGGGGTTGTTTCAGTGAGGGTGCAGGTGTTTTCATGAGAGTTTTGGTTTGCAGTTTAGTATGAATTTGTTAGGCTGGAGTGCAGGATGTTTCATGAGTCAGTTTTGCTCAGGGAGTTATTCCTGAGGTAGTGCAGGTTCCATTCAGGCTAGTGATGGGTCAGGGTATGGTTATGGTGCAAGGGTGGCTATGAGTGTGTGTGCCAATGGTAGTTCAGGTTGGTCTGGTAGTTTTCTTTTGAAGGTTCATGTGAGGTAGGCTAGTAGCTAGTTGTTGCTTTAGCTTAAGCCTGGAGTTGTTTCCTGGTTGTTTAGTAGTTAGAGTGCAGATCCAGAAAGATAGATTAGGAGAGATCCTGATGCTGCATATTCAAGAGGGGTTTGTGATGTTATATTTGTTTGTATAGTTGTCAGATGGATGGTTGTTTCTGGCTTGATGTATTGCTGCATTTTGTCACGCTTTGTCCAGTTTGAGTAAAGATTCAGTATTGAATGCTCCTATATGTTGCCCTTCTGCTGAGGTTCGGTTCTCCTATTTGTTTTGATGCCTAGGGAGTTGAGCTTAGCTTCTAGTTGAGCCGAGCTTGTTTCATCCGTTAACTTTCAACTTTCTTTCCATATCTTAACATCTTATTAGTCCAGTGATGCCTCTTTCTCTTGGTTGTTAATTATAGTTTGTGCATCTCAGTTCAACTCTAGTATAGCTTGCTCTCTTCCTGCCTTGGTACGACGTGTAATTATATTCTCTTAGTAGGATCTGAGTGTGGGATGTTAAGCGTATGATTTTGTCTCGATGTCTTGATTTATTCTAGTTATTGATGAGATCGAGCAGTAGTTTCAAGATAAAAAGTTATAATCTCTATTAAGACTTATGTTCCTGTGAGTTTTACATTATAAAATTTCAAGACTCCGTTCAGTTATAGTTGTGAATAACGTTTGAATGTGTCTGCCCATTTAATGCTATTTTGCTTCACTCGATTCATTATCCGAGATTGTGGTCCTTTTACTAATCTTTATCTCTCTATTTTCTTTGACATGAACCATCTTGGGACGAGTTGAAATAAAACTCACAAATTGGGACGGCTGTTTGCATTTGAAGTTATTTGCTCCGCTTCGCATTTTCGGGACTTGATATCCCCGAAAATGTAAAAGAAAAAATGAAAATCACAAAGTCCAAGGCTCAATGATTGAGTTTGCGCTTTCGGGTTATATTTTCTAACCTCCATCCTTCCCCGCTCCCTTAGAAAATGCATGTCGTATAGAATTTCCCCATAGACTGGATTAGTAGCCCGATAGGATAGAAATGATTTGAATTGTGAATAATTATTGTAAATTACTTAAATTGTTTTTATATGAATACTTTGTATTATTTCTTAGCGAATCGCCCATTAATTTTGGATGTTTAGAATCATTTGTCAATTAATGAGTGCAAATAAAATTCGATTCAAATCGTACCTTCGTCATAATTAGCATTTGAATTATATATTTATTGATTATATTAATATACAATTATTTAGTTATTTAATCTAATTTATTTATTTAGTTAATCAATTAAATTTTAATCCATTATTTATTTACTCAATCTAATTTATTTAAGTTCAATTAACCGTTTATTTATTTAATCAATTAAATATTTATTTATTTACTTAATCGATTATTATTTATTTACTCCTTTATTTAATTAAAATAGGCAAGTATTCATTTATTTAATTAAGTTATTTATTTGCTTATTCATTCAATCAAATTAATTAATCCTTTATTATTGTCCAATTATTTATCTAGTTTGTTTTATTTAATTATCTAACTTCATTTAACCTTTACTTGTTTTATTAATTAATTAATTAATTGATTGTTATTTCATTATCTATTTAATTAATCTTAAATTGGATCATTTATTTATCTAAGTATCGGCATAATTAAAATCTTATCTTATTTATATTATTCATATTATCCTTATGTAAAATTAGCTTTATATATTTATTATCCTTAGCAAATTCGTGAAAACCCCCGGATTAACCGCATTTAGCGGATTTTCGAAAGTGCTCCCGCAAGGGACCTTCTTTTGAATTTAAAAGAACCACTTACCTAAGAATCTCTGAATTTATTTTTCTTTTAAAATAAAGAATAAATTGCACTCTTTAGTTAACTTAGGTTTCTAATAATCCGTAAATTAGGAGGCGACTCCAAAGAAACCTTTTGGAATCCCATTTTGTTGAATATTATACCCAAAACCTATCTTTTCTTAAAGAAAGGGTAATTTTTGGGGTTCAACAGAGACATTTTGAATAAAATAATAAAAGATAATTATTTTTCTGATACAAAAGAAATGATAGTCACTTTGTTCACAAATTTTTAATAGTTCAGTGACCATTTAGGTAATGTACTCATAGTCTTTACTGTTGTTTTTTTAACTATGTAACGAGTTTAGAATTTTATTTATTTATTTATTTATTTGGAAAAAGATCCAAATTTGTACATTGCTCAAACTTTCCCCTCGTCATTCTTCTATTACATTTCTATCAATTTCATTTACATGATATTTTCTATACTTTGGTTTCAAAATTTATTTTTTAAAATATTTTTCTTGAGCCTGGACCTGTTGAAAACAACATCTCTACCTTTCTTAAGGTAAGAATAATGTATGAGTACATCTCATCCTCCTCAGACTCCACTTGTGCGATAAGACTGAATATATTATTGTTGTTGTTGTATCCCTTTCATTTACATATTGTCCCATATTTTTTTGTAAATTAAAGGAGCTCTACCGCAAAGGCACCCCTAAAATTTAAATTCTATGATGTCACAATATCATTACACCCATTAATTAGTTGAGTTATTTGGTTCAAAGTTAAATATTTGCACATAAATAAGGTTGATTCATACTTGATTAGACGAATTCTCGAACCTGTAGCTACATCCGCCTCTGCTACAATATGAAATAGTGGATTCTAGTTGTCGAATATCTTTGAAAACAATGTCCAAATTTACCTCTTAAATTTTGATTGTGATTTGTAATTATACTCAAGTTGGAGCTCCGTTAGAGGTCAAGTGAGAAACTAAGTTTTTTTTCCTACAATGACAACCAAAAGTTTAATTACGGATAAAATTGCTCAAATTTGAATAATACAAAACCAAATTTGCGTTTTCCTATATTTGTACAAAAATTACTGTGATGCTGTCCCACAAAGCTCAATTGTTTAGTTGAAACTTTATGTCAAGTTAATAGGGTAATTATGTATTATCCTTAAAGAACAAGGACAGAACTTTAATAGTGTTGATGATTTCGGGCAAGTACACATTATTGGAATCCAAATCTAGATTATGTGGACCTGACTAAACAGAATTTTTTCTGTATAAATGAAGAACCTCCTTTAATCATTTTCAATACTTATCTTCTAAGTATGGGTCTCTCCTTGATCAAAATCTTCTTGTTGTTATTGATCACATCCCTTGACCTTTCAATAGCAAAAAAATGTTGGTTTAGCCAAAGGTTTGAGGTTCATGTTATCAACCAACTTCCTTCTAATTCACCACAATTGGAAATTCATTGTGCATCCAAGAATGACGACCGTGGACAACTTAATCTTGCGGTAGGCGATGACTTTAATTGGTCTTTTTGCGAGTCATTTCTCGATAGAACTTTATACTTTTGCCACTTCTGGTGGGGTTCAAATGATAAAGCTTTTAATGTGTTTGATGACCCGTCTTATTGTGTCAAACATGGAGAAAATGTTAATGTTCTAAAGTATTGTAAATGGGAGGTGAGGTCAGATGGTTTTTATTTAGAACAATATAATGCAACTAATGCAACATATTATATGTCTCTCTATTCTGGTTGGTCTTAGAGAATAGTAAGATAGATAAGATGTTTGTGTTCGTTTAAAAAAGTGAGAGGAAAAAAATTGAATTTCCTTTCACCATTTATCCATAGATTGTTATGCTTCTTTTGGCTGTAAGAAAGAAGAACGAAAAATAAACTTCATTTCTTGAAAGGATATGTTGCTATGATGCTAGCATTCATTTTTCGTTCTAGAAATCTGATTTACGACTTGAATTTTATATTGCCTTTTGACAATTACCCCGATGCATAGCTTGAAACTTCATTAATCATTAGTGATAGAAGTATTTATCCTACAACGCTAAACCTAGGAAATGGATTGATAAAGGAGTTTATATAGTGGATGGCTTTGTTTGTGTGACTGATTTTTGGGTTGTTTACTTCTCCATGTTGGGCTTTCTCATATTGACTAACACAGAACTAGGTTTATTTTAGCAAAACATTTAACCCCGCATCCTTAAAATTGACTAGTGCTGTCTTTTTAGTTTTTATCTCCATTTAAGATAGTTCTAGTAAAATAGCTTCTGCTTCATCCGTAGGCGACACTTATCAATCGATAAGTACTGCCTCTTAGGAAGATGTCAAAGGAAAATTATTGTCTGGGAGAATGTAAGAAGAGATTAAATAGGTAAGTATTGTCTGGACAACACTTCAAGGTATCTGGGAGGATGTGGGAAGAGATTAAAGGGCAAGTTTTGCCTATGCATAAAAGGGTCAAGGCAAATGTTGCCTCTTAGGCAGTACTTACGATAAAGGAATGGCGGTATACGGACGTCATTATAATACTTCATATGGATATTTTCATTCAGAATTTATTCATTAAACTTAGAGGAGATACATTTATATTAAACCAATATTATGGAGGGTCAAAAAGACAAACCACTGCCTATGGTGTCATGGTTATGCAATTCATCCATTTTCATGTGGTAAGAGTATTTTTGTACAGTGTCATTTAAAGCGCAGTTATTTTGTAAAAATTAGTGGAATAATAATTACTTTTGATGAGAACTTCGGACCACAAGACTGAAGTTGAGGTCGAGTTCGGATACAATATATGAAGTTAAGGCCAACTTTGGACGTTTAGGCTGGTGTGTTAAAGGCCAACTTCAGTCCTGATAGTTTGCAGTAGATGAAACAGTTAAAATTTAAATTACTATTTGAGAAAGTGACTATTCTATAAAATAGCAATGGCAAATGTGGTGGTTATTTGTGAACTTCAGCCAGGCTATGAGTTAAGTTGGCATTCCATTCACCATCCTTCAATATCTTTGGTTACATGGTTGAGCAAGAATTAGGAGTGGTAAAATTGACCCAAACCCATTTGATCCGTCCAATCCATCCATATTTTGATGGGTTTGGGTTAGATGATTTTGATGAAGGGTTGATTTTGGATTGGGATTTTTACACAAATATACAAATTTCCACCCTTAATTATAAAAAAATAGCAATATTTTTTTAATTACAAGACATAACAATATTTTTTTAGCACATTTTTACCATAAACAAAACATATCATTTTGATAATTACACTTACACCCCCACCCTCCTAAAAACCCTAAAATACTTTCTCCACTTCCCCCACACCAAATCAGCCACCACCCATTCATATCTAAATATACAACACAACCACCACAACCACCGTTCAAAACAGAAACAGAGCCGCCACCACCACCGCCTGAATCTCCACCGGAATCCAGTACATCGCCACACAGAGAGAAAGAAGGAAGGGACAGTGGCGGAAAACGCCATCACAACCAGCAGAAAAACGGAGGAATAATAACAGGGTGAAACGAGTCCCATATCTGATCTGCCAAAACAGAGGGATAATAACGGAAAACACCATCTCCACTGCCAGTCCACGTTAATAAACGGCGGAGAGCAACCATTGTTGATAGTCGAGACAAGTTGGAATCCCTTTGGGACGATGGATATGGAACTCAAACTGTAAAGGATTTCTCCGCTAAGAAGATTCTTAAGCCCGATGGAGGTCCACCTCGGTGGTTTACTCCCATATCAGCTGGTCCTCTTTTGAAAGATTCTCATCTCCTTCTTTACTTGCCTGGTAATCTTTAAAAAATGAAGATAAATAGAATGATCGAACAGAGATTTTCTTGTAGTTTAGTGGCACAAATTGGGGAGTTAATATCAGTATAGTAGTCCCGAATTTCGATGAGAAGCCTTTGAATCAATCAGGTGTAACAGTACATTTCACTAAGTCTCTTTCACTTTTGATGGAATCTGATGTTTAATTTACTTTCCACTCATTTCTAATGCAACAGCCGAAACAGTCTGATACAACTATTGAAACAGTCTTAAATAGGTTGAAACGGTCTAAAACGGAGTTTGAAACAATATGATACGGTTTGAAAAATCGTTGAAACAGTTGTTGCAACAGTTTGATACAGTCTGAAACGATGTTGAAACGGTATGATACGGTCTGAAACGAAATTAAAACAATCTGAAATGGTCTAAAACAGGAGTTGATACAGTTTTAAACAGTATGATACAGTCTTAAAACGGGACTTGATACAGTTTAAAACAGTCTGATACAGTCTAATACGGAGTTGATACAGTCTGAAACGAGACTTGATACAGTTTAAAACAGTGTGATACAGTCTGAAACAACATTGAAACACTATGATACGGTCTGAAACAGTCTGAGACGGTCTGAAACGGGAGTTGACACAGTTTAAAATAGTCTGATACAATAAAAAAATGAGAGTTGATACAGTTTAAAACAGTTAGATACAATGCTGAAATAAACCGAAACGGTGCAGAAACAGTTAGATACAGTGATGCAGAAACAGTTGATACGGTGCAGAAACAGTTGATACGGTGCAGAAACGGTGCAGAAACAGTTGATACGGTGCAGAAACGGTGCAGAAACAGTGCAGAAACAGTTGATACGGTGCAGAAACGGTGCAAAAATAGTTGATACGGTGCAGAAATAGTGAGATTTAACGAGATACATTGAGGATGGATGAGAAAAAGTGAAATTGGGGAAAATGAGAGGAGTAAAAGTGAAATTGGGGGGAAATGGTGGGAGAAAAAGTGAGATAGAGGGAAATGGGGGGAGCAAAAGTGATAGTGGGGGAAATAGAAAGAAAAATGTAAGGGTTTGGTATGTTATGGGAAAATATTGCTATGTTTTTGCTATATTTGTAATTATCTTGTGTTTTCCTCTATATAGGGTAATTTTACTAAAATGTTGCTATGTTTGGTAATTAAGCTCTAAAACTTGTACTTTTATGTAAAAAATCCTTTTGGATTATACCCAAGTTAGCCCATCAAAAATCAACAATCCATGTTGACCCATGATCATGTCCAATATTAGCTTATTTATTGTTTATATTTGACTAAGTAAATTAGTATACTCAATTTTTATTCAATAATGTATTTAAATCATCATTTTCTTTATGTTATAAGCTTCCGTATATTAATATAAAATGATGGAATGTAAATTTAAAATTGTAAAATTGCTTGGTCAAGTTGGGTGGGTTATACTATAACTCATTGTTTAACTCATAAGACCCAACTCATTTTAGCCCAAATACACTTTGAGTTGTAAAGTCTAGAGGCCACTTTTGCCACTGCTATTTGGTTTTAGGCCACTTTCTTAGTTGTGCATAAGACGCCATCTTTTGGAATTTCAGTCCTTATGGGATGAACTTCAAACCTAAAGGTATGAAGTTTAACTTCAGCCCACAAATGGCTGAAGTTACGCATTCTATGCCTAAAAATTCAGCTCTTGTGGGCCGAAGTTGAACTTCATACTTGTCTGAAGTTCAGCTCAAAAGGATTGAAGTTTCAAAAAGTGACTAAAAACTAAATAGTTATTAAAAAGTGGCTCCAACTGTAAAGACGAGCCAAAAAACGGCTATTCGTGCACTTTCTCCCTTTGGGTTGGGTTGAGTTTTGACCCATTCAGATTTGGAAAATTTTCAAAACTAGCCAGCCTATACTAAAATATCACCTGACTATGACCAAAGTTTTGTTTAAACATTTTGTAGCCATACAACCACATAATTGGGGAATACCATTGGGATATCAAACGTGTATACCATTAGGGTATACGTATACTTCAAAAGGTATATAATAGAAGATACCGAGTATCATTGGGGTATACTGTGGCTATGGGGTATACCAGCTTGGGGTATATGCGGTTATGAAAAGAAATATTTGTAGCCAATTGACCAGCTCCGGTAAATATTTTTAAATGTGGCTATTTTTAGTTTAAAATAAAAATCACTGGATATACAAGATAAATATTTGGGAATTTTCAAAACTAGGCACCCCACAACACAAAATTACAAATGAGGAGCCACATTTCATCTATAGCACCCCTTTATTTTTACATTACACAACATAGCACCCCTTATTTTCAAAATTACATAACATAGCAGCCATTTAAACTAAAAACCCTAGGAGCCACTCCCTCACCCCCCCCCCCACAACTACTCCCCCACCATAAACTGAGCCGCTACCACTGCCGCCGCCGGCCGGAAAACAAAAATTCACCAGATTTGCTTATTTTATTTGTGGATTTGTTTAAATAATTATTTTTTGATAATTTTATACACCTAAATCTATCAAAATAATAAATTATACATGTAAATACATAGAAAATTGTGTATGCAAGAAGAAAAATACAAAAATATACACAAAAAACATAAATTTTATACAAAACATCCATAAAAAGTGCACAAATCTGAAGTTTATACAATTTTATTCATTATTCATACACGCATATACAGCTTTATACAAATTTTACAATACATAGAATGTGTTTTATACACTGTCAATACGTACTTATACAGATTTATACATTTTTATACACGTTTACAGAATTGTATAAACTTGTATAAAAATGTATAAAAGTGTATAAACTCGCAAAACTGACTTTAAACAGTGCTTCGGGCAGCTTTTACACAAAAGCTTAACAAACATCCCAGATCTATACAGTTTTATACAAGAAAAACACTAGATCTAAAAAGTTTTTAGAAAAAACTAGTAGAACTCAACAGATACTTATGAAAATTGTAAAAAAAGAAGAAGAAATATGATAAACAACTTTTTTAAACAAACTCACCGGAGTTTTAACCGAGATATACAATAAAAATCGATATTGTTATACAAAACAAAAAGAAAACGAGACGAAGAAGAAGCAGCAGCGGTGGTACGGTCAGTGGCTTGGAGGAGATTGGATGACGGTGGGGCAGTGGTGGAAGGGTTGGGGGGTGGCGGCGGGTTAGGTGTATTGGGGAAGAGAAGAGACAAAAATGGGAAGGAGGGAAGGAGGAGAGGAAAAATGGGGGATAGGGTTTTTTTTCTTTAAAAAGGGGTGCTATGGAGTGAAAGAAAAAAAAAAAAAAAAAAAAAGGAGGGGGTGCTATGTCATGTAAGGTAGCAAAATAGGGGTCTTTTTTTGTAATTTTCATGTGTGGGGTGTCTCTCAATGTAATTGTCTCATAAATATTTCTTTAGATTTAGCACAACTTGACCTACCCGACTTCAACGAATCCCGAAATTTGCCACCTTTAGCAAGAGCATTTGTGTTAAACAGGAACCTTTGATGAAGAAATTCTTGATAGGATATAGTTTCTCCTTATTTGGTTTACGAGGTGCGAACAAACAATTGAATATCAAATTCTAAACGATTATACAAGACTAAACAAAACCAAAAAAAAAAAAAAAAAAAAAAAAAAAAAAAACAGAGGCGAATTGCTTAAAGATTGGTTTGACTAGCTTCAACCCAATTTTTTTAAGCACTTAGGTTATATTAGAACCAAACATCCGATTATTCTAAATGAGGCTAATAGTTCTAAATTAGTTTCTTAACGGTTAAAATGGCACCCGTTAACCAAAAATTTTAGATCATTAATATTTGCTTAGCAAACTAAAATCTCAACGGCATTGTCGTGAGAAATTATCACACTTAATCAGTCAATTTAACTTTATTATTTAAAAATTAAATTGCCACTATATATCGATGAGTTATGGCTAAGTAATAATTGTGAATGTAAAACACATAACTTGCATTTAAATAATTTGATGCAAATATCAAGTGTAAAAAAAAATTTATGCAGACTTTAGAGTATGACCTTTTGACTAAAATAACAAAATATAAGCATCCTTTCTTATACAAATAAAAGAAAAGTGACATTTTGAATAAAATAATAAAAGATAATTATTTTTCTGATACAAAAGAAAGGATAGTCACTTTGTTCACAAATTTTTAATAGTTCAGTGACCATTTAGGTAATGTACTCCTAGTCTTTACTGTTGTTTTTTTAACTATTTAACGAGTTTAGAATTTTATTTATTTATTTATTTATTTGGAAAAAGATCCAAATTTGTACATTGCTCAAACTTTCCCCTCGTCATTCTTCTATTACATTTCTATCAATTTCATTTACATGATACTTTCTATACTTTGGTTTCAAAATTTATTTTTTAAAATATTTTTCTTGAGCCTGGACCTGTTGAAAACAACATCTCTACCTTTTTTAAGGTAAGAATAATGTATGAGTACATCTCATCCTCCTCATACTCCACTTGTGCGATAAGACTGAATATATTATTGTTGTTGTTGTTGTATCCCTTTCATTTACATATTGTCCATATTTTTTTGTAAATTAAAGGAGCTTTACCGCAAAGGCACCCCTAAAATTTAAATTCTATGATGTCACAATATCATTACACCCATTAATTAGTTGAGTTATTTGGTTCAAAATTAAATATTTGCACATAAATAAGGTTTATTCATACTTGATTTGACGAATTCTCGAACCTGTAGCTACATCCGCCTCTGCTACAACATGAAATAGGTGGATTCTAGTTGTCGAATATCTTTGAAAACAATGTCCAAATTTACCTCTTAAATTTTGATTGTGGTTTGTAATTATACTCAAGTTGGAGCTCCGTTAGAGGCCAAGTGAGAAACTAAGTTTTTTTTCCTACAATGACAACCAAAAGTTTAATTACGGATAAAATTGCTCAAATTTGAATAATACAAAACCAAATTTGACGTTTTCCTACATTTGTACAAAAAGTACTGTGATGCTGTCCCACAAAGCTCAATTGTTTAGTTGAAACTTTATGTCAAGTTAATAGGGTAATTATGTATTATCCTTAAAGAACAAGGACATAACTTTAATAGTGTTGATGATTTCGGGCAAGTACACATTATTGGAATCCAAATCTAGATTATGTGGACCTGACTAAACAGAATTTTTTCTGTATAAATGAAGAACATCCTTTAATCATTTTCAATACTTATCTTCTAAGTATGGGTCTCTCCTTGATCAAAATCTTCTTGTTGTTATTGATCACATCCCTTGACCTTTCAATAGCAAAAAAATGTTGGTTTAGCCAAAGGTTTGAGGTTCATGTTATCAACCAACTTCCTTCTAATTCCCCACAACTGGAAATTCATTGTGCATCCAAGAATGACGACCGTGGACAACTTAATCTTGCGGTAGGCGATGACTTTAATTGGTCTTTTTGCGAGTCATTTCTCGATAGAACTTTATACTTTTGCCACTTCTGGTGGGGTTCAAATGATAAAGCTTTTGATGTGTTTGATGACCCGTCTTATTGTGTCAAACATGGAGAAAATGTTAATGTTCTAAAGTATTGTAAATGGGAGGTGAGGTCAGATGGTTTTTATTTAGAACAATATAATGCAACTAATGCAACATATTATATGTCTCTCTATTCTGGTTGGTCTTAGAGAATAGTAAGATAGATAAGATGTTTGTGTTCGTTTAAAGTAAAGTGAGAGGAAAAAAATTGAATTTCCTTTCACCATTTATCCATAGCTTGTTATGCTTCTTTTGGCTGTAAGAAAGAAGAACGAAAAATAAACTTCATTTCTTGAAAGGATATGTTTCTATGATGCTAGTATTCATTTTTCGTTCTAGAAATCTGATTTACGACTTGAATTTTATATTGCCTTTTGACAATTACCCCGATGCATAGCTTGAAACTTCATTAATCATTAGTGATAGAAGTATTTATCCTACAACTCTAAACCTAATCCGATTGAAGAGTTTAAATTCTGTACATTGTCAGTATCTGTGTGTACTAACTCAGATCACCCAGAAAAAATTAAACTAACTCTCAACAAAGTAGGATTTGATATCTTGAAAAATATGATAAACTACCTATTACAATAGTTATAACACATGATCATGTAAAGATTATATAACAAAACTTAAATCCTTATACCAAAAAACATATTGTTGCTAATGCATCCTTCCTTAGCCATCTCAAAAGTACAGGTTCAAAATTACAAGAAATATAGAATTCCACGTGTGCTTCACAACATGATGTCTTCATTAAGTCCAGGTTTACAACCGCAAATTTATATCAGCAGTGTCAAGCAAGTGCAAGCTATTTCTTTCATAAATAAAATGAAAACATAAATTAATTCCCTACAATATTGATACAAAACTTATAAGCATACAATTGAAGCAAGCAGATTTTCTATGGTATATTGGTCAGTTGAGCAATTAAGGACACCGGTACGCCTTCCATGAGGCATCTGAATCAAAATTATGTTAGCATCAAGCCAGAGCAGAGTAACTCTCCACCTGCAGAGTTACCACCCCTGGCTTCCGGCTTCGTCGATTAGCCATTTTGCTACTTGTAGTGGTGGGGATCTTCTTTGCTTTGGATGAGTGGGACGCCATCTTGGCGCCAGACTATTCGCTCTTCACATAATGCTGCTGCTACTTCCACATATAATTTATGCTCCTGCTACATAAAGGAAGAGTGTTAGTAAAATGATTACACAGAAGAGAGAGAGAGTGAGAGAGGAGTGGACAAGCAATTAAATAGAAGTGGTTATCAATGGAATTCTGATAATTCAACAGTAATGACATAGAAGTGGGACGATCAGAGATCCATGTTGTAAAGACGAACTTTATTTATGATTTAAGACCAATATATTGATAAACAAGAACTGCTAATAGATGGACTGAAAAAATCATGGCTATACTTAACATGATAACTCGGGAAAGTGCAAACATGGCGAGCGTTTTGGTCATCTTTGCAAAAAGAACAAGCCTAAACTAGAAAGATCGCAAGAGAAGATTGAATTGGCTCTCAGAGGTTGAAGGTGAGCTCCTGACTTAAGCCCATTACTGAGGGACTGGACGCGAAATGCGAGGTATGATCCCGAAAAGAAAAAAAAAAGAAAGAAAAACAATTTGAAAACATTCAGAACTGTGAAGCCAGAGGTAACTTCATAAGTGCAAACCTAAAGCGTTTAACATGATTGGAACAACTGTAATAGAAACTCGTAACAAGAAATGTGTGAAAGAAATTCATAACCTCCTGAAGAACCCTTGCTGCAAGTGTTTCTGCTGTGTCATTAGCCAGCACAGGCACAGCCCTTTGAGCAAGAATACGTCCAGTGTCATAATGTTCATCAACGTAATGGATTGTTGGACCAGAATACCTACAGAACACAACAAGAACAGACAGATAAAGCGAGTCTCTTAAGCTGCTTGAAACCTGAAAGCACATGTACAAGAGCTAATATGAGGATCCTAAGCTTTAAAGACAGGGAAACCTGAACCGTTCCAAAAAAGCTAGGTAAAATAAAGGTAATAATGTCTTGCAAGGACCAGCCACTATGTCGCAGCGTGATATAACGACCACATGAATCTGAGAAGTGAATAATCAATCAACAATTCTCGCTCAAATGGTAATAGGAATTGCCTTTTAACACACTTGGAACTCTACAAAAAGTGCGGAGTAAGGACTCATTAACACAACCTAGAAGTCTAAATTTACATTGTAAATACTAAATTTACATGGCTTTGCTTTGGAGAATGTGAATCCTCAGCATATCAGCAAAAAGACGCTAAAATTGTCAGATATGACTTAAAAGATGTTCACAGATCACATCACAGATGTTTAAAAGAAATGCTTCAATAGAGATACTTCCAATTCCCAACGCATTGGATTAGTGATTGTTACTACTCCCTCCGTTTCAAAAAGGATGAACATATTTTCTTTTTAGTCTGTTTAAAAAAGAATGGTCTCTTTCTAAATTTAGAAATAAACTTTCACTTTTACCTTTAATGAGATGATTTGTAGCCACACAAACATCTATGACTTATTTTAGACCACAAATTTCAAAAGTCTTTCCTACTTTATTAAACTCCGTGTAAAGTCAAATTGGTTCATCTTTTTGAAACGGAGTGAGTATTTATTTTAATAAAGAAGTCATATTAACTGTTCTACCAAGCACATAATTTACAGTTCACAAGCTAGATGGTGGTATTATTCTTACTTAACAACAAGCCAAACTATGGTTTTGACTCTTGCAAACCAACAGCCAAAGTTGCATGTTCCCAGCGATACTGTTATGGACAAGAAAACATATGCCTCCTTATGCTTGTTCAATGTCTAAACTATTCACGGAACGTGAGAAGCAGATGATTTATCATCTTTTTGTGGAGCATAGTTTGGATTCCCTAGGATTCCATCAATTAGTAACCCAAGATTCCCCAACCAGCTAACTCTAAATCCTGAACGTACCTCTGTTAACAGCTACAACATCATTAATGCATGTAATAAGTACAACAATAAATAGAATGGTTTCAAATATGGTAACAGTTGATGCATCATTCAGGTCAGAAAAGTAGTTCCTGCAGCCCACAAAGTGATCAGTCTAGAGAACCCCGTGAATGGTAGTCAAGGATTAACAGGGGATGACTTGAGAAACTTTTAATGGGGAATAGAAAGCAGGTAAACTTTCTTGTTGGCTATTACTCTCCAGGCAAAAGGCAAGACCAAGATAAAGGAGTTAAATTAGCTAACAGCTGACTGTAAACCAGAAAATTAAATAAACAGAGAACAAGATACAAGTAATTTAAGCCATTCCTTCAGCAAACCCAAAACATAATGTAGATTATTTGGAAGCAGCGACAATGAAATGATCAAAACTGATTTAAAACACCAAATTTGTTGGAAACAAGAATCAAGAATTATCCGGCTTTTATTGAAGACTCAAGATCAACAACAACATACCCATTATTTCCCACAAGTGGGGCAGGAGAGGGTGAGATGTAAGCAGACCTTACCCCCACCTTGAGTAAGGTAGAGAGGTTGTTTCCGATTGACCCTCAGCACTGAAGACTCAAGATCGTGAAGCTGAAATCCCTGATCGACCCAATCTCTTTCTACTTAAGAACAAAGAAGTCTTATAAGGTCAATCCATAGTGCCATGAAATTCTCATCATTGCATGTGTGCTAAAATCTTGCACAAATACTGCCCTCTATCTCTCCAACGCTCACATCAGCAAACCCCCCCCCCCCCCCCCCAATGAATGATAAAAAGATATGTCAAGGGAAACTAATAAATCAAGGAATATTATGGCTCCTACTATAGAAGCTTAAAGACATGATACTTTATAAGACAAAAGAAAGAAAAATGACACCAGAGGTAGAAACTTACAGTACAGAACAAATTCTCTTTAACTTTTTTATTATAGAACAACTTAAAAATCAAAGAAAAGCAATTATACTTGATTGACTTGAATGAATTCCATGTTGATATCAAATACAAAACATACCTCGCTCCAGAAGCTATGACCGCCTTATGGACCTTTATGCCATAGTATCCTTTGCCCCCAAAAGCTGGAAGAAGTGAGGGATGAATATTTAATATTGATCTTGGAAATGCTTGGACCAACTCAGTAGGAATAAGCTTTAAATAACCAGCTAAAAGAATGAAGTCGGTATTGTAGGTTCTGTAAAATATGGCAGTATAAGATAAGTGGGTAATAAGAAGAAATAAATTCAGTAAAGCAAGGGAGACGACCAAAACATCAACTTATGGAGCAATGACAATGTACTCATGGGGAGAAAAGGGATAATGAAGACAGCTTCAAAGAATGCAAGCACACTAGAGTGTTCAAGTCATACTATAGACGCCTGTATACTCCATTTAGATGACTAACAAGTAAGGAAAGCGTGCATATCATAAAGAAGAAAGTACCTAAGTAAGCAACATACAGATCATAATAACTAACACGCTCTTATTCGTATTTTCTTTCTTGTTTCTTCTATAACCTTATTCCCCCTCCAATAAAAAAGAAAGGCAAAAATGTAAAATAAGCAAAATAAAGAAAGGTCATGAGTCGAGTGACAAGGGAACTCAATAACCAGAAATAGAGTGAACCTTAGGTGGAAAAATTACAATAGTTCATAGGTAAAGAAGAAGCAAACAACAGCGAAGGAAAACGAAATTAAAAATAACAGAGAAAAGACAGGCGTTCTTAACAGATTTTCAGATTAAAAAACAAACATAGTCAGATTGAGGTCAGAGAACACTTATTATTTATACCTCATCTATTTAGTAAGCACACTTTTTTTATGAAGAAATTAAAAGGGCTAAAGAAAATGTCCAAAGCTGCTTGAAGGACAATTGATGAAGCATGACAAAGAGTCCACTCAAAAGGCCTTGGTATGAGTGAGTTCCAAAGATTGAATCATTGGAGTTCACATAGTTAAATATCTGCCTTCCATAACTAAGCCAAATATGAAATATACACAGAATGTGTTTGTTCATATGGCCACTCTAAGAGGCATTGCTATTCATTTTTAATTTTTTTTTTTTTAAAAAAAAAAACTCAGCAAGTAGTAGCTGTACAAGTGAATCTTCTCCTACTTGGCTATCGATGTTCTCCTGCTAGTTATCCTAAAATAAATAATAAAATGCAGAACAAACAAAACCAACTGCGTCAAGGTCAGGAAACACAATATCCTTCTTCACAAACTACTCAACAGCTTGGGTAGTCATGTCAAAAAGAAAAAGGAAAAAAAGACTTGGATAGAAAAGAATAAAACCTTAGAGCAGCTACCAGTTCCTCCTTTGACAAACCCTCAGATGAATCCTTTGTTTTAGGAAACAAAATGACAGGGATGCCTTTGTCTCTTGCATACTTTGCACCTCCACAATCTGCAAACACAGAACAAAAAAAGGAAATCTGAATGGACGATGTGTTGCAGCTGGCTAAGGACTAAGGAATAGGCACGTCTTCGTTAACGGATGGGCTTAAATGTGAGTTGTAGGTGGTGCTCTTTGTCAAAAATTCGAAATATCTACTGTGACAAATGTGACAAGGCTAATGAGAGAAACTGAAAATTAAGCTAACAGGTATTGTTCCACCAAATAAAATAGGAGCACTCCACAATCCACATATAAGCTCTTGCAAAACTATTAATGATCTCTTAATATGTCACAAATCTAGTAATGCTAATTCTAAAAAGAAAAATTGTTAAAGCATATAGCAATTGGAGGTAAAACAGAAATATCAAAAATGTTTTCATGGAGACTTTTCATCGAAGTGAAAAGCCAATAGAAAAGGAAAATTGGTTACCAATGTGATTTCAACACAGCATGAGCTATTCATCAGATCACACAAGCTTCAACATGCAAATTGTTAAGAATGTAACGGAATTTCAGGACGTAAGCAACAACATAAAGAATACAAATAAAGCTTAAAGGTAAAATTGGAAAAAATACCTTAGTCCCATTCAAATTAATCAGGACAATGGTAACACATGTATTTACAAATTCTCTAAAAAGCTCAGTTCTTCACCAAATTCTCTAATTGGCAGACTGTAAGTAACAACAAAGGTCTCTACAAATTCTCTAAAAAGCACTAAAGAGCTTTACCAAAATCTCAAATTGGCAGGTAATATGAATTCTCTCAAAAAAAGCTCAGAACTTTGTCAGAATCTCAAATTCATAGTAATATGACAACAAAGGCATTTATAAATTCTCTCAGATCAAAAGCTCAGAGCTTTACAAAAATCCAACTAAAATTAAAACATGAAAACTTGTACGCACGTCACATATTGGAACCTTGCCACAAACAAAAGCATTGTATTTTAGTAAAGAAAGGTAGAGGGGCGGACTCATTATCGACTTGCCCTCGGGAATTTCTCGGTTATAAAAAAAGAAACTTGAAATAAGCATAAACATAACTAGAGTAATATTATTTTCCAAGTACCATACCAGGTTTACTTGCAACAAGAACAGCAACTTCACCATGAACTATACCCTCAAGAGTAGCTTCATAAATTGACCTGAAATTAGAACCACCACCTGATACAAATACTGCCAACTTCTTCTTTTTCACTTGTTTGCTCACACTAGTATCAGTAACAGCTTCACTTTCCATTCTTTGCAAACAATTTAAAGAAACCTTTAAGGGTAAAACTAGAGGAGAACAAGAAAAATGGGTTTTAAGGAAAAACCCTTTAAGGGTATTATTATTTGGTGTTTTTAAGATATGAAAGAATGGGTTATTATGGTTTTGAATTGGTGAAGTTGGTAAATTGGAGGAAACTCCAAAACATAATCTCTGAGCTTCCATTTGAAATTGGAACTGTTTCTATTAGTGAATTTAATAAGGTGGAACGCGGTGGTCGAAGGGAGGAAGACGGCGGATATAGGGAGGAGGAAGGCGGGAAGGGAGTGGTGCGGCCAAGCAAGTAAACAGGGAAGAGTGATTTTTTTTTTTTTTTTTTTTCCTTCTTGCAAAATATGAGTTACCTAAGTTGATGGAAGTTGATTCTCATTTTTCTTTTAGGGTCTTTTTGGAATGCGAGTAATTACTAGGCTATTTAATTACTATTGTAGTGATTACACAATTTAATAATTACGAAGACCTACTTGTTGGTCACCTTGTAATTACATAATAATTTTCTGTGTCATATTCGGATACACAAGTGTAATTATACAATAAATCTAAAATAAAACGGCTAACATTTTTTTACAATAATTGTATTATACCATTTTTAAAAAAAAGGCCAAATACATCGCAAGCCCCTTGAACTTGACACTATATTCCACTTAGACACTCCAACTAAGGTCCTTTCCAGTTGAGCACTTGAACTTTTTTCAAGAGTGTCCATCTGGATACTTTTCATCCACTTTGTTGAAAAATTCATGCACGTGTTTGCACACGAATCTTACGTGGATAAGTGACCCATTTATATTCTAGAAAGAAAAAATAACTATTTGAATATTTTAGAAAAAAAATTATGAATAATAGATGTATGAATTAAATTAGCAAATTACCATGGGGAACTTTCAACCTATTTTGTGATCGCTCCCAAACAACATATTTTAACACTCTAGAGTCTGAGGCAGAGCCTTCCTAACCAGCAAGTACGTATTGAAAATTCATATTGAAATCTACCACAACAAGAATATTTTAAGAGCGAACACCTTTACGATTTTTATATCTTGGTTGCTCTTCCACATGAACAAATATGAGTTCCATCTATAGCTCTAATACAATCCTTCAAAAATTATTTGATTTTATGGTATAGCAGCAATAAATAATAATTCTTATTTAATAAAAGTAAAATGCAATGTAAAAACGAACCTTGAACCAAGGATACAAACCTTTTCCTACTTGCTTAACATAGTATTTTTCTAGTCATATACAAGCTTTCAAGCACTTTATACGTAACGACTAATGTTTTCTCCTGAATATTGAAAACGATTTTGCATAACTCAATTTCTTTCATTATGAGCTAAAGTAAATACAAATATAGCCAATTGTTCCTCAACTCTAACTGTCCTTGAATTGGTTAATAGGCCTCTTGTTCTAATCTCATCTACAAGTTTTTAGAAACATCCAACATTCATTTGTAGTAGGTCATAACATCCACGTGGGTGTCCTTCTATCAAACCTTTGATAAAGTTTGCTTCTGTTAAAATTGATCGGTGTACTCTCTCTTTTGGTCCAACACCTAAGTATTTTTCAATGCTAACTAAAAACACACATTTTGCAAGAAACATCATGAATTGATCTTCATTTGCCATTCCTATTTGACAAGAAGAAAATTAATACTTATAATTGTGATGCCAAAAGAGAAATATGATACTTTTATAAACTAGTAAAATAAGTTCAACTTCACAAAATAAGTTCCAAACATAATTGTTGGGTCATGATTCAAAAGAAAATATAATACAATTTCATGAAGCAACAAAACACAACTACAGTAACATTAACCAAAATAAGCCAAGCTTCTTGAGAACCCATTTCTTTCTCATATCAGGAGTCATAGCATCAAAAAATTCAGTATTTCTCTCAATTGCAAGGAGGTCAATAATTTGAAGATTCCATTCATCAGCCAACTCTAATTCATTTATCAAAAGCATTAATTTTTCAGCTGAAGTGCTTTTGGTTCTTTTTGTAGCCTTATTTGTTCTTCAGCAATTGTTGTCCATCTATCAACAGATTTAGCCAAGCTAATTTCAATAGAATTCCTAATTCTTTTTGGATGAGATGTCAAGTTTGGTAGCTTAGCTAAATGTATTTTTCCTGCTCTTTTATCTTGATCAATTGCTTGAGTTGTTTCAGTACTTGAAAAATTTATATTGTTTTGATCAAAACAACCAAGGTCACCGTCAATAGATTGTGCATATTCAAAACCAGGTGTAGTACTTTTTTCACCAACTATCTCATCATCAAAAAACTCATTTTGAAAATCCTCAGTATCATTATTTTCACATCCATTCCTGTCATCAGCGACGGTGTCTCCAAAAACCAAAGCCAAGGTATTATAGTTTGGAAACTTCTTTGTTCTATATTGAGCATCTTTTGAATGAGCCTATCACATAAACAGTATTTTTATATCAGAAAACAAATATGCATTCAAACTCTATCTAAGGAAGAAAATAGAATAGTATAACTCACAGCAAATTATTGTTCCAAAACATCATCTTCAGTCTCGACTTTTTGAGTCTGTTCATTCAACCCAAATCCACTAAGTTGCATCATTCTATTCATAGTAGAACATATCTTTTTCAAGGTCCTCATCATATTCTTCATTTTTGTCTTATCTGATTTGTCCCATATAACTTATGCATTTCTTTTTCTACACCATCATATCCCTCAGTTGTTAAGCATCATTACTGAGTTTTTTCCAACTTAACTTGTTCGGCCACAAAATAAATGAAATGTTCATCTTGACTTTCACTCCATTTTGGTATATGGTTTTCCTACCTTAGGTGCTTGGTTAGTTGTCATCCTAGCTAAATATAAAGGTATAAAGGAACTATCTAGTCATCAACATAGAAAAATGATTATCACAACAAAGAGGTCAAAATTGGAGAGAAGCTAGAAAGAGTGTGATGTCGAGCAAGACAAATTAAGAATTGTTCGACCACCTAAAATCTTTTTACGGTTACAAATGATTACACATAAAAAGCTCTATCCCCAAATATGATTTCACTACATAGATTCATAAATTTAGTACAGTATCAACTATGTTACTAGTTTCAGCTTTGTAAATAGGAAATAGTATATGCTGGTATTTTGAAATTTAAGCCTATGCACTTTGATTCAACTATTTTTTCTCATCTAGAGGTTAGTACAATGCAACTAAATCAATCAATAAACCATCATACTTTGACATTAATATCTCAACAGGTTAAGGAGAGAGGTTCATAAGCATACACCAATTGCTTTTGATTTAATAAAACACCTAAAGATTTGACCTTTATCAAGCAAGACTTAATCAAATCAAGTTTCTAACTGTTGACACCCAATTTTGTCCCAAATTTTAAGTTAAAATATAAAGAGTATTTAATTAAAAAATCTATTGGAAAGGCTAATTCTAAATTTTAACTGATCAAATTGGTAAATTAGGATAATAGGCCAGAATCGCAAGATGCAGCTAAAAAATGGTTTATTCATATAAAATCCCCACATAAACAAAAACATCTTCCTTGGTCAGAATTTGGGGAACCCGTTCAAAGAAAACCCCAAAATTCCAAACCCGCGACCCAAAAAATATAACCCGATTACCTAATTTTCCTGAGAAATTTCGAAATCCTTGGTCCCCCACATCCAGCTCATCCTTGTTCATACACCATATCCGTTAGAGCCCGTTAGAGGGCCATTTTGGGTATTTTTCCCCACTCCTTTGAACCCTAAATAGAGGTATAAAATGTCAGTTTTGGTTGATTATTAGGAGGTCTTGGTTAGCGGCAGTAAGAAAGGGAAACGCATCAAGAATATAACACATACAGGTTTCATTTTCCAGTTTGAAGATCATTTTCGTTTCATTGATTTTTGGTTTTCAAATTGTGTCGTCGTGTCGCCATTCTAGTCTTTGCTTGTGTTCGAGTCATAGTCTTCGACCCTAGCCCTTGTTCGCTGCATAGCAAAAGGTAGAAATCTTAACCTCTCATTTAATTCTTTTGTATTTCCGACATTATGTGATTATTCTAGTTCATCATTAGCGTTCAGGTTACTATTTCTGTTTGTTTAACGACTTAAGAATAACTTTTCATCTTTAGGTGTCTATTAACTTTAGTGTATAGCTTGAAATACTCATGTCGACGTTAGAAAATTTCTTAGTTCACTGTTTGATCTTGATACGCATATTAAAGCGATGTCAGTGAGCTTTAATGTGTAAAGTATGAATCTTGTTAAATTTAGTTTTGTAAGAAAAGAGTATCAGACTTGTTCCTGTTTCTTATTATTTTTTGGGTGTGCTGCAAGTAAAAAGGGGTTGCATTTCTTGGTTGTTCAGTTTGAAGGTCCTGTTTAGGAAGCATAGTTCCAGTACCTGTTTTGCTATGGAAATAGTAAGGGTAGTAGCCTGGTTCTGTTTTAGCTATAGGAGCAGTAGCAGGGGTGTTCTATTTCAGGAGAGTGTAGGTTGGTGCATTGAAGCTGTGATTGTTTTCTGGATGTGTGGAGTTTGTTCAGTTTAGTTTGTAGGAGTCTGGAGAGGGTGTTAGGTAGTGAGTAGGTTGTTCCAAGGAGTGTTAAAAGGTCATTAGAAGTGTTGTAATTGTTTTCTTGTAGGCTGAGTTGCTGCGGGTGTTTGAAAGGAGGTCTGATAGGAGCTGTTTTGGGGTGGTTGGCTGATGAAAGGAAGTGCAGGGTGCTGGCTCTAGAGCTCTAGTGAGCTGCAGCTTGTGTGAAGGAGAAGTTGTGTGTTCATTTGGCCAGTAGGGGATAGTAAAGTGCATGTGTGTGATCTGTTGAGTTAGTTCAGGTCAGGGGCCTGGTTCTGGTATGTGTCTAGAGCTTCAGGGTGCTCTGGGGGTGCTAGGGAGTGTGTGGAGTGTAGAAGCAGCCCTATTTTAGATTAGGTAGCTCAGGTTTCTTGTTTGCTTTTCATGTGAGAGAAGCCCAGAATTGTTTAGGGAATATGAGAATTTCAAATGGTTGTTTTGAATGAGGGGGAAGTGTCAGGGGTGTGTGAGGGGTAATTTAGATTGGAGGAAGTCCAGTTTAAATGGAATAGAATTAAAGGAAGAGTTAACTTCTCGTCTGTTCGTTTGAAGCTATGTATATCTAATTCCATCCGGTAAAAGTCTAGGAGTTAAATTAACATTGGATGTGTTGATTACTGGATTCTTTAATAATTTATATCTTCCTGAAGTTGTTTCTTAAAGATCTTGAAGTGGTGCGTTGATTAATAATGTGTAGTCCTGAAAAGTTTTCAATCTTGGTAAAATATGTCTTGAACCTGTTTCCTGTACACTTGCAAAAAAGGGGTTATCTATTTCTTTCTTTTATCATAGGCTTGGTATTCCCTGTTAACTTGAACTTGTTCATCAAGCACATGTGCGCGTTAATGCCCTGTCTAAAGTTAATATTTTATTGTGTTGTTCTGATTTTAAGAGTAAGCTTATTTAGTAAAATATGTTTAGTTTGGAAAAGGTGTTTAAGTAGTTTTTTTTAAAGCAGGGATTGGGTTAAAGATCATATGAAAATGTTGATTGCGCTTGATTAGACTAAAACTGAAAGAAGCTAACTTTTTATGTCTAATAAATTTAGTTTTGTTAACTTGAACTTTCATGTAGTGAGGTTCAGGATAAGTGTCAAGTGTGAATCAATTTGGTGCTTCTCTTGCTTACTGTTAGTTTTTAGTCTCTTCTCTAGAGTGGCTCATCTTGGTAGTCAGACGTCATACAATTTGAAATTGCAAAAAGTATTTAGGAGGGTGGAGGTGGGGGTGACTTAACTGAGAATTGGTATTTCACCTAAAGCAAAACTTTGAGGACAGTAATTTCTTAAACAAATTCATCATCACTTTTTTGCGAGTAAGCACTGAAGTATTGACACCCCTATATGTTTTAGTGTCTATTTGACTAAGTCAAATGTGTCATTCTTGCCATTGTCAAATGTGTAATCCTGCTTTCATTACAGCCTCTTGCCTCCATGACCTTCCTGAGTATGTGAACTCACTTATATAATTGTGTAGACCATCTATCCTCATTGATGGAATAGCAAAAACAGTATGAGAAATATGAACTAATTTTGAGTTGGATGAATTATTCGTGACCCATTATCGAGTCCCTGTTTAGTACCCTAGTCCAATCCTTTCTTTTAACATAGCTTCAGTTTGATATTACTTACTTTGCTCATTTGCCTGTGTTTTGGAATTCAACTAGCATCTTAAAATTCAGTTCTTTTGTTGTCTGAACCTTGAAAATTTAGTCCGATTCCCGTGTCTCATCTCTTGAGAATTTGTAACTATTTTCTGCCTCACTTGATATGTGATTATTTCAATTTACATGCTTAAGTTATCAAAATATTTTGGCTTGAGTTGTAGTCTGCAAGCATTTGTTAGAATTGAATGGTTGTTGTCTATGCAAGTTTCCCTCACATACTAATCCTTATCTCTTACTTATTTTGCATAAAACACTCTTGGGATCGAGTTTCGGCTAACTCACAAATGGGATGGTTCATTGGCTTGGAGTTGCATTGGGGTCAAGCTCAGGTTCAAGTTTTCAAGACTTTTAGAAATTTAGAAATCCAAGGCTCGTTTCGTTGCTTTCAGGGTTCTATCTTTAAACTCTCGTCTTCCCTTTGCCCTTAGGATATTTATATAAATTACTTGTAGAATAATTATGTACTTATATTTATGAATAAATATTTTATTTATTGAGTTATTGTCTACTTTATGGTTATTACCCTTTTAATTTTTGAGTTGTTATTTAATTTATTGCAAATCAGGCCATTTAAGCAAATGCGTGAAAAATTTCATTTTTTTCAAAAAAAAAAAAAAAAAAAAAAAAAAAAACCGCGGTAATAAATGGACTGTAAGAAAAGACTTCTATCCTATTGATACGAAGTAGTTTCTTTAAAAGTCGAAATTTATAAAGAAGTTTTAATTAACTTCTAAATGTCCCGAAACAACTTTGCAAAAAGCGACTTGGAATCTAAGTTCCATCTTATGGTGTGATACTCGGGTTTTAAAGTTGAAATTAAGCAAGTGCCATTTTTGTGCTATCACATACGAGTTGGCAAAGAAATTAGGACGATCAAATCGTTTCTTTTCAAAAGAAAATGCGCTTTATTGATTTATTTATTTATTTTATTTTGAAAATAATTAAAGCTTTTAAATAAATTGTAAATCTTTTGAAAACTTACTAAATTTAATTAGTTGAATTAATTAATAGTTCAATTAATTATTTTAGAAAAAAAGCGCATAAATAGCACTTGCAAATATTTTGGAAACCTGTCGGATTAACCGTTTTTAACGGAATTTCGAAAGTGCCTTAAAAACCTTCTTTCGAAATTAGCAAAACCTCTTACCTTTAGAATCTCTGAAAGAAAGACCGTCTTTTTTATAAAAACGGAGTTTTGCACGCATTTGTTTATCTGGTTCCCTGTTTTTCCTTAAATTGGGTGGCGACTCCAAAAATTCCAAAAGAGTTAGTCCATCCTGTCGATATTCCTAAAATTTTAGTCCTTCGGGGTTAAATCTATTTTTGGGGGTTCAACAGCATGGCGACTCCGCTGGGGAGCAATAAAGGTTTTGACCATAAAGGTTTCCAGTTATTTGCAACTAGCATGCTTAATTTATTTTGCTTTATTATACGTGTTTGTTTGTATGTCACGAAAAGCATGTCACTACACCCTTATTTGCGCACATATAAACTGGCATTCCGTTCATATTTCCCCCACCCCTGGGAACCTCTTGCATTCTCACTCAAATATCCGCGAGGTGCGCCCATGCGCACCCGCACCTTCTTCCACTAAAGAACCTTGTGACGAGTTGGTACACCGGCGGCCATCGTAGGAGTAATTCGACTGCGAGACCGCTTGCCACTCACCTGTTAGCCTCAACCGTTAACCCACTCTTAGACAGAGCTTTTAGGAGCATGCATGCATTTACACCTTAGTCTGGACCCGGTCCTTGGTACCGCCTCCATAGTCAGGAAACCACCCTTACGTCAGCGGGTTCTTGAAACCCAACGACAATGCATTTTATGTGCTATGTGATAACGAATCCTCAGTCCTAACCATGTTTTGAGCAAAATCAGAGTTAGAATTTTGTCTCCTATGTTGTCTTTAAGGTTAGAAAATGGAAGAATTTAGCAGAATTGAGATCATAGACGAAATTGCAGTCCGGGAGAAATTTCGGCAGATTTGGTTGGTTTATGTTTTGGAGATGGCCTGGTGTAGTGAGATCTAAGAGGCGAAGCCCCTGGTGTCTTTAAAAGGATCAGTGGGGTCCCTCTCGTGAATGGCTTTGCGTGTGTGCAGGCCTGTGTTGACTGTCCAGCTGCATTCATGATAATTGAAGTATGCTTGTCGCATACTAGGAGAGTGAAGCCCCTATGTCTATAAACGACCAATGGGGTCCCTCCTTGAAGACCAGTGCGGTCTTGGCTACCTAGGAAACTGAGAGGCTTGATTAAAGCCGAGGACCAGTGAGGAGCCCTATGAACAAGGTCTGTGAGCCTTGCAAAACCTAGGAAGCTGAGAGGCTTGTCCAAAGCCGAGGACCAGTGAGGTTTTATTTTGAAAGGCCAATTGGCGCCTTTCATGATTTGCAGTCGGGTATTATGAAAGACGGTTGGAAATTTCACCCCTTGATATTATAAAACAATTGGGAGTTGTGCTTGGAGGAGCGAGGATGTTTGCAAAAGATGTGGAGGATTGTTTAAGGCTAGGCATTTAGGTTTAGAATTCTGTGCAGATGTTGTGGAGAGCATGAGCTGTGTTAGAATTCCGAGTTGACACCAACTTTTGGAAGTTAGTTGGGATAACAGAATTGCAGTGACAAGGCGGAGAGATGATTGTTATCAATTATTGTTATTATTGCTTACTCTAAATCTGAATTGCTCAAAACTGGCATGAACTATTTTTCGTTACCACTTGTTTGCGCGATTAGGCTTACCTCTAGCACAAAGAGGCACCTTACAGGGTAGGACGCGCCTGCATTTTCATTTACGCTCAACTAATCGTGATTGCCACATGTCAAACTTGCTTAAAATGCAAAGCGCTACGTGATTGTATGCAATGTTGTTAATGACGCGCAAACTAACATAGTTTACCTTTTGAATTTTTCTTTTGTTTTGATTATCCCCCAAAGAGAGAGAGTTTGATTCGTGTTGACTCCCGAGTTAGTGAAGCGTCTAATCCAAAGTGAAGCAAAAAATGACTGATTTGACTAATGATCAGACTGGTATCCCTGCATCTTCTAATGAGCAAGTAGTTGTTCCTGATGAACAAATTGCTAGAATGGCTAAGCAGATTGAGTGTATGCAAGCTGAACTAGAAAGAATGAAAGGATCGAGCCACCAAAACGCGCCAGACGTGCTATCGACTCTGAACCCCAATGTTGAAACTGCCAATCCCAACACGCCTTTAAATTCCAATGTCATTCATATGCTCGCACCAGTTAACAACATCCCAAATGCATTCATTAACCAGAACAACTTGCCTCACTATCAATATTTACCTGCCAAAGATACTCCTCGTCCTCCACAATCCAAAGCACCCATTGAAGTGCCCGTAACTGTAGAAAAGCAGGGAAAGACAGTTGAGCAAGAGGAGATAATCCAAACAATGAAAATCATGCAGCAATCCATCAAGGATTTGCAAGTGTCTAGAGGACGTCAAAGCATCTCCTACCGCAATCTTTATCTATACCCTGATGTTACTCTTCCTCCCGGGTTTAAGGTGCCGAAATTTGATATGTATGATGGTCATAGTGACCCATTTGTCCATTTGACCAAATATCTCAACCGAATGAGGGTTGCGGGAGGTAAAGAGAAACTTCTGATGGCCTTCTTCAGTCATAGTCTGGAAGGTATTGCTGCTGAATGGTTTGCAAGACAGGATATAAGCAAGTGGTGTGGGTTTGATGACATAACCAATGATTTTACAAAGCAGTTTGAGTACAATGTCGAGATGGCTCCTGACCTTATAACCTTGTCCAATCTGAAGAAGAAACCAACAGAAACCTTTAGGGAATACGCACTGAGATGGCGTGAACAGGCTGCAAGGGTGCGACCACTAATGACTGAGGAAGACATGGTAAAATACTTCATCCGAGCCCAAGATGATTCTTATTACATGCACTTGCTCCCTATGATGGGTAAACCATATTCTGAACTTCTTGTGATGGGAGAGATGGTTGAAGAAGGGGTTAAGACAGGGAGAATTGTTAGTTTTGCTGCAATGAAGGTAACTACGCAAGCCATCCAGACTGGTATGGGCAATTTTGAGAAGAGAAAGAGGGAAGATGAATTTGGAATTGATATGGCTGATATCGACCAAAGGCCAAACAAGAAGCCAACCTTCAGAAACTCATCAAACCAATCTATTTACAGAAGCACACTATATCCAACTTATCCAAGTCAGCAACTATATCCAACTTATCCAAGTCAGCATCAAATTCCACCCGCGCCATGTCCAGTCTATAATGCCCAACCTAATTACCATCAATTTGCAGCAACCGCTTATCACCCTTATTCACAACCGCAAGCATACAATTACCCTCAACAACACCAGTTACCTGTGGCTCGCCAGTCTAAACCATCAGGATCGCATCCCAAATATGAGAAGAAGCAGCGTCGAAAATTCACATCTTTAGGTGAACCACAAGCTCAATTGTATGAAAGATTAAAAGATGTGGGAATGCTAGAACCATTATCAGGAAATGGTACATTTGACCCTCCCCCACAATGGGTTGATGGAACCAAATATTGTGCTTACCATGCAGAATTTTTCAAGCACGACACTAACGAATGTGTTGCTCTTAAACATAAGATCCAAGATTTAATTGAAGATGGATCAATCCAGATGAGAGAACCAATGCCCGGAGATTTAGTAGCATGACTGCTGTTGAAATATTGTCTCATTTGCAAAAGGCCCACTCTTAAAGTCTGGCCAAAATTTATAAATCCAAGTACAATCAAGATAGCTTACAAGCGGCGCAAGCAAGTGTCTTTCTCATTTTATGTAATTTTAATTGTAATGCGAACTACGCGTAACCTGATTCCCAGGGCTGGGATACGTAAGCAACTCACATAGAGCTCGGTTACACTAGCATAGGAATTCCCTATTTCCTCTTTTATGTAATTTTGAACTACTTCTGACCTGATTCCTGGAATGGCAACAGGATAAGTAGGCAATCCCCGTCGGATTCGCTCAAAATATTATAACACTTTAGGCTTGTTTATTTTTTATGATGTAATGCCGAACTATGCATCTGGGCAGATGCGTGGATTTTCCAATTCGGATACGGCTTCATACTTAGATTGCCATACTTTCCCAAAAATCTTTATGTAAGCAGAATTACGCACGGTCTGATTCCCGTGGAGGGATACGTAGGCGCTCTTAACGGGCTCGACTCTATAATATTAAAATTTCCAGTGTCCCCTAAGGCAAGCAATTGGGGCAATTTTGCAAGATAATTTGAAGATTTGAAAGATAGTAACTGGGGCAAATTTTGCAAAATAAGTTGAAGGTTCAGGAGATCATAACTGAGGCAAATTTTGCAAGGCAAGTTGAAGATTTGAAAGATCATAACTGGGGCAAATTTTGCAAAAAAGCCGTATTGCTTGACAAAGAGTTTGTTGGCCAAGTCTCGAAATACGGATCGCAAATCTAGACAAAGAGAGAAGAAGGAAGCAGTTGAAGAATGAAGGCTCGAGTCAGCATGAATCAAACGCTCCCCCCTCCCTCCCAAAACTAACAATTTTTCTTTGAGAGCAGGGACACTAAGATCCGCAAAGGAGGATAAACATCTTAGCAAGTCAATCTCTAAGATTCTAATCGCTTGGATTGCAATAATATTTGGATAAAGCTCATGCTTCACGACTCGACGCTTTTCCACTTTGCCGAAAGGCGGCATTTCTATTTCCCATAGCTCTTGCCATTTGTTAAGCATATTTGTTCATTTCTCTTTCACTTCATGAGAACGCTTTCTAAAGTTCTATATTTTGATTTTCAGATATTTCCAATCCTAAGGGGTTCACTTTATTTTATAATCAAGACCATTCCTCCGTGGAAGAGTTCAGAGAGTATATCGTATTAACATTCTCACGCTTTCGAAGAGCGTCTTTATATTTCAAGCTTTCGAGAAGCATCTTTATGTTCACGCTTTCGATAAGCGTATTTGTTGCCCCGGAGGCGTATTTATGTCACCTCGAAGGTGTTAGTTATTTGAATGCCTCTAAGGCGCAATTTTGTTGCCCCGGAGGCGTATTTATGTCACCTCGAAGGTGTTAGTTATCTGAATGCCTCTAAAGGCGTAATTTTATTGCCCCGGAGGCGTATTTATGTCACCTCGAAGGTGTTAGTTATTTGAATGCCTCTAAGGCGTAGTTTTGTTGCCCCGGAGGCGTATTTATGTCACCTCGAAGGTGTTACTTATTTGAATGCCTCTAAGGCGTAATTTTGTTGCCCCGGAGGCGTATTTATGTCACCTCAAAGGTGTTACTTATTTGAATGCCTCTAAGGCGTAATTTTGTTGCCCCGGAGGTGTATTTATATCACCTCGAAGGTGTTAGTTATTTGAATGCCTCTAAGGCGTAATTTTATTGCCTCAAAGGCGTATTTCTGTCACCTCGAAGGTGTTAATTATTTAAATCCCTCTAAGGAGTAATCTTTTATGGTCTTGATAGACGTTTAATAGTAGCACACTTTTTCTTAGCACATTTTGTAGCCTCCTGAGGCGTTTATACATTTTCTATACATATTTTCATAGCCTTACATTGCTAATAAATTTGTTAAGGCTGGCAGGATAATGAGATTCCTTCGGATGTGTACTTACTTTGAGTTGGAGCCCATTCCAAGATTGCTTTTCGAATTGCCTCTTCATGATTGAAAGCTTTAGGCTTTATCATGGTTATTGCCGAAAAGACGGCATTTTTATCCTCATTATTTAGTTTAAAGTTCACTTTATGTTCCTATTAATTGAAGCTTTTTATTGCTTTATTTTTCAGTCTACCAACGGCCCCGAAGTCATCTTGCCTCACAAAGCCGGATTGCTTCACAAGTTGATTGGAAGACAAGCCTATCATTGATTCTGCAACCAACATCTACAAGTTTTATTCATTATCTATTTCTTACTCCATTTATTAAGCCTTATTTGCAGTTACGCGCTTACCGTTTGTCGAGTTTATTATAGGATATTAGCAGCACCGCAACAGCATTTGGAGCATAACGTGGAACTCTTTCTTAGCAGTGAACTGGGGCAATCGTTGATATGAGCTAGACTCGTCTACGAGGATCTGAAGAACCGCACTCGAACAAGCAAGTCTATCCTAATCTTTCATTTCGGATTAGGGTGTCAATTTGGTTTCTTTTCTATTCGTGCGTCTTTTCTATCAATCGTGCGAATTTTCGTGTCCAAGTGTCGTCGAACCACATATAGCCTGATTCTCTTTCAGCCCGAGATATGTAGGCAACTCGGAAACCGGAGTTCGGCCATATCTGTAAGCCTTGGCTTTTGGTCCATGGAATCAAAAGTCTTTGGCTTTATCGTGACAAAATTGGCTTTTCCGTCAACTTCTTTACCCGAAAACTCTTTCATCCTTTTCCGGGTAAAGAGGGGCAGCTGTTGACACCCAATTTTGTCCCAAATTTTAAGTTAAAATATAAAGAGTATTTAATTAAAAAATCTATTGGAAAGGCTAATTCTAAATTTTAACTGATCAAATTGGTAAATTAGGATAATAGGCCAGAATCGCAAGATGCAGCTAAAAAATGGTTTATTCATATAAAATCCCCACATAAACAAAAACATCTTCCTTGGTCAGAATTTGGGGAACCCGTTCAAAGAAAACCCCAAAATTCCAAACCCGCGACCCAAAAAATATAACCCGATTACCTAATTTTCCTGAGAAATTTCGAAATCCTTGGTCCCCCACATCCAGCTCATCCTTGTTCGTACACCATATCCGTTAGAGCCCGTTAGAGGGCCATTTTGGGTATTTTTCCCCACTCCTTTGAACCCTAAATAGAGGTATAAAATGTCAGTTTTGGTTGATTATTAGGAGGTCTTGGTTAGCGGCAGTAAGAAAGGGAAACGCATCAAGAATATAACACATACAGGTTTCATTTTCCAGTTTGAAGATCATTTTCGTTTCATTGATTTTTGGTTTTCAAATTGTGTTGTCGTGTCGCCATTCTAGTCTTTGCTTGTGTTCGAGTCATAGTCTTCGACCCTAGCCCTTGTTCGCTGCATAGCAAAAGGTAGAAATCTTAACCTCTCATTTAATTCTTTTGTATTTCCGACATTATGTGATTATTCTAGTTCATCATTAGCGTTCAGGTTACTATTTCTGTTTGTTTAACGACTTAAGAATAACTTTTCATCTTTAGGTGTCTATTAACTTTAGTGTATAGCTTGAAATACTCATGTCGACGTTAGAAAATTTCTTAGTTCACTGTTTGATCTTGATACGCATATTAAAGCGATGTCAGTGAGCTTTAATGTGTAAAGTATGAATCTTGTTAAATTTAGTTTTGTAAGAAAAGAGTATCAGACTTGTTCCTGTTTCTTATTATTTTTTGGGTGTGCTGCAAGTAAAAAGGGGTTGCATTTCTTGGTTGTTCAGTTTGAAGGTCCTGTTTAGGAAGCATAGTTCCAGTAACTGTTTTGCTATGGAAATAGTAAGGGTAGTAGCCTGGTTCTGTTTTAGCTATAGGAGCAGTAGCAGGGGTGTTCTATTTCAGGAGAGTGTAGGTTGGTGCATTGAAGCTGTGATTGTTTTCTGGATGTGTGGAGTTTGTTCAGTTTAGTTTGTAGGAGTCTGGAGAGGGTGTTAGGTAGTGAGTAGGTTGTTCCAAGGAGTGTTAAAAGGTCATTAGAAGTGTTGTAATTGTTTTCTTGTAGGCTGAGTTGCTGCGGGTGTTTGAAAGGAGGTCTGATAGGAGCTGTTTTGGGGTGGTTGGCTGATGAAAGGAAGTGCAGGGTGCTGGCTCTAGAGCTCTAGTGAGCTGCAGCTTGTGTGAAGGAGAAGTTGTGTGTTCATTTGGCCAGTAGGGGATAGTAAAGTGCATGTGTGTGATCTGTTGAGTTAGTTCAGGTCAGGGGCCTGGTTCTGGTATGTATCTAGAGCTTCAGGGTGCTCTGGGGGTGCTAGGGAGTGTGTGGAGTGTAGAAGCAGCCCTATTTTAGATTAGGTAGCTCAGGTTTCTTGTTTGCTTTTCATGTGAGAGAAGCCCAGAATTGTTTAGGGAATATGAGAATTTCAAATGGTTGTTTTGAATGAGGGGGAAGTGTCAGGGGTGTGTGAGGGGTAATTTAGATTGGAGGAAGTCCAGTTTAAATGGAATAGAATTAAAGGAAGAGTTAACTTCTCGTCTGTTCGTTTGAAGCTATGTATATCTAATTCCATCCGGTAAAAGTCTAGGAGTTAAATTAACATTGGATGTGTTGATTACTGGATTCTTTAATAATTTATATCTTCCTGAAGTTGTTTCTTAAAGATCTTGAAGTGGTGCGTTGATTAATAATGTGTAGTCCTGAAAAGTTTTCAATCTTGGTAAAATATGTCTTGAACCTGTTTCCTGTACACTTGCAAAAAAGGGGTTATCTATTTCTTTCTTTTATCATAGGCTTGGTATTCCCTGTTAACTTGAACTTGTTCATCAAGCACATGTGCGCGTTAATGCCCTGTCTAAAGTTAATATTTTATTGTGTTGTTCTGATTTTAAGAGTAAGCTTATTTAGTAAAATATGTTTAGTTTGGAAAAGGTGTTTAAGTAGTTTTTTTTAAAGCAGGGATTGGGTTAAAGATCATATGAAAATGTTGATTGCGCTTGATTAAACTAAAACTGAAAGAAGCTAACTTTTTATGTCTAATAAATTTAGTTTTGTTAACTTGAACTTTCATGTAGTGAGGTTCAGGATAAGTGTCAAGTGTGAATCAATTTGGTGCTTCTCTTGCTTACTGTTAGTTTTTAGTCTTTTCTCTAGAGTGGCTCATCTTGGTAGTCAGACGTCATACAATTTGAAATTGCAAAAAGTATTTAGGAGGGTGGAGGTGGGGGTGACTTAACTGAGAATTGGTATTTCACCTAAAGCAAAACTTTGAGGACAGTAATTTCTTAAACAAATTCATCATCACTTTTTTGCGAGTAAGCACTGAAGTATTGACACCCCCTATATGTTTTAGTGTCTATTTGACTAAGTCAAATGTGTCATTCTTGCCATTGTCAAATGTGTAATCCTGCTTTCATTACAGCCTCTTGCCTCCATGACCTTCCTGAGTATGTGAACTCACTTATGTAATTGTGTAGACCATCTATCCTCATTGATGGAATAGCAAAAACAGCATGAGAAATATGAACTAATTTTGAGTTGGATGAATTATTCGTGACCCATTATCGAGTCCCTGTTTAGTACCCTAGTCCAATCCTTTCTTTTAACATAGCTTCAGTTTGATATTACTTACTTTGCTCATTTGCCTGTGTTTTGGAATTCAACTAGCATCTTAAAATTCAGTTCTTTTGTTGTCTGAACCTTGAAAATTTAGTCCGATTCCCGTGTCTCATCTCTTGAGAATTTGTAACTATTTTCTGCCTCACTTGATATGTGATTATTTCAATTTACATGCTTAAGTTATCAAAATATTTTGGCTTGAGTTGTAGTCTGCAAGCATTTGTTAGAATTGAATGGTTGTTGTCTATGCAAGTTTCCCTCACATACTAATCCTTATCTCTTACTTATTTTGCATAAAACACTCTTGGGATCGAGTTTCGGCTAACTCACAAATGGGATGGTTCATTGGCTTGGAGTTGCATTGGGGTCAAGCTCAGGTTCAAGTTTTCAAGACTTTTAGAAATTTAGAAATCCAAGGCTCGTTTCGTTGCTTTCCGGGTTCTATCTTTAAACTCTCGTCTTCCCTTTGCCCTTAGGATATTTATATAAATTACTTGTAGAATAATTATGTACTTATATTATGAATAAATATTTTATTTATTGAGTTATTGTCTACTTTATGGTTATTACCCTTTTAATTTTTGAGTTGTTATTTAATTTATTGCAAATCAGGCCATTTAAGCAAATGCGTGTAAAATTTCATTTTTTTCAAAAAAAAAAAAAAAAAAAAAACCGCGGTAATAAATGGACTGTAAGAAAAGACTTCTATCCTATTGATACGAAGTAGTTTCTTTAAAAGTCGAAATTTATAAAGAAGTTTTAATTAACTTCTAAATATCCCGAAACAACTTTGCAAAAAGCGACTTGGAATCTAAGTTCCATCTTATGGTGTGATACTCGGGTTTTAAAGTTGAAATTAAGCAAGTGCCATTTTTGTGCTATCACATACGAGTTGGCAAAGAAATTAGGACGATCAAATCGTTTCTTTTCAAAAGAAAATGCGCTTTATTGATTTATTTATTTATTTATTTTATTTTGAAAATAATTAAAGCTTTTAAATAAATTGTAAATCTTTTGAAAACTTACTAAATTTAATTAGTTGAATTAATTAATAGTTCAATTAATTATTTTAGAAAAAAAGCGCATAAATAGCACTTGCAAATATTTTGGAAACCTGTCGGATTAACCGTTTTTAACGGAATTTCGAAAGTGCCTTAAAAACATTCTTTCGAAATTAGCAAAACCTCTTACCTTTAGAATCTCTGAAAGAAAGACCGTCTTTTTTATAAAAACGGAGTTTTGCACGCATTTGTTTATCTGGTTCCCTGTTTTTCCTTAAATTGGGTGGCGACTCCAAAAATTCCAAAAGAGTTAGTCCATCTTGTCGATATTCCTAAAATTTTAGTCCTTCGGGGTTAAATTTATTTTTGGGGGTTCAACACTAACTATTTCCATGTTTAAAGCAGTTCATATGATGGTTTTCATATCTTTACACACAGTTTAAAAGAAGAAATCAACAATCAAAACATAACATAAACATGATACATTATTAATGTATTTCATAGTCAACTAAAACAAACTCTGCTTCTCTTTCCTAAAATTTATCATTAAGAAACTAAAGACTTGATTTTTAACGAGGTTACCTCTACAACAACTCATAGCTAAAAAGGACATGAATTAGGAACATACAACAGTAATTAAACAGAAGAAATGATTCTGTTTCTAAGCTGCATGGAAACAAACAGGACTAATGACTTATTAAAAGCCTGTTTGAAAAGCCACTATATAATTGAATTTGAGCGTAATTGAGTATAATTATATAGTTTGACATGTTTGTTTAACCAAGTAATTATTTGATGTGCATGAAAATGGGTGTAATTAGAGGGGTTCAATTACATTCTCCAATTCACAAGGGGGAGGTGAGAATTGGGTGTAATTACATGATGTAATTACCTGCCACCTTTTCACTTTTCTTCTTATCTCTTTTTCCAATATATCACAAAAATAAAAAAATTTCACTTCACTTTCCTTTTACAACGTTGGAAGTGACTGCTACTGCATTAAAAAATACCAACAGTGAGTTGTTCGTCCTCCTTTCTTTCATGCTGCATATACTTTCTCTCAAATTGAAATTTCAAGGTGAGTATTATTCTTTCTTTTTTAAACAAAAATATGTTTTTGTACTACTTACTCATTATTGTACAATAATTTTTCTTGTGTAACAAAGTAAGCACTATTAAAGGCCGATAACGCAAAAGTACCCCCGCTTTGTGTATATAATGAAAATTTGAAACTAGTCTGTGAAAGGCTGTCTTACCAAAAGTTAGCTAACATTTTTTCCTACTGGTCAAGAGTTTAATAAAGAAATAAGTTTCTCGCCCATGCTTGCTATGTCGATTCAGCTGAACGAATAGGAAAATTAGTTATACAACCGGAAGAATTATAAATCTCCAAAATAATATGGTCTTAGAGTTCCCTTGGCAATCCTCCCATCATTTGGTCTTTGAGCAGCAGATTCCCCGCTATTTTTCTTGTATTTTAAACCGATTCTCTGCTATTTTATATTACTTATGTAATTTCTTTTATCCTCGGGGTACCCCGCTGGCAGGGACCACATACGCGAACTATCTCCACGTAATGGAGAACAATGGGGCACACCATAGCCTTTCGTATGGGAAGGTTCTTTCCTGATGCGACCCAATTCTGTACTGATAAAACATTCACTCCATCGAGGCCGATGATATGAAGCCAAGCCAAGTTACTGCATGATACTCACATTCAATTGGCGTGGTCGGGAGAAAGCAGCCACTCCAGAGTTGATTAGCGGAGCTCAAGATTCGAAGGCGTAATCTACAAGCTCGAGCCCAAAGAAGGGAGCAACCGAACACTTCACATTGACACCGAGCATTGAAAGCAACTAAAGGGAGAGCGTCCAAAATTCAAGTGTTCGAATTCAAGTGATCGAACACTTAGCTTATTCAGCCACGCATTGGTCGCCTGTGACCGTTTTATTATTTTGCCCCTAGTATTGTCTATATAAACTTCTTTCTATTTCATTTGCAAAGACCTAGATTTTGAGTATTGGATATTGAATGAGAGTAGCCGTGAGCACTTTCTCTTTGTCTCAGATGTGAGCAAACCTGATGGGGTCCTTTGGAACTTGTGGCTTTCGATGACTCCGATTGAACAATTCCTCTTTGATCATTCAGTTTGCAAGAGGCATTGTTCTCTTGAAGATTGTTGCATAGCTTAGGTGCTCTTTCCTTCTGCTTGAATCGTATCGAGACTAGTTCCTCGGTGCCGTTCAAGCAAGAAAAGCTAAGTCAAGATTTTATCTTTACTTTTCCGCTATTTGTTCGGTTGCTAAGCCTAATCTCCGATTAGCTTGAACCATCTTGGTATCAGAGCACAGTTTGGGCTTGTTCTTGCAACCCCAAATCCTGTTCGACGTTATCTTGATTTTTGTGCGTTTGTGTCTTTGTTTTCCGTGTCGTGTTCTTTTTATTGTTCTTGTGTTGATACTGTTGGTGTTTCTATTTTACAAAAAAAAAAAAAAAAAAAAAGTGACAAGAAGAAAATTTCAAAAATTGAGGTTTGATTGTTGGTTGTTTGGTTTAAACAACTATTGATTCTTACTCACCACTTTCTGAGGAATTGATTGAGTACCTGTCGTACACTATTTGTTGACTAGGGTTTCTCTTTGTTTTTGGACTGTTCTATCGTCGTGTTGGTGGTTGGAAATCCCAGTTTGAATTTTGATGTTTATCATTGAAGACTGGTGGTTGTTATTGATTTGGGTCAAAGTTTTGTGTTTAGAATCCAAAGTTCCGTCGAAAAGCCAACGCCCGTACACCAGAAAATTGTTACATTGTAACAATGTAATGTACGGACAAGTGAGCTAAGTTCTTAGCTCGACTGAAAACTTAACTCTTCTCCGACGTTAAAAGTTACCGGAGTGAAGAGCGACCCAAAGTCAGTTGAATCGTGGACTGTGAAAAACGAAAAACTTGTCCATACATCGGAGGTTTGAGTTCATTGTTCCATTGAAGAAGAAGGGGTAAAGTGTCAAACGCTAAACCCCAGGTAAAAATTTTGTCGGCTAGAAAAGGGAAAGTGGATAAGGTTAAACCCTGATCCATACCAAGGAGGGGCCACTTTTGTCCGTACAAGAGTTGGCATGTTCGAGGAATCCAAAAGAGGAATCGAAGGGTTGATTCTACTAGATTTTTACTTTTCTTGTGTTTGATAATTCTCATTAGTGGATCTCTGGAGTAATCTCTTCTACTCGAGGTCGTACTAACGTATTTGAGCTTTTTAGGAATTCGTGCGAGGGGTGACTGAATTCCAAACTTCGTAGAAAAAAATTCTTTAACTTCCGGCCGCAGTTTAAAAAAGCATCTGTTCCATCGAGTCGAACATCACTTCACTCTTCCCAAAGAGTCGGTGACTATTATCGAACTTGAAGGATCTTAAAGAACATTGATCAATCCGACGAAGCCACTGCTAACAAGTTCTTTGAGTGACTAAAACCTTACCCAAAAATTTGAGTGGACCGAGCGGCACCCAATAAAAGTGAGGGAGTGTGTGAGGTGATTTCTAACCTAACACTTTATTCTTAGTCTTTGATTTGTGCAGGTGCAATGGATGGAAATGGAGAGAAGGGCATTGCAGCGCCCGAGGTGTCACTAGCCGATCTCATGGCTGCGATACAAGACCTCAGTGCCAAGCTAAAAGGAGTGAGTGCTCGAGTAGCTAACCTCGAGCAAGGGAGTGTGTCTGTGGCCTTACCTGGGTCTGGCGCTGGAACTAGAAACTCCACTCCTATGAAACCGGAGCAATTTGCTGAGCTAGTTCGACAACAATAGTTGAAGGATGAGGTTGTTCGAAATGAAGCTATGGGCAATCCCCAAGCTGCACAATAGTTGGGCAATCCCCAAGCAGAGCAACAAAACTTGGGCAATCCCCAAGCTGGTCATCTAAACTTGGGCATTCCCAAGGTGAATGAATACCACTTCCAAGGACCCGAAGACAAGTTATGGTCGTTGATGAAGGGGTCGACGAAGGAGAATTTCCTGAGGTCGAAGTTGAATATGAGCCACCGTTCGTTCAGCGAAGGCAGGTTCAACGAGGCCGTGGAAATCTCCGAGGTCGAGGCCGAGCTGCAAATGTTGATCGATATCTTGAGTGTGAGGCTGATGACTATTATGATGAGTATCCGGAACCGATCTGAGGTGCTCGTGATTCAAACTTGAATAGTGTCAAGATCACTATTCCACCCTTTAGAGGAACTAGTGATCCAGACCAATACCTTGATTGGAAGATTCGACTGGAACGAATCTTCGAAACAAATGAGATGACCGAAGAGAGAAAAGTTGCACATGTTATTGCTTCGTTCGAAGCATGTGCATCAACATAGTGGGAAGCTGATAAAGGTTGAGGCGAATGAATTCTTATCCCGAGGTCACCACATGGATGCAGTTGAAGAGAACAATGGATGCTAAGTATGTGAATGCCAAGTATCGGCAGGAACAACTTCAAAAGCTCTTCAAGTTGAAACAAGGGTTCAAATCGGTTGAAGAATACTATGATGAGTTCGAAAGAATTTGATTGGCTCTTGACTTGGAAGAAGATGACAAGCAAGCCATCATTCAATTCAAAAAATGGCTTGGCTCGAGATGTGTCATCTCAATTGAGGCTCCATGTGTATCAAACTTTCGAAGATGTATTTCATGCTGCCATTGAAGCTGAAAAATGGGTGAAGGACGACAAAGCAAACCGGTATCGATGAGTCACTACTTAAACTCCTTTGAAGCGAGGTAAAGAATGGAAGAGTCCGAATCCAGCAAGTGCTAACACTATTCGAGATTCGAAGAAATCCTTCGAGATGGGAGTGCCAGTTAACCAGCCAAGAGAAGTGGGAGGTAAAATACTCCTAGTGTTTCAAGTTGTAGTGTTATAAATGCAAGGGTTATGGTCACATGGCAAAAGAATATCCAACTCGCAAAGTTATGCTATTGCTCGAAGATGGAACCGTCCATGAGCAAGCGAGTGACACCGAGGAGGAAAATTTTGAGGACACTGACCGAGCTGAAAATGATAATGGTCGTGAAGCTGTCGAAGCTGATCACCCGGAAATGTTTCTTGTGGTTCGAAGGAATTTGAGCTGCATGACTCTCGAAGAAGAAGACAACCAAAGAGAGAATCTTTTCCATGCAAAATGTCGAGTAAGGGGAAAAGTTTGCGATAATTGATTCGGGTAGTTGTGCAAATATGGTGAGCCAAACCTTGGTATCACAATTGGGATTACCTACTTCAAAGCATCATCCCTACAAATTGCAATGGTTGAATGAATGTGGAGAATTGAAGGTTGTCAAGCAAGTGTAGATCAAGTTCAAAATTGGAGAATATCAAGATGAGATGATGTTCGATGTGATACCGATGCAAGCTTGTCATTTGCTATTGGGTCGACCATGGCAGTATGATTGGTCGGTTGTTCATAACAGACGATCCAACGCTTACACTGCTAAGCTTGAAGGGAAGAGTGACATACTCAAACCCTTGTCTCCAAAACAAGTCAGCGAGGACCATACACGAATGAAAGAATAGAAAGAAGCGGCCAAAGCTAAGTTTCAGATGGGGAGAAAAATTAGGGCCGAAGACAAACACTCACCACCCGAGGTAAGAAATATTTGTGCAATCATGCAACCGAGTGAGTATCTACGAGGCAACGACAATGGTCAACTATTGATTTGCCTCGTGCACAAGGGTAACTTTCTAAACCCTAATGATGATTTTTCTAACGATAGCCCTTTGCCTAGTGATGTACAAATTGTTCTGCAGGACTTCGGAGACATGTTTCCCGAAGAAATGCCAGGTGGAATGCCTCCGTTGAGAGGAATCGAGCAACAAATTGACTTCGTTCCGGGGTCTCAAATCCCAAACAAGCCTGCATACCCGTGTAATCCCGAAGACACCAAGGAGCTCCAAAGGCAGGTGGACGAATTGCTGAACAAGGGCCTTGTTCGAGAGAGCTTGAGTCCTTGCACCGTTCTTTTTATCCTTGTCCCAAAGAAAGAAGGAACATGGCGAATGTGTGTTGATTGCCGAGCAGTCAACACGGTAAAGTATCGTCATCCTATCCCTCGATTAGATGACATGCTAGATGAGTTGAGTGGTTATTCATGCTTTTCAAAGATAGACCTCAGCTCCGGTTACCGCCAAATCCGAATGAAACTCGGAGATGAGTGGAAAACTGCATTCAAGACCAAATTCGGTCTCTATGAATGGTTAGTGATGCCTTTTGGCTCTCTAATGCACCGAGCACATTCATGCGACTGATGAACCATGTGTTCAAACCGTTCATAAATAAAATTATTGTCGTTTACTTCGATGACTATATTAAATCTGTGGATGAACATGTCGAACACCTAAGGCTTGTGCTTGATAAACTTAGAGAAGAGAAGTTATATGCTAACTTCAAGAAATGTGCCTTTTGTGTCGAGCGTGTAGTCTTTCTTGGATTTGTTGTGAGTGCTAATGGTGTTGAAGTCGATGAGTCAAAAGTCGAGGCTATAAAAGATTGGCCGACTCCAACCTCGGTTTCTCAAGTTCGTAGCTTCCATGGTTTAGCTAGCTTTTACCGAAGTTTGTTCATGACTTTAGCACCGTGCCAGCTCCTTTAATCGAGCTGTTAAAAAAAGACCATCCATTTGTGTGGGGAGAGTCCCAAGAGGGGGCTTTCCAAGAGTTGAAACGGAGGCTTAGCTCTGCCCCATTATTGCAACTCCTTGACTTCGGCAAACTATTCGAGGTCGAATGTGATGCGTTCAGAGTTGGGATCGGAGGAGCGCTTATGCAAGAAACGAAGTCGATTGCTTACTTCAGCGAAAAGCTTAAGGGTGCAACCTTGAATTACTCTACGTATGACAACGAGTTGTATGTCCTCGTTCGAGCACTTGCCCATTGGAAGCATTATTTGTGGCCGAGAGAGTTTGTGATTAAAAGTGATCATGAGTCTTTGAAACATCTCCGAGGCCAGGAGAAATTAAATCGAAGACATGCCAAGTGGGTGGAATTTATTGAGAGCTTTCCCTATGTGATTCATTACAAAAAGGGAAAAGACAATGTTGTGGCCGATGCGGTATCAAGGAAATTTGCCTTAGCAACCACTCTCACCTCGAGGCTTATGGGATTCGAAAGCATCAAGTTGATGTATGAAGATGATCCCAAGCTGAAAAGCGTCCGTGACGCAATCTTGAGTGGCCGAAGGGTGGAGAAATATCAGTGGCACGATGGCTACCTCTTCAAGAATGGGAGGGTTTGTGTGCCAGTATCATCGTGGAGAGAGCTCTTGGTCTGAGAAGCTCACTCCGGAGGCTTGATGGGAAGCAGTTCCATTGGCCGAAAATGTGACAAGATGTGGAAAAACTTTGCAACGCTTGTCTCGTTTGTAAGAAGTCTAAATCGAGGTCCAACCTCATGGGTTGTATACTCCATTACCTGTGCCTGATCGACCATGGGTTGATATATCCATGAATTTTGTTTTGGGGTTACCGAGGTCGGGGGGAGGACATGATACCATCTTCATTGTCGTGGACCGTTTTTTCAAAATGGCTCACTTTATTCCTTGCAACAAGTGTGATGATGCACAACATGTAGCTACTTTGTTTATTTCTAATGTGTTGAAATTGCATGGTGTGCCTCATACTATTGTGAGTGATCGAGACTCAAAATTCTTGAGTCATTTTTGGAAATGTCTATGGGGTGCCCTCGGCACCAAATTACTATTCTCGACGTCTCACCATCCTCAGACTGATGGACAGACCGAGGTAGTTAACCGAACCCTGGGAGCTCTGCTTTGAGCTATGACCAAAGGTAAGGTCGGAAGCTAGGCTGATCGTTTGCCCGTGATCGAATTTTCATACAATCGAACATTGCACTGAATGATTGGAATGACTCCGTTCGGATGTGTATATAGTTTTAACCCTTTAATTCCACTTGATTTACCCATTGCCTCGAGATTCTGTTATTGATTTTGAAGGTACTCGACGAGCCACTGCCTTGATCGAATTGCATGCGAAGGTGAAGAAGAACCTCGAGGAAGCTTACGCCAAAGTGGAAACGAAGAAAAACAAGGGGCGCAAGAAGTTGGAATTAAAGCAGAGAGATTGGGTTTGGGTTCACTTCCGAAAGGAACGATTCCCGAATCAAAGTAAAGGAAAGTTGCCTCCTCGAGGGGATGGTCTGTTTGAAGTGCTGAGCAAGATCAACATCAATGCTTATGTGATCGACCTCCCTGGTGAGTATAACGTGTCCAATACCTTTAATATTACTTACTTAACTCCTTGTGTTGTAGGCCAAGTATCGGAGACTGAAGAGGGCTCGATTTCAAGGACGAAATCTTCTCAAGAAGGGGAGGATCATGCAACCCAATTCCGTGTTGATCAAACATTCACTCCATTGAAGCCGATGACACGAAGCCAAGCCAAATTGCTGCATGATACTCACATTCAATTGCCGTGGTCGGGAGAAAGCAGCCGCTCCAAAGTTGATTGGCAGAGCTCAAAATTCGAAGGCATCATCTACAAGATCGAGCCCGAAGAAGGGAGCAAATGAATACTCAACCGAACTGTTCACATTGACGCCGAGCATTGAAAGCAACCAAAGGAAGAGCGTCCGAAATTCAAGTGTTCGAATTTAAGTGACCGAATACTTAGCTTATTCAGCCACAGCGTGGTTTATTCTTATTGGTCGCATGTGACCGTTTTACTATTTTGCCCCTAGTATTGTCTATATAAACTCATTTCCATTTCATTTGTAAAGACCTAGATTTTGAGTATTGAATATTGAATGAGAGTAGCCGTGAGCACTTTCCCTTTGTCTCAGATGCGAGCAAATCCGATGGGGTCTTTTGGAACTTGTGGCTTTTGGTGACTCCGATTGAACAATTCCTCTTTGATCATTCAGTTTGCAAGAGGCATTGTTCTCTTGAGGGTTGTTGCATAGCTTAGGTGCTCTTTCCTTCTGCTTGAATCGTATCAAGACTAGTTCCTCGGTGCCGTTCAAGCAAGAAAAGCTGTGTCAAGCTTCTATCTTTACTATTCTGCTGTTTGTTCGGTTGCTAAGCCTAATCTCTTATTAGCTTGCACCATTTCCCCTGTCATGTCAGCATGAAAAACTAAAAGTATTATCCTATTTGGGAACCTTCATTCCCGCCGCCCCCGCCCCTGGCTGTATCGAATTCTTTAGTATCCAGCCAATGTGTATGACTCTTATGGAAATGAGAAAAGCAAGATAACATAGTAGCTTCTGCCTTTTCCTACCCGATCTTCTTATCCAAGATTGTGACTCTCTAAAAATTATTGCTTTGGTCTAGTATAATATTATTGATTGATTATTAAAATTTTTCTTATTTTTTACTAAGGATTATTCTTAGGTTCTTGAGGTTCGAGTTCCATTGTTTGTTTTTGACTTGTTCGAGTAAGGGTCGTTCAGATTCCTCGCCCTTTTTCACTGCATTGCATGAGGTAAAGTCTTGACCTTTTTATTATTTCACCTTTCTGATCATGTTAAGTAATGTGTAGATTTTTTCTTATGTTATTGTAAGAATCTGAAATTTGTTCTCTTATAATTGCAGGAGAATATGAGCATTATGTAATTAGTTTAGTTGATGATTATTAAGTGCGATATAACTTTAAAATGACAAAAATAAGGAATGCAATTCTTATTGACGGGTGGTTTTCGGATTCAAACTTTGAGATGTAAATACTAGATGTAAATACTAGTATCTCGCTCTTTGTCACTTTTGATAAGAAACGGTTTACACCATTAAAATAAGACTCTTGGCTCAAATTCAAACTACTCGAACCCCAAAATATATATTGATGTTAAATGGAAGAGGAAAAAAAAGAAACAAATACTAGAGTAAATATATATTCATAGTAAATATTTACTAATAAATAGAGGTACATATTAGCTATTATAGTAAAGCAATGGTGAAGCTAAATAAAATAGTAACAATCAATGTACTATATAACTATTATAAAAAAATTATAAAAGAAATATCTATAACAAGAAAGTTGCTACTCTATGTGCTAGTATTTTTTTATTATTTGTCCGAAAGATACTACTACATGTACGACGGATAACACGGAGCGCTTAGTATAAACATGGTTAAGTAGGCTAATATATATTAGTAATCCCCGAACAGGGGATCCTAATATTACAAACAGTAGGTACTACAATACTACTAAAACAAGCAGATATACTATACATACTAGGCATACCATTAAAGTTATTACGAGAAACTGAAGATAAAGCTACATTCTTAACTAGAGGAGCATTGGGAGCGTTGCACAACAAGAGACGACAAACGAAGTCCGGAGGTTCTTCAAAAAAGATGACAATACATTCATTTCTTGGAATGAGCTGCCAAACTTAGCTAGTCGGTCAACTACCCGATCCATCTCCATGTAGATGTAGGCTACAGAGGGATCATTTAACATGAGGAGCAACAACATATAGTCAGAAATTAGATTTTTGCATAAGTGGATAAGTGAATAGAGGATAATACAACGACTAGAGCAAAAGCATTTGTCTTAATCTGGAAGGGCTGATGATAGCCCAATGGGAGGCCCTCGAAGAAGGCAAAAAGTTTTGCATGAAGAGCATGAACATGTTTAATAAATATGTCCAGCATAACCTAGTATGAATTTTCTGGCGGTACCTTGGAAGACTCCCCCAATATTTCTGGTTGATGTCTAAGGAAGATACGCCACCATCTATTTGATGAATTAAGTGACTGCTGCTGGTGGAAGTGTTAACGACTCAAAATGTCTTTACGACTTTCAGAGCTTAAGACAAGATGGGGCCAATGACAAGATTGTGAAACAAAAGGTAATTATGAGGTATCGGGATATTCCAAAGAGCGAAATCTCGAAATATTGCCACGAGGATGTGTAAATTCATCGTAAAGGACTTTTATAAGGAAAGCTGTAAGCCATATCCGTGTATGGCTGCTGTGTGGGGTAGGATTCCCAAATGGTGAGGTGCTCCACCCTTAGGTGGTGATTATGGCAGCAAAGCCACATAAAAGTCCGACTCATGTGCTAATTGAAAACCATATTCTGCACCGGATTTATTTTCTCAAACTACTCCTATTTACGTATTTAATTTACATTACAAAAAAATAAAAATGTTGCTCAGATTGTAAAATATGGGTAGCGTATTGTGAAGAAATAGGTGGCTACTGGCTACCCATATTGAAATAAGTCAGATGAAAAAGTTTTGCCCATTTCTTCACGCATTCCCTTATGTTGAGTTCATCCTCCACCACAAACTCTTGTTCCCTCATTTCTATAAATAGTATGTAAATGTTAATGTAACTTACACTTGAAAATATATAGAACTCTCCTTTCTGTCTCTTTTATAATAAAATTTATTACTTTCATGTTATAATTCTAGTTAACAAATATAATTTCATAACACGTTATCAGCACGAGCTCGATTTTCACCCCAACACTTTGTTTGCCGATACATTTCTTTTAAGCTTTCTTTGCACTATTATAATAAGTTCATAACTTTTAAGGAAGAATCTGTTGTTTATTTTTATACTAACTTTTCTACAAAGTGGAATAAAATGGGTGTGCTTCGTGGGTTTAGTCTAACAGAGCCACTAAATTCTCGAAAATCGAAAAAAAAAAAGTTATTGAGAATGTTGGACATTGACATGGCCTAGTTGAGCTTATTTACATTCTGCTACATTCCATTCAACCTACATGCTTTATTACCATCTATCTACATTTATTGTGTTGGAATTAGACGGTGGTTATTTAATATATTACAAAATAGTCGCTAAGATTGATTAGCATCCCGTAATCCAATTTACTATTTAGTAAGTAATTTATGAGGTAGAGATTTATAATAGTTTGTGCATAGTTTATTTCTTGTAAGTTATTTTGTTATTTAGTGTTAACAAATATAATTGTCATTATCACTAAACTATTAATTTTATTGATAGTTTTCACGATGTCAAATCTATCCAAACTTGAATTTGTGGCACTGGACATCAGCAGAAATAATTATATGTCATGGGTACTTGACGCTGAAATCTATTTAGACGCAAAAGGTCTTGGAAATACTATTATTGAAGGCAATGAATCAATTAATCAAGATAAAGCGAAGGCCATGATTTTCCTTCGTCATCATCTTCATGAAGGGTTAAAAACTGAATATTTAACCGTAAAAGATCCACTTGAATTGTGGAATAATTTGAAGGAACAGTATGACCACTTGAAACTTACGGTACTACCGAAAGCTCGACATGAATGGATGCATTTACGGTTTCAAGATTTTAAAACCGTAAGTGACTATAATTCTGTTGTTTTCAGAATAACTTCTCAATTAAAATTATGTGGAGAACCAATTAGTGATGATAATATATTGAAAAATACTCTTTCCACTTTTCATGCCTCAAATATGGTGTTGCAACAACAATACCGTGAAAGGGGTTTTAAGAAGTATTCTGAACTAATTACATGCCTACTTGTGGCTGAGCAGAATAATACCATGTTGATGAAAAATCATGAATCCCGTCCCACTAGATCTGCTCCATTCCCTGAAGTGAATATAGTAGCAGCATATGATAAGTCTGAAAGAAGACCAAACAATTACCGTGGTCGTGGCCATGGCCGCGGATGTGGACGTGGTAGGGGACGAAAATATTATTGTTACCCTGGAATAAAAATACATGAGAGCAACAAAGGTTCTCATAATTATCCTTCAAAAGTTAAAGATAATATTTGTCACCGATGTGGCATGAAAGGTCATTGGGCACGTCTTTGTCGTACGCCTGAACATTTTCTCAAGATTTATCAAGCCTCTCTTAAAGGAGAGCAAAATAATATGGAGACAAACTTGACCTTTAAGACAATAATGATAAAAAGGATCTTGCAAATAACCTTGCTGATAATGAGGCGAATGCCTATATAAATGATGATTTTGAAGGCCTCGAAAATTTGACTCATTTAGAAGCTGAAGACTTCTTTGAGGATAATAACTGAAGAATGATCATTTTACTGGGGATGTAATTATGTTGTTTTTCATCTTATGTTTTCACCTAGTTTGTTTTTCTATGTGTAATTTCCATAAATAATCACGTGTTGTTATCTTTACATTCCTAACCTAGTTCTTTATTAGGTTGTTAATGTTTCGTATTTCTTATGATATACCTTTTATTTCTTTATGAAGAATCATGGAAAATCCCAGTCTTCAGTTGGATCCAAGATCAATAAAGATGATATATGTCTTCAGGACAGTGCCACAACACACACCATTTTAAGAGATAAAAGATAGTATTTCTCTTATTTGATAATGAAAGAAGCCAATATTAATACAATATCTGGTCGTACCAAATTAATTGAAGGCTCAGGAAAAGCCAATTTATTACTACCCGGAGGAAAACATTTAGCTATTGATAAAGCTTTATATTGTAGTAGGTCTCAAAGAAACTTATTAAGTTTCAAAGATATTCGCCAAAATGGTTATCATATTGAGACTACAAATGATGAAAATATTGAATATCTTTATATTACTACAATAAAGTTGGGTAAGAAATATGCACATGAAAAGTTACCCTCATTTTCCTCTGGCTTGTACTACACAAGTATTAGTATGGCTGAATCACATGCCATAGTAAACAAAAGATTTATTAATCAAAATGATTTTATTATTTGGCATGACCGGTTGGGCCATCCCGGTTCTAATATGATGCGTAAAATAATTGAGAGTTCATATGGACATTCATTGAAGAACCAAAAGATTCTTCAATTTAAGGAATTCTCTTGTGCTACATGTTCTCAAGGAAAATTAATAACTAGACCATCAGCAACTAAAGTTGGGATTGAAACCCCTGCATTTCTGGAACGTATACAAGGTGATATATGTGGGCCTATTCACCCACCATGTGGACCATTTTGATATTATATGATTTTAATAGATGCATTAATAGGGTGGTCACATGTATGTTTATTATCAACTCGCAACTTGGCATTTGCGAGATTGCTTGCTCAAATAATAAGATTAAGAGCACAGTTTTCAGATTATGCAATTAAGACAATTCGTCTTGATAATGCTGGTGAGTTCACATCTCAAGCCTTTAATGACTACTGTATGTCAACTGGAATAACAATGGAATATCATGTTGCTCATGTTCATACACAAAATGGTCTAGCAGAATCATTTATCAAACGCCTCCAATTAATAGCTAGACCATTACTTATGAGAAAAAAACTTCCCATTCAGTATGGGGACATGCTATTTTGCATGCAGCAACACTTGTGCGCATGAGGCCAACAAGTTATCATAAAGCCTCCCCATTGCAGTTGGCTTTTGGTCAGGAGTCAAATATTTCCCATCTTAGAATTTTTGGATGTGCGGTATATGTTCTAATTGCTCCACCACAACGCACAAAGATGGGTCCTCAAAGAAGGTTGGAAATATATATTGGCTATGAATCTCCTTCTATCATTAAGTATCTTGAACCCATGACAGGAGATTTATTTACCGCAAGATTTTCAGATTTCCATTTTGATGATTCAGTTTTCCCAATATTAGGGAGAGAGAAAAAGCAGTTGGAAAATGAGATTGATTGGAATGCTTTATCATTATATCATTTGGATCCTCGTACAAATCAATGTGAACTAGAAATTCAAAAGATAATCTATTTGCAAAATCTTGCAAATCAACTACCAAATGCATTCACTAACCTACCAAGGATTACTAAATCTCATATACAAGCTGCAAATGCTCCAATTCGAGTTGATTGCAAATGAGTCTATGTTCGGACAATCTATTTGTGCAAATGAGTCTAAGGCACGCCTAAAGCGTGGTAGACCACTCGGTTCCAAAAATAAAAATCCTCGAAAAATAAAAGGAGCAAATGAAAAAGATGGTCATGACATGGAGGTGGTTGCTGAAGAAGCATCCCAAGACATAACAATTGATAATACCTCAGAGGAGGTTCAGGTACCTGAAAAGGCTGAAAATCGAGAGATCTCAATACATTATGTCTTGACAGGAAAAAGGTGGAACCGAAATAATATTGTTGTAAATAATACTTTTGCATATAATATTGCTGTTGAGGTAATGCAACAAGATGAGGATCTTGAACCAAAATCTGTCGGTGAATGTAGACAAAGAAATGATTGGCCAAAATGGAAAGACACAATTCAAGAAGAATGGGCTTCACTTGAGAAACGTGAAGTTTTTGGAACTATAGCCCGAACACCTGAAGGTGTAAAGCCAGTTGGATATAAATGGGTTTTTGTGCGAAAACGAAATGAGAAAAATGAAGCCGCAAGACACAAAGCACGTTGTGGCACAAGGATTTTCGCAAAGACCTGGAATTGATTATATGGAGACATATTCTCCCGTGGTGGATGCAGTAACCTTCAGATATCTTATAAGTCTGGCAGTGCGTGAAAAACTTGATATGCGTCTGATGGATGTTGTCACAGCCTATTTATATGGCTCATTGGACAACGAAATATTTATGAAAATCCCTGAAGGATTCAAAATGCCTGAAGCATTTAAAGGTTCCCGAGAAACTTGTTCAATAAAGCTTAAAAAATCCTTATACGGAATGAAACAATCGGGTCGTATGTGGTACAACCGCCTTAGCGAGTACCTACTGAAAGAAGGGTATAAAATTGATCCAGTTTGTCGTTGTGTCTTTATAAAGGGGTCTGGATCTGAGTTTGTTATAATTGCGGTGTATGTTGATGACTTGAATATTATTGGAACTCCTACAAAGATTTCAAAGGCAGTAAACTATTTGAAGAAAGAATTTGAAATGAAAGATCTTGGAAAGACAAATTTTTGTCGTGGTCTTCAAATTGAGCATTTGACAAATGAAGTTTTTATCCATCAATCAACATATACTGAAAAGATTTTAAAGCAGTTTTACATGGATAAATCTTATCCATTGAGTACTCCGATGGTCGTGAGATCGCTTGACATAAATAAAGATCTATTTCGCCCTCATGAAAATGATGAAAAGATTCTTGGTGCTGAAACACTATATCTTAGTGCAGTTGGGGAATTAATGAATCTTGCTAATAATACCCGGCCAGACATTGCTTTTTCTGTAAACTTATTAGCAAGATTTAGTTCTTCCCCGACACAAAGACACTGGAATAGTATCAAACATTTATTCAGATACTTCCGAGGAACAAGTGATAAGGGTTTGTTTTATTCAAGTGAATCCAACTTACCACTAATTGGCTATGCAGATGCAGGATATTTATTAGATCCACATAAAGGTCGATCCCAAACGGGCTATTTATTTACTTGTGGAGGTACAACTATATAATGGCGTTCAACGAAACAAACTCTAGTTACTACTTCCTCAAATCATACAGAAATAATAGCTATTCATGAGGCTAGTCGTGAATGTGTTTGGCTGAGATTAATTACTCAACACATTCAGGAAATGTTGTTGCTCCCAAACGCACACGCAAGTATACGTGGTCGACAAGTAATAAGTGATAAATCGAGTATCGTTCCCACGAGGACTATTCAAACTGAATTCTAGCAAACAATTTATATAACTATTCAGGGATCTTTTGCCAATAGTTGAGATTTTACTAACTAAAACAATAATTAAAATGGTAGAAGTGAATTCAAACAATAGAGCAAAACTTGGTTGTTATCAGTAATAAGGAGACGGTCCAGGGTCAGAGTTACGAACAATCCAGTTGAGTTTTCCAATTGATTCCACTTCTTAAATCCCCGATTACTAACTAACAGATTAAATGTACCCGTGAAAACCTTTCGATTCTTCACGGTCTATGCAGGCTACTTCAATCCCTATATGTCTATGGGTTGAATCACGTGCACGCATTAACGAATTCTGTAATTAGTTAAACTAGGCGAGCAAGTATATGTCTATCCTACTCACAAATTGGTTCCCCGATGCCCGGGTTCACAAACTAGTCCTATTCTTTCTTATTACGTAATTAAATTCCCTCTTTCGAGTTCAATCTAAAAACCATAGATAATGCGTAATAATCGGGCCCTGACAATTACACAAGTGAAATCAAGAAAGAATAAGCAATTCGTTACGGGATTCAATTAATGGGAATCAATCTTCAAACATCAACTTTCATGTAATACTCTAACCCTAGAACGATATATTTAGCCACGCATACTCATAATAACAACACGTTGAGGTGGCAGCCACGTTGTTGACACGCTGGAGGCCCGTCAGTTTTAAGGGCAAAATGGTGTACTTTGGTAACGGCAGGGGTGTGGTAGATCCAAAAACTTAACGGAGCGTAAACTGATCCGATTTGTCATAGTAGAGGGGCAAATTTGGCCCTTTTCCGTAAAATAAAATACCAAGAGACTAATCATCACAATTTAGATAACTCCTCTAATTACTACTCATAAACTTTTGGCATACATCACCTCCCAATTCTTCAGAAAGCGAAACTATAAATACTCAGAGATCACAACAAAAACTCTCCCGATCGGGAAAGAATACTCCACCACCGTGAATGGAGGGAGTAGGGGCAAGACTAGGCCGTTCATCAACTAGATACGGCGGTCCAACTACTGTATTCACCGGTCCAGTTCGTAGATGGAAGAAAAAGTGGATCCACGTAAGCTCAACCAAAAACAACAACCATCAAACGTCGTCGACGGCCGCCGTCAACGGAGGCGTTAATGGAAGTAACGGCTCTCCTCTGTTGCTTTTAAAGTGGTCACCTATTAATAACAGCAGTGGTGAAAAGAATGGGGATGAAAACGACGTCGTTGTCGAGGAACCACGCAAGCGTAAATTCAAGTATATTCCGGTAATAAATTATACTCCATGTGATCCTATTTCCTTTTTAGTCAGTTTTAAAAAAGAATGGCTTGTTAGTAGTACAAATATTATGACATGCTTAATATTACTTCGTGCCAAGTCAAATAAGTGAATTAATAATCTTTTATGTTTTTATTTAATTTTCTTATTGTAGAATTTGAGTGTTTTTTAGAGATCAATCAACTATGCGTTTTTCCCCTTTGAATTTCACTGGATATCCCATTTTATAGGTGCTGTTTAATTATGTTTTTGGGTTTAAGAAAGCTGTGCAAAAATAGCCCTAAATTTCAAGTTGGGAGCTTCGAAAGTTATGAACAATTTTATCACAGTTTTGACAGATACCCAAAAGTCCATTTGTCAGAAGCTTTCGAAATGGCATTCGGAAAAACTTGGAAACGATTGAAATTATCATGAATCCTTCAAAACTTGTGATGAAGTTCTGGCGAGTCCGTCTTAACTTGAAAATCGGGCTTTGTTTGCTCAAATTCCTTAAACGGGGACATAAACAACTTAAATAACATCCTAATATCATCCTACTCATGCAAATTTCCCACCCCTCATAATGTTTGTTATTTTCTACAAGCTATTGATTTTTTAATTGATTAATAATAATGTAGTGCTATTACGGTAATTAGATTGTGGGGAAATTAATTGGGCGTGAACAATGTTCTTGAGTTTAGGTTCAGTAAAGGGGGGTTAAGTTTTATGCATTGGAAGTGTATATTTGCACTATCTATAAAATAAGGTAAGCAGCTGCTACAACAAATTAAACTATAGTGACATTATCATTGTATATAACTAAAAACCTTATTGAAATAGGAGAGATTTGAAAAGAACGCATAGATATTACTGGTTGTATTTTCAGAAAGAAGTGGAGAACTTGGTTTGACATTTGGAAAGTAAGGTTGATGGATCTGTCTTATAAATCACAAAAATTTGGCATCAGATGGCAGAGCTGTGGGGCTGTTAATTATTGCTTTTGATTAATCATGAAACCCAATATTTTGGGTTTTAAATTGTGAAATCGAGGATATATCAACTTCTTCAGGTTAGCAAGATGTGGATCTTTTAGTTCGTTAAGGAAGTCTTTCTCAATGGAGGCGCAAGAACTGCAGAACTGTTCTACTTCTTAGGGTGCAAGTTTTTGATCCGAAAATGGCGTTGTATTATATCTCTCATTAACTGTTACATCAGTAGGGAACATATTTTAGTTATGTTAATACGTTTACTTGAAGTCAGGAGCTTTGTTTTTAGCCTTATGTGAGATTCTTATGATAGTAGAAAAGATAGAGAACTTGTAATACTTCTACTTTTTTATTTTATTTTGTATAATGCTGGCCTGAGATAAATTTAAATGGAGAAACATGGTCAATGAAGGTTCATACAGCCGACCTCAACTTGTTTAGGACTAAGGCGTAGTTAATGTTGTAATGTTATGGTACCTACCATTACACTAGATAAGTAAGTTTTTGTCGTCAGAACCTTTGAGCTATCTTTTCATCTCCATTGGAAGCATCCTCTTTCCCATCTCCCGACTCCTTGTAAGACTGATCTTTTCTTTTTTCATCTCTGTCGCCCATTACCTCTTATCTATGAAACGTGGCACAAACAGTAGAATTACTCCTAGACCTCTGTATGATGCTCTTCATGGTTGTTTTTTCATGTCAGTGTGCGGACGAGGTATACATGATAGTGCAGAAATATTTAATTAGTGAAACATAAGCTTTCACAAATATGTTCCGGACAAAGTGTGTGTGTGTGTGTTATGGAAAAGAGAGACTGAGAGTGTATATGAAGCTTGATACCTTTAATTTGCTTTTAGGAACTCCCCCATTTCATAAAATAGAAAAATAATACGCTTGATACCTTTAATTACTGTTCCTAGAATGTGTTTATAGGAACATTTATTCAGCTGTTTGCTTGGAAACATGGAGAGATGATTAATTGATAGAATTGCGTTTAGCAGCTAGCTAAGCCCTTATATTATGCCAGTTATGCAATTGAGAGGAGAAGACTAATTTAGTTTTCAACAGTAAAGAGGAGATGCCAAATTAAGTTGCGCTGGCTAATTAGGAGCATAGGGCTTGTCAATTTTCTTATCAAAAGGCTTATTTTTGTTTTTGGAATTTGGATATTTATTCTTCCCCCTGTTAGCAATCACTCGTCACTGGTAAGAACAAAGACTACCACTTATGACATATCGCTCCTAATACCATGAGCTGAATGATCTTGTTGATGTACTTGAGTATTCTACGGACAAATTATCTGTTATTTTTTCCCCTCAACCAAGGTTGCTTCTGGTATGTCAATAAGAGGTTGATATGTGCTAAGTGATAATTCTTTTCATATTTTAAAATGGTTGAGATAGATTGCTCTGCTTGAGGAACAAAAGAATGAGACGTCAGAAGAAGATGAAGATGAAGATGAAGCTGAAGCTGAGCCGATTGAGGCTGATGCAAATGACGGGGAGCCAACATCACAAGCTGATAGTATTGATGAAAAACCTGATATCAATGATGTGCCGATGGAAGAAAACCAGGTACTTCAAAACCTTCCCCTCCCCCAATGTGAAGAACTGTCAAAGGGAAATTGCTAAAGGGAAAAAGAGAAGGCATGTGTGTGTGTGTGTATATATATATATATATATATATATATATATATATATATATATATATATATATATATATATATATATATAAAACTCACTTGTGGTAACATGTTTATTTGTTTGCTTGCTTTCTCAACCCGTTCTACAAAAATATTAGTATGAAGCTTTTTGAAAATGTAATTTCAAGAAGACATGACCTAATGGTTGATCTTCTGTTGTTTGTTTTATCAACTTTGATTCGAGCAATAAACTTGACATGGCTTATCTTGTGTGTTTGCCTATATTTTTCAGAGATTTAACTTGCAAGTAAGAATATGCATAAGTATTTCAATTGTGTTTTTATATTTTCAGGAGGCGCCAGAGGATAAACCTCCAGAAAGACAAGATTTAAATGAAAGCACTTTAGATTTGTCCTTGGGCTAGACTGCTCACGAGGAAAATGAAACTATTCAGACAGATGGTATATTAGACAGAAATCAGAATGAACTCCAGTAGCACCGGGTCATGACGGCTTTTCTGTAAATGCTGCTCGTATCATCCGGCGTCTAAACTTCATTGGTCCTCAACTTCCATTCTGCTTTGTGAACACTTTTCGTGTTCTCCGTGGATTTTTCCCCTTTCAACTTCCATTCTGCTTTGTGAATAATTTTGTTACACAAGTTCTCATATTATAGTGAAACAAGCTCTGCACAAAGTAATGAGGGCCATAAAATTTTTACGCCCTCCGTCCACAACGGATGTCCTGGTTCAGGTTTCGAGAGTCAAACGAGATCTTTTATCGCAATATTTTCATGTTTTTTAAATACTTCAAATTATTAATTGTTGTGATTTGTAGTACTTTTTATGTAGTTTTCAAATATATAAATGTTGTTTCATAAAATCTTAATGATTCTATGTCCACATTCACAATCAAAATTAAAAGGTTTGACTCTTGAACCATGATTTATGTCATTCTTTGTAGAACAGAGGGCATATTATACAGTTTAAACGCCTGTATTAAATCTTTTGGTTGGCCGTGAATTTACACAACCTCATCAAATAACTTGCATTTTACATTTTTTGACGCCATAGACGATTATGAGATTTCGATAATGGAAATTAACAAAAGGGTTACTGGACATAATGATCAAGCATCTTAGTGCACATAATGAAAAGGGCCTACACAGAAGATACGAATTACTGTAGCTGAGATTAAAATTTATCGCCGTCACGTTTACGTTAAGTTGAGAGTTTGCCAAGAGTGTTTTTAGTTGGTATGGACTCGTATTCCGATGTTTGTAGAAATAAGTGTAAAGCTTTAGTGTTACTATTTTTAAAGAACTCTTATTTGTCAGATAAGTTAATTAGTAGTACTAGAATAAACTAAGTCTGAGTAGAGTGCAATAGATATAGAAGATTCGTATTCAGAGGCGGACCTAGCCGGGGTCCCGGCACCCGTAACATCGGGAATATACATACTTTGTTATTTTACTGGACATATTTATGTTAAAGATAATAGTGCCCCTCCCCGCACTGAAGTTCTCAGCTCGCTTCTACGTATATGACTGACCCAATCATACTGTCCGAGACAAGTGAATACATATTTTATATTGAGGATGTCCCTTACCCTTAGCCTCAAGACCAATATGACTCGCAGTACTATACTATAATCGACTTTGCTCTAATTTCTTTTTATTGCACGTACAGTTGATGTTCTTCTTATGAAGATACTTATAAATTTGTGTAATCTAAGAATTGTGTCAACTTTAAAATACATTTTACTAATATGATGAATTTGGCAAAAGAAGACTTGAATTGATTTCTTTTGCTAACTTAAGTTCGTTATCATAATCTTTTGGCGGCAAAATTTTTCTTACAGTTGAAGCAAAAACAAAAAAGGAAGTGCATTAAGTGCTTTCCATAATTAAGGTACTAACGCATACAAAAGGAAGTTTTAGAAGCAATTGTTTACAAAAGTTACTTCCTCAAGTCATTGTAGTTGTCATAGTTAATTACTATAAATAATTTATTCAAACATTTTGTTATTTTACAAAAGCCAAACAACTAGTATTAACAACATAAGTCTTTCTTCCTCTCTTGTTTTCAAAAGATGAATGACCTGCTAGCGGTAATTCTTTGCTTATTCGATTCTTTTACTGCTTTGATTATGATGGAATATATTAAACATAAACTTGCGTTTATTTATCATGTGTGCGTGCTTTAATTTTTCTTTTCTGCTGTGAATATAATTTGGGTATTTCATTAGTCTGCTTATACAAGTTCCAGTGAATAAAGATTGGATTTTATGAAGTTAATTTGTTTGTGATTGTTCGTTTAGTCTACCGCAATCCAAACAAATTGAGACATAGCAATAGTTGTCTTATACAAGTTACGTTGCTATATGATACTCGTATGTATCAACTGATATACGGAGTACTTGGTTATTCAATATAGTATCAGTCCTTTTCTTTTTTTGGTCTTCACGTTACTCTCCGTATCTTTATTTATGGGTAGTGATTTGCTTTTCTTGTCTTTACCTGCTAGCTATTGTAACTTTATTTGCAATTTAACAAAGCCTAACTGCATGCCGATACATTGATAAACATTGAATTTATTTGGTTTGTTTCTCCTGATAATTATGTCTTGCTCTTTACATATACATATTATCTTGTATTGTAAGCGCATGTTATGGATGTAACTAGCGGAGCTAAAGATTAGGAAGGGGTTCAATTGAATCTCCTTTGAAAATTACACGGTGCAAGTAGGGTAAAAATAATTCTTTTTACATATATATAAACTGTTGAATCTCGCCTTCATACAAGGAAAACTTCTAGATAAAGCTTTTTGGCGTTCTTTTGAATCCCTTTGTTAGAATTCTTTGCTCCGCCACTGAATTGGACATGTGTACACCAATCACCTTTAGATTTCAAGTAAAGGGATGATGTGATCTTGAGATTTTTTGTTTATGTAATGGTTTCAGGATTCAAGTTTTGATAATGCTTCCAAAGAATCTGATATCGAGATGGGCATCACAAGGAGGCAGTCACATTCAGGAATGGACATCTTCAATAAGCAGGTATAATTTGTCTGGCCCCTAAGTTAATCTAAGATTATCAAAGTAGTGCAATTGTCATCTAAAGATAGAACTATAAGAACCAGACTTTCACAAGTTTATTCTCCCATCTCCTTTTCTTACATATGGTGTACTTTGCCTTGTAGATAAATGAGATTGAGAAACAGGTTGATAAACTTTCTGGTTCACTGAAGATCCTTAAGGTATTATTCATACAAATTCTAGTATGATTTTACTTTGAGTTTTAGTTTTAGAGATTGTTATATTTGTTATCTCGCGAGTATTGGAGAATAATCAGTTTTCACTTTGGCCATTTTAACTCACATTACCTTTTGAAAGCTAAATCTAATTAAGTGATTAGTTGTATGTGTTTTTTTCACTTTGGCCATTTTAACTCACATTACCTTTTGAAAGCTAAATCTAATTAAGTGATTAGTTGTATGTGTTTCTTTGATCTGATAAAAAAACTCTTTACCCTTGCTCTGAGATAATTTACTAAAGGAATTATCTTTCAGGATGCTAATGAGGAATCAAAAACTGTTACTAGAGCATCAACAATGAAAGGTTGGATAGTAATACTTGATTTTTTTCTTGTATAGCTAACCGATGAGTTAATCAACTTTTTGTTTATTTTGTCTCTTTTACTTTTTGAGTTGTTATTGTATGGTGAAATATGACTTACAGATAGATTACTCAGTTAAAAGAAGCCAAGCGCCTTCTTAATCCATTTACTGTAATACACTCCTGAAATTCTAACATGGATAAGTTCATCTATCCCTGAAGAAAAAATTGGGCTTTATTCTATAAAAAACGCTTTATTTACTTGTTTCCAGCTATAAGAAAGCGGATGGAGAGAGATATAGATGAAGTTAGGAAGATCGCACGAAATGTCAAAGCACAAATAGAAGCAATAAATAAAGAGGTAAATTGTATTTTCTTTTATGTTTAGATCACTAAACTAGTTTTGAGATCAATTTGTATCATTCAAAAGTATTCTAATGGTTCTCTTTTCTTTAGAACTTAGCTAATCGACAAAAGCCTGGATGCGGAAAGGGCACAAGTGTTGACAGATTGAGGACAAATATGACCAAGTACGTTAATGAACAGAACTTTTCAATATTTACTACTGTTATCTCCACTTCTCGTGCCTGAGCAAATGTAATTATTATTATGTTTTGTTGATTTGCAGTGCCTTGACAAAGAAGTTTAGAGATGTAATGACAGAATTTCAGGTATACTCGAGCCTTGATATTTGGCTTGTGCTGACTTTTCTCTTCAATTTAAATTGGTTATGATTTATTTTTTTCCAGACATTAAGGCAGAGGATAGATAACGAATATCGTGAGATTGTAGAGCGAAGGGTGATCACAGGTATGGATTCCACATTATTCCCACATAACTTGAATTTGAAACATCTGCTTATCAATGTATGGATTTCCATAATTTGATCTAATATGTGGTTTTATTGTGCTTTGATCTCACAACTAAGCAGTCACTGGAACTAGACCAGATGAGGAGGTGAGTTTGTAGTCCTGCAAATGAAAGTTCCAAAGACTATTATTGTTTTTTCTAATTTTTGCGCTAATGATCATCTCAGACAATCAACAACCTAATAGAAACTGGAAAATGCGAACAAATTTACCAGAACGCTATCCTAGGAAAAGGATGTGGACAGGTACTTCTTACTACTTCATTCTACTATGGAATCCACCTCTAGAGTCGTCTCCTTGTTTCTTGTCAAATGATTACTTCCCTGGGTACATATAAAATGTAGAAGGAGCATGGTTTCTGCATCACCAAGTCTTTATCTTCTTGTTAACGATTTTTGTAATAAACTGAATCAAAGAAGTAAATCAAAGTAGTGCCCCTGGAATGGCTGTTTGGAAAGAAAGAACTATGTGAATATTTAAGGATGTAAAGGAAGATACTATACTTAATTAAGCTCAACTTCAATGATAATATATCTTTGCTTAGCTTTTGGTGCAACATGGTTGTGGCACATTTGTTAGAGCCTGATGCCTCATTGGGCTTCCATTACACGACTTGTAATGCACTCTTTTGTGGAGGTACTCATCAACATTTTTCTGGATCACATCAATAAGTCTTGCATTATAAAAAAGAATCTGAAATTGTGTGTTAGAAATTTAAAATACATTTGTCGTATCCTTTTTCTCATATTCCCGTCGTCCTATTTCATATGCCGAATTGTTGTTGCTGCTGCAGGTCTTAAGCACCTTAGAAGAAATCCAGGAAAGACATGATACAATGAAAGAAATAGAGAGAATACTTCGTGATTTGCATCAGATTTATCTAGACATGGCTGTAATGGTGGAAGCTCAACAAGAGATGTTGGATAATATTGAAATCCAGGTTTGCTTTTTTTATCATTTCCTCAGCATATTTTTTGCTACCTTAATACTCCAAACAACTAAAGGCTGAAAATTTTGTTCAGGTGTCGATTGCAGTTGATCATGTCCAGTCAGGGACAAATGCTCTTCAGACTGCAAAGAAACTTCAGAAGAGCTCTAGAAAATGGACGTGCTTGTGCTATATTGTCTTAATAATTATAGTCGCCCTCCTTCTTATCCCACTACTACTGGAGTGTATTAAGTATTTGCGGAGCCATGAATTTCACTAAGGTTATTTAAATTAGTTTTTGGGCTACATTGCCACTACAATAAAAACTTTTCTTATGTTGAGGGGATTCAAAAGTTGATGTATATACAAAAGAAAATTATTTTTGCCCTGGGCATTACATTTTTCCAACAAATTGGCCCCCCTATTGATTTGTTTCTTCTTGTTTTTCTCCCCCCCTTTGTTAACCAACTATTGCTGTAACTTGTCTGCTAATTGTCCACGAATTTGTGGATAGATTTCTTAAAGTTGAAGTTAATACGAATTCTGCTCCCCCCACAATCTTGATAGAGTAGTACGTTTCCTTGAAATATCCCAAAAGGGCGGTACAGTTATCGATTACGTTAAATAGAATACTTAGTAAAAGTACGTATCCTTTTGAACCCCATCCTTCTGGCTATTTTTGTTTCCTTTCTTGGCTACATTAACTTATTCTCACAAGCAAGTGAATGTTAATGAAGTGTAAATGCAGGATTTTTCGAACTGATGTTCAGAGGTAATAAAAAGATAAAGAAATTACAATTTTCGTTTCCAATTAGCTTGTTATTATGAGTTAAATTTGACACCCCAAATTCAAATCAACTTCGGTAGTAAACATAAATCTATGGTCTTCATTCACAGGAAGATCAGTTGTCCCTTGACAAAGGTTATTTTACTCATATGATCTTTGAATAGGAGATCGAGAAAAAATAACACAAGACTTTGGTAATCCATAAATATCAAACATGAGATCTTTTATCTTAAAATTTTAACTGGCCAAAGGAAATCATTTGCTCAGTTATGTACCAATTCCCTCATCAAATTGGCATAATAACAGTGGTTACAAATATCAAGTATCAGAAGGATAGATTATTAGAGCTAATACATCAATTGCATTCACAGCTGATGTATTCAATCATCCTGATTTTCACAATCTTTTCATCCTTCTTTGGCTACCACAGGTTGCTCCTCACTAAAGTAATCTTGCCTGAACCGTAGTAAAAGTTAGTTATGGCACTTAAGAAAGAAAAAGAAAAAGCCTATAGATCCACGACAATGATGGTGTTATCTACAAAAATCTTAGAAAACCAAAAATTATAGCTATAGGAAGATCTGCAGTTTACAAAGTCCTTACATGATATTGAGTGAGTGAGCAATGAGACAGAACTAACTCACCTTATTTTTCGCGAAAGCTGATATATGCCTGTTCCTGCCATAGCAACATTTACACTAAAGAGGTTCCAGTTTTTCTGCAATTCAGAACTATGGATTACAAGATAAAGAGAAAATGGCCTGACAAAACCAAGAAGGTTCTTAAAGAACAAGGTTCAAGTAAAGAAAAAATGCAAAGTCAAGCTCATCACTCACTGCTTGTTTTAGTTGATCTGTTTTGTTGTCTTTTCATTGCAAATACTCATGAAAACTTAGTCATTACGCCTTTGAGTCAACTATAATAAACCCGTAAAAGGCAATTTGGATGAGTTACCTTCAATGTCTGGAGAACAATCTCGAGGACTTAATACATTTTTAGATGAGTAACCTTTAGGGGTCGTTTGGTTTGGAGGACTAAATAAGTGGGATATCCCACAAATTTGGGATTACAGTAATCCCGGGATTAACAATCCCATCCCCTATGTGGGATTAGATAATACCATGAATGTGGTATAAAAATTGTCCCATTTTAACTAATCCCACCAACCAAACATGGGATTAATGTAGTCCCAAATTTAACCCCAGGACTATTAGTCTAATCCCGCCAACCAAACGACCCCTTAAAGTCTGGAGACACTTTTGTTCTGCATTGGAGTCACAAATACTAAGGAGAGCCTTGGAGCAATGATAAAGTTGTCTCCGTGTGACCGATTGGTCACCTGTTCGAGTCGTGGGTTCAGCCATTAATGGTTGTGTCAGGATACACTAACTGCAGTACACACCCATGGGAGCAGCCACTATAATATCAGGCTTTCATCTGCTGGGATTCGAACCCGTGAAGTACGCCTAACCCACACATCACAAGTTGTATCTTACCACTATACCAAAGCCCCAGAGATGTCTGTGAATATTCACCTTTAAATGGTCATGTAGAAATTTCCATCAGTTACAAAACACAACATGAATAACATTCGTTCAGCCCCTCTGGCGTGTAATTCTCTGTTCTTATCCCTTTCCTCAATCCTCATCTAGTTCTCACTTCGAACATCTCAAACTTGACAGGATGGAAACTACACCCAGTACCTATTTTGCTGCAATTTTCTACTAAATACTACTCGAATGAAAACACAAAGTCCCCAAAAAGCGTTAAAAGACAATTTTCAACCATGTTGAGAGTGCAGGGCCGGCCCAACCCTCTTTAGGCCCCAAAATTTCTTGGGCCTCGGAATTACTCAATAAGGCCTCATTTTACATAGGCTTTAGACCACCTTTCACAAAACAAGGCCTCATTTTAGACATGGGCTTTAGGCCACTTTTATCATTGGGCCGCCCCTGTGAGAGTTCCATTAGATTTCATTCGTGATTATACCCGGCAATAGTTGCGTCGTTTATTTATTTCCTTTGTAAGGTAACGTTTTAGAACAAGTGATAAAGGATTTTAACAAGGTAAGAGAATTAGACTTAAATGTGAATAGTATATACTTTCGTCTACTAATCATGCATTAAAACAAAAATAGAGATTTGGTTGAGTGTGAGTAGAAAGGAATAATTTGTCTGAATGCGAGTAGTCTTGTACTTACCGGGTTGATTACCAAACTATAGCGAGACCAGATAACTCCAGTTGCGGTAACCGCTGCAATAACCAGAACAGCTTACTTTATAAATTAAACCAAACAAGGCAAGAAAAAAAACCCAATTAATCTAACAAATGGAAAATGGTATTTCATAACAAGTTTATCTTGATGACAATAACCAACTATGCATATTGACATGTTTTCCTGTATTCATGATAGATCAAAAGAAAAGGCGAAAGAAGGAATATAGGAGCCAAACACAATTAAGAAATACAAATGACTGGGGAAAAGATCAAATTATGCAAGCCATGAGACAGACCTATTTGCTGGGGATATGAAAGCTTTTCAGGAGGTTTAGCGAAGTCAGCAATGTTTGCTATACTGATCCCCCACTTGAAGGTTGGTGCCCAGAAATGAACTAGAAGAACACATCGAATGAAAGAATCAGTGAGCAAAGAAAAGCATACCAACCTGAAGCCGCTAAATAAAGTATGTCTATGCAGGGCAACAGGAAAGCTCAAGGGATAAAATTTGAACAACTTGAGCCAAACATTTAATTTAAATGATTCCCAACTTCTAGTCATCTTCGGACAACATCCATACAGTACCTTAGAATCAGAAAGTTTGGAACAAGAACTTGTTGAGACTGGTTAGAGCGCTTGGGTAGCTGCACTTGTTAAAAATGCATAGGCATTTAATTCTACATTTCAGCAGTCCATGAGCTGCTAGTATTAAAAAATAAGTATTTGTTTCCTCATTTATATCAAGTGCATTCTCTAAACATACAAATGTCACAAAATTCAGCTGACTTTCTTTTTCATTTTTCATGAATATTTTAGCTTTTGTTTTAACTTAAGCTACAAATAACTATGTTGTTCTATCCAAAATAAAGGAGCTCCAGCTGTACTATTCTGTGCTTCTGAGACCCAAGAAGAAGTACGAGTAAAGAAAATGGTACATTTAGGCAATGTCTACTTATCTAGAGAAATAGAGTAAGAATCTAGCTGAGGAGTCTTCCTTTCTTCTGGAAAAACCGCCCTTTCCAAAGCATAAATTTCTCAGTTTCTTATGAAGAGATAACCAGGTTCTTTCTGTCTCTTTTTCATTTAAAGCCAAACAGACTAGCCAAGATTGCTTAAGCCACGTTGTTTTATCAATTCCTCTACTCTGATTTAACGATCTATTTCTCTCTCAAGGTTTAGTACTATATGACAATGCTATCAGGACATACTTTACACATGCTTCCACGACATGATTCAAGTATCTGAAAGTTACTGATGATTACCATTCATGTGCAGTAACAAATGCATAACATTATTGGTCAATCAATACACTGCGCCTCAACCTTAAAATAGTTGAGAGTCAGATATACGAGTCTTCTATAAACATTTGCTTCCATTCTAACTTTTCATTCCAATACTAGATAATTTATCAATAGGGCTTCTTTAGAACTGGACATTTCATACCTATCCCTGCATTGACGAATAAATATCTAACCGATATAACAACGTTTTCTGACAAACACTAAACCTAATATAAGTATAAAAGGTACATACATTATTGTGTTACATTCAAGTAACATCCAAAAGTCATTTGAAGATGTGAACTAGAGACTTTACTGAAGCAGAACATGAGAATGGATTTTACGGCTTCAAACAAAATGAAACAATCCATGATTTCAGTTATTATGTCTTGTTATCCCAAGACACTCTACCATGTAGCTCCTTCTTGACCGAACTTGTTATTCTCGTTATAGAGTGTACCGCATCCAGCAGTTCAAAGGAACGGATGGAGCCTCGGGATCCCTTAAGTCTAGTTGTTATCTGTCTCTCTCGGGAGTCCTTCCTCTATCTTTAATAAAAGCATACAAGTTGTTACGTTAAGCACCTAATCCTAGCATTTCTAAAATTAGTTAATTTCCATAAGTCCTTTTTCAGATGTCTACTTTTTTTTCTAATCTTTTCTCCTTTCTTTTTTCCACTTTTTTAGTATCTCAATCGACACTACTGATTTAGTACAAACCCACATTTCGCACAAATTTGCATCAAATTTGACTATGTAATTACACAGATAATCAAACATAATCCATATATAAAAATCTAATAACAATACAAAATAAAATTGAACCTAAAAATCTAATCTTTTTTCAGTATACCTGTGTTCATTTCATTTCTTTATTAAAATAAAGAAGCAGACATCCTAATAACAAGAAAAAAGAAGATGGGATTTTCCTAAAGAATCATTAACTCAATCAGTATTTCAGCAGGGATTATAAATATGCATTTTGAAAAAGGGTAATTAACAAGATGTAAACAAAGAATATAAAATAATTAAAAGAAGAAACTGACTGGTTTTAGGGCCAGCAGGGTGATTCCATAGAGCCTGAAGCTTTGAAGTTGCCATCAAACACTCTCCTTTTCCCTTCTCAATATTCTCTTCGATTCTCTATAACAATCTTTGTGTACTTCTTTTGACTTTTCTTTGCAAATAAAACCAATTCTTTTATTTTGGTGTTTTGGACTAATTACCACTAATCTAAATTTTACAATTGCCTTAATGGGCCAATTAAAAGACCTCTAATATAGTATGGTTGGTACTTGGTACTATTAAACCAACCATCACAATTTCTGGTATTCCTTAAATACTTATCTCCTTCAACAAATATTAAATCGTATGTTCAACTAATTTAGAATTTATAGCATCAATTTATTAATGGAGTAAAATATTTTCTATTGAAAATTTTTATTTAGTTAGGAGTCTTGTTGCTTTTGATTTGTAATTTTCCTCTATTTCCCCTTCCCTTGTGATAAAATTCTTATAAAATAAAACAAAATTAGTAATACATCTAATTGAACACGAGTATTGTGTTTGGCAGTAACAATAAAGACAGTATTGGTATTAATGGTTTGAGATGGTCTACCCATTATAATTTGGTACTGAATTGATGTAGCAGCCAAAGTGTTGCTTTCGAAGGTCAATAGGACACTCATTTTCTTTATATTTTTCATTCATACTTTTATCGTTAGCGTAAATAAGGATGCTTAGTAAATGTTCAGCATACTAGAAAAGATAATATTAGAAAGGAACATATACGGGATAAAATGGGAGTCACTTATGTAGTGCACTAGACATGAAAACAAGATTGAAATGGTAATGACATGTGAAGAGGAGTATAGATACTCAATTAAGGAGCTGCTAGAGGTTGGCAGTTGTAAGTCTAACGAAAGGTAGAGCTGGACCTAAGAAGAATTTATAAAAAGATGATTCATGGCTCATCTAGAGCTCACCGCTGAGTACTTGACGCTATATAGGACAACATGGAGATCGATGATTAAAATGGAACGTTAGTAGGTAGTCCATTTGTCATTTTCCTATCAGAAATAGGGGTTCTAGCAATATAATCTATGTTCTTAGGATTCAAGTATGTTACTACTGAAGGTTTATAGAGTACATATTTACTTCATTTGCTACCTATTAGTATTATATATTTATTATAGTATTATCTTATTACTTTTTTTTTTAATTATCTTTACTATTTGTTGTCAAACTTTCTTATCTTCTATATTTTCATATTATTGTTATTTTTTAAAAAAATAATTCTTGATCTGGAGGTCTATCAGAAAAAGTTTCTCTACCTTACATAAGGTAGGGATAATATCTGCGTACCTCCGATCCTCCCAAACTCGATATGTTGTTGTTGTTGATGTACTTTGGTCGCTAGCCAATTATCTTATGTTTATGTTGCCATTAATAGAACCCAATATGAAATGTGTGAACTCATATGCCCAAAGTTTAAGGAATTTTTTTTAATTTACCCAATAGCTTATGGCTAATATAATTATTACCCTCAGGTCGGATTTGAGGTCAACCAGAAAAACACGAATTTTTCCCATCAAATTGTTAGTACTAGACCAAAAGCTTAACTGAATGCAAAATTATTGGATTTGGGAAAATATCTACAATAACAAAAAGCAATGAACAACATAGACAGCCTCTCCAAAAATAAAGATGACTAGTGCTATTATAAGGATTAAAAAAGGAATTTTCACAAATGGCCTGTTAGGATTTAGCTTTTTCTTTTATTTTTAGTTGATATACATAGATTATATACGATTATACACACATTATATATGAAATATACATATATTATATTGTGACACCCCAACTAAGTAGTGTTCGTCCCACATCAGTATAATACACGGAAGATCCTTGATTTTTAAGTAAGAATGCCTTATACCTAGTGATGTATTTTAAAGCCGTGCGGGCTCAAGTCTAAAGCAGACACCAGATACTAGCTGTTTATCGATCAGTCCTCTAAAAGTAGCTATTCATCAAATTTCACAAAAAAAGGGGTTAATAGCCATTTGTTAAATTTTCAGAAATGACTACTAAGTGCTATTTGGAGTAAAGAAAACAACAAATTTTCCACCTAACTCAAGGAGTAACCAGAAAAAAAAAAAAAAAAAGCACAAGAGTGACCAAAATGGAAGACCAAAGATGAGACTCAACATTCCATTACTAAAACCCTTACTAGTACTTGTAATCACCTTTGGTTTCACCATTTTCATTATACTAATCTCTCAGCCCACATCTTCCACAAAATCCAACACAATGGCTAGAAGTTTTGTTCTTTGGCTACATGGATTAGGTGATTCTGGGCCAGCAAATGAACCCATCAAGACTTTGTTCACTTCCCTTGAGTTCAAGAGCACTAAATGGTCTTTTCCTTCTGCTCCTTCCACCCCTGTTACCTGCAACTGTAAGTCACTATCATTCTTCATCTTTCTATGTTTATTTTGGTTATGTTTGTGATCATTGTGGAATTGATGTTTTTGGGTCAAATGGTATATTTTGAATTGAGTAAAGATTCCATTTTTAGCTTCAATAAAGTGGGAGGGGAACCACGAGGTCTCAGGTTCAAACAGATTTTTCCCCATCAGCCTAAGTCTTGCTGGGCAAAGTTAGCGGGACCTGTGCTGGTGGGAGGTAGCAGGTAGCAGGTGCCCCGTAGAATAGTCGAGGTGCCCGAAAGCTGGCCTGGACACCATCGTCATAACAAGCAAAATCTATTTTTGGCCTACCATGTGGTGGGTTTTGTACAGTGTTACCTGTTGTGATCAGAATGGAAATGGCATTTTTGGGTCAGATGGTATTACTGGAGTTGAGTAAAAATTTCATTTTGGACTACACTGTAACGGATGTGGTTGGTTATTGGCATGTCATATCTGTTATCAATGGTCACCATTGATTAGTTATGATCTTTATTGCTCAAGTCTTTGACCAGGTATAGTGTTCACAGGTTGTTTTTTTTATATGGTAAAGGAAAGGTTTCTCGCAGGTTGTGTATTGTAATTGCTTCTATTGATTCCAGTGTGATCACAGTGGAATTGTCGCTCTAGCTTAAATGGTATAATGAAATCGCGTAAATTATTCATTTTGTCCTATCCTTTGATGGGGTTTGTAGTTTGTAGTTGGATATCACCTTTATCAGCTGTATCATCTATGGTCACTGTTGATGTGATAATCTCTATAACACTAGTTTTGTGTTGGTAAAAGATATGCAATTGGTTGAGGTCCAAATGGAGTGAAAAAGGTATGGAGAATTCGTATAGTCAATTCCAACTAGTTTGGGATTGAGGTGTAGTTTTCGTTCTTATTGTGGATGGGATTGCTTACAATGTATTGCTCACTTTCAAGGTGTGAATTTGAATGGTGTTATACATGGCTGGTCCTTCTAAGAGAATTTGCAGTTCAAGGGGATGAGATAAATTGGGTACACTAGAGTCATTCCAAAATTGGGATTCAGTTTCTATTTCAGGTTTATGTTGGTCGTGATGATCCAAAAAGGATATTCAAAAAGAACAAGAAATTTAATTATTGTAAAGTGAAACTTAGCAAAAGGTGTAGTTTTGTTATTCCTCTAATAATGTGTCTTGGAGAAGTTAATTCGAAGTAACCAACCCGATGAGTTGCTAGAAAATCTAGTTAGTTCTTTTGTCTTCCTTTGCCTTTTCATTCAATTCTATAGAAAGGGGGAGGAATGCTGGTGGGGCAAGGGGAAATTTAGCCCCTTGGTTAGGGATTTAGCTTGTTTTGGCCTTTTGTTTTAACTGTTAATGCTTGCCCTTACTGGAAAATATGAGAAGCTTCAGCTCTTAGATGACTGAGATGAATGCTCAAGACTTCCAAGTACTGTTGGGAAAAGGCTTTTGTTTCTGTATAATGATAGTTATTAAACAGCAAAGACAAATTGATAAATCTAAGCATTTCTTTCCCTGAAGGTTATCTAAAGCTGCTAGTTTAGATGATCTTGCATCTCATTCTGGACATATTGGAGTTACCATGAAGTAACTCAGTATAGTTTCAGCCTCATTAGCGCATACTACCTACATTTGAGAATGTGAATACAGCTTCTTATGGATAAGATTAGCTTGGCGGTGATTTAGGTGCAATTGGCCAACAATGTCTACTCTATTCCTGAAAAGAGCATTCTCCATAAACTTTATGGTGTATCATGTTGTTGTATGTAAGAGTTGGGGGAAAGGAAGTTCTTAAGAAGAACACAGAAACTTTTAACACCACATTGGTTACTAAAATGCTATAATGCCAGTTTCTCTTGGTTTTCACCGGAGCTTTCAATTTAATGAGAGAATATGTTGATTCTCAGCTGGAATAGTAATGTTTGAGCAGGTTTGATGCACTAATGTGTCTAAGTTGTTGTCCAATTGTTCCAACTGTTCTCCTATGACAGTCGGTACGATTGTTGGTTCTTCACTGGAATTTACTTTTTCTAGATACTTAACCTCTTCCATTTCTTATCATCACGCAATTTACTAACCAAAAAATTTACTTCTGTTAGCAGAATGGAGTCCCAAAGAAATTACCTTGGTAATTCATAAAAATTGTGGTAGCATTGCCAACTTTTTCACTCTATTAATGGTGATACTCAATATCTGAAGTTCAAACTCTTTCTTGTCTTACTTTCTGTAGATGGGGCTGTCATGCCATCATGGTTTGACCTTCATGAAATACCAGTGACAGCTGTAAGTTTTTCTCTTTCACCCCGTTCACTCCTCATATCTCTATCATTTTTTCTTTTCTCAAATTCTCCTTGCAAGCATGCCCAACTGTGTTATATGCATGGATGATACTGAGAACATGGAAGTATAGACAATTTACAAGAACATGTTTTATCTGGGATACCTCTAGGCTATCAAATACTATCATATACACCACAAATAGTCTACTTTACCTCAATCAAAGTTCTATGCAACATAGTTGCACGCATATTGAGATTGCCTCCATATAACTTAACGTTTATTACATCTACCAGAGTTCGCCAAATGACGAGAGTGGTTTGCTCAGAGCAGTGAAGAATGTTCACGCAATGATCGATAAAGAGATCGATGCTGGCACTAATCCTAATAATGTTTTCATCTGTGGATTTAGTCAAGGGGGTCTCTCTCTCTCTCTCTCTCTCTCTCTCTCTCTCTCTCTCTCTCTCTCTCTCTCTCTCTCTCTGTGTGTGTGTGTGTGTGTGGCAAGTTTGCATATTGGTATTGAATTCTGTGAGCTTTAAATTATACTTAATTCTGTAGGTGCCTTGACGTTAGCAAGTGTTCTTCTTTACCCAAAAACTCTAGGAGGAGGTGCCGTGTTTAGCGGATGGGTCCCCTTTAATTCTTCTATATTAGAGCAACAAACTCCTGAAGCTAAAAAGGTAATTCTCTGATACTAGCTTCTATACTTTTCTTAAATTTATGTGTTGAAGTAGCATATGCAATTCTTTTCCAAAAGGTGGTTGAAGTCTTATGTGGAGGGGGTCTTATGTGTGTGTAAAGGGCATTCTGCGAACTGTTTTACTACTTAGTATGTATATATTAGCACCATGATGCAGCACAACCTAACGGATTTAGCACATACCGATACCGTGTTCCTCATTTCTGTTTTGTGTCAAATTAAAATATTTTTAAGGTCATGACAGTGCTGATGTTAATGAATTACTCAGTTGTTAGAAGAGATTTCAGGTGACACTGGGATTTTCGGCAGATGTCAATGCTCAAATTTAAAGGGGGTGACTATAGATGCGTCCTTCCTCTATGTTTGGGTTGGGGGGAGGGGGGGGGGGGGGGGGGGAGATCTACGTTGCGCTGATCCTGCATATGTCTTCACATGCCTGTGTCTGACGGATGTGATAAGGGTGTCACTTCATGCAGATTCTCCAAATACCTTTAACAATTAGTAAAAGAGTGGACATAGCCATATCGGCTACTTCCATGCAAAAATGCTGGATACATAACCGTTAAACGAGTCCGAGATACATAAATGCAGATGCCCTCAGATAATATTTGGAATTTGAATAATGATGCTTATATTTGTCGATATGTTATCTCCATAAATTGATTTGTGTTTCTTGACTTGTTTTCATGTTTTATACTCCCTCCGTCCCAAATTAGTTGTCACTTTAGCAATAATCATTTGTCCCAAATTAGTTGACACTTTAGGATTTCAAGACTAAAATTGTTAGTCTTTTTCCAATCATACCCTGAATAATTAAAAAAATTCTCAACAAAATATAGTAGTCAAACATTAAATAGGGGTAATATAGTAAACTACACACTCTATTTAATGGTTTTCTTAATGAACGTGAAAAAGCTAAAAGCGACAACTAATTTGGGACGGAGGGAGTAGTATCTAACATTAAATCTCTTTGAGCAGACCCCTATTTTGTGGTCTCATGGTATGGCTGATAGGACAGTACTGTTTGAAGCTGGACAAGCAGGGCCACCTTTCCTGGAACGAGCTGGTATGACGTGCGAATTCAAGGTAATTAACCATTCCTCATCTTTTTATTTTCTGATAACCCAGAAATTCCCAATGCTAGTAATCCAAAGCCCTAGGTGCCTCTCGGATCGTTCATCTTTCACTTATATTCTTAGAATGTATCACCAAGAAGCTGTTTTTTTTTACCATATCTTTTAGGCCTACCCTGGTCTTGCTCATTCGATAAACAATGAGGAGTTAAAGAACTTGGAATCCTGGATCAAGACTCGTCTTCAAAGCAATTCTTAAAGGTCCGCGTGATATTCAATTTGCATTTCATACTATCAATCTCCATTCAAGAACTGCTGCGCATTTGCTGCTTACATGTTTGTGTGATGAGCTTGCCTTTTATATTTACAAAGTTGTAGTTGAGTTGGTTGTCAAACGCCTTCACATTCACACATTAAGCCGTATATTCTCGACTCATTTTACCACTGTAGTTATGAAACAAGTCTCTTTTCTTTCAACTCTGCCTGGTGATCGCTCATGGCTTATGGGATTAATAGTTGAAATGTGCGATGAAGTTAAAAAAAATGTTGACTTATAGTTAATTTTGGGATTATTACAGAGAGTTCTTCCATTTTATGAGTATGGATTATAGTTTGTTGATAGATACATCAACGGTAAATAGTAGGTACCACTAGAATAATCAAGCCGTGCGCAAGCTAGCCCCAATTAAGTTGCGACTTCTTGCTATCTACACTATTCACTTGGGAAACCTGTATTTTATTTATTACTCGTATTCAAGATGAAATGTCTCATTGTTACAAATTATGTATATTTTCTTTTAAAAGGAAGACCAGTGTCCAGCTTCTTAAAGGAGAGTTATTTCATAAACATTCATTAGGTTTCAATATTTTTATTGAGAAAAAGAAGATGAAATTTTGGGAGTAACTAAGAAATGTTGAAATTCATCCATTCTGTACACTGATAAACACAAATGTATTCGATTACAGTAGAACTTTTAACTCTACTTGAGTAGACACGGTTGAGAAACCTTTTTCTTTCTTCAACCAAAAAATAAAAATAAAAACTTTGAGTCAAACTACCACCAGTAGCCCTTGGATACATAATCATTTGAAATGGGAGTTCACATTCCACATTCCCTTCCATGATCCATTAAGTACTAGAATCTTCTTTTAAATTAATCCATGTCAAACTAATAAATGATTATTGTAGTAGCGTTAGTTACCATAATTACTAATTATGACCTATAATTTTATGAGAAGAAACAAGGGGTTTGGCGCCAAAACCCAAATCATTAGTCCACGTTCATGTAATCATGTTAATGAGTATTAACCATTTATAGGCCCATTAAATGCATAAATAGTCACTTTTGCAAATTCCTTACAGTTTTATCCACTTATGGGTGTATTTTTGCATAGGCTGGCCACTTTACCTATCTTCAGACCATTGGAAATGAAGTTCAAGCCAAGTTAAGCTAAATTCAGCCCCTTTTGATTTGAATTTAATATTTGCTATATTTTTTTTTCCTTTTTTGCTCAACTTCAAATCAAACGGTTTAGTTTGAACTTGAGTCCCGCTTCACATTTTTAGTCTAAATTTGATTTATTTTCAAATTAAAAAAAAAAAAAAACTTCACACAATAGGCATTCAACTTAAGTCTTGAGAGTTTGAAAATGGGTGGCTATATCTGCGAATAGTTTTTAAAGAGGAAAATTTACGCCAGTTGACGCATTAGGCATCTAAATTTCAAAATATACCGATATTAGTAAGAAATTACAAAACATAACGATATTTGTAGAGTTTATTACAAAACCTATCATTTTCACATTTTCCTTATCTCTAACACCTAACTCTATTTTTTCTCTTTCTTTCTCTCCCTCTCCTCCACCCACTTGCTGGCTCCGAAACAATATCTCCCCATCGCCGATTAGCTGCTGCTCCGCCGCCGTTTTTCTCCTCCACTTCGCTGCTGCTACTTTTTCGATTTGCTGCAGCAGCTGCTCTTCCCTGCTCCGATCTGTTCTGCTGCTGGTCCAATTTTGTTATTGCTGTGTGGATACTCCAGTGGTGGCTTCGGAGCTCCGATTTGCTTTTTTTTTTTTTTTTTTAAATGTATGTATATATGTATACCTTTGTATTCCCGTGTACGTATATATCTTGGTGGTTACGATGGTTGTTCGTGGTTGTTTGAGGGTGGAAGTAAGTGTAGGTCTAGTTTTATATAGGTGTATGTACATGAATATCTTTACAAGCACAAGTGTATGAATGTGTTTATCAGAGTATATGTCGTATATTTTTATATATAATATCAAAAAAAATTCAACGTGTATATGTATATTTAACCTTTTAGAACCAAAAAAAAAATTTTAAAAAAATTTGGGGGCCGGCCAACAGTGACTAGGGTGGCAGCAGTGCAAAGGGGCAATAGGAAGGAGGAAAAAATCATAATTTGTTAGATTTGTTGGTTTTGTATATAGTATGTTAAAAAATATTGATATATTTTGTAAAATGTATAATGTCGGTGTTTTTTGTCATTTTTGAGTTTAGGGTGGTATATTTATGTAAAATTTCCCTTTTAAAAATAATTATATGTAAATAGCATAAGTGCACAAATATCCTATTTTACACGCAATATTCAAATTTTAGATGATTTTTAAAAATTATTTAAATTTTTATCCACTAGATTGAACTTCAGGGTTGAAGTTAAAAGTTGCCTATTCTTAATTTCAAACATTCAGGATTGAAGTTGAACTTCAAACCCTCAGGTTGAAGTTCAACATAGTAGCTAAAAACTTGATAATTTTTTAAAGTTTGCTACAATCTCAATGGCCTGGGAAAAGTGACACCCTAACTAAAGTTTTACTTAAAGTTTGTCTGTCCAGGTATTTTTACTTAAAAGAAAAATTTACGCCAATTGATGCTCTAAACAGCTTAATTACGTAGCACACCGATACTTTTCAAATTTACGTAACATAACAATACTTTTAAATTAATTACAAAACATATCATAAGGGGCAAAAAAGAAATTTTCTACATCTTTTTAGCGGTTTTCTATTTTCCCTTTAACTTTTCTCCATTTTTCTCTCACAACTATATAATTTATGCAACCGTTCATTCTCTTTAAAGTTTCATTCTTTTTAGTTTCTTCATAGTTATCAATTTTACACAATTTAGGGTTTCATTGGCGGCAAATTTTTGCCAGAATTTCTCAAATACTTGCTTGAATTTGCTCAAAAATGTCACAAAACTCAAATAGCTCACCGTCTACTCATGAAATTCGTATGAAATCGCGACATGAGAGGAACTCGCCGGTTGTTGTGGGAGGTCAACGACGGCGGTCAGTCAGAGTTAGTAGTCCTGAAGGTTCGCCGGTTGTTCAGGGAGTTCGACGAGGGCGGTCAGTTGGACTTAGTAGTCCTGAAGTTTCGTCGGTTGTTAAACCTGGTAAACGGAAGTCGAGAGATGAGGATAATGGTAAACGTGTTGTAGATGACGATAAAGGTAAAACTGTTGTAGATGACGACTTCGTCGATGAAATTGATGTTGATGTTAAGTTGAAAAGGAGTAAATATGATCGGCGTGGAGTTCTCGCCCAAAATCAGTCTTGCTCAGATGAAACTGTATGCATTATTATTATTATTTTTTTTTCATGTTGTATTTTACTGTATATTCGTGTATGTTTTACTAGTAAATATGTATATTTTTTGGTGAAATTTATATATTTTTGTGTAAACTGTATATTTCTTATGTAAACTGTGTATTTTATTGTATATTTCTATATATTTCTCGGCTATTAATATATAAACCTGTATTCGCTTGTATATTTTGTATGTTCTTGTTTAAAATAGACATACTATGTATATTTTTTGTATTCGCTTGTATATTTTATGTAAACTGTGTATTTTACTATATATTTTTGTATGTGCTTTTTGTTTGAATGAGACGTATTTTGTTGTATATTCTATATGTTTGTTGCTTATTTATTGTGCAGTTTGTGTTTTTTTGTATGTTTTATTTTATATTTTTTGTGTAGAAATATGTATTTTTGTACAGTGTTTTTTTTTTGTATGACAAGTTATATTTTTGTTGTAGGAATTTGTATGTTATTATTGTTCCTTTGCCTTTGCTCTTTTGTATATCCTTGTATTGACTGCAATTCTTTTACCTACAGTTTATACATTTGTATTCACACTATTACACTTTCCTTATTGCTAATTTTACTTGTTTATTTTGTCCATATCTAGGGCTGCAAATTTTATGTTCCTGCGGATATCATTTCTGTTGTCGATAACTGGACTGCGACAACTCGTTATGAAATTATTAGTACGTTAGAGGATACTTTGACACCTGTTCAGTTGAATTTGTTTAGGCAGGCCTGCTTTGGATACTTCTTGGATCTGCCACAAGTTTTTGGTCAATATCAATTAATTCACCACTTGATGTTAAGAGAAATTATATCAGACCGTCCCAACGAGTTTACTATTATGGTTAATGGTATGCGGTTGTGCTTTGGCCTAAGAGAATTTGCAGTTATAACAGGTTTGAATTGCTTTGGGGATGATATAGTTGTTGCTGATGCTACTCCAAATAAGCTTATGTCGAACTATTTTCCCAATCAGGAAAAGGTGCGTAGGAGTGAGTTAATCAAATATTTCACTGGTAAGCATTTGATTGGTGATGAAGATGCCGTGAAGTTGGATATCTGTATTTTCTACGTGTATTTGTGTTATCTAACGACAGTGGTCAGTGCATACCCAAGGAACACTTTGATTTGGTTGAATCGGGGGCATATCTTACTTATCCATGTGGCAAGTATTCGTTTATGTTATTCCTTGAAACCATTAGCCAGAAGCTATATCCTCCTTTGAAATTTTAACGTATTGGTGGGTTGCCGCTTGCAGTACAAGTTTGGTTTTATGAATGTTGTTCGGTGATTGATCGCAAAATTGCTACTTGTGTTGGTAACTTAACTTCTAGGATTCTCAATTGGAAAGTTACTGTCAATCAACCAAGCTTTAGCAATCTGTCCAAAAGAATGTTTAGTGGCACAAGAGCCGAGGTAAAAAATTATTACATTTATTTTTATTGTGTTTCTTTTTTTGTATGTATTTGTATGCCTTTGTATGCACATTTGTTAACAATTATTGTGTGGTTTATTTTTAGTTTTCATTTTTCTTCTCCTTTTTTTTTTTTTTGGTAGTTAGTGTTTACCAATATTGTTCCAACTCCTGCTGAGGTACGGAACTTCAACTTTCCTTCTTTGGACGATGCTGCTGTAATTAGAACTAAGGCCTCTCCTAGACAAAGCGTCTCCGCTCGACTTCTTGATTCTGCGTCTATACCCATCCCCTCTAAAAAAATGCAGCATCAGAAACAACATGTTCGTGCGTCCCAATCTATGCATCTAGGTGACGTTATGGCTCAGTTGCAGCAGTTGACTACTGACTTTCAGGATTACAAGACGCATGTATGTGTTGCTTTTATGTTTAGCATCTCGTTGATTTTGTATGCTTGCAAGTTGACCTTTCTGTATTTTATTTTGCATTTATTTTGTAGGTAGATTCTCAATTTACTAATCTTCATACTTTCCTTAGTAACTCATTTAGTGGGGTGTTTTCTCGCTTGAAGGTAATTTATTCTAATAATTTACCTTTTTTATAAATGCATTGTTGTATTTTGTGATTTGTTTTTGTAACTAATTCTTATTTCAACAGGGTGTTGGAAGCAGCCCTATTATGGATGAACATGATGATTGAGCTGGTGATTCTCAGTATGGCAGTCCTTTTGAAGGCTGTCTTTGTATGCAACCTACTGAGAGTGACGCCAACTTTTTTGTATGTATTTTTGCTTCTGTTCTATTATTTGTGTATACTTTTCCTAATGTATACAAATGTATTGTTGGGTATACATGGTGTTTCTGATGCTCCATCTGCTGGCCATGGTTTTGAATTTTTGGATCGAACCACTGGAAAAGTTTGCACTCAAGTGCAACATACTGCTCCCCTACTTAGTAGTAATGTATGTTTTTGTGTCTATATTTTTTATATTTTTCGATCGAACTACTGGAAAAATTTAACCACATTTTTTTCCTTAATGCAGGCTGTTGCATCTGGAGTTTATAGATAGCGTGAACATGCTGGTCGCAGAGAGGATGTGCCAGGTTTCATTTGTGGAGTAATCGATCAGAAGGATTCTACTTATCTTCTATATGATGGACCAAGTTTTTTGATTGGAGATTTTAGTCAAGGCTTTGAACATGTTGGTAATGTGGATTGTGGAAGTGAAGTCCGGGTGGACAATGCATGTATTATTTAAGTTTTTTTTTTTATTTTTTTTATTTTTGTATTTTTTTTTTTTTTTTTTTTGTATTGAAGTGTATTTCTGTATATTAATGTATTTGCCATATATGTTAAATATTGTAGCAGGTTGTTAGTATGGGACCTTTAGCTGTTATGAAGCCATATAGTGATCAATTATCCAAATTTTCTATTGATCCCAATTTTCTTGATTTTTCTCCGTCTGCCTATGAAGCGATCGATGCAGCTATCACAAGAGCTATTTATAAAGGCAGTGGTGGTTGTCTCAGCTGATAATCAACCTACGGAAAATACTGATTCTAAAGGTATGGATTCTGACAACCTATTAGAGGATGCCTCAAGTGAAGATACATCTTCTGATGACAACAGTCAACCCGACGCAACAGATCTTGATGGGCAGGAATCCTAGATTATTTTGGTCTCGAGTGATGGAGATGATGCTGTCACACCTGAGCAGATGATTGCACACATGAGGCATCCAGGGAGGTATGGTAGGTCTCTTTGGGTTCTCAATTCACCAGGACCAAAAATTTTTCAGACAAAACATCCGTTTTATTTGTAATTTTGATGTTGACGTTGACCAAAATCTGGAAAATATATTTGTTGCATGGGTTAAGGATGTGATCGAGTCAAGCAATCGAATGTATTTTTCATTTATATTTCTTTCATTGAAGTTTGTTTTAGCCTTTTAGTATTTTTCCTTTTATAATTAGTCATGATTTGTTTTGTTTTATTTTCGTCAATCATCAGCAAGTTGTTCTATCCAAGAGAAACTAATCGAATTCTGCATCCTTTTGCATTAGGAGTTGTGAAAGTTGAAATGAAGGAATGGTTTCGGATGTTGTTGCATAGTGGAGGGACTTTGAATGACCTGATATGTATGTTTTCTGTATATACCTGTATGAACCTGTATCAACTGATTGTTATGTATTCCTGTATTTCTTTTGTATAAAACATTATGAACCTGTATACATCTATATCAACTGTATAGTATATTCCTGACTTGTTATGTATACATGTATTTCTTTGTATAGAATTGTATGAACTTGTATAAACATATATCAATTGTTTATTATTTTCTTGATTGTTATGTATACACCCTTTCTGATATTGTTGTCTAAAATATCCAGCACATTGATGTTGTCTTTTACTATTTGAGGAATAAAGGAAAATATGGTCTTAATATTCCACGTAAGTTCTCCACTACTGACTGCAATTTCAAAAATGTGGTTGAGGGCGTTTTTAAGGCCTACAAAGCTAGTAAGAACAATTCGACTGTGGTGTCTAATGATCATCATATAGCCCAATATGTTATGGGATTTAAGCTGATTGAAAACACCCCATGGGTTAATATTGATTATGTTTTAGTCCCATTACATGTTAAAGAGAAATTTCACTGGGTGTTGGCTGTTGTGGTATTCAAAGAGTACATTTGGTTGTTTGATTCTATGCGTGGAAGATCTAGTGCTCCTGTGCGTAGGCTAGCTCAAAAATTGTATGTACTCTTGCCTCTTTACCTTTCATGTACTAAGCTTTTATGGTGCGAGGGTTGACATTGATTGGAAGTCAAACCCAGCTTTCAAAGATAAATCTGCAACAGATCCGTTCTCCATTCTTACAATTACAGATCTGCCCAAAACAAGTTGTTGGATCACTGTATGTATCTTACAAATACAGTTGTGTTAGTATATCTCTAATGTAGTTTTTTTACTTAATTTTTTTTTTGTTTTTGCAGCGACTGTGGTGTGTATATCTCAGCATATGCTGAGTATTTTGCATGTGGATTCGATCAACCACCTGCCGACTTTGATGTTGATATTTACCATAGCAGGTTGGAGATGCTATTTTGGCATTATGCAAAAACAAAGCAGGACGAATGTTCCATCAGTGGGGATGAGGTTATAGGAATTCAGTTGAAGAAGAAGGGTGGTCCAAAGCGGGGAAAAGTTGATCATTAAGTAGTTTATGTTTAGGTTTAAGTAGTTTTTGTACTGAGAGTATGACAGTGTATAGTACAGTTATAGCTATTGCCTAATATGCACTGGGGAGAATTGTATATGGCAGTTTAAGTCTTCAAGCTTGAATGCATCTAAACTGTTCAAAATTAGAAATTTTTTCAATGAACACTCATGCCCGCTGAAGGACAGAATTTTCAGTCACAAAAATAAGCAATTGCAACAATCTTTGGGAGTGTTATCCAGTACAAATTTAAAGATCCGAAAGCAACTTACAAACCAAAGGAGATAATTGAAGACATTCAAAAACAATTCTACATATATAATAGTATATATGTAGAATAATAATTATACAGATTTTGAGCTTACAATATTATACACTGTCATACTCTTAAATATAGAGATTTTTCAATAACATACACTATTATACATGCACATCATACATATAGAGACTTTTCACAACATAGAGATTTAAGTATAGTGACATAGTGGCAAAAAACAGTATACACATATATACAGGTTTATACACAATTAACTTCAGACACAAGTTAGGCAACAATTTTTGAAGTTTCGTACCATGTTGAGCTTGATCTTTTCACTTTAAAGTGGAACTTTCCCCTTAATGTATAGTAATTCATTGCTTTGACGATTGTTTTCTTGTCTTGGAAAACCTGCCCCTCGGTAATATCTTTTTGCATAGGATCTGCAATTATAAGTGCACTATAATCTTCAAAGTCTCTAAAGTTTGGGATAGCTATCAATTCCTGTGTATTCTCCTCGGCTATTGACTGTATGTTATTACTCTGTACATATTCAGGTGAATCAACTATCCAATTTTCACTATATCCAGTTTCATTGAATGACTTTTCACTCACTGTAATACACAATGGATATCTTCCTAATTCCTTGTTATCCTTGTTTACCTTAACAAACACTTTGGCTCCCATATCATTGTGTATTTCCATCTCAGGTCGTGTTGTATCCACCTTATACCTTATTTCTATTCGTTTTTGCAGTGGTGTCAACACGAAGTTGTTTTGCAATTATAAAGATCAGATCATCAAAAGTACAATCAGAGGTTATTATTATTGCGTCAACACTATAATCAATGTAGTTTCCTATTGCATCCCATTGTCATTTGTGTTGGAGAAGTAATGTTACTAATTCCATATTAGACCTTTTTAAAATTGTAACTTCAATTACTGAATTAGTAGTTGCACTATATGGATATGTATGAATTTGTATACATACAGATATGCAATGTATGAATCTATACGATAGCACTCAACAATGACATATTATATGCAGTTAAATACATAGCAAATACAATGATATGCAGTGTATGAATGTGTATACATTTTGAATCCACAAAGTGATGCATTTTATTAATAGTAATACAAAACTGAATGTGTATGAATTTGTATGCATTTTTTGAATCCGCAAAGTGACTATGCAATTTGTTACTGGTAATACAAAACTGAATCTGTATGAATTTGTATGTATTTTGAATCCGCAAAGCGACTATGCATTTTGTTAATTCTAATATAGAACTGCTAACACAAAACTGAATTACACAAATACATAACTTTGAATACTGAATCGCATAAATCACTGAAGCTAATACAAAACTGCTATTACAAAACTGAATCACACAAATACATAACTTTGAATCCTCAAAGTGACTATGTAGAGTACATAACTACTAATACAGAACTGCTAATACAAAACGGAATCACACAAACAACTGGAATGTATGTGTATGTCCATGCAATGTATCGATGAAGCGACTACGTAATTGTTACAGAACTGCTAATACAAAAGCGACTACACAATTTACAGAACTTCAGAATCGCAATGTATTGACAGAAATCAATGAATCTTACAATGTGTTTATAGAACTTCGAATATTCAATCACAAAATGACACAATCTAAAAATCACAACTGCGAATACAAATTCAGTATCTCAAAATCAAAAGCAGAATTAAAAATTCAAAACTTCTTATAGAAAAACAGAAAATTTCAAATTCTAAACTTCGAATACAAAATCAGACAATTTTAAATTCAAAACTTCGAACACTTACCAGTAAAATCGATGAATCGGGCACGAAAATCGCAATATTGAGCATGAAAATCGCAAAATTGAGTTTGATTTTTTCAATTTGATTGAATCGGAGCTGAAAATGGTTGGACAATAACAATTGTATGTTGTTTTAGAATTATATTTGAAAGTAATTGAAGGATATTTTGAGAAAGAATAGTGTTACGTAGGGAGGAAAGTGGAAGTGGATGTGGGTAAGGAAAGAAGGCAAAATTTTTTGAAATTATGGGTATTTATATGTTTGTATAATTTGTATGTATTTATAAAAAAACTATTGTTATTTTTTGTAAAGTGTATTAGTGTCGGTATTTTACGTAATTTTGGATATAAGATGGTATATTTGTGTAATTCTCCCTTACTTAAAATTGTTCTACTTACGCCCACTACTTTATCAGCCCAAAATTTTCTTCCTAAAATTGCTAAACGTTCCCTTTCTTATTTAATAATGTAGTAACTACTATTATGCAGTTAACAAAGAAAAAGGTCATTGTAATGACTTTTCCATAATAATGTATTGATAAAGGTAGAAATCTTTAAACATAATTATATGGTTCTCTATCCTTTTTAGTTTAATCATATGCTCATTTAGCTGTCCAAATTTAATTTGAAAATAGATGTTATACATAGTTGACTATAATAGGAAAACCTATGCTAGATGATGATTTAAGGGTTTTAACAACACTGTACAGAGACACTTTCAAATCATTACAAAACATAGCAACAATATTTCAAAACACAGTAAGTTCAGGGATTCAGTGTATCTCTTAATGTTAGGTTCCAAATTACACAAACCTAATCCCTCTCAATCTTCCCAATTCTCTCTCTCCATCCAATCTCTTTCTCTCACATTCTCCGATAGAACTCCATCTATCATCGTTGTCCCTTTAATATCTCTAGATTGCCATCACCGAATTGTGTTGTATTACCACCATGACCAAAACTGTTTTTGCACGATGTAAGATGAGGTTGCGGTTACGGCTATTAGAGGCGATGGCCGTGGTGGATGAGGCATCACCTATGGTTGAGGTGGCCGATCGAAAGCGAAACCCTCATTTTAAAAAGATAAAAATTGTTTTGAATAGTTATAGTGGTTATGGTAGATTTTAGTAATGATTTGGAGGTGAAAAAAATGTATGGATAGTGCATCTTAGTATAGTTGTATATACAATGACAAACACAGTTATATAAGATATATATACAATGACATAAACCGTTGGATATATAAGCACGCACATGATATATCAAAATACACGCTACATACAAAGTTGTATATACATGTAGGTCTATCACAATCATATATCTCGTGTCTATTATATGTATTTTGTTTGTATGTGGATGTATATCATGCATATCACATTGTATAGTAGTTGTAATTATAATGCTACACTTGCAACAGGAAAACATGGTAGAAAATAACTTGAGAAAATGACAAAACTCTAGTTATTTCCTAGAGGTAGACAGGGGCGGAGCTAGGCATCGGGGAGGGGGTTCAATTGAACCCCCTTCGTCGAATAATTACTGACACGACCCAGATTTTCGGCTAGATCATGCGGGCACCCGACATCCTCCCCTAGACCCGTCGGGTGAACCCTTCTGAATTGAATTCACAAAAACAAACATAAAATCAACTTTTAGATAAGATATTAGACCTAAAGAGACATGAACATAACTATACATAAGCTATATGGAAGAAGTTACAACAGACAAGCCAATATACTAGGTTTAGGGCTATTCAGACAGACATCTAAGAATACAAATGAAGTATAAACATCTCCTAAAGGTAGAAAAATACAACTGAGATAATAAACATAAAATTGGTGACCATCCTGAATAAAAGCTGGCTCACCCTGACAGCTGAAGTCGTCTTCGCTCCTCAACAACGTGGCGAACTCAATCCTGGAGCGAACCTGCCGAAATGAAATAAATAGACAACAAACAGAGGGTGAGTTGAAAGGACTCAGTAAGTGGGAGCTGGCTAGCCACCTCGAAGAAGCAGATATGCTAGCCAGGGAGAAGAGCTAAGCAAATACAGACCAGAAACGCATACAACTAAATCATATAAACTAATTATGGACACAAGATAGACAGAACATATAGGTATCCCGAACATATCAACAATCAGAAATACATGACACTTACACAAAACATCGCACTATAGTCACACAATGCACATCAACTGGTGTAATGAAATAGAACGAATGCAGTATGATTCAGTGGGGTCATATATGCCTGTAATCCCGTCCCAAAGCAGAATACTCTTTCATTTGAGGGGAATACAATCTAATAACCAACTGGAGTGGAATACTCCTACTCCTGGGGCGGAATACTCCTGCACCCAAAAAAATATAAAGCTGAGGGGGAATACTCCTGCACTCAATATCTGACACAAGAGCGGAATACTCCTGCTCTTGGGGCGGAATACTCCTGCACCCAAGATAATATAAAGCTGAGGCGGAATACTCCTGCACTCAATATCTGACATAAGAGCGGAATACTCTTGCTCCTGGGCAGAATACTCCTGCACCCAATATAATATAAAGCTGAGACGGAATACTCCTGCACTCAGTATCTGACATAAGAGCGAAATACTCTTGCTCCTGGGGCAGAATACTCCTGCATCCGAGATAATATAAAGCTGAGGCGGAATACTCCTACACTCAGTATCAGACATAAGAGCGGAATACTCCTACTCCTGGGGCAGAATACTCCTGCACTCGAGTTAATATAAAGCTGAGGCGGAACACTCCTGCACTCAATATGTGACATAAGAGCGGAATACTCTTGCACCCAATATAATATAAAGTTGAGGCGGAATACTCCTGCACTCAGTAACTGACATAGCAGCCCATAACCAGAAAATATAATACATATGAATGCGGTATGATGCAATAATAATCCTTTACTAGTGCAGGACTCTCATCGACTAACGGGAAGTACATGTCAAACTCACAACCTGAGTACAATGCTTCTATGCCGAATACAATACCAACAACAAGGCATAACATATAATATATAGTGTATATTCAAAACTAAGGCATAATAAGTACGCCTATCGGCAGCTACACACGTAAGGAACACGTCATACGATATCCACAAGGCCAAAGACCACCAAAAAAATAGATATAATCACTTAACTTGTTCCAAAGTTAATATTGCTACTCAACAACCGCTTTGTCCTTTGGATTCATTGCAAAACGATCCCCCTGTGTTCAATAAGCTGAAAAATATATCACATAACTCCCTGAATTTGAAAAATATATCACATAACTCTCTGAATTTGAATATATAATCAATTTCATTATCGGGGTCTACTTAACCCTTTAAACTATCAATTTAACTTATTAGAACGATGTCCAATATCCCGATTTCTACTGTTAAATATATTCAAATACATGTAATAAAATGAAATAACGAATTAACATCATTACCTAGATGATTTGGAGTGAAAATTCTATTTTTTTCCTGCTCCTTTTCCATTCCTTTCTCTTTTTTTCTGGCGTTCTCGGTGTCCTTTTCTATCTCGTTTCTTGTTTCTGTTTCTGTTGTCATTTCTGTTCTAACTTAAAGCTAAGTGATAAGAATCCCTTAGCCACCGTCTTTTTATTTTCCTTTTTCCTTTCTTTTCTTTTATTTGATCTTTTTCTTTTTTCTTTTTTCTTTTTTATTTTCGTGACAAAAATTAAAACAGAACCTTACGAAACTCAGAATAATCCCAAATTTCTCAAGCAAGTTATACAAAATTTATGTGACGTACTTGCTAAGGCTGATCTCGAATCGGATTCCCAAAACTCAAGATGCGAATTATACGGAAAGAGATCAAATTATTATTTATTTTTAAATTTTAGCGGAAACTATCCGAACGACCTCGAAATTCACTTTCAAAAGTTCACACAGGTCACAAATAATCATACGAACCTAATGATGGTTTCTGATTTTGAATCGGAGCACATTCACCAAAATTGAGCTCAAAAATCTCTTTTTGAGATTTACCGACAACGAATACTGAAACCTTCTTCCGATACCTACCAAACAAAGTCCGATTTAGTTCAGATTTTACAAACATGTCCTAATAGACCTTATGGAGATTTTAAGACGCTAATCGGGGTCTTAACTCTCGAAACGACTGATTGAAGTCATTTCATTCTCCTCCACTTAGACTCTCGTTCGTCCTCAAATGAGCTGAGTCTCGAGCAAAATTCATAGAGATAACAAGAGAACTTGCATGACCTTGATAAACTACTTCATATACATTATTTCATGATTACAGAATCAGAATTACATCATGCACATCGAACTCTTAGAATAAAATATATCTGGATAATATCATAACACCATTGCCCACCTTATTCAGACTAAGCTGACCATTCCTCGATCACGAGAGGAGAGTTCTACATTTTCAGAACAAGGATACATGGAACTTTGGATGGATTAACATGATTCTGCCGGTGAATCACCTCATCGATATACTTTGCGACATAGAACAGGCTGATGAACCTATATACATAGAACACTGGATGGATTAACATGATTCTGTTGATGTATCACCTCATCGATATAATTTGCAATATAGAACATGTCGATGAAACTAAGAGTTAGCTTATGCTTTAGCTACGACTTAGAGATTTAATATTAGCATTTAGTATCAGAGGAAGACTCCTCTACTTAGAGCCTAAACTTATACAGTTAATTTGAATAGAAATAGCCATCCTCGCACAACCTTCTGGACTAAGGAAGACTTAGCTAAAAAAAGAATGCGACTCAGACCTGAGCTACCAAATTATCCTCTCAAGTTGCCAAACAGCTACAACTATCGAGTTCACAACTCCATACCCTTTTCATAAGCACCACTGCCTGATGGATCAACCCAGAGGTCAAATGATGCCTCTCATTACCCTTAGTATCCTTAAAACACAATAACATGATTACCTGACTACCTTGACATGCACTCTGCCTCAACATAGGGAATATCACAAGCGGCTACTAACCGCCCAAGCTCACTAGTGCCAGACGAAGAAGATATGGTAATGAACTGAGTATAGGAATAATTAAAGCTTCAGGAAGCTCATTTTAATTGCTTGGCTACTAGAGCTAGACACTTCTGAGTCAGGATAGCAAAAAAAATATCACAATTAAAGAAGTAGACATTTAATGAGCTTTATGGAACAACATCCATGCCAATTTAACCTTCCAATGAGAAGGAAACTTCGACAATTTACCAGAAAATCCTTTTATACCCGAGACAAGCTCATAGAATAACATGAATCCACAAGCATCTTGGACTAAAGGAAGACACATTGATCGAATATTACTTACTAATCACTTTGTACCAGAAGAAACAATAATTCTGATGGTGATGAATTAGGATCCCATCATCCTACCAACACTAAATTCCGGGGAGAGAGGTAAACTAACTAGACATAATAACAGAAGGTGGCACAACAAGATGCCAAGCAGACAATACCTACACTCACTCCAAAATCTCTAACATTTAAACTAGATAAACTAGTAGGGTATCACAAATGCCAGGAATAACTCATACCAGAAGCTCACCCCTCTACTGCAGCCGATTCTTAATAGAAACATCCAAAGAAATCGTGGAAACTTGATAAGACAAACTATTTCCAGATCGATCGGAAGAATCAAATCTTACTCACATATAAGGGAAGACGAAATACCTGGGTCTACTACATCAGATGCCCCGGTACCTTGCCAGACTGGCAGTTCATAAAACTGTCTCTGCTGCTGAGCTGATCTGCTACTCTGATAATCACTTCTAGAAGAACCACTACCACCATGCTCTCAGCCTCTACAGGATGGTGGCATATCTCTAACCGATTGAGAACTAAATAAAATCCCCTACGAATATGCAGGTTCCTGTTGGCGAGGGAAAAAATAATTGCCTACTTGCCGGAGTAAGGGAAAACTCCTCCAAAGATGACAGGATCACGGCAATGATAACACATTTTCGGTGAAAATAGAAGCTGGACAAATTGTTGTTAGCTAAAGAGAAAATTGAGTCTAATCTTGATGAACTACTGGCGCAGTCTGAGAATCACGCGCCACAAGCTGTGATAACCTGGCAAGTGACTTCCCACAATAATCAGAACTCTTACCTCCAAATGAGGCACCATGGTGCCCACAAGGGCCGCGGGATCTCTTGCTTTCCCTCTCTAACTCTTCCCGCTCTAACTTATGGTATGCCTCATACCTCTAAGCAATACTAACAACAACATCAAATGAAGTCTTGACCTCAATCTCTCGAGCCATCTGGGGCCTCAAGGAAGGAAAAAGGGTCATCAATAAATCTTTGAACCTTCTCGGAAGGCTCATGGACTAGTTTTAGAACATATCCAGCCATCCTAGAGAATTCAATCTCATATTCTGAAATCGACAGGCTACCCTGTCCAATCCACTCAAATTGGCGACTTTTTTCATCTTGCTCGCTGTGAGAAATAATCTTTTCCATGAATCTACGAGAAACCTCGCACCCAGTTAGCTTAGGCAAGTCCTGCCTAGCTGATAAAAGGGTGGTCCATCAATCCAAGATTGGACTCTGAAACTGGAAAGCAGAATAATCAACAGCATACTGCTCGATATGACCAAGAGCTTGAACGATACGCAGATATCATTTTTTTCTTTTAAAATTCACGGGGTTTATCTGATACATGGCCTAAGAATATCGAAAGGTTCAATTGGGTAAGATAATGCAGCCTCCTCAGACACTCGGACCGAACTGTTACCTAGGCTAGCTAACCAGCCAGCCAAAATTACTAGAGGCACAACACTTGCTACTTCAGGAACATAGTTTAGTGGGGAAAAATTAGGAATTGGAACAGGAGCTCCCTGAGACCGAACGTCTGCATCTGCGGCAACTTGATGAGCTGCATAGAGAATAAGAGGTTCTTGCAGTATCTGCGCCGCCAAGATTATCATAAAAGTATCATAGAGAGCCGGGGGAACTACAAAGGCTCTGCTACTCATTGCCCACTGCGAGCTGGCACAACTGGGGCCTCCAAAACTGGATCGTCAGCATGATAAAAAACTTTCGGGGCTTGGGCAACGCTAGGCCTAAGGTAGACTGCTTCATCCTGAACTCCTACCCTAACCTGATTTGTCGCACGAAGGTTCACCATTACTACGAAGGAATTAACAAAAATATTTTTGCATCCCAGACCGACGCACGATTAGAAAATAAGGAAGAGAAACTTCCTAAATGCCATCATAGCCTCTCGTAGATAAGTACAGACGTCTACGTACCCATCAGTGAGACTGTACTAGAAACTGTTTTAGACTGTATATACTCTAAACCGGGCTCTGATTCAAACTGACACCTCCCAGATTTCCGGCTAGGTTGTGCGAGCTCCCGACATCCTCCCCTAGACCCGTTGGACGAACCCTTCTGAATTGAATTCAAAAAAACAAACATAAAATCAACTTTTAGATAAGATTTAGACCTAAAGAGACATGAACATAACTATACATAAGCTGTATGGAAGAAGTTACAACTGATTAGCCAATGTACTAGGTTAAGGGCTATTCAGACAGACATCTAAGAATACAAATGAAATATAAACATCACCTAAAGGTAGAAAAATACAACTGAGATAATAAATATAAAATTTGTGACCATCCTGAACAAAAGCTGGCTCACCCTGACAGCTGAAGTCGTCTTCGCTCCTCAACAACGTGGCGAACTCAATCCTGGAGCGAACATGCCGAAACGAAATAAATAGACAACAAACAAACATAGGGTGAGTTGAAAGGACTCAGTAAGTGGGGCTGGCTAGCCACCTCGAAGAAGCAGATATGCTAGCCAGGGAGAAGAGCTAAGCAAATACAGACCAGAAACGCATACAACTAAAGTATATTAACCAATTAGGGAAACAAGATAGACAGAACATATTGGCATCCCGAACATATCAACAATCAAATATACATGACACTTACACAAAACATCGCATTATAGTCACACAATGCACAACAACTGGTGTAATGAAATAGAATGAATGCAATATAATTTAGTGGGGTCATATGTGCCCGTAATCCCGTCCCGAAGCGGAATACTCCTGCATTCGAGGGGAATACAATCTGACACGACCCGAATTCTCGGTTAGGCCGTGCGGGCACCCGACCACCTCCCCTAAACCTGTCGGGCGAACCCTGTTGACTGAATCGATAAAAACGGCACACAATTACCTTGAAAATGAAATTAAACATGACCTTAACAACATCAAATAACTCTCAAGGATAGACATATATACAAACTGTCTGGACAAAACAACTAACTACCCAGAATACACAAGTTTAAAGGTTTCCAGATCAGACATCTAAGAAGCCCAAAAGATATACACATCTCCCGAAGGGAGCAAAAGTAAGGAGAACTGTAATATCTGAAGTGGGTGGCCGCAATGAACAGGATGGCTCACCGTAGACAGCTGAGAACGTACTACTCCTCAATCACGGCGCGACTGGCTGGGTCCTGGAGCAGAATCTGCCGAACGAAAAGAAAACACAAGGACAAATAGGGGGGTGAGTCATGAGGACTCAATAAGTGTGAACAAACTAGCAACCTCGAAAAATAGATACACTAGTAAGGGAAACGGAACCAGACAACAATCAACAAATAAGCAGTACACATATAAGCAGAACAGTAGTCATGTACAGAAAATCTACATAATAGTATGGAATGAAATGGAATGAGATGAAATGAAATGATATGAAATGAGATGAAATGAAATGAAATGAAATGGGTCACATGTGCCAAATGAATGGAGCGGAATCCTCCTGCTCCGAGGGCGGAATCCTCCTACCCTCAATATGATGCGATGGAGCGGAATCCTCCTGCTCCGAGGGCGGAATCCTCCTACCCTCAATATGATGCAATGGAGCGGAATCCTCCTGCTCCGAGGGCGGAATCCTCCTACCCTCAATATGATGCAATGATAACCCTTCACCGGTGCGGGACTCTCATCGACAGCCGGGAAGTATATGTCAACTCATAGCCAGGGTACAATGCTCAGATTCCCAATGCAATACCAACAACATGACATAACATATAATATAGAATGTAAATCCAAAGCTAAGGCGTAATGAGTACGCCTATCGGCAGCTACACACGTAAGGAACACGTGGTAGAAAATCCACGAGGCCAGGTGCCTCCAAAGAAATGGATATAAACACTTACCGTATTTCAAAGCTGTCCTGTTACTCAACCACTGCTTTTTCCTTTGTATTAGTTGCCAAACGATCTCTTTCTATTCAATAAGCAGAAAAATTATATCAAATAAAGCTAAAGGCTTCATTCCTTATGTTTTAGGGTAATCCAGTTAGGAACCTGATACCCTATTCGCATACGCAATACACAGGCCAGGCCTATATACAGGGTTCAAAGTTCCATAACCAAACCCTAAATAAATTACATTTATATGTTGCCCATAACTCACTGAGTATGAATACATAATCATTTTCATCATCGGGGTCCAATTGACCCTTTAAACTATCAATTTACGCCATTAGGGCGATGTCTAATATCCTTATTTTTACCGTAAAAATATATTCAAACACACGTAATAAGCTAAGATAATGAGTTAGCATCATTACCTGAAGATTTGGGGTAGAAATTCCACTATTTTTCTACTCCGTTTTCCCTTTTTTCCTCCATCTTTTCTAATTTTTCCTTCTCTGTGCGTTTTGAAATGTTTCTGATGTACATGCCGAATTCAATCTGCTAGGGGATTAAATCCCCTAGGCCACCGACCTTTTCCCATTTTTTTCCTTTAACTTTTTTTTTTTTTTTTTTTTTATAAATTCGCTACGACGATTAAAATTAAAATGGAACCCTAGAGAAGTCAAAATGATCCCAACTTTTTCAAGTAAGCTATACAAAATATATGTAACATACCCGCGAAGACGGATCTCAAATCCGACTCCCGAAACTCAAGATGCGAATTTAAAGGAAAAAGGTCAAATTATTTAACTTTCGGTATTTTTGCGGAACTAGCCGAACAATATCGGAATTCACTTTCGAAAGTTTACAAAAATCACAAATAATCATATGAACCTAACGACGCTTTCGGATTTCGAATCGGAGCTCATTCGGCATAAACCGAACTCGAAAATCTCTTTTTAATATTTATCGCCAATAAAAACTGAAACCTTCTTCCGATGCCTACCAAACGAGGTCTGATTTAGCTCAAATTTTACAGACAGGTCCTAATAGACCTTACGAATATTTTAAAATTATCGACACGCCAATCGGAGTTCTAACTTTCGAAACGACTGACCGAGGTCGTTTCATTCTCCTCCACTTAAACTCTCGTTCGTCCTCGAACGAGCAAGAGTCTAAAATATATTTCACGCCTCTGATGAGAATGCTTACACGAATTTTCAATGACATTTATTATGAAACCAAAATCATATACAATGATTGAACTTTTAGGCTTTAAAGATCAAGTTCGAACCTGAATCGTCGAAGAGGTAAGGATACCTCTCATGCATACTGGACTCAAGCTCCCAAGTATCCTCCTCATTTGGACGATTATTCCATCGCACTCGAACCATCGGAATCTGCTTCGAACGAAGCTTCCGGATATCACGCGCTACTATAGCAACTGGGAACTCCTCGTAAGCCAGATTCACATCTAGCTGAGCAGGGTCTAATTCGATCACTTCGGAAGGATCTCGGATACACTTCCGAAGCATCGACACATGGAAAACTGGGTGAACTGGCATAGAAGCTGGCAAGTCGAGCCGATAAGCTACCTTACCAATACGCTTCTCGATACGGAAAGGGCCAATGAACCTGGGACTAAGCTTTCCTTTCCTACCAAACCTCTTTACACCTCGCATCGGTGACACTTTCAAAAATACCATGTCCCCGACCTCGAACTCTAACTCTCGGCTCCTCCGGTTCGAATATGAAATCTGCCTACTCTGGGCAGTCCGTAAACGATCCTGAATAACACGAACAACCTCAAGAGTCTGACGAACCATATCTGAACTCATCACCTCGACATCTCGAGACTCAAACCAGCCAATAGGAGAACGACATCGACGACCGTATAAGGCCTCAAATGGAGCCATCTGTATAGAAGACTGGTAGCTATTATTATAAGAGAACTCTGCTAATGCCAAATGATCATCCCAATAACCCCCGAAGTCGAGTGCACAAGCTCTCAACATGTCCTCCAGAACTTGAATAACCCGCTCGGACTGACCGTCAGTCTGAGGATGGAATGCTGTGCTAAGCTGCACCTGGGTCCCCAACTCTCTCTGAAAAGACTGCCAGAACTGAGAAGTAAACTGGGAACCACGATCTGAGATAATGGATACAGGAGTACCATGCAGCCTAACCACTTGCTCAATGAAAATCCGTGCCAGTCTCTGAGCTGAATCAGTTGTCTTTACAGGGATAAAGTGAGCTGATTTAGTCAGTCGGTCGACAATGACCCAGATTGAATCATGGCGCCGCAGGGTCTTTGGCAGACCAACTATAAAATCCATCGTGATGTGCTCCCACTTCCACTCGGGAATGGGCAATGCCTGAGCTAACCCTGCTGGTCTCCGGTGCTCGAACTTAACCTGCTGACAGTTCAAGCAACGAGATACATAATCAAATACATCTTTCTTCATCCCCTTCCACCAGTATAGCTCTCGGAGGTCCTGATACATTTTTGTAATACCAGGATGAATGGAATAACGTGAGCTATGAGCTTCACTGAGCACTGACTGCCTCAAATCCCCAACATCAGGAACACAGAGTCGACCATTAAACCGAAGAATTCCATCTGAATCAAGCTCGAAGGAGGGAACTCCTCCACTTAGGACACGACCACGCAACTCCTGCAGATGAGGATCCTCGAACTGTCTTCCCTTAATCTGATTGACCAAGGAAGACTGAGCTGCAATACAGGCTAAGACTCTACTGGAGTCTGGAAGAAGAAATCTCACGCCAAAGTCGCCAAGGGACTGCAATTCTCGGGCCAATGGTCTCATGTCAGCATAAAGAAAAGCCATGCTGCCCATGGACTTCCTGCTCAAAGCATCTGCTACCACGTTCGCCTTCCCAGGATGATAATGAATAGTGAGATCATAATCTTTAATCAATTCAAGCCATCTCCGCTGTCGGCCGTTAAGATCTTTCTGAGAGAGAAGATATTGCAGACTCTTATGATCTGTATACACCTCACACGGCTCGCCATAAAGGTAATGCCTCCATATCTTCAAAGCAAAAACCACAGCTGCCAATTCTAAATCGTGAGTCGGATAATTCTTTTCATTCGGCTTCAACTGTCTAGAAGCATAAGCAATTACCTTCCCGTGCTGCATAAGAACACAACCAAGGCCCACACGAGATGCATCACAATAAACTACAAATCCACCGGTACCCGAAGGAAGGGATAACACTGGAGCTGAAGTCAATAAGGCCTTAAGCTTCTGGAAGCTGGCCTCACACTCATCGGACCATCGAAACTGAACCGCCTTCTGCGTCAGGCGAGTCAGGGGAGCTGCAATAGTAGAGAACTTTTCCACAAACCTCCGATAATAACCTGCCAATCCAAGAAAGCTGCGAATCTCCGTCGGAGTGGTAGGACGAGGCCATTTCTGCACTGCTTCAATCTTCTTCGGATCAACCTTGATACCTTCACTAGATACTACGTGACCCAAAAATGCTACAGAATCAAGCCAAAACTCACATTTCGAGAACTTGGCATACAACTTACGATCACGGAGGGTCTGAAGAACCACCCTCAGATGATAATCATGCTCCTCACGGCTACGAGAATAAATAAGAATATCATCAATGAAGATAATGACAAAGAAATCAAGGAATGGCTTAAACACCCGGTTCATGAGATCCATAAAGGCTGCAGGGGCATTAGTCAGCCCAAAAGACATAACTAGGAACTCATAATGGCCGTAACGAGTCCTAAAAGCAGACTTTGAGATATCTGACTCACGAATCTTTAGCTGATGATAACCAGATCGCAGATCGATCTTCGAAAAGAACTTGGCACCCTGCAACTGATCAAACAAATCATCAATGCGAGGCAAAGGATACTTATTCTTGATGGTGACCTTATTTAGCTGACGATAATCAATACACATCCGCATAGTCCCATCTTTCTTTTTCACAAATAGAACAGGAGCACCCCACGGAGAAATACTCGGCCTGATGAACCCCTTATCAAGCAAATCTTGCAACTGCTCTTTCAGCTCCTTTAACTCTGATGGAGCCATGCGATAAGGAGGGATAGAAATAGGCTGAGTCCCTGGCACAATATCAATTCCAAACTCGATCTCTCGATCAGGAGGAAGTCCTGGCAAATCATCTGGAAACACATCAGGGAACTCCCTAACGACAGGAATAGAATCAAGAGATGGAATCTCCACAGTGGTATCTCGAACCATGGCAAGATACGCTAAACATCCTTTATCCATCATCCGTTTTGCCTTCAGGAAAGAAATAACATGCCCCCTGGGTGGCAAATAAGAACCCTGCCACACCACTGGTGCTGAACAAGGAAGAGACAACTGAAGAGACTTGGCATGACAATCTAATGTGGCATGACACGACGCCAGCCAATCCATGCCAATAATAACATCAAAATCAACCATATCTAGGATTAGAAGATCTACTAGTGTCTCACAACCCCCAAAAGATATGGTACAAGCTGGATAAACTCGATCCACGATGATAATGTCTCCAATAGGAGTAGAAACACAGAATGGATCACGAAGACACATATAATCAACATGGAAACCCGAAGCAAAATAAGGAGATACATATGAATATGTAGATCCTGGATCCACCAAAGAATATGCATCTCGACCACAAACAGATAAAATACCTGTAACAACAGCTGGGGATGCCTCGGCATCCTGCCTGGCCGGCAGTGCATATAGCTGTCTCTGCGGCTGAGCTGAGCCGCTACCCTGACGACCACCTCTGGAGGGACCACTAGGACCACGTCCACGACCTCTACCGGGTGGTGGTGCACCTCTAGCTGGCTGAGACCCTGGAGGGGCACCCTGAGGCTGCTGCTGCATAGGCGCTGGAAGGCGAGGGAAAGGGCGGCTACTACCCTGCTGAAGAAGATAAGGGCAATCCTTCTTATGATGCCCTAGATCCTGACAGATAAAGCACCCTGGAGAAAATCTACGCTGATCAAACTGAGACTGATCTCGCGGGCGAAACCCAAACTGACCCTGAGAAGAAGTAGGCTCGTTCTGAGAACTACGCGCTGGAAACTGAGCTGGTCTGACAGTAGGCCTACTCTGCTGCTGATAACTCCTACCTCCATACGAGGTACTAGAATGCCCTGGACCACGAGATCTCTTGCTCTCCCGCTCTGACTCCTCTATCTCCAATCTATGATAGGCCTCATACCTCCTGGCAATATCAACAGCGACATCAAATAGGGTACCAGCCTCAATCTCACGAGCCATCTGGGACCGCAAATGAGGAGAAAGCCCATCAATAAAACGTCTGACCCTCTCAGAGGGCTCCTGCACAAGATCTGGAGCATAGCTGGACATCTCTGAAAATAAAAGCTCGTACTCCGTGACTGACAGGTTGCCCTGTCCAATCCTCTCAAACTGTCTCCTCTTCTCATCCTGCTGACTGCGAGGGAAAAACTTCTCCATGAATCGATGAGAGAACTCACTCCATGTCAGCTTAGGTAAGCCCTGTCTAGCTGATCGGAGTGTGGTCCACCAAGCTAAAGCTGGACCCTCAAGCTGGAAAGCAGTATAATCAGCTCCATACTGCTCAAGATATCCAAGGGCCTCTAAGATACGCTGACATTGATCAAGAAACTCACGAGGCTTAAGCTTATCTGATTTCTGACCAGAGAACTTCGGAGGATTAAGTCGGGTAAAATAGTGCAACCTTGCCGGATCATCAATTTGACCTGCTACCTGGACTGGCTGACTAGCCTGAACAACCGGAGGTACAACACCCGCTACCTCTGGAACATAACCACCTGGAACATGAACTGCTGGGGCTACCTGTGGAGCTGGAATGGGGGCTTCCTGAACCTGAGAACCAATATCTACCGCTGCCTGAGGAATAGGAGCATCTACGACAGTCTGAGGAATAGGAGCATCCACAGCAGCCTGAGTAATATGAGCATCTACGGCAGCCTGAGGAATAGGAGGTCCCTGGGGCATCTGTGTCGCTAAGAATCTCATAAAAGCGTCATGAAGTGCGGGGGGAACGAATAAGCCCTGCTCCCCCTGCCCGGCAAAAGCTGGCACTACTGGAACCTCTGCAAAAGGATTAACACGATCCACCATCCTCGCGGCCTGGGCAACTCTACCTCTGCCTCGACCACGACCTCTACCGCGGCCAACACCGCGACCTGTCGGAGCAGCAGGCATAGGGGTGACCGCTGGCTCCTCCGCTTCTCGCCGAACATTCGCGCGCGTTCTCACCATACTGCGGAAAATTAAAAATATTTAACTTCAGATAAGAAGACTCACGCACGACAGGGAAAAAAGAAGGGAAACTGCCTAAATGCCATCATAGCCTCTCGTAGATAGGTACGGACGTCTCCGCCCGATCAGCGAGACTCTATTAGACACTGTCATGATCTGGAAAGACTCTAAACCTCGCTCTGATACCAACTGACACGACCCGAATTCTCGGTTAGGCCGTGCGGGCACCCGACCACCTCCCCTAAACCTGTCGGGCGAACCCTGTTGACTGAATCGATAAAAACGGCACACAATTACCTTGAAAATGAAATTAAACATGACCTTAACAACATCAAATAACTCTCAAGGATAGACATATATACAAACTGTCTGGACAAAACAACTAACTACCCAGAATACACAAGTTTAAAGGTTTCCAGATCAGACATCTAAGAAGCCCAAAAGATATACACATCTCCCGAAGGGAGCAAAAGTAAGGAGAACTGTAATATCTGAAGTGGGTGGCCGCAATGAACAGGATGGCTCACCGTAGACAGCTGAGAACGTACTACTCCTCAATCACGGCGCGACTGGCTGGGTCCTGGAGCAGAATCTGCCGAACGAAAAGAAAACACAAGGACAAATAGGGGGGTGAGTCATGAGGACTCAATAAGTGTGAACAAACTAGCAACCTCGAAAAATAGATACACTAGTAAGGGAAACGGAACCAGACAACAATCAACAAATAAGCAGTACACATATAAGCAGAACAGTAGTCATGTACAGAAAATCTACATAATAGTATGGAATGAAATGGAATGAGATGAAATGAAATGATATGAAATGAGATGAAATGAAATGAAATGAAATGGGTCACATGTGCCAAATGAATGGAGCGGAATCCTCCTGCTCCGAGGGCGGAATCCTCCTACCCTCAATATGATGCGATGGAGCGGAATCCTCCTGCTCCGAGGGCGGAATCCTCCTACCCTCAATATGATGCAATGGAGCGGAATCCTCCTGCTCCGAGGGCGGAATCCTCCTACCCTCAATATGATGCAATGATAACCCTTCACCGGTGCGGGACTCTCATCGACAGCCGGGAAGTATATGTCAACTCATAGCCAGGGTACAATGCTCAGATTCCCAATGCAATACCAACAACATGACATAACATATAATATAGAATGTAAATCCAAAGCTAAGGCGTAATGAGTACGCCTATCGGCAGCTACACACGTAAGGAACACGTGGTAGAAAATCCACGAGGCCAGGTGCCTCCAAAGAAATGGATATAAACACTTACCGTATTTCAAAGCTGTCCTGTTACTCAACCACTGCTTTTTCCTTTGTATTAGTTGCCAAACGATCTCTTTCTATTCAATAAGCAGAAAAATTATATCAAATAAAGCTAAAGGCTTCATTCCTTATGTTTTAGGGTAATCCAGTTAGGAACCTGATACCCTATTCGCATACGCAATACACAGGCCAGGCCTATATACAGGGTTCAAAGTTCCATAACCAAACCCTAAATAAATTACATTTATATGTTGCCCATAACTCACTGAGTATGAATACATAATCATTTTCATCATCGAGGTCCAATTGACCCTTTAAACTATCAATTTACGCCATTAGGGCGATGTCTAATATCCTTATTTTTACCGTAAAAATATATTCAAACACACGTAATAAGCTAAGATAATGAGTTAGCATCATTACCTGAAGATTTGGGGTAGAAATTCCACTATTTTTCTACTCCGTTTTCCCTTTTTTCCTCCATCTTTTCTAATTTTTCCTTCTCTGTGCGTTTTGAAATGTTTCTGATGTACATGCCGAATTCAATCTGCTAGGGGATTAAATCCCCTAGGCCACCGACCTTTTCCCATTTTTTTCCTTTAACTTTTTTTTTTTTTTTTTTTTTATAAATTCGCTACGACGATTAAAATTAAAATGGAACCCTAGAGAAGTCAAAATGATCCCAACTTTTTCAAGTAAGCTATACAAAATATATGTAACATACCCGCGAAGACGGATCTCAAATCCGACTCCCGAAACTCAAGATGCGAATTTAAAGGAAAAAGGTCAAATTATTTAACTTTCGGTATTTTTGCGGAACTAGCCGAACAATATCGGAATTCACTTTCGAAAGTTTACAAAAATCACAAATAATCATATGAACCTAACGGCGCTTTCGGATTTCGAATCGGAGCTCATTCGGCATAAACCGAACTCGAAAATCTCTTTTTAATATTTATCGCCAATAAAAACTGAAACCTTCTTCCGATGCCTACCAAACGAGGTCTGATTTAGCTCAAATTTTACAGACAGGTCCTAATAGACCTTACGAATATTTTAAAATTATCGACACGCCAATCGGAGTTCTAATTTTCGAAACGACTGACCGAGGTCGTTTCACAATCTTAACCAAGAAGAGCGGAATACTCCTACTTTTGGGGCGGAATACTCCAGAACCCGATATAATATAAAGCTAAGGTGGATTACTCATGCACTCAGTATCTGACATAAGAGAGGAATACTCATACACTCAGTATCTGGGGCGAAATTCTCCTGCACCCAAGATAATATAAAGCTGAGGCGGAATACTCCTGCACTCAGTATCTGACATAAGAGCGGAATACTCCTGCTCCTGGGGCGGAATACTCCTACACCCGAGATAATATAAAGCTGAAACAGAATACTCCTGCACTCAGTATCTGACATAAGAGCGGAATACTCCTGCTCCTGGGGCGAAATACTCCTACACCCGAGATAATATAAAGCTGAAGCAGAATACTCCTGCACTCAGTATCTGACATAAGAGCGGAATACTCCTTCTCCTGGGGCGGAATACTCCTGCACTCAGTATCTGACATAGCAGCCCATAACCAGAAAATATAATACATATGAATGCGGTATGATGCAATAATAACCCTTCACCGGCGCGAGACTCTCATCGACCACCGGGAAGTACATGTCAAACTCTCAGCCATAGTACAATGCTTCTTTGCCCAATACAATACCAACAACAAGGAGATACATATAATATATAGTGTATATTCAAAACTAAGGCGTTATAAGTACGCCTATCGGCAGCTACACACGTAAGGAACACGTGGTAGAATATCCACAAGGCCAAAGGCTACAAAAGAAATGGATATAATCACTTACCTTGTTCCAAAGTTAATACTGCTACTCAACAACCGCTTTGTCCTTTGGATTCATTGCTAAACGGTCTCACAGTGTTCAATAAGCATAAAAATATATCTCATAAGGCTAAAGCCTTCATTCCTTATATCTTAGAACAATCCAGTAAGGAACTTAACACCCGATTCGCATAAGCAATACGCAGTCCAGTCCTATGTACATGGTTTAAAATCACATAACCAAACTCTTAATAAATTATATTTATAGGTTTCCCATAACTACCTGAATTCAAATATATAATCAATTTTATTATCGGGGTCCAATTAACCCTATAAACTATCAATTTAACTTATTAGAACGATATCTAATATCCCGATTTCTACCGTTAAAATATATTCAAACACATATAATCAAATGAAATAATAAATTAACATCATTATCTAAATAATTCGGGGTGAAAATTTTATTTTTTTCCTGCTCCTTTTCTTTTCCTTTCTTTTTTTTTCTGGCATTCTCGGCGTCTCTCGTTTCTGTTCTAACTTAAAGCTAAGGGATAAGAATCCCTTAACCACCTCATATTCTTTTCCTTTTTCCTTTCTTTTCTTTTATTTTATCTTTTCCTTTTTCCTTTTTTATTTTCTGACAAAAATTAAAAAGAACCTTACGAAACTCAGAATAATCCCAAATTTCTCAAATAATTTTAAAAAAAAATTATGTGACTTACTCGCTAAAGCGGATATCGAGTCGGATTCCCGAAACTCAAGATGCGAATTAAACGGAAAGAGATCAAATTATTAATTATTTTCGAATTTTAGCGGAAACTTTCCGAACGACCTTGAAATTCACTTCTGACAGTTCATATAGGTCACAAATAATCATACGAATCTAACGACGCTTTAGGATTTCGAATCGGAGCTCATTCGCCAAAATGGAGCTCGAAACCTCTTTATAAGATTTACCGACAACGAATACTGAAACTTCTTCCGGTACTTATCAAACGAAATCTGATTTAGTTCAAATTTTACAGACATGTCTTAATGGATCTTACGGAGATTTTATGACTGTCGGCATGCTAATCGGGGTCTTAACTCTCGAAATGACCGACCGAGGTCGTTTCAATTACACTACGCAAATAGGGTAAAAACGAAATTTTTTGTAATATACACACTATTGAACCCCCTTAGTACAATGAAAATTGCTAGTAAAGTGCTGAAGGGGGTTCAAAAATTACTTTAGATCACGAGGACATTCTAATATTTTTTGAACCCACTTCCGTTAATTTTTGGGTCCACTCTCTGGCGGTCGATGGTGGTGACGGCGGCCAACAGGGATCAACAACAATGGGATGGGGACAACAACGACTAAGGTTTATGTGAAAATAGAAGATAAGAAGAAAGAGATAAAACTTTTGAAATTTCTAATTTTGTAGGAGTTCTTGGAGTTTGAATACATTATGTAAAAATAACTTTGCAATATTATGTTAGTGATATGCTATTATTAAATCAGGTACCATATATTGCATATTTTTGTAAATTGTCCATAATTTTAACTAGAGAAATGATTGAAAGTTTTGCCTATGTTACCGGATACATGCTAACCCTATTAACACACGTATCAATAGTTTTGCTAATCAATGCCTTGACATATTAAAAAAAGGGATTTTTACACATATATACAAAAATACACCCCTAATTACACAAAAATAGCAGTATTTTAAAAATTACCAGACTTAACAATATTTTTTAGCACATTTCTTCAATAATCAACATATTTCATTTTTGATAACTATACTTACACCCCACTCTCCAAAAAACCCTAAAACACTTTCTCCCACTTCCTCCCCAAACAAACAGCCGCCACCCCCACCCCACCCAACCCAAATCAGCGCCGTGAAACTCCAGATCAACGCCGTGAAACTCCAAATCAGCGCCGTGAAACCCCCACCTCTCTAACCAGCACCGTGAACTCCCACTCCACCCAATACAAATCAGCCGCCGTGAACTCCCACCCAACCCAAATCATTGATGTGAACTCCCACCGCACCTAACCCAAGTCAGCGCCGTGAAACCCCCACCCAAAATCTGCTACAAAACCCTATACCCTATCCCCACGAGATACGGTATCACTGCTACTCCAACTTTCCGGCAAACAAAAAATTAAGGCGACTGTTGTAGGACTTTGTTTCCGATGTTGACCGCTGCTCCTTTTGTGTCGCTGCTACTGTGTTTTCTCCGGTATCTCATCCATTTTGTGTTGTTGCTACGGGTGATATGAACACAGAATAGTAAATGAACATAGAAGAAGATGCTTAACCCCTGGTGGAGACAATCTCGTGGTGGTGATGCAACGGTTTTTGTGACCAGGAGGCAGTTTTCTGTAGCATTCCGTTGCATTATTTTATTTTCTTTAGTTTCTGTTTCGTTCCCGTTCATGTTTGTTCAGATTTGCTCTGTTTCTATTCATGTTTCTTCAGATTTGTTCTGTTTCTGTTCCTGTTTGTACAGATTTGTTACAGTGGTTTAATAAATTTGAATTCTTATTTTCTATTGCTCACGACTGATGGCGTTGAAACAGTATGATACAGTTTGAAACCTGTTTTAAACATTGAAACAATTGTTGCAACAGTTTGATACATCTGAAACAATGTTGAAACGGTATGATAATGTCTTAAACGACATTGAAACAATCTGAAATAACTGTTGAAACAGTCTGATACGGTTTAAAACGGGAGTTGATACAGTTTAAAACAGTATGATACAGTCTCAAATGGGACTTGATACAGTTTAAAACAGTCTGATACAGTCTGAATCAACATTGAAACACTACGATACGGTCTGAAACAGTCTGAAACGGGAGTTGATACAGTTTAAAATAGTCTGATACAATCTGAAACGGGAGTTGATACAGTTTAAAACAGTTAGATACAATGCTGAAATGAACCGAAATGGTGCAAAAACAGTTAGATCCAGTGCTGCAGAAACAGTTGATACGGTGCAGAAATAGTCGATACGGTGCAGAAACAGTTGATACGGTGAAGAAATAGTTGATACGGTGCAGAAATAGTGAGATTCAACGAGATACATTGAGGATGGATGAGGAAAAGTAAAATTGGGGAAAATGAGAGGAGTAAAAGTTAAATTGGGGGGAAAATTGTGAGAGGAAAAGTGAAATAGGAGGAAATGGGAGGAACAAGAGTGATAGTGGGGGAAATAAAAGGAAGAATGTAAGGGTTTGGTATGTTACGGAAAAATATTGCTATGTTTTTGCTATGTTTGTAATTTTCTTGTGTTTTCCTCTATATAGGGTAATTTTACTAAAATATTGCTATGTTTCGTAATTAAGCTCTAAAACTTGTACTTATGAAAAAAATCCTTAAAAAAAACATAACATGGCACTTTTTGTTTTAGCAGTGATTTGAGCTTTCGAGTCTATGGTTTGCATTCAATCTATTGGCCTGTCATATTACATCATATAAGTTTCTCAATGATAAATAAAGAAAGACATGCCAAAGCAAAAAATTGTACATACAGTTAAACCTGTCTATAACAGCCCTTTATTATAACAACATTTCAGTAGGATAGTCTATTTTTCTCCGGGATTGATTTTTATGTTACATTTTACCTCTTTATAACAGTATTCTTCATATAGCAGCAGTGACGTTCATTATAGCGATACACTCTTTATAAAATTACCTTTCTATAATGGCTATAGTTAAATATTGTGTAACACTATTTGTTAAGAGATATATTATGTATAAAATAAAATAAAACATATTTATGATGATCATTCATAACATAAATATATTGCCTTTTTTTTACATTCACACCATAAAAATTCTTACATAAAACTTGATTATTTTTGTAGTTTCAATTGATTTTAAATACATATGTTTCTTAAATTTTAATTTTTTATTGGTACGGTACAACTAGTTATAGAGTTATTAATAATGTATTAACCTTTTCAATTTTTAATTAATGAAAAACAAAAATATATTGAGATTTTAAATGGGAAGTTTACGAAAATACTCATCAAAATCAAAATATTTACCCACTTCTACCCATAAGTTTCATATTTATAAGTCCTAACCATAAATTATTTACATGTCCTACCCATCTAAACTTGTATACTATTATTTATGCAATATACCTTAAAGGTATGCATCCATATCTAGACTTTTATACTTTATGCAGTATACCTTAAATGTATACACTCATAAGGTATAACAAAGGTATACAGTAATAAATGGGTAGGTGGGTAAATACTTTTAATTTCATGGGTCGTATAATTTTTAATGGGTATGGCTTGTAAATACTTTGAATTTCATTGGTATATAGAGTAAAAACCCCATTTTAAATTTAGCATGTATTTTTTGCGAGCTTTTTGACTATAACGGCTAAATAAGATCTACATGTAATATGAGTATACATGTATAACAACATCTTACTATAGCGGCTATGAAAACAAACGGTGCCCCTACAGAAAGATTTGACTATATAAGTTTTCTTTTCCTAAAAAAAAAAATAACCCACCAAAAACAAAACAATTACACACAAATTTAGCGGTCAGTAAAGAGTATAAAAATTTGAAAATTGGAATTCATAGTCTGTTTGGCCAAGCTCATGGGGAGGTTGAAGTGCTTATTTTTTTCAAAAAGTGCTTATTTTAAAATTTTGGGGGGGTATTTGGCCAAACTTCTAGGAAAAAATAAGTGCTTTTGAGTGGCAGCAGAAGCTGTTTTTCTGTTGTAGGGAAGAAGCTGAAAAAAGTAGCTTCTTGAAAAAGTAAGTGCTTTTAATTATTTGGGACAAGAAAACCTATTTCAGACTTCCATATTTAATTAAATTAATATTATTTTATATCTATTTTCGTAATTTGGTAATTTTTTTAAATATTGGTCAAACACAAATTAATAATAAAAGTACTTCTCTAAAATTTGGCCAAACACAAATTGCTTATCACGCAAAGCACTTTTTAAAAAAACACTTTTAATAAAAAGCACTTCTCAAAATAAGCTGATTTTGGCAACTTGGCCAAACAAGCTCTCAATTCATAGATACTTGTGTTATGAAAAGTAGCTGATGCTTGGTAAAATGAGTTGATTGCCTCTATGGTCACTCAACTTTGGGTGATAGGCCACCATGGTCACTTATCTTTGTTTTGTCTTTCTATGGTCCACTCAACTTTGGGTAATAGGCTGCCATGGTCACTTATCTTTGTTTTATCTTTCTATGGTCACTCAACTTTACCCAGTTAATTTGCATGGTCGTCCAACATAAAACTCTACAAACTTTTGTTAAATATATGCTGACGTGACAACTTTATTTTTTATGCCAATTACAGAAAATGAAAAAACTAAACCAACCCAATTTAGACCCCACCCAGCCCCAAACCGACCCAAGAATTGAATTTAGCAGAACTTTCTTACTGCAAAACAACTTGCTTTTCGTTTTTCTGTTTCTTTTATCTTTACCATATTTCATCCTACAAATTATATGTAACAATTATCGTACCATTACAAAGTGAAAGGAATAAAATAAAGTATCAAACACTACTAGAAAAACGCATTTTAGGGACAGAAGGGTAGAGACGGCTAGCCATCCGTATTTGCGTAGAGATGGCTGCTTTTCCTAAGCTTCTGACAATTTAAAAAGTTTCAAAAGTTAGGGACGACCAGCCCTCCCTATTTTCTTAGATACAACTAGCCGTCCCTAAGCTTCTGACAATTTAAAAAGTTTCAAAAGTTAGGTACGGTCAGCCCTCCCTATTATTTTAGGAAGGGCTAGCCGTCCCTAACATAATCTGTCAAATTTTAAAAATATAAAAGTTAGGGACGGCTACCCCTCCCTATTTTCTTAAAGACAGTTAGCCGTCCCTAACCATTCTGTTAAATTCCACTATATCCACCTACAAAACACACGAGCATATCACACAAAACATCATCTTCTTCCTTACAAAACATCTCTCTCCCGATTTCAAGCATCTCCAAACCCATTTTCTTCCTTCAAACACCTCTAAAACATAAATCAAACGACTCACCTTCTTCATTGGTAAGTTTTTTCCGTCTTTTTTTTTCACATTTTCTCGGTAAAATTTAAACATAAACGTGTTTAATTTTTTTTTAAAAAAAATTTGCAGCCCCTCTGTCAAGATCTATCATGGATATCAACGCCAAAGACTCAATTAATATTGCTCAAGAGTCAATTGAAGACTCAATTAAAATCGTTCAAGATACGATTTAAGATTCAATTGATATGGTACCGGAATCAGACTTAGATAATGATGTTGATTTTCCGGAATTGGATTTGGATGAAAAATTTGAAAAAAGGAAAGAAATCAAAACAAAAAATTTCGGACACAATGATACGTATTTTTCTTCCCTACTATGTTGATTTGCCTGAATCGGACTTGGATGAAGATGTTGATTTGCCGGAGTTGGACTTGGATGAAGATGTTGATTTGCCGGAATTCGAATTGGATGAAAAAGTTGAAGAAAAAAAATAAATCAATACAAAAAATGTTGGACATATTTCTTCCATACCACTATTAATGTCCTTTTGTTAAGACTTTATGTTGCATGTGTCTTTAATTGTTAATTGTGAAACTTTATATTTGGAGTTAGATTTGGCATAAGTGTTATGTGCCTTTATGCTTAGAATTTAAAGTAAATGTATGGAAGATTTAGTAGACTTATTATTAAAATATTTGTGTATTCTAGTTTAATAATCTGTTCGACTAACTGTGTATATGAATCTAAATTGGTTTTTGGCAGGCATGTATCTGTTTTTTTTGACAATTTATTGTGCAGGTTTATCAAAAATAATGACGGCTAGCCCTCTCTAACAAACAAAAATTGTCAACATAGGGACGGGCACCCGTCCCTAATCCCAAAAAAAACAAAAAAACCAGATTTTAGAGTTTAGAGACGGCTAGCTCTCTCTAAACAAAAAATTATATTTCGGATTTCACTGCGTAGGGAGGGCTAGCCGTCGCACGTCTCGGACGGCTGCCCGTCGCTATGTGTCTAGCGTCGAGCGATATACGGACGGACGATGCCGTCGCATAGCCCGTCCGTATAGAACGTTTAGGGACGGCTAGCCGTCCGTATCGTTCGTCCCTAAAATGCATTTTTCTAGTAGTGAAACAAAAAGGGAGCATATATTATCTAGAGCAAAATGAAGACATCAATTCATTGTAAAATTATTTAAATTTTTCAACAGAAAACATAACCATTTTAACCATATAATTAACTTCTTTATAACATATCCTATCAAACTGTTGTCTATGACTTCTTTCTTCCAAGAGAGCATAACCATTTTAACCAGCAAAACGATATGCTATAGTCAATTCATTTAACATCAACTTGAAGCTATTATCATATTTGCTAAATTGATATCAATATCAACTATAAAAAGCATGTATATAAATAAAAGTAGTACTATTTAAAAAACTGTGAAATATCTTTATAATTAATTAAAAATATACGCCACTTAAAAATTCCTGCTTATAAAATGCATGAATACAGCTAACTCGTCCAGGTTAGACGACCAAGTTTACCTCGGATTGGAGCTGAGTGGGGTCTAAAGTGGGTTGGTCCTAAATGATTTTAGTTTTTTTCATTTTCTGTAATTTGCATAAAAAAATTAGTTGCCACGTCAGCATCTACTTAACGGAAGTTTGTAGAGTTTTGTGTTGGATGACCATACGAGTTAACTGGGTAAAGTTGAGTGACCATAGAAAGACAAACAAAGATAAGTAACCATTGTAGTCTATTACCCAAAGTTGAGTGATGCAATCAAGTCTTGGTAAAATAGTTGAAGTAAGAATTGATTAATTAATTTGGACACTACTATGGTAAACAAAGAAAAGGAAAAAATATATATTTACCTTATTTCTTTGTTCACACTAGTTGAAATTGTAAGCTTTTTTTTTACTCCCTCTGTTCCAAAATTCAAAATGGTTGTCATAGTTCGGATTTCGAGAGTCAAACGAGTTCATTTTGACCGTGAATTTAAATATATAATCTTTAAGTTTTTTGTAACGATGTTTATATATTTAGAAACTACATAAAAAGTACTATAAGTCACAATAATTAATAATTTAAAATATTTAAAAGACATATAAAAATATTACGGTCAAAATTAAACTTATTTGACTCTCGAAATCGGATCTATAACAACCATTTTGAAACTGAGGGAGTACTTCTTTCGTGAGTAAAATTTATCTCAGAGATAATATTTTCCAAATCTCATTCATCTCTTCGTTGGAAAAGGGACAGAAACGAGAGGGAAATTCTGCAGAAAGAAGATGTACCATTAGATTCTGTAAAAGTAGGGTCCATTACATCACATCCACTATATTGACTTGTCCCTATTGCTTACCCATTATAACCAATCAAAATTCACCAAAATACCAATCAAAACTCTGCCCTAAACTCTGCTAAAATACGTTGTCCCACACATAAAACACATTCCCCAATAACTCTTCCCCTTTTTTTACTAATTCCAAAAATATTTTATGTCATTAATTTCTATGTCCTTTTTTATTTTTCTCTTACCATATACTCCTACTAGTCTTCATGTCCTAATTTATATAGTATTATTTTCTTTTTAATCTGTTTTTTAAAAAAACTTTTTGTATAATTAAAAACAAATTATTTTTACGCAATGATTTTTGAGATACATAAATTTTTATGATTTATTTTATTCATAAATTTTTATTTTTTAAAACTCGGCAACAAATCAAATATGGCACATAAATTAGAACCGAAGGAGTACCACAGGTATAACTACTTCAAAGTCCCCACAAACTTGTCTTTCCTTGGTTCTACTTCTTCCTTATACTACCCACCCTACTTCAACCACCCCCTAAACTCTCAAAAAAACTCCTCCATATTTTTTCATTAACTATGAAGAAACTTTACAGAAAAGGCACAGTTCATCCAACTTCAGACAATCTTTCTTTTTTACCTGCTGCTATTTTTACTCTTACTGTTGCTTTATCTCAAGAAGATAAACAAGTCTTAGCTTATCTTATTTCTTGTTCTTCCGGCGCCGGCTCCGGCAACTTTTCCGGCAAACAAAGAACTACCCACAAGTCTACAATACCCAACTCAGCTCCTGCAACTTCAACTAGCGGTGGAAAAAATAGCGCCGCCGTGAGCTCTGCCGTGTACGGCGGCGGAGAAGGCCCTGATTCTGCAATTTCCGGCAATCGGAGGACGACCCTCAAGTCAACTACACCCAACTCAGCTAATGACACCTATGGTGGTGGTGCAAAAGGTGGCGCCGCCGTGTGCGGCGGTGCTGACCATGTTCCATCTTTTAACTGCTACTGTTTCAGCTGTTACATGAGTTATTGGATTAAATGGGATTCTTCAGCTAATCGTCAGCTTATTCATGAGATTCTTGATGCTTATGAAGATGGTTTATTACAAAGCAAAAAAGAAAAGAGTAAAAAAGAAAGAAGAAATAGAAACAAAGGCTCTGTTAGTAGTAGTTCTAATGAGCTGAAAAAGTCAACATCCGAGTCAAATTTGAACAAAAACGGGCCGGGTCAGCCCGAACCGGTTGAGGAATTTTCCGGCAGCCGTGACGGTGGCGGCGATGTGGAAGACAAAGAAGAAATAAGTGGTGGTGGTGGAGAAGAGGGATGTGAAAAAGGTTCAGTTAGAAAGTTTGTGAGTTTTCTTGGGGAAAGAATTTGGAGTGTTTGGACCTGAAAATATTTAGGTTGGTTTTTTGCTATCTCCACTTAAACTTGAAATCTCTAATTTTCTTGTTTTTTTATTAATTTTGTTCCTGTTTTGGGGTTTTGTAAAATACCCTTTACTTTCACAATGTAACATATCATATGGGTAGTTTTTGAATGATCAACTTCATTTGTTTCTTCTAATTCTCACAGTTTGTAGAACATGTCTAGTCTCCATTGTGGGTTGCTTATGGAATAGTTTTTTTGATTAAGTTTCAGTCCAAAAAGGAATAAATTTCATCAATTCATTACACTTTTTTAGTGCTCGTAAGTTTTTAATTAACACTTTTCAATTATTTTCCGTGACATTCTTAGATTCATAGAAATGTAATGAACTTATTTAAAAACTACTTCTAGTAGTAATGTTTTATGGAAGAGTAAGTATTTCTTTTCCTTGTTAAACCCCATATTTTGTGTGCTGGAAGTTTTAATCCTCGTGTAAATATGAACAATTTGGTGAAACTTTTTGTCAAAAGATGTGAAATTGTGTAATTTTTGTTTATGACCGAAAGTGGGAAAGGAATTTTAGGTCATCCATGGACGGTTAGAAGTAGTATTGTAGTGGTTTGAGAAAACAAAAGGCAGCCATTCTTGAAAATTTTCTTGGATGTTGAGAAAGTTGGTGGAAACTTTTTATCGGCATGAGAAATTAAGGTGTCGATTTCTGAATATTCAAAACAATTGCCCTTTTATGTTTCCTCCTTTCATTACTTTATCTCATTTGGCTCGAGGAAACAAAGGACGACACTTTTCAAAATCTTGTCATATTGGTAGGAATGACTCAGACACTCACGCAGTCATGTTCGCACACCTGATACTCAAGATATTTATGAGAATTCATATGAAATTGCACGAAATTTAGTCGATAAGGAATTTGTTTCTTTATTTTCTTCGCTTGTATATCAAGTTGTTTTGGCTAGGATAAAGTAAGAGCCCATAATGTCCTCTAATTTTCATATCATGTGTTATGCTTTTATGATCTTCCTCTGAAAGGATATGAGTATGGTTAAATAGAACCATTTAGTGGCATGTAGGGAGTGGGATTGTGCAAAACTCGGGGTAAGTTTTTTTAATGTATACTTTTAACTAAACATACGTCCCTTTTGTAGACAATAGTGCCTAATATTAATGTTGGGTAGGTAATACTAACACTACCAACTCCATTGATTTTCTTCATTCTCCAAGTACGTTTGACGTGATCAATGAGAAAAATAAATCCAAATAGGACTATTTGCGTATTGGGAGAGAGTCCATTAAAGTTATGGTGATGACATGATCATCTACTATTATTGTCTTGTATTGTTATTTTCAAATAACAATTAAAATGTTAGTAGAAAATGATAATTGACATTTTGGTATTATTATCATGGAGTTCTATATTTAGGGACATTGAAGAAAGAAAATTCTAGCTCGTGAGAAGCTACGTGAGCTAAGTGAGCAAGATAAGTGTTTGTTTTAACTTTTATATATGGTTCATAACTTAGAAGGCATTTGACCATACATATCAATAGGAATTCGGAAAAAAGTTTTTAAAGTGGAGTAGAAAAATTGTATTTGGACATGCATTTTACTTGAAAAGAGTCGAAATTTTTGTGAATCCAAAAATATTTTCTTAAAAAAGAAACTTGAAAAATTAGTCAAAACCAGTTTTTGATTTCTCAAAAATCAATCTTCAATAAAAGTTGCAAACTTCCAAAATTTGACGGCCAAACCAATTTTTTTTAAACTTTTTTTTTTGGTGAATAATTTTTATAGCCAAATGGCCTCTTAGCTTTCATCCCCACTTAGAGTACCTACATTAATTTTCTTTTATTACTTGAAGAAACAATCCCCCTAAATGAAGCATTACTATTATCATATCGGGTATAGCTTTTTATGCAAAAGTGAAGGTTTTATATCCACGTCTAATTTGTTAGGTGATCTCTTCTTATTTGGAAGCCTAGACAATTAAAGTTATCCTATACTAATATTGGTATGAGGTAATAAGTAGGTGCATAGTTAATTAGTTGAAGTGCATACAAATTTACCATTCTTAGAACAACTCTAAAATTTTTCAAAGCACATTTGACCCGTCAGACTTCTATTAAGAATCAATTTTTGCCGAACTTAGCATGCCTCCCAAAATAATAAATCGTCACCACATTTAGCACGAGCAACTGACCCGATCATAAATCATTAGACCATAGTATTAGAATTTTTTATTGATATACGGGAGGAATACTGAGTTGTCTAATTCATGGCCAATTTGATCACGGAATGTCTTAGCACAGGTAATTTTCCTTGAAATAATCAAGAATTTCTTGTGAGATTCAATTAACATAGAGAATCTTATTAGTTGAAACCTATTTGAAAGTTGACTAGTAGAATAGTTTTTCCCCCTTGACCAAGTGAAAGATAAGCGAAATGAGAAAAAGTAAGAGAATCTTTATGGAGAAAAAACATGTTGGCCTAAAAGAAAAATGGATTTGACTATTAAAGTTTTTCTTTTTTGAAGTTTACTAAGTGAAATAGGATTTTTTTTCCTTTGAAAATGCTTCAAAAATCTTTTTCCCCGAATATAGGCCTTTCTGTTACGTGTGTCTGTGAGAGAGTGGTGAATAAAAGGTATTAGGACACTATCAAGGTTGTGGTGAAATGAATAAAATTCTCCCTCCTTAATTAGAGTTTTAAATTTGAGCTTCTTGATCTATGGTGAATAGCATTTCCTCTTGAGTGCCGTAGATGACACAATTACGTAGTTTGGCCAGTGAACCTCAAATAGTTGTGTAGTCTGACTTTTATATAACAATTATTTTCTATAACAACACTTTATTATAATAATTAAGATCATTTCAAACCTATTATTCGTATTAGGTTATATTATATGCTTTCTATTACATGCTATATCAACTTAAATAAGTATGAATAAATATCGCCATTAATTATAAAGAAATCTAACTCTAAGAAAAAGGAAAAAAGAAAAAGAAAAGAACAGCATAAGGAGGTCGGCAAAGTATGCTTCGATTAAAGCTAAAATAAGAGGCACTAAAGACTTGAGTCCAAAATTCCCTTTTAGTTATTCTTCCTTTTTAGTAAGTCTTTGCCTAATGGAATTTGTTCTTTCCATAATTTAGCACTCTGCTTCTTTAACACATATATTAATTAAACTCCAAGCAAGCTTTCCTTTTTAATTGTGCCTACCTTATAGTGGTAAATTTTTTGAATTCAGGAACTAGAAAGTTTCAAAAGAAAAATTTGAATGTTGGGAAATCAGAATCATGTTTGTTCAAATGCAACTCTTTTGAACATTATATTTATAGCTACTTATCACTTAAATATATATGTTCTTGATGTGACTGCTCAAACAAGTTTTTTCTTCATTTTTTGATGGATGCTGCCCATTGGATTATCTTTTACCATTACCAAACCTGGCGCTTAGCTTTAAAATCTCAATGTACTTGTTTCAAAAATTAACTTTTCTTTCACTAGAATTTAAAATTTTGTATAAGGACGTATTGCATGTTACTAAAATATAGCCGCCTTAGTGTTTCTAGTTATTGAACACTTAAAAAACATATACTGTATTATAAAAGTCCCGTTTCTCTCAACCTATAAGATTGTCATACGGAGTATTAGTTATTACCAGACAATTTCAACGTTGTCAAGAGGCTTTTTCCTTAACTCCACCATATAGAAACCTCTGGTTACATATGCAATGATCTAATAGTTTTGTAGTATATATTATCGTCTATGGATCTATCGGGAGTTTATAACTCGGAAATTTGATGTGAAGTCAAACATTGTAAGAAATTATAGAATATTGTTATATGAATGGTTAATATGAGATTATGGTGATGTAATGTTAATATCTTATGATTAATCATTGTTTTCCCCACAAGCGATCAAGGGGAAGGCTCTTATCTGTGGTTGGTTAAATGATAAACTTATTAAAAAGAATGACACAAAACAAATGTTAATTATTTGGTTTAAACATTGTTTATAAAAAAATTCACCATTTAAGTGAAATAAAAAATTACTCACCCAATCCTCTGATATACGTATTACTCCGATATATGTTTTCAGGTTCCCTCACATATTATTTTTCGGGCACGATTAATCCGTATTCGTACCACGTAGGGTCATTATAGAGCGTTGCTTACTGAAAACTTCCCAATTTTGAAAATTGAATTCGAGACATTTAATTTGATAGAGGATGGAGGAATTACTTCTATTCCACCACATCCTTTTAACAATATACTATTATATAAATCCACATGATTAAATGTTACATTCTGAGTATAATCATATTATTATCTCATCATATTCCAAAAATATCCATAAACTTTACGTGAAATTTCTAATCGGCCAGTCCTGTATTTGTCACTGATTGTAAATACAGGCCATGCGTCACCATGAAAAAAAGGGAAAAGAAAAAAAAGATAATTATTGGTAGAACTTAGAAAATGCATGTAATTATGTTAAACACTTTTCATTTTAAACTTGCAACGTAGGATTGGGGTGATTTGAGAATAACATAATGGGGTCTTAAAAAGGGAACTTCGTTTCATATATATGCTACAAATTCCAAGTCAGAATCCAACTTTTGGGTTTTGAAACTTTGTCACCGTAATCGCTTAACAAGATCTTATCTTATATCGCGTCAAGCCAGGGAAAAAACAGATAAATAAATGTTACACATGCAACATCCACTGCATGGATGGAAGGGCCATATCAATTAAATTAGTATATCAATGTGGGAAGCATATATTATAACCAAAACAACAAAAGCAACCTCATTCTCCAAGCACTTTGGTTGTTGTAGTATTGCATTATTCAATAGGAAATTTAAACATTAAATCACAAGCTCTACACGTATTATTTACTACTCCGAGTATATATGGTAGTGATCATATGTTCATTTTATATGTTAAAACATGTAAAGTTGATCCGCAAAGCGTTAATTTTCTCACGCAACAATATGTAATAAAAAAAGAGTTTAAGTGCAATATAAGTGTAATGTTAGTTATACAATCAGGTTACATAAAAGACGTATGCAACTTTGTCTGATAAATATATTGATTGAGCGCCTGAAAAATTGTAGTAGTAACTTATTTGATATATAATAGGTTAAAGTGATAAACACAAACTATAAAAGAAATGGTTGGAATTTGAATTGGTCAAAGGCATTTTAGTAGGAGTGAATCACATTGGCAGAGATGAAAGTGCAAATCAAGTTCTTCAAATAGTGACAAGACAAGACTCTAGTTGATCAACTAACATTTTGGGATTTTGTTTGCCATCTTTGAATTCATTATGATTACCATTGATAGCTTTTGTCCAAAATCTGCTTGACGTATTTGACGGGTTTATTCTTTTCCTTTTTCTTGTTTTCTTCTGGAATTAGAAATTTCAATAAGTAAACACAAATCCTAAGGCATGACATATCATAACACTACTCTTACGAATTAGAGATGTCAAAATTAATATTCATAGACCCAGTTTTATTGTCTATATAGAACAGAAAAAAAAAATGCAAATCAAAGGCACGCGACAATCCAGATGGAAAAGGATAAACACTGAGGGAAATTCCTATGCAAAAATTTGCTGAGCAGAAGGTAAACATTTGGAACAATTTAAATGAATTATTTCCAAGCTCTAAGTCGTTAGTCTTTTTATGACCAAATAAGTGAAATAACTAAAGTTCAAAGGTAGAATCATCTGGTTCTCGTAATAAATTCGAACATCGATTTTTTAAAATAATATAATTTAAAATCCAAAATTTTAAAATAGAGGTTACATACCGAGACAATCAGAGATGGATCGAGACCCGTAATGAATCCATCTCTTAAAATTCTAGATCCGTGGAGTTGTCTAATTCTTTGGCTCATGGAGAGCTCTTTGGAAACTATATTCCCAAGCTGGATTATTGATGAGGCTGTCCAGTCCTTTGGACATAATGATGTCGTTAAGAAGTACTCTCCCATTTCAAAAAGAATAAACCTATTTTCTTTTTAGTCTGTTTAAAAAAAATGATCTATTTCTAAATTTGGAAAGAAATTTTCACTTTTACTCATCCCTAGATGATTTGTAGCCACACAGATAGTATCTATTACTGTAATTGTTGTTTTGGTGGCGAAGAAGTAAAATTCATAACGAAGTCCTTGTTAAATTTAATTTGGCCCCTACAACTTTATTTGATATTAGCTTTGACAACTTTTGAAAAATTATTGTTTCCATGTCCAACCAAAACAACCATCAACACGCTGTGTACTATTATATAACGAATAAAATAAGATAGTAGTAGCAGTCTTTAAAGGAAGTGTGGGTACAATTATTAGTCAATATACAAACAACCAATTGACTCTATAGAAAATGATGTGCTTGGTTGCATACCAAGTCCAAGATAAACCTCAAGAGTCAACTGGTTGTTCAACAATTCTTACTATTGAAATAAGTCAACAAGAATGTTGAAAATGTGTGTTTCCATAGCTTTTAGTTTTGAAATTTTCCTTTTGGAGTTAAGTTACATTCCATACATTAGTTTAAAGTAGTTCAAGCTATTGACGGAGTCTTTTTTCTCATGTTGTTTGAGGGTTAATTAAAAAGCAAATATGTACTTGAACAATATTACTATCTCTTTTCAAATCAAATTTAGGTGCAAGTCCCATTAAAGTACTTCTTCTTTGAAACGTACCACCTTGTTAGTGTAAGTTATCTTGATCTTCAAACTTATCTACATGTTCTTTTACAAATTTTAGAAATCTTCAACTATTCCGAAATAACTTAACTTATATACCTTGACAAATAATGTAAAATAGTTTTTATCCCATTACTTACTTAAGTTTGTTGTCACAGGTAACATATTTTATTTTTAGTGTTACTAATTTTATTTTTTATGGACGGTTACGTTATTTATGTTTTAGATGATATGGTAGCGGAAAGATTATTTTAGGCCACTATTTTATAGTATATAGACATAAAGAGAGTACCCAATATGAATGGCTTGGAAAATCAAACCAACAGCTGCCCAGAAAGCTGCTAGTTGTGGCATTTCTGCAATGGTGGCCTCTTCTTTCACATGCTTCCAAACATTAAAGTCTAAACTGCATCACATTAATTATCAAGGCAAGGTAAACTTACCTCAACTAAAACAGATGCTTACTAAAACAGATGCTACACAGATTCAGAAAGTATGGCATGTATCTCGAGTAGAATATGCACATTTGAAAGTCAGTTTAGTTAACATGGTATATTATATATAATTGATGTTGTTGGCACTTGTCACTCAAATAAAATAAAGCCAATCTCAATTATACAATGAAATAATATATGATATTTTTAGTAGCACAAGATACCAAGAATGGTCTGCGAGCTAGTAACATCCGTGAAAGAGTATATCCAACCACTCAACCACCCTTTATCACTGCACCAAAAGTGTCGAACAAGAATATTCTCCATCTTTTTTTATTAATCCAATCTTTGTACCCACAAATTAACTAATTCAAATTCGGAACACGTATTGCCATTAAGAGGGAAAAAACTTCCTACCTGAAATTTTCTCAATCCTTTACTGGATAGAGAGACGTCAATCCTTATTAATCAAGGATCTCATTGCATTACTTGGTGCTACTAATATCATAATTTGGCCAATTAGTAAACTGAAAAAGTTCAGTGTAGGAGATATAATGTGTGTTGTTAAGCTGTACACTACTTATTGCCAAAGTTGTTTATGTTATCTAATCTCACGATCTTCTGCTACTTTCAACACCAAGACTACACCATTATTGTAAGGTGCTTGTGTGATCATATTCTTCTTTCTAGTACTATTTTGAGGACAAATTGCCTAGGTTTGTTCATTTTCTAATGGCATTTTCCATTTGAGTTGATCAATTAAGTTGAAGTCCGTTGGACGTATTCTCAAAGAGTAAAAAATGAGCTCGATCGTACATCACCAACCACACAAGCTAGATTGTACCATGTATTTTCAAAATATAAATAAATAAAAAAAACCTTAAATTATGATGATCTTGCATACATTTTATCATAAATGAACAAGAAAATATGACCCAAAAATACTCAATAGTATTATAAAAACAATTTTATCTAAATGTCCTATTTTTTTTGGGTAATTCTGATTAAGCTAATCAATTTGATAAGCTAATCCCATTTCAGTTCAACTGAATAGCTATTGCTGATTGGGCTTTGCAACTGAAGAACAGTTTGTGCACGGGTAAATTTGCATAAGATGGCTAGAACTAGCCCATCTCTCAAATCCGGAATATATAAAAGCCCAAGAATTTAAACTGAAGCTTGAATCTTTTAAACCTGATCATTCAAAATGAAGCAAAATTTAGAGAAGCTCCAAAGATGACACAAAAGGCAAAGAAGAAGAAAACAGTATCTCCCAATCGAATTTGAAAAAGTATCTGTTTCTTTCTACTGTATGTGCGTCAATTAGTGTGTTTTTATTTCTTATAACGGTAGTGTTTGACACAACTTTTACCGACCTCAAATGTTACACCGAATAACCTTTTAACTTTATCCACCGAAACTTAGGCATGTTTTAATTGCAGGGAAAAGAGTTGTGAAGCCGTCAAATAATTCAAACCTGGTGGATATTGATCAAGTGGTGCAAGTTGTACATGAAATCCTATTTTGCTCTCTAATAGCCAAGTAGGCCATTGTGGGAATTCACATCCAAGACGAAATAATTATGGACATCCTTAGCAGGTTACCTGTGCTTCGATTCAAATGTAAACATTTTGGGAGGGATTGATATCTGAGCCTTGCTTTAAAATGAAACATCTCAATCATGGCAAGAATAACCAGAATTCTCAAAAATATCTTATTAGCCAATACTGCTGCAACGATGGTATGGTATGTCTTCCTTTTATTGTTCTTCCTTGTCGTTGGACGATGTACATTGCCCTTTAGTCGATAAACCAGATTATTGCATAGTAGAATGTTGTTAACCTAGTCTATGGAATCCCTCCACAGGAAAATCAGTACTACTTCTCAATTCAAACTTTCCGCCAAAATTAGGTGTATACGGATTGCCTGGCACTGTGAAATAAAAATGAATGTATTAGCGCATAGTCAAGATCAAGGAAACTCAAGTAACATATAATTATGCTATTTAGATAGTCCTAAAAGCTAAATCATTCAAGTGCCTAATAAGGCCTAAGTCCACAATTAAAGGTAAGAGTTCGTTTTGACCTCCGAATATACAAAGAAAAATGTGTTTCAGGAAAAAAGAGAGAGAACAACATTCCCGTACTTCCTGTTATAGGTACAGGAATGAAGCTTTATCACCGCCTAATATAATGAATTTTGAAGAATTTTACCCGTGAAAATATGTTAGCAGAAAAAAAAGAGGTCAACAACAACTTCTGGTTTGAATCAGCATCCCTTTTACATGGACAGAAAAGAAGTTTTATAACTCAGGAATATTGAAGTTTGAACAAATTCACCTAAGTAAAGACGTTGGCCTGCAAGAATGTTCACATACATAAACTTGGAGTCACAATGGAGTATGTTAAACTTAAAGCTGGTCTTTTTATGGCCAAATTAATGGTCTTTCCCACAAGTAGTACTATTTTCTTTTCAAAAATTATGGAAGAACTACCAAAGTAACCTGCTTTCCCACTTGCCAGTTGCCACTGACTGTTGGTGCCAGAGAGTCATCCCAACAGGGTACCATTCCAAACCTTTTCACCTGTAAATCACTGTTAAGCCATAGGAAACTACATATGAGATGTCGTTTCCCAAACCTGCAACAATCTTAAAAGCATATTCCATATTATTCATAAGAAAAGAAAAAGAGAAGTGCACATTCTGTTATTACATTTTTTGAGTTGTTTAGTACAAACATTTCCAAATGGCTAAGATTTGGAACTCTTTGCTTTTTTGTTACTATAATCTGCAAATTACCAGTCCGACAATAAAGATGAATGAAAGATATATGGGAAAGCTCATGAGAAGTAGTAATGAATTATGCATTGATTTATGTCGTAACTGAAAAGTCTACATCTGTGTATGTGGCTACAGGGTAATTTGAGATCACAACTGATAGGACCATTCCGCTGTCAACCAAAAGAGATCTTGACCAACAGGCATCTTTGCCTTCGATGATAGTTGCTAACACTTGAGATGATAATTCCAAGTATATCTTCCGCACAAGCTAAAACGCATAGATAATAGACAAAGAAGAAAAAATGAATACAACGATAAGGATCAGAAAGGACTGATCAAGATTGTCATTCAATCTCTTTATCGGGTCCAATATGCATGGTACAACATGCTGAAATTAAAATAAGTAGGCACCCAACTAAGCTACCAAAAGACGACAAGACTCTTGAAGAGCCCATACCTAGAAATACAAAATAGTAGGAGCATCATTTAGCACAGCCCAAGGAGGCCTCAACAGAAGGAAACTCAACTTCGACACACCAACTACGATGTGAAGTATCAAAACTAATTTGCTACTTCGTGCAGATAAGTATATGAGAATGCAGTCGCAGTGAATAAAGTTATGTTCACCAGTCTCTGATGATGTAGCACTATGCATAGTTGAATATCAGTGTTTCATAAATCACCTATCTTACGCATATTTAGAACTGCTAGTTAGAGTTTTTTGAGTTAGGTGTTCAATGTGTGACTACCTTTTCTAAAAGCTTAAAGTTTTCAAAAATGACACTATTAACATGCCACAAGTGAACGCTGCATTTTTTGTGAGCTAAGCATGTGCAAATGTTTTGGTAATAGATGTACGACCTGCTACTTGGATATTATATAGAATTGTTTGACCACCTCATTTCGTAGCATAAACTTCTAGAGGAGATGCTTTGTTTATTATTATATTTCTTAACATAGAGAAACCTTCGTTCTCCCTAAAATGTCACTATTTATCAGTGATATTCAGACAAATAGGAAATGAGCAACTGTTTGATCATCTAACATTTGCAGATAATTACCTAACAAAAAAAGGAAATGAGCAGATAAGGCAATTCCAAAGTTTTGTTATACAATGAAAAAAAGTATGATGAGATCCTTACCTCAATATACTGGATATTGGCAACTTATCTAGGGACAGTAAATGGGGTATAGCTGGAGTATGTGTCTAAGGAATCAGAAAGTTGGATCACATTAAAAACAGAGTTCAGCATAGTACCTCAGTAGAGAAAGCTAGTACACGCGGTACAAATTTTCAGTAATCCAAGTGGATGGTGTTCATCTTTTCCCATAAGCATAGTAACATTTATATCATTGAAATTTGTGTTTGGTCTTTGTTTCAAATCACTGGAGCAGATGTCATAGCATGAATTCCATTCTTTCTGTTTACCACCAAACACCGCACCCCAGGAAGACACTTCTTAGCCCTAGCAAACACACCTCTAATATAAGGCCAACCAACAACTAAACCCCGATAAACTCAATTGGTACACCCTCAACTCACCTCATCAACATCCATCTCATCTGTATTGTTATTAGAGGATAAACCATGAGCAGAAAAGGGGCCTTGGTGGGCTGATAAAGCACAAGTGGAATGGTCAAAAAAACACAGCACACACAGCAGCAGCAGCAGAAAGAAACAGGGGAATGGATACCTTTACAGATTTGATTAAACTTTTGTGTCACTTCATCTCCATTGCTAATGAAAACATTTGAAACTTGTGGTACTGAACAAGCCATAAGTCATTTTGTGTGGCTCTATAATCCTTCCGAAACTTGTGCTCTTAAGCATGTCATAAAAATTGCAAGTTTAAATTAAACCATTTCCAAATCTTGAAAGAGGTCATTCTTTTTTAAACGGACTAAAAGAACACATAAACTGAATTGGATGCAATACCTTTCTTGCATTTTATTACAGAAACAAATGGAAGTAACAATTTGCTGATGTTAGATTAAGATGCCTTCAACATTGACGACTATACCCTGGCTCACATGAAGGAACATACTCCATTTTCACCTCTCGCGTTCATGAACTATTGAACTGAAGTTAATGATTAGCTTGGACAAATGTCATTACCATATCGAACAGTAAAGATATAAAGTTGCTGCAAGAGGTAAACAGGTTACCCACTAATTTGGGAACTATCCCACTGAACTACAGCTGAAGAATAAACAATGCATTATTCATGGTAAATAGTAATTCTACACCATTATAAGAATAGACAAGCAATAATAGGTAAAAGAGATGACAGGTTAACCACGTTCTTAGCAAAGAAATGGCTTAAATTGTTTCTCGCAGAACATGAAATGAGCAAGCTGGCAGCTTTGGAATAGCTAAACTAATAAGAATACAAGGTTGTAACATGATAACTGAAGGAATAAAAAAAGTTCCTCGATCATACATAAGAAACTAATAAGTGATCTTGGAGAAATCAAGCTTTCTGTAAAAGCGATACAATTCTGGCTGCCACCATGAGGCCATAACGCAAATGGTCCGCTGGATGTCCTAAATGTCGTCCCGCCAGCTTTAGCATGAAAATAGAAGAATAGCACTTCACCATCCGCAAACCTATATTTTGGTACGACATGACAGATGTAGGGATCTTCTATAGTAAATAATGCAGTCCAAGATTCCATGACACATAGTCTTTCAATAACCATAACTTATAAGATCGATTCGACGAAGAAATACTATCAGAATGAACACAAAGTATTCCTTCCAATACCGAAATGCCAATAGCGAAGTTACCCCTCATTATTTGCTCTGGCAAGGGCAACTCCGAGTACACTTCATTTGAAATACTAAATGTAGCCACACATAGATGTCTTGGAGGCATAAAAATATTTCCAAAACAACCGGTCCAATGAAATGCCTCGTGTACAAATGCCATAGAATGTGTGAAATTCAAATAATTGCAAATGCCACGAGGATGTTTATCAATTTTTCTCCAGGAACCACTATTCAGCGCGAGAACTTCGCTAGGGCCACGACCTATGGGCTGAACTTGAAGGACCTTATAGTCACCGCTAGTTGAGTCATAACCTAATCCCAAACAAGAAGATCGTCCAATCGGTGGAAACTCTGGATCAGGAAGTACTGTTGATTCTCCCGTGGAGGGGTTCCACAGCAAAAGTATGCAGCGTTCATCATGTCTCCACCCGATAATAACCAAGCCATCATAACAACAACGGATTATACAATATCGTGGTCTAGGGCCTGAAGGGAAATCAAGTTTTTGTACATCCTCAACCAGTTGAACAGTTGATAGAGGACAACAATACACGGAATACACACCCCCTTTAGGACAAGATTGAGAAAGAAGAAGTTTTTGGGAAATTTGGTCATTCTTGGCATGCCTGAGATGCTTTATCTTAAAGTAAGGATCAGCTAAGTTTTCCCCCTAGGTCTAAAACATTTTGAACTATTTAAGTGAAGTAAACACGGAAATACACTTCTTAGCCGTAGCAAACACACCTCAAGTCTGAGGCCAACCAACAACTAAACCCCGATAAACTCAATTGGTACACTCTGAACTCACCTGATCAACATCCATCTGATCTGTATTGTTATTTAACGGCTCCACAACGCACTTCCCTAAAATTTAATTAAAAATCTGGGATTAGCCCAATCATATAGAGGTTAAACCATAAGCAGAATAGGGGCCTTGGTGGGCAGATAAAGCACAAGTGGAATGGTCAAGGTGTAAAACAAGGAAAAAAAAAAAAACAAAACAAAAAACAACAGACACAACAGCAGCAGAAAGAAACAGGGGAATGGATACCTTTACAGATTTGATTAAGCTTTTGTGTCGCTTTTTCTTCATTGCTAATGAAGACATTTGAAACTTGTGGTACTAAACAAGCCATTATTCATTTGTGTGGCTATAATTTTCTGAAACTTGTGGTTTTAAGCATGTCATAAAATTGAAACTTTAAATTAAACCATTTTCAAATCTATAAAGAGGCCATTCTTTTTGGAATGGACTAAAAAAATATGTTACATAAACTAAAGTTGGATGCAATAGCTTTATTGTATTTTTATTATGGGAAATCATATAACTGAAGGAAAAAAAAAAGGAAAAAAGTGCTTCGATCATAAATAAGAAACTAATAAGTAAGTGATCTTGGAGAGATCAAGCTTTCTGTAAAAGCGATACAATCCTGGAAGCCATCTTGAGGCCATAACGCAAATGGTCCGCTGGATGTCCTAAATGCATTCCCGCAAGCTTGAACAGGACAACACCAGAATAGCACTTCACCATCCGCAAACCTGTATTTCGGTACGACAAAATAAATAAAGGGATCTTCTATAGTAAACAATGGATTCCAAGATTCCATGACACCGTAGTCTTTTAACACCCATAACTTATAACATTGATTCCGCAAAGAAATAGGATCAGAATGAACACAAAGCCTTCCTTCCAATATCGAAATACCAATAGAGAATCTGCCCCTCATTATTTGCTCTGGCAATGGTAACTCTGCATACACTTCATCTGAAATACTAAATGAAACCACACATTGATGTCTTGGAAGCACAAAATAATTTCCAAAACAACCGATCCAATGAAATGCATCGTGTACAAATGCCAAAGAATGTGTTAAATTCAACACATTGTAAATGTCACAAGGATGTTTATCAATTCTTCTCCACGAACCACTTTTCAGCGCGAGAACTTCGCTGGGTGATTTGCAATGACATATGTCCTGCTGAACTGTAAGGATCTTATAGTCACCACTAGTTGAGTCATAACCTAATCCCAAACAAGAAGATGGTCCATCCAGTGGAAACTCTGGAGCAGGAAGTAGTGTTGATTCTCTTGTGGAGGGGTTCCATAGCAAAAGTATGGAGCTTTTATCATATATACACTCGATAATAACCATGCCATCGCAACAACCACGGATTGCACAATGTGGTGGTCTAGAGCTTGAAGGGAAATCAAGTTGTTGTACATCCTCAACCAGTTGAACCGATGATAAAGGACAGCAATACATGGAATACAAAAAATCCTTAGGGCAAGATTGAGTAATAAGAAGTTTTTGGGAAATTTGGTGATGCCTGAGATGCTTCATCTTAAAATAGGGAACAGAGATTAATGCCTTCCAAAATATTGAAACACATTGGAGTCGAAGAAGAGAGCGCACAGGTAACCTGCTGAGGATGTCCATTAGTATTTCCATTTCCATGGCCTAGATACGAAAGAAAAAGGGATTAGACAATTTTTGGATTTCTTGAATGTAATAACATGTTTGATGCCTAGGTTGCAGTTGTGGTGTCTAGGTTTACTCAGTATGGTCTTAGCAATAGTAAACACACGGACCAACAATAATTAAACCAGACCAATGAAACATATTGAATTGGCTTTGTTATTAGGTACTTAGATGACATAAAATGCTACATTTACTGTTGTTAATCATAACAAGAATTAAATGCTACACACCTGATTAACACTAATGGATAATAATTGGACTTGTTCTTCCTTTCTTACGAGAATTATAGCTTTCAACGGTTGCTAGGGTTTCTTTTCTCCTCCTTTTTCTAAAGCTTGGAGCCTCCCATTTAAATTCTAGTGCTTTTATATCCCCGGTTTGCGGTCGAACAATTTGGGATGGGGCGCCTGGTCTTATTATAAATTAGAGTTTAAGTTCTATACACAGTCAGTGTACAATATATTTTACACCATCAGATAAAATTGACCTGCTATATTTTTTCTTTTTTCCTTTTTTTTTCTTCTAATTTTTTTCCCTCTCTCCGTCTTCCTCGTCATAGTCCATTGTATCTCTTAGGTGTTTCCACCCCGTCGGGCTCTCTCCCTCATTCAAACATCTGTTTCTCTCAATCTGGATGTTATATGACATCTGCTGGAGAATTTATTTGGAACACAACAGGTGGAGAGATGAGAATTCTAAAAGGAACAACGTTGGTCCACCAGGATGTTTTATAGTTTTGAGAAAGGATTTAGTTCTGCAATTACAGTAATATTGCCGCTTGAGATTAATGCAAAAAGAATGTAAAGATACAATACAACCCAAGAACTTGACTTGAAGCTCGAGGATTAGAAGCTAATTCAGGGCTAAGCCGAGAGATGCAGCTGATAGAATTAGAGATTGAGAGAAAAGAGATTGTGTGTTGTTATTCAATGAATCTAAACTGTTACAAGGGCTGTAGTTATACAATTCAATTGGAAAATCCTACTGCAGTTAACACTAAGAATCTATAACTAATTAATAACCGACTTGTAACTAACTCTAACTAACTATTGCCACATGGCACCACTTTGTACACTTCTGCTCAATTAGTCAATTCAAGCTGCTCTTTTGCTATTCTCTTCCTTCGTGCATCAATACCCCCTACTGAAGATCATCTTTGTCCTCAAGGATGAAGTAAGGGAATCTATGTTTCAGCTCTGGCAAATACTCCCATGTAGCTTGATCTTCAGGAATGTTAGTCCATTTAACTAAGAGCTGAGGAACAACTTTGTTCCCTTTCTTAACTAATCTCCTACCTAGGATTGCCTCAGGTCTAGGACAATGTGGACTGGACAAGTGCAGTACTGGAGGATGATTAATAACAGACGGCACCTCATAACATCGCTTGAGCTAAGAGACATGAAAAGTAGAGTGAATCTGCACATCAGCTGGTAGCAATAACTTATAGGCAACAGCTCCAACCTTATCAATGATAACATAAGGGCCATAGTACTTAGCAGCAAGCTTGTGAAAAGGTCGAGCAGCTACTGTAACTTGTCTATAAGGCTGCAACTTCAAGTAAACCCAGTCCTTAACTGCAAAATTCCTATCAGACCTGTGCTTGTTAGCAAGATCTTTCATTCTTTGCTAGGCGCTAGATAGATGCCATTTCAATAGCTGCAACATAGCTTCCCTTTTCTCCAAAGTTCTGTCCACCATTTCATTCCTTGATTCACCAGCTAAGTAGGGTAGATAGATGGGGGCTGCTGCCCATACAAGGCTTCATAAGGAGTACACTTGATAGCCGTGTGATGGGTAGTATTATACCACCATTCAGCTAAGGCCAAGTAAGAACACCAGGTTAATGGAGCATCTGAGCAGAAACACCTAAGATATGTTTCCAAGGTTCTATTTAGTACCTCAGACTGTCCATCAGTTTGAGGGTGATAAGCAATAGATATCTGCAGCTGAACCCCTTGTAATGCAGAGATTTCTTGCCAAAAAGCACTCAAGAAAATAGGATCTCTATCACTGGTCATAGTCAAGGGCATCCCATGTAGTTTAAAGATGTTATCTAAGAAAATCTGAGCTACTATCTGAGCAGTGTAGTGATGTTTCAAACTTAAGAAATGACCATATTTACTCAGCCTATCTACTACCACAAGAATCACATCTTTACCCTAAGACTTTGGCAATCCCTCAATGAAGTCAAGACAAATATCAGTCCAGACACCAGTAAGAATAGGAAGGGGTTGTAGATATCCTGGATATGCTGCAGTATCATACTTGTGCCTTAGACACACATCATACTTGTGAATATAGTCCCTTACCTCTTGAGATAAATGAGTCCAGTAGAATAGAGACTGCAGCCTCTTCAATGTTGCATCCATGCCATAGTGACCTCCTTGAGTAGTGTCATGCCATAACCCGATGATTTGTTGCCTCAGTTGAGGATCTGCACCTACTACTAACTTGCCCTTCTACTTCAGTTGAGAGTTCTGTCAAGTATAATGTTTGTAGGACCCTGTCTGCAACCTTAGAATAATCTCCTATAATTTATCATCATTTGCCCAGCTATCCTTAATTTGTTGGTAAAGAACATCATTTGAAGTGAGTAATGAAGTAGCTAGTAGTTCTGCATCTGGATTTCTAGACAAGGCATCAACAGCCTTATTGTCACTACCTTTCTTGTACTCAATAGTGAAATCAAATGCCATTAGCTTGGATTTACCTGCTACTTGAAATTCTGTGTGAATATTCTGGCCTAACAGATACTTCAATGCTTTCTGATCATTTTCGATAATCATTATCGGTCGGTTCGGTTCGGTTTTGCACCTTATCGGTTTGGACTATCGGTTTTCGATTTTTAAAAGTGCTAAAGCAATAACCGAACCAATAAGCTATCAGTTATCGGTTTTCGGGTTATCAGTTTTAGGTTCTTATCGGTTCGGTTTTCGGTTTAACCATTAAAAAACTTAGGCCTAACAAGTGTAAAAAAAACCTCTTAAACGATTGCATCCAATACAAAATCGGCTTTATTTTCACAGCGAATTCAAATGCCTCTTATAGCATTCGCCATATTCAAAAAAGCAACCAACAATAGATTCAAATATATTTCCTTATTCTATAAACTAATAGAGGAGGCAAGGAGTGAAATAGTAAATCGGTGGTTGAAATGGATGGGGAGACTTGAAAGTTACACAAGTAAAAGAAGACTAGAGTTTGAGGATTCCAAGTTCCAACTAATAGTAGTAATTAAGTATACCTCTTTTATGCACATAAGCGCAATATAGTAAATTTGAAAACCTTATTGGGTTATTGGTTTAACCAATAAGAAAATGTACAAAACCGACAATCGAACCGATAACCCAATAAAATTTTTTTGCAAACCGTTAAATAACCGATTATCCGATTACCCAATATTTATAAACCATTAACTTTTTATTAGTTCGGTTTATCGGTTTAAACCGAAAAATGAACAGTCCTACCACTTAGTGACTGCAAAGATTAAAGCCATAAGTTCTTTGTCATAGACTGATAGGGCTTGGTGCCTTGGGGCTAAGGACTTGTTGATGTATGCAAGTGAATGACCTTGCTGCATTAGAACAACTCCAATACCCCCTCCACTAGTATCAGTTTCAATAACAAAGGTTTTTGAGTAGTCAGACATGGCTAAAAACTGGAGTTGTGATTAGTCCTGTTTTCGATTGTTCAAAAGCTGTAGAAGCTTGGTCATTCCATTCAAACCCATCCTTTCTCAAGAGGTCATTAAGAGGTCTGCTGATAAGGCCAAACTCTTGAATGAACCTCCTATAATACCCTGCTAGACCCAAAAATCCCATCAGCTGCTTGACATTAGCAGGTCTAGGCCAATTCTTAACAGCTTCTATTTTCTTTGGATCAGTGGCAACTCCCTTTCCACTTATGAAATGGCCTAGGTACTCCACTTCTTCTACTGCAAATGCACACTTTGACATCTTGGCATAGAGCTTGTACTGCTGCATAAGCTCCAAGACATTTTTTAAATAAACAACATGATGCTCTAAGCACCTGCTATCATCAAAGAAGACCAATACTGATTTTCTAAGCAATGGCCTGAAAACTGAATTCATCAAACTTTGAAAAAAAATAAGGGGCATTAGTCAAGCCAAAAGGTATGACTAAGAACTCATAGTGCCCCTCATGAGTTTTGCAAGCAGTTTTGTGCACATCATCTACTGTCATAATTAGTTGATGGTACCCAGCTCTTAAGTCAATTTTGGAAAAAATGCTAGCTTTCCCCAACTCATCTAAAAGATCTTCAATAATAAGAATAGGGAACTTATCCTTTACAGTAATCTGATTGAGATCTCTGTAGTCAACACACATTCTCCAGGTACCATCCTTTTTACCAACCAAAACAACAGGAGAAGCATAAGGACTAGAATTGTGTTGAATCACCCCTCGAGTGTTCATTTCTTGCACTAACTTTTCAATAACATCTTTCTTGAAAGCTGGGTGCCTGTAAGGTCTTTTTCTAATTGGTTCAGCATTCTCTATGAGAGGAATTTTATGATCAAAAGGCCCCCTTTGAGGAGGTAATTCTATTGGTACTTAAAATATCAGCTTGTACTTCTTTAAAAGTTCAGCTATTACAAAAGAAACATCACTATCATGAACTGCCTGTATATTATTGCACTGAATGTCATCAGAAGTCAGGGTCATCATGAATAACTGAGCATCCTCCATACTTGACTTACTTAAACTCTTGGCTTTAGTCCCTTTAAGCTAACTGCTTGCACTTCTCAATAATGTTTCCTACCCTGGTACTTGAATTTAATAGCCCTATTCTTGAAATCAAATAGTATCCTGCCTAATGTAATTTGCCATTGCACTCCCAATACTATATCAACATTACCTAATGGCAAGAGTAAGAAGTCTGAAGAGAAGGTTGTACCCTGTAACAACCACTGGAAATTCTTGCAAACCAATGTTGTTTGGACTCTTCTCCCATCAGCCACACTGATTGATTGTGCAGCTATAGGACTTGTCTGACAACCCAACTGTTTAGAAACATCCTCATCAATGAAACTATGGGTACTGCCAGTATCTATTAATATCTGTAATGCTCTCATCAATGGTGAGAGCTTGAACTGATATGGTCATCAACTCATCTAACTCATCAGTGAGTTCTTGCACTACTTCTTCTTCATTCTCTGTTTCCAATCCCCCATCTTCTTCTAAATCAATCATAAACAACTGCTTCTTGGCTCTACAATTATGATCAGGGGTATACTTTTCATCACAGAAAAAACAAATTCCTTTAGACCTCTTCTCATTCATTTCTGCAAAAGTTAATACTCTCCCTCCATTTGTTCTTCCCTCATTTGGATCGAATGGTTTGGTATTTCTGTTAATGTTAGGCTCAAACTGTTTTTTGATGTAAGGGTTAGGAAGAAGGCCATTCTGAGGTTTATAGGTATTATATTTTTGGGTTCTTTCCTTTTCTTGTTCAGCATAAATCTTCTCATATATCGTAGCTCTCTTATATGCTTGCTTAACAGTTTTTTGTCTTTGGAGTTGCAATGAATAATTGATGGTGGGTTTTAATCCTCTCATGAAATAGCTGATTATACTATCATTATCCAGATTAACTCTAATAAACTCAGCTTGATATTCAGAAACACTTCTTACTTGCTTCAAATTCATTAATTCTTGTAGTGGGCCATCAAAATCATCACCAAACCTCTCATTCAAGGCTAAAATATATTCAGTCTAGCTAGGTTCTAGGGCAGACTTTCTAGATTTAAGATAAGCTCTATATCATGCAATAACATCTTCATCAAAATGCACAGAAGCTATTTTCACCCTTTGATCATAGGAAATATTGTCCATAGAGAAAAATTGTTCATCCATATACAACTAAGTTCTCAAATTTGAGCCAGAGAAACGACGAAATTCCATTTTTGATAAACGAGTAAGATAGTTAACAGATTGGTTATCTTTGAACTTCTGTTGGTGACTGGATCCTAAGGCATAGTCTTCCTCTTCATCTGCAAGTTCCATTCCTATTTGTTCCTTTCCTTTTTTTCTTTTCCTTGATTATTTCCATTCCTTCCCTTAATTCTCGTAATTCCTTATCATTTTGAGCAGTTTTTGCAGCAACATTTGAAAAGCAGTCCATCAATTTTTGTAATTGTTCTTGTATTTCAGCTAACCTGCTATCTGTGTCAGTCTTTTATTGATTCTTATCAGCCTTCGCCATTTGAGCCAAGGATTAAGGGCTCTGATACCACTTAATGCAAGAAGAATGTAAAGATACAACACAACCCAGGAACTTGACTTGAAGCTCGAGGATTAGAAGCTAATTCGAGACTAAGCTGAGAGATGTAGTTGAGAGAATTAGAGATTGAGAGAAAAGAGATTTTGAGTTGTTATTCAATAAATCTAAACTGTTACAAGGGCTGTAGTTATACAATTCAATTGGGAGATCCTACTGCAGTTAACACTAAGAATCTGTAACTAACTAATACAAACTTGTAACTAACTCTAACTAACTATTGCCACGTGGCACCACTCTGTACACTTATGCTCAATTAGTTAATTTCAGCTGCTCTTTTACTATTCTCTTTCTTCGTGCATCAGAGATTCGATGAATCATAATCATACAAGAATTATATTGGAGTAGTTACTAAGGCAAAATTAGCAAAACCTGACACTCTCCAGGTGAAGTCAATGCACGATCAATCCACTTGCGCTATGTAAAGTAAATTGCTATTCTACAGTTAACAACGGGGATGGGGATGTTGACAGTCTTAAGATTCTTAATTTACTAGGCGAGCTCTTTCTTTTTCTTTAAATTTTGATATTGCTGGCAGAATATGATTTTGTTAAAATGCTAAAGAGTCCAACAAATGTACGACAACACCAAGCTCTTAGAATTAATCAGCTTAAAGGTGGATGAATCAACTTCAGTAATATTGGAGATGGTGGAGAAAAAGATCTTGAAATTTTGAAAAAATAAGTTGGAAAAGAAAATAATGATTGGATTCAATTTACATTTAATACTTTTATTGTGCAATTAAATATAATTATATAGAAAGAGAAAAAGTTACCATAATTATTTATAAAATGACCTGTTGACGTAAAATATATTGTACACCGACGGTGCATAGAACTTAAATTCTATAAATTAGGGTGATTTATATAAGAGTTTAAGTTTGACGCACCTTAGTTTAAAAATAATTTATACCATCAGGTAATTTAGGAGGTAATTAGAATAACTTTTCTAAATAATATTATTACCTTTTATTTGTTTATCAAAATTAAAAAAGCAATAAAGGCAAAGAGAATTAAATCAAATATCTATTCCTAGTTTTACTCCTAACAAATTCTTTTCATTCCAAAGTTCTGACTTTTTCCCAGAATTTTATCTTATGCAATAATATGTCTATAATCTTCATCCATGTATTTAATTCCTTTACGGGTGTTTGTGAATGAATTTCAACACTTTTTTATTGTATACAAGCATATTGAGGCCTTACAAAGTTAAATTTGATACTCCATAACATGTTGATATATATTATGTATTAATCTAACATCCAAAATTATATGTTGTACAATAAATGAAAGTATCAAATTCAAATAAGCATTATATAAAATCGAAGAGAATCCTACATCGGTATGGAGTCCATTCGATTTTTATCGTGATTATGTTCATTGTAACAGATTTAGTATGCGCCAAGGTCCAATGAAATAATTGATCTATAGAAGAGAAGCTTTTGGTGCACTTTCGAAGTTGAATCCTGCAAATCAAGTCCACAAAACACTATAATGTCCCCCAATTTTCGGGCGAGATTTATTCGAAAGCCATCCTCCAGCTAAAGTTCTTCATGAATACGCGAGGAAAGGATAAATGGAGTCTTTTCGTGGTAAAAGAAACAGAGAAAGAGAACAGATGGATTAATTGAGAACAACATAAACAGAGAGTTTAAGGGAAGAGAGAGAGAGGATAATAAAGAAAAAATGGCAGAATATAGATTTCAGAAAAAGAAATAAAAAAATTTGGGAAAAAAGTTGTTAACATGCTATAACATGTCAATATTACCTGATGGTGTAAAAAAAGTACACCGACAATGCGTCAAACTTAAACTCTTTACATAATAGGAACACTTATGGCGCTTCGTCGCAGATATGGCCCATCGTAAGGAAAGAAATTCTTACAAATTAGGCCTCTTCAAAAGATTTTTTGGAGATTGTCATATCTTTGAAACGTGCCACCTTAGTTTGAGTAAGTTATCTTGATCTTTTAATTTATTTACCTATTCAGTTTCAAATTTTGACAATTCTTCAACTATTTGAGAATGATTTAACATATATACCTTGACATTGTAAAATAGTTTTTACTCTATCACTTATTTTAGTTGTTGTTGCAAGTAATCTATTTTATTTTTCATGATACTAATTTCATTTTTATGGACAATTACGTTATCTAAGTATTAGCGTAAAAATTTATTTACCTTATATAGACATGAAAAGAGTAACCAATATTAATGGCTTGGGAAAATTGAAAATCAAAACAAGACAACTGCCTAGGTAAAAAGCTGCTAGTTATGGCATTGCTTTAATTAATGGTGGGCTCTTCCTTCACATACATTAAGATTTAAATTGCATCACATTATCAAGGCAAGGTAAACTTACCTCAACTAAAATAAATGCTACACAGATTCAGAAAGTATGGCATGTATCTCGAGTAGAATATGCAGCATTTGAAAGTCAACATATGATGTTGTTGGCACTTGGCTCACTCAAGCCCGTCTCAAATATACAATGAAATAATTTTATGATAATTTTTAGTAGTAAAAGATACCAAGAACGGTTTTGCGAGCTAGTAGCATCCCTGAAAGATCTATCCAACTACTCAACAAGACAACAACCCTTTATCACACCAAAATAATCTAACAAGAATGTTCTCCTACTATTGTTTCATTTTTTTTATTGATCCGGCCTTTAGTATTCACTGACTGACTAATTCAAATTTGTGTCACATAGGACGCCACCATTAAAAAGGAGAAAGCTTCCTATTTGAAACTTTTCCAACCCGTTATTGGATAGAGAGACCTCAATCCTCAATTCTTCATCCTTCTCATTTCATCACTTGGTGCTAATGGGCAATTAGTAAACTGAAAAAGTTCAGTGTAGGAAATATAATGTGTGTTGTCAAGCTGTATATTACATATTTCAAAAGTTTATGTTATTTTTATCTCATGATCTTTAGCTACTTTCAATACCAAGACCACTATTGTAAGATGCTTGTGAGATCATATTCTTGGTATTTCTTATTTTGCAACATGAAAGAACAACTAGTGCACGGGTAAATTTGGGGAAAGTGCACGAAAAGCCACTTTTGCCACTGGTAGGCTACTAATACCAAAATATTTAGTTTGTGGCCATTTTTGCTTAAAGAGATAGAACTTCAGTCCAGAGGCCGGATTGAAGTTCAGTCCTTAAAGATTGAACTTCAGTCCAGAGGCCGGATTGAACTTCAGTCCTTAAAGATTGAACTTCAATCCAGGGCCATATGGACTGAAGTCCAGTCCAGTCCTTAAGATGGAACTTCAGTCCAGGGCCATATGGACTGAAGTTCAATCCTTAAAGATGGAACTTCAGTCCATGGCCATACCATGGACTGAAGTTCAGTCCATGGCCATATGGACTGAAGTTCGGTCCATGGCCATATGGAACTTCAGTTCAGTCCATGGTATGGCCATGGATTGAAGTTCGGTCCTTAGAGATGGAACTTCAGTCCAGGGGCCGTATGGACTGAAGTTCAGTCAATTATCACAACTTAAGTCAATATTTATTTAGTAAAGGCCAAAAGTGGCCTCTAGTGTAAGACCAATAAAAATAGTGGCCTCAAATTAAATATCAGTGTTAAAAGTGGCTGCTGGACGAAATTTTTATGGTAAATTTGCATGAAGTTTTTGCGCGAAATGGACAATTCTGGGCTGCAATTACAACTTTGAACCCAGTAAAGGGAAGTCTTATAAAAAAGACCCATCAGATTAATTTGTTGGCTATTACTAAAAGTAAATTCCTCATGAATTCTACGTGTTGCTAACTAGAAAGATCTGGTGATTGCCAGGTACTATCTTATAGGGGCCCTTTTGTAAGATTTTTCTTTTTAAAGATAAATCTGTGACGAGTCACCTGAAGTATCTTATTTCCATAAATTTCCCAATTTCATAAGATAACCCGAACTGGCCCAGCTCTCAAGATGGTTTTCCTTTTTGCCCCCACATAACAGTGATTTGCAAAAATGCCACTGTTAAGTTTCATTAAAAAATTCGGACGAAAATACCCCTATGAATATTATGGTCTAGAGCCAGCACTTGGCTTTGACAGCTCTTTATTAGGCAACACTTGCCCCTTGAAGCAACTTGAATCTCACATTCTCTTAGAGAAGTGTTGTCTGGGCAACACTTGGTCGTAAGTACTATCTAAAAGTCAGCACTTGTCTTTGACCCATCATTCTTAGGTAACACTTGACCTTGAATCTCATATATCCTAGAAAAAGTGTTGCTTAGGCAGCACTTGCCTTTCCAATTATCTCTTCCTGCATTCTCCCAAATAACTTGACACTTGAGCTTTTTCTAAAAGACAACACTTGTAAATTGGTAATTTAAAGTGTTGGGTCCGGACGATATGAAGGTATTTTACTAAAATATTGTTAAACCGGGGCACATGCTCAAAGCCAGTCACTATGGAGGGCATGCAGTGAATTTTTTTGTCTCAAATTCGGAATATAAATCCCAAGAATTTAAAATGAAGCTCCAAATACTAAATCTTTTAAACCCTAGCATTAACTTTGAAGCAAAAAGTAAAGAAGCTCCAAAGATGACACAAAAGGCAAAAAAGAGGAAATCAGTACCTACAATCGAATTCTAAAAGGTATCTCTTTCTTTCTACTGTATGTATGCGCATTTTTTTCCATATAACGGTAGTGTTTGAGCTCATTTTTACAGACCTCAACTATTTCACTGAATAACCTTTTAACTTTATCCACCGAAATTTAGGTGTATACAAAGATGTGTTTTAACTGCAGGGAAAAGAATTGTGAAGCAGTCAAATAATACAAATCTGCTGGATATTGATCAGGCGGTGCAAGTTGTACTTGAAATTATATTTTGCTCTCTAATTGTTGTAGCTTTATGTTTAATATTTCTGCTTGGTTTTGTATATATTAAACTATCAGAACACTTGCTTTGTTCTATCTAGGACATTATGGAAATTCACTTGCAAGACGAAATATTTATGGACATCTTCACAAGGTTATTAGTGTCGTCTCTTCTTCGATTCAAATGTGTCTCGAAATTTTGGGAGCGATTAATCTCCGACCCTTACTTTGAAATGAAGCATCTCAATCATGCCAAGAATAACCAAAATTGCCAAAAATATCTATTCGCCTATACTGTTACATTGATGGTAAATTTTCCCTCTATTCGTCTAACTTATCGTTGGGGAATGTACGAAAACATGACTTCCCTTTTAAGGTTAAACCCGATAATTGCTATATACAATATTGTTGTGATGGCTTGTCTCTTTTCAACTTAATGTTTTTTTCGTAAAAATAGACAACTTGTGCTACGACACCCCTCCACAGGAAAAACAATACTACTTTCTGATCCAAAAATTCTACAAGGAAGTAGTGTATACGAGTTGGGATATGACTCAACTATTGATGACTATAAGATTTTTAAGATTGACGTGGTTAAGAACGATTATCGCAAAGCACCCAATGAAATTTTTTTCGCTAATTTCATTCGCTGAATAATGGCTCCTGAAGACAAATTGATGAACACCTTCTTGGCATGCAGCATGCCTAACGATGTGCCGTATGCTATAGACAGTTTGGCATTCGTGTATGGGGCATTTTATTGGAATAGTGGGGTTTCATTTAGTATTTCAAATGACGTGTACAAAGAGATGATATCATTGTCGGAGCGTCTGTGCACTAGTTTCAACAATATTTTGATCAATCGTGGTGTTTCAGTATTAGGAGACAAGCTTTGTTGTTATTATACTTATAGTGACACTTTTAAGTTATGGGTAATGAAAGAGTATAGTATTAAAGAATCCTTGGACTGAGTTGTTGACTAGCCATACCAAGATATATGTTTGATGATGGTGAAGTGCTACTCTACTGCAGTTATGCTAAGGTTTTTTTTACATATATATACAAGCCTACACTCCTATATTACAAAAGAATAGCAACATTATACAAATTACACCACATAGCAATATTTTTCCTAGCATATTTCATTTTTTATTGCCTTTCTTCAACAAACATTCCATTTCATTTTCTCTCACTGCCTAAACTCTCAGACTCGACCCGACCCGACCGAAATCTGCTCTGCCCTCGATCGCCCCCTCCATTTTTTCCATCACTGGTGAAAGCAAGCCACCACCACCACCACCAGAGTCGTTAGGCCGGAGAAATCGTCGTTGTTCCTTTCCTTTTCTCTGTTCTTGTTATTAAATCACTGTTATCAAAGTCACAACATTGCGGATGCGGACGTTAGAGACGACGGCGATTATGTTGGATAAGTTGGCGTGAGGTGATGATGCCATACAAAATGGCCGATGCCTGTTCGAGCCATCAAGTTCATTCACATAGAGCCAGACCGAGGAGTTACATGATGCCCACGACCAAATAGTGTGGCTAGAATGGAATATAACGAAGGCTGCCTCGCCGAGCAACAACAATGGAAATCCATCGAACAAGCAAATGATCGAGCTGTTTGGGAAGCTATGAGGCCGGACACAACTTATGGAAGCTCAACGATCAAGCTTGAGATCGAGGGAGGAAGTGTCCGAATTATGAGCCCGAAGCTAAAAGCGACCGAACCCAAGAAGAATGATGCCGAGCAGCGAATCGACCGAAGGGCTACAAATGTGTCCAAGGTAGGAGAGCGTCCGAGTTCAAGAGTTCGAGCTCGAGTGTTTGAAATCAGGTGTGTTCGAATTCAAGTGCTCGATTTAAGTGTTCGGAACCAAAGGAGCGTCCGAGCCAGTGAAGTAAAGGAGTGTCCGAACACTTAACTTATTCAGCCCTGCGTGGCTTATTCTTATTGGTCGCTTGTGACCGGTTACTATTTTGCCCTTAGTATTGTCTATATAAAATCCTTTCCATTTCATTTGAAAGATCCAGATTTTGATTATTGAATATTGAATGAGAGTAGTCGTGAGCACTTTCTTTTATGTCTCAGATGTGAGCAAACCCGATGGGGTCCTTCGGAACTTGTGGCTTTCGGTGAATCCGACTGAACAATTCCTCTTTGATCATTCAGTTTGCAAGAGGCATTGTTCTCTTGAGGATTGTTGCATAGCTTAGGTGCTCTTTCCTTCTGCTTGAATCGTATCGAGACCAGTTCCTCGGTGCCATTCTAGCAAGAAAAGTTGTGTCAAGCTTCTATCTTGTTTTCCGCTGTTTGTCTTCGGTTGCTAAGCCTAATCTCCGATTAGCTTGCACTAGGTGATGATTGTGAGTATGACCATGATTATGCTCCCAGTACCGTGATTTCAAGTTTGTCATTGGATCTACGTCACCGTATTCCTTTTTCCATTGTTGTTGTTGTTTTAAGTTTTTGTTGCTCTTTTTTCATTCACCAAAAATCGATTTCAGTTATTGACCAGCAGAGGCAGCTTTTAGCCTGAAATAGAACCTGATTTCTGGTCCAATTCCCATTTCTGAACATAATATTGGGTTACAGACATCAACAGAAGAAGCTAGAAAAAAATTAAGGGAGAAAAAAAAAAAGAAAAATATAGTCATACTCAAGCTCTGTTGTTTCCATTTGGTTTACAAAAAATGAAAAGTACATTTTATGCCCATTTACTATTTATTTTGATGTTACTCAGTCTTTGTTTTATTAAAAACTGCTGAAACAGCTTGAACAGTGCTGAAACAGTTTGAAACAACACAGATACAACGATATACAGTTAGATACGGAGCAAAATAGTGCAGATACAGCGAGATACACCGCTTAAAACAGTTTGAAACAACTAGTAAAAAATCTAAAATAAAACGTAAAAAATAATGCGAAACAACGCAAAAAGACGAAATAGTTTAAAAACAATGAGAAACAACGCACATACAGGATGAAACAATGCTGAAACAGTCTTGAAACAGCTAGATAAAGTCTAGAAATAGTTAGATACAGTGCAAAACAGTGCAGATATAGCGAGATATGACAAGATACAACGAGATACAGTGAGATACGAGGTGGCCGGTAGTTGAGATACAGCGAGATACGAGGTGGTTGGTAGTTGAGATACATCGAGATACGAGGTGGTTGGTAGTTAAGATATATCGAGATACGAGGTGTTTGGTTGTTGAGAAACATCGAGATACAATGAGATGCAGCGAGATACGAGGTGGTTGAGGATGGAGAAGGAGAAATTAGGGGAAATTAGAGGAGTAAAAGTGAAATTGGGAGAAATGGTGGGAGGAAAAGTGAAACTGTGGGAAATTGGAGGAGGAAAAGTGAAATTTGGAGAAACGGGAGGAAGAATGTAAGGTTTTGCTATGTTATGCTATGTTTTGCAATTAACTTTTTTTTTTCTCTATATTTGGGTAATTTTGCTAAAATATTGCAAAGTTTTGTAAATAACTTCTAATACTTGTACTTTTATGTTAAAAAAAATCCTTATGCTAAACATAGTGGGTCTGGATTTAGGATATCCAAAGCACCATTTGGATTATGGAATCAATGTGGTACCATTTTATCCGGCTTCATTTTTACAGAAAGCTTGGTCTCTCCAAAATTACGTCATTGATATTTTCTTATATTTGTTTTGATGCATTTTTTCAGAAATCATGTTGCAAACATCACTTCAATAGACAATTATGATTCATCTATCAAACCCAAACTTGTTTAGGATTAAAACGTAATTTATGTTGTGGTGGTTGTATATCAAATTCTCCTTAATCTTGTAAGTTTACTAGAGAAGGCTGGCCCGGCTGAGCACCATTTCAAGTGTCTACTGCATATCATGAATATTTAGCACGAGAGCTAATGTTGTATTGTGGACTGTTACTTTCTTTTATCTTGTGGTGGTTACTTGAACCTATGCTTGGTTTATTCTAATTCGTTCTCCTCGCTTTATTGTCCTCTTTTTTTTTTTTTTCCTCAAATGAATGTGTAATTAATACAATCATTTTCCTTTCGTTTTCTTACTAAACTTGTTATCAAACATGAATAAATTCATATTTTAAACTTGTATTGATTCAAGAAAATAAAAATTTATAAGTTAGAATACTTGCTTGTTACAAATAGACATCTGAATAAAATATCAAAAGGTCAATAGTTATATTGTGGAAGAGGCTATTAATTCAATAGTTCATGAATGTGGGGAAGTAAACTGGTACTTGTTCCTGGATATGATTTTCTTAATTGTCACGGATATTTAAATCTGTACAAATTGTTTGTGACTACTGATGCGATCCGGATGAGTACTCGAAGCCATGGAGGATTCACGCTCAACATCCGGAGCTTGGAATGCTTCAAAAGGGCTTGGAAGCCAATAATCAAGCCAAGGGACTGGCCAAACAAGCAAATGAGAGCTCGCTGGAATCTGTGTCTACGCGATCGCGAAGCAACAGGTACGACCGCGCAGAAGAAATCTACTCCAGTGCGCGATCGCGAGACATATCACGCGATCGCGAAGAAGAGTCAACACACAAGGAGCGATCGCAAACCCAAGGCGTGATCGCGATGAAGGACGTCTGGGCAGCTTGGCAGAATCAGCAATTAGGGGCTTTTTAGTCCATTCCTTCATTGTATAGTAACTACTATAAATAGGCTAATTGACGATTTATTCATGAGTTAGACTTTCATGATGAATATGAATGTGAGTGAACAATGGCTAAGCATGTTGGTTGAGCACTTTATTTCCTTAGTTTGTAATTGAATGTTGATTCAATTGAGGACTAAATAGTATAGGTTCTTTTTTGTTGTTGTCTTAAGAGGTGATTAGGCCACTTTTCCCTAATCCACTTTCTTAATTCCAAATCAATTCAAATTGGGTCTTGCTTTTATCATTTTATTTCCTTGTTATTTTCCTAATCCTAGTTAGGATCGTATCAGTTGGTATCAGAGCTGGATTAATGTTTGTTCTTACAATCACTAACCTAAATTTGTTTATCAAATCTGAAAAATCACAAAAAAATAAAAAATCCAAAAATCCAAAAAGTTGAGTCATAGGTTTAGGTTTCCCTTGGATGAAATCATTATTACCAATTGTTGCTTGGTGATTCTAGAAGCCGATTCTCGAAGAAATTGAACAACAAACAATATTTGGGGTGTTAATTTGAAGAATCAAAATCTAGGGTTCTTCAACAAATTAAAGATTTGGGGCTTTTGCATTTTGGGTGTTGTTCTTGAAGAATTGATCATTGGGGTTTGTTCACGGACATATAAGGAGATTATATCTCAAATTTGGAGCAAAACCAAGTTGATTTGTGAAGATTCAAGTGAAGAAAATTTCCAGAAATTCGGGCTTCAAAATCTGCATCAGACCCAGAATTTGCTCTTCGCGATCATGCAAGAAGTGTCGCGATCGCGCATGCTTATTTATTTATTTCTCTTCGTGATCGCAAAGCGACAATGCAGGGTTAATAATTCCTCGTCACGATCGCGCGCCGTCTAGTGCGACAATGCTGAACAAAAATTATTCCTCTTCGCGATAGCGCCCGTTCTCACGCGATAGTACTTAGCAAAGATTCAGTCACTTCACAGATTGCTCGGAACAGCCCCTCAACAAATTCAGATCACCCAAACTCCAATCATATCATCAAATACAGTGAGTTTCTAGATCATGAATAAAATTTCATCCAAATCCGAATCCGTTTCGTGCCAATTCAATTCATGCCTTTCTTTATTTATTTACTTGATTCCGTCCGATTAGCTGTCATCGTCCATTCTTTGCTACAACAATTCCTTTCCGTCCTGAATTGGATTGAGTTTGATTGTCAAATAGGAATTGGGTGCGAAAAGCAACTTGACTTTGCCAACGAGAGGTAAAATGCAAGAGTGGTGAGAATATTAAAGTGTGGTCACAAAAGCCATTGACCTTGAGTGTATACACGAGTGGAAAGAAAATTGAGTGATCATATATCGAGTGATACACGTGAGGGAGTGAATTTGTGAGGTCCTTTTGTTATTATTGTTGCAAATATGTCCTCGGATGATGATTGTAGAGGTTATGACTCCTATGGAGATGATGGGGATTTCTACGATGATTGTGGAGACTATGGTTCCTATGATGATGGTGGGAGTTACTATGATGATTCGGGGAACTATGGCTCTTATGAAGATGAAGCGAGTCACTATGGTGATCATGAAGCTCGTGGAGACTATGAGGCTTATGAGGATGAATGTGGCCATGAAAACTCCTATGCTTCTAGTCTTGGAGATGATGAAAGTGACGCTTCAAGGTATAATGTTCCTACTTACTCTTCTTGTGATAAACTTGAAAATGTAGATAGTGACATAGAGAGAAATGATGATGATGTTAATTATAGAGATTATTCATTTGCATCATCTATTTGTGTTCCTAGAAATAAACAGGAGAGTAGTAGTGGTCTTTCTATCGGCTTGAGGAGAAGTGATAATTACTCCATGAGAAAAAGAGAGTCTACATCTTCTAATTGTGCTAAAAGGTTTAATGTCTCTAATTCTTATGTGAAAGGAAACTTGAGACCTATAGTGAGAGAATGTGCTACATGTACTACAAGTGATTTGTCTTGGACTAACAATGCTTTGAGAACTATGTTTAAACGGAATCATTTTGTAGACAACCATGAGTGTGATGAAGTTTGTGTGGAGCAATTTTTGGAAGAAAGAAAGAACTTCTTCCACGCAATTTGTAAGGTTGGAGGGCGCACTTGTGCTATGATCATTGATTATAACAGTCATACTAATGTTACAATTGTTTCTTTGGTTAAGCAATTAAAGTTGGAAAGTTGTAGTCATCCTTTACCCTATAGGTGGCCTTGGTTGAATGGAGATGTGTTTGTGGTCATTATACAACAAGTGTGGGTAAAGTTTAAAATTTGTGATTATCATGATGAAGTACTGTGTGATGTGATGCCCATAAAAGGTTGTCACTTGTTGTTGGGAAAACCATAGAAGCTTGCTAGAAATGCCAAGTATATTGAGAAGCTTGGAAAGCATTGTCTCACTTTACGGGACCAAAAGTTTATTCTTGGCGCCACCCCTCCAATGAAAGTCAAAGAAATTTATTTGAGAATGCTAGAAATAGCAAGAAAGACAAAGGCAAAAGGGGTGAAGCAAAGGTTGGATGAAGGTTCTTAAGGAGAAAAATTGAAAGATGAGGTCAAGAGTACCCCTACTCCTTTCAAAGGGATTCTTGGCACATATCCTAATTCAAATGAACTTGAGAGAGAAAAGATTGAGAGGAGTAAGGGAGTGACAAGTAACAACTTAAGAGAGGAAAAATGAGAGCTTGAGTTGAGTGAAGTGAGTGAGTTGTCACAAGAAAAGAGAGAGGAGTTTGAAAATAAAATGAGAGAAAAGAAAAAGGGAAAACAAAAGAGTGAGGCTGAGGATTTTCCTTATTCTAACAATTCTAACATTTCTTGTTTCTCTAGTTGTTTTGTGTCTCTTGAAGGTACTCTTGAAGAAGCTAAAATTGGGATTCCTTCTTTGGAAGTGGTTCCATGCTTGGAAGAAAAAGAAGAGATCAATGTGAAGTCTCCAAATGAACAAGTGAGCTTACTTTTGAAAAGCCAAGGTAAAGAAGAATCTTTAGATGTGCTACAAGGTAACGAAGCTAATCCAAACTCTTGTATTTCTTTGGGTGAGTTTGATCGAGACGTGAGTATGGTTGAAAGCTTTACTTTTTGTGGAATTAATGATTCTTTACCTTGCATTGATGATAGTGGTTGTGAGTATACACTAGTTGGGCACACTTGTGAAAAGAAAATTGATGAATTTTGTGTGTGTGAATTGTCCCACACTAGTGATGTGCAAATGGATGAGCTTGAACATAATGAATTGAGTTTTGACACTCCACCTTTGTTTGAAAAATGTGCCAATGAGTTGCTTGATCTTGAGATGATAGCATTTGATAGCACTCTTGATTGTGGTGGTGGTTTGTGTCAAGGTTTTAAACTATTTGAAAATTCATTGTTTGTTGAAAATGAGCAAGATGAAGTGTTGGAAAGTGATTTTATTATTAACAATCCATTATTTGCTCAAAATGATTCTTATGACTTGCTTGAGAGTGATAATTGTGTAGATGTTAGCAAGCTAACTCTCAAAATGTTTGTTGAAAGCTTGTCCAATGTTTGGAAGTCCTCTAAAGGTGAAGATTGCTCCTTAAAGAAGGAGGGAGGCACTAGTGATTGTAGTGGTAAAGTAATAGATGCTAGTTTTAGTGTCAATTTCTTTACTTTCTCTATTCCTAGTCTTGAACATACATTTAAAGTGGATTTTGCTAGAGCCTCCAATATTAAGAGTGATAAATTGTCAATGAAGGCTTGGCATGAATTGAATGAGTCTAAAAATGAAGATTGTTTTGTAAATGAGCTTGCTTATTGTTACTTTTATAGCCAAGTTTTTGATGTTAAAATTGGAAAAATCTTCTTTATGGTTGATCTTGATACTTGGATATATCATAAGAGTGTGCACTTTGAGCATGAGTATGTGAGTCTTGTTCCAATCTCTTTATTGTGTAGTACTTGGAAAGTTATTGAGTTGGTGCTCATTTGCGTCATGGTTTTGCAAGGTGCAAATTCGAGGACAAATTCCTTTAAAGAATGAGGGAATGATGCGATTCGGATGAGTACTCGAAGCCATGGAGGATTCATGCTCGACATCCGGAGCTTGGAATACTTCATCAAGCCAAAGGACTGGCCAAACAAGCAAATGAGAGCTCACTAGAATCTGTGTCTACGCGATCGCGAAGCAACAGGCGTGACCGCGCCGAAGAAATTTACTTCAGTGCGCGATCGCGAGACACACCACGCGATCGCGAAGAAGCGTCAGCCCATAAGGCGCGATCGCGACACCTAAAGCGCGATCGCGATGAAGGACGTCTGGGCAACTTGGCAGAATCAGCAATTAGGGGCTTTTTAGTCCATTCCTTCATTGTATAGTAACTACTATAAATAGGCTAATTGGGGGTTTATTCATGAGTTAGATTTTGATGATGAATATGAATATGAGTGAACAATGGCTAAGCATGTTGGTTGAGCACTTTATTTTCTTGATTTGCAATTGAATGTTGATTCAATTGAGGATTAAATAGTATATGTTTTTTTTTTGTTGTTGTCTTAAGGGGGGGTGATTAGGCTACTTTTCCCTAATCCACTTTCTTAATTCCAAATCAATTCAAATTAGATCTTGCTTTTATCATTTTATTTTCTTGTTATTTTCCTAATCCTAGTTAGGATCGTTCAACTAAGGTGTCATTGATGTTGGTACACTTCAAGTAAAATAAGCCAATCTCAATTAATATACAATAATAAATTTATGATATTAGCAGTTCAAGATAGCAACGGTCAGCTAGTAGCATCTCTGGAAAGAGTCTATACAACCACTCAACAACCCTTTATCATCACTGATTAGTCCAAAAAATAAAAATAGGAAGAAAATTAGGGACATACTTGAAATGCTACCAGCAGACCACTCACAATTATGTTAAATATCCTATGACAGGAATTACATCAGTACACGTATTAATATATACAAGTTGTAAATTACTAACACCTGTTGGAGAACCAAAAGGCTGATCAATACAATGACAGTATTATTGTTGGGATCAAAAGGGTCAGACATGTACAGTTACAGATGAACTCCTGGATACACAACCTTTCAAACGTTCAAGAATGGCATTTCGACTGACAAGTCCTGAATGGAGTGTCAGTGGAAGGCCTTCCTTGACACATTCGTCGTACTTCTCTAAAGCAGATACTATATCCGTGAAGTCTGGCCTCTTTGAGGGGTTCACTGCCCAGCAGCGTTTTATGAGGTATGCCAGTGCTGGTTGACAACTGGCCGGCAAGGGTGGTCGTTCATTCTGCAAAATAGTACAAGAAGATTGTATCCCCCGTTGGATGAGAGATTGGACGAAAGGTGTTAATAATGCCATCCCTTAAACAAGATGCAAAGTTCATGCACAATAGTGCAATTCTTCTAAGAAATGGATGATCCACTACCAATTGAAAAATGTTGATGTGTATATCAAGATTTATATTGATTTAAGACACAAATCTGTAAAATGCAGCAAGCTCTAGCAAGCCATGCACCCAACGACACTAAGAAAACAAACACCAAATATAAGTTCTCTGTATCCTTTCTCTACTTGTAACCTGCAATGAAACAATCTAACAACCTAATCATAAAGGTAGTAAAGAGTAACGTTAAAATGGAGTCCGTTGAGTTCTAGGCAGGGCCTCTGAACCCAATAGTTTTGGCTCGGATCCTATATGTGTTATATTCACAAAATATGTTCAAACAATAGATTTGGAACCCAATAAATGAACTGGGCTGTGATAGAATCCCAAACTCAAAACTCATAATGTTAAAATCCTCAATCCATCTCTGGTTCTAGGCAAGTTCATCAGGCACAGGATGATGAAGCATTTTTCTTGTGCAGAAGTCAATGTAATATCAAAAGAATATTCAGTTATCAGCAAAATCAGTTTTAGAAACCTAACCTTCTCAGCAACAGCAAAAGCAGCTTGCACTGGGGTCATTCCTTGAAATGGCAGCAGAGCAGTTGTGAGTTCCCAGAGCACTATACCGAAACTGTACACATCAACTTTCCGCGTATAAGGTTTTTCCTTAATCATCTCCGGTGCCATCCAACGATAAGTTCCCATGTTTCCTTTGGCTTCACGACACTGTGTTTCGAGACACGATGTCCCAAAATCTGCAACCTTGACACGCATCTCGTCATTCAGAAGTAAATTACTTGATTTAAGGTCTCTATGAATCACACCTTGTGAATGAAGATACTCCATCCCTCGTGATATATCAAGAGCTAACCTCAGGATTGTTTCTGTGGAAAGTGAATAAGGCTCTTTCTTGTTAAGATACATCCTCAGAGTTCCTTGTGACATGTACTCCATAATGATACAGTATACAGGAGGCTTTTTACAAGCTGCAATGAACTGTAGATAAAGAAGATATTTTGTAAGTAAACTGTATCATTGGACAAGCTTATTTCATTAGATCACATAAGCTGCACCGATTTGGGAGTCCAAATTGATGGTCTCAATTCACAAAAAGTAATAAAAAGATGAACATAAAACTTGAAAGCTGGGATCCTTAGAAACAATGAAGAATAGCAATGTTTTAAGAAACCATGAGTATTTTTGGTTTCCTACCCGGTGTCTGGTACTGCTTTGGGTTCCACTAATCTGAATCGCACCGCGTAAGGCCCAATAAAGGGGGAAAGCACCCCTTCCACAGGGCTAGAGAGAAACCACATGTTACTAACAGGTAAAGTCACAATTCTCTAGTCCACTATGGAGCATATTTGCTTGACTGATTCATATTTATATTCAGTAATAAACTGAACACTTAGCTATAAAAGGGGGTCAGGGACAGCAAGTGTTTAATAGTGTTACCAAGTTTCGGAACACAGAACCATCTTGCATTGTATGCAGGAGTAACAACTTCCAGTAACTTGTTTTCCGCTATTAGTTCTAGTAGGCCTGATCCTGAAATGAGTTGAGCTTAAATGGAGAAACAAGATTACGAGGATTCATACAGCCGACCCCAACTTGTTTGGAGTTGAGGCGTAGTTGTTGTCATTGAGAGAATTATGTTGTTCCACCAACAAGAATACGAGTAAACATGGTACAACAACTACTCGTCAATTTGGCTATATGAATTCTCACTATGTTGCTCCATTTAAGCTCATCTTGAACCAATATTATACTATGAAATATAAATAATCTGAAGTACTATAGTATCTCTATCTTCTATTGGCACATAGAACCCTTACATGACTGAAAGACTGCTAAAAACACAGGTCTTAAAGTAGTAAACGCACTAGCATGCGTAAAGCACATTGCCAACTAGTAATTGGTATCGTGTATATAGATCTTTTTCTTCCACTGTACCCTATTATTTACTACATCTGCAATTTTCATACAATAGTATATGAAATGCCTACGTCAAGCTAGAACACAACGTAATACAAGTAAACATGATTATAACATAAAAGTTCATAACCATCATTGCAACCAAAAATGACAAATAACAAAACAAGAGCATAACAATTATCATTTTCTAATGTAAAAGAAGTGCAACCTGAACTATGTTGGGATGATATAAACGAGAAAGAAGACGAACTTCAGACTTAAACTGCTGTTCAAGCTTAGCTCTAGTTTCCTCCTTATGAGTTGGAATTCTCACCATTTTGACAGCAACTGCTCTCTGCTTATAAATTCCTCTGTATATCCTACTATGTGCCCCTGAAGCAAACTTATTACCTATAAATAACTGAGACAAATCAGCTGTCCATTCTTCTTGATCCTCTTTAGAAACTTCCCAAGTTTCAACATTATCTGATTCTAATATCATTGACCATGACTCTAAACTATCAAATCTTTTCTTGTCCATTGTCTCTATATCTGATGAATTCCACTGATTTCTTGAAGATGATGAAGCACCAATTTCTATTGGTTTACTCTTTGTCCTTCTTAGCCTAAAAGGCTTGAAACAAGTAGCCATTGAAATATAATCAACTTAATAAAGTACTATATCCTTTTTTTGCTCAAAGCACAACCCCTTCTTTTATATGGTCAAAACACACTTTCAGAAGGTGTTCTCCTTCTGAATGTGTGATTTGATTTCAAGAAATGCATGAACTGATTCAAAAACATGGGAATGAACTTTCATGTATCTTAGAAACATGGGAACATTCATACACAAGAAAGGAAGCTTTGCATGACTAAGGAAAGTGTAATTCCAAGACCATTAAGACTAAAAAATTACAAGAAACAACTATGGAAAAGGAATGAAGGATAAAGATAAGGTAAAGTTGGTTTCATGGTGACAAATATTGAAAGAAGAATAGCCATAGAAATGTTTTTTTGGTTCAAGAAAAAAGAAAGAGAGTAGTCTGTGAGAGTGGCATGAATCTTTTGCAATAGTCATTTTGGAAAGTTTTGGTTTGGCAGAGAAAGATGAATGTCAACAGGGAAGTCCCGTGAATTCTTGGTTCAATTTCAAAAAGCTGTTGAGACTTGACATACAAAAGAAAAAGGGAAAGCTCTTTTACAAGGAATCCAAGTCTTCTCTTGTTTCCTTTCAATCAATCAAATCTAAATTTCTTCTTAGGGGTGAAATTGTTAGAACCACAAATTATTAGCACATCTATAAATGCATATCTACAACTTCTATGTACTTTGTTTGCAACACTAGAACTGTTTGGAGCCGCAACCATGCAGGGATTCAATTGAATTTCTTACTTAGAAAATTTTAATCACTTCGTTCTAATTTATATGTCACTAATTTTTTTTATCTGTCCTTAAACGAATGTCATATTTTTTTTAAGTAGAAAATATTTATTTTCACGAAATGATTTTCAGCCACACAAATTTCTATGATTTGTTTTAGACCACAAGTTTCAAAAGTCTTATTTCTCTCTTAAATTTTGTGTCAAGTCAAACATCACCACATAAAATGGGATGGAGGAAGTATTACGCAACTATGACAAAAATAATTTGTTTTATATATATGAAATTTAAATCCCTTTAGCATAAGAAATTTTTTTGTTGTAGTGTTAATGTAGTTCAGAAATTGTTATTAGCAGCATGTTCAAAATTTTTTGATTCCCCTCGTTAAAATTCATGGTTTCGCCACCGCTTGGCATTGGTACATTTTTAAAATATATCTTCAAAACTTGTGATCGCAGATATTTGCAAACTATAGTCTAGGTGCATGTTAAAGGGAACAGTCTCAACATTATTTTCCTTCCTTGTACCACAATCCTTGCTAGGGAGTTCTTACAAGAATTAAATTATTCTTCTGAACATGATCCAGTCTTTGTTTTTATATATATATATACATATATATATATATATATATATATATATATATATATATATATATATATATATATTAATGAGAACTAGAATATAGGATGTTCTTTAGGCAAAAGGAATTAAGGTATAATCCCATGTTCCTCTGCCTGTAAGCCAATCTAAAATTCCTTCAAGACTTGAAAATATTGACTTTTGCTGCTCTTCTAGGTTTGGAATTGTTACAAGTATGACATAACTTATTCAATATGAGGAATGTGATACTAGTATCATACTTATCTTTTCAGTTTTAAACATTAAAGGTTTCAATTCATGTGGCCTTATAGTATAAACATACAATTACTGTCGGGGTCGGATGCTAAGAGACGAGTGCGGGTTTGACGGAATCCAGTAGAATTTGCGCAAACAATGTATTTGTCTTAAAAAATCACTAAATAGATACAAAAATCAAGTCGAGAATCCAGTAACTAATACTATTAGAGATCGTTATTCTAACTTTTAGAACCCATATGGTTCGAATCTTGGATCCGCCTTTGATTACTGTATACAATTTTTATATTATCAGGCCACCCAAATAATATGTATAGATAAATTTTCATAAAATATAAGCTTTGTACGTATTCGTGAAAGTAAGGCAGTTGATAATGGTGTAAAACTAATTTATATTGATGTGATATGTAACTTAACTCTTACTATATTTCTTAAGTAGCTTAGCATATATACTCCTGATAGTTTGCAATATCTACACAATCAGGTTATTTATAAGGTAAGTATGGATAAATTGTTGAGATAAATCTAATAGGTAACTGACTTACTAGCTCAAAATACAATTGACAGCATACATTTTTTATTTTTGGACTATTAGTGCATATAACTTATTTGATCTGATCCGGACCCAAAAAAAAAAAAAAAAAAAGGGATACGGCGATGCAATTCTCTTAATGGGAAGTATCTTGAAATATGTCTTCACCTATCAAGTTGCTTTCTATAGAGCCAAATAAGCCAAGTATGGCATGTTGCATTGCAAGTTGGGCTGGCTAGCCCATTCCTTTCACTAGCTTGTTCTGAGGTCCTTTTCATGGGAAAATTACGGAAAAAATGATACCGCTCTGCTACATTTGGCCCCCGTAAAAATATTCTTATAATTTTAGTTCCTATAAGAAAGTTTTTGGCGATTGCCAGTCTTTTTATTGACAGGACCTAGCAAGGAATTTCTTTTTGTAGTCGCCACAAAACTTTTCTGGCCTGACTAGGTCTAATATAAGACTTTTCATACGGAATCAAAATTATAACAGTGATGTCAGATTGGTTGAGAGATTGAAACATTAAAGATCGTCTTTAACAAATAAGCACTTTTACATTGAATAAAGCTGTAATTTTGAAAATACCGCCTCTCTTTACACAGAGCAGAAAGCCTCAGTTATTCATCTATTGAGCCAAAAGATTATATTTCTTTTTCAAATAAATGATATCAAATCGTCCTCACTTGGCGCATTCACAGAAATATATAACTTCACTGCTTCACTCAATGTGATTGGGAGATTCACAAAAACACGGCGCTTTAGTGCGGCTAAAGCGCCGCTGTCAAACTTCTAGCCCCCTTAAAGAACCTTTGAACTTTAGCCCTATTGCTAGAATACGGAGTAACCTGATATGTCACTGACTTTTAGCTGTCATTTAATCTAAAAAGATCATATCGATTGGTTATGACCGGTGCTTGCACCTCCCCTCATCCCAGGATTATATTCTGGACGTGACTTAAAAAATTTATGTATAATGAGACAAATTTATATGTTACTGACGTCTTTAGGTCTCTTGATAATAGAGATATGTTGCTGATTTCTATATATCAAACTTCCAGTCTGGATTAAGAGCACTGGTGAAGGCAGGCTATGGTACAAAACTGGCACCATTTGTAAAACCAACGACTGTGATCGATATAACAAAGGGTAGCAGAGTTGTCTCCCAACGTCGTAAGACTGTTGCTGATTGGAGCCTCTCAAATGTGTAATGCGGCTGAAAGAAGGGTAAGTTGTGAGTTTATTCTGTGCAATTCATGTAATTGTCAAGCGTTTATGTGCTTCTGTTATCCAACTTTTGAGAGCTTTCAGAGACTAAGGTTCTTGTTGATTGCTCGAAATTACAGTTACATCAAAGAAGGGAGCACGGTAAGTGTTATGGGCGTTGTAAGGCACCATGAAGATGTGCTAATGATTGTTCCACCAGCAGAGCCTATTTCAACCGGCTGACAATGGACTCGTCTTCTTCCAACCTACGCGGAAGGTCTCATATTGACATGTGACGATATTCAGAATGGCGATGTAATTCCTGTATGGGCTCTTGCATACTATACCAAGTTTGATAATTCCATGAGCTATTGGTGCTGTGAAGCCAGCAAAGATGTCCTGTTTGGTTCCTATGCAAACATTCAAGTGCATGTAAGATTGCATAGAAGAACAGAAACATGCAAAATTGATCTCTTTGATGTCTGAAGTTGGATGTATTATGTATTTCAATGTTGTTGTAAGAGAGATCATGAAAGGGAGGGCGAGAAAGAGGGTCGTCCGCCCTTGAGCCGCTAAAAATTGTTGTATCTTGCAGATTTTTGTACCTAGTTTGGTTTGGCCACGTTATGTATATTAACTGTTATGTTAATATATATTCATAGCTTGTTTTAACTTTTCATTTCATGTGCATATTAGGCTTCACTGAAAGTATAAGGGGTGCATACCATACTAACAGACAATCCTAACATAAAATTCATCATAAGCTAACACCATGTCCGGCTTGGTTGTACCAGAAAAAGATAACCACGGTATAACTTAATATAGTTTTTGGTTGGTCTTATTTGATCCCACATTGTTGATGCCCGTGTAAATTATATTGACACTGTAATGAAATCTCAAATAAGAATGACGTAGGATTCAAAATTAGATTGATAATAGACTCACCATCTCACCTTCTCCACTTATTATCCGCCCTCTCACCTATTCCACTTAAATACCATGCTTTTGCCAGTTTTAATTTTTTAACCTGTGAAGTGTGCCTAACCATACAATTATCCATTGTATAACAATCTTTACATTACATAACCATTTACCTATAACAACTGTTACATTATTATCCAAAAAGAATGCTGGCTATTATTACTAAGTGATTTAAATGACCACAAGAGGTACAAGGAATTAAAGAGACCTGTAGACCTCATTCTAGCAATTGACAAAATGTCGTAAGTTATCCAATATCAGTGATTCAGTATGGTAATTACCCTGGAAATCTCATTCTACCATTTGATATCATACTGTAAAGAGAAGCCAGCAACAAGCTAAATATATTATTAGCTCCAAAGAAGTAGCACTTCATATTTCAGGTGTAGTTTTAACTTTCTCAATATTTTGTTTGCTCTCGAGGAGAATACAGAGTAGACAAACAAAAAAAGAAAGGAGTACAAAAGACAATATTTTCATGGAGAACAAAAGTGCTTCAACCCCAAGAAAGTTGGGATCGGCTATATGAGTCCTCATCGCTTATGTCGCTCCATTTAAACTCATCTGGATTCTTATGGAGAAGCGCTAATGAAATATAAATGATAGCGGAAAAATGATAATGAAGATGCTACAGTCTGGAAGGCATTCCTCCAGCAACTACAAGAGTTTCTCCTGTTACATAAGAAGCATCGTCCGAAGCCAGATAGGCAGTAGCCGCGGCCATGTCGTGTGTTGTTCCAAGCCTATTGAGTAATGTCTTACTCTCAAGTTCTCTCCTCTAAAGACAAGGAGCACGCGTCCAGTTAAACTGAGAACTTGATAAGATTTTAACCGACAGATAGAGATGTAAAAATAATAACTTACCATGTCAGCATTCCCCGTGATAAATTCAGCAAAATGTGTGGGTACAAAACCTGGTGCTACACAGTTCACACGAGTGTCTGGAGCCATTTCAGCCGCGAGAGCCTGAAAGGCCACAAGTTAGAAGGAAACTAGTAGTATTATGTTATGAAACGTCAATAATACCATAATAGGTACCTTGGTCAGCCCAAGAAGGGCGGTCTTTGTTACCCCATACATCCCCATGGAGGCTGGTGGTTGGTAACCGGAAATAGACGAAATTATAACAACTGAAGAACCCTTCTTAAGGTAAGGAGCTGCATCCTGTAAGAGGTTAAAAGAGTAAAATATTATGTGCACTGCCAGGAAATATTAAAAATAGTACTGGGGAAACAGAATCTAGAATAAATTGAAACATTGATAGTATTAGCATCCTCTAATGGCTCCAATAAATATCCTAGAACTAGAAGCATATTGAACATCTTTGTCCTGAATTCTTCAAATCAAATAACTTACTTGAAGTAATAATATAGCGGCTTTGACATTGATGTCCCACAACTTGTCAAGGACTGGTTCTTTAATTTCCAATATTGCATCCACCGTAGGATTTACAGCAGCATTTGACACAATGACATCTAATTTCCCATATTTCTGGAAACGGCAAATTTCACTTATCAAAATTGGAGTAAGCATAGAATGAACAGAGAATTTCAGGATTCAAATCAAAATCACAGAGACTAAAGACTCCTGGGGAACAACCGTATTATCATACAGTCAGATTCAATCTGTACAATCATCAGTCTACCTTAATCTGGCATTTGCTAACAATATACCAAAGAACCTGGACCTAATGTTATTAACTAAGTTGCTCGGCGGCACTTTTGGTGCCGCACCCGTGTCGACACGACACTAGTATGGGTGTGGGTGTGGGTGTGGGATGCGTGTCGGATATGGTCAAACATCTATGGGTACTTTGACCACGGGCGGCGGAAAAGTTTTAGACAAGATACAATTTGATTCCCCAAAGTGAAACCAAAGCTAGGGTAATTTTGTAGTAATTACCTCTCTAATGATGTCTTCCTACAGTACCTCAACAGAAAATCAAAAGGGGAAATGTTTCTTAAGGCTAAGAAAAAGTGTAGGATCAGATTAAAACTTTATTTTTAATTTTTTGAAATATTTTTAGCCGAATCCCCGCACCCGTATCCGTAATAGGATCCGTATCCCCGAATCTTAGAATTTAGATCTTGAAGGATCCGACCTCTAGATCCACACCCGTGTCGGACACCCGTACCGGTGTCCGAGCAACTTAGGTTATTAAATATCAGTACATGACTAGACAACCGATCCACAAATATATGTGATGATTCACAGTGTTCTTTAAGTACTATAGCATCAACCTACACCCTTTTTATTAAATGTTTTATTCGTGCCATGTCAGATAGTTAAAAAGACTAAAATGATTTCAACATGTTAGTAGACTATTAAACCAGCTTGGTTTATATTTACTACTCTCAGTTCTTGTTTTCAGAATCTAGGGTGTGCAGATACCTATCACAAGTCTAAAAGAGAAGTCCAAGATACTCCGTGTATCGAAATGACTCCTCAAAAATGGCTCCATCTCTAGCTGAAGAGGAGGTCAGCCATTTTGAAAAGAGTAAAAGTCAACTATTAAAATATGATTAGCTAAGAGCGATTGAGGAAAAGCATCTCCAGGTATTCACTTTATACAAAAAGATTTTGCTGGTCTAACGCTCTAACTAGTTTGCTTGTCTATGATGAGAGACTTATCAATAGAACAACCTTACAAGACAATACAAGTTAAATTAGTTTCTTTCACCACCAAAATTGAGCCACTGAAGAATTCAAGCTTAAAGCACATTTGACCTCAAACTACTGCATCGATCAATTGAACAAGTGTTAGACACACTACTGCGCTTACCTGAATGGTTTTGTCGATCAAATTCTTCCTCTGTTGTGCATTGGATACATGACATACTACTCCGAAAACTTCAAGTCCTCGATCACTAAGTTTTTGTACTGCTTCATCCACATTTTTCTGTAGAATGAACAGATTAACGAAAAACATTAAGTCAAAACACCAAATGCAAGGACACAAAAGTCAATCTAATATACGAAGTTCAAAACTTACAATAAGGAACAAAATCCACTCAAAGCAAAATTTTAATTCAGACACCAACTTACACTAATAAATACTTATGAAATTCTTCAAAGGTTTGATTTTTCCTATACGCACCAATTTTAGAATATGCAACAAACACAGAAAAAGGATCAAACTTTGGAAAACACAAAGATGAAGATTTCACCAGAAACTCGACAAGTAATGATGAATTATCAACAAACATCAGAAATTTAAAACACCCATGCCATAATATCCAGTCATACAAAGAAAAAGCTTCAAACTTTAGCCTAAATAGAAAGATCCATATGAAGAATTGACAAAAAACTTTACAAAAAAATGTAGTATCTTTTTGTATAACCATCCGGCATACAGTAACCACTAGCCCAACTAAACCGGATCCAAGCCTACACAGAACTCATTAAAGGGGGAGCGCGCACTACCAAGAATTTCTCCATTCCAAGACTCGAACCCAAAACCTCTGATTAAGGGTGGAGCCATCCCACCCGACCCAAAAATCCCTTGGTGGGTACTTTGCAGGAATATTGAAACATCCACAATAAATTATGTGAATCGATGAAATACTCATCATAAAATATGCAATCAAAAAGAGAAAAAGACAGCCCGGTGCACAAAGCATCCTGCATTCACATAGATCATAAAATATGCAATCAAAACACAGAAAAGGATCAACTTTAGCCAAATTAAACATACCCATATGAAGAGTTCATGACAAGAAATAATGAAATTATCAAGAAAGAATTATGTAAAAAGATAAGCTAAATAAAGAAAAAGAAACCTGTTTTCTAGAGGAGATAACAACAGAAGCACCTTCTAAAGCAAGCCTCTCAGCTATACTAAAACCTATACCCTGCGTTGAAGCTGTTACTATTGCCACTTTCCCTTCAAATCTTCTCCCTAATTTCTCCATTAATTAAAGCTCAAACACTAATTTGTTCTTTTTAAGGAAAAAAAATTGCTGCTTCCTTGTTGTATATAATGGTTTTATTATCTGATTTCTTGGGAAAAGTGATTTTTAAGTAATGCTGATTATTAGTATGTAATTTTGTGTATTCACGCTATGGTGGTGAATTTAATATATTGGAAGAAAAGTCTGCAATTATTTGAGGGTCCATACCCTGTTTTGTCTTCTCCTAGCTGATAAGTTCAATGAATTAAGGGAACGTTTGGTTGTGCCATTGCTTGCAAAGTTAAAAATATTTGTCATAAATAATAGTACAATGTTTGGTTAGTCATATTAAATAGTTCTCGTATTAAGCTATGCATAATAGAACGGAGTATAAGAATGTGTGCATGTCTCTACATTGCGGGGATTAAGTTATTCAAAGGCAAAATATAGTTCTTTTAAATTAGGAATTTTTACAGTATATAGACATTATAAAATGTTATTTAGATAAAATAGATATATTTTAAGTTAATTATTTTATATAGACATTTATTTTTTGGTATACTACGTTAATAGCCATTTTCAAAAACCCATCAAATACTCTAATTAATACCTATTTTTTCGTGTACTGGGTTAGTGGGAATAGAGTTAATATTGGTTCTAATCATTAACTTTCATTTAACCATTTCACACGCCTAATTTATTATCATGCAATTAACTACTTTCACACGCCTAACTTTTTTCGTTTTTTAGGTAATTAATTTAGCGGTAATCGAAGCGTTTAATTTCAAAAACTGTTTAGTTTCTACATTTTCTTCATCACCTGTTGTTACTCTTTTCATTCTTATTCACTCCAAAAAAATCCTAATATTTTACTCGTTGATCTAGTGTCTTTTGCGTCTGTTTTTCTAAATTTAATGGTAAGAATAGCAATATTAGTAGTTATTCCTTTATTTTTTTTAATTATTTCAGTTAATTTTCTTATGTTATTTTCTTGGTTGTTTTATATTTGTCATTTTTTCTTTTTATTTTTTAGCCGTAATGCCTAGGCGAAGGGTGAAGAATGTCAACCAAGCTTTGCATGTAAATGATGATGATGATTTTGAGGATTTTGATATGTGTTCTCCCAACAAAAATTCAGTTGATACGCCAAGTCATGTTACAAGGTCATCTACTAAACCGAATAACAAAAAGAGAACACGGCAGTGTGATAATATCAAGAATAAAACCTCGAAAGTTGGTTCTGATTCTAAGGGCAAACGTGTGCGTATTGATTCATCGAGTGATAATTCCGATGGTGATCTCCCTGTTTTGTCTAAAAAGAGCAAAGGTTTGTATGGTCTATCCTCCCGGATGATGAAGAAGAAGTTGTTTCAAGAGAAGAGTAAAAGAGCGTTTAAGTCTGATAGGATTGATGATTTTCCATTGGTTGAGGTTCAGGTACTTTTTTTTAAATTTATATCTTTTTTTTTTAGTATTAATCTGGATTTTTCTTTATATTAGTTTGATATTTTTGCATGATAATAGTATATTTTCTTTACACAGATTTCATACATGCATATCTATTGTATACTTAATACATAACTATTAGTATTCAGTCGATGTGTCTATGTTCTATATTATCTGTGTATAAGGAATAAGTTATTTAGTGTACACTCAATGTGAATAATCGTTGAATAAATGTTCTATATAAAGTGTATGTCTGCATTGTGCATCTTTTTATATATATTTAATGCATACTTTTTGAATAAATGTCATTATATACTGCATCTAAAGTTTAACATAATGATTACATACTTACTACCACTGATATGTTGATTTTTCAGTACGTCTAAGGTTAATACATATTGGTGTGTTATCCAATGTATTAAATGTATATTTTTTTATGTGATTCTAAGTTGGATGCATCTGAGAGTGCTTTGGTTGTTTGTACTTGTTGAATACTCCCTCCGTTTAAAAAAGGATGAACCTATTTCCTTTTTAGTTTGTTTCAAAAAGAATGACATCTTTCTAAATTTGGAAAGAAATATTCACTTTTACTCATCCCTTGATGAATTGTAGCCACACAAATATCTATAACTTATTTTAGACCACAAGTTTCAAAAGTCTTCTCTCTTTATTAAACTCCGTGCAAAGTCAAATGAGTTCATCTAAAATGGAACGGAGGGAGTATTTGTTTTGTAAAGTTTGAATATTAAGAGTATCCAGCTTAGTTTTTATGTTGAAGTGTGTAGTCGTTGAATATATGTTATATATTAGCTGTTATTACACTGTGCATATTTATATGTATTGAAGGTATATTAGTTGAATTATTTTACAATGTATGCAGGATATATTCATACTTTATGCATGAATATTTTCATTGCTTTTTTCAATTATTATTTTTGTTCTGATATTCATGACATATTTGCTGAATATATGATATACACTTAGGTGAATAAACATTAGTTAGTTATAGATGGTGCTTAGTAGTTTGTTGTTGTTCTAAATATATAGTGCATATCTGTGTAATTATTTACTATATTTATTGCATATATTCATTGTATTTAAACATATTATCTGCTGTTTTGTTTTATTATTATTGCTTTGTGTGTACAATTATATTGTTGTAATATTCATTGCATAATAGTTTCATATACTGTTAAGATAGTTTGTATTTATTCATATCTATACAATTTGAATTGTTTATTTTTGAATGTGTGTATTATTTATATGCAGTCTTTTATTTTAATTGTTTCTATCTAATTATTTGCAGCCTTTGAAATTGCATTTTCGTCCTGTCCAATATAGAAGCCGCAGGATATGTACGCACACTAATGTTGATGTTGTATGCACTATTAAGAAGGTTCTGGACGACAGATTGTTGGGTATATTTAGGCAGTCTTGTTTTGGGCATTTCATTGATATGCCGGGTTTTGTAACGTGTAACAAATTATTGAATTCCTTGTTGTTGCGAGAGGTATGTCCGCCTAATGATGATTCCGATGCCTTGTGGTTTGATTTCTATGGTTATAAATTGAGGTTCAGACTTGTGGAGTTTGGGTTCATAACGGGGCTGACTTGTGTTGGTGATCATTTAAAGGAATACCATTTTGATGATCCCAATCGATTGCTACAGTTGTATTTTGGTAGAGCTTCAAAAGTAACAAAGAAAGATTTAGTAGAATGTTTTGTGGGGAAAAAGTGGCTATCGGATGAAGATGCTATAAAGCTTGTAGCTTTATATTTTATTCACACTTTTTTATTTTCTACGAAGAATTCTGCTACTAACGATACCACCATTGGGGAAACTGAATTTAATCTTGTTGAGTGTGGTGCTTGGCAGACTTTTCCATGGGGTACAAAGGTGTTTCTGGCAACTATTACGTCAATGCATGACAAGTTGCGGCCTTTTCTACAGTGTTACAGATTTGCTGGTCTGCCCTACGCCTTGCGAGTTTGGTTCTATGAAAGTTGCCCTACAGTGCATGAGAAGATTGCTTTTAGAGTTGCACATAAATCTCCTCGTATACTTAATTGGCATGTTAAGAGAACTCATGATTTTGAAGAGTTGCAGAAAGAGGTTTTTAGTTTGAAGAAAAATCAGGTAATTTAATATTTATCATCAGTATGTTTTTTATATTTATTTATTTTTATTTTTATTTAGGCAGTATTCAATAAATATTCATTAAATTAATTTGTTTTGTTTCCTTTTACACCAAGGTACAATTCACAAAGATTGAACCTTCAGAAGCAGAATTGGCTAGTTTTAAACTTCCAGAGTTTAAGCAATACAATCTTGATACAAAGATTATGCTTGATCATATTAGTGATGATGCAAATGATGGTGGTCTGAATCCACCAAAGGCAGATACATTTCAGCAGTCTTCTTCTAATCGTGATAACCATTCGCTTTCTCCTGAGATGCAATTGTTGTATGGACAGCAGAAGTTGTTGCAATCTGATATGTCGGGATTAAAGCTTTATTTGGCTTAATGCTTTGATTTTTTTTTTAAGAAGCTTGACATTGATCCTGAAGAAATTGGAGAGAGCAACTGCTTTAATGGGGTATGTGTTTTCTTATGTTTTCTACATTCTGCATGTTTATTATTGTGTTGTTGCTAACTAAATATTTTTATTTTTCCTTTTACAATCTTAAGATATTTCAATCTGATCATGTACGGAATGAGGAAAGCAATAAGCAAACTACTGACCCTATGGATCTTCGGCAAGATCATCAAGAGAAACAGTTTGCTTGTCAATTTTATGGTATTTGTTTAATCACTTTTTTTTACTATGACAATTGATATATGTTCTTGATTATTGATTTGTATATTTTTATATGTAGGACCTGCTGAAAAGCGACCTTATGTTTCCCATGAACAATCAAATATTCCGGATGGACATGACGTGGAGAATCTGGAAGGTATACATTCTTGTTATTGAGCAATTTAAATATTTGTGTACTGAATTAGGTTTTAGTTTCTTTGTGTTTTTAAATTTTTGTTTATTTTGTTTTTTATTAGATGTCAGTGATTTGCCGCATGGAATGGATCATGTCTTTCAAGCGGATGCTGATGGGGTTGGATCTGTAGATGCAAGAAGTATTCAAATAATATGAGAGAATTATTACATTATTCCAATTATATGCATTATACTTTGTTATGCATAATCTGTTTTTCTTTTTAAATTTGTATTTCTAAATGTATTTGTCTTTTGCTCTATTTTTATTTATTAGTACCTGTTGTAGATGATCAGCATTTGTTTCACAGCTGTGATAATAATTCTGATGTATTACATAAGGGTAAATCTAAAGGTATCCAATATTTATATTTTAATTTACACATGGAATAGTTATTCTTTTTGTTATTTCATTTGTATATGTTGTAAGTCTTTTTTTTTTTTTTTGTCGTTAGATGCTACTGAAGAGCCCCATATAGTTGATCAAGCTGATGGAGTTGAAGTTGATGGTGTTGCTGGTGTGGAACTTAAAGGTATTCATTTAACTATGGGACGTAGTTTTGTCTTACATTTTAGGTATTCATTACATATTAGATCTTGTTATGCTGTTTTTTTTTTTTTTGTTAAAATTTATGACTTGTTTTTAATTCCTCTATTAAAACTGTTTGTACTTGTTGTAGATGATCAACATATGTGTGTTCAATCTGACATTAATTCTGATATAAATGATAGGGCCAATGCAGCCGGTATTAACTTGTATATAACATGTATTAACTGAATATGTATATGATATTCATCTTTTATGTATTTGTTTAATCACTTTATTTTTTCTATGACAATTTATATATGTTATTGATTATTGATTTGTATGTTTTATATGTAGGACCTGCTGATAAGCGACCTTGTGTTTCCCATGAACAATCAGATATTCCGGTCGTACATGACGTGGAGAATCTGGAAGGTATACATTATTGTTATTGAGCAATTTAAATATTTTTCTACAGAACTAGGTTTCAGTTTCTTTTGTTTTTATATTTTGTTTTTTTTGTTTTGATTAGATGTCAGTGGAGTGCCACATGCAATGGATCATGTCTTTCAACCAAATGCTGAGGGTGTTAGATTTGTAGATGCAAGAGGTATCTAATAATATGAGTGAATTATTACATTATTTTCATTTATATGCATTATACTTTGTTATGCTCAATCCGTATTGCTTTTTTAAATTTGTTTTTCTAATTGTATATGTCTTTTGCTCTATTTTTATTAAATAGTAGCTGCTGTAGATGATCAGCATTTGTTCCGTGACTGTGGTAATATTTCTGATGTATTACATATGGGTAAATCTATAGGTATCCAATATTTATGTTTTAATTTACACATGGAATAATTATTCTTTTGGTTATTTCATTCGTACATGTTGTAAGTCTTATTTTTTGTCTGGTTAGATGCTACTGAAGAGCCCCATAATGTTGATCAAGCTGATGGAGTTGAAGATGATGGTGCTGTTGTTGTGGAACTTAAAGGTATTCATTTAACTATGGGACGTAGTTTTGTCTTACATTTTTAGGTATTCATTACTATTCAGTTCTTGTTTATGCTGTTTTTTTTTAAAAAAAATTATGACTTGTTTTTAATTCCTCTATTAAAACTGTTTGTACTTGTTGTAGATGATCAACATATGTGTGTTCAATCTGACATTAATTCTGATCTAAATGATAGGGCCAATGCAGCTGGTATCAACTTTGTATACAACATGTATTAAATGAATATGTATATGATATACATCTTTTATGGATTAATTTATGTTGTATATAACATGTATTAACTGAATATGTATTAACTTGCAATTTCTGTTTATTTCAGTTTGCTTTTTGTTTAAATGTTTTAATTATACAAACATTAATTATTTTCATTGTAAAACATAATTTCAATGTAGATAAGGTGATCAATATTCATGTTGCTCCACCTAATGATGTTGATAAGGAGATTGGGAATAAAGAACTTCTTCAATCATGTACTACTATTGTACTGGATGCGGCTGTTGAGCAAGGTAAATGCATTGAGGAATAGTGTTTATATTTATATATTGCTTACTTACTTTTTTCACTTGTTATTAAAGCAGGAAGTGTACAGAAACAAAATGTGAATCTTCATGTGGAATATTCATGTTGGATCCGGCGATGATGTGGTTAATGACTTAGGCAGTGTAGATCCCTTATCTCAACTGTCTGAACCTCAGTGGCATGAACTTACAGCTAGGGCTGCAGTTGTTGTTAAAGAGAGGGTTCAAATGAGGGAAAAAGAGACAAATTGCAGTTCTGATGTCCCTCCTCTTGTTGATGACCATCAAGAGGGCATATTGAATCAGTTTGAAATTGATGTTGATAATGAAGATCCTTCTTTAGTTGCTGCTGCAGTGACTCCACATATTTCAGTTCGTGGGAAAAAAACCTCTAAATTCAAGAAGTCACCTTTTACTACTGAATTTGGTTCTTCTGAAACTTTGGCTGAACTGAAAAAGAGGCGTATATTCAGTTCGAACCATCCCCTGGTGCAAAACATACGCACTGAGCCTGATTTCAAGCTTACTACTCAGTGGTGTTCATGGATTGATCGCAAAGCTTTTACAAAATCTAGGTATGTGCATCTTCTTTATGGTTTTGTTTATGTCGCTTTTTTAAAAAATTTATTAGGTTTGCTTCTTTTTTATGCAGGGTGGGTAATCTTTATCCTACGAGGGAGAACAATTTACATCCAAAATTTAATTTTGGAGTTCATGTAATCGACAAGAAGGAGTGGTTTCATGTTTTAAATTACGGATCAAAAGAACTCAGCACAACGGTAATTCAATTAAATCTAATGCTATATATTACGAATATATATGAAATATTCAATTGTTTATGATTAGATATGCATGTTATATCACTCTATAATATTCCTTTATTCAACTGTTTATCTGTTATGCAGATAATATTTACTAAATATATCAGTGTGTTCTAAATCTATTTTACTTTATTTTCAGCACTTGGATGTTTTGTTTTATTATTCACGTAAAAAGGCAAAGTTCGACCATGATATAACTGTCAAAGTTACAACCACGGATTGCCTGTTTGATGCATTGATTAGAGCAGTGCATATTGAGTTCAACAGGGCGGGTAGAGACATGAGGGTGGTAGATTCTAGTACACAGATTATCCAATATATATCTGGTGAGGGATTGCGGTGCAATACCCCTTGGGTTTTGCTTGACGATGTTCTCCAGTCAAGGTTGTTCATGACTGCCATTGGATTTTGGCAAGGCTGTCTTTGAAGGATCGGGCTATTTATGTGTACGACTCGGATCCCAGTTTACCTGAATACAATGAAGAACTTATTGGTGTACTTGAGCCATATGCAACTATGTTACCACTGTTCTTATATGCTGGCAAAGTTATCCAAAGCAGACAAGATTTGTTTTACAAGGGTTCTCCTTATGAGGGCATTTCAATGGCTGATCCTTTCATATTGCGTTTCAATCCAAGGGCTCTTTCTTTGATGCAACGGTATGTTACATTTTAATATATTTCTCTTGATCTTATTTGGGTATTTTTAATTTAAATGGTTGGATTTTTTTTTGTCTCAGTGATTATGGAGTCTTTGTTGCTGCCTTTGCGGAGTACTACATTCAGTATCAGTCTATGCCTACCCAGAAAGATGATCTATCATTAGTACGCAGTCGATATGCTATGTATCTATGGCAGTATGGGATGAACAAGCAGATTGAGTGTGCTGTTAGTGATGATGAAGTTTGATATGATGTTGTAGTTCTCGCTTAATAGTGGATAGATTAACTTTGTTTGGGATTAGATTTTGATGTTCAGTGTTGTATTTAACTTGGCTTTTGTGCAACATGTTGCAGATACAGTTATCAATTTTAAGGTTTTATTATTTTTGCTTAATGATATTACTATTGAATTCTAGTATATTATCAAGGGCGACATTAAATATTTTGTATTGTTTTTAACTTTATGCAGTTTAAAATTTTTTTTAACAAGTATTTATTTCTTGATAAATGCATTTTGTATGAAATACATTGATATAAATATGTGCTTACTCTTCAGGGAACATGGCAGTTAGTCTTTTGTTTACTTTTTACATATATCAGTTCCATATGTCATACATACTCATGTTTGTTTCCTGCAATTTTTTGTGAAATATTCTTCTAAATGTAGAGTATTGTGTAACTTTAGATATCCTAGTCTGTATTTTTAGGCTCTTTTCAACATGTCACTGCACTTTGGTAATATGTCTGTATTTCTTTTGAAATAGGTGTACAATATTTATCATATATCACCTCTGTATGAATCTTTATTTTACTACAGCAGCAATGTATGTTTAACCTTAGATTCTGTAGTAACATATCATCAGCTTATTGTTAAATAACCATGTGTTTGTGATGTAACTATCTTGTTTAATAATTCCATCACCCATCTAATTCTATAATTTATGCAAACCCAGTATGTATCAATAGTCTTTTTTTGGAAGATGACACTCATAGTTGGAAATACTTTACTGTTATTCTGCTTTTTGTAGTACAATAAAACTTTAACACATATAACTTGCATATTAACTACTTATTAATGATTACTATCCTTTATATTATTGTTATATTACTGCATTTACCATTTCTTATTCTGCCACATCTTAAACTATTGCTTGTATTTAAGTCTGCATTATCAAGGTAATTCTGCAATTTTGAAATATGTACTATTCCTCCTGCTTGAGATGTTCAATATTGATGTTGCATATTTGGTCCATATCTAATGAATATTGTACTGCTGTAAAACAAACATATTATTTACATATATGTAAGAAATATACATAAGACTCTTATGTATCAGATTGTTAGTGGATAGTGTGCTTCCAGCCATATTCAAACTTTGATTAGTTTATGTTTCTTCAACATAAGTAGAACTAAAATAAATTACATTACTATAGCTGATTTGTAATATTAACCATTACAAACATCAACAACTAGAATTAACATAAACAAGTATAAAGTCTTGACATATTTAGACTATAATAAATAATACACTAAATTCGAATTGGAGCATTCTTGCAGGTTTTGCGGTTGTGTCCTTGTTGTCCGCAACGGGCACATGCTATTCGAGCTCTTTTGAATGGCCTCTCCCATGCTGATTTGATTCTACATGTCTTTGGTCTGCCAGGTGGCTTTTGCTGTGAGGTGGTAACATAATTTCATTTGCTACTTCAGCTGGAACATTCCAGACACAGTCACCTTGAATGGGATAAACTGGAATTTCATATGTCTGCAATATTGATGCCTTTTTGTAGTAGCTAGCACAATATTCATCCGGTTTAATGTGCATATGATCCAGGACCGCAATTGTATGCTCACACGCTATTTCATCCAATTGATATCTACTGCATGTGCATGTTTTTGCTTGCAGATCAACAATATGCTTTTGTTGCCCGTCAACAACTTTGTACAGAAGATCTGTTGAAGGTATAATCTGCATACAATTTTTTTTAAAAGTTAAATTTTGACTACTATGTAAATGGTATATTATGTTAATATAGTAAAATGAAGTTTTAGGTGCTATGATATCTCTATGGAAACTGTTTGTAATTTCTAAGTTTCATTGGATATGCAGATAATATTCACAAACAGTACAGATAAAATTGAAACACTTACACTCCATTTTTTGGAAGCAATTGTGTTTTCATTGAGGATTTCTTAAAATTTTTCTCCCAGGGGTGTGAATGTGTCCATTGCTCTGTCTATTCTTGGTCATCCACATTTGGAACATATCTGTCATATATTCCAGCAATGCCAGAATTGGGAGTTTCCTTTCCTGCATATTTGTTGCGTTAACTGATTCAGCAACATTAGATGTCATGAAAAATGTTTGCTTGCATGGTGCATGTGCTATCGACCATCTTTGATAACCAATGTTGTATATATAGTCTTTAACTCTACTGTCGATTGCCTCAAGATTGGTCATTGCTTCTTCAAATTCCTCAACTGTGTACGCCATAACTACGCTAAAATATGCATTTTTCAGTTTTTTTTTACTCTTCTTGAACTTTACTTTACTATTATTCCATAAGTGGAACACGCATACACAGTGAGGTATACTTGGGTATACAGATCTGACAGCCTTGGCAATACTTTCGTGTCTGTCAGATACTACGCACATGCCATCTTTAACTCCATATGCTTCACGTATACAGTTAAAAAACCATTCCCAAGATGCATCGTTCTCAGAATTAACAACAGCGTATGCTAAAGGTAGTATGTGACATGCATTTAAAATAACCTTCTTCATTGTCAATTTATTAACATACAGAATTATTGAAAATTTGTAACAGCTTGAAGTATTGTAATAATATAGAAATATGCAGCTGATATTGGTAAACCAAAATACATGCTCCTTTTGAATATGTATGTACTTATAGTTGATATTAATTGTATACATGATATATGCAGCAAATATTTACTGTATTTAATGTAAACATATCTACCTGAACCATCTAATGTGCAGGCAATCAGCATGGTACCTCCATACACACCACTCAGAAAGCTTCCATCCACAACCATAACAGGCCTACAGTGATCCCAACCATGTATAAAGGTTTTAAGTGCAATGAAAACATACAAAAAAGAATCATCCTCTGCTTTCTTCAATTTAGTAACTGATCCTGGGTTGGCCTTATTCAATACATATAGATAACTTGGAATTTTTCCATAGGCTTGCTTTGGGTCTCCTCTTAGTAACTTTATCGCTTTTTCTTTACATCGCCAAGCTCTCATGTAGTTTAGCGTTAATCCGTATGTTTTCTTCAATTCCTTGATGATGTCTTTTGGAGTGTAAACTGTTTTAGGATCAGATAACCTGTCCTTTAGTATGTTTCCAATAACATCAGAACTCACACGACGATGAGAATTCAACATTTCTTCTAATGGACATGTGTGAAGACTGTTGAATTTTCTCATCATAAATACCCCAGAGCCATTTAAGCTTGATGATCGTATCATCCAATTACATTGACTGTTAGCACATATAACCGAGAACCTGGGCAGTGTTTTGATATGATATGCAGTTAATACACAAAATATATTCATTAAATGTGCAGTTAAGATATTAACACAAATGTAATATTATATACCCTTTAGTCGACGATCTATCCACTCTTGTTTCAAATTTTTGCTTCAGAATGTAGTTATTAACAACATTCTGTAACGTCGCTTTGTCTTTATAGACTTGATTTTCTTCAATGAAGTCATGTTCCGGATTATCAATAATTCCAATGTCTTCAATATGTTCACCATCAATATCGTCTGTTCTACTTGCAAATATCTTGTCGAGAACTTCGGGGATGTTTATATCATGGCTTGTATTCGATATTTGCAATATATTCATATTTGTTATAATTTCATTTGAGCTTGAACCACATTCCTGATTTTTCTCCTTAAAGATGATGCATACTGGATATTCACTCATCTTTGTATCTTTTTTCTGCTCAATATACAGTTGAACACTCATATCATTTTTAATCGAAATTATTGGAAATTCTCTTCAATTTGATACTGCACATCCAGCGTGTATTTAGTTGTATCGACAGACAGTTGAGAAACAAGCGCTCATGAACATTGTATATGTGCTGTGTTGTTGGAGCAGAATTCCATCAGCCTTGAAGTTTACAAATTTGTAACCTTCAATCCATTCTCCCCCATATTGAAGTAAACTTTAATTGGTGCCATATTCAGTAAATATCAAGCAAAACAATGAAAAAAAATTCAGTAATAAGAAGTAACTGATATCTTTCTGGTGCTATATAAAACTGATATGCTTTGTGTCTGCCAGTTTTTTTCGTATTAATAACCTTTACTAACACGTTAGAAAAATGCTAAAGTCATGAAAACATGTCTTGTAGGCTTCCGAAAATATAGTTCTCTCTTCCTTAATTGTAGTTCTGTTAAGATTCTTTTTGTCCCTTTTTACACGCATCTTATTTAGGATTTAGGATCAGCTGAACCTATTTAGTTGGATTTTTTTGACTAGCCATTTTGTATATGTTAAATGTATCTATTAAATTGTAAGTCTATGTTCTATATTAGGCTATTTTGGAAATTTTCCCTTTAAATTAAGTCATTATGTCAATCTTTGCTTTATTAATCATTGAATAACACTATTTCATTATTACTCACAATATAAGCAATGTTTGCATTCAATGCGCTTATAATTAGTATGTGAACTAAATGACCCATAGTAAAATCTTACGGGCTGGATTGTAAAAATATGCTACGGGAAGCCATGGTTTGCCAAATTGCCCTCACTAACAGATGTTTAGCAAAAATGACCTCATTAGTTTAATGAAACTATTTTCGGACCAAAATACCTCTACAAACCAATAAAAAGATGCGCACAGTCCATCCCATTCCTTTTCAGTATTCACGCGATAACAGCAACCCTAAAGCCCCATTCTTTTCAGAGATTGCTCCGTTCAAGCAAAGGTTCACTGTAAGATTTCTCTAAATTGCTATTAAATTTTACCAACAGTTATAATTTCATTTATATTATGCTTAACTTTGGTTAAAATTATATATAAACCAAACGAGATATGATTTTTATTCATAATAATCACAAAACACATGACATTAGATTAATTACAGTAATTGTAAATGCACTTTCATAAAAAAAAAAAAAACAAAATCTATTAATTCTTGGCTTATTGACAATAGTTTAAGCTCTGGTGCAATGGGAGGCTTGTACAAAGTTATTGTCTATTGCCTATTGCCAAGACTTTCAACCCTATTGCAATGAGGGGCTATAGCCAAGACTTGCAGCTCTGATGCAATGGGGTCCTTGTAGACACTTCTTCCCTATTGCCAAGATTTACAGACCTGTTGCAATGGGGTACTTGCAGACAAAGCCAAGACTTGTAGCTCTGGTGCAATAAGCACAAAACAGAGACTTCTTGGCTATTGCCAAGACTTTCAAACCTGTTGCTATCGGGAATTTGCAGACAAAGTCTCTGCAAGTCTTGGCTATTGCCAAGAGTTACAACTCTGGTGGAATAAGCACCTAGGAGAAACTTCTTGGCTATTGCCAAGACTTTCAGACTGTTGCTATGAGGGGTATGCACACAAAATCTCTGCAAGTCTTGGCTATTGCCAAGAGTTGCAGCTCTGGTGCAATAGGCACCTAGGAGAGACTTCTTGCCTATTGCCAACACTTAAAGACTGTTATTATGGGGAGGGGGGGTTGCAGACAAAGTCTCTCCAAGTCTTGGCTATTGCCAAGAGTTGCAGCTCTGGTGCAATAGGTACCTAAGAGAGACTTCTTTACAAGACCTTAAGCCCAGAAAAGGGCAACATTTTTACCCATGATCTTGCTTCTATTAAAGCATATTATTTGTCTTGATTATGTGCAGGATTACTACTATGGTGACTCGCTGCATTTATATAGCTTATAATGGGAATTGGGATGCAAATAGCAAATACATCAACCATGATATAAACTACCACACATTTAGAAAAGAAATTTGTAATGCTCTAACCATCAACACTGCTGAAACTGAAGTAAAGATAAGGTTTGACACAAATCTCAAAAGGTGCAGAGGAATGATGGTAACAAATGATCAAGAACTTACGACTTGCATGTTTCTGCTGAAAAATGATGAGAATTTCAGAAAATCCTGCTTCATAGTAGAAGTTATTTAAAGGACTGACATGTCAGAAAATCTCGTTTCTTTGTGAATGAAGCTGACCATAGCATGGTGTTGCATCAAAAGGAATGACACTTATTGATTATAAATATTTTTAAAAATCAAATGTGATTGGAAAGTTAATATTATCAATAAACTAAACTATTGGCAATAGCCAAGATTTTACAGTCATAGAAATAACCAATTCAATTTAACTTGACATAAAGTCTTGGCAAAGGGTAAGATATTTTCTACCAAAACTTATTTATCGACTTTAATATTAGAAATAATTAACTTGCATTGATGTCTTGTCATAGGCAATAATATTGACAACTAAATTGACACAAAGTCTTGGCAACACATTACTAGCACAACCCTCTATAAATTATTTATCAATTTTAAATTAATTATATAATATTAGAGTTGGAATTAATTAACTTGAATTCAAGTCTTGCCCATAGGCAAGACTTTCCATCTAAATGTGTTCACCCCACAGCAACTAAAATGCCTTGAAGTCCTGCAATTGCCAATACTTCCTGTTCATCCGATTCAAAGCAACTTCAGTCTTTAAAATAACAAAAATATCAAACATCCAAGTGTACTTGCTTACATAAACACAAAAAATACGGTAAATACGAAATACATGTAATTAAAAACTACTCAACAACTTTCTCTAACTCTTTTGTAGTACTAATAGTTTCATTTGGACTACTACACATATCATCTTGCGACGGATAACAAACGAAAATTTGGAAATTCATCACCCACATCACATTTTTGCCTTGGAATTCATCAAAAATATTGGCTGACATATAAAATCATCAACCACATCAAAATGTGCATGATCAGGATCAGGAGATTGAAGATTCAATATCCATTACCTGCAAAATTTTAAAAAACTACAATAACAACACATAATAACAAAACAATGAAATAATAATGAAAAGGCCATATACTTCACATCACCACCCCAAGAACCTTTGGAATCAAACCAGTGCTCAAACTGAAAATTTTGATCTCCTTCCTATAGGAACAAAAGATAAAATATGCATATTCAACAAATAAAATTACAAAAATAGTATGATAACAAAACAACAAGTAAAGACAAGGAAACATACATCACGAAGTGCCATCATGAACTCATGATTAATATGCAGAAAAATTCCTATGTCATTACCATAATTCAAAGTCAACAGGCCAAAAGCAAAGACAACTGAAAAACATAACAACAAATACAGAATGCATGACTGATGAAAAAGCAAACTACAGAAAAAAGTCTCTACAACTATTGACAATAGCCAACACTTTAAACTCTAGTGGGAGGGGCAATTTGTAGAACTAGTCTCCACAATTATTGGCAATTGCCAACACTTTTACCTATACTGCAGTGACAAACTTGCAGAAACTCTTGGCAATAGCCAAGATTTTAAGTTCTGGTGCAAGGGGGACCTTACACTGAAAATCTCTAAAAGTATTGGCAATTGCCAAGATTTTTACCTCTACTGCAGTGAACAACTTGCAGACAAAGTCTTTGCAATTGTTGGCAATAGCCAAGACTCTAAGTGCTGCTGGAAGCGACAACTTACGCGGAACATCTCTGCAAATATTGGCAATAGCCAAGACTTTAAAAGTTAATGCAATAACCCACTTGAAGAAAAATTCTATGCAACTCTTGGCCATGGCCAAGACTTTAAGCTCTAAACAATAAGCAACAACAAAATCTAATAGCTTTAACCAGTAAAAACCTTCAAATCACCGTAATTAACAAAAAACAAGCGAAGCTCAAACTTAATTCAACAATCATCCCAAAATTTAAGCTCTGTGCAAAACATGAATATCTAATAGCCATAGGCAATAAAAACCTTCAAATCACTGGAATCAAGCAAACACAAGAAAAAAAATCCCAAATTTCTAGCACAAAAAGAAGAAAGAAGGAGGCCAGGAATGAGAAAAGAGAGAAGAAAATCTTTCAGCATGAAGAAAGAAGGAGGCCAGGAATGGGGAAAGAGAGAAGGAAACCTTCAGCGTGAATTAACACATGTTGGGGGGGCAAAATAGTTCTTTCATAAGGGGGGTATGATGTGGAGGACATTTACTTAAAATATTTGTAAGTGGGGGCAATTAGGTAAGACCATGGCTTATTGAGGGCATTAGGTGAAATTTTTTTAATCTTATGAAAGATTCAAAGTTGGGAAATCAGATTTAAGAACTACTTAAAAGAAACTAGGGGTTAGGGAATAAAATTTATAGGTAATCAAGTACTTCATCTTCTCTTTCTCATATTGCCATTGAATTTTCACTATTTGATCCTAGAATGTTGAGCGTAACTTATTTTCTTTGTTTCCTTTTGACTTTTAAAATTTAGTTTTGTTTCAATAATTGTTTAATTGCAATAAGATTCATAAAGTTTGTTTAAGATACATTATTGTTCAAAGCAATGTGACATGGAAAGGGACAGGCAATAAAGGGAAAAAGTTACTCTGCTTATACTATATGAAGAATGACGTATGAGCCCGTTTGGGTTGGCTGAAAAAAAATAATTTTTAAGTACTTGTGCTTCAAAGCACTTTTTAAATATTGGAGCTTATTCTTATAAATAAACCGTTACGCATTTGGATACAAATGATGACACCGAGAAAAGTTGCTGGGATATTTAGTAAAAAAATACTTTTTACGTTAAATAATTAAAATATTTTTAAAATAAATAAAAGAGAAAAATAAAATCTAAGGCATTTGTTAGTAAAGATGTGAGAAACTAGGGAAATATTATTCATATGTCACAAAAGAGTGTTTACAATGAGTTCTATATATAATTATTATACATGCTATACTACAATCCTTTCCTGATGTGGACTACTACGCTAATCCTAGTTATACACACTTAAGCTTTCTAACACTCCCCCTCAAGTCGGTGCATACAAGTCATATGTACCTAGCTTGCAACAGATATAAATAATACATGGACCAGTAAGGGACTTAGTGAAAACATCTGCACGTTGATCACTTGACTTCACAAATCTTGTAATAACGTCTTCTGAGAGTATCTTCTCTCTGACAAAGTGACAGTCAATCTCAATGTGCTTGTCCTCTCATGAAACACTAGATTTGATGCAATATGAAGAGCAGCTTGATTATTACACACAAGTTTCATATGACTGATTGCTCCAAACCTCAATTCCTTGAGTAGCTGTTTGATCCAAATCAGTTCGCAAGTACAACCATTGCTCGGTATTCTACCTCTGCACTAGATCGGACAACCACATTTTGCTTCTTGCTTTTCCAGGACACCAAATTACCCCCTAATAAAACACAATAACACGATATGGAATTCCTATCATAAGGACATCTTGCCCAATCAGCATCTGTATACCCAACAATTCGTTCATCGCCTCTATTCTCGAAGAGAAATCATTTGACTGGAGATGATTTTGCGAATAACTGCATCCCAGTGACTCTCACGTGGAGAGTGATGTTTGGCATTTTATGCCTATATTTCCTTAATATTTCCTTACTTTTGGATACTTTATTCGCTCGTTTTATAGTTTATGAATGTGGTTTTGCACTAATTTTATGTCGTGTGTATGTAGGTTGTTATGCAGTGCAATTGGAGCTTTTAAGAGCATGATTGAGCAAGAAAAGATTGGATTTTGATTGAGGATTGGATCGAGCACACGAAGGCACGACACGAGCGAGCAAAGGAGCAAACGGAACAGAAAAATGGCTGGGCGCCACAGGTGGCGCGCCGCGCCAGGCAACGCGCCAGCCTGGTGGGCGCAGTTTCCCACGCGGCGCATGGCCAAAGCGTGCAATCTTTGGCGTGTTCTGGTTGTCTGCACGCGTTCCGAGGCGCGGGGCGCCCGTTATAGCGCCCCTTGTGCGCGTTTTCACTTCCTATTTCGTCTAGGATTGGGTCTAACTTATTACTAGGTGTTTGTAAACTCTATAAATAGTCTTTTACTTAGTTTTTGAAGGGGGTTCAGACCTTTGGAGCAAGTTTTGGAGGAGAGGGGAGGAGCCCTAGATGTCTTCTACACAAGTTCTTTCTCTCTTTCTCTTATTCTTCTCTTTAATTCTATAGTTTGTTTGTTCTCGGGTTAGAGTAAATACATGAAGGTTGATGTTTGAAAGTTGATTTCTATATATTGATTTACCATTATGGATTGTTTATTCTTTCTTGATCATAATTGTTTGATTATTGAGGCCTGATAATTGAACACTATCTATGGTTTTTAGATTGAACTCGAAAGAGGGAATTTAACTACGCAATAAGAAAGAATAGAACTAGTTTGTGAACCCGGGCATCGGGGAACCAATTTGTGAGTAGGATAGACATATACTTGCTCGCCTAGTTTAACTCATTACAGAATTCGTTAATGCGTGCACGTGATTCAACCCATAGAAATATAGGGATTGGAGTAGCCTGCATAGACCGTGAAGAATCGAAAGGTTTTCATGGGTACATTTAACCTGTAGTTAGCAATCTAGGAAATCAAGAAGTAGAATCAACTGGAAAACTCAACTGGATTGTTCGTAACTCTGACCCGGGACCGTCATCTTTTATTGATAACAACTTAGAATTTGCTCTGTTACTTGATTTCAATTACTTGTTTTTATTACTGCATTTAGTTAGTAAATTCTCAACCATTGGAAAAAGATCCCTGAATAGTTTTAGGAAATTGTTTGCTAGAATTCAGTCTGAATAGTCCTCGTGGGTACGATACTCTACTTATCACTTTATTACTTGTCGACCACGTATACTTGCATGTGCGTTTGGGAGCAACAGAGAGTCCATAAATTGACTCAGAACACTCACAAAAAAAGAAATATCAGGCCGAGTCACAATGAGATAGTTCAACTTACCAACCAACCGTCAGTACCTAGCAGGATCACTAAGAGGCTCCCCTTGTCCTTGCATAAGCTTAACATTCAGATCCATATGAGTATCAACAGGTATACAACCTTTCATTCTTGTCTTTTCAAGAATGTATAGGGCATACTTCCGCTAGGAAAATAACAATATCTGACTTAGATTGAGCAACCTCGATATCTAAAAAGTACTTCAACCTGCCTAGATCCTTAATCTGGGAGTGCCAAAAAAGATGTTGTTTCAATTTAATGATACCATCATGGTCATTCCTAGTGATAACGATATCATGAACATAGACCACCAAATAAATATACATGTTTGAAGCAAAACACTGATAAAAGACGGAGTAATAAGCTTTACTACAAGTCATGCCAAACTTCTGAACAACTGTGCTAGACTTACCAAATCAGGCGCGATGAGACCATTTTAAACCATAGAGTGACCGATGCAATGGACATACTATACTACTCGACTCTCTCTGAGCAACAGAACCAGGCGGTTGCTCCATATAAACCTCCTTCTTAAGATCACCATGCAGAAAAGCATTCTTAATGTCCAGCTGATATAGAGGCCAACGACGAACAGTTGCCATGGATAAAAAAAGACAAACATATGCTATCTTAGCAACCGGAGAGAATGTGTCACTATAATCAAGTCCAAATATCTAAGTATAGCCTTTTGCAACCAAGCGAGTCTTTAGTCGATCAATTTGACCATTCGGTTCAACTTTGACTGCATAAACCCACTGACAACCAACAATAGATTTACTTGGAGGAAGCGGGACAAGCTCCCAAGTACCACTAGCACGTAGAGCAGACATCTCATCAATCATAGTTTGTCGCCATCATGGGTGAGAAAGTATTTCACCTATAGACTTAGGTAGAGAAATAGGTGACAAGGACGATACAAAGGTCTGATGATGTGATGATAGGCGATACTTTTAATGATGTGATTCGCGTCATCCGCCAATCATCCGTCCCGTAATGTGGTCATGTATAACAACATAATCATTAGAAAATTTTATGGAACAATTAAGGGTACAAGAGAGACGACTGACAGATGTCGCAACCCACTTTTCTTCCCTCCAGGGCAGCGCGCTCGAGAAGTGGTTTCCGAATTGGATAACTCGTTTGGAGTTGAATTTTGGAGTCGCCACCTAATAAATTTATCTAGGCGTATTAGGTCACCTAAAATAATTTCTAACTAATTTAAAATATAACTCCAGGTTGGTATGCTAGTCAGAGATTCGGGTAAGTATTCGAAATAACCTAGAAGAAAGAGGTTAGGCACCTCCTAAGTTCCACTAAATATGGTTCCCGACCAATTTCTATAATTGGGTGCATGCGGTGCAATTTAATTAAAGAGAAAAAATATTAATAAAGTAAACAAAGGGATGTGGTGCGCAAATAAATCGAAATAAGACTAAATAAGTACAGTTTTGAAATCAGTTTTAACAAAGACATATGGTGCAAAATAAGCAAACTAGCAGTTTAGTATAATTTATAAAATAGATTTGAAATATAGTTATGTTGCACGTGTAATCATAACCAAGCTAATAAACTAATTTAAATGAATCAACTCTAGGATTTATTACCCTATTCGGATCAGAACCCTGCTTTTATCGGAAATGATAGTTTCATAATCCACTATCACATGTAGCTCGGGTAATTACCATCATTTCCATGGTGCTTAAATTCCTTTAACCCTCATACCCTCTTTGAGTATTTAACTAGAGTGAATCCCTAATTTTTCGCGTCTTAAAAGCTTTGGTAGTGCCCCAACTTAATGTCCCCGAGGCCATTAGAATAACTACTTTTTTAAAAAAAATTCAAGACCCCTAAATTTAATATTGATGCCCCAAATCTAGACCCGCTAGGTGTCACATATAAATACGGTCATGTTGCATATAAAAAAATTAAATTAAGACAAAAAAAATAATTTTGAAAAGGTAGGCCTCCGAATTAAATTAACAAGCTAGCTGTGATAAAAGCCCACAAAAGTTGACGCCTGCAATTAAACATTTTTTTATGTGGGGTGAGCACTTTTGGGGGTGGTCTTGATTTGATGAGATATTTTTCACTGGTCTTTAAAGCCTAAGCAGTTTTTTTAACACTTTTAATAATATTTTCACTTTTACCCCTTAAATATTATTCTACCACCATTTCACATTCACACTTTCTCTCTCTAAAGATCCACTTTCTCTCTCTATACATCAAACCCTAACCCCACCACAACCACCACCACTAACCCACCGCGCCACCACAATCGTCGCACCACCACCATAACCACTACTGCTGACGACGACGAAGATGCTGATGCCATCATCTAACTCCGATGATGATTTCCGATCTGAGAATAAAAAATTACGGTAGATGATGGAGAAACTTATTGAAGCAGGAAAAGAACAATTGACTGCCATATTTGGTGTATCTGGAAGAGTTAAGAATTTGGAGAAGAGATTGTCCAGGAAGAAGAAGCTCAAACTGAAACAAAATATGATAGCACCTGATGGATTCGCTTATATGAAGATATCCAATGGCCCACTAAAAGAAAAAGCTGTGGGCTGGCGATTTGATAACAGAAACGGTGCTAATAGAAAGGCTTGTTGGGGTTGTTTCATTAAATACTTTCTGTATAAGTGGTTTGAATTTCTCAAACTAAACGTGTTTTCATTGGATGCTTCAATCTTTTGAAAACATTTAAGGTTTTAATGTTGTACACTGTTTATATGAAGGAGTTTATATGAAAAAATTGGAATTGGTACAATACTAGAGAAGATTGGATTGTTAAGAAAACAGAAGGTTTTTGACTTGCATGCTACCCTACTCAGAGAATCAATTCCTCCTAAGCTTGGCATTTTCAAACATCAAGGAGATATTTGTGCACTTGAGCGTTTGTTGTTGTACGTGGACGTTCCTTTTTTTTTTTCCTAAGCTACAGAATAGGTTAACATTGTTCAGCATTGCACATTGAAACTTTCCTGAGTTCGAATATACATGAGCTTGCTTGGAGTTGGATGATTGATTTCTATGATTGAGAAGTTTTTGTATTTGGGCAAAGTTATGACGGTTTGGTGTCATTTGCTTGTAAATTAGACAGAGTATTTTGGCTAAATTGTAAGTAAATGACGCCAAATTGGCCTTGTTTTTTTTTTTTTTTTTTTTTTTTTTTTTTTTTTTTTTTTACATTGGATTTTGTATTTAGGAAAAGTGATGACGGTTTAGTGTCATTTGCTTGTAAAATAGACATAGTAGTTTTGGTTAGTTATGAACAAACACAGCCAGATTGTCATTATTTCTAAATATATAAGCACTTGAAGGATTTTTTTGTGGATGTGTGAAGTGAGGCCGATTTGGCCTTATCTCTTCACAAAATGGACATAATTATATGCATAAACACATCCAGATCGTCGTTATTTCTAAATATATAAGCACTTGAAGGTATTTTATGCGAATGAATAAAGTAATGCTAATTTGGCATCATTTCTTCACAAAACGAACATGATTTTTTGTTCATTGTATGAAGAAATGACGCTGGATTGGTCTTATGTTATGTTTTGCTTTGATTTTTTTGTAATAAGAGAAACGATGATGATTTGGCTTTATTTATTCACAAACTGGACGTAAAACATAGACGAATTATGACCGCCTTGTATAAGAGCGAAATGATGTCGATTTGGCCTTATTTATTCACAACATTGACATGAAACACAACCGGGTTGACACTGTTTTCTGCTGTGTAAGAAGCAGTGGCATTTTTTTTTTATAATTTTGGAGATAAAAATGTGCGGTGGTATTTTTGTAATTAAGACTTCAAAAAATGGTCGGTGACATTTTTGTAATTATGAGAAGTTCTCTATTAGTAAGAGTATTTTTGTACTTTCAGCTTCATTTAATGGTAAAGTGCTTATGTTTTCAAGACCACAAAAAATGCTTATATTTTTAAGGCTGGGTGTATTTGTGCTCCTTTTTGTAATTCACCCGCAATTAAACTGTTAAGTTTCAGAATACAAAAATTGGCAGAAATAGTCCAGTTTTAACATTGCTTTTTCACTTTTAGCCTCTTTTATGATATTTGTAGAAAATAACATCTATTAAACTAAGCTTTACCACTGCCATGTTTTCACATAAAATTTTAGATTTACACTAAACAGCCTAGTTTCAAGCAGCATATTAGAAGATACAAATCAAGAGTAAAGATTGAGAAACGGCCCATGCCTAGCCAATATATATAGCAACAGCTCACAGCTACGTGTTACTACCTGTTTCACATCATTTAAGACATGACGCTTACCATTTTCAACATATCTTAATGTACAATTATTTGTAAAAAATATACAAATAAATGGGGGTTTCTATACACAAAAGAGGGATAAGAATACGACCTTGTCTCTTTGATTCACCGACGCTTTTTGAACCAATTATAGGTTCTTTCAAGCTCCATAAACCTGCAAGAAAAATGATAAGGGTATAGTCTTTTGGCTATCTCAAATTTACTCAAAACTCCTGCAAAAGAGGTTAGTGGTGGTCTCATATGGACCCAAACAATTCATATACATGCCAGCAAACAACAAGTTTCATAATAGGCAAATGAATATAGACAGTCCATACAACCAGTTTATAGTAGTACCTTAGAAATAATCGGACAAAAAATCAAGCTGGACAAGAGCATACAGGCAACAACAAGAAACAAAGTAAAGGATGTCAAGCCTTTTGTCTTGACCCGTAGTAGGCAGACAATTCTCAGGAAGTACCGAAGGCAGTCTGCTTGAAAACTTTCAGCATGCTTCAAAGGTATATAAAGAGTGTTTTTCTTTCAGAGAAGAAAGGAGAAGAAAGATGTGAGCTTTTTCAGAGAGAGAGAGAGAGAGAAAGAGAGAGCACAAGAGAAGAGGTGTTTAGAGAATTGTGTAGAAAGAAGGGGAGGATAGGATGTATTGAAGGTGTCCAATAAAGGGTGAAAAGGGGCTGTTTATATAGGCTTAGGGAGAGTGGTGATTTGAATTTTGAATTACTCATTCAGAAGGAAAGATAAATCAGTTTCTAAAAAAAAGGAATGAGCGGAATATGTGATTTTGATTAGGGAATCAATTACCAATCTGTCAAGTATCTTGAGGGAACTAATTATTTGATTAGCTAAGATTAAGGTAGCCATTCTATTTTCTATTAAAGGAATGAGATATCTGGATTTTAAATTCAAACAAGACAACTATATGGGAAGACAATAATACTAATTCCTCTTGTCACTCTTTTCCCCAATTCAACAAGAGAGATAGCAGGCATATACATGATTTTAAACAGAAAAAAGAGGGGATTACTTTCACCTTGTGTATAGTCATAAAACATAGAAGAAATCTGTAAATCCCTCTTTGCAACGTCAAATTAAACAAAGTCAATTCCAAACTGTCGGATGCTTCTTGACTCGTATAGTACTAACATGAATTTGATATAATAAATCACATATAGTCGAGCATCTTTAATGAGTGCCTACTCAATTCATTTTTTAAAACAATCCAAATGGCTAGGTGACAATTTGATTAACACATTAAGGGCAACAGGGCAAGAAATTCAGTCCAAATTAGGCATAAGTTCAATCAAGCCAATTACAAGTTATAATCATGAGGATTCAAAGCATCCAAAATGGAAAAATGATTAAAAACAAAAGGGATAGATGCTACCCATTTTTATTCTCGGGTCGGGTCAGACCAAATCTGATCCTACTTCGCCCGATTCTGCTTGATTCGAGTTCGAATTTTTCATGCTTTTTCCGTGCATATCAATCAATGTAACCGTTGCTATGTGTTTTCCGAATTTGTAGAGATTTTTTTAAATCTTTCTTTTCCCTTTTGTGACCGCAAGATTGGAGAGAGAGAGAGAGAGAGAGAGAGAGAGAGAGAGAGAGAGAGAGAGAGAGAGAGAGAGGGGATCGCCGGTGGGATTGACGGAGACGCGGTGGTTGTAGGGATGTATTTGGACGAGTTTGTGAGAGAAGGGGGAGAGGAGAGTGAATGGGTGTCGGCTGGTTTGTGAGTGAGTGTGAAGGGGAAATGTGTTGGTTTTTTGGAAGTGAGGGGGCGTAATTGTAATATTAAAAGGTAAGTAGTAATATGAGCCATTGGATGAAAGGGATAAAGGCTGAGATTAAGCCACGTTATGCGTATATCCATGCGTGTATATGTGTATGTGTGACTGTACGTATGCATAGTTGATGTGTAGGGGATGAGTGCTTTGCTAGGTGGTACCATGTGCATTCACGAATTGTACATGTGCTAAGAATGTGTATTTAATCATTTTGGCTTAGGTGGAAGCTTATGTAGAGCTTATGTGGCGTGTATATGGATAAAAATGATGATGGGGACCTAGTGTAGTGTAAATAGAGTTGTAAATTGATAAATTGGCTGGAATTTAATTAAAATACTTATAAATATAAATAATTAGTATAAAAAATAGAAAAACTTGTAGATAATTATAAATATATATTTTTAATCATAAATAATATAAATGAGCTCAAATAATACCTATTAAATATAAATAGTCACATATAATTATTATATGATATTGGTAATGCAGGAAATTTTTTAAATAACCATAATTGAGATATGTATTTTAAGAAATAGCCTAAATAATGCAATTATATAAATATAGTCGCAATTAAGTAAGTATAATATAACTAGGGGAACAATAATAGGATTACGCACGTAGATACATGCTATCTAATGCAATTTATTTGAAAAATTATTATTACGCCTTTTAATTAAATATCGCCAAATCGCAAAAAAGTGAGGGACAAAATAAGGTGTCAACAATAAATATGAGATTATAAGGACAACTAAGGACATAAAGTACATATTTCATAGGATAAAGGACTAGCTTATCCAACTCAAACTGCTTTTGCTTGGGAACCATTTGCTAAGGTGATAGTGGGAAGAGACTGTGAATAAACAATACTAGATAAAAGAAATTTATTACCAGAAATATGGTTAGAAGCACCTGAGTCAATGACCCATGGCCCAATATGTACTAGACTGTAAGACACAAGTAACTTGATTACCAATATGAGCAACAAAAGCTACTTGAGATGATGTCTTCTTATTTGCCTGATACTGAAGAAACTCATTATATTCCGCTTCAGATAGCTTAACACCCTAGTTACATGCAGTGTCAGTTTGAGCAACATGAGCGTTCTGTTCACGTAAAATATCATTACACAAAGTGTAGCATGATTCACGGGTGTGTCCGAGCCTTGAACAGTAACTACACTTGGGTCGAACTCTACGAGAACGACCTCCACCTCGATTCCAAATAGAACCTCCACCTCAATTCCCCATATTATAACGTGTCCAATTGCCCATAGTCTGAGGTGTCTTAGTCAAGTGATCTTGGACGTCCTGACCCTTGCACCATAGCTCAATCGATGAAGCCCAAGCTAAGTAGTTAGAACTTCCAAGCAAGGGTTCCAAAATAATCATAAGACTCGAGTTATCGATGCCGGAGTTTTTAGAACCAAAAGCATCAAATCCTAGAGAAATGGTTGAATTGAAGAGACTTTAACCAAAAATTAACAAATCACCACCAAATAGGCTGAGGAATTGCTAGAACAGTTACCAAATCAGCCAAAAATAGCAAAATAAAATCGGAACAGTAACTTCAATTGCCCGAATAGTGACTGTGACGCCGGAAGTTGTCGGAATCCAAAAGAAAACCGATGGGCCAGGTCAAAAATTGTAGACGAGCACCTGAGAAGACGGATCTATGTCAAGAGGCTACCAGAAAGTTGTTCATGCGCCGGCGCATGAACCTACTCACTCACCAGAACCCTACCTACCAGTGGCGTGTGGAGGCGCGCTAGGGGTCTGCTAACAGTGGAACTTCCTGGGTTTTGGTCGCCAGTGAATGGTGAACGGTGAACCTCGTGGTAGTGCTGGATTTTGCACAACACCAACCAAACGTTATTTTGACGCGTACGGATCTAAAGTTGTCGGAAAAGTGCACGACAACTAGGTCTGACTTTGCTGGTATGATTAACATCGATGATTTTTCTCACTATTGCTATTATATTATGTGAGAAACTAAGGAAATATTATTCATATGTTACGAAAAAGTGTTTACAATGAATCCTATTTATAATTACTGTACATGCTATACTGCAATCCTTCCCGATATGGACTACTATGCTAATCCTAGTTATACACAACTTAGGTTTTCTAACAAAAGGTATTAGTAGAATTAGAAAAAACTATAACTAATAAAATGGTAAAATAGTTGGTCAAACCATAACAACTTTTAAGAAAGAAATAAGTTGGAATTATCTAACTTATGTCTTTTGAATTTTTTGAGCTTAAAAACCAAGTGCTTTTTAACAGTTTTACTGTAACCAAACACTTATATGAGCTAAAAGTAGCTTAAAAGCTGATTTTACAAAGAATATGTCAAAGAGAAATAGGAATAATCTACACAAACAAATAACTAACATAAAGAAAGAGAGAGGTAGCACGTGTAAGCCTTCAATATTTGTTTACATACTCTGCTCTTTGAGATGCTAAATTTCTAGGTGACACGTAATCCATAGAAGACTTTTTTTTCTTGAAATAATATATACAAGACTTTCTCAAACAAAAATAGAGGAAAAATAATGGAGGGGAAGTCTTTTATTTGAAAACACTATTTTTAGAATGCAATTCGATATATACATAATAATAAAAATATAACACAGTCTTAACCCCCAACCCCAACAGAATGAGTTATTATGAGGCTGCTGGATATTTTTATCTTCATACATCGAAAATATTTTGTTCTAATTAATCCAAATTATTTAATTTGAGGCTTATTAAAAGGAGAAATATTTTTATTTAAATAAATTCTATTTCAAAACTCAAAGTCAAGATCCTTGATAAGTTATAGAGATCCATCCAATTTGATGGTGTATCAAAAAGTGCCATTAGACATAGTTAAATACCAGGATGGAGCTACTTTTAGTGTATAGACCGTATTATTCTTAATATGTGCAAATTTTTAATTTAAAATTTAATGATTTAGAAAGACTAGAATTTTGAACTCATAAACTTGATATTCTATATTCAATATTTTCATTGTTGTTTTTTTTAAACTAAAGTTAATAATTATATTTTGATTCGAGAGTCTATTGAAACAACTTCTCTATCCTACATAACTTAGGGAGTACATTGCATTCCTCCCTATGTCTTGTACGATCGCATTGTATATTGTTATTGTTGGTGTTCTTGTCATTGTATACTTGTTGACACCTAATTTTATCCCACCGATTTTTGCAATTTGGCTATATCTAATTAAAATCGATAATAGTAAATTTTCAAACAAAGCTGCATTAGATAGCATGCCTTTACGTGTGTGATACTATTATTAATCCTTTATTTATATGATATTTATTTAATTATGATTATAATTACGTAATTGCATTCATTTAGGCTATTTTCTAAAATACGTATATTATTTGTGCGATTAATGTATTACGGTAATATTTAATAGTTATATGTGACTACTTATATCTAATTAGTATTACTTATGAGCATTTATACTTATTTGTGTTTAAATATATTTATTTAAAATTATTTACGAATTTTCCTATTTTTATACTAATTATTTATATTTATAAGTATTTTAATTGAATACTAGCCAAATTGTCATTTTACAATTCCATTTCTATTACATCTAGTCCCCGTCATCACTCTTTGTCCACATGTACACCACATAAGCTCCACCTAAGCATACACCTCACTAAAAGTTCACTCCGAGCCTATGTACAACTCACCATAAGCGTGTAGTACTACTCTCCAAAGCACACGTACAACTCATTGTAGCGTGTGGTACAACCCTCTCAAAGCACCCGCTTATCCACTTCAGCATATATACTTACACATATAACATCTACACTTTGCACTCAACGTGCCTACGTGGCTGAATCACGGCCCTTCATCCCTTGATCCAACGGTTGTGATCCATTCCTATGATTTTAATATTGTGCGCAAGCATTCAAAACCTAAGCCAACATCGTTACCCTCCCCTTCCTAAAATAACATCAGCCGTCACCCCTACATCCTCTCTCCCTCCTTTCCCGATACACCCCCCAAATCTCCACCATATCTCCGTCATTCCCTCCACCATTGCCGCCGCCATAAGCTCCGCTCGTCTCCTCTCTCTCTCTCCCTTGTCGTTTTCACACGGAAAAAGGGAACGAATCCCTCTTCTCTCCCTCTTTCCATGGAAACCGAAAAGGAAGAGTTAGAGATTGACGAATTTCGTTGAATCCGGAGCAAATAAGACGTGATACACATTAATTTAGCATGCACAAGGAAAGAAACAAGGAAATCTCTTTAAATCTGGGCGAATTCAAGCTAAAAATGGGCAGAAACAAAGCGGGTGAAACGAGACCTGATTCGAACTCAAAACGGGTATTACCTTCCTTTTACTATGTATTTTCTTTTTAATTCAGTTTTCCGTTATCTGATCCTTGGGAAAATGATCATACGTGATCAATTAAGTTTATCACTACACGGTAAATAAAAATTGATGTAGTAATTCTGGTTTGCCACGGATGATTGTATAATGCTTTATCATTTGAATTGGAGCAAATACACGACTAATTGGAAACGGCCTGATGTGATTATGTGTTGAATAAATTTTAATGTTTGACATTATTAAATGGAGTCCAAATCGTCTGCCTGTTTTGGTTGAAATCCACGGGACATTATACGTATTTGAAGTGGTTATGTGTTCTGTATATACATGCTGACTGATAGGATATTGAAAGAGGGAATGATCATATTTCCATACATGGAAAATAATATTTTCTTTCAAAACTTTCCTCTTATTGAACCTCCAGTTTTCGCACATGATTTGAAGATATATGAGCTGTTGAGATTGGAATATCTGTCCCCTTAATTCAAGCCTGAATTCCTTAATTCAAGTGAACACCTTTCTTTTCCTTTATCATGAAAACTGATTTGTCTTTTGAAATGGAAGTTGAATCTTTTGAATATTTTCCTTCTTGACAAGTTCTTCCCTAGCCCTATATAAACCAGGAACCTCAACTCTCTAAGGAGGACCTTGGACAGACTGAATACACAATAGTACACTACCCTACACTCTTCTTCTCATTCTCTGCATTTCATATACATTAAAATACAGCTCTGAAAAAACATCTACACACGTTTTGCACAACCTATTCTCTACTCTCTTCTCTCTGGACAAACTGAACACACATGCATATACACTTTACACACTTCAAGACCTTCAGACCTCTAGTAGACTAAAAGCACTACTCCTCCTATGCATTTATTTACTGAAATAATCTCAAAGCATCTGGAAAAAAGCATCTCTACTCGCTACGCTTAAAAAACTGAAGAAAACACTTCTTTTCTACATACTGAAAGAAGCATTTTTCCTTTCACTCTATCTCTGGAAACTCTTACTGCTTCCCCTTTGGGTTCTGCCTGCTCCTTCTTGGCCTTGGTAGCTTGAAAACAGAGGTCAAGTATTTTGTCAGCTTGCTACCTGATTTCTTTCTTTGCCTGTTTGTTTTTCAGTAAGTATTCCTCACCGAATGAAGTAACATGATCATAATTAGATTGGTCTGTATTCTTTTAGCCTTTGTGTTGTGTGCAATCTTCTACTTTTGTAGGCCTCTATTAGGCCAAAAGCTAACCCTTTGTACAGGTCTTGTTTGATGTTGGATAGCTAAAAAACTATACCACTATTTTAGATTTTAGTTGCAGGGAGTGAATGCTCAGAAATTAGGATGATGTTGTCTCGACAGAGGTCGTCCATTCGAAGTTTGGATACCACTGTTAAGAATGAACTTTTTCAGTTCAAAATAGTGTACTCGGGGAACTCTTTTCTTTTCTTTTCTACCTCCCCTAGACTTCCTTACTTGGTGTATTTATTTAGGGATTCCCTGCCTGTATGCTATGTGCACCACAAGGTGCCATTTAGTAATTATGACAGGTGGTGGCAGTATGTTGTTGAAAAACAATAAATTGGCTATTGATAGGGGCCTTCTCTATCCCTCATCTTTCAGTTTTACTTGAAATTATGTTATTTGTGCAACATGATGTGGAATTTGAATTGTTGGTTTGTGTGCCTGATTCGAAAGTTAGTCGAACACAACAGGTTTTAAAATCAGATTATGATAAAGACTTTTTTTGCTGAAAATTAGATAAAATGGCTAAAATCATAAGGCAGATTTTAAAATAGCTTAACTACGCAATTACTGAAGTAATATTACTGCAGGGCTACGACTGAAACTTGAAATGAAAAATAGACTATTTTTGCAAAGTATTTGTTTCTGAAATTAGAGCAGTTAACGATTTGCTTTAAAAGTGGTTAAATTCGCAATCAGTACTGGAAGATGTCTTATTTCAGAAAATCCAGTAATCTGGAAACATTGTAGTGCATTGTTTTATTAGGGGTGATTAAAATTGAAGGCCTACTCCTGCAAATCTGAAATGTTGAAGCTTAACAGTATATTTTTTGATGTTTAAACTTGATCTTTAAACTTTATTTGGAGGCCCAAATCTTTTTCCTTAGAAGTTTAAAATTGTACTTGCTTATTTCCTTGACTTATATGGAGAACATGATCGTATTTTATCTGACGCTTAGTTGTCTAGACTTGGGGTACTTAATAAACTTAGGGATCTAGATACTTAAATTAGTTGTCTCAATAGCCTCCGAGATATTAAGATGGGACGTTAGCTTGAACCTTTAAGACGTTTGAAAATATTAGCAAGCGCTTTAGTCAAAATACTTAAAGAAGGTATGGGGGTCAAGGGTAATTTAAGCCCCTCGGAGATGATGGAAATTACCCGAGCTATATTTGATAGTAGATTCCGAAACTATCGTCTCTTACGAAGGTCAGGTTCTGATCCGAATAGGATAATAAAACCTATGGTTGTTTATTCAAGTGATTAATTAGTTATTTGTTATTTTGTGGCTATTTGTGCAACATGATTACTATTTCAATTAGTTATGCAAATATCTTAAACTACTTATTTATTTTGCATCCCATATCTCTTTTGTTTATTTATTTAGTTTTATACTTTTTATAAGAAATATCTTAAACCCAATATAGAAATCGGCCGGGAACCACGTTTAGTGGAACTTAGGAGGTGCCTAACCCCTTCCTTCTAAGTTATTTCGAACACTTACCTGAATCTCTGATTAGTAGACCAACCCGAAGTTATTATATAAATTGAATTAGAAATTGATAGGTGACCTAATACGCCTAGGAAATTTATTAGGCGGGGACTCCAATACTTGAACTCCAAACGAGTTACCCAGTCAAATCCGAAATCCGACTCGCCTCGAGTGGAGTCCAAAATCGGGTATGATAGAATGGCGACTTCGCTGGGGATTAAATGTTCTAACCATCACGATTTTTATATTGGATTTATTATTGCTTTTATTATTTTGTATTCAATATTAACTTTTTCTCTTTGCATGTGGGTAACCTTTTATATTTTGCAATTTTTGATAATATGATAATTAGTATGTTATTGAATTATTTGTTGCATTTCGTTCATACTCCTCCACTCCTGGAAAATTGACACTTACACACACAAACGATTACGTGGATCTCACGGTCGTTTCACTCTCAAAAAACTCTTTAGGAAGAACGGTTAGAATCTTGTTGGTCCGTTGTACAACCAACAATTCTAAACAATCCCGCCCCTTTGTTGTCCGCCTTGGGGAACCATGTTCTTGTCTAGATTAGCCAATCTTAATGAAGACTCTTTTTAGAGATCATTCATCATGTCATATCTACGACCATTTTGACTTCGGCTCATGTCTAAGTCTACTAGTTCACCATATTTGAATGAACTGAACGGGTTTTCGACTCTAAGGGACATTTAAATGTGTTACGTGTGCATCTATTTAAAGTTGAACGTCTTTAATGTGGACCATTTGTTTTCAAAAGTGTGGATCATCCAATTATTTATTTTTGTTGGAGGATGTCACAAGCCATGAAGATTTGGAAGATCAAACAAAACAGACTTTAAATTGATTTTTCTACTTTTGTGTAACAAAATCAATAAATGGAAATCGTTATAGAAATCAATTATTTATTTCTATTTACATACGGATTTTTTTATTTCTACATTCATACAAAATTAATTATTTCATAAAATTATTTTTGGGTTATGAACGAAATTAATTTTTCTACTTTTATGAAAACAAAATCATAGACTTTAAATTAATTTATGTTACTTTACTGTAACAAGATCACTTATTTATTCCTATTTACCTAAAATGAGAAAATGTGTTATTTCTACATTTATTTAATAAAATTATTTTCCATTCATATTTTGGGTTATGAGAACAATTGGGATGATACAAAATACACATTCAATTTTAAATATCATACTCAAACTTAGGAAGACTTAACATCCTTGGCATGTTAAAGTCCATTAGCCAACTTCGTCCAAATGACGCCTATCATGCATCTTATGTGTGTTGGTCTTGTTAGGCCTACCTTCGATACAAGAGAGGTCCCATGCATTATAAGGAGTGATATGTTTTGCATTTGGTAATTATTACCTCGACACTAACTTATTGTTTTCATGTTTAAGTTTTACTCCCACTCCAAAGGCTGACTTGTGCATTTTGGCCGAGCATCAGTACCAGACGAGAGCCATGGGACCAGTTACTACTCCTCTCCCCTCACAAACTAGAAGAAGAGGAAAGTAAAACATCATGTCTGAGTTGAATAATGCTGCTCTTAGTGACAATAACATTGGGAATAATGGGACACCCTGCAAACTTGTCTTGGTTGGGTATGATGAACATGTTGCTACTTTAGAGCAAAGAATTAAAGAACTTGAAGAGAAACTGACAATGGCCAGTTTACCCATTGGTAACTCCGCCCATTCAAGGGAATCAGTCGATCCAAGTGGGTCAGCCCGCCCTAATAGAAAAGACCTTATACACCCAACTGATCCACCTGCTACTTACCAAACAGTACCACCAGCCACATACCAAGCAGCGCCACCTGCTACTTACCAAATAACACAACCAACTCCTTACCAAACAACACCACCTGTTACCTACCAAAGCGCACTAACCGCCACAAATCAAGCACTGCCTCCCTATCAAGCACCACCAGCTACTTATCAAGCACCACCTCCTGCATAGCCTACTTACCAAAACACAAGCCTACCTCACACTAATATCACAAATCCGCAAGCTTACAATCCTATGTTCATTCCTAAAACCAAACAACTCACTTCACCCATCAAAGACCATGAAAACTATGAATGGGCGGATGATGAAACCAATGGTGATGAGACAAAAGAGAAAGTTCGTAAGCTGGAGGTAAAACCACTACAGGTTTAGCTTATGAAGATTTGTGTATCTATCATACTTTCAAATTACTTGACGGATACAAGATACCTAAGTTCGACTTGTTCAATGGCACTGGCGATCCTATGTCACATCTAAGAATATATTGTGACAAGTTGATTGGAGCAGGGAAAGACGAGAAAGTACGAGTAAAGCTATTCAGCCGAAGCCTTGCTGGAGATGCTTTAAGTTGGTTTTCTAAAAAAAAACCAGGCACATGGCTCTGTTGGGAAGATATGGCAGCAGACTTTGTAGAAACATTTGGATACAATAACGAAATGGTACCAGATCGCTTCTATTTAGAAAAATTGAAAAGGAAACCCACAGAAACGTTCATGGAATATGCTATTAGGTGGAGAGCAGAAGCTGCCAAGGTGCAACCCGCTATGAACAAGAAAGAAATAGTCAACATATTTATTCGCATACAAGAGGATGTATATTACGACAAGTTGTTGCATATGAAGAACCAAAAGTTTGCAGATGTAGTGTTGATGGGTTATGACATAGAAGAAGGGTTGAAAAGTGGAAAGATTATTAGCTTAGCTGCACTGCAAGCTGCTAATAAGGCTCTCCAGGCTGGAAATGTGAGTCTCTCCAAAAAGAAGAAAGAAGAAAGAAGAAGTTTCTTTTGCTGCAAACATTCAAGACCCCGCTTTCAACCACTATTATCAAACACCACCACCATTCTATCCCTACCCTCACACACCATCAGAAAAATCCGTTTACAACACTCAACCCACTCGACCTATATTCCAAACCCCAGCACCAAGCCATCCATCATACCAGCAAAATACTCAAACCGACTATCGAAATGCATCACTATACTCTCCTAGGCCTCGCCCTGAGGCAAACCAAAGACCCAAAAGAAACTACACTGCATTAGTTGAATCCTGCACTCAATTGTTCGAGAGATTGAGAGCGGTTGGGCTTATTGTCCCAATCTCTCAAAAGGTGCCAGACAATCCTTTACCACACTTTGATTACAACAAAAGATGCGCATACCACTCAGGTGGACCGGGGCATGAGACAGAGAGATGTTTTGCATTGAAAGATAAGATTCAAGACCTAATAGATAAAAAAGTCATTCATTTGAAGACGCCAAATGTGCACAATAATCCACTACCCAATCATGGAGATGGGAAGGTGAATATGATTGAGGTCGGCGAAGAATACAATCTGAAAGGTACAATCATAAAGGCAAAAACAGTATTCGATGAATACAAGTTTGGCATGGAGTACATCCTGGCTTGCAAAGGAGAAAACACTACAAAGGATACAAGAGATTATCATTCACTAGAGCAATTTATTCCAACTCTGAGACAGGCATCCATCCTTTCAAGCTACATGAAAATTCTCGAGGGAGAAGGACATACCAAAGGTGTTCGTGATGTAAAAGATGATCTGACCAGTCCAAAGGAACCATTCGCGGAAGAATGTGATGCAGTACATTAAAAGCATACTGAAGCCTTGAACATCCTGGAAGCTGAAACTAGAGTTATGCCAAACAACTGAATCTACAGCATATTTCGAACATGCCGAGAACCTTAGTGGAGCTGAGGCAATAACCGTTTTCTTAAATAAAACACGACTCCGAGTCGTTAGCTTTTGCTTTCTTTGTTTTTCAACTTTGTTTCATCGTCGTTTCCTTTCGAAGACTGTTTCTCAAGTCAAATAATAAAAGCTTAATTTTCCTATTTTGCGTGTTAGAATATGCATCATTCACTTCCTATAAAATCATTTTAATTCTATTGAATCTATGACTGCGATGTGAGAAAGCAATCCAAAACGACGAGTACAAACCAGGCTATGGTGATTTTGAGAAAAGACATTTGAGGAACTTCATGAAAATCTTATAACAGACAACTGAGGCAAGAACATATTGAGGAAGATGACTTAAGGCGGAACAACAGGCATACATATAAGGAGCATAATTAGACAATCCCGAATAGACTAAAAGCATACTCGATCAAGTGACGCTCGTGGATAGCAAAGAATGAGCACAACAAGAAATAGAACGGCAAAGGCGTTTACCAAGAAAGTTAGAGCAAGACAGTTGATCCTAGAATAGAATTCTCCAAACTGAGACAAAATTAACAAGATTCTTACTCAGATACAATCAAGAGATACTACAAATCAAACATCATTTATCTTTATTGGATTTGAACTACGTGGCGACCTGATTCCCAAAGGAGGATACATAGGCAGCCTACCTAAGATACAGTCACGTCATAAGAGAATTTTATTAGATACTGGGGCAGAATTTTTTTAGTTTCCCTCAAAAAATTCAAAGAGCACATTATAATACACTGGGTCGGAATTTTTGAGGGACCTCAAAAATTCAAGGAAAATACAAGCATCACACTGGGGCAAAAATTTTGAGCTTCTCTCAAAATTTCAAGATGAAAGATCTTTGAACATCAAATGGATGTAGAGGAGATTATGTCCAAACAACACGTCGCAGTCTATGATTCAATGGAATAAATTCGCATTACTCTTTAAACATTACTTTTCTCAAAACATATGCATATTCCCTTTTTATTCTCCCTTTTTGCCCACAACTCGACTAAGGTTCGATGCTCGGAAGAGAGATATTTCGAGGAGTAAATTATACAAGATGCAGCAGCAAAGCAAAGTACAACAAATGCACAAGCCAACCTCCCCCCCCCCCAAAATACTCACAAATTTTCTTTGACTGAAAGTTTACACAGGTACCGAGCATACCTAACAACTCCTGCAAAACAACATCACTTTAACAAGCATAGAATCTATGTCGGTAGATATATAAGGTCCGCATCGGTGGGTATGACATATATAGAATCCATATCGGTGGATATATAGGGTCCGCGTCGGTGGGTATGACAAGCATAGAATCCATGTCGGTGGATATATAGGGCCCGCATCGGTGGGCATGACAAGCATAGAATCCATATCGGTGGATATATAGGGTCCGCGTCGGTGGGCATGACAAGCATAGAATCTATGTCGGTAGATATATATAGGGTCTGAGTCGGTGGGCATGACATACATAGAATCCATATCGGTGGATATATATAGGGTCCGCGTCTGTGGGTATGACATACATAGAATCCATATCGGTGGATATATAGGGTCCGCGTCGGTGGGCGTGACATATATAGAATCCATGTCGGTGGATTTATAGGGTCCGCATCGGTGGGCATGACATCATTTGAAGGAGCATAGAATTTGCGTCGGCAGATATATACGGTTCGCAGTGGTGAACATGACAACAATTTGCAACAGTATAAGGTCCGCATCGGTGGGCATAGCAATGGAAAGATACTTGGTTCGCATATGTGGATGAGACATCAATCAGCCAAGCATAAGACAAAACAATCACCCGGCTCAACAGGGAAATTTACACTATCTTTATCTCTATATCTATTGCTTTTGTCATGATTTTGCTGCAGGGTACTCCCCGATCTCTCGACAAACCCATGTGCCATACTCTCACGCTTGCTCCCAACATCACTATCAATTATGCAATCACAAAACCTCAAACACATACAAAGCAAAGCCTAACCCTACAGATAATGCCTTTTGCTACACCCGCAAGCTGCTTATTCTACCGAGTTCCAAGCTACAAGTCCATACTCGTAACTGTGATCTACCTAATCTCCCCTTACCGATTAGGTATTAGCTTCGTGCTTCCTTCCTAATTCGTGCCCACCTACGTCAATCTTGCGTGGTCTCGTGCTTAATCGCGCCCATCCATTTGAATCGTGCGCATTTATAAGACTCACTCCTCAGATGTCTCCCAGCTCAAGCAAGGCAATATTGAAGACGAGATTACTCATTCGTCAAGGCGAAGTGGAAACTATGTACATATAAACTCCTCTTTATGGGTGTGTCGTGCACCATATTTTCATAAGTAGAACGATTATAAGTCTCTTTTCCCACGCTCGATCTATTGATGCTGTCTCATCTTCGCCAGTGCCTTTTCCCCATTCATTATTCATCTCGCCAAAAGGCAAAGCATACACAAATCTAAACTTTACGTACTTGGATAAGTTTAGTCTTTACATCTAAAATCGTGCGTCATAAATAGCTCACACATGCAACATGCCATTCTAGAACTACACACGGCCGGTTTCTCGTGAAAGCCGAGATATGTAGGCAACTCAGAGACCAGGGTTGGACCGAAACACCCCAAAACTCTTATTTTCCCTTTCTACCATTTCGCCTGTCAGCCGTGACAAAATTGGCTATTCCGTCAAATATCTTTGCCCGAAGACTCTTCCATCATCCCGGGGCAAAGAGGGGCAGCTGTTGACACCCAATTTTGTCCCTTCATTTTTCACAATTTGGCTATATTTAATTAAAATTGATAATAGTAATTTTTCAAATAAAACTGCATTAGATAGCATGCATTTACGTGTGTGATGTTATTATTAATCCTCTATTTATATGATATTTATTTAATTGTAATTATAATTACGTAATTGCATTCATTTAGACTATTTTCTAAAATATGTATGCTATTTGTGCGATTTAATGTATTACGGTAGTATTTAATAGTTATATGTGATTACTTATATCTAATTAGTATAACTTATGATCAGTTATATTTATTTGTGTTTAAATATATTTATTTAAAATTATTTACGAAATTTTCTATTTTTATACTAATTATTTATATTTATAAGTATTTTAATTGAATACTAGCCAAATTGTCATTTTACAATTTCATTTCTATTACATCTAGTCCCCGTCATCACTCTTTGTCCACATGTACACTACATAAGCTCAGCCTAAGCATACACCTCACTAAAAGTTCACTCCTAGCCTACGTACAACTCACCATAAGCGTGTAGTACCACTCTCCAAAGCACGCGTACAACTCATTGTTGCGTGTGGGACAACCCTCTTAAAGCACCCGCTTGTCCACTTCAGCATATATACTTACACATATAACATCTACACTTTGCACTCGACGTGCCTACGTGGCTGAATCACGGCCCTTCATCCCTTGATCCAACGGTTGTGATCCATTCCTATGATTTTAATATTGTGGACAAGCATTCAAACCCTAAGCCAAAATCATTACCCTCCCCTTCCTAAAATAACATCAGCCGTCACCCCTACATCCTCTCTCCCTCCTTTCCCGATACACCCCCCAAATCTCCACCATATCTCCGTCATTCCCTCCACCATTGCCGCCGCCATAAGCTCCGCTCGTCTCCTCTCTCTCTCCCTTGTCGTTTTCACACGGAAAAAGGGAACGAATCCCTCTTCTCTCCCTCTTTCCATGGAAACCGAAAAGGAAGAGTTAGAGATTGACGAATTTCGTTGAATCCGGAGCAAATAAGACGTGATACACATTAATTTAGCATGCACAAGGAAAGAAACAAGGAAATCTCTTTAAATCTGGGCGAATTCAAGCTAAAAATGGGCAGAAACAAAGCAGGTGAAACGAGACCTGATTCGAACTCAAAATGGGTATTACCTTCCTTTTACTATGTATTTTCTTTTTAATTCAGTTTTCCGTTATCTGATCCTTGGGAAAATTATCATACGTGATCAATTAAGTTTATCACTACACGGTAAATAAAAATTGATGTAGTAATTCTGGTTTGCCACGGACGATTGTATAATGCTTTATCATTTGAATTGGAGCAAATACACGACTAATTGGAAACGGCCTGATGTGATTATGTGTTGAATAAATTTTAATGTTTGACATTATTAAATGGAGTCCGAATCGTCTGCCTGTTTTGGTTGAAATCCACAGGACATTATACGTATTTGAAGTGGTTATGTGTTCTGTATATACATGCTGACTGATAGGATATTGAAAGAGGGAATGATCATATTTCCATACATGGAAAATAATATTTTCTTTCAAAACTTTCCTCTTATAGAACCTCCAGTTTTCACACATGATTTGAAGATATATGAGTTGTTGAGATTGGAATATCTGTCCCCTTAATTCAAGCCTGAATTTCAATTCGTTAATTCAAGTGAACACCTTTCTTTTCCTTTATCATGAAAACTGATTTGTCTTTTGAAATGGAAGTTGAATCTTTTGAATATTTTCCTTCTTGACAAGTTCTTCCCTAACCCTATATAAACCAGGCACCTCAACTTTCTAAGGAGGACCTTGGACAGACTGAATACACAACAGTACACTACCCTACGCTCTTCTTCTCATTCTCTACACTTCATATACACTGAAATACAGCTCTGAAAGAACATCTACGCACACTTTGCACAACCTATTCTCTACTCTCTTCTATGTGGACAAACTGAACACACACGCATATACACTTTACACACTTCAAGACCTTCAGACCTCTAGTAGACTAAAAGCACTACTCCTCCTAAGCATTTATTTACTGAAATAATCTCAAAGCATCTGGAAAAAGCATCTCTACTCGCTGCACTTAAAAAACTGAAGAAAACACTTCTTTTCTACATACTGAAAGAAGCATTTTTCCTTTCACTCTATCTCTGGAAACTCTTCCTGCTTCCCCTTTGGGTTCTGCCTGCTCCTTCTTGGCCTTGGTAGCTTGAAAACAGAGGTCAAGTATTTGGTCAGGTTGCTACCTGATTTCTTTCTTTGTCTGTTTGTTTTTCAATAAGTATTCCTCACCAAATGAAGTAACATGATCATAATTGGATTGGTCTGTATTCTTTTTGCCTTTGTGTTGTGTGCAATCCTCTGCTTGTGTAGGCCTCTATTAGGCCAAGAGCTAACCCTTTGTGCATGTCTTGTTTGATGTAGGATAGCTCAAAAGCTATACCACTATTTTAGATTTTAGTTGCAAGGAGTGAATGCTCAGAAATGAGGATGATTTTGTCTTTTCTCTTCTACCTCCCCTAGACTTCCTTACTTGGTGTATTTATTTAGGAATTCCCTGCATGTATGCTATGTGCACCATAAGGTGTCATTTAGTAATTATGACAGGTGGTGGCAGTATGTTGTTGAAAAACAACAAATTGGCTATTGACAAGGGCCTTTACTATCCCTCATCTTTCAGATTTACTTGAAATTATGTTATTTGTGCAACATGATGTGGAATTTGAATTGTTGGCTTGTGTGCGTGATTCGAAAGTTAGTCGAACACAACAGGTTTTAAAATCAGATTATGATAGAGACTGTTTTTATTGAAAATTAGATAAAATGGCTAAAATCATAGGGCAGATTTTTAAAATGGCTTATCTACGCAATTTGTGAAGTAATATTACTGCAGGGCTACAACTGAAACTTGAAATGGAAAATAGACTATTTTTGCAAAGTATTTGTTTATGAAATTAGAGCAGTTAACGATTTGCTTTAAAAGTGATTAAATTCGCAATCAGCACTGGAAGATGGCTTATTTATGCAAATTCGGTAATCTGGAAACGTAGTAGTGCACTGTTTTTTTTAGGACTGACTAAAATTGTAGGCCTACTCCTGCAAATCTGAAATGTTAGAAGCTTAACAGTAAGTTTTTTGATGTTTAAACTTGATCTTTAAAGTTTATTTGGAGGCCCAAATCTTTTTCCGTAGAAATTTAAAAATGTACTTGCTTATTTCCTTGACTTATATGGAGAACATGACCGTATTTTATTTGACGTTTAATGGTCTAGACTTGGGGAACTTAATAAACTTAGGGGTCTAGATACTTAAATTAGTTGTCTCAATAGCCTCCGAGATATTAAGATGAGACGTTAGCTTGAACCTTTAAGACGTTTGAAAATATTAGCAAGCGCTTTAGTCAAAATACTTAAAGAAGGTATGGGGGTTAAGGGTAATTTAAGCCCCTCGGAGATGATGAAAATTATCCGAGCTATATTTAATAGTAGATTCCAAAACTATCGTCCCTTACGAAAGCCGGGTTCTGATCCGAATAGGATAATAAAAACCTATGGTTGTTTATTCAAGTGATTAATTATTTGTTATTTTATGGCTATTTGTGCAACATGATTACTATTTCAATTAGTTATGCAAATATCTTAAACTACTTATTTATTTTGCATCCCATATCTCTTTTTTATTTATTTATTTAGCTTTTATCTTTTTTATAAGCAATATGTTAAACCCAATATAGAAATCGGCCGGGAACCACGTTTAGTGGAACTTAGGAGATGTCTAACCCCTTCCTTCTAAGTTATTTCGAACACTTACCCGAATCTCTGATTAGTAGACCAACCCGGAGTTATTATGTAAATTGAATTAGAAATTGATAGGTGACCTAATACGCCTAGGAAATTTATTAGGTGGCGACTCCAATACTTGAACTCCAAACGAGTTACCCAGTCAAATCCGAAACCCAACTCGTCTCGAGTTGAGTCCAAAATCGGGTATGACAATACTTCATATTCTAGCTCCGCCTTGATTATATATTCAGCTGGAAAATTACCAAATGGGATCTCTGTGATATCCTTTAAGTTGGTACTCACTCGGATTCTCACACCATAAAAATGATACTTTGAAACATTAATCAAGAATTTGACTCTATTAACTTTTTACAGCTTCTGAAATTTGTAGAGTTTTTTTTTTTTTTTTTTTTTTTTTTTTTTTTTTGTAATAAGGATATCACTTCATTGACACCCAATTTTGTCCCTCCATCTTCTCACAATTAACTATATTTGATTAAAAGTTGCAATAGTAATTTTTCAAATAAAATTGCACTAGATGACATACATTTATTTATAATTAATCCCCTACATATAAAATAGTTATCCCATTGTGGCTATATTGCATAATTACACTGCATTTAGGTGATTTCTTATGTATATGCATCATACATGGGTAATTGTGCAAAAAATTACGACACTAGTATATTTAAGTGTTTATATATACAATCCATTAGTCTCGTTACATGTCATCTAATTTTACTTGTGCTAAATTATATTTATCCATGACTACTTGTGTCCATGCATTATTGTTATTATATTAAAGTTCCCTTATTTCATATATATCATGTTCATTTTTATTTACTTTTGTTCATGTATCTATGTTTATATATATTTGCACGCTTATAATTTTATCTATGTACACTTTGTTTATATCTTACCTAGCCATGCTCATTTTCTAATTTATTGTGTTTACTCATTATCAATATTAAATATTTTCTTCTATATTCTTATCTATTTGAGTTGGCAATCTTAATTTAAATAGAGTCTATTCTTAGTATCCAATACCTGTTTCGTTTCAAAGTAATTTTCATTCCCAATCTTCAGAAATTTCCCAACGTCCCCTTCTCCATTTTTGTGGTTCCATTGTAATGAGTATTACTTTTATTAGAAATTTTAACCTTTTTTTAATTATCCATTTTTTCTTTCAAACCACCAATCAAAATTTTTCCTTGATTCTTGTAAAACTATATCAATATTTTAATCTACCATATTTGACAACCTACTGCCCTTTCACTATTTAAAATTTGAATTTCTACCAAAATCATTTCAATCACATTATATTTCAATCAACTCCAAAATAATCACACCATTGATTCACTATCCTTTCCTTCTTCTCAATACTTATCTTTCTCCTCTCCAATAGCTAGAATACTAGCCAGATACATTCCCTTGCAAATCTACTATTTTAATTTCACATATTTTTTAGTTTTTTTCTTTTTAAAAATTCATGACACTAGCTTGAATATTCAACTATAAATTCCATTAGTTTTTCATTTACCTACACACCTTGATTTCCCTTCTTACTCTCTCAAAGTTTATCTCTTGGAATATATCTTGCGTTTAAATGCCCCATGAATTGGCTTGCCTGCATGGTTTGTCTTAAAAATATTTTTTACCTCAATTTTATGTTATCTATTTGGCTTTTTTTCCCTTCTACTTTACTAACCTTGCGGGATGGAGATTTAGCATTTGAACTTTGGCATATCAATGTTTTCTACATGCTGCCCATTTTTCACGGAACAAAGTTTCTAACCTTGATGCCTCATGCTATCATAATTAATAGTTTTTTTTTCGTTATTTATCTATATGTTAATCTTTATATTACAGTTTAACTATTTCGTATATCAAAGTTTGAATATAGTAAAATCCTTGTGCCGCTACTTGGAATGTTAGTCTGGTGAAGGCATGAAATAAAAGTGTATATTCCCTTCCGTGATATTTTTCATGCATTGCACCTATAATCTCTCCAAGTTAATTAATAACTTGTGGGAGATTAGGATTTTGAAGACCAAGTTCTTCAAATCAAATTATTTTCTTTATAAGTTAGCCATTAAAATCTATATATTTCAGATTATTTGGCCACTACAATATTATTAATGCTTTTTTATATCATATATATTTTATAAATATATTACATACATATGTTATTACAAGGTTATTTGTGCATTAGAATATTTGTTACTACTTTTTTTTTAAAGGGAGAATTACATATATATACAACTAAGGCTGTCTAATAGCCCGGTTTGGGCCGGGCCGAACCGGACCGGACCGGAAACCGGTCCGGACCGGTCCGGACCGGCTCAAAACGGGCCAAATATAAAAAAAAAAAAACGACCCGGTTTCGATCCGGCACGTCCAAAATGGACCGGACGAACCGGACCAAAATGGACCGGAAACCGACCGGACCGGACCGGAACCGGACCGGACCGGACACTGATGGGCTTAGCCAAAACTAGCCGTTGGGCAACGGCTATTTCACTTTTGGCCGTTGCCCCAACGGCCAAAAACGGCTATTTTGGCCCCCCCACCCCCCTAGGGCGCCCCCATACCCCCCCTATCTATTTTTTCTATAAATACCATCATTTTTCATCAATTTATTCACAATTTCTCTAATATTCTCTCTAAATTTCTATCAATCTCTCTTATTTCTACAAAAGGCTATTTGCTAAATTGCATACTAAAAAAATATTTGGAGTAAAGTGGAAATATTGTTCGGTGCGGTTCCGGTCAAGTTTCAATTTTCACTTCCTAAGTTCTACATTCTAAGTTCACGATATCAAGTAAACTCGTTCTTACTTTTTATTATCTATTTTATTTTTGTGCAATATTATTGTTTGTAGCATATTTTAGTAATTTGTTTGAAGCATATTTTAGTAATTATAAAAAATGTCTGGAATTTTGAGATCAATTACTAGGCGTACGGGTAGCGGTCGTAGATCAAGTGCTTCTAACCGGGGGGGGGGATGATAGACGTAGTCGTGCTTTAGGTAAAAGACCAGTTGGTACTTCTAGCGCTCCTTCTCTTCTAGATGATTTTACTCAGGAAGATGACTCGCAATTTTTGCATGATATAAATGTTGGTGCACCACTAGATAATGATATGTTAGAGACACAATATGAAGAGTTTACCGAAGGGGCTAATTTAGATGAAACACCCACTAGTCAATTTCACGGCGAACAACATGAAGAAACTGAATTACCACCTATGCCTCCTAGTAGAGAACGATATGCACGACCCGAAAGATCGGATGTGTGACTATTTATGACTAAAGATATTCCGGCTCAGAAAGCTAAATGTAATATTTGTAAAAAAGTTTGGGAATTTAAAACCGGCAGCCATAATAGTGGGACGGGAAAGTTGAGAACACACTTAGAAAACCATCATAAGGAAAAATGGGAAGCAAGGGCGGGTGGCCCTCGTTCAGGGAATAGAATGGCTCCATCGCAAGGTAGTGGAATCCAACAGGAAATTAACCCAGTGACGGGGGGGCTTTTGCATTATGATAAAAAGAAAGATAGGGAACAAATGGCAAAAATGATTGCGGTAGAGTGCTTACCTTTTACATTTGCTTCTTGTCAAGGTTTTATTCGTTATATTCAAACCGTATATAATCCATCTTTTCAAGGTTTTCCAAAAACTACGGTTAGAACTGATATTATAAAATTTAAAAATGAATATAGACAATATTTACGATATATATTTTATCACTTTGATTGTAGAGTTTGTCTTACTTCTGATTTGGGTCGTGGTGTAAATGGGTATGAGTATTTAACAGTTACTTGTCATTGGATAGATCTTAATTGGGTAATGCAAAAAAGAATTTTAGCATATTCTGCTGTCGATGAACCACACACGGGAAATTTTATTAAGGGAGAAGTTTCGGATATTTGTAAGGCGTATTATCTTAGTGATAAAGTTTTAAGTATAACTCTTGATAATGCAAGTAACAATGATTATGCTATTAGTAAGTTAATACCCGCATTGCATCCCCCTTTTGAAGAATTGTTTCATGTTAGATGTGCATGTCATATATATAATTTAGTTGTAAAAGATGGACTTAAGTTATTTGATCCTACTATTATGAAGGTTAGACTCGCAATTAGTTATATTTTTAAATCTAAAAAACCGGATAGATGGAGGGACTTTCAAGTAGATTGTCTGAAAGAAGGTATAGCTCCTAGAAAAGTTCCAAAGGAAGTTTCAACTAGGTGGAACACTGTATATGACTCTTTGAATGTTGCTTACATTTTACGAGTGCCTATTACTAATTATTTTAATCGCAAAGTAGCTGATGTGTATCACCTAGAAGAAACAGATTGGCAAGATGTTGAGCGTCTTCTTCAATTTTTAGCAAAGTTTTTTTATGCTACTAAAGAATTTTCCGGTCAATATTATCCTACAATCACTACCATGTTGTATTTTATAGCTGGAATAGCAGAATTACTTAACGATTATAGAGTAGTGCCTGGTTATGAAGTTGCGGTAGAAGCAATGCTTGAAAAATTTAAAAAATATTTTTTTCCGATTCCACCACTTTATTACATTGCATCTGTATTACATCCATGTTTTAAACGTTTTAATACGGAAATGCTCATTAGAGAAATTTATCGGAATTTGAAAATTACTGATGAAGAAACACCAAGTGTAGAAACAGTTTGTGCGCAGGTAATTGTAGATTGCCAACGGATTTATGAAAGGTATAGGAGTGCAGCTGATAATGTTGTTCCAAGTGTTCCAAGTGGAGCTGGATCAAGTTCAACGCAGGCTCCCAAAAGACCTGCAACCGGATTGGGAAGTTTTTCCAGCCTTAATCAAAGGCTTTCTAGCAGGCAGTCGAGTAGCAGCGGAGGGTTCAACGAGCTGGATGTTTATTTACTTCATGGTTGCAAGGAAATTGAGTATTTTGGAAGCGATCAACTACTGCCATTTTGGAAGGATCAACAAGCACAGTTTCCAGTTTTAGCAAAAATGGCGCGGGATATTCTAACTATTCAAGCATCATCTGTTGCTTCAGAAAGCGCGTTTAGCCAAGGAAGATTACAAATTGGAGATCATAGACATTCATTGAAGGAAGAAGCAATGGAGACGGCCGTATTATTCAGAGATTGGATTAGATCGGAGCGAAGAAATTTTGGATTTGCAGAAGATAAAGTAGCCGATTCAGAAGCATCATCAGAAATTTTATCAGGCGATGGAAGTTTGGACAATGAAACTGAATATGAACAAGATGACTCTTTGCCACCGATTCCTCCAGAGGTGCCAGACGAAATTATTCAGAAAATGAGAAGTTTTTTTATTAATATGTAGTTTTTGCAATTTAATATCTATGTACTTTGCAAAAAATCAACCATTATCCATTATTCAATAAAATGCGTTACGCCTTGCTATTAAGTAAATCCTTTGTTATATTCTCAAGTGTCCTTTGCTATTAAGTTTCCTCTTTGCAATTCAATACTAAAATACTAAATACTAAAATACTAAATACTAAAATACTAAAAACTAAAAACTAAATACTAAATACTAAAAACTAAAATACTAAAATACTAAATACTAAAAACTAAAATACTAAAATACTAAATACTATTATACTACTAACTTAGTAGTAAGTTTGAAAAATAACAAGTTATTAAGTTATACTAGATTACTAAGTTTTATAAAAAAACTACTCAATTATACTTTTATAATACTAAAATACTACATTACATAAATATTTTAATACTAGATTACTAGTATTATATAAAAGTTATTAAATAAAACTAAAATTTAAACAAAACAAATAACCAAAAAACAAAAAACAAAAAAAAAATAAAGAAACCGACAAAACCGGGCCGGACCGGACCGGCCCACTTCAAATTTATGTCCAAATCCGCTCCATTTTGAAAAATAGCCGTTGGCAACGGCCATAAACGGCTATTTTTCCCACCCCCACACCCATAAACGCCCCTACAACCCTCCCCTACCTATTTTGCCTATAAATACTCCCATATTTCATCAAATTAATAACAATTCAATATTTTCTATTCATTTCTCTTAAAAAAAAAGCTATTTTATTAAATTTTCTATCAACATGGCTGCAAATGCAAATCAAGTTCAAGGTGCTACTAACGTAGGTCCGTCTGCTGCTCCAAAAAGAACTAAACGATCCGAAGTTTGGGAATTTATCACAAAAAATAATGATACCGGCAAAGCTCAATGTACTCTTTGTCAGAAAGTTTGGAATTGGGAAGATGGAACAAATACTGGAGGGACAATGAGGTTTAAGAGCCACTTGGAAAACCATCATGACCCCGAATGGGCAGCTCGTGCTGGTGGCAAATATCTGCAACCACGTGATGACTGATGATTGAGTTGAGTCAGTGTTGAGTCGATGAACTTGAAAATTTATGTATTTTTCTAATTTCTAGTCTATTTTCATGTTTTTATTTTCTAATTATGCATTTTCATTTTCCAACATAATGTAATGTGTGTATTGTTGAATAATATATGTGTTTTGTGTTGTTTATTTAGATTTTAGTATTTTAAAAAATAAAAAATTTAATTTAAAACAAAAAAAAAAATAATTAACGAACCGAACCGAACCGGATCAAACCGGACCGGGACCGGTACAATATCCGGCTGCCGGTTCCGGTTCCGATCCGGCATTGGTGCAATTGCACCGGTGCACCGGACCGGAACCGGGCCGGTGTCGGATTTTTTTTGCCAACACAACACCGGACCGGACCGGACCGGACAAGCCGAACCGGGACCGGACCGGACCGGGTCAGTAGACAGCCTTATATACAACCCTAACACTAAAATTACAAAACATACCAACACTATACCACTTTACAAAAAATAACAATACTTTTGTTACATAATATATACAAAACTCATTTAAAACATAAAAATTAGGGTTTTAACCCTCTCCCTTGTCCACTGCTACACTGCTGCTACGCCACCAGTCACAGGCAGCCAGTCGCCGGCCGGCGGCGGCAGGTGGCCGGATTTGTATTTTTTTTATTTTTTTTTTTGTTTTTCTTAGATCTACAAAATGAAACATACAAAATATACACATATATACATATGAAACTTTATATAATTTATTATTTCGTATTTACTCATAGTCAAACATACACAATATACAAAATATACACAAACATACAAAAATATACAAAAAAAAACAACATACAAACTATTTGTTACTTCATACATGCACATACACAAGCATACAATAACATACACATTTATACAACAATATACACATACAAAAGTGGAGATTATACATCTATATACAAAAAATACAAAAACATACGTTTTTATATACAAAAAATACAAAAAGGCAGATCTGAACATGTATATACAAAATATAGATATATACATAAACATACACATATATACACATAAAAAAGCGAAAAAAAAAGAAAAAAATAAGGAGATCTGAAATTATATATACAAAATACAAATATATACATAAAAATACGCATATATACACATACAAAAAGGAAAAAAGAAAAAAATGACCAAATCGTGAAAACCCACCGGAAAACCACCGAAAAAACATAGATCCGAGCGTTCCACCACTGCAGTGCAGCGGCGCTGCTGCACTGCAGTGGTAGCACCGCGGCGACAGTTAGCTTGAGGGAGGAGGACGGGTGGTTGGAAGAGGGAGGGGGACGGTGGTTGTAAGAGGGAAGGGATGGAGGCAGCAGTATTGGTGGCGGGAGAGGGAGGGGGATGGTGGTGGGTGGGTGGAGGAGGGGAGAGAAGGAGAGAGAGGGAGAAATTAGGGTTTCATGTTTGGGAAGGGGGTAATGAGAAATGGAAAAGTATTGTTATGTATTGGTATGTATTGTAAATAGGAAAAAGTATTGTTATTTTTTGTAATAGTCATGTGGTGTAAATTTTTCTTTTTTAAATATCGCCTATGTTTTCTACTCAATTGTATATTAAATATGTATTTTTAAACCAACTATTTTAAATACGACCTCACATTAAAGCCGCCACCAAAATTAAAGGTTTGTGATAAATAATGTCACAATGCCCTCCTTTGGTGGCACACATTTTTTTTTTGAAAAAACTATTTTATCTTCATATTTTTTTTCTAAAAAGGAAGTGATGATAATGTTTTTAGTTGGTTAATTAGCTAGTTGTGTCGTTTGAGGTTATATGTGCGATATGATATGATTTAGAACTATTTCTGCATAATAGTTTGAACTGCCTAGCTGTAACATGTATCCCACTCTCAACTGCTTTTACAACAGCCACTACTTCAAATCTAATTTTGCAGAAACGTTTCAGAATTAAGATTTTATTTAGAGTTTGGTCATCTGTTGAAGGATGAGATAATGTTAGGCTGGAATTTTATATACGATCTTGATTGTGATCTGTCTTTATAATTCTGCCCATCTTACTGCACTTTAACTTATTTGTGCACCATGTCCTTTTGGTTTAATCTATTTAACTTTTATGTTTTTTTAAAAAAAATTGCATGACCTAAATCCAATATAGAAATCAGTCGGGAACCACATTTGTGAAACTTAGGAGGTGCCTAACGGCTAACCCCTTCCTTCTAGGTTAACTTGAACACTTACCTGAATCTCTGATTAGTAGACCAACCCGGAGTTATTCCTTTAAATTTAATTAGATATAAATAGGTGGCCTATACGCCTAGGAAATTTATTAGGTGGCGACTCCGAAACTCAACTCCAAACGAGTTACCCTAAATCGAAAATCACACTTTTACGGGCGCGCTGTCAAGAGATTGTAAAAAGTGGAGTGTGACAGCTAGCTTATTACATATTATAATAGAAACCTTCTTACTAGATACTACTAACCCCTGTCTATCCTTACTAACTACTAATAGTTAGCAAAGATGCAGGAGGTAAAACAAAAGATAACAACGACTGAATTAGAATCACTTAATGCTCCATTTTTTGCCAAAATATTGGCAATCTTGTTTCCTTCTCTAAAGTTATGCCAAACTACTGGATTCTCCAATCTCCTCAATAATAACTTGCGTGATCTCTGAATATACCACTATTCCTCCTCTATTTTTCTTAAAGGAACCATCAATATTAAGCTTATATAAACCAGTTGGTGCTGGATACCATTTTATAGGTACAAGGATGGATTCATGCAAGCTAGTGGGAGATGTAGGTAGGTATTTAAACTCAGTGCCCAACATATAAACAACAGGTAGGGATGTGTAGACTTTAGTTATATTATGAATATTTTTATTACGTATTAGCCAAGGATGCCATATTGCAAATTGCTAGAAATCATCACAGGAGAGGTTGGGGTGATTGAGAGTGCGAGTTATTGTATTCAACTCTTTAATCCAATATGGAGGTGAATATTCAGATTAATGGATGACCAAAAATTTGTAGATATTGGGCATGTTAAATATATGTGAGTAATTGTTTCCTCATGCCCTAGACAGTGATAATAAGAGGCATCAGCTAGCAGCACTACCTAGAAGATAAAGATATGCTCGGCAAGGCAGTCTATATTATGCAAACATTGCCATATAAAATTTTTTGATCTTATTATGAGTTTTTAAAGCCCACACCCAGGAGAAATTGTCCATTAAAGTAGGTGGTGATGGGCAGATTAAGTCGTAAGTCGAGGCAAGAGAGAAAATTCCATTTGAGGAGAGAGCCCAGTAAGGGGTATCTCTAGCCTGGGAGAGGTAGGCCAAATTGTTGAATTTATAGTTGTATAAATTTCGTTTAGGAGAGGATAAGATATTTTATGAAAATTCCATGAGTGATTATTCCTAAGTTGACTAACTACTAGATTATTATCCTCTTGAGTGAGAGGACCTTGAAGCAAAGTACTAAGAGGAGGAGTATCAGGTAACCATCTATCATGCCAAACAGATAATGAAGAACTAGGGCCTATAATCCAAGCTAAACCTTGTTTGCAAAAGGTGTGCCCCTTCAAAATATTTTTCCAAATGAAAGAATGGGATGAGGAATTGGTTTTATGGCAGTACTTGTTAATATGGAAGCCCGTAGGGTATGAGAATTTGTACTAAGGCGCCAGGACAAGCTTGTAAGTTGTGCAAGATTTTTGTGAACACCCCTACACAACCCCAACCCTCCTTTGTACTTAGGTAAAGTAATGGTATCCAACTAATATAGTGAATTTTTCTATGAAGAGAAGAAGAACTCCAAAGAAAATTCCTTTGGATTTTGTCTATTTAATCTAAGATTTTCTTAGGTATAAAAAATAATTGCATAGTATGGATAGGAATTGAGTTTAAAGTAGACTGAATAAGAGTAGTACGTCCAGCAATAGATAAAAATTTTATTTTCCAGGAAGCAAAATGTGTATACATGTTATCAATAAGATATTGGAAATCATGATGTCTAGGTTTTTTATTTAAATTCAGAATACCTAAATATTTTCCAAAACAAATAGTAGGGGTAAAATTTAGCAAGAATAGCATTTTTAATAGTAGCATTACAGTTGTTAGAAAATAATATCTTGGATTTAGATTGGTTAATATTTGGCTGGACAGTTTACAAAAATAATCTAGGCAATGTTGAATTGATTTAGCAGATTTTACATTTACATTGCCCATTAATGTTAAATCATCTGCGAAAAATAAATACGACAACTCAGGACTTTTAGGACATATTTTAATGGGATCCTAGAGGGCTAAGTCCACATGATAAGTAATGTAATTTGAAAGCATTTCAATACAAAGGATAAAAAGGTAGGGAGATATGGGGTCTCCTTGCCTAATACCCCTTGATGGAGAGAAAAAGAAAAAGTCGGCACGAGTGCCGTTGACTAACACATATATTTTACTAATAGTAAGACAATTTATAATTAATTTAATAACATTGGAAGGAAATTTAAAGTAAATATGCGTATGATAAATGAAAGACCATTCTAATCTACCAAAAGCTTTTTTTAAATCTATTTTTAAAATTATTTTGCTCTTTTGGCTTTTGATTTTACGAAGATGAGTAACTAACTCTTGAATTATAATGGCATTATCACAGGTGCGATGACCAGATAACAAAGCACTTTGGTAGGGACCAATGAGGTCTTGTAAAAAAGGTTTTGAGGCCATTAACCAATATTTTAGTGATAAGTTTGTAAATTGTGTTGCATAAACCAATTGGACGAAAATTTTGTAAATTATTGACATTTTTAAACTTAGGAATTAGGCACAAATATGTTTGGTTTATAGACTCATCAATATGCCAATCACTATAAACTTTGTGACAATATTGAAGAACTGACGGGCCCACCAAAGTCCAATATGTTTTTGGAGAAAAAGGGGATGCAAAGCATCCGGACCCAGTGCTTTAAATGGCTTGAAAGCAAATAATGCAGAGATAACTTCTTGATCAAGCAAAGGTCTTTCTAAAGGAGATATATCAATATTATAAAGCTAACAAAACTATTAGTAATATCTTTCCAATCCGTATAAATATAGGATGACTTAAAAATATTTTGAAAATAAGCAAAGATATAGTTAACAAGATTATCATGATCATTAATCCAGTTACCATTTTTATCTTTGAAAAAAGCTATTTTATTAGTACGTCTTCTATTAATGACAGAAAGGTGGAAAAATCTCGTATTAACATCCTCATCATTAATTCACTGAATGCGAGTTCTAATTTTTCAATAATCCTCCTCTTATTTCAAAATATCATTATATTCTAAAGTAAGAGACTTCTCCAAACCTTTAAAAAAAAATACTAGTAGGATAATTAGAGAAATTTTGAATCCTGGCTAATCTGGCTAATAATATTTTCTTCTTTTTATGAACATCTTTAAAAGTGGCACTACTCCAAGTTTAAACACTATTATGAAATTCAGAAATGTTATATAAAATATCTTGACTTTCCAATATTAACTAACTATATTCCTACAATCAGGATGAACAAGCCAGTAACTTTTTAATGTAAAAGTTTTTCCTTAAAGATGTGAGTAGGCTTATTTATGGTAACAAGTAGGGTATGGTCCGGGTGAGTTTTAGGAAGGTGAATAATCTGAAAATCCGGGTAAAGATAAATCCAATTACTATATGGTCTAGTAGACAAAGCTAACTTTGAAAGAAAAAATAATTTATATAAAGCAATTCATATCTTCTTGATTTTTGAAAATTTCCGTTATTATCTCCATTGTTAACCTAGATCCGATTTTAGGCCAATTAACAATTAAATTTGTATTTGCGGAGTCACGATCAATAGTTGAGGTTAAAAGTTTATACGGTGAGCTAAGATGATGATAATACGAGAACGAGATGCAAGTATTAACTATCAAAAGTAAAGCATAAACGGAAATAAAGAGAAGTAACCGTATCGTATCGCTCGTCTTCGGAGAGAGTTCTTCGATACCAATTGCACTCAGACGATCAAAGAACTAAAGTAATAAGTAAAATATGAACAAAGAGGGTATCTGAGCAAGAGCGATAGAGTATTCTTATTGATATTGTAGACAGGAGGTCAAAGTTGTTTTTTACAATCGATTAAGGCGAATGCTATTTATAAGCCTGGTAGGCACCCGTTGGGATTCGTAACCACTGGGCGTGGATCCGTCTGGATAAGTAACTGCTGGTCACATATCTGTTGGAGTCATAACCGCTGGGTTGTAATGATTGCCTTAATGACCATTAATAGATTGATCGTGGATGATCATGTTAATAACTGCTCATTTAGACCGTGTTGACTGTTGATGTGTTTCATAACTCCTTTAGGTCTGCTCGTGATGAATGTCTGTCCGTTGGATATCTGTCCGTTGAAATGTCTGCTCGTGCCACGTGGAAGTCACGTGTCACCTTTCCAAGTCCGGTCAGCTTTTATCCAATACATCTATATATATATATATATATATATATATATATATATATATATATAGAGATAGATGTATTGGATAAAAGCTGACCGGACTTGGAAAGGTGATACGTGTACTTTACGCTGTACGAACACAGCTACAACACAGCTGTACGAACACAGCTACAACAGTTGTACTTTAAGCTACAATGTCAGAACCAAACTTGTCTTTCCGTTAATACCCACATTTTTTATACAATCCTTAGTGTCATATTTTTAGGGACACGTGTATAGTCTCTGTATTTGTGCCAACATCTGTCTTCCACTTCCACGAATTTTTCATTCTCTTAGATTATTCCTAAACTGCTACTTTGCTTTGTTTTTTTTCCCTCCTGCTTGTGGCATCGAATTTGACACATTCAAAAGTTATCTTCCCATATGTCTTTGGATTTTTGAATTTTCTTTGTTTTCCTATGTTATTTATTGATGGGAATGACAGGTTTGATCTATTATAGATAAAATTAATTTACAATATTCATACTACTTCTGAAATTCTCTTAGCTTGTTTGCTTTAATTTTTAGTGCACCGTGTATGATTTTGAATATGTATTTTAATTAATCGTATAGGCTTTCCTTCTTTCGTTATGGATTTGTACATGCATGTGCTTTGTTTAAGCTCTTCTGACGGAAGAACACCAAGGTTACCATCTATAACATAAATAGTAGTAGTAGTAAAAAGGAAGAACTTTAATGTAACAAACGTAAATATGTCTAAAAGTGATGAGTATTTTGTTGTTTCCTTTTTTTTCACAGTTATACAGCTGTACTGAGTACAGCTCTTCTTCTATCAGCAAGCCACATGTACCCTAAAGAAATGAAAATCACACATCATTGGGGTCTCCCTAACAAGCGGGAGTTGCCCGTACGAAGACTGCAAAAATAAACTGTACAATTAGTAACGAGAATTGTACTTTATACTTGGGTCAATTTTATTGGGTATTTGAAACGACCTCGGTCAGTCGTTTCGGAAGTTAGGACTCTGATTGGCGTGCTGATAATTTTAAAATATTCGTAATGTCCATTAGAACCTGTCTGTAAAATTTGAGCTAAATCAGACCTTGTGTGGTAGGCATCGGAAGAAGGTTTCAGTTTTTATTGGCGATAAATATTAAAAAGAGATTTTCGAGCTCGGTTTTGCCGAATGAGCTCCGATTCGAAATCCGAAAGTGCCGTTAGGTTCGTATGATTATTTCTGATTTTTGTAAACTTTCGAAAGTGAATTTCGATGTTATTCGGCTAGTTTCCGCTAAAATGCCGAAAGTTAAATAATTTGACTTCTTTTCATTTAAATTCGCATCTTGAGTTTCGAGAGTCCGATTTGAGATCCGTCTTCGCGAGTATGTTACATATATTTTGTATAACTTGTATGCAAAAGTTGGGATTATTTCGAATATCGAGGGTACCGTTTTAATTTTTATTGTAGTAGCGAATTTTCTTAAAAAAAAGAAAAAAAGGACAAAAAGTTAAAAAGTTTGGCGGTGGGCATATATGCACTTAGCATATATGCTAAGTCTTAGCGGAAGCAGTAAAAGAAAAAAACGATTCAGACGCAGAGAGAATGAAATGACATGGAGGAAGAAAAATGCCAGAAAATGAGAAAGGGGCTGGGAAAAAGTAGATTTTTCACCCTGAAACATTTAGGTAATGATCCTAATATGTTATTTGAGTTTATTACGTGTGTTTGAATATGTTTTAACGGTAAAACTTGGAATATTATACATCATTTTAATAAGTTCAATTAATACTTTAAAGGGCCAAATGGACCCCGATAACGAAATTGATTATATATTCGTACTCAGTGAGTTATTGGCAACATATAAATGTAATTTATTTAGGGTTTGGTTATGTGACCTTAAACCCTGTATATAGGTCTGGCCTGCGTATTGCGTATGCCAATAGGGTATCAGGTTCCTAACTGGATTGCCCTAAAACGTAAGGAATGAAGCCGTTAGCCTTATGTGATATATTTTTTCTGCTTATTGAACACAGTGGGATCGTTTGGCAATGAATCCAAAGGACAAAGCGGTTGTTGAGTGGCAGTGAAACGAGGTAAGTGTTTATATCCATTTCTTTGGAGGTACCTGGCCTCGTGGATTTTCTACCACGTGTTCCTTACGTGTGTAGCTGCCGATAGGCGTACTCATTACGCCTTAGCTTTGGATTTATATTCTATATTATATATTATGTCCTGTTATTGGTATTGCATTGAGAATCTGAGTATTGTACTTTGGCTGTGAGTTGGTATATACTTTCCAGCTGTCGATGAGAGTCCCCGGCTGGTGATGGGTTATTATTGCATCATATTGAGGGTAGGAGGATTCCGCCCTCGGAGCAGGAGGATTCCGCTCCATTGCATCATATTGAGGGTAGGATTCCGCCCTCGGAGCAGGAGGATTCCGCTCCACTGCATCATATTGAGGGAAGGAGGATTCCGCCCTCGGAGCAGGAGGATTCCGCTCCATTGCATCATATTGAGGGTAGGAGGATTCCGCCCTCGGAGCAGGAGGATTCCTGTCCATTGCATCATATTGAGGGTAGGAGGATTCCGCCCTCGGAGCAGGAGGATTCCGCTCCATTGCATCATATTGAGGGTAGGAGGATTCCGCCCCCGGAGCAGGAGGATTCTGCTCCATTGCATCATATTGAGGGTAGGAGGATTCCGCCCTCGGAGCAGGAGGATTCCGCCCTCGGAGCAGGAGGATTCCGCTCTATTTCATCATATTGAGGGTAGGAGGATTCCGCCCCCGGAGCAGGATGATTCCGCTCCATCTATTTGGCACATGTGACACCATTGCATCATACTGCATTCATCCCATTTCATTGCACCGCGTGCTGACTATTGTGTGACTATCGTGTTGTGTTTTATATATGCGGTATGTATACCGTATCTCAGTTTGCCTATATATTTCTGGCTCGTATCCCGGGTTGCACGTCGCGACAATATAAATACATAGATCGGATCGGGTTGCACGCCGCAATAGTATAAATATACGGATCGGGTTTCACGCCGCAACAGTATAAATATATGAATCGGGTTGCACGCCGCAACAGTATGAATATATGGATCGGGTTGCACGCCGCAACAGGATGTATTTCTGATTGTCGACATGTTCAGGATATCTATATGTTCTGTCTACCTTATGTCCCTGGCTGTTTATGATTCCATATGTGTTTTCAGTTATTATTTGGCTTTGCCTGTTTATAGTTCAAATAAGATGTATTTAGTTTATCTGTTTTTTTTCCTCCATGGCTAGCTATCCTATTCTTTGAGGTGGCTAGTCTGCCCCACTTATTGAGTCATTTTGACTCACCCTTATTTGTTGTTTGTTTCTTGTCTATCTATTTCGTTTCGGCATGTTTGCTCCAGGATTGAGTTCGCCACGTTGTTCAGGAGCGAGACGACTTCAGCTGTCAGGGTGAGCCAGCTTTCATTCCGGATGGCCACCAGTTTATTGGTTATCATTTCAGTTGTATTTTGCTCCCTTCAGGAGGTATTTGTCTTTTTTTGTACTCTTAGATGTCTAGTCTGGATAGTCCTAAACCTAGTATATTGGGTAGTCAGCGGTAATTTCTTTTGTACAGCTTAGAGGTATCAGTATCTCTATTTTTTTTTTAAGTCTTGTCCTTATTTATGAATTATTATATTTATTTTCCTAATTTAATTGGTAAGGGTTCGCCCGACGGGTCTAGGGGAGGATGTCGGGTGCCCGCACGGCCTAGCCGGATTCTGGGTCGTGTCAGTATTGCTTATTGTGTCTTTTACTGAATACACGTGTAGTCCAATCACACATACCAAACACGAGTACCAAGGTTACCATCTGTCAAAACTCATCGGCAAATACAAATGCACAATTGCGTCTCACAGTTTCGGATCAACTTCAAACTTCTTAAGTCAATGCAGTCACCTGAGCTCCTCACTCCAATTTCGGGTACAATTTTTGGTTAATTTTTGTTTTTTTGGTTTATTTGGTGATTGTTCATGTGGAATTAATGACTTTTGGGGACTTTACTCATACATGTTTAGAATACATAATTAAGTTCAGGCTTGTGAGTAATCGTATTATTTATTCTTGGAATAAATTTGTAAATTCTACTCTATTTTTCTAACTAAAAGTTGTTTGAGATGAAGCTTCATTCACATTATTTTGTGCATTCTATAGATAGTTGATGTTATTAAAGCATCATGGAACAAAGTAGCAACATCAATCAAATAACACCGGCTACGCCTGACTGGACATGCAAAGTTCAAGTTGTTGCAACATGGTGTCATGAATTAAGTATTGTATATATATTTTTTTATCTATGACATGGTGTTATGTTTGATGTATGTACAAATGTGTTTATGTTAAGTTGTTAGTACATATATGTTTAGCAATCCAAACAAAAAAAAAAAAAAACAAAAACACATGGTACTCCCATGAACTACGATTGGGATGCTACCTTTTTTTTATCTGATTCACTCCCGGGTGATACGTAGGCATCCCATGTGGGTGTGAAAGCCTCATTTGGGTCCGAACAACCATTTTCATTGTAAATACCATGTTGCATAAAATTTTTGAAGTAACCTCCTTGGTTTTTCTTTGCCATGGTTCTTTTCCAAGGAAGTAATTGTGTTGAACCGGGCATCTCTAGTACTAGTTAGTATTTTGTTGTAAATAATGATGATTAGTTGTGGATTCTTGCTCCTTAGCAACTTTTTGCATGTTTGGTTCCACCATTATTTAATCCTTATCATGTGAGCTTGTTTTGAGAAATGAATAGAAAAACTTAGTTGGTAAATTGTGCTATGATCTTTAAGTTCAACTTTTGGCTCTTATGTCACTAATTATCTCTCATTAGGCTATGAGTAAACTTCGGATACTTAATTGCCTTTGATTGGGACTTGAATATACTCGTCTTCCTTGCTTTACATGTGCCATGTGTGGTGAGGTTTTGGTGTGTTCATGTGTGTGCTTCTTGATCGAGAACTTGCCCTAAGTGTGCTTCGAGGCGAAATCCAAGGTGATGCTTGACTTGAAAAATGATTTTAGGCTTTCTTTGGCCCTCTCAGTAATCTAAAAAGCCTACCCTTGCATTATATCCTTAGTCAACCCCTTTGAGCTTAATATCCTTTCCTTTGGCTACCACATTATTAACCCGGGCCAATTCTAAGTGCTTAAAGCACTAACTCTCTCTTTTGGCCCTACCTCCTTGAGTGCATTGAAAGACGTGCAACTTAGGAAAAAGCCTAAGTTTGGGGGTGGCACGAGTTATGGTGAAAGTGTGGAAGTTAATGAAAATCAAAAGAAAATAAATGAAAAGGAAGAGCAACAAAAGCGAGTTGAATAAAAAAAAGTGAAAAAGTGAAAAGAAACAAAAAGAAGCAAGTGAAAGAAAAGAAAGAAAAAGAAGAAAAAGAGAATTGATGAATAAAGAGGAGAAAGATTAGTGTATAATCCTCGATTTAGCAAGGTGTAAGTGCAAAAAAAATGAAGTGTGCCTCAATTTTTGTACGATGTAGTGCTCAAAGAGGTGTGTAGTCACTATTTGCCCATATTTTACCCCACCTTTGACCAAAAGCCTACATTACAACCCTAACAAGTCCTAATTGATTTCGGGTCAAGCATTCCTACATTAGTGGAGAGGTACACGAAGGGCAAGCCTATGGATCTTTAGTGTGCATGATGAACTTCTTTTGAGAGAGTGAGCGAATTCTTCCTATCATTAATCCCACTTGTGTTATCATTGCACTTTTGTGGTTGGGATATTCGCTTGAGTGGTGAGGGAACTTGTGAAGTTGAGTTGAGGACTTGTGTTTCACTTTTCAATTGAGGCGAGCAAGTAAAGAGGTGAAGTCTTGTGATGAAGAGGCAAACTTTGAAAATCTTGTGTCATGGCATGTTTGCTTTCTTTGATGTTTTGTATATGGAAGTTATGCTCACCAACCAATGTCATTAGTTGTTGGCACCAACCAATGTCATTAGTTGTTGAGCTTGAATCGAGTTTTGGCTTGTTGTGGCTTTAATGAAAAAAAAATGCATGAATTGATGAATTGCAACTTGGGGACCATTGAAGTGTGTTTTGCTTGAGGACAAGCAAAAGTTCTAGTTTGGGGGTGTTGATAAGTCGGTATTTTACCGACTTTGAGCCTTCCTTTATAGGAACTTTATGTGTTCTTAAGCTAATTTCACGACCAATTCTTATGTAATGCTGAGTGATTCCAGGTGCTACTTAGTTTAAACGCTCGAGGCTAGAAACTGAGCGGAAAGAACACAAAAGAAGGCCGAGTCGAGTCGAAGTTGGAGTCATGCGAAATGGAGCAAGTGCCAAGCTAAAGTGCTGGGCCACACAATATTGTGCGGACCGCACAAATTTGTGCAACATAGCACAATGCTCCGCACAAGAATGCAAAATGAAGCAGTAACTACTTCAAGTTTTCAAGAATTTGTGCGGCTCAGCACAATATTGTGCAACAGCACAATCACCCTAGCTGAGGGAATTAAAGTCAGCACAATGCTGAGAAAGACCCAATTGTGCGGTCAGCACAATATTGTGCGACAACACAATCACCCTAGCTGAGGGAATTGAAGTAAGCACAATGCTAAGAAAGACTCAATTGTGCGGTCAGCACAATATTGTGCGATAGCACAATTGGGACGGAAGAAGATTTTTTGTGTAATTTTTATTAGGAGTATAAATAGGAAAGTGAGGGTTTTATTACATCAACTCTTACAATATATGTTACTCTATATTTTGGGCGATTTTGGGAGCCAAGTTGGAGACTTAACATCATTTTGTAAGCTTCTAAACTTGTATCTTTGAATATTAATTCATATATCAATCCAAAGTCTATGTTTGATTTCAATTCATCATTTCATTACATGTTGATTGCTTTGATTCAAACCCTAGTTATGAGTAGCTAAATTCATAACTAGGGGTGTAATTATGCTATTGTGATAGAAAATTAATGGGTGTTGTTCTATTTCACTAACCATAACACAAGTAACAATTATCCAACTCCTCATTACAATAACATCAAAATTCCAAAATCCATTATATTTGGAATTTCTTGTCTACATTGCTAGTTGAAGACTCGGAAGAGATTAACTAGTGTAGAATAGTGAAGTTGGCAAAGATTTAAGTTGATAGGCTATTCGTATAGACTAACTCATCTAAAAGGGGTTACGCTCGGAAGAGGTCTCCTTTCCTTGGGTTATTGAGTAGTGTTTTAAGCATTCAACTAAGGCTTTGACGAGCAGGTTGTGAAAGATCTCTCCTAGGCCGGAAGGATTCTAGAGATCACGATCGGAATGCTCGACCATAATTATACTTGTGTTGGGAAAGTGAAGTAAAGACACCCTTTGGTTGGAAATCACTATTAGTTGGTTGCACCCCTAGTCTAGTAATATCAAACAACTTACTTGTTTAATTGCTTACACTTTAGAATTAATCATAGTTTTCATCGAACAAATCATACTTCTAGGATTCAATACTAAACCTCATTTGAATATCTATTTGCAACTCTCTCACTTGACGTGCTAGTTCCCTTGGGAAATCGACCCCGACTCACATCGGGTATTATAGTTTGACGACCGCTCTTCACGATTAATGGTGTAAGATTGAGCGTGGATCAAATTTTGGATAAAGGCCGAGAACGGGAAAGCGGTGAAAAAAAGAAGACAAAATTCCAGAATCTTATCTTGCAAGATGAAGAGGTAATCTGTCTATCTTCTATGTTTTAATCATCTTGGAGATGCTTGAGTATTATGAGAAAAAAAACATTCCGGAGTTTGTGCTGTAGTTGTGAATTGAAGAATTCTATAATTTGTTAGCACTATATAGTGTATACTTTGCAAAAAGGGTTGTTTATTTTGGCTTGTGTGTTTATTGCATGTGTGTGTGTGTTTTCTTCTTTCATATATGGTAATAATTTACAGGAACAACAAATCAAAGGAATTGTGTTTGGCGAAGACATTGGATATTTCAAGGAAAAGCTTCACCTATTCAAGACATATCTGGTCTCTGTTGCGAAGGTTAAAGAGTCATCCACTATATATGGACCTCCGCTGCACAAGTTCTACTAGGTGTTTGACAAGAAAACTATAGTGGATCCTGTATCAGCAGGTGATGAAGGGGAGGCACCGCTGCCACCACCAACCAAACTTAATCTGACATCATTTGAAGAAATCGCACACCTTGGACCAGATTCAGCCGGACCTTTTGGTAATTTCTTTTTGTTGTATAATATTTGGATGTGCCCTTTACTTTTATGCAGTGCATTTTTTTACCAAGAAAAAAAAAATCTGAATAGCAGTTTTAATAACAGATATGATTGGAGTTGTGGTCCGCTGCGATCCTTCAAAATTTGTTGGACGTTATTCAAACGAATACAAGGAGATTACTGTTGTGGACAACCAGTGAGTTCGCTTACCCATTTACCTGGCATAAACTACACTGTATATATGTATATATTTGTTAATTTATTTCTATTCCTGTTAGGAACAACCAATTTGTTATGACTTTGTGGGAAGACTTTGCACGAGTTGAAGGAGCCAAGTTAATGTTAATAATGGAAAAGGAGAAGAGGTATCCTGTCATTGTTGCAAGAAATATAGTAACTTCTCAGTACAAAGGTAAAGTTGTTCTTACATTTTAGCTTCCTCTTTGATGTTAACAAGCATGAATACTAGGCATCTTTCAACCAAACAATTGTGCGTGTGCAGGTTTCACACTGCAAACCAAGTTCAGCACAACAATACAGATAGAACCTCCTTATCCACAAGCATCAGAGTTAGTGAACTGGTAGAAAGCTCACATTATTTAGGACATTACTCTGTACCATACAACATATTGAATAATCTCTTCATCGTGTTGACAGGGCAAAAAATAACTACGATATGCTTACCAGTTATTCATCAAGAGGCGCCGCAGTTGCATCTGATTCACACATGGTGATTCTTTCCAACCAGCAAATTATTCCTATTGCCAAAATTCAGTCAGAAACTACCGTAAGCCTTTGATATATCTAAAAACATTTAAACTTTTACCAAAATGACAGGTACATTAAACGTGTGGGTTTCTTATCCTTGGCAGACACGGGTTTTTCATGTCAAGGCAGAAATATCACTTCCAAATGACTCTCAGTATTTTTTTCGTGCTTGAATGCTCAGACTGCAAGCAGTCAAAGCGGTCTCGAGGGAAAAAGACCATTCATTGCACATTTTGTGATAGAGAGACATTATTAGTTCCTCGGTATTACTACTTCACCCACTCTGAATCTTCATTTGTTTAGCAATAACTTCATATATATCTTCACATAAGTACCTACACATGTGTATATGTGTGTGGGTGTGCGCGCCATGGTACAATCCAACGGTTACTTATATAAATAGATTAATAAAAATGCTATTATTATATTATTATAGATGTCCCTTTCAAATAAATCTTACTGATGGGAGTGGGTCAACCACTGCTACAATTTCTGGCGAGCTTGGAGAAAAGCTGCTCTCATTGACGGCTGGAGAAATTCGCGAAACAACTGCTGTGAAGGTACATATTTCGAGCGTGAACAAGGTTTTTTTTTTTTTTGTTTTCTTCAATCGCTTTTGCTCAGTTCTCTCGTGCACAAACTGAGATTTATTGGTTGTCATATTTGGTACGTCTTTATCATTTTAGATTATCTTAGTTAATTTTCTTATAAAAATAAAGATTATCTTAGTTAAATCTTGCAATTGATGATTGAAAAAAGTTTTCTAAACGTATGTTGTGACTTTAGGAGGAGAAAAAAACGAGTTGTAGTGGTGGATTTTAATTAGATAGAATAATTAATATGAGAAGAGAGTGGAGATGCTGACTCAGAATCTGAAGCCAAAAAGAACTGGAGGGCTATGATTGCTAATTTCGAGGTGGGGCACTAAAACTGTGGACAAGAAAGCGTCATGCTTTAGTCTTCATTTTACCCATTATATGCGCAAAAACTTATGGTCTAATAGTTGTATCTCAATTGTATATTCTTCACTTTTTTTTTCATAGTCTCACTTTCGTATACTGTGTTATTTAAATTCTCTGTAAAATGATCTTACTCAGAAAGAATGTGTAGGTGGAAGATTTTATTACATAATACACAAATTACATTCTCGCATTTCTGTTTGTTACTTACGGAAGTGTTCTTTATTTGTATGTGTGACATTTGTTCTGTTTGTTGTCTTTTGTTTCTTTGATAATAGCAGCTACCTTACATTACCTAAGCAACAAGTTGTAGTTTGCTTAAAATTTATACACTTAATAAGAATCCTGAAAATGAACAGCTGTGATTTTGTGTTTTAGTAATTAATACTACCTCCGTCCCAATTTATGTGGCGGTGTTTGACTTGGCACAGAGTTTAAGAAATAGAAGTTGACTTTGTAAATGTTCAAATTTACCCTTGAAAAAGTAAGAGATAGAAGATTGTAGTAATCAAAAAGTTGTTTGTGGCTTTTAAAGTAAGTAGGGCCCAATAGGGGTAAAATAGAGATAGTGCATTAAATAGTTGACAAATAAGGAAATGTGACATTCTTTTTGGGACAGACCAAAAAGGAAAGTGTGACACATAAATTGGGACAGAGGGAGTATAATATATTGGACTGTGAAGAGAATTGTGCAGTTCTTTATGAATTGGCCAGCTCCTAAAACTGAATATTTTTGCATAGTTTTCATATGGTGACTTTTGATGAGTGGAAACTTCCTTATACAGTTAGTTATTACTACTACACACTTACTGGTTCACAGCTATAGATATTGAATTCTTTCACATTTCAGATGCAAATCCTGCCTCTTAAACATATCCAAGACCAGCTGTCGGGCAGACTGTTTCAAGTTCAACTAAAAAAGTTAGTGTGGAAAAACTCCGAGAGCATGCTTTCAAAGCTATCAGTTTTATCTTATTCAGAAAAGGAGCAGACGATCTCAACACCAACCAGTGAAAGAAACAAAAAGAAAAAGTCTTCAATTATAGATGAAGAAGAAATGGAATACAGGGTTGCAAAGTCTGAATGCTCAAGCAAGATGCTGAAACTTGAACAAGCAACACCATCTAAGAAAGTATAATTGGTAAGTTTGCGTATGTATTTTAAATTTAATTTTCCTTATCTGCCCATGGTTTAGCTTGTAAAGTTCAACTACCTGTTACATCTATTATAATCAGATCTTTACATTTTGAGTTCTTGCATGTTTTCTATCTGCAGGAAGTATGCACTTTTTTTTTTTTGAACTTTTGCTTGCTAAAAAGGAAGTCTTCTTTGGATTCTCAGAAAATTGGCAATGTCTCTTCTCCTCCCCCCCCCCCAGGTTTTGTTTAGTTTTCACTTCCTATTCATTATCACCTTTTGAAATAAAGATATTTTTTATGGTAATGTATTTGTACAGTCTTCTTATGTTCTGTTCTGCACTAATTATATAAGTGTGTCATCTATAAAACGGTATGGAACAGACTAACATCCACGACACCAAGACAACAAAACACCTCATTTCTCACCATTATGTTATTTATATTGTACAGTAAATGTGGGACTAATTGTTGAGTTCTTTACCCTGTTCCCATTAGCATGTGTCCTCAGCAATTCAAATAATGGACACATATACCACACTTTACATGACCAACAACTCTTTTCAGATTTTAATCTTCATCAAGCTAGGTATTTCAAATATACAATGGATGTTTTCTAAGCACTACCAGCGTTGGACAATATAGGACTGTGCGTTTCCAGTTTTCTTCATCCACTCTTTTTCCATTTATCCCATTTAAGTTCCTTTCGCCAGTGTCTACTTTCTTCTATTGAGTTTCAACAAGATATTTCTGTAGTCCTAAAACATTTCCAGGTGAAAGTTGAAATATGTCATGCATGTGCTTCAATTCACTTGGGTTTTTTTTAAGCTTTATCTTATGGTAATATAGTTTAGTGATGTAGCAATTTTTGTATCTCTTTAATGTAAAATTTGATTGCATTCTGGAAGAAACAAAGGGGGACATTTTGAAGGGCTTTTCAGATTGATTATGTGTTGTAAATCTCTATAAGCTGATCTATCCATGATTTTTTTCTTTGTAGAAAAGAATCTTTTCCTATATTCTTTGCTGGGTACTTTTATCCGTTGTCACTATTTGGGTGTATTTCAAATTGGATGGTTCTAAGTTTGATTTGGTCTTTACTTATTGTAGAGTGTAGACCTTTAGGCTCTACACCTAAATCTGTTCCGCAGGAAAACTGTTAACTCATACCAAATCTTGTAAGAGCTTTTCTTATAGTTATGTAGAAGAGATTGACATTAGTATGTGATATTTATTTTGTGCTTCGAGATTTATCTCATTTTTAAATTGTTCTATTACCTTTTCCCTTTGTCTCGATAATAAGTTGGACCTATGGTGTCAAGCAAACATATCATGGGCACACCTACAGCTTAGTGTCTCCATAAGTTCTAACTTTACGTGTTTACCTCTTATAAATAATTATACCTATGATTGTAGCTTTACCTAACTTAAGATTTTCCTGTGATGTCCTTGAAGATGCAAAGATTTTATTGTTAATATTGTTTGTGTAAAGTTTAAATATGGGTTTTCTGGATAATGTACTTGTGTGTTCTGCTCATATTGTAGATATAAAAGGATTTTGCTATGCACAATTATGTATGATATTGGTATCTATTCTGAACATGAAAATTTTTATGGGTTCTTGTATCGTTCATATATATTGCTGTGAAAGCAGTACTCTTCTTGTTGCATATAAATGGTTAATCCAAGAAGTGGTAATGGATTTCGTACATAGAACGGTACTTAGTGTTTTAGCTTCTAAGTTGGTGTATTGAAGTTTGTACATCAAATTGATGGGCTGATTCTTCTCTTATGAGAAGAACATGATATTTTATTTTTGCTTTTGTAAAATTTTGTCAACATTCTTGTGTTATGGTTGGTTTAATGAATCAGGTATGAAGTGTAATCTTCTTTGTTCTCCAGCTCTTGGAGTTATCAAGATGTTTTGAAGAAGCCGTGTGAAGCAATATGTTTTGGTGTGGCAACAAACGGCATGCTGCCTTGCTGAAGGTTCAGGGCCAGATGATACAGAAGAAGCAAATGTTTGCAAGGGGCCATGTGATGCAAAAGAAGCAAATGTCTCCATTGAGTCACTAAGGGTATTGTGGAAGTGGCTTACTAAAGTGTACATATTTTGGTGGTTAAATGTGGAAATAGACTCTCCATCCTTTTGTTTACTCTGTAGTATTGCTATTCATAGCCCAAACTTGCATTGTACATAAAACTGGCCCATTTTGAACATATTGTTGTCAATATATGAAAGTCTTTTGGGTATGGTTATCTGAAGGCAAAACGGTAGCTATTTAAAGAATAATTTTTGGTTCTTTAACAATAACAGTTCTGATTGCTTTCTGGAAAATTAACCACCTTCAACTTTTATAAGTTGAATAGAATTCCCTCCTCTGTTTAAGTGGAAGATTATTCTCCCTCAATGGTAGAATATTCATAAACACTTGGATTAACTTAAATCTAAAACCGACTTCTGAATTTTGGATGAGAAACTTCATTGTCTCAATTAACATAGCAATTGTTTCAAAAGATTTTGCAACATTGCAAGGAAACTTGGAGAGACCACATCTTGATAATTCATCATTGTGAATAGCGCAGATACTGGACTTCAATGCGGAAGTACCATAATTAATTTCAATCTGGCTGAACATGAATGCCTTTGTGTTAAATATAGATCTGTATAGCTTTTTCTAAGATTCTATTAAGCCTAAAGATACTACTAAACAATTGTACATAAAAAGTGTTTAGGTCACTTTAACAGTGCAAGTATATGATTTTAACTTTTACAAAGTGTTGTTCGCCCTTGACTAGAGTGAATGCAACTTTTAATATTAGATTTAACTTTTATAAAGATATTGGGAATAAAATATTTTATTATTTTTTCATATGGTGGTTTTTATATAATGCTTAAAAATAATTCTGAAAACAAGTAAACCATATGCATTATATGTGCTTTTTCTAAAATTTCACAGAAAACTATGTTACTTGAGGGTTTATGGGTAATTGAGTTACATTGACCCTCTTAACGTATTGAAAAGTACTCCCATTTTGTGTCTTTTTCTATCTGCTCTTCCATAAACAACAAAAAGACTTCTCTACTTCAGGTGATTTTGCATACAATTGTTTGTCCTTGTACTTCATAGCACTGTCTTTTCCGTAAGTTCAGATTAAGTTATTTCTTCTCTTGCTTGGCCTGCTGTCAAATTTCACACACATGCAACTGTCAAAAAGAAGTACTTTACAAATTTGTGAAATAAGCTATGTGTTTTATAGTCCTATAAAAGTTTGTTTGTCATTGATTTTGTTTGTATTTTCTCTGCTATTACTAAGAGGTTTTCTTGCCGGATTTCACATGCATGAGATTTGCACAGTCATGTACCAAGGGTATTTGATAATATGCCTAAATGAACTAATTTCTTTTCTTTCTTAGACTTTTCTCCAGTACTCTTATAGTTTTATCTCTCTCTCTTTTTACCTATTTTTAGAGAAATATGTTATATCTGTAAACCATCACTACAGCAACTATAAAATCACTAACTATAGAGTGTTGAATTTTTTTTTTCTCAACAGATTTTAAGAACACTCCGATCTTTCATTGACCAACTCATAGAAGGTACATTATTCATTTCTACGGGGCAAGACAACAGTTTGCGACATCTCTCTACCGTTTACACTGTGTTAAACAAGCATTTTTTGAACATATATCTTTTGTTTCTACCATATATTTGTGTTGGAGTATTCCTACTATTTCTTTAACTTTGTATAACTAAATAATTTAGATACAAAAGTGTAGCTTTTCAGATTTATATGAACTTCTAAATATTCACTTAAACGAAACCTCAACAATTTGGAACAGGAATGTTCGAGAACAAAGATACTGCGGATTTTGTACGTAGAAATCAAAAGACCGACGAACAACGAATTGCTGAAAGAAATTTGCGCCGTCATACCAGATATGCACAAATGTCGTCCGAGAGAAAGCAATTGTTTTTGTCCCAACTACGATTTAAATGAGCAGAATCAAAAAGACAAAAACTCCATCTATCAAGTAGCACTGTTCATTCTCCGGTAGCGGATGGCCAACCTAAACAACAACTGCCGTTACAATTATGAATCCTTCATCTGTTCCCGAAGAAGGTTAGGAAACCACAATATTATCTTCCTTCAGTTAAATATTTTTGTACAGATAATATGTACATGTACAGATATGGTTTTATTGGTATATGTGGCCTATAGGTATATGCAGATAGTTAAATTGATCTGCTCTCATTGCGGTTAATTTCATTTAACAGGTCCTGTTTTTACAGCCACAAATTCACCGATTACTTCACCCACCTTTGAAGTTGGTCAGTCCAAAATATTACTTAAGCTATCCTGATTACTCTTAATTATTACTTTACTTATTAGTTTCCCATGTCTAATCCAGGATCAACATCAGCTCTGTGTGATGCAGAAAGGCATTCAAATTCAGTAGTAACTACAAAAAGAGGTATGTATCTATTCACTCAAACAATAGTTCACATATTGTCACTTGTTTGTGTACGTAATTGTTATATACTATGCACATATAGGAAAAAGTTAGAAGTCAATATATAGAATGATAATTTAGTACTTAAAAATTACAAACCTTTAAAGAAAGTTCCAAACGGTCAATTTTGTCAAGCGAAAAGATTTCAATATGAGTCACCAGGTTTTTGTTGTGCTAAAGGAGAAATTAAATTGATTACCCATCAAATGCCAACGGAGTTACGAAATCTTTTCTTGGGCGACACAAAAGAATCAAAACATTTCCGAACCTATAGTAGAATGTACAATAATATGTTTGCATTAAACTCACTTGGAGTAAATTATGATAGAGAATTAGCAAAGAGAAATCGTGGTATTTACACATTTAGAGTTCAGGGACAAATGTATCACTTCATTGATGGTTTGATACCTTCACAAAGCAAAGGAAAAAATTTACAATTGTACTTTTATGATAATGAAAATGAAATAACAAATCGAATGGCCTTATCAGATAAACTTAATGAAGAAGTTGTTAGGAAACTCATGGATATACTAAAAGTTAATCCATATTCTACTTTTTTGAGATCATTAACAGCTGTACCAAATTTATCTAACTTCTATATTGCACTAAAATCAAGCTCTGTTTTAGACCAGCGAACATATAACTTGCCAACTGCATCTGAAGTTGGGGCAATATGGATTGAACAATCAAATGACAGAATTTCATCCCCACATATTCGAATATATACTCATAGTAACACGAGTCAGTTGGTAAACTATTATTATGGGTGTTACGACCCACTACAATATCCACTGTTGTTTCCCTATAGCCAAATTGGCACTGTGGTATTAAAAGAATTAAAAGAACATTTAATATCGGGAATACACAAATTTACTGTGAATATAAACAACTACCAAGTATAAGAAACATGGTTTCAGTTGATGGACTCCTTGAAATGGAATGTGATCCATGTCACATTTTATCAAAAGGAAGGAAAAAAAGGGAGACAGTTTCTTGTCGTGAATATTACTGCTACAAAACTCAAATAAGAGATAATGAAACAAATGAAACTTTACATGCTGGAAGAGTTTTTCAACAATTTATTGTTGACCAATATATAAAAGTTGAAAAACAAAGATTAGATTTTATTTTATTTAATCAAGATTTATTCAGGCTTGAAATACTGTAAGGTCTCCTTGATCTCTTAAGACAAGGAGAAAGAAATGCCTCAAATATTGGGAAAAAGAATGTTGTTCCTGTTAGCTTTATAGGAGGTCCAAGAGATATGCGTCGAAGATATATGTTTGCTATTGCATTGGTGCAACGTTTTGGAAAACCAGACATTTTTTTGACAATGACTTGTAATCCTTCTTGGCCTGAAATAAAAGAACATTTACTGCCAACTGATGAAGTTCAGAACAGACCTGATTTAGTCAGTAGAGTATTTAGAGCAAAGGTTGAGGAACTTAAAGCAGATATCCAAAAAAGGAATATATTTGGAAAGGTTGCAGCTTTTATGTATACAATTAAGTTTCAAAAACGTGGTCTGCCACATGCTCATTTTTTTATAATTCTTGAGGATAGATACAAACTACTTACACCAGAAGCTTATGATAAAATTGTTTGCGCTGAAATACCTGACAAAAGTACACATTCTGATTTACATTCTCTTGTGACCCAACACATGATTCATGGACCTTGGGGCTATCTAAATCCTTCAAATTGTTGCATGCAAAAAGATGGAAAATGTAAGTTTAAGTATCCGAAAGAACATGCAGAACAAACAACTAAAGGAAAAAATTCATATCCACTTTACAGACGACGAAAATTAAAAGCACCTCTAATGCATAAAGGATACTATATTGATAACTCATGGGTTGTTCCATACAATCCATACTTACACTATAAATTCAACTGTCATTTTAATGTTGAAATATGTTCTGATATATTTATAAATATATTTGCAAAGGACATGACAAAATTGCTTTTTCTGTAAATAGTAGTGATATAAATATAGAAGTAGATGAAATAAAAGAATATCAATCTGCTAGATGGGTCTCGCCACCGGAGGCTGCATGGCGTTTATTTGCCTTTCCTATCAGTGAAATGACTCCAAGCGTCTTTCAACTTCAAGTACACCTTAAATGACAACAATTTGTTTCTTTTAAAGGTAATCAAAATGTGGATCAAATTATAAACAATCCAATGATACATAAAACAATGTTAACTGAATTTTTCATAATGAACAAGGACAATAAACATGCTATCGAGCTCAATTTACTATATAAAAATTTCCAGAATACTTTGTGTGGTCACTTCGAAAACAACGTACAAAACAATATACAGTGATTGGACGTGTAGTGTCATGTCATCCACGGAAGGAGAACGATATTATTTAAGGTTGTTTTTAATGAATGTGAGAGGACCTAAAGCATATAAGGAACTACGAACAGTAAATGGAACATATTACAGTACATTTAGAGAAGCTGCAGATAAAAGAGGTCTGTTACATTTCGATAATAATTTAATAGAGTATATGTCTGAGGCTGTAACCTATCAAATGCCTTACAGTTTAAGACACTTATTCGCAACATTGTTAGTTTACTGCAATCCTGTGAATCCAAAAGAACTTTGGGAAAAATTTGAAGATTCTATGTCTGAAGATTTTAAAAAGTTGCCAAATATGGAAAAGCAGGATATCCAGCGTTCAGTTTTAAATCACATCAACGAAATTTTACTTTCCATGGGACATAAAATTAATGAATTCAAATTTATTTTTATAAATATGAAGTCTTCTAGAACAACTAATGAGGCCAAAGATGTTCATTTTGAAAGAAATATAGTAGTTAGTGAAGAAGATGTACTGTTAGAAAGAAAATTGAATATTGATCAAAGAAAGGCATATAACATAATTCTTGATAGAATCTATTCTAAAAAACCAGGGGCATTCTTCATTGACGGCCCCGGGGGAACTGGAAAACTTTCTTATATCGAGCTTTGTTAGCTGCAGTAAGAAAAAAAGGATTTATAGCATTGGCAACTGCAAGTTCTGGTGTTGCAGCTTCAATTCTTCCCGGAGGACGGACTGCCCATTCACGTTTCAAAATTCCTATTGACATTGATGAGAAATTTACTTGTAACATCAGTAAACAAAGCTCATTGAGATCTCTGATTCGAGATTCAAAGTTAATTGTTTGGGATGAAGTATCCATGGCAAAAAAGAAAATGATTGAAGCTTTAGATACACTTTTAAAAGATCTAATGAATACAAACATACTATTTGGTGGGAAGGTTGTAGTTTTTGGAGGAGACTTTAGACAAACACTTCCAGTTGTACGTAGTGGGAAAAAAGAAGACTTTATTTGTGAAAGTTTATTGTACTCTGATATTTGGAATAATCTAGAAAAATTGTGCTTATCTGAAAACATGCGTGCAAAAAAAGATCCTGCATTTTGTGATTATTTAATGAGAATTGGAAATGGACTAGAACAAACTAACACCAACAACAGAATTGAAATTCCACAAAATTTTATTATTCCTTTTATCAATGAAATAGAATTTTTAAATCTTTTATTTAAAGTAACTTACCCTGATTTTCATGCATTCTTTTTTGATCCGTCTTCCATAACTTCCCGTGTTATTTTAACCACGAAAAATGACTTCGTTGATGAAATAAATGACATGCTTATACATCAATACCAATTTGAAGATTTCTTACATACCCTAAATCCTACCAACTTGCCTCCTTACAAGTTAACTTTGAAAAGGAATTGTCCAGTTATACTGTTAAGAAACTTAAATCTCTCTGAAGGGTTATGTAATGGTACACGATTAATATGTCGGGATTTTAAGACACATGTAATCAGTGCTACTATTGCCAGTGGTGACTTCAAAAATAAACATGTATTTATCCCAAAGATACCATTACTAGCATCCGAAGATGAAAAGTTACCTGTTCCCTTTAAAAGAATACAATTTCCCATTCGATTATGTTTTGCTATGACTATAAATAAAGCTCAAGGACAAACATTAGATTTCGTTTGAATTTATTTACGTGAACCGGTTTTCTCACATGGTCAACTCTATGTTACTTTGTCCAGAGCAAAAAGTTCAGAAAATGTAAAAAAGCTAATTCGTCCGCCTACAGCAGTGGATACAGATGATCATTCTACATACAATGTGGTTTATGAAGAAATCATTCGAAAAGCTTTCTCATGATACCTTAAAGAGAAGTAAGTCCTCCCCTCCCCTTCCCCTAGCAAATGCGTTGTTTAATATTTCTGATTCATCTGAGTTATTTTTTCTTTTGAATATATATTCACTCGAACAACAATTCCTTTGTCTTCACTTTTAGTGCTTTCTGTTCATGAAACTAACAATTTCGTCTATCTAAAGTAGCAGATTTTGGACAACTGATTTCCCATGTTTTTTTGGTTGCTGTAATGCGGGTCTCTATTTATCTTTCCTTTTAATACATTTGCGGGTGGGAAAGTTTTTGTTTGGACAAGTTAGCTTGGAACATGGTGTCAATGCAGGAGAGTAAGTTTTGACTTCTGTCGATTGCATTTGGATTTCTTATGCCTCCAAGACAATTTTGATTTTTGAGATCCCATCCTCGTGTTTTTCCGAGTATTGGAGTGCTTTAAGAGACTTTGTTTTTAATTTCATTTTGATGAACATTATATTGTTATGTGTTTACCCAATGTTCTTTTACCTATTTGATAGGTGATTGGTCTGGTTGAAAACACATCATTTTTTAGCCAAGATTTGCAATCTTTTGGAGTCTCTGGAATATAAGTAAAGAATAAAACATATAGTGGAAATCTTTGAAGAAGTGAAGTGGGAGAGCATTGACCCTGATACGCTGACAAGGTTTGTATTGTGCTCTTTAATGTGGGCTGCTTTCTTCTCTACTGCTGATTGTGAGCACCTGCTTACTGCTTTTAAGGAAAGTACTGAAAATTGTTTTTTCAAGTTTGATAATCAAATTTTTCATTGAACTTATATTCACACCTTTTTAAGTAGGAATATGCCTGTACTAAAATGAGGCCTTCATATGCTTCATCTGTTACTATGTGAGGTTTTAAGAGTACTAACCAGCTTTCCATTACTTTTATGCCCTTAAGATTTCATCGATTATCCTTTGTGACTTCAGGACTTCTCATTTTCCTCATTTTAATGACACGCATTCTTCTTTGTTGTATTCCTGACAAGAAAAGATCTTGCTTCTGGTAATTTGGCATGTCATAGCTTACTCCAAAAGGTACAGACTCTCTTATGGCTACTCTATCACATGTGCATTTGATTTTTTTGTGTGTTCTTTATTGAAAAATTAGTGTCAAGCTTCTTAAATGAGAATCTATCATTTAACAATCCCAACGGTATATTATTGACATTCGCTAAACGGAATTTGTTGTGCTGCATAAATGTATGTATCTTCTAACTTTGACTTGTATATGCATGCAAGATAGAACAGACACTCCAAGAGGAATGCCTAACAAGTACAATACACTGTCAGAACATGGACTTTTTCCCTGTGTAACTTCTGAGGTCCTATGTAGAATTTGTCAGAAGTTTGATAATTCCATTTGCTTGGAGAGTGAATATCCCCCTTCAAGGGAGTCAAATACTGTGTCAGATAAGTTGAGGCATCATCCAAGATTCCATCAAGTTGGTCATGTTTCCATTAAGAAGAAATGAATACTCACTTCAACATCTCCTGCATTCTTTCAGAATACATGTATTCTGTCTCCACCATGCTATACAAGTGGAAGAGCAGCTCCGACAACTAGATTCAACAGAAAGATTTGGAGCATTCAAAGAAAAGGAATGGTTTTGCAGTCAAAATGACATCCTTTAGATGAGAAAATGCAAAAGACAAACATGTTCCATCAGCGTCAGAAAACAGCAGTGTCAAAGGCAAACCTGATCCAGCAAGATCAAAGAACAACACGTCCATTTCAGATTCATATTTCATGTATCAACACTACATGACACCAACAATGTAGCCTATAGTTATTTATCTTATTAGTTGGTAAATGTTGGGATCATTTCTTAAATAAACGAAGTCACATGTGATATGATACTGCTCCTGTTTGACCCACATAAGCTTGATATTAGTGATGAATTCAAACGAGTTATATCATCTTTGAAAGGCCATGAGGACAAAATCCGTGTTGTATTAAACAAGGCAGATCAAGTTGATACTCAACAAGTAAGATATGAGGATTACCATTTGGTGCAATGCAATTCCCGAAGGGGTTGCTAAGCATAAACGCGGAAGAAGAACAAATAAAGAAGAAGATAGAAGCAAGACAAAACTTGCTTCTTTCGAAAGAACAGTGAGGAACCTGTCTCAAAGCTCAATCAAAAGGAGTACAAGGATCACCTATACTATGCAACAATCCTCAAGAGAACATTGCCTCTTGCAAACTGAATGATCAAGAGGAATGTTCAATCGGACTAACCGAAAGCCACAAGTCCTTAAAAGCCCTCACCGGGGTTTTGCTCACGACGGAGACAAGAAGAAATGTGCTCGGCACTTTCATTCAATTCATCAATGTTCAAAAACTAGCTACCTACAATGAAAGGAAGTAGTGTTTATATAGGAAATACTAAGGGTAACTAGTAAATAGGTCACAGTTGACCAATAGAAATAAGCCACGCAGGGCTGAATTAAAATGTGTTCGGCAGACTTTGACTTCGGTAAGCCTTGGCTTCGGTTCTCGATTGTCTGCTCGAACACACACTTGTTGCCTTCGGACGCTCAATTGTCTTCGAGCTCATTGTCCTCGTTCACTTTGCCTTCGGGTTCAAATCTGAAGATAATGCCTTCGATTCTTGATCTCGGGCACTCAGCTTCGGAGCAATTGTTTTCCTTCGGCCAGGCTAAGTGAACGTGCACATCGTGCAGCAACTTGGCTTGGCTTCTTGTCATCGGTCTCATCGGTGGATCGATCACTTGATCAACACGTGGCAGAACAAAGCCTCCGTTTCAACTCTTGGAAAGCCCTTTCTTGGGACTCTCCCCACACAAATGGATTGTCTTTCTTCACCAGCTCGGTTAAAGGAGCTGCTATGGTGCTAAAGTCACGAACAAACCTTCGGTAAAAGCTAGCTAAGCCATGGAAGCTACGAACTTGTGATACCGAGGTTGGAGTTGGCCAATCTTTGATGGCTTTGACTTTTGATTCGTCGACTTCGACACCATTAACACTGACAACAAATCCAAGAAAGGCTACACGATCGACACCAAAGGCGCATTTCTTGAAGTTGGCATACAACTTCTCTTCTCGAAGCTTTTCAAGTACTTGCCTTAGGTGATCGACATGTTCATCCACGGTTCTGCTATAAACAAGTATGTCATCGAAATAAACGACAACAAACTTATTTATGAACGGCTTGAGCACATGGTTCATCAGTCGCATGAATGTGCTCGGTGCATTGGATAAGCCAAAAGGCATCACCAACCATTCATAGAGACCGAATTTGGTCTTGAATGCGGTTTTCCACTCGTCCCCGGGTTTCATTCGGATCTGATGGTAACCGGACCTGAGGTCTATCTTCGAAAAGCATGAAGAACCACTTAACTCATCTAGCATGTCATCTAATCGAGGGATAGGATGACGATACTTTACCGTTATTTTGTTGACTGCTCGACAGTCAACACACATTCGCCATGTTCCATCCTTCTTCGGAACAAGGATAACAGGAACGGCGCAAGGACTCAAGCTCTCACGAACGAGGCCCTTGTTCAGCAATTCATCAACCTGCCGTTGGAGCTCTTTGGTGTCTTCGGGATTACACCGGTATGCAGGTTTGTTAGGGATTTGAGATCCTGGTACGAAGTCAATTTGGTGCTCGATTCCTCTCAATGGAGGTAATCCACCTGGCATTTCCTCGGGAAACATGTCCTCGAAGTCCTGCAAAACTTTTTGAACAAACAAAGGCAAAGGGTTATCATTAGAAAAATCATCATTAGAGTTTAGAAAGATACCCTTGTGCACGAGGCAAATCATCATCTGACCGTGGTCGTTGCCTCGTAAGATCTCACCGGGTTGCATGATTGCACAAATTCCTTTCACTTCGGTCGGTGAGTTTATCTCTTCGGGCCCCAATTTTGCTCCTATCGGAAGCTTAGCTTTGGCCGCTTCTTTCAATTCTTTCATTCGTTTATAGTCCTCGGAGACTTGTTTCGGAGACAATGGTTTGAGGATGAAACTCTTCCCATCAAGCTTTACGGTGTAAGTGTTGGATCTGCCATTGTGAACAGCTGTTCGGTCATATTGCCATGGTCGACCCAAGAGCAAATGACAAGCTTGCATCGGCACCACATCGAATACCATTTCATCTTGATACTCGCCGATTCTAAACTTGATCCACACTTGTTTGACAACCCTCAATTCTCCACACTCATTCAGCCATTGTAATTTGTAAGGGTGGGGATGCTTCATCGTAGGTAGTCCCATTTGTGAAACCAAAGTTTGGCTCACCACATTTGCACAGCTACCAGAGTCAATGATCATCGAACACACCTTTCCCCTCACTCGACATCGGGCATGAAAGAGGTTTTCTCTTTGGTTGTCCTCTTCTTCAAGAGTCATGCAGCTCAAATTCCTTCGAACCACAAGAAACATTTCCGGATGATCAGCTTCGGCAGCCTCATGATCATCATCACCTTCAGCTCGATCAGTCTCCTCGATAATTTCCTCCTCGGTGTCACTCGCTTGCTCATGGACGGTTCCATCTTCGAGCAGAAGCATAACCTTGCGAGTTGGACACTCTTTTGCCATGTGACCATAACCTTTGCATTTGTGACACTGAATATTTGAAGCACTAGGAGAGTGGAGTTGAACTTTACCTCCCACTTCTCTTGGTTGGTTAACGGTCACACCTCTTTCGAAGGGTCTCTTCGAATCTCGAACAGTGTTAGCATTTGTTTGGTTTGGACTTTTCCATTCTTTACTTCGGTTCAAAGGAGCAGAAGTAGTAACTCCTCGATACCGGTTTGCCTTATCGTCCTTCACCAATTTTTCAGCTTCGGTGGCAGCATCGAACAGATCTTCCAACGTGTGGTACACGTGGAGTCTCAACTGAGATGACACATCCCTAGCCAAGCCATTTCTAAATCTGATAATGGCTTGCTCTTCGTCTTCGACCAGATCAAGATTCAATCGAACCTTTTCAAACTCATCGTGGTACTCTTGGACGGACTTAGACCCTTTCTTTAACTCATAGAGTTTTTGCATTTGAGTCTGCCTGTATTTGGCACTTAAGTACTTACCATCCATCGCTCTCATCAACTGTGGCCATATATTGACTACTGGATAGTCATTTCTTCTTCTATGCCTCTTGTCAGATTCCCACCATGTTGATGCATAAGCTTCGAACGAAGCAATGGCATGGGCAGCTTTTCTCTCGTCGGTCATCTCATTTGTTTCAAAGATGCGCTCCATTTTAAGCTTCCATTCAAGATACTCGTCGGGATCACTAGTTCCTTTAAAGGGTGGAATAGTGATCTTGACACTGTTCAAGTTTGAGTCTCGAACAGCTCTAGCCTGCTCGGGAAACTCATCTTCTCGATCATCAGCCTCACGCCCAATATTTCTTTCAACATTTGCGCCTCGACCTCGAACTCGGAAATTTCCACGTCCTCGGTGAGCTTGCCTTCGTTGAGCGAATGGCGGCTCACGCTCATATTCGTCCTCGGGAAATTCCTCTTCATCAACCTCTTCGGTTACAGCTCCAAGATCTCTTCGGGTCCTTGGAAGTGATAACCTCTCTCCTCGGGGAATGCCCAAGTTTTGATTTCCAGCTTGGGGATTGCCCAAGTTAAGTTCTCTCCGAATTGCTTCACTCGTCAACTGATGTCGTCGTACAAGCTCAGCATACAGCTCAGGTTTCATCGGAGTGGATTGGCTCGTTCCAACGCCGGACCCATTCATGGCCACGGACGCGTTTCCCTGCTCGAGGTTAGCTACTCGAGCACTCACTCCTCTTACTTCGGCACTGATGCCTTGTATCGCAGCCATGAGATCGGCTAACGACAATTCAGGATTTTCAATACCTTTGCCATCGTTTCCAGCCATTGTACCTGCACAAGTCAAAGATCAAACAAAGATTAAGGTTAGAAATCACCTCACACACTCCCTCACCTTTGATGGGTGGCACTCGGGTCCACTCAATTTATGGGTTCGGTTTTTGATCACTCAAGGACTTGTTAACAGTGGCTCGTCCAATTGATCGGTCCTCTAAGATTCTTCAAGTTCGACAATAGTCACTGCCTCTTCGGGAAGAGTGAAGTGATGTTCGACTCGATGGAATGGACGCTTTTTAACTGAGCTCGGGGAGTCAAAAGAATTTCTACGAAAGTTGGACTTCGGTCACCCCTTCGCACGAGTTCCTATCAGCTTAAAAGAGTTAGTACAACCTTGAGTAGGACAATTACTCAAAAGATCCACTAACTAGAATTTTGACACGAAAGGAAGTGAGAACCTAGGAGAATCTACCCTTTTGATTCCCTTTTGGAATCTTTTTCGATCACACCCACTCTTGTTCGTACAAAAGTGGTCCCCTTTGGTACGGATAGGGTTTTACCTTATCCACTTTCCCTTTTCAGCCGACAATTTTCACCTGGGGCTTTGATGTTTAAAATTTTAACCCCTTTCTTCTTCAATGGAACAGTGACCTTGCTCCGGCGTACGGACAAATCAACTTCGGTTCACTGACCACAAATTTTCTATCAAGATCTGGGTTGCTTTCGACTTCGGTTTCAGTAACAACGGAGGAATTCAGTCGAGTTCTTTGAGCCAAGAACCAGCTCGGCGTGTCGTACACTGTTACGAACTTGTAACAATTTTCCGGCGTACGGACACGATTCAACTTAAGAACTTCGATTTTTCAAGCAACAAACAATCCCAAATCACTCAAGAACCACCAACCTTCATCGGTCTCCACCAACACAGCTGGGGTTCGATTTCCAGTCACCAAGGAAGGTCAAGACAGTCCAAAATTCACCACGAAACCCTAGTCACGAAATCAGTACGTCGGGTACTCGATGGAATCAGACAACAATGGTGAACAAGAATCCAAGGTTGTTTTTCCCAAACTTCCAACAATCAACACAAATTTTTGAATTTTTTTCTTTTAACACTTTTTTTTTTTTTTTTTTTTTTTTGTAAAAACACCAACAGTAACGCAAACAAAACAGGAACACGAAATGGAAAACAAAGACACAACGCATGAAAATAAAGATAACGTGAACAGGATTTGGGGTTGTAGAAACAAGCCCAAACCGTGCTCTGATACCAAGATGGTGCAATGCAATTCCCGAAGGGGTTGCTAAGCACAAACGCGGAAGAAGAACAAATAAAGAAGAAGATAGAAGCAAGACAAAACTTGCTTCTTTCGAAAGAACAGTGAGGAACCTGTCTCAAAGCTCAATCAAAAGGAGTACAAGGATCACCTATACTATGCAACAATCCTCAAGAGAACATTGCCTCTTGCAAACTGAATGATCAAGAGGAATGTTCAATCGGACTAACCGAAAGCCACAAGTCCTTAAAAGCCCTCACCGGGGTTTTGCTCACGACGGAGACAAGAAGAAATGTGCTCGGCACTTTCATTCAATTCATCAATGTTCAAAAACTAGCTACCTACAATGAAAGGAAGTAGTGTTTATATAGGAAATACTAAGGGTAACTAGTAAATAGGTCACAGTTGACCAATAGAAATAAGCCACGCAGGGCTGAATTAAAATGTGTTCGGCAGACTTTGACTTCGGTAAGCCTTGGCTTCGGTTCTCGATTGTCTGCTCGAACACACACTTGTTGCCTTCGGACGCTCAATTGTCTTCGAGCTCATTGTCCTCGTTCACTTTGCCTTCGGGTTCAAATCTGAAGATAATGCCTTCGATTCTTGATCTCGGGCACTCAGCTTCGGAGCAATTGTTTTCCTTCGGCCAGGCTAAGTGAACGTGCACATCGTGCAGCAACTTGGCTTGGCTTCTTGTCATCGGTCTCATCGGTGGATCGATCACTTGATCAGCACGTGATCGGGCTGCATCACCATTACACAATTATTTACTGTTTCCTTTTTCCTACTTCACAAGATAGTATTGCTTGATGCTAAAAGTTTCATTGCCTTTTGTTTTTATGGCAGCTAATGAGAGTTTATGGTGCATTGATGTGGTCTCTTGGTAAAGTTCTGAACACACCTGAAGTTGTGCGAGTCTATATAGGGTAAGAAAATGATCTTTCATATTACAATTATCTGTAGTTTGAACAAAGTGGCTAGAAAACTTAGAGATATGCTTAGAAAAATAACCATTGGACAGCATGTCGATTGTGATAGAAATGAAAGGAAGTTCATAGCTAACACTTTTTGTGGATGACTTGACATTTGTCAACAATTTTTCATTATATTCATTTTTCAGATTGTGTCTACTAAGTTACCACAACTTTTTGCTATGCAGCTCTTTCAATGACAAACCAGTTAATGAAGAAGCTGTTGGTCCTACGGGAAGGGATCTCTTTGAAAAAGAACAAGATGACCTTCTTGATGACTTGACAGATATTCCAAAGAAGGCTTGTGACCGCCAAGTAAGATCACCTCCATTTTCTTAAGATCCCTGTTCAATTTGCTTAACACTGTGGGTACCAATTGGTACTGGAATCTCATTTATGTTTGGTACTATCTCAGATCAACGAATTTGTAAAACGTGCTAGAGCTGCTAAGATCCATGCCTACATTATTAGCCATCTTAAGAAGGAGATGCCTGCATTGATGGGCAAGTCCAAAACCCAACAAAAGCTCATTCAAAATCTTGATTCCGTATTCGAAAAGGTATTTTTCTGAACACACTTGTGCTAAGGGATCTTATATGCAGTGTGCTTATATCGAAAATTTACATTTGTGACACAGGTCCAGAAAGAGTTTCGTTTACCAGCTGGTGACTTCCCAAGTGTGGATCAATTTAGGGAAGTTTTGAGTCATTACAACATCGATGATTTTGAGAAATTGAAGCCTAAAATGATTCAAGCTGTGGATAACATGCTCGGCCATGACATCCCAGAGCTTCTGAAAAACTTCAGAAATCCATATGAATGACTAAAGCTCCTAATGTAGCAACACTTGAAGAAAATTTGAGGTTGAAAACTTTAGATGAATGATGCTTCAATATTACTTTTATTTTGATGTATATTTACTTAAATTTTGTGCATTCTTTGCACTGTGAAGTGGAACCTCGTTCATTTGAAGGTTGTGACAAAATTGCCATTACTTTTCTTGGATGAAACTCTATCATCTTTAGTTTAATTTGTTGTCACTGTCATCCTTTTAAGTGAATGAATCGCTTGATTTTGTGTTCTGAACACTTAGGGTTGGGACTTGGGACATGTTTTTTGTTTAATTCTCATTGTCTTGGATCTTAATTTTGTCGTAATTTATTTTTATATATTTGAAAAGTCAAATGCATTGTCCAGAATCCTAATTAATTTGTAGTTTATGCGGGCACATTGGACAATTTTAACTATTGGATTGCTATAGGTTGGTTATGATTTTGATGGAAATGTTTTTGAAGTAATGCATCTGTCATGATGTTGTGGCAAAAGTGAGCAAAGGTAAAAGTAAAATACATAGTACTCCCGCTGGGCTCGGGTTCAATTTACCTGATTTTTTTGGTCCTTTCTATTTCCAATAGAATTAGTTACCAAAGAGGTGATGCCCGTGCAATGCATTCTAGTAACACAGTGTTCCATATTAAAATCACATAAGCTAATGATAATCGAAAGTATTTTATGTACAACATAGGTATAATACTAGGGGCGAAGTTCCGGTGCTATGCACGGGCCCAATGACCAATGATTTCAGATCAAATTTGTTTTTAAGCTAGTTCTAAAACGTATTTTTCTAAGAACTCATGCAAAGTTTTTCCAAACGTCTATAACAATTACCAGCAGTATAAGCAAAGGCATCATGTCATCCACATCAACAAAATAAGTAAACTAACCAATTATACTCAGCAAATAATATCCAGAGACATGAACAAAAAAATTCAAAGACTACCAAGAGTGTCCCTTAAAGATAGATACTGCTAGATTAAATGCAAAAGCATAAAGAACCAATGAATTTACCTTCTGAAAAGATGCAGGACAATTCATCACAACCCATATGAGGAATAACCTCATATCCGAACCCAATATTTTTTATGTGGGACATAGATATATATGTGAAACTTACTAAAATTTTAAAATATACTAAATCTGACTTCATAATATAAAAGTTGAATGAGTTCAGCGCTAAGAACCTTCAAAATAACTCGTTAAGTTTAAATCTTCGATAGGGTTCTGAATACTGGGAGATTCATTGGAGCACAAATTCTAATAGAAAACACACGTGCAATTTGCAGACAGTGTACTAAAATATACACGTGAAGGACAAGAATAACGAGTCAAATGAAAAGCATTGTCCTCAGATAACTCAAGTACCAGCTAAAACTAAAGTAAATGGCGAAGATTTAGAAGTTTTATGTTCAATGCCTTTTTGTGATACTATATAATTACAGTAGTCAAGAGTGCAAAAAGCGCTTCAGTAAAACAAAAAAAGAAAACACACAGATGTATACAATCAATGGTCACTTCTTCAGAAATTTAAGTTCGACTGTCTTTACCTAGTTCAAGCGAGTAAAACATTTGGAACAGAAAAATACTTACTTGTTATCAATGTCGATGCAAAGTGATGGTTGTGTTGTCCTCTTAGCTCACAACAAATTTAAGTTCGACTGTCTTTACCTAGTTCAAGCGAGTAAAACATTTGGAACAGAAAAATACTTACTTGTTATCAATGTCGATGCAAAGTGATGGTTGTGTTGTCCTCTTAGCTCACAACCAACGCAGTAACCTAAACACATATCACATAATATAAATTATGGCATCAACTAATAATCTCAAAAAAGGTTTTATTGAAATGGATGAACTTCCATCTTAAAAAATCAGGCTACAAGAAGGAGGTTACAAATTTTTCAAGTGACTTGAAGGTAACATTATAATTCCCTGTGGACATTTGTAATTTTCATAAGTTAACACTTGGAATCTTGTCAGTACATTTTGCAAAACAATCCTAGAGCTCCGAATCCCATCTGTTTAACTCATTTGTTATCCCAAGTAACAAAAATCCCACGCAGTATAACATTCTATCTTTCTCATCTTATGTCCCAGTAGGCATTTTGATGTTCGGCATTTTATGCCTACCTTTCCTTAATATTTCTGCATATTTGAGCTTGTTTTGCACTCGTTTGGTAGCTTGTGAATGTGGTTTTACACTGATGTTGTGTTGTGCGTGTGTAGGTTGTTACGCAGTGCATCTGGAGCTTTTCGGAGCTTGATTGAGCATGAATTGATTGAAGGATGGTTGAAGATTGGATTGAGCACACAAAGGCACGACACGAGGCGAGTTTTGGAGCAAGAAAGAGCAGTTTTGCCTGGCGCCCTAGTCCATGCGCCGCGCCCTCTACCGCGCGCAGTGGCTAGGCACGGTTTCCATGCGCCGCATGGCCAAGGCGCGCAGTTTGTGACGGGGTCTGATTGTTTGGGCGCTTTCCGAGGCGCGGGGCGCCCGTTATAGCGCCCCTTGTGCGCGTTTTTACTCCCTATTCCTTCTAGCATTGGGTCTAACTTATTATTAAGGGTTTGGAAACATTATAAATAGTTCTTTACTTAGTTTTTGTAAGGGGTTCTTGACTTTGGAGCAATATTGAGAGCTACATACTTCATTGAACAAGGGTTATTCCTAATCTTTCATCTATTACATCAATTATTTCATTATTACATCAAATCTTTGCCTTGTGATTATGAATATGTGTGGCTAATTTTCTAACGTTCTAGGGTTAGAGTTTTACATGAAAGTTGATTGTTGAAGATTGATTCCCATTGATTGAATCCCATAACGGGTTACTTATTCTTTCTTGATTTCACTTGTATAATTGTTAGAGCTCGATAATTATGCATTATCTATGGTTTTTGGGTTGAACTCGAAAGAGAGAATCTAATTACGTAATAAGAAAGAATAGAACTAGTTTGTGAACCCGGGCATCGGGGAATCAATTCACGGGTAGGATAGACATATACTTGCTTGCCTAGTTTAACTCATTACATGAATCTTAATGCGTGCATGTGATTTAACCCATAGACATATAGGGATTGAAGTAGCTTGCATAGACTGTGAAGAAATGAAAGGTTTTCACAGTTACATTTACTCTGTCAGTTAGTAACCCGGGATTTAAGAAGTGGAATCAATTGGATACATCAACTGGATTGTTCGTAACTCTGACTCTGGACCGTCCTCTTAATATTGTTAACAACCAAAGTATTTCTCATTGCTTGACTACATCTTTAGCACTTTACTTACTACACTTTAGTTCTAAAAACTCTTACAACCATTGGAAAAAGACCCCTGGATAGTTTGCTCAGGAATTGTCTATTAAGCACTAGTCTGCATAGTCCTCGTGGGAACGATACTCGACTTTGTTACTTTATTACTTGGCGACCGCGTATACTTGCGTGTGCGTTTGGGAGCAACAAGTTTTTGGCGCCGTTGCCGGGGACTAATTACGGACTATTTTCTTTTGAATAATTACTTAATTGCTATTCAGGTTTTATTTTTTGTTGAGTTTCTTGTGCTGTTTCAGGCAATAGGTTTTGAATGCAAAGGAACAAAAAGGACGAATCACTCGCACCTTTTGATCCCGAGCCCGAAAGAACTTTGAGAAAGGCAAAAAGGGAAGCGAGAGATCGAGAAGCATTAGCAATCGTACTTGCCTCTCTACCTGTTGAAATGGCTGAAGAACAAGCAGTAGCAGTGCGAGATGTGGCTCTTCCTAGTCTGAAAGGAGTAGAGTCAAGTATTGTGAAGCCTGCTATTACTGGAAACTTTGAGATCAAGCCCGTCATGATTCAGTTGCTGCATGTGACGGGGCAATATGGTGGATTCCTGCATGAAGATCCGCAGCAACACCTGCAGAACTTTCTGGAGATCAGTGATACTTATACACCGGCAGGTGTGCCTACTGATTATGTGCGAATGACTTTGTTCCCATTTTCATTGATTGGGACAGCAAGGAAGTGGTTAAAGGCTGAAAAGCCTGGGTCTATCACTACTTGGGAGGATTTGGCTAAGAAATTCTTGGCTAAGTTTTATCCGTCTGCCAAGACGGCCAGGTTGAGGAGCGCAATTTTGTCCTTCAGGCAGTTAGAAGGCGAATCATTATATGCAGCCTGGGAGAGATTTAAAGCTCTATTGAGAGATTGTCCACACCACAACCAATCTAATGAGGTTATTGCACACACTTTTGTTGAGGGGTTGAACCAACATACTAAGATTGTGGTTGATGCTACTGCTGGAGGCCAAGTGCTGGCCTTAAATTTTGAACAGATCTATGACTTACTTGATAAGTTTTCACAGAGCAATCCTGATTGGCAGGGTGATGGCAGAGCTAATACGCAGATTGAGGGGGCTAGCAGAGCTAATACGCAGAAAGCTGCTGGGATACTTCAACTAGATGGAATTTCAGAGCTGCGAGCGAAGATGGATGCTATTTCTAATCAAATCAGCAAGCTGACTCTCCAAGCGAAGCCACAACTAGCTCCAGTGCAACAAGTTCAGACCTTTTGTGAAGTATGTGGTGAGGATCATAGCACTGAGGTTTGTCCCTCTAACCCAGAGTCAGTATATTATATGGGTAATCAGAACAGATCACAGGGTCAAAATCGAAATCAGTATGGTAACAGTTATAACACGGGTTGGCGTAATCACCCAAATTTTTCCTGGAGGGATACCCGTGAGCAGTTTCAGGGTAATGAGAGACCCCAATTTACTAAAAGCAATGCACCACAGCAGGGATCGCAGTCACAGGCTCAGCCACAGCAGTCTAATGCTATGGAGGATATGCTCAAGAAAATTCTTGCAGGGCAGCAAAAGCTCATGGATGAGTCAGCATCTCAGGCACAAATAATTAAAGATTTGAGCAGTGCGCAGAAAGATCTTGAAAGACAGTTGGGGCAGCTTGCTGTAGCACAAAATAATAGACCTCGGGGTGCTTTACCGAGTGATACAGACAAGAATCCTAAAGAATTTGTGCAAGCAGTTACTTTGAGGAATGGCAGAGCTTTAGAAGAAATTCCCCCAAAACCAAAGAAGCCTGTTGTTGAGCTAGAGCCAAATGTTGATAGGGAAGTGGAAAAAAAAGCAGAGACAGTAATAGCAAAGCAGCCCGAGTCTGCTATTGTGAGACCACCACCACCTTTCCCTCAGAGGCTTCAGAAGCAGAAAGTTGATGCAGCCTGCAAGAAATTCTTGGAGATATTGAGTCAGATTCAGGTAAATATTCCTTTGGTGGAGCTTTTGCGGGATGTTCCTAAATATGCTAAATACATCAAGGATATTGTTGCTAACAAGAGAAGATTGACTGAGTTTGAGACAGTTGCACTTACTGAGGAGTGCAGTTCCAGAGTTAGAAGCAAGCTTCCGTAGAAATTGAAGGACCCTGGCAGTTTTACATCCTTTTGAAAATTGGTGAACATGAGGTTGGTCGTGCTTTATGTGATTTGGGTGCTGGTGTGAATTTGATGCCTTCTTCAGTTTTCAGGAAGCTAGGCCTGGGTGAGCCACGACCCACTACTGTGACCCTGCAGCTTGCTGATAGATCTTTGACATGCCCCGAGGGGATTATTGAGGATGTGCTTGTACAAGTGGGTCAGTTTATATTACCCGTTGATTTTATTATACTTGATTATGAAGCTGATCCTGAGGTTCCTCTCATCTTGGGAAGAGGATTTTTGGCCACTGCTGATGCTGTTATTCGAGTCAGAGCTGGAAAGATGATTATGAAGGTAAATGGGGAAGAAGCTGTGTTTAATGTGTTCAGAGCTACCCAGCTTCCTTCTCACTATGAAGAGTTGTCCATGGTAAAAGTGATAGATGATGAACTGACTGCTGATGAGAGGTCATTCTTGGCTTCTAATGTCGATTCTTTAGAAAGGGCACTCTTATGTGATGATGATGATATCCTGAAGGATGACGATACTGAAGAATATGTGGAGGTTCTTAATATGCAGAGTAGATTCATCCCAGGGTGGAAGAAATTTGAGGAGCTTGATAGACCGTTGACCTTAACTCCTGCTAAACCGTCTATTGAGAGAGCTCCTAATCTTGAGCTCAAACCTTTACCCGCACATTTACGTTATGCTTATTTGGGTGAAGGTAATACTTTGCCCGTGATCCTTTCTTCTTTGTTGTCTGATGTGCAGGTTGAGAAGGTGTTGCGGGTATTGCGAGAGCGCAAGAGAGCTATTGGCTGGACTATTGCTGATATTAGAGGGATTAGTCCTTCTTTCTGCATGCATAAAATTCTCTTGGAGGAAGATCATAAACCATCCATAGAGCAGCAGAGGAGGCTAAATCCAATCATGAAGGAGGTGGTGAAGAAAGAAGTTATCAAGTGGCTGGATGCTGGTATTATTTTTCCTATCTCTGACAGCAAGTGGGTGAGTCCAGTGCAATATGTTCCTAAGAAGGGGGGCATGACAGTGGTGAAGAATGAGCATAATGAGTTGATTCCTACAAGAACAGTTACAGGGTGGCGAATTTGCATTGATTATAGGAAGCTGAACAAGGCCACCAGGAAAGATCACTTCCCACTCCCTTTTATTGATCAAATGTTGGATAGACTTACAGGCCATGAGTATTACTGTTTCTTGGATGGGTATTCGGGCTACAATCAAATTGTGATAGCCCCTGAAGACCAAGAGAAGACCACTTTTACTTGTCCATATGGCACCTATGTATTTAGGAGGATGCCATTTGGGTTGTGTAATGCCCCGGGGACTTTTCAGCGGTGCATGATGGCTATTTTCACTGATATGGTGGAAAAATTTGTGGAGGTATTTATGGATGATTTCTCAGTGGTTGGTGACTCTTTTGATGAATGTTTGAAAAATCTTGATGCTGTGCTGAGCCGTTGTGAAGAAACAAATCTGGTGCTGAATTGGGAAAAATGTCACTTTATGGTTCAAGAAGGCATAGTACTTGGGAACAAGGTGTCAAAGCAAGGGATTGAGGTTGATAAAGCAAAGATTGAGGCTATTGAGAAATTACCACCACCTATCTCTGTTAAGGGGGTGCGTAGTTTCTTGGGACATGCAGGGTTCTATAGACGTTTCATAAAGGACTTCTCCAAAATTTCCACTCCCATGTGCAAATTGTTAGAGAAGGATGTGAAATATGTGTTTGATGATGCTTGTCTCAAGGCGTTTGAAGAGTTGAAGAAAAGGTTGGTGACCGCACCAATCATCATTGCTCCTGACTGGTCTTTGCCATTTGAATTGATGTGTGATGCGAGTGATAATGCTATTGGGGCTGTTCTAGGCCAAAGAATTGGAATGATCTTTCACTCCATCTATTATGCAAGCAAGACGCTTGATGTAGCCCAGTCTAATTATACTACCACTGAGAAGGAGTTGCTAGCCGTGGTTTATGCTTTTGATAAATTCAGACCTTATTTGGTTGGCACTCATGTTGTTGTCTACACTGATCATGCCGCAATCCGGTATTTGTTTGAAAAGAAGGATTCCAAGCCTAGACTCATTAGATGGGTTCTCCTATTGCAAGAGTTTGATGTTGAAATTCGAGATCGCAAGGGGATTGAGAATCAAGTTGCTGATCATTTGTCAAGGTTGGAGAATAGAGATCATGTAGATGAAGGGCCCGAGATTAAAGAAGTGTTTCCTGATGAGCAACTTTTTGCTCTTGATGCAGCTGAGGCGCCATGGTATGCTGACATGGTGAATTTACTTGTAAGTAATGTGTACCCCCCTGGGGCAACTGCTGAACAAAAGCGTAAACTCCTTCATGAGAGTAGATTTTATGTGTGGGATGAGCCCTATTTGTACAAGATAGGGGTTGATCAACTAGCTAGGAGATGTATTCCAAGGGAAGAAGTAGAGCCGATTCGACAGAGCTGCCATTCCTCTCCTTATGGTGGCCACCTTGGTGGAGATCGAACAGCTGCAAAGGTACTCCAATCTGGTTTCTTTTGGCCTACTTTATTTAAAGATGCTCATGCACTAGTGAAGCAATATGATCGTTGCCGAAGAACGGGTACTATTACTAGGCGTCACGAGATGTCTTTGAACAATATCTTGGAGATTGAGCTGTTTGATTGTTGGGGTATTGATTTCATGGGTCCATTCCCACCTTCTATGGGCAATAAATACATCCTTGTAGCAGTTGATTATGTGTCGAAATGGGTGGAGGCTATTGCACTTCTAACGAATGATGCGAGTGTGGTGGTGAAGTTCGTGAAGAAGAATATTTTCACTCGTTTTGGGACACCGCGGGCTATCATTAGTGATGAAGGTACGCATTTTTGTAACCGGTTGTTCAATAAGTTGTTGGCTAAGTATGGGGTTCGCCACAAGGTGGCTACTGCTTATCATCCCCAAACTAGTGGCCAAGTGGAAGTGTCTAACAGAGAGATAAAGCAAATCCTTGAGAAGACTGTGAATGCCTCGAGGAAGGATTGGGCTATGAAGTTAGATGATGCTCTCTGGGCCTATCGAACTGCATTCAAAACACCTATTGGAACCTCTCCATATAGGCTTGTTTATGGTAAGGCCTGTCACTTGCCGGTTGAATTAGAGCATAAGGCGTATTGGGCTATTCAAAAGCTCAACCTTGATATGGCCTTAGCGGGTGAGAAGAGGATGCTCCAATTGCATGAGCTTGAAGAGTTCTGTTTCCATACGTATGAAAATGCTAAATTATACAAGGAACGGACAAAGAAATGGCATGATAAGCACATTGAGCGTCGTTCTTTTGAGCCCGGGCAGCTTGTATTGTTGTTCAACTCGAGGTTGAAATTATTTCCGGGTAAGTTGAAGTCGAGATGGTCGGGGCCTTTTGAAGTTGTTCGTGTTACCGCACATGGTGCGGTTGAATTGAGAGCCCCGGATTCTGAGAACACATTTTTGGTTAATGGTCAACGGGTGAAACATTATTGGGGAGGTGCGGTGAATCACCGCACTTCAATTACTTTGAGGGACCCTTGATTTATACCCGTCGTGCCACGACGTTAAATAAGGCGCTTCTCGGGAGGCAACCCGAGTTTGTACTTGTAATAGTTTAGTTTTTTTTGTTTTTTATAGTGTCACGTAGTTGTTGTTTTTGTGTGTCGTTTTTGTAGGAATTGGGTGAGCTAAACAAGGTGAAATTGATGCAATGAGGGGTAGGGGACGTCTCGAGACATGTCCCACGCTTGGGTTTGTACTTAGAATCGAAAATCGGTGCGAAAAAATGTGCTCGGGCGCGTTTGGGAGTGCCCCGCGCACCCCAAAGCGCCAAATAAAAGCTGGAAAAAAGAGGCCTGGCGCGGTTGGGAGCGCCCCGCGCCTCCCACCGCGCTATGCTTAACAGAATGTCAAAAAAGTTGTCCGCGTTTGGCATGCTCCGCGGGGCCTATCGCGGAAGGCCAAACTTTTGTGAGTTTTCCGGGTCAAACGGGTTTTGACCCGCGACCCGGGTACCCCATGCCCTTATTCCCCGATTCTAACACCTTTTTCTTCATTATTTTCACTCCAAATTCTCTCTAACCACATCCTAATTCATCTCTAACAATTGAACTCATCCCAAATCTTGTGCAATCCATTCTAAAACATTCAAGTAAGCAAATTCTTCTTCTTTTCTCTTCATTAACATGTAAGTTGCACTTATTATTGTTCATGGGTGATTTCTTAGCTAGTTACAAGCTTGTGCATAAAAATTCAATCTTGTTGTGCTTAAATTGCTAATGATGCTTGGTATATATCTTGTGACTTGTAAAAAGAGATCTCCCAACAATTTGGGAGGGTTGGCACATTACAAAAATTATTGAAATTGCTAGTTTAAAGTTGTGCACACTAGGTGTTTGTGAAAAAGCCCCAATGATGAAAATTCAATAACATTGTGAATTCTTGAGTAGCAATGCATTCCTTAGGCTTATTATGGACATTAGGTGTTGCACACACACAAGAATTGATCATGATGCACCCACACTAGCTTGATTTTCAAAATTCAAAACGTGGCATATTTTTGCCCAAGGCTAATTTTGTATAAGTGTGGGGTTGCTCGTGCCATTGAGTTGAGTGATTGACACATAGAGTGTGTGATAAGTGTGGGGTGGCACCCTACCAATTGAGCTTGAATTGTATTTTTGGTGCTTAGCTATACATCTCACATTGATCTTTGTGTTTGTGTAGGTACCATGGTGACTACTTCTTTGCCAACCAAAGGCTCTTCCTCCGCTTCGGGCTCGAGAAAAGCACTTCAAGCCGGGCCTTCTACTACCAAGCAAAAGGGTAAGGCACCGGCCAAACCCAAGGCTAAAGGCAAGGCTAAGATTCCAAAGGACGCGGTGCCGATACCACGTCCCGGAGGCAAGACCCGGTATGGCCTCCCTTTTGTAAAGAAAGGGGGATTGCCAAACATGGTACAAGAATGTGCGGCTTGCGGGGTACATACCCGAGCAAGTCATTGATAAACGGCCGGTGATGCAAAAGTTTAGAAGTGTGGCCGAGAAGATCATTGCTTTAAAGTGGGACTCGATTTTTGAGAGTCCGGGGCACGCCAACTTGGACATGGTACAAGAATTGTATGCCAATTGGGAGCCCGAGGAAGCTTGGAAGGAGGATGATGTGGTAACGATTCGGGGAGTGAAAGTAAAGTTGGATCCTACGGCATTGAATGCCTTTTTGGGGGTTGATGACCCCCGATTATGAGGATTTGAGGGAGTACATCAAGAAGCCGGATTACACGGCTCTGCGGGATACCCTATGTGGTGAGGGCTCCACTCATAAGTGGGGGCGAAGTGCGGTTGGGAGACATAAGTTTATGCATTTCTCACAGTTTCTCAAGCCGGCTCGTGTATGGATGAGGTTCATAAATGCACGGATACTACCATGTTCCCATTACTCCGAGGTCACTAAGACTCGGGCGTGCATGGTGTACTTTTTCATGATTGGGAGGCTGGTGAACATTGGATACTACATGTTGCGCGTGATGAAAGAGCAACGAAAAGAAAAATCATGTAGTAGATTGTACTTTGGGAACCTCTTGACCCGTTACTTAGAGAAGGCGGTCGTCCCCGTAGATGAGATTGGGGATCGCATTGTCCCTGATATAGGGAAGCCTTTTGACATTGCTTCGGTCAAGGGGGTGATCACCACGGCACCGGTAAAGCTGACGGCTGACGAGTGGCGGGAGGCAGACGCCAACTTGTCCGCGCGTCAGTACTTGATGATTGAGGCGATGGCCCGTCAGTCGGGCGTTGATTTGACTGCTATTGACCGCAAGGTCCCGCTCATGGAGACCTCGAAGGGTCTGCTTGGCACGATTCGAGCTAGAACGGTGGATCCGCAGGAGGATGAGAACACGGATTCAGATGTTGTCGTCAGTCGGGCGTTGATTTGACTGCTATTGACCGCAAGGTCCCGCTCATGGAGACCTCGAAGGGTCTGCTTGGCACGATTCGAGCTAGAACGGTGGATCCGTAGGAGGATGAGAACACGGATTCAGATGTTGTGGCCAATGATCCGGACAGCGAGGTCGAGGCAGCTGATTCTGAGGGCGGTGGCTCTGATGAGGAGGAGGATTAGGTCCCCACTCCTGCGCACCACCCAGATTTCAGGGCAGTTTTCTTGCTCTCATACTTTTGCACTTACTTCTTTGTCGCACTGGGACATTGCTTAGTTTAAGTGTGGGGTGGGGTACTGCCCTTTATCTAATTTTGAGGTTAGGATGCATGTACCATAGGATTTTTCTTTTGTCACTTGACGTTCTTTGATTTGTTTCTTGCTTTAATATATGAAAAAAAAATTAGAAAACCAATGAAAAATTCCAAAAAGATTTTCCTTTTAGTTTTATTAGTGGTACATGTCATCCGCCCCGTGGTTTTTCTTATGGCCGCGGTTCTTTTCCACGGGGAGGCCTTTGAACCGGGTAGTTTTTATTTTTAGGATTATGATAGCTAGTTGTAGATGACCCAAGACGTAGGAAAAAGGTAGAATGCTAGGTGCCTTTGATTTGTTTGATACCGATGAACTTGGACTTGATTGCATGTGCTATTTGTGGTGTCCTTGGTTTTAATTTGATGCATGCCTAGAGGAAAACATGGAACAACCCCCTTGAGATGCTTGAGTCCGCTTGCTTGACTTGATTGTTAACCTTTGTGCATGAGTGCTTAAATTTCCACAAGTTACATTCTAGAAGCTTAGTTGAGAGTTGTTGATGGAACCTCTTTGTGTGAACCATGTGCAATGTGAGTTGTGAGGCATGTTCTTGTTTACTCCATGTTTGCATATTAATGTCTAGAACTTGCCCCGTGTGTGTGCAAAGCGAAATCCTAGGTTTGCTCTAGTCGGGAAATGATACAAGGCCTTCTTTTGTTAGCCTACCCTTACATATATACCTTGAAAAAAATTGTGGTCGTGATTTCTTTGATCCTTTTTATTGGTACCCACACCCCGAGCCTACCCATTTGTTCTTAATTGACTCTTTTGGCCCTTTACTCCTTAAGCACTTTATTGTTATTTTGTTGTTGATTGGAGTTGTGGTTGGATGTTGGGAGGTTTTTTAGTGGAACTAATGAAAGGAAATAATTGTTAAAATTGTGAAGTAGTGAAAAGTATTTGGCAAGGTTGGATGGAATTGAAAATTGAAAAAAAAAATAGCAAAGTTGAAAAGAAAAAAATTGTGGAAAAGAAAAAAAAAAAAAAAAGAGAAAGATGTCCATTCCTTGTTAGTGTGTGCTTAAAAAGAAAAATGCTACTTGTTGGGAAGGTGTATGTGTGATATTTGTGATTGGGTGGCTTGTTGAGAATTGTGGAGAAATATTTGTGATGTATTAAAGTGCTTAGGGAGGTAGTCTTTATTACCATATGTATCCTACCCGCCCCTTAGCCTACATTACGACCTTTCTAAAGTCCTAGTTAATCCCGATTGGAGTGAGCTTACATTAGTGGAGTCCTACACTACGGGCAAGCCTATGGTACGTTGTGTGTAACATGTGAGACTTTCATGAGAGTGAGCGAATTCATTTGTTATTGCCCCCGTTCTATTCATGATAATTGTTGTTGTGTGTGATCTTTGGGGGGGGGGGCACTCTCTTTCATATTGGTGAGGGCACGTGGTTTGCATGAAGTAGGTAAAGTTGATGGCTCTTGGTTGAGTAGATAAGTGTGATTTTGTGGGAGCATGGTTGCATTAAGTTGAGTTTGTGCACGTGAGCTATTTTGGGGTGGTTGTTCTCATATTTTTGGTTTTGGTAAATTGTTGGCATGTTGTGGACCCATGGTAGTCATGTGCGCATTGGTTCAATGGTCGGTATCAACCATAGTCATAGGCAGACCTGTTTTACCTAAGTTGGGGAAGTGAAATGTGACTTACTCGAGGGCGGGCAAGGGTTCAAGTGTCGGGTGGTGATGTTCGGCATTTTATGCCTACTTTTCCTTAATATTTCCGCATATTTGAGCTTGTTTTGCACTCGTTTGGTAGCTTGTGAATGTGGTTTTACACTGATGTTGTGTTGTGCGTGTGTAGGTTGTTACGCAGTGCATTAGGAGCTTTTCGGAGCTTGATTGAGCATGAATTGATTGAAGGATGGTTGAAGATTGGATTGAGCACACAAAGGCACGACACGAGGCGAGTTTTGGAGCAAGAAAGAGCAGTTTTGCCTGGCGCCCTAGCCCATGCGCCGCGCCCTCTACCGCGCACAGTGGCTAGGCGCGGTTTCCCATGCGCTGCATGGCCAAGGCGCGCAGTTTGTGACGGGGTCTGATTGTTTGGGCGCTTTCCGAGGCGCGGGGCGCCTGTTATAGCGCCCCTTGTGCGCGTTTTTACTCCGTATTCCTTCTAGCATTGGGTTTAACTTATTATTAAGGGTTTGGAAACATTATAAATAGTTCTTTACTTAGTTTTTGTAAGGGGTTCTTGACTTTGGAGCAATATTGAGAGCTACATACTTCATTGAACAAGGGTTATTCCTAATCTTTCATCTATTACATCAATTATTTCATTATTACATCAAATCTTTGCCTTGTGATTATGAATATGTGTGGCTAATTTCCTAACATTCTAGGGTTAGAGTTTTACATGAAAGTTGATTGTTGAAGATTGATTCCCATTGATTGAATCCCATAACGGGTTACTTATTCTTTCTTGATTTCACTTGTATAATTGTTAGAGCTCGATAATTATGCATTATCTATGGTTTTTGGGTTGAACTCGAAAGAGAGAATCTAATTACGTAATAAGAAAGAATAGAACTAGTTTGTGAACCCGGGCATCGGGGAATCAATTCACGGGTAGGATAGACATATACTTGCTTGCCTAGTTTAACTCATTACATGAATCTTAATGCGTGCATGTGATTTAACCCATAGACATATAGGGATTGAAGTAGCTTGCATAGACTGTGAAGAACTGAAAGGTTTTCACAGTTACATTTACTCTGTCAGTTAGTAACCCGGGATTTAAGAAGTGGAATCAATTGGATACATCAACTGGATTGTTCGTAACTCTGACTCTGGACCGTCCTCTTAATATTGTTAACAACCAAAGTATTTCTCATTGCTTGACTACATCTTTAGCATTTTACTTACTACACTTTAGTTCTAAAAACTCTTACAACCATTGGAAAAAGACCCCTGGATAGTTTGCTCAGGAATTGTCTATTAAGCACTAGTCTGCATAGTCCTCGTGGGAACGATACTCGACTTTGTCACTTTATTACTTGGCGACCGCGTATACTTGTGTGTGCGTTTGGGAGCAACACATTTCAACACATAAATACGCTCCAGGACCAGCGATAGACTTGTTTAAAATATTCGGGATAAGATACGTTAACTAAATTCTCTGCACTCTTTGCTGCATCATTTGCCCACAGCCATCGGCTGGGTTTCTGCGTTATATTTGTATCTGTACATAGCCATTAAATTGGTTGTGCTATTATTAACTCTGGCACACTATTTAGAACTACTACTACTTTCATCATGTTATTAAAATTTGCAAAAATAGTATATGTTCTGTCAAAACTAAGAAGTGAATGTACTGGATTTAAGCAAGAGTAGTAAGTTATCCAGTTTAGTGGATAAAAGGAAAAACTTTAATGCATCCAATGTTATGCAAGCTTCTCAAACATGATAGAATTACTTGCAGTTTGGAAAATGAGAGCATTTATATGAAGAAACAACCAGTACACTAAGCATTTGCATTGCTTATTGGACGACTAAAAGAAGAGGAAAGCTGCAAATCAGGAGCCATTTTCTATAGAATTGGTAAGTTTTAACGACTCCTACAGACTATGCAGATATACGCGGAGATTAATTACACCAAATCCTTAATAAATGTATGAGAACTGTGTACCATCGTGGCTCCTAAGGACTTCTCGGTTCTTAAAAGAATCAATATATGCCAACTTGAGAACTCTATTTGCGAAATCTCATGGTTAAATCTCGAATACCGTGCATTGTAATGACACAAGGAACGACTCATTAACTATCTTATTGTTTAGCAACGAAGGCGTGTAAGTCATACAATTGAGAAATAAACTGATATCTATAGCTTAGCACTGCGGAAGTTCAGGGTGACGTAAGTTTATTTGTACAATATAGCTACAGAGGAATATATGTTAAGACTGGAGAAATAGCAGACTTAATCTTTATATGATTTAATGTTAAGAATTTGGCAGCTCAAGTTGGAAACTTAAAAGGCTTTCTAAAATTTTCACTCTTCCATAATATGCAAAAATCTTGTGCATTCCTCCTGTAATCCAAAAACTCTTGTTAATATTCTTCGGAAAGATCTTGTGCTCCTGAAACTTAACTCTTTGTTTGCTTTCTTTACACTTTCTAATTAAAACTGCATTTCTAATAGGCGATCTCACATACCTCCTAAAATTGCACGCACTCCATTTCTAACACTTTTGTTCATCCATAGTTTCTTTACAAATAGTTGGAGATGTCTGCACAACATCTAAAATCCAAGCATGTTATATCTTTCGTCTCAACCTTTCTAGGTTAAATAACCAATAACTTTGTCATCAAGACTCGCATATTATAAATAGTAAACATTTGCTAAATTTGCATTTATGCTACACCTTGAAGAAGTTCTATAGTTGCAGGAAGTAAATAAATCAATGGTGTTCCCTAGCCCCTTTAATGAACAAACATTTTGCATAATTATCTATTCCAGCTTTCTAAGAGTAGCTGCTAAATCCTTGCTCCTTGATAACAATTATCTGGTATTTGTTCTTATACTTGTATTTTAGGAAATTCTAACCAAGCAGGCTGAGTTAGGCTGTGAAATTGCAGAAATACCATCGTCCTATCTGTCGGACTCTGAGAAACAAGTGGATAGAAGGGAGCAAAAAAGGCCACTAAATAGAAAAGAGAGGTTCCAAAAGAAGTTCAATAAAACAGAGTGATTCAATCGAAATGATCGCTTCTCCAAGAAGCAAAGATTTGCAAACTCTGACTCCCCAAATTCTTGTGATCAAAAGGGTTCTCCTGCAGGTCAGGTTACAACTGCAAGAGAACCAACACTATTACAGAAACTATTGAGTTCAGATATTCGGAGAGATAAACGCCACCTATTGCAGGTCTTTAGGTTCATGACCATGAATGCTTTCTTTAAAGACTGGCCAGAGAAACCCCTGAGATTCCCCCAAGTGGTACTCAAGGAAACAGGGAACGATATTGAAGTTGTTGAAGACATATATGATGTTATAGATACAACCATTGAAAAATCATCAAATGATAGCGACGATGATGAAAATGAAAATATCATTTCTGAATTTACAGAACCAGTTAGTGAGTTACATGAAAATGGGAACACTGAAAGTGAAGAACTTCGAGGAGGAGAGACAAATATCTGATTAGACAACATCTTGTGTTTATCACTGTTTATTGTATATGCTTGCTAGCTTCATCTTAATTATGTGTATATTCTAGTTTGTCTAAATGGCATGGCATGGATTGCAATTTTGATTTTGAAGGGCGACTTATATCAAAGATCTTTGATTCCCTATATCAAGAAAATACATCACATGTTACTCAAACAAACAAAAGAAGCGCTGACCATAAATTTGAACAACACAGACAAATTGAGAGCAAAAACAGAAATGAACGCAGGTGAAACACATATTATCAACTGAAGCAAAGAAGAGGAGCAATAATACTCACAGACGTAAAAGCAAACAACATACGGATCAGCCGAGAAAGCCAAAATTTACACCGACGAACTGATTTGAAAGAGCGCTAAACAATTCTCTTTTGAAGAAGGAAAGTCTGAAGTAATCTCATTGGGAAGACGAAAGGTTTGGCAGGATATATATGAAGGGACAAACGGTTGGATATGTACCAACATAACTATGGGAGAAATTTGAGGTTAGTTAGGTATATTGAGGATGTTTCAGTAATTAAATAACACAATTCTACACTTCATTCCCAAAGTACAAAAAGCTGCAGCTAGGAAAGATATGAAATATTTATACTACCCTTTAAGTAGCTGGTTTAGAACAAGGGCAAAGCTGAAAATATTTAGACAGCTGTTGGTTTACCTGACCATTTTCGAGAAGTTACAACTACAGAAACAGTGTTGCACAACCACAATCAACCAGAAACTAAGTGAAATTCTTAAAATACTCCTAACCATGCCTAAGCAGACAGTTCAAACTGTCTCTTCTAAAGTACTCCCTCTGTCCCATTTTGTTTGTCATACTTTCCTTATTTATCCGTCCCAAAAAGATTGTCGTATTTCTAAATTTGGCAATAATTCAACTCTAAAATTACTTTTTGACTCATTTATAGCCACACAAATATTCATGGCTTATTCTAGACCACAAGTTTCACAAGTATTCCTTACTTTATTAAACTTTGTGCCAAGTCAAACTACGACAAACAAATTGGGACAAAGGGAGTAGTAGTAATATGTGGCTTATATACAACATGTGCAGAAGAGTACTTAAGATGTTCCCCTTCCAACAAGCATTCCACCTACACTTTCTGCATATTTTCCAGCTCACCTTTTCCTGTTGAAAGGTTGTCTCAGTACTACTATCTTTTTAGAATGAGTCGTCTGAGCAATACTACCATCAAGTTTGTTAATTGACAACAATGTCATTCCATGCCTACATCATAGGTTAAAATTGGTAGACTCACTTCAGCCGTCTCTTTATATCCAATCAACCAAAGGCAATTAGCGCTCCTTGCACCATTTATATCAGAGATAAGTTTTTCCATACCCGTCCGTGTCTTCAGTAGGCATGATTGTATCTCTGCTGCAAAATTTGAGGACACCTTTCTTATTTCAAAATCCAAGTATTTCAATGTTAAACACGACTATCTGTCTTTGTTATAGGCTAGGCAGATTTACAATTATGTCATACTTGTAGCAGTAGCAGTAGTTTGCTAATCATTCTATCTATGTAGGCATCAACTCTTTAGGCATCAACTCTTTGAGGTTCATTTTTACTGAAGTAGACGATATGTAGTATGTGCCTGCGGAAATACAAAATTTAAATACATATTTAGCATTCATAATGTGTTCCTGCATAAGTGCCACAAAACAAAACAAACTTGTGTAAGCTAACCTTAGCCTAAAAATTCACCAACCTCTTCCTTTTCTTTTTTCCTTTACTCACTAATAGCTTTTGACTTCATCTACATGTGAATTTGACAAAACAATAAACAATAGCTAGTGAGTCATAAATTCTAAGGGCTCCTTAAAATAATAATACCAACACACTAAAACAATTTCATCACTTAATACATCTCGATATCACGTAGGAAATTAGTTCCATGCCTAACAATGGGGATGTCCAATAGTTTGGAGCAGACGAAGCAAGGTACAAAATCATTAGTTTGAGAATAGTAGCTTCAATTGCTAAATTGTTTTGTAAAAATAGGAATACAAAGCTTAATTAATAACAACACGCATGGCAGGTGTTTTCTTCCAGAAAATTGAGAGCACACCTCGAAGCAATCAAGGAGAAAGGTTTGGAACTAAAGGTTAATCAAAGTAGTGGAGCAAATATGAGAGTTGACAAGTGTGCAAGTAAGACAAAACCGGACTTTGAACTTTTCATATTCTTGTGTAATCAAATTAAAAACAACTTCATGGTAGGCAACTTAGTGGTTTGACATACTTGAGTCTCTAGACTTATTCAAGTTCCTACACCCAATGCTATTCAAAGCTCACACCACAGCTCATATAAAGTTCCATCCTCAAAATTAAGCTTTCCTCCAACAGATTACAACATCTTCACCCAAAAACAAAAACTTTAAAAAAAAAAAAAAAAAAAAAAAAAAAAGGAAAGAAAACGAGGCAAGTCCTTCATTTCAAACACAAAACTCCCAAAACATGGAAGGGCATACAGGACAACAGCAGGAGATTTTTGCAGAAATTGATCAAAAAATACTAGATGATCAAGCATTCAGTGATGGTGAAGCAGCTTCTTGTACCACAGATGGCAATGAAATATTGAATATTACTGTCACAACAGATCCAATTTTGCAGGCAGAATCTATGCCAAGAGAATATACATACTCGTGGAGGAGACGAATACAGAAAGTTCCACCTCTATTGAAGATGGACGAATACAACAGGCACGAGTATGATCCGAAGGTTGTTTCACTGGGACCTTACCATCATGGTAAACCAGAGTTGCAGCTAGCTGAGGATTTCAAGCATATAGCCCTTGAGATGTTTGTTTCAGGTAGTGCCAAGGACATAAATTTTTTCTATAACAAAGTACTAGAGGTTGTTGACAATGCAAGAAATTGCTATGTTGAAGGCTCTACTGACAAGTACAATGATCATGAATTTGCCTTAATGATGCTTCTTGATGCCTGCTTCATTATTAACCATATTGAGCTTAGCACATCGGATAGGTATAACAAACTCAGAACCACTCGTCACCATCTTGGAATGTTGGCGTTATCAACAACAGTTCGAGACATGTTTTTGCTTGAGAATCAAATCCCTTTTTGGATCTTGAAACTCTTAATCAACCTACGATATGACAAAGATGAAGGAGAAGAATTGCTTGACATGTTCTTGAATTTTACTCTCTTTGGTGAGTATGATAAAAAAGATGAAATGAGTTACAAACATGTTGAAGAGCCTCTACATCTTCTTGAAGCATTTAGAACAAGACTTGTTTCACAATGCAGTGAAGTCAAGCATTTGCATCGTACTTGCACGCCTCAATGGCTTAAAAGGAAGAAAAGTATTAGCAATGATCGTGCTAATATGAAAAGTTACATTCACTCATTTCGTTCAGTCACTGATCTCAAAGCAAAGGGAATTTACTTCACGCCTAGCTGCACTCATTCATTGAAGGACATAAAATTCAAATCAAGATACTTCTATGGCCAACTTGAACTTCCAACATGGTATGTTTCTATCTATACAAAGGCATTCTTCTTGAACATGATAGCATATGAGATGTGTCCAAATACTGTCACTGATCGTGCTGTGACATCCTATGTATACTTCATGAAATCGTTAATTGAGAGCCCGAGGGATGTCAAGGAACTTCGAGAAAAACAGATACTGTTCAACATGCTTGGCAGCGATGAAGAAGTGGCAAGATTGTACAAAGAGATCAATACTTATGGAGTGAACAATGCACACATCTTCTACAATGTGAAAGAAAAAATTCAAGAGCACTATCATAACAGGGCTAAAACATGGATAGCTGAGCTGATACATACTTATTTTAGGAGTCCATGGACTGCTCTAGCTTTACTTGCTGCTACTTTCTTGCTTTGCTTGACTTTTACTCAAACCTATTTCACCATAAATCCAACAAATCCAAGATAGTGAATAAACGTAATACTCCTATTCTGTATATTGATTTGAGAAGAAAAAAAAAGATCAATTACCATTCCCCTGGCTTGTAAATTTTCATTAAGCACAATTTCTCAATTTCAAATTAAAATATGCAGAACTTAAACTACTGCAGCAAGCCATAAGGAGATGCAACTAATTACTATTTACCTATCCCAAGAACATAAAACTTTGCACTATCACTCACAAGCTTGAATCTTAGTAACGATTTCTTAACATGCATGAGATAAAGAAGACCAAATAATGGACCTAGCAAATAAAGAAGAAGTATAATCCAGCCATTGACATAAAAAAAAAATAACCTAGAGAAAAAGCACACAAGGAGTTCTACATAAGCACCTTGACCTTCTCTTTATTTTTCATTCATGGATAACTTCGCCAACCTTTTGCTATCATTATTTGCAATAATATTTTATCAAGAAAGGAAAAGCGATAATCGTCTATTAATCAACATTAGCCAAAGCTTTACATAGTTCTAATCAAAGTTTGGAGGGAATGTTTTAATCTTAGAGACTCATCTCATATTGTCAGTATAAAGAAAAAATTTACTATAAGGAGCAATATATCAAAAAAAGAATCTGTTATATATATTACCATGATAGTCAAAGAAAGACGAAAGTGAACATCTTACTACTAATAATTAGTTGTTGCTGCATGTCACAATCTGCCGCTTTATATTTCCGGCCTAATCGGCATTAAACTTTTTTCAAGTTAAAATATAAGATATCTCTGCAACTTCGAAAAATTAAACTAATGTTAAGATAGCAAACACCGGATCAAAGAGAAAAAGCTGCAAGAAAACCACATCGGTACTGTGTGACTTACTTTGAAATAGCATTCCATGATTCCTACAGCTGCTTAGTCCTCTTCTCTCTGAAAACTGAAGATGAGGGAAGTAAATAGCTGTAGACACCTATACAACACTTGTTTTCCAGTTGAAGAAGGTGGGACACATGGAATAACCACAGAAGAGGTTTTCATACAACATTGGACTTATCTGACTCTTTTATTTACGATATATGAAAAAGACACAAGAATGATTTCCTTCCAACAACCAATTCAAAGACTCAGTTACTGCATCTTTTTCAACTTGTTTGTTGTCTTCTCTGGAAGTTGATATTGCATATTCTGCTCTACTCAATAATGTCTGAATTCTTCTTCAGTTCTTCCTTGATAGAAGACTTGGTGGTTCTGCAACACAGAAATAATCAATACCAAATGAATAGCAAGCGATGTTCATCCCATCAGCAAAGTCAAAGAAAAACTGAAAGAGAGAAGCAGAGCAAAGCAATAAAGTGAGGTGACCACCTTGGGTAATCACAAGGGTTAAATGCATCTTAAAAACAACAGCATGTCTGTCCTCTGTCAACAAGGAAGAAGGTGGAGAGGAACAGCCTACTTCTTGCATTTTATATATAGCAAAACTGCAAATTATACTTGTCCGATACAAAAGAAAACTTCTCAGGTTAACATGAACCCAAGAACCATGGACCCAGCAAATTTCAGAGTTCAAAGGAGACAAACCAGCAATAACTGCAAAGAACAAAGAGCTATCGTATAAATTGATTCAATTGTAATCAATATGCTACGTTGAGATTTCTAACATAAGCAATATAATGATGTGAAATCGAAGTTCATTAACTTTCTCTGCCACCGATGACATCATAATAAAATGATAAGATACTTAAAGGCCTCTGCAACTCCACATGTTTGCTTACTTTCAACTTTACTTTGTTTGGGGACATATAGTACTTGGCAAAATCAAATTTAGACATTTTCAATAGCCTAATGTCAGATGATGGAATGGATCCCCTACAACACATGCATTGTCCTTGTTTTTCAATTGCTTTGCCTTCTGTTACTTTAATTTACTATATTTTCAGGAATTGGTTACACTAGGCTAAATGTCTGTTCTTTTGCGCATACATATGGCCTTCGTATAGTCAGATTGAGCTAATAAGCTCTTGAAATGTAAGAGTAGAAGTTTGACATAGAAGAAAAGTGTGCTTTTCAATATTGGTGAAATCAGTGGTAGTCCTAATAGGAAACATTTCACGCGAGTTTTCCTGAGATACAAATAGGTAAAGGCCCAACTCATTCCATGGCCTTCTAATCTAATTTAATTTTCAACTTGACAATAAAATTTTAATTTTGTATGTATTTCCACTTGATGGTAGGAAGTTGAGAAAGAATGGGCAAATAGAGCCAACGAAAAGCCATCTGTTCAATAATATCAACAAGTTTATTAGTGATGGACATATTAACAAATAGATATGTTTTTAATAGTTAAAGAATTTTCAATAGTTATTGCAATTATCCAGTGCATATAAGTTTCCTATTTACATTGCCTCTTCTCATTTGATGGTTAATTTAGAGGGAAACAAGTCCTGATTTTTTTTGCATGAATTGTGATTTCTCATCTTTGCTATTACTGTGCTTTCTTTTTGAAGTTAACGCAAATTCCAGCAAACAGAGACACAATTCGGTGCATGCAACAACAAAAAATGAAAGAAAATCAAACAGGGTAATAAACACAAAGAGACTCAAAATCAAAATAAATCAAAGCTCAAGGGCAGTATAAGAAATTAGTTAATAGATAAAATGAAGTCCAGTAACTAATAAAAGAAATGCAGAAAGAAACTCACCCAAACAAAGAGAAGATGAATACCAAATAGAAATCAAGCAGCGATTGGAGAATTGGGGAAATGGGTATGGCATGTGAATTAGTCCAACATGAAGTAGGGTTCAGTTGATGGAATTACGAAAGTAACCTTGTTTGTCCCACCATACAGTATAATTTACATTGCTCTTTGTACAAGCTTTGAAAGCCCTATGAGTACCAGATATAATTCAACCTTTGCCATTCCAAATTTAGCATAGAAGAAGCTTTATCTTACCTTCAAAAAACAACAAATACCAATCAGCGATGGAAAGACTCAACATACTTGGAACTCAAGAATAATTTCCACAAGTTACTTGATGCACTTGTTCAGTTTCATATGAAAATATTGATAATGTTGGATGTAAATGCCGAACAATATTGATCTTAAATAGGTAACTGTTTTTATTTGTAAATCATTTGAAGAAGACCCATCTCAAGCAAAGCACCATCAGAAATAATTGAATCTATCAGATTCAGTGAATAGTTGACTCTTGCAATGGTGTCATGTCTAACTCTAGGTAAAGAACAAATATGAAATACATCAAAATATCCAATTGAATTGAGCAGTGCTTATAAATATGACTGCAATGCTTATATGGATTATAGATATGTTATTCTATTCTTTACTTTTATTTTTAAAATTTAACAAACGTTCTCTGAATTCAAGTAATAGTAAGATACACAGATGTAGGAACTCTGAGGATGCTTGCTATAATTGAAGAAAAAAGCACAAACCATTAATAAGAATCATCTTCTTGATCCCTGGTTTAATTCCTGACAGTTACACTCCATTCTAACAACAACATACCCACTTAAATTTGGCTCCAAGAAAAAATCAATATATTAAATAATTTCATTTTATGAATTCACATCCAAAAGAATAAAAAAACGGAAAGCAAAAAGTCAGCTGCTAAGAATTGAAAATACCTATTAGCCAAAACATTTTCCAACATCACGGTCGCAGTTGGAATTTCTATCATAGATGAACCCTGTTGACACTATTTGGGAACTTAAGATTGATTAGTTTCTTCTCGACAAGTTAATTAAAAAAATGTAGCAACTTGAACAACATATTAACTAAACCAGGACACCTCATCCTATGATATCACACACATCCAACAAGGACAGATGTTCCTGATTCTTATTTTCTTGTTTTGGACAGAAATACCACAAATTTAATCAAATGATTCCCTATTTTGCAATCTTTAAGACACACCGGGGAACCATGCGATACTCAACTTCTTTTTGTTAATTAAGTTAACATAAACAAAGCTCATTAGGTCAAAATGCAGAGCGGTTGCGCATGAGCTGTCATTTATTTTGTGGACAAAAACTCATCTCGCATTTGAAAAGAAAGAGTTTTTCACTGCATAAGTAAGTCCAAAAATGCACACATTAATCAAGACAATAATCATATAGCTTAGAGAGGGAATGCAATCAAACCATTAATTTATATATCAACAACTTGTTAGTGACAAATTATTAAAGGATATTTCAGCCAAAACATTGCCTGCCAGAAAGAAAAAACGGTAACCTTCATTATGTAACGTTGATAAAGATTATGCAAAATTAATATAACATACCTTGGATTCCTTTTGTTTGATCTATCGTAGTTTGTAAAGATTATGCAAAGTGAATTTCATAGAGTGAAGATTTGAAGTCTATGTGTAATCAATAAATCAAATTTGTACCGTAAATGTTCGAGCTTCACCATAATAGAAGACAATGAAATTGATAAAAGGAAAGAGAAAGATAGGAGCAAATTGAAGACAAACAAATGAAGAAAATTTTAGAGGTAGATGTGTTAGATCAAACGGAGTATTGGTATTACAAATACAATTGCTTCTTGAGAGCGCACTTTGGTGGAGTTACTCAAGTATTGGTAATACAATTTCTATTGTCCTTGCAATGGGATTGAAGCGCTAAAGTAAATTAGCAATCCATCATAGGTATACCAAATTTTTGTTTAGAGTTTTATATTGGATGTCTTTCCTATTTTTTTTTCCTTATATATTTCAAGTGTCTTGAATATTCTGGGTTTGAGGCTCCTTGTGAAATGTTAACCATAGCCATTTTTAAGATTTCCTGGAGTATGTTAAGAATGAGAAATACATGGAGCTTTGTTAATATAATTTGTAAAGGTGACGGATAGATTGTTATTTAGTTGATGCCACCTTGAAGATTAATTTCTTTTTTTCTCTCTAAGAAATAGTAACGACGTCATTTTGCTGCTGCAGGTCCTGCCAAATTCATCAAGAGCATATTCCTAATATGTCGCAACCAAGCATCTTTAAAGTTACGTGGATGACCTTAGAAAGGATAGCCAATGTACATGTTGAGCTTTCGTTTGTTGTAGGTCTCTCCTAAATCAGCTTTTGATTAGTCTTTATAGTTGTGCTTGACCAGTTGTTATGTCAAATGCTTAGAGAGTTAATTGATTATTCAGGACAGTGAAGAGAGAAAATAAAACTTCGGAGTTCGAGTATATATTAGATTAGTAGCGGAGTTACCAAAGTTAGTGTTGTTAGAAGTCATGAGCAATATATGTATTCAGAATTTCATTTGACATGCTTAGCTATCATTTTTATACAGTAACTTTGCAGGATTTGACTCCCTTCCTTTACACTTTCTCTCAATTTCTTTAACTGCACATTTGGATGGTTATTTATTGAACATAGACAGATTATGAGGATTTATTCATTTATGTTTGAGTATGGTTCTTTCTGTATTTTGTTATTGTTTCGATGGTCCATTGGATATATGCAGCTAATAGCTTTTTTCTTAAGCTGCTATTAGTTTTCTAAGAATACATTTGAAATAATGGAAAACGATGGGCTTATATGGTCTGTTGCTTCTCTGTATCGCCATTGACATGAAGCTCTCTCATATTTTGCATGCTTAAAGTGAATATTGTTTATTCATGGAATTGTATAATCACATTCATTAAGTCTGATGGCATATAAGAGCAAGATAGAGTTTTGAAAAAAATAATAATTCTTAGATTTACTGTTCAAAATTAAGACTTTTCTGTTGTATTATTATATTAGAATATGCAATAAATTTTAAATAAAGTCTTTTATCTTTTATATATTTTTATATTTTTCATGATTGTAATAGTTTGTTTTGAGTTGCAATGGTACTAACACTATCACATTTGGACGTTTAAACATTATGCATCTCCATATCTGACATTGTTCTTGGTACAATATAAGAAAAAAATAGGCACGTGAGTTTGAAAAAGCGCACACTTAATTGTATGATAAGATTTATTATAGTAACTTTTATGTATATAATTTTTTCTATTCATTTTGTTTCTTTTTTTAGAAGAGATGTTTTGCTTCTCAAGTAAATAAATATTTGGATATATTTTCTATTTTATGATCATTGTAATTAGCCAATTCATATTGTTTGCATCATAAATTATATGGTCATTAAAATATTTGTATCACAAATTATGCGATTATTTTACGTTTTCAAATTTTATGTCTTTTGAATGAATGCATCATTAATTGGTTCCGTATTTTTGAGGCGTCTTTAGAAAAATTTGCTACGATTAGTTTTTGTGGATATCGACCGTGCTATACATTGGCCCAACAGATTTAGTGTATTTTATTTTGGATCTTTTACACTATGTACTTATGAAATTTAAAGTATTTACAGTCCTACCCATTAAAAGTTATACTATCCATGAAATTAAAAATATTTACCCAACCTACCCATTTATTACTATATACATTTGTTATATTTTATTGGTGTATACTTTAAGGTATACTGCATAAATAATATTATAAAAGTCTAGATATGAGTGTATATGTATACTGCATAAGTAATAGTATACAAGTTTAGATGGGTAGGATATGTAAAAATTTTATGGGTAGGGCATGTAATATGAAACTTATGGGTAGAGATGAATAAATATTTTAATTTTGATGGATATTTTTGTAAATCTCCTTTTTATTTTTCTTCGAAATAAAATGTCACATATTGCAATCACATGCTCTCTTTACATAAATGCGCCAAAAAATGGTGCTTTTCTCATATTTAAACTTGCCCAGAACAATAGAATGTTTAATTCAATACACGCATTAAGCCGTATAACCAATCTAAAACATTACATTATTCAACTCGATCTTTGATAAAATGCTAAGCAACTTTTTAGAAGATTGAACGACTCTTCAGCAGCACGACCTGAAGTTTTCGTAGTTCTCCCCAAATGCTAACCTCTGTGGATATATTGCAGCTTTTACCAACTTCAGTGTGCATTTTTTGACCTGTGACAACAATTTAAATATTAATGAAGAGGTAAAGTTGTTTCAGGTGCGGATAAAATAAGGTCCGGCTTCTCTCTCCACTTAATTGGTAGCATATATTTCACTTTTAAGCAAAGGAAATGTAAAGACGTGATAGTGATATTCAATTTCGAAACTCTACTACCGAGAGAAAAAGGTTAGAAGTAGGTGCTAATTATAAAGCTTTAATACACGCAAGAGTTGTATGTACAGATAAAAACAGTTTCAACATGAACCATGTCATTTATGACAAAATGCAAATTTACTAACCAATTTCTAAAATCTAGAAATTCTCAATCAAATCGATCAATCATGAATGAAAATGACTCGTTAAAGTTGATACATAACCTTATTATAAGTTAGTTTCTTACCTTATTGTCCATTTTTCCTGTGCATATTTAGGCATGCGAGCAGAGTATCATACAAAAGGCCTAGAATGAATGAGAAAAAATTATCATGAACATGCGGAAAGAATCAATATCTGCAAGGGTGATTATAAGCTATAGATCAAAGAAATCAAGTAACTTCAAAACCTTTACTCCAAGCACGTATTCTGCACACTCAACCTCCCTTCCTACCTCATGCCTCTTCTTCAAAAGCTACCATATAAAAAGAGCAATTACAAAAATAGAGTAAAAATATTTATTGCTAGCTTAGTCCTAGTAAGAGAATTTGTAGAACAACGCTTTTAAAAAGGATTTTTCACGGTAACACATGTTATATTCTATGACCATGTTTGATTTTTAAATAATCCTATTTGATAAACAAATAACACAAAGATCTACTTAGATTTCCTCAAGTAGCGTTTATCATATCCTTAGATGTAGTGGGGTAATATTTTCAGGAGTTCATTAATGTTTCTCTTAGTCTTTCAAATTGCCTAAATTGTACGATTTGGTATTTTGATGCTTGAAAGAATCCACCTCAGTTGCTCTGGTCACAAGCTGAACATTTGTTTTTCCGTTTATTATGGTCAGGAAAGTGGATGAAATATTTCTTCCTTTTCACATACGTGTGGTAGTTATCCAGAACCTTGAGTTAAACTCTCATTGTTAACATTGATGATGAATCTGACAAAGATTAATATTAGCATTCATCAGAATATGTCTTGATTGTACATGGTCTAGAAGAATATGTCATGATTATATTTGGTGCTTTTTTATGCCAATTTAATTTGTTTTCTTCGCTTGTCTAATCTCTTCCATGAAAAATGGATAATGTTTCACTTTAATTCAAGCTATTTTTGTTTAAGGATAACGTGGAGTCCTGCTGGTTTACGCCAGAGTGTTGGTCATATATACTATGCCTATATGAGTATTCACTATGCTTTGTTAAAGCTTCAGATGACTATTTCCTAATTCAGTTTATTCTCTTTAAAAAAGGCCTTTGACTTTCATGGAATGGTTTGAACTGGAAGAGAAATTCATAAACAAATTTATATGCCAAGCAGCAAATTTCAGTTCACCATTGCTTATGTTTGGCCAAGTTTAATCTAGAGGAGGCAAACAAAGGATGCTTTGAACGTCTCCATCTGAAATATCTTACCTCTATTATCTTTTTTTTGTACTTACATCTGAAATATTTTACCTCTATTATGTATTTTTGTACTTACGGTGAATATCTTGGAATGTAAATGGCCACGATTTCTATTGTCCTTCTCTAAGTTTTACCAATGAACCAGTTACTTTAGCTCTAAATAATTGCCTATTAGGTTGTCTTGTGGTTGTGATGCTCTTGGTAAGACAAGTTTTCTAGCCTTCTTCAATGTTTTCCCTGCTATTAAAGAGTTTGTTCTGTTGTTGATGGTCAAGCTTATGAAGTTTATTGCTCATTATTTGTACATCCTCGGTGGCTGTTCTGCTGCACTACTGTGACGTTCCTCAAAATTTTCTAAGTTTTAGGACACTTATTGGCGTGAAAAATTATTTACGTAAAGCCGTTTCATACATTATGGCTGGGTCCGAGTTTGAAAAATATAGTAGAAGTATATTAAAGTATTTGTCAAGAATGGAGTACAAATATTTAACTATATTTAAAGTTGAAGTAATAAATCACAAAAGGACAAAAACTAAAGCCAATTTTAAGTTTAGCCAAATGTGCAAATCCTATAGATAAGATGCAAGCATTAGGGAGTGCAAAACTTTCATCCCTTTTGTTTTCCTAGTACTAAACTAATATGTTTACTAGGGAAAAGTTAATAATAAAATAATGAGGACAAGGGGGAGTAAATAAGATCCAAAAGACTCCCAGTACAAACTACTCCCTTTCGTGACTGAAACAGAGCACTGGTTAAAAGAAAGATTCTTTCTTTTCGTTCCCACTTTGAAGCAATTACAGAGGTACGACTTTTCTTTTGCGAACCCGTGAAAATTATAAATTCATTATTTACAAGAATTTAGCATCTTATTGGATTGTATTAATAGAAAAATTTCCTCAAAACCTAAAAGTTTAAGGGTTGATCCTAAGTTCTTGAATTGGGGAAAAGTAAAACTTTGGGATTGATTATATAAACTGATGGTTGTTGTAGTTGGTTGGTGACGTGAAGTACGTCGTGTGGAGCCAAGTTTAGGCTCGAGGAGTAATCGAGGTGAGTTGAGATATACCCTTTCTAAGGTGCTTTTCTCGCAAAGAGCATGTATTTAAAGTGTTTGATTAATTGCTTTAGAGAAGTTAATGTACGTTTGATTGGAGCGGGCAAACGCTCATTATCTATTAATGTTTCCAAGTCGTTATTTAGTATCAAGTATCTAGAAATATGTTTCATAGCTTCCTTTAAATTCCGATCATATATCTTTACTTGAGTACAATTTCATGAGATTATTTATGTTATTCTATGATTATTATTAAATGATTCAAGATTTAATTGTGGTTGAAAGCTAATGAAGCTATGATGAGATTTTAAATGAAAGCTTAAGTTTAAATTGAGGCCTTTGGTGCCAAGCAATATTTTAAATATTTTTTTGGGAGCTACCTTAAATTCTGAGAAGGGTAAACTTGTTCGTAGCCATAGTCGGGCTGCGGAGCGCGACCATAGTCGGGTTGCGTTTTACCCCGGAACTACCATGACAGGGTAGGTATGTGCCATAGTCGGGCACTATGTTATATTGCCATAGTCGGGCAATGAATGCTAGCGTGTCAGACTTTGAACTGTGGGACGCCATAGGGATTAGAAAGAGAAAGAAAGAAAAGATGTCAGATTTGCGCAGTACTCCCTAAAGAAAGAAAGTATAAGCTATTTTGCAATATTTAAGAGTTTACTTTGATCTAATATTTTCAGCTGTCTTAAGTAAAGTGTACGCATTCATATTTTATCAACTCTCGTTCCGGCCTTAGTGAGGGAGTCGATGATACTCACTGGGTGACGAGCGATTCGTTACTCACGTTCCTTTTTCTTGGAACCTACGTTGGCTTCGTTAACGTAGACGCAGGTCACAGAGGCGATCAGACTACAGGCTAGGACTCTCCCTCACATCCTCAGTTGTTGGTGAGCTCCGCTTTGCTTTCAGTCGAGACATATCAGTTTCCTTACCAGTTCCTTCATTTATTTTATTTATTCAGTTGAGTATTGCCGAGGGTTTCATGTCACGTGCAATATGACAGTCTTCCAGTTTTAGAGGCTTCATAGACAATGAGTTAGAAGGGTTATGGTGCACATTTTAAGATTTAGTGCTTAAAGTATTTTAAAGTTATATTGACTATTTATTATAAGATGCAGAGTTATTATTTATTTAAATTATTATGAGTTTTTGAAAGATGTATGAGAAGTTTAGCAGGTCTGGTTCACCTGGCCCCCAGGTGCCGTGTCGTAACTCGTTCAGAAAACGGGTCGTGACAAACTTGGTATCAGAGCCACAGGTTTAGAGAGTCTTAGAGGTCTATGAAGTCGTGTCAGTAGAGTCTTGTTTATGGGTATGAAGCACGCCATACTTATGAACAGGAGGCTGCAGACATTTAGGAAAAGTCTCGCTTTCTTTCATACTCTAGATCGTGCAATAGAGCTTAACTTTAAGAATCCTTCTAATCTATTCATTCTTTTGAATTCACAGAAATGGTTGGTACTCAAAATTCTAACACTAGAGCTCAAGCAGCTGATCAAGAAATGCTTGCGGCTATGGTGGCTCAGCGTAAATCTAAGAAAAGTAAGAAGGGAAAGCCAACTAAGAAGACTCCACCGCCCCAGGTTGAACCAGAGGAGCAGGTTGATCAGGTTGAGATAGATGACCAAGCTAACCAGAGCCAAGTGCCACCCCCACCTGTTGTTCCAGCTCAAGTTGTCTTGCCACCAGAGATGGGTGAGGCTTTTAATGCAATGAGAGGGGCTATGGAGATGTTTACTATAGTCATGGCTACTCAGGGTCCTAGGGAGAATGAGGCACCACCTCAGGGCAACAGACATGAAAGTTCTATAACCTCCAGGGCACACGAGTTTCTCAAGTTGAGACCACCAGAGTTCTACAGTACCAAGGTTGGTGAAGATGCAATGTTATGGCTTGAGGAAGTTAAAAGGGCACTCCGGTTGATGAAAGCAGTTGATAATGAGGCTGTTGAATTAGCTGCCTACCAGCTGAAGGGTACGGCAGGCACTTGGTTCGAGATATGGGAAAGAGAAAGAGATGAGGATTATGGTCCACCTACTTGGGAGGAATTTGAGGAGGCATTCACACCGAACTTTATACCAGAAGAAGATAAGGCAGCCAAGGCTACCCAGTTTGAGCAACTTAAGCAGGGATCAATGAGTGTACAAGAGTACCAGATGGAGTTTATCAAGTTGGCTAAGTACGATCCCCATATGATTCCAACAGAAAGGGCAAAGATTGATAGATTCGTTAATGGATTGGGTATTCACATTCAGGACACTACAGCGGCAGCAGTAGTTGGTATGTCAGTTTTATCCTCTGTGGTGGGATTTGCTAAGCACATGGAAAGGAAGAAACATCAAAGAAGAGATGAAAAGGAAAGCTACAATAACAAGAGGGCCCGATCATCCAGCGGTTACAATGGTTCAATGGGAGGAGGAAATAGCTCATTTAACAAGGCTACATCTGCAACAACTCAGTCCTCTTACCAGTCAGGTGGTGGGTCATACTTCAAGAAGAACCAGAACTATGGGAATCAGTCTCATCAGAATCAGAACCTTGGTGGCAGGTCCAATCAAAATCAGAGTTTTCAATCTCCAGCTATTTAGAGTCAAGCCAGTGTCAACCAGCAGCTACAATATGGTGATGTTTGTGGTAATTGTAAAAAGAACCATTCAGGGCCGTGCAAGTTCGGTTTTCGAGGTTGTTACAATTGTCTTGAAGAGGGACACTACAAATTTAATTGCCCAAAGTTGCAGCGGGCCTTTGATAGGGGAGCAGCACATCCAGCAGATTCTTCAGCTACTGCAGTTGCACCACCCCAAGCTCGTGGCCTTCAGAATCAGGCTGCGCGTGGGGCGGGTAGAGGTTCAGGCTCAGTCCACCATGGAGGGGGACAACCCCGCTTATATGCTACACTTGATCGTCAGAGTGCAAAGGCATCTCCAGCAGTTGTTACATGTATACTTCAAGTTTACTCACAGAATGCATATGTCTTGATTGATCCAGGTTCTACATATTCTTATGTCACTCCGTATTTTGCTACGAGTCTCGGGTTAGAACTTGAACATCTAAGTGAGTCCTTCTTAGTATCTACTCCAGTTGGAGAGACAGTGAAAGCAACGAGAGTTTATAGGGGTTGCGCAATCTCAGTGCAAGGCCGCAATACCATAGCTGATTTTATAGAGTTAGAAATGGTGGACTTTGATGCAATCATGGGTATGGATTGGCTTTCTTCTTGCCATGCCACATTAGATTGTCGTGCTAAGATAGTCAGGTTCCAGTTTCCAAATGAAGAGGTCCTAGAATGGAAGGGTAGTTCAGCGTCGCCAGTGGGTAAGTTTATTTCCTATCTTAAGGCACAAAAGATGATAAGTAAAGGATGTGTTGCCTATTTGGCTCAAATCATTAATGCAGAATCAGAGGCGCCTACTCTTAAGTCTGTTCCAGTTGTTAGAGACTTTCCAGAAGTTTTTCCAGATGACCTTCCCGGACTTCCTCCAGAAAGAATCATAGAGGTTGGTATTGACCTCGTCCCGGGCACTCAGCCCATATCTATTCCTCCCTATAGAATGGCCCCAGCAGAGCTTAAAGAATATAAAGAGCAATTGAAAGATCTTCTTGACAAGGGCTTCATCAGGCCGAGTGTGTCACCGTGGGGTGCCCCGGTCCTGTTTGTCAAGAAGAAAGATGGGTCTCTCAGAATGTGTATTGATTATCGGCAGTTGAACAAAGTCACGGTTAAAAACAAGTATCCATTGCCTAGAATTGATGACTTATTTGACCAACTTCAGGGTGCAAAGTACTTCTCAAAGATAGACTTGAGGTCGGGGTATCACCAGTTGAGAATCAGAGAAGAAGACATCCCAAAGACAGCCGTCAGGACTCGCTACGGGCACTATGAATTTTTAGTGATGTCCTTTGGGTTGACCAATGCATCCGCAGCATTCATGGACCTAATGAACAGGTTCTTCAAGCCATAATTAGACACCTTTATTATTGTGTTTATAGACAATATTTTGGTATATTCTAAAAGCAAGGAAGAACATGCAAAGCATCTCAGGATAACATTGCAGACTTTGAAAGAGAATCAACTTTATGCCAAGTTTTCTAAATGTGAATTTTGGCTCCAGTCAGTGGCATTCTTAGGCCATGTGGTATCTAGCGAAGGCATTAAAGTAGATCCCCAGAAGATTGAAGCGGTTAAGAATTGGCCAAGGCCAACAACATCGACCGAAATCCGAAGTTTCTTGGGTTTGGCAGGCTACTATAGGAGATTTGTAGAGGGCTTTTCTTCACTTGCAGCACCATTGACCAAGCTGACTTAGAAAGCAGTTAAATTCCAGTGGTCAGATGCGTGTGAGCAGAGTTTTCAAGAATTGAAAAAGAGGTTGACTACTACACCTGTGTTAACTTTGCCAACAAGTTTAGGTGGGTTCACTGTGTATTGTGATGCCTCCAGAGCAGGGCTTGGTTGCGTTCTCATGCAAGAAGGAAAGGTTGTTGCCTATGCTTCCAGGCAGCTGAAAAACCACGAAAAGAACTACCCCACTCACGACTTAGAGCTTGCAGCGGTAGTATTTGCTTTAAAAATATGGAGGCACTACTTGTATGGTGAGCATTCTGATATATATATATATATACAGACCATAAGAGTCTCCAGTACATTTTCAAGCAAAAGGAGTTAAATTTGAGGCAGAGAAGGTGGCTCGAGCTGTTGAAGGATTATGACATCAATATCCTTTACCATCCGGGCAAAGCTAATGTGGTAGCAGACGCACTCAGCAGAAAGTTAATGGGTGTCTTAGCTCATTTATCAGTTCAGAGGAGACCGTTAGGCCGAGAAGTGCAGAAGCTGGCAAATGACGAGATTAGACTGGATGAGACGGAAGGAGGAGATATGGTTGCTTATGTCTTAGCGCGTTCATCACTTATTGCACATGTTAAGGCTAAGCAAGATGAGGATCCGTATTTGGTGAAAATAAAAGATGGAGTCAGAAATAAAGAAATCACTGTTTTCACTCTGGGAAGCGATGGAGCTTTGAAGCTAAATGACAGGTTATGTGTACCAGATGTAGATGACCTCAGAAAAGCCATCATGGAAGAAGCTCACAACTCGAGATACTCTATTCACCCAGGTGCTACTAAAATGTATCAAGGTTTGAAGGATTTGTATTGGTGGAAAGGTATGAAGAAGCAAGTAGCAGAGTATGTGGCTAAATGTTTGTATTATCAGCAAGTCAAGGCAGAGCATCAACGACCGGGTGGTCTACTTCAGGATATAGAAATACCACAGTGGAAATGGGAAGCGATAAATATGGATTTTGTGGTAGGCTTGCCTCGCACGTACCGTAGGCATGATTCAATTTGGATGATAGTAGACAGACTCACCAAGTCAGCTCATTTTCTGCCAGTGAAGACAACAGACACTGCAGAACAGTATGCTCAGTTGTATATCAAGGAAATTGTTAGGTTGCATGACACCCCAGTCTCGATTATCTCTGATAGAGGTCCTCAGTTCACGGCCCATTTTTGGCAAGCTTTCCAGAAAAGGTTGGGAACCAAAGTCAACTTGAGTACTGCTTTCCATCCGCAAACTGATAGTCAGGCAGAAAGGACCATTCAGACCCTCGAGGATATGTTGCGAGCTTGTGTTATAGATTTCGGTGGTAATTGGGATGACCACCTACCACTCATTGAGTTTGCTTACAATAATAGCTATCAGGCTAGTATTGGGATGGCTCCGTATGAGGCCCTATATGGGCGTAGATGTAGATCTCCAGTGGGCTGGTTCGAACCAGTAGAGGTGCCGTTACTTGGCCCAGAGTTTGTTTATGAGGCTTTAGAGAAAGTCCAGCTAATTAGAGAAAGGCTGAAAGCGGCTCAGAGTCGTCAAAAGTCTTATTCTGATAAGAGGCACAGAGACTTAGAGTTTAATGTAGGCGATATGGTATTCCTAAAAGTGTCACCAATGAAGGGAGTTATGAGGTTCGGTAAGAAGGGAAAACTTAGTCCTAGATTTAATCGGACCTTATGAAATTTTAAGCAAGAAAGGTAATGTGGCTTATGAGTTAGCCTTGCCAGTTGAGTTATCTTCGGTCCATCCTGTTTTTCACGTGTCTATGTTAAGAAAGTACATCCATGATGAGTCACATGTTATTCCTTCCAACACCATAGAAATTAATATAGACTTGAGTTACGAAGAGGTACCAATTCAAATTCTTGATAGGCAAGTTAGAAAGTTAAGAACAAAAGATATAGCTTCGGTGAAAGTATTATGGCGTGCTCATAATTCAAAAGAGGCTACATGGGAGGTCGAGGAAGACATGAACAAAAGGTATCCCCATTTATTTGAAGAACAAGGTATGTGAACTATAAAGGTTTAAATTGTATTTAAATTTTTCTGGTCAATTATGGGATATCATGTGGTTTGGCTCCTTGCTGGAGTATATTTAATTCATTAGTGTTATTTAGCTCCTTGTCGAAGTTTGTTTGATTTATTATTGATATTTAGCTCCTTGCCGGAGCACGTTTCATTTATTGTTGAGATTTACCTCCTTGCCGGAGTAGTAGTGGTTATTTTGATCTATTGTTGGTACCTATTGATGGCCTATTATGGTGTATTGGTGGTTGTTGTGGTATTTCTGACAGGGATATTTTTTCGGATAGTCCAGTTATAGGGGAGACTCTGCCGAAGGTTTTAAGAAATCTAGCACTTAGCCAAATTCTGGAACAATTGGCAAGTTGGTGGAATGGAAAAGTGGCCTAGGAGTGAGGAATAAAAATCATTCGAGAACGAATGATCTTAAAGGGGGGAAGAATGTGACGTTCCCAAAAATTTTCTAAGTTTTAGGACACTTATTGGCATGAAAATTATTTACGTAAAGTCGTTTCATACATTATGGCTGGGTCCGAGTTTGAAAAATATAGTAGAAGTATATTAAAGTATTTGTCAAGAATGGAGTACAAATATTTAACTATAGTTAAAGTTGAAGTAATAAATCACGAAAGGACAAAAACTAAAGCCAATTTTAAGTTTAGCCAAATGTGCAAATCCTATAGATAAGATGCAAGCATTAGGGAGTGCAAAACTTTCGTCCCTTTTGTTTTCCAAGTACTAAACTAATATGCTTACTAGGGAAAAGTTAATAATAAAATAATGAGGACAAGGGGAGTAAATAAGATCCAAAGGACTCCCAGTACAAACTACTCCCTTTCGTGACTGAAGCAGAGCACTGGTTAAAAGAAAGATTCTGTCTTTTCGTTCCCATTTTGAAGCAATTACAGAGGTACGACTTTTCTTTTGTGAACCCGTGACAATTATAACTTCATTATTTACAAGAATTTAGCATCTTATTGGATTGTATTAATAGAAAAATTTCCTCAAAACCTAGAAGTTTAAGGGTTGAACCTAAGTTCTTGAATTGGAGAAAAGATTAAAACTTTGGGATTGATTATATAAACTGATGGTTGTTGTAGTTGGTTGGTGACGTGAAGTACGTCGTGTGGAGCCACGTTTAGGCTCGAGGAGTAATCGAGGTGAGTTGAGATATACCCTTTCTAAGGTGCTTTTCTCGCAAAGAGCATGTATTTAAAGTGTTTGATTAATTGCTTTAGAGAAGTTAATGTACGTTTGATTGGAGCGGGCAAACGTTCATTATCTATTAATGTTTCCAAGTCGTTCTTTAGTATCAAGTATCTAGAAATATGTTTCATTGCTTCCTTTAAATTCCGATCATATATCTTTACTTGAGTACAATTTCATGAGATTATTTATGTTATTCTATGATTATTATTAAATGATTCAAGATTTAATTGTGGTTGAAAGCTAATGAAGCTATGATGAGATTTTAAATGAAAGCTTAAGTTTAAATTGAGGCCTTTGGTGCCAAGCAATATTTTAAATATTTTTTTTGGAGCTACCTTAAATTCTGAGAGGGGTAAACTTGTTCGTAGCCATAGTCAGGCTGCGGAGCGCGACCATAGTCGGGTTACGTTTTACCCCGGAACTACCATGACAGGGTAGGTATGTGCTATAGTCGGGCACTGTGTTATATTGCCATAGTCGGGCAATGAATGCTAGCGTGTCAGACTTTGAACTGTGGGACGCCACAGGGATTAGAAAGAGAAAGAAAGAAAAGATGTCAGATTTGCGCGGTACTCCCTAAAGAAAGAAAGTATAAGATATTTTGCAATATTTAAGAGTTTATTTTGATCTAATATTTTCAGCTGTTATAAGTAAAGTGTACGCATTCATGTTTTATCAACTCTCGTTCCGGCCTTAGTGAGGGAGTCGATGATACTCACTGGGTGACGAGCGATTCGTTACTCACGTTCCTTTTTCTTGGAACCTACGTTGGCTTTGTTAACGTAGACGCAGGTCACAGTGGCGATCAGACTACAGGCTAGGACTCTCCCTCACATCCTCAGTTGTTGGTGAGCTCCGCTTTGCTTTCAGTGGAGACATATCAGTTTCCTTACCAGTTCCTTCATTTATTTTATTTATTCAGTTGAGTATTGCCGAGGGTTTCATGTCTCGTGCAATATGACAGTCTTCCAGTTTTAGAGGCTTCATAGACAATGAATTAGAAGGGTTATGGTGCACATTTTAAGATTTAGCGCTTAAAGTATTTTAAAGTTATATTGACTATTTATTATAAGATGCAGAGTTATTATTTATCTAAATTATTATGAGTTTGTGAAAGATGTATGAGAAGTTTAGCAGGTTTGGTTCACCTGGCCCCTAGGTGTCGTGTCATAACTCGTTCAGAAAACTGGTCGTGACAACTACAGGCTCACAGCTAACTGGGACGTAATTGTAACTCACTCTAATGAAGTGCTTCTCAACTATTGGTACGGAGCTAATTTGCAGTTCTTCATGAGTCAAGTGTGAGGAATGTCATTTATTGAAGAGCAGTTTGACCCATTGCAGTCGAGTGCAAAAGCTTGTCGTTTTGTAAAACTCAAGAAGAAAAACTCAAATGAAGGACTAATATTGAATTGGACGGACAAGATGTTGAACAGACGCAAGTGGTGAAAGCTGTGGAAATTGAATGTAGAGGATTGCATGGACACAAGAGAACATTAGTATAGATTTGGATTAGAATATTGTTGTAGATGGTTATTGCTGAAAATTAAAGCTAAAAAACTTTGATCTTGAGCACTAGGAGTAGGTGAAGTTGTTGGAGTGGGAGCAGAAAAAGAAGAGGAAACACATGAAGTTTAAAATTTATGTGATGTTATTACTACTGACAAACTGATGTAATTCTACTTCAAAGCAAAGGGACTATACTCTGGTTGTGGTTTTCTTAAACAGAGAAGAAAAAGAAATGGTTAGAAACTGTTGTTGGAGTAAATATATGCAGTAACTAAGGCTATTAATTGGTTGTTGGAACTTGGAAGGCATCATTCTTCCATCTTTTGCACATATTATAAAGATAAAGAAAGAGTCATATTCTTTCAATGTTGTATGAAATACTCTTTTACGATTATTTACTTTGATTTCACTATGGGATAATTGTGTGTATCACCACCACAATTGGAACAAGAACTACGCTATTAATCTAAAAACTGATGAGTTCGTTATTAAGCTGGCCAATGTGACAAAATACAGTTACCTACAAAAATCTCTATATTTTACCTCATAAAAGGAGACATAATTCATACAGCTCTTATATTCTTTTCTCTTTTTGAGAAGGACCTCTTACATTCTATTTCTATTACCTACTGAAAAACTTACAACAATATGAAATCCAACAAATTCTATTTCTATTTCCTATGGAAACTTACTAACAATATGAAATCCAACAGTGTACATGTATCACTGAGAATAATGAAAATTTGCACTAAAAAAACCAATAGGGGTAACAAAACAAAATCAGCTCTATTGTAGACAAACATCGTTCATTTATTTCTTCCGCACCTCTTTATAAGAGTCCCAGTTTATCCTAGACTTGTTCTCCAGTCTCCGAATAATCTTTTGGTCCAGTCTCTCTTGCCTAGAATTTCCTGTCAACTGTCATCAGCTAGAAGCTTCCCTTTCTATCCTGGATGATTGTATGCAAGCACAACGGATCATAATGGGAAAAAGTACAACCAATTAGTGCAAAATTGTTTGTCAACTTTCACTCTTCCACGCCCATTTTTTTGACCATTTCCTTCAGCTATAATCTCTTTTCTTGGTTGAAGCCATGAACAATATGGACCTACTATTCCAAGGAAGGGAATGTATAGCGAAGGAAGAGAACTACTAATAATTATCGGCAGAAAGTTGGGTAGTCAAATAATCACAAAATCATGAAATGAAATAGAAGACAAAAAATAAATAATGTTATATAGCAGAAGTATAAACACTTTCAAAATCGTCATATCACTATATTGAGCACAAAAGAATTATATATCATTGATACAGAAGAATGACGAAACATTATGAACTCTAATTTATGCTTGTTGCATCTCTAGTCCCATTTCCACAGAGAAATTAAAGCTTCAAAGTCTTAAATATTGCAAGTCAAAAGCTTTTCAACAGTAAGAATTTTTTAGGGGGAATCTAATTTCAATTCGTTATTGTTGAGAGCTTGTTTTGAAGTATGACAAACGAAAAGGGCTCAGAGGTTCCCACGAAGAACCTAGTCCTTGGAATGAAGGGCACGCTTAATCGAAAAAAATTACGGGTTGAAAATCCCTGTGGAACTAGGAGTAGTGGCGCGTGAATGAATAAGCATCCTAGTCAGACTAAAAGAGGCGGTGCCCAGGCTGTGTCTTCGAAGTGTAAAAAGGAGTTGGACTTCAACAAGGAAAAGAGTTACTAGGAATCCTGACTTGCCATAGTTAAAAGGATTCCTGATAAAACTCAACTAGGGTTTCAAGACCCGTATAAATACAAGTAGTAGAGACAGCCGTAAAGCAGTTATTCACAAACAGAGAGTTGAGAGCATGCAAAGGCGATCTAGCATCTTTCTACGTGAGTAAACTGGAGAAGACAACTTGAGCGCATGCAGTGTATTGAGTCTAGATATTCTGTCTAAGTTCGTCAAGTTGCAAGTTGTCTTTATTTCGAGCATTCATAGTTTTACCTATTGGCTTATTCAGAAGCATATGTTTTAGGTGAACTTTTGTGTAATTAATGAGAAGCTAGAGTTTAGCTTTGAGTAGTGATTAGGATCTAGAGTGTAGCCCCTTGGTTACAGAGTTTGTAATCAGAAATTTTGCTCTTGTGTTAGTGGATTCAGTTCTAAAATCCCAGAGTGTGGGTCGTGGTTTTTCTCCCTTGAGCAAGGACTTTTCCACGTAAAATCCTTGTGTCCTTTGTGTGTGTGGTGTTGTGAGTTGCAGTGTTCAAAGCAGTATAAAAGATAAGATAAGAAATAGGTTCTACGATAGAAGAACAAAGTTCTCGTGACGAAAATCGGTAGACACTATTCAACCCCTCCCTCTTCTAGTGTCCTCAGGAGGTGCATAAAGTATAAAAAGTGGTATCAGAGCAGGTCTTCTCGTAAAAGGTTAACACCTTGAGAAGGATCAGAATGAGTGCACCACCTACCATCACTGAAGGACAGTCAGTTCAGAGGCCCCCACAGTTTAATGGGCAATACTATGCATGGTGGAAGAACAGGATGGAGAATTACATATGTGCTGAAGACTACCAACTCTGGCTGATAGTCTCTGAAGGAAACCTGATCCCCACCAAAATAGTTGGTGAAGGAGCTACTGCTAAGCACGAACCAAAACTGAAAGAAGAGTTCAACGAGACGGATTATAAGATGATTGAACAGAATCACAAAGCCAAACGTCTGGTTATATGTGGTCTTGGTCCTGAGGAGTTCAATCGAGTGTCATCTTATAAGACAGCTAAGGAAATATGGGATGCTTTGTAGGTTGCGCATGAAGGAACCACAGAAGTGAAGGACTAAAAAAGGAGAATGCTGAAAAGACAATTTGAACTTTTCACCATGGGTGAGAAAGAATCAATTCAGGATATGATGACCAGGTTGACTATCATTACAAGCGAAATGAGATCTCTGGATATGGAATTGCCTGAAATAGAGATGGTTGATAAAATCCTGAATGTGCTACCTGAAGCATGGGAACCAAAGATGGCTGCCATCATTGAATCCAAACCTCTGAGATCCATCAAACTTGAAGAACTGGTTGGAAGTTTGAAAACTTATGAGATGATGAAGGACTCAAAAACTAAACCAGGTGTAAAGAAGGACAAGACCCTTGCCCTTGAAGCAACTGAAGAAACTGATGACTATGTTGATCTTCAATCAGTTGAAGCAGCAATGGTAAGTGCCTTAAGACAAAAGCTCAATCTGGGAAGGTTTAAAGGATTCAAAAGAAGTGGCAAGGAGAGTTCTAGCAGGAAGAACATAGTTGACAGTCTTGATTATTCAGGATGCTTCAAATGCTTCAAAAAGGATCATGTTGTAGTAGACTGTCCTATGTGGAAAATAAAATGGATGAAGAATAGAGCATCCAAGGAAAAGGAGAAGGAGACGCCAAAGGAAATTGACAAAGATAAGAAGAAGTCAAGACGACCTCCAAACTTCATAGCAGAAAGGAGAAAGAAGAAGGAGGCCTTCTATGCTACATGGGGACCAACTGACAGTGACCATGAAAAGGATTCTGAAGATGATCAGCCACTGGCACTAATGGGTATGTCAGACAATATTTCTGATGAAGAAGACCCTCGAGAATTTAGAGGAGGAAAAGATCCGTCAAGGCCTCCTGTGTTCAATGGAACTCACTACAAGAACTGGAAGAAACAGATGAAGATCTTCTTGCAAGCAGCAGACTACAGTCTATGGCTGATTGTGAAGAGAGTACCCCATGTTCCTGTAAAGAGAGCGGCAAACGGTGTCCTAGTGCCAAAGAAGGTAGAAGAACTGGATCCTCAAGACCTGGACTGGTTACAGGCAAACTCTAAAGCTGAATGGTACCTGAAAAGAGGACTTACCTATGATGTACTTGCAAAAATATCTGAATGCAAGTCGGCCAAGGAAGTCTGGGAAAGGCTGAAGGAGGTGTACTCAGATGACAGTCAAAAGAAGGACTCTGCTCTCATGGAAACTGATGGAACTGAAGATGCTCACTCAGCAGAGGTATGTCTATCTGAACTGAAGGAAACTTTGCATACATACTCTTCTGAAAACCTAATGTTAATCACTGCCACCTTGATCGAGGGTTATGAAAAGGAGAAGCTTGAGAAAGATAAACTGATTGACGAACTAAGTAGTCTTAGAACTAAGCACAAGAGTCTCCTAAAACAGAATATTGAACTTGAAAAAGGCAATGCCACCTTGAAAGGACAGACTCTTGTGTCAAATTCTAAGATCACTGAGCTAGAACTGGAATGCAATCAATTAAGAGAAAGTGCAAATGGTAAGCAAGTAATAAGTGAAGTTCAAACCTTTTTGGAAAATGAATTGAAAAGAGCAAACGAAATTCTGTATCAGGAAACTGAGAAGAACAAGGTTTTAAGTCAAAAGGTTGAAAAGTCAAAATTTGAGCTTACCAGGTTAACTAGATGGAATAAATCATCAGAGGCAATGAACTGGGTTCTTGAGAATCAAAATAAAGGAAAACAGGGATTAGGATTTAAGAAACCACTGCCTCCATATAACTCTAAGAGCAAGTATGTGGCATTACCTTGCAACATGTTATGTACCTTTTGTGGAGAAATAGGACATATAACACAATAGTGCATACATGTCAGCAACGCAAAGGCCAATAACAAAAGAAGTGTTTTATCTAAATGGGCTAGACAGGACTTGATTTACCCATTTTCTAGTAAGAAGGGACCCAAGCTTGTCTGGGTTCCTAAGGCTAACCTCTAATTTGTTTTGCAGGCTGAGTGAGGGAGAACAACCCAAGCTGGATCCTTGATAGCAGTTGTTCGAGGCACATGACAGGAGATAGAAGAAACTTTCTCTCACTCGCAGCATTTCAAGGAGGTAGTGTGGCCTTCGGAGGAGGAAAAAGCGGTCAAATAGTAGGAATTGGAAAGATTGGGAGAACTCTGGATCATGCTATTGAGAATGTTTATTGTGTTGATAGTCTTAGACACAATCTGCTGAGCATCTCCCAACTATGTGATAGAGGAAATGAAATGAATTTCTCGTCTGTAGGATGCATTGTGAAGAACCTATAGAGTGGAGAAATTGTAATGGAAGGAAAGAGGGCGAACAACGTATACAAAGCATCACTGAAATCATTATCTGAAAATAACCTAACATGCTTGAATGTACAAGAAAGTGATTCTCAGCTGTGGCACAAAAGAATGGGTCATGCAAGTCTCTCACAACTGAATAAGCTTGTATCAAAAGAGCTGGTTCGTGGACTGCCAAGTAAGAGATTTGAAAACATAAAAATGTGTGATGCATGTGTAAATGGAAAGCATGTGAGATCATCCTTTAAGTCCAAGAAGGTGGTAAGTACATCAAAACTACTGGAACTCTTGCATATGGATCTGTGCGGACCTACGAGAGTCAGGAGTAGAGGAGGAAAGAGATTTGTATTCGTGATTGTTGCTGACTACTCTAGATACACATGGACTCTGTTCTTAGCTACTAAAGATGAAGCTTTTGAAAGCTTTAAAGACTGGGCTGGTGTAGTTCAGAAAAGGTTAGGCCTTGAACTCATCAGTATCAGATCTGATCACGGAACTGAGTTTGAGAACTCAAAATTCTCTGAGTATTGTGCAAAAAACAACATAGATCATAACTTTTCCGCTCCAAGAACTCCCCAACAAAATGGAGTGGTTAAGAGGAAGAACAGGTCTCTGGAGGATATGGCCAGGAATATGCTGCTGTCAAGTGGCCTTGCAAGAAACTTCTGGGCTGAAGCTATGAACACTGCATGCTACTTGCTGAACAGATGTTCCATCAGAGCAATTCTTGACAAGACCCCATATGAGCTACTCAGAGGTAGAAAACCGAATATTGCTCATCTAAGACCCTTTGGTTGTAAATGCTTTGTTCAAAACAATGGCAAGGAACCCTTGGGAAAGTTCGATGCTAGGAGTGAAGAGGCAATATTTCTTAGTTATTCTACCCAAAGCAAAGCATACAAAGTGTTCAACAAAAGGACACAAATAGTGGAAGAAAGTATGCATGTTGTCTTTGATGAATCAGACAAGGCACTGGAGGAACGTGAGACAGAAGATCAAGTGATTGGCCTTAGCAGGGAAGAAGGTGTGAATGAACTGGAAGACTCAGAAGATAAGGAGACATCAGGTGAAGATCCAAGTACATTGGAACAAAGAGTCAACTTGACAGGGGGAACCTCTGATAAAGCTGATGATCCAGCAAGTCAGGAAGAAACCCTTCAGGATAATGCTGCAGGTTCTTCCAGTCGTATTAAACTCAGGCCATGGAAACATCAAAGATCTCATCCCTTGGAAAATGTCCTATCGGAATTGGATACAGGGATCATGACCAGGTCAGCCTTGAAGAACTTCTGCGCTTTCTTTGCTTTCCTCTCATCTCTAGAACCAAAGAATGTAAAAGAAGCTCTAGAAGACCCAGATTGGATTCTAGCCATGCAGGAGGAACAACATCAATTCGAAAGAAGCAAAGTGTGGCACCTAGTTCCTAAGCCAAATGACAGATCAATAATTGGAACAAAATGGGTATTCAGGAACAAACTAGATGAGCATGGTATAGTGACAAGAAACAAAGCAAGATTAGTAGTTCAAGATTATAGTCAGGAAGAAGGAATAGACTACGATGAAACCTTTGTACCAGTGGCAAGGATGGAGGCCATCAGGATGCTAATTGCTTTTGATACATACATGGAGTTTACACTATATCAGATGGATGTGAAGAGTGCCTTATTAAATGGCTACCTGAATGAAGAAGTCTATGTAATACAGCCACCAGGTTTTTGTAAACAATGAATTCCCTGATCATGTTTACAAACTGGGCAAGGCTCTTTATGGATTGAAGCAAGCCCCTAGAGCCTGGTATGAAAGACTCTCAGGATTTCTACTGATGAATGGTTTCTCAAGAGGAAAGATTGACAACACATTGTTCCTCAAAAAGAAAAGAAAAGATCTATTGGTGGTTCAAGTGTATGTCGATGATATCATTTTTGGAGCCACTGATGAGGAGCTATGCAAAGGTTTTGCTGATCTGATGGGAAGTGAATTTGAAATGAGCATGATGGGAGAACTAAATTTCTTCCTTGGATTACAGATAAAGCAAATGCCTGAAGGAACTATGATTCACCATCAAAAGTATGTCAAGGAGCTGCTGAAGATGTTTGACATGGAAGGAGCGAAAGAAATTACTACTCCCATTGCACCTGGGACGAAGCTGGATTTGGACGAACTCGGTCCTTCAACAAACGAGACTAAATATAGAGGAATCATAGGTTCACTTCTCTATCTCACAGCCAGTCGACCTGACATAGTATACAGTGTAGGACTATGTGCTAGATTTCAGTCCAAGCCCAAGCCCAAGGAGTCACATTTGACAGCTGTGAAGAGGATCCTGAGATACTTGAAAGGAACTCAGGACCTTTATCTCTGGTACCCAAGAGGAGGTATTTTTGAACTAATAGGTTTTGTTGATGCAGATTATGCAGGTCATTTGGTGGACAGGAAAAGCACCTCAGGAATGGCACACTTTCTAGGTCCTTGTTTGGTCTCTTGGGCTACAAAGAAGCAAAACTCAGTTGCCTTATCAACTGCTGAAGCTGAGTATGTGGCAGCTGCTTCATGCTGCTCACAATTGCTGTGGATCAAGCAACAACTGGAAGACTTTGGTATCAAGTGTGGTGCAGTGCCAATTTTCTGTGATAACACTAGTACAGTGAATATAGCCAAGAACCCAGTCCAACATAAAAGAACCAAGCACATTGATATTAGACACCATTTCCTGAGAGATAATGTGGAAAAGGGTCTGATTACTATGAATTCATGCAGGATTGAAGATCAAATTGCTGACATATTTACCAAAGCATTGAACAAGGTACAGTTCGAGAGGAACATGTTGGAATTAGGGATGACCAAAATACACGGATGACCCAGCATGTAATTCCTTCTTGATTGGTTAGTTAAGTATTCAATTGTTCATGCTTGAATTTTGTCATTAATGTCCAGTCTAACCCTGTACTTGAATAAGTACACTCTTTCAGTTTTTTAGCACCAGGGAAGAATAATGTGATCCCATGAAGAACTCATTGTGTACTAAGAAGGAAGCAACCAAAGCATGAGGAATCATTTCCAGTTACATTCACACTGCCCTGCATGATAGAAGTCATAACTAAAATTAAATTTTCAATCATACGTGTGTCAAGGGAGATCTTCCATGTTCTTATAACTGTCCTAAATTATATGAACACATTCCTTTTTCGGGTAGAATTCTATTTGACTTGGTGGACCCCACTACTTAAAAAAGGATATATCAAATAAGTCCATAACCGTCAAAACTTTAACTCTTCCCGGTTCTCAAAAAGTTCAAAAAGCTGCTTCTCTTCTTTCCATCATTACTGCTTTGTCTTCCCTAGAAGTTGTCAAATCACAAAACCCCTTCCCTTCTGTCGATACACCCACAATCATCTCTCATTCAACCACTTCTTCTCTATTACACTAAACTTTTCTCTCAAGCCCTAAAAACAAGAAATTCCCTAGAAATCTCTGAAATCACTCATAAATTCTTCAAAATGTCTGAAAGACCACCCCCATCCACTCTTGCCCAAAGAATCGCGAGGGCTCGTACAAAATTTCTTCAAAAAGGGGACAAGAAACTGGTAAAGAAGATGAGGTCAAGAGCAGTTCCTACAACACCCATTGCACAAAGCTCATCACAATCACCGCATGAGGTAATCTCTGATCCTATTTCATCTACGCCTGTCGTTTCAGTAGATATACTCAGCCCTGGAACTACAGAAACTGAAACCCTAGTTACAGGACTAGACAAAATAATAGGTGTTGAGCATGACGACAGAATAGGTAGGGGGAACTCATGTGAAGCAGAGCGAGATAGTGTAAAAGATGAACATAGAAAAGATTTACAGATGCCTGTGGTTGTTGAGTCCGGTGTGGAATTGAATATTGCAGAAAGAGTAAAAGAAAAATTTAGGGAACAAGATCGTGTTGAAACCCTAAGAGAAACTAAAGTGGAACCTTGTAAAGAAGTTGATAGTGTTGAGAAAAATAAGAAAGAATCTGTGCCAGAAAGTCCAGCTGTTGGAGGACTTGGATCTGCTGAAGCCTCAGAGAATTTGGTGCAAGAGCCTGTTGCTTGTCCAAATTCCAGTGAGGCTGATGATGCAGATTTAAATTGGACAGATTCTGAGGAAGAAGGAAATCAGGAGATAGTTTTAGAAAAGACTGAACAGAAAGAAATTGCCAAGAAAGCTGAAGAACCAAAAAGAAAAATGAAGTTTGGTGAAGAGGATGAGAAAATAGCAGGAGAGGAAGAGGAAGAGGAAGTTGTGTTTGTGAAAGAAAATATAGTGGAGCCTGAGAAAAGAAGGAGATTAGTGAAAGGGGGAAAGCCAGTGCTAAAAACAAGACTGGTTGATGAAGCTAGTGAGGAAAGTGATGACAAGACTGTTAGTGAGCCTGTTGTCAGGAGGGTTGGCACCAGGTCTGCATTAAAGCAACAACTGGAGAAAGTTGGTAAATTGGAAAGAACAGTGACAAATGCAAGAGATAGAGAAGCAAAGAAGAGAGAAGAAGAAGAAGAAAGAAGAGCCGAGGAAGCACAGGAAGAAAGTGATGATGCTGGGAGTTATGCAGAGCCAAGTGACTCTGATACAGACAGTGAAGCTGAGACCAGAAAAAGGAGGAGAGGTAGTGATGATGAAGCTGACAGGGTGGCTTTCTTCTCTAAGCATCAGGTGTTGCCTGGCAGCATCTTGCATGATGAGAAATAATTTCATATGAAGCCATTACTGAGAATGATTGGTAACCAGGGTTGGTTGAGTCTGTTTGCCAACAAAGAAAGAAAGCTGTATGTTGATGAGATCAGAGAGTTCTACACAAATTGCAGAGTTAATGCTAGGAGAGTGTTCACCACAGTGAGGGGAATAGAGATAGAGTTTGGGAGACCTGAGCATGGAGTGATTCTTGACATACCTGCTGAAGGTTATTGCAGGTATATAAAGCGGAAATGGCCAAAGAGGACTGATGGAGTCACTCATCTGGATGTTGTCAAGAAGTCTTAGGGAAACCCAAGCTGAGGAAGGAGAGGAAGGTAGACAAGAAGGAAATGGAACCTGCACATCAGTTGTTGTTTGAATTTGTGCACAGGTTCCTTCTACCTAGAGGAGAGAGGAACTGTAAGGCTAGTGCTTTGGACCTGACATACATAGATCTGCTGGACAGAGGGGTAAAGATTAATTTGCCTGGGCTGATAATTAGACATATAAAGAGGATTGCTGACACAGATCAGAAGCCACATTCTCTTGTGCATTCCTACATCCTCCAGCAGGTACTTGAACACTTTGGGGTTCCCCTGGAAGCTGGGAAGAAGCCAACCATTCACCAAATGTTTGGGATTAATGTGCTTAAAAATTGTGACTTCTTCAAAGAAAGTAGAGCTTCAAAGAAATCAATGCAGGCCAAGCAAGAGCAAGAAGAGGAAAGTGAGGACTATGGACCTGAAGAGGCCATTGATGCTGAGAAGGAGCTAGAGACTCATGTCCTTGAGGTTAATACAGAAAATACAGAGTTCTACAGACAGCTGAAGTTGAAGGATCAAGAGATTGATCGTTTGAAAATAGACTGCCACAAGTATGAGGCTGAGCTGGTGATGGAAAGGGCCAAGAATACGAAGCAGCTTGAGGCGCTTGTCAAACACTTCAACATTCAGCTTTGAGTCCTCCTGTCCTGTCCTCCTCTTTCTACCTACTATCTACCCCCTCTTATTCTCTCCTGATTGCATATGTTGATTGTTTAAAACAATGTGGTTTTTCAGTTGTGTACTTAATACTGGGGTTGTGTTGATATCACAGCCTGGATGATGATTTTTATTTTCTTATGCTTATGACTGGTTCCTGCTTAAGTATTTGGTTATTGATTGGGCCCTTATTTTTGCTTGTGTTTGCTTTTATTACTGACTTGTTGCCTTGTGATTTAGACTAGACAGTATTGACAGGTTCATGCAGGTATTTGAATTCTTTTCGATGATGCCAAAAGGGGGAAGAAGAAAATGTTGGGGTGTTTGTGACCTAATTCATCTGTTTAGTTTTCTTGAACTTGTTACTTCTTGTTTTTGTATTTTTGGTTATGTCTATTCAGGTTCTTGGGCAACATTTGTTTGTCATCATCAAAAAGGGAGAATTTGTTGAGAGCTGGTTTTGAAGTATGACAAACGAAAAGGACTCAGAGGTTCCCACGAAGAACCTAGTCCTTGGAATGAAGGGCACGCTTGATCGAAAAGAATTACGGGTTGAAAATCCCTGTGGAACTAGGAGTAGTGGCGCGTGAATGAATATGCATCCTAGTCAGACGAAAAGAGGCGGTGCCCAGGCTGTGTCTTCGAAGTGTGAAAAGGAGTTGGACTTCAACAAGGAAAAGAGTTACTAGGAATCCTGACTTGCCATAATTAAAAGGATTCCTGGTAAAACTCAACTAGGGTTTCAAGACCCGTATAAATACAAGTAGTAGAGACAGCCGTAAAGCAGTTATTCACAAACGGAGAGTTGAGAGCATACAAAGGCGATCTAGCATCTTTCTACGTGAGTAAACTGGAGAAGACAACTTGAGCGCATGCAGTGTATTGAGTCTAGATATTCTGTCTAGGTTCGTCAAGTTGCAAGTTGTCTTTATTTCGAGCATTCATAGTTTTACCTATTGGCTTATTCAGAAGCATATGTTTTAGGTGAACTTTTGTGTAATTACTGAGAAGCTAGAGTTTAGCTTTGAGTAGTGATTAGGGTCTAGAGTGTAGCCCCTTGGTTACAGAGTTTGTAATCAGAAACTTTGCTCATGTGTTAGTGGATTTAGTTCTAAAATCCCAAAGTGTGGGTCGTGGTTTTTCTCCCTTGAGCAAGGAGTTTTCCATATAAAATCCTTGTGTTCTTTGTGTGTGTGGTGTTGTGAGTTGCAGTGTTCAAAGCAGTATAAAAGATAAGATAAGAACTAGGTTCTACGATAGAAGAACAAAGTTCTCGTGACGAAAATCGGTAGACACTATTCAACTCCCCTTTCTAGTGTCTTCAGGAGGTGCATAAAGTATAACAGTTACCAACCTTTCTGAGCAGTTAGTCTCCAAAGGACCTTCATCCTGTAATCCAGTGGCAACTGTCCACACTTCTCGTCTTTTTTTCTCCAAAAGAAAGTCATTTCTTTTTAATGTTTATTTTTACCATTATTATAGTCAAATAACTCTACCAACTTCATATGCCAAAAATAAAAGAAGATCTCATAGGAACAACACATGTTATCAATGAAATCGAAATAAATAACCTCAGCATTTTGACCTTTGATAACTATGGCAGCATACTTATTATTCCAACGAATATATGGTTCTTAAATCAGCATTCGCTTCTCAAGTCTTTCTTGCTCTTTTTGATTGAGAGCAAGTTCGGTAACTTAACACCTATTAATACATAATACTTCAAATCATTCAGTTGGTCGTGTAATAAGCTCCAACACAAGGCTAACTTTTAATCCCTTCTTACTCTTAAAAAAATTGTTAGGAAAACTGAAAGAGAACCTGTCAGCTCGTTTTCTCTTCGGTTCACCATGCCGAGGTGCTAACCGAGCACGTCAATTTTTGCCCAATACAAGTTTGTCGAATATCTTGAACATGATTGACATTTCAATGGCTATATATAACTAAGAGTCACATGGAAAGTTTAAATATAAAAAGCATAATCTTCTTCGGAAAATATGAACAAAGAAAGTGTGTTCTATAAATTGGAATAGAGGAAACACCATTTTTATAACTTTTCAGCTTGGATTTGGAGATTAATTTTTCTTTTCTAACTTTTGAATGTTAACATATTGATAAATTACATAAAAAGTACGGATTACAGTTTCATAATTAAAAATATCTAAAATATTTTAAAGATTATTATAAAATAGAAGTATTTAATTCCAAGTGATATAGTAGTGTCATGTAAAATCAGAATAGAAGGGGTACTATTTTGCTTGTTTTTCCTCTTCCCTTTCTTCCTAAAAGAAGTAATCCCATAAATAATCTACATGGCACGCATATTATGTTTTCATATAATGCTAAGGCAGAATTCCATTAAAATTAAAGGGTCTCTAAAGGCCTTAAAGACCTTATCCTTTCTTATATTCTAGTGGACCTGGGTATTCACAAAATTTTGTATCAAGGGAATAAAAAGGCAGAAAAAATCTTGACTCTTGTTGGTCCTGCAGAGAGCAATGAACATGATGAAATTCCGTTTGGCTCTGAGAAGACGGCTAGCTATGAAAAAACTGTTTGGTTTATATATGATAAGTCTTTTTCAAAAAATTCTTACTTGTTTGCATTATTCAACCCCATGCTCTTCTCCTTGATTCTCTAATAACAATATTTTATCTTAGCATATATCTTCATCTAGAAAATTTAATGAATTATTGTCCTAGATAGCTAATCAAGAACATGATGAATTATTGGCAAAGATTGAGTAGTACCATCTTAATGTATCAATTGCAATGATCAAGTCACAAAAGAGAACTGCAGATTTTTTCACAAATGGTAAACAAACTTCATGCAAAATTGGCAAAGGAGAAGTGTTTAATACAAATAAGGGCAACACAATGAATAACTATTCAGTGATAGTGTTAGGACGTGTTCAATACCAACATCAATATGTTGAAAATGCAAAGAAGGAAATGACTTTATCACTCCGTTTCAAAAAATGGTATAATTTTAAATTTGAAAATAATTTAACCTCAAACTTTTCACTATACTTTTAATGAGATGATTAATAGCCACACAAGTATCTATGACTTATTTTAGAACACAACTATCTATGACTTATTTTAGAACACAGATTTTAAAAATCTTTATTTCTTTTTTATACTTCTATCCAAATCAAATTATGTCATAATTTATGGAACGGAGTGAGTAATGAATATCTGCATAAAGATTTGCTCAATGGCAAACGGTTAACAAAGGTTTGATATATGGCTGATTACAGAAAAAATTAAATTACCCTACAGTGGGTGCAAAAGGTTTTACTGCCGATTGGACGATGGTAATAAGTAAAAGCTTACCATTATAGTTGTATACTAAATCAATAAATAGAAGACATGAGATTTTCATGTAAACATTATTCATTTAATCATGTTTAGCTGATGTGTGGTTTCTCTTTAATTTTTTAATTATAGAAGTTAACTTGATTGTCTTTCAGAAACAACGCTCTACCGCACTCATATTAGGGTAAGACCTGCGTACATCCAACCTTTCTAGACCTCACTTATGGAATTATACTGAATATATTCTTGTTGTTGCTATATAATTTAACTTTTTTGATTTTGGATAAACACCAAGAGATGCAATTGTTAATAATGGGGTGAAAATCATTTTCATCCTCCAACTTTGTTTTGAAATTAAACACATTCCCAGCTTTGAACAATAGACATTCTCATTCCTTTATTTTAACTTAATATTTAAAATGCCTATTTTACCCTTTAAATTACTAATATGCCTATTTATTTTCTAATATATATTGTATGTTTTCTCTTTTTAGTCTATATTATGGACTTAGATATAGAATAAATAAATCATATTTTATAAAGTAAAATGTGAAGCAAAAAATTTCATATACATATATAATGTTGGAATTATAAAAGAATGAGTAAATGAATAGATTTATTTAGAATAATTTGTTTGTACAAGTATTTAGTAATTTGATAATAACAATTAAATTTAATAATTTAATACACCATTGAGAGTGAAGATATACGTCCAACACATGTAATAGAAAAAATAATTGTAATAATAGAGATTTTTTTTTTTAACAAAAACTACTTAGTGATACTGTTATACAATAAATGACTTTTAAAATTATGACATAATTAAAAAATACTTACTGGCAATTAAAACTCTAATTTCGATATACACACTAGGAAATAGAAGTGATTGTATTATATATGTATATAATAAGATTTTTGAAAAAATTAATTATCATATATAATCCAAACATATATGACATGAGCTCCAATAAAGTTTAAAATTGAGTTAAAATCTCAGATGGTCACCCAACTTTGGGAAATTAACCACTAAAATCACTTTGCTTTGGTTGGTCCCAAAATGGTCACTCAACTTTGGGAAATTAACTACCAAAGTCACTTTGCTTTGGTTTGTCCCAAAAAGGTCACTCAACTTAGGGAAAATATCTCCAAAAGTAATTCTTGCTGGTTTTTGCACCGTCACCCACCGAAAATCTTACGTGGCTTCATAAAATATTTTTATATAACCGTAGGTCCCACTTTCTTTGCCATGTACGACTTTTTTAATAGTTACTTACTAGTTTTCTGACAAGTGCAATGCACGTGTATTCTTAATAACTAGTACAAAAATTATAAATATATAGTAATAAGCGTGTATAATTGCTAGTAAATTAAAGGAAAAAAATATAAATTAGAAGTACTGATATATCGAATCCTTACAATTGATATTTTTTATTTTTGCAATACATAATCATACTAATTAAACATTATTATTGTACGAATGCCAGTAATTAATATTTGAACAATTTTAATAATGCAAACTTTATAATATCAAGTATTTAGCTTGATATCAATACTTTTTCTTGGTTTTTATTTTTTGTGCTAATGGCAAACTATTATTATGCACTAGGAATTAGGAGTACGACAAAAAATTATTTGGCCTTCGAACTTGATATATTATAAATTTTGCATGATTATAGTCGTTCAAATATTAATTACTGGCCTTCGTACAATAGTAATGTTTAGTATGATTATGTCTTACAATAACAAAAAATATCGAACGGAGGATTCGATATATCAGTACTTTGAATTTACATTTTTTTCTTTAATTTACTATCAACGATACACGCTTATTACTCATATTTATAATTTTTGTATTAGTTATTAGGAATACACTTGCATTGCACTTGTTAGAAAACTCGTAAGTAACTATTAAAAAAGTCCTACATGGCAAAGAAAGTGGGACCTACGATTATATGAAAAATATTTTAAAAAGCCACGTCAGATTTTCAGTAGGTGACGGTGCAAAAACTGACAAGAATTACTTTTGGAGATATTTTCCCTAAGTTGAGTGACCTTTTTGGGACCAACCAAAGCAAAGTGACTTTGATGTTTAGTTTCTCAAAATTGAGTGACCTTTTTGGGACCAACCAAAGCAAAGTGACTTTGGTGGTTAATTTCCTAAAATTGAGTGACCATTTGAGATTTTAGAAAATATTAAATAGCAAATGAGTTTGAAAATTTCAAGAGCATAATAGACATTGCACAAAATAGGAGGATGAATAAGTCTATTTTACAAAGTTGGAGAATGTGTATGATTTTTAAAGCAAAGCAGTAGGATAAAAGTGATTTTCACCTATTAATAATGTCAAATGTCTCATATGAGCTACGTTGACACCAGAGAAATAGCTACTACTTTGCAAGTTGAACAATTCTGGTTTTTTTTTTTTTTTTTTTTTTTTTTTTGGTAAATGAACAATTCTGGTTGCAACAAGGCGTGCTAGTGGAAGTACTTCGCGATTTTGGGTATCAAATTTCGGTCATTTTTTTTTCCACTACTTTCTATGATGCTGAGTTGAAGGGTGAATCTTGTGAAGTTGACATAAGTTTTTCATATGCACAAGCACTAGCTAGCCTCAACAAATGATACAAGTAATCACAACCATTCGAATATTATTGATGATTAATTACAACTACAAGTGACTAATGCTTGAAGCAAGGAGTCCGGACTTGAAACATGAATATACAGAATAGGAGTATTACGTTTATTCACTATCTTGGATTTGTTGGATTTATGGTGAAATAGGTTTGAGTAAAAGTCGAGCAAAGCAAGAAAGTAGCAGCAAGTAAAGCTAGAGCAGTCCATGGACTCCTAAAATAAGTATGTATCAGCTCAGCTATCCATGTTTTAGCCCTGTTATGATAGTGCTCTTGAATTTTTTCTTTCACATTGTAGAAGATGTGTGCATTGTTCACTCCATAAGTATTGATCTCTTTGTACAATCTTGCCACTTCTTCATCGCTGCCAAGCATGTTGAACAGTATCTGTTTTTCTCGAAGTTCCTTGACATCCCTCGGGCTCTCAATTAACGATTTCATGAAGTATACATAGGATGTCACAGCACGATCAGTGACAGTATTTGGACACATCTCATATGCTATCATGTTCAAGAAGAATGCCTTTGTATAGATAGAAACATACCATGTTGGAAGTTCAAGTTGGCCATAGAAGTATCTTGATTTGAATTTTATGTCCTTCAACGAATGAGTGCAGCTAGGCGTGAAGTAAATTCCCTTTGCTTTGAGATCAGTGACTGAACGAAATGAGTGAATGTAACTTTTCATATTAGCACGATCATTGCTAATACTTTTCTTCCTTTTAAGCCATTGAGGCGTGCAAGTACGATGCAAGTGCTTGACTTCACTGCATTGTGAAACAAGTCTTGTTCTAAATGCTTCAAGAAGATGTAGAGGCTCTTCAACATGTTTGTAACTCATTTCATCTTTTTGATCATACTCACCAAAGAGAGTGAAATTCAAGAACATGTCAAGCAATTCTTCTCCTTCATCTTTGTCATATCGTAGGTTGATTAAGAGTTTCAAGATCCAAAAAGGGATTTGATTCTCAAGCAAAAACATGTCTCGAACTGTTGTTGATAACGCCAACATTCCAAGATGGTGACGAGTGGTTCTGAGTTTGTTATACCTATCCGATGTGCTAAGCTCAATATGGTTAATAATGAAGCAGGCATCAAGAAGCATCATTAAGGCAAATTCATGATCATTGTACTTGTCAGTAGAGCCTTCTACATAGCAATTTCTTGCATTGTCAACAACCTCTAGTACTTTGTTATAGAAAAAATTTATGTCCTTGGCACTACCTGAAACAAACATCTCAAGGGCTATATGCTTGAAATCCTCAGCTAGCTGCAACTCTGGTTTACCATGATGGTACGGTCCCAGTGAAACAACCTTGGGATCATACTCGTGCCTGTTGTATTCGTCCATCTTCAATAGAGGTGGAACTTTCTGTATTCGTCTCCTCCACGAGTATGTATATTCTCTTGGCATAGATTCTGCCTGCAAAATTGGATCTGTTGTGACAATAATATTCAATATTTCATTGCCATCTGTGGTACAAGAAGCTGCTTCACCATCACTGAATGCTTGATCATCTAGTATTTTTTGATCAATTTCTGCAAAAATCTCCTCCTGTTGTCCTGTATGCCCTTCCATGTTTTGGGAGTTTTGTGTTTGAAATGAAGAACTTGCCTCGTTTTCTTTCCTTTTTTTTTTTATTTTTTTTTTAAAGTTTTTGTTTTTGGGTGAAGATGTTGTAATCTGTTGGAGGAAAGCTTAATTTTGAGGATGGAACTTTATATGAGCTGTGGTGTGAGGTTTGAATAGCATTGGGTCTAGGAACTTGAATAAGTCTAGAGACTCAAGTATGTCAAACCACTAAGTTGCCTACCATGAAGTTGTTTTTAATTTGATTACACAAGAATATGAAAAGTTCAAAGTCCGGTTTTGTCTTACTTGCACACTTGTCAACTCTCATATTTGCTTCACCACTTTGATTAACCTTAATAAAAATGCATACTTAATCACTGCCCCATAGGTGCTTGCTTTATGAAAGAACGGCAACATCAAGCAACCTTCACTCTAATCCAAATGTTCATCAATTTAACAAATTAATTTAGTTAAAATTGACATAAAGCATGATAATAATAGCATTTAACTGTAATCCTAAAGGAATTCAACTAAACCTAAGTGTTCAGAACACAAAATCAAGCGATTCATTCACTTAAAAGGATGACAGTGACAACAAATTAAACTAAAGATGACAGAGTTTCATCCAAGAAAAGTAATAGCAATTCTGTCACAACCTTCAAATGAACGAGGTTCCACTTCACAGTGCAGAGAATGCACAAAATTTAAGTAAATATACATCAAAATAAAAGTAATATTGAAGCATCATTCATCTAAAGTTTTCAACCTCAAATTTTCTTGAAGTGTTGCTACATTAGGAGCTTTAGTCATTCATATGGATTTCTGAAGTTTTTCAGAAGCTCTGGGATGTCATGGCCGAGCATGTTATCCACAGCTTGAATCATTTTAGGCTTCAATTTCTCAAAATCATCGATGTTGTAATGACTCATAACTTCCCTAAATTGATCCACACTTGGGAAGTCACCAGCTGGTAAACGAAACTCTTTCTGGACCTGTGTCACAAATGTAAATTTTCGATACAAGCACATTGCATATAAGATCCCTTAGCACAAGTGTGTTCAGAAAAATACCTTTTCGAATACGGAATCAAGATTTTGAATGAGCTTTTGTTGGGTTTTGGACTTGCCCATCAATGCAGGCATCTCCTTCTTAAGATGGCTAATAATGTAGGCATGGATCTTAGCAGCTCTAGCACGTTTTACAAATTCGTTGATCTGAGATAGTACCAAACATAAATGAGATTCCAGTACCAATTGGTACCCACAGTGTTAAGCAAATTGAACAGGGATCTTAAGAAAATGGAGGTGATCTTACTTGGCGGTCACAAGCCTTCTTTGGAATATCTGTCAAGTCATCAAGAAGGTCATCTTGTTCTTTTTCAAAGAGATCCCTTCCCGTAGGACCAACAGCTTCTTCATTAACTGGTTTGTCATTGAAAGAGCTGCATAGCAAAAAGTTGTGGTAACTTAGTAGACACAATATGAAAAATGAATATAATGAAAAATTGTTGACAAATGTCAAGTCATCCACAAAAAGTGTTAGCTATGAACTTTCTTTCATTTCTATCACAATCGACATGCTGTCCAATGGTTATTTTTCTAAGCATATCTCTAAGTCTTCTAGCCACTTTGTTCAAACTACAGATAATTGTAATACAAAAGATCATTTTCTTACCCTATATAGACTCGCACAACTTCAGGTGTGTTCAGAACTTTACCAAGAGACCACATCAATGCACCATAAACTCTCATTAGCTGCCATAAAAACAAAAGGCAATGAAAGTTTTAGCATCAAGCAATACTATCTTGTGAAGTAGGAAAAAGGAAACAGAAAATAATTGTGTAATGGTAATCCTCATATCTTACTTGTTGAGTATCAACTTGATCTGCCTTGTTTAATACAACACGGATTTTGTCCTCATGGCCTTTCAAAGATGATATAACTCGTTTGAATTCATCACTAATATCAAGCTTATGTGGGTCAAACAGGAGCAGTATCATATCACATTTTGCAGCAAACCATGAGATAACACCAGTAAAATCATAACTCCTTTGTGTTCTTTGCTTCTCTCCCGATAAAACTCCAGGCGTGTCCACAAATGAAATATGGTCAAGGAGCTATGCAAGAATAAAAAGAGTTAAAAATTGTAACCTTATCTTCATAGTAGTACAAAAGTAAAAGAAATTGCTAGATATTGACTCACAGAATGTGGCATCTGGGAACACTCGAATTTTGACAAAAATGCTCCACCAAACTTTGTCAAATCAGTGAATGGCAAGTCAGCATGAACAGCAATAGTGTTGCCAGGAATACTCCTTTCATCTGGACCAGACTGAGTAAAAAATCACTGTTAAGGTGTTGTAATGGGAAACTAACTCCTTAAACAAAGTACACAACAATCAAAACTTGAAAGTCACAGGCATGCTGCCATGAAAAATTTATTAGAGAGGAAACACTGTAATGTTACTACTACTATTATTTTAGGACCTACATATCTTTAAATAAGAACATGAAACATAAGTAACAATTACAAATCCTAATTACCGTAACCACAATAAATCTGTCTGTTGTTGGCTCTGGTCCAATGTGTGCACCTATTTGAACCAAAAGAAACAAAATAAAAGAACAAATCGATTAGGTACAGAAATTGGCAGGTATTTAATATAAATAGAGAGACTGGACATGAAATTACTGACCTGGATAATTGCACTTTAGCAGGTGTTTGATAAAAGTGGTTTTTCCCGTCGAGTACTGTCCCAAAAGCATGACCATAGGCTTGGCACCAAAATCACTCTCCGTCTAATGACAATAGATAAAAAATAAAGACAGGAAAATAACAAGTTATACATCTATACTGTTGAAAAGAACTATTATTAGGACATCATTCGTATGCGTCTTCATCTACTTACCAGAGTTGGAGATGCAAAATCATTAAAGCGGTACGTGAGCTCCAGTGGCTTCAGCTTTTCATTGTATAGTCTCTTCAAACCATCTGTTACTGATGTAACAGCAGTGAGAGAAGGCTGGATCTGAAGCAAATAAAAAAGAAACTAGGTCACCAGGAAAAATGAGAAAATATACAAACAGCCAATTTGTAATAAGGGCACTTAGGATTGCTACAATGAGGGACAAGGCTTTTGGTGAACTTTTGCATCTTTGAATTAGTCAAGTTACTAAGAAAAGAGAGAATTATTAGATAAGTTTGAAACAACAAAACAAAGCTCAATCTGAAGCAGATGAAAATAACTATTCTCCTGAGTCCTGAGAATGAGAGAAAGCATCAACATTTCTAATCAACTATGCATGTTGTAACTACAGACAACAAACTCCAGATATTTTCAGTTTTCCTGGTCACGGTTAGAAGAAGAAATCTAATAACTGCACAAAACATAAGCCTACGCTACCATGACAGAGAGTGGAAAAGCTTGGAGCATGTATGCACAAGATAGATTTTAACACCAACAACCCAAAGAAATCAAAACTCACCTTCTTTCTAGATTTTCTTGAAAACAAGTTGATTGGTGGAGGTGGCTGCAGTTGTACAGTTCCTGTATACTTCTCAAGTTAGGCAGTCTAACCAAAACAACTTAGATAATCTTTTCTTACTTGACCAAAGCATCATTGATGTGAAATGACACATTATACTGACCATTTGTTTCAATCGTGCTTTTCATCACTGAACCATTAGTTTTCTGCCACCAAAGAAGCAAAAAGAAACCATACTTAAGAAAATCTGTTCATACTTAACTAAGGGCTTATAATTTTCCAATAAGGAAATCTGTTCATCAAAATAAGATGGAATTGTAAAAGAACTTACGGTCAATAAAGCATCCAGACCATCCATAGAAGGAGGACTCAGAAACTCCATGTTAGCTACAAAAAACAACAAGAAAAAAAGAAACAAGAGTTGAGTCAATCATGACATACTCAAAAGTTTCCATTCCCATGACAGCCAGTTGACTCGTAAAGCTCGTAAAAACAACTGAAATGCATTAATCTGTCACTTCCACAGTAGTAACTACTTGTCACTTGAACTAATACAACAGTAAGCATGTTCATCATAAATTTAATTTTTGAGATTGAGTAGCTCGGAGAAGGAAGAGATAAGAGGGCCTTATGGAGAATGTGATAAAAAATCCAATAAGTTCTTTCAAACTTGACTAGTTGCCCCTCTATTAGAGGTGTTATCAATAGAGTGAATAGATCTGCCATTTCTTGAAATTCAGCTTTGGATTCCTATCTAATGATCCCTTTCATGTGTTAAAAATGAATGTCAATATTCAATTTGTGAAGTTTCTGAAAAACATCCTTCAGCGTTTCAAAGCGCTTTACCTTTGTTCCTAAGGAGATCAGAGCTGAGGTCACATCCTTCTTGTGCCAAGGAGATCAACTACAATAGAAGAAAAAAAGAATGCATTTGGTTTATCTGATCGAATTAGACAGAATTTATAGAGAAAAAAATGGTTAGTGTTAAATGTAACCTGCATTGCAGTGACAAACTCATTGAATCCCAAAAAACCTTGTCGTTTGGAATCTGCGATTGCCCAAACCTTTATAGATAAAGCACACACAAATTAGTCAATTAAAACTATCATATAAGGCAAAAATCTAGGGCGTCAGCAAACAAGTACAAGTAAAGGCTGATTATGCAGTCTGAATATTTTAAACTCATTGCATACTGAAGGACTTGTATGCTGGAAAATAGCAATCGCACAATCTATCCACAATACATAGTAATTTGGCATCATATAGAGGACAAAACTAGTAACAATTTTAACCAAAAGATGGCACAATAAATGACTCTTACATAAATTTTAGTTAAGCAATCACTACTCTATAGGTTAAACTTAATAACAAAACAAATAGGAGCACTGCCCTCACAATAAATAAAAAGGCTAAGGCCAGTGCAAAAAGCATGCCGCGTTCACGGAGGGCCCGAGGAACGGCCGCACCCCAAGGAGTGTGATGTACGCAGTCTACCCAGATGCAAGCATCACACGAAGACGACTTTATCAATTACACCAAGGCTCCCCTTCATCATTGGCCTTATATATTACCACAAATGAAGGATAAAAACGAAACCTCGAAGAAAATAACAGAACAAAACACAATACTCCCTCTATACATTTATATATTTTGAAACAATTTAACTTCCTAGTTTACCCTTAATGAGATGATTTATAATGTCACAGATATGTACGACTTATTTCAGGCTATAAGTTTAAAAAGTCATTGTTGCCCAGTCAGACAAATATGAGAAGAATAGTACCTGCTTGAGTTGAGGTCTGGATAGATTGGAGAGCGAAAACAACTTAGTAGCATCAGTTCCAGTAACACGACCATCGCCATCTACAAAAAAGAAAAAAAGAATGAAAACTAAAACAAAGAGATAAGATTTGGTAAAGAAGAGAAATAGTAGTACCTGAATCGATGAAATTGAACCAGTTTTGGTATATTTTTTGGTCTTCTTTGGAGCAACAACAAACTATCTCCATTTTGTAGTTTGTCTAGTCTCAAATTTTGAAAACAATGATAGAGGGAATGTATTGCTAGTACTGCATTTTTGTAATTGGTGCGGGGGCTTTTTTTTAAAATAAATAACGACGTCGTACCCGCTATTATCATTAATTAACAGAGTGACTGTTGGAGTAAAATACTTAAAAGGTCACTCAACTTTGAGAAATGTGTGACCAAAGTCACTTTGCTTTGAATTGTACTAATAAAGTCACTCAACTTTGAGAAATGTGTGACCAAAGTCACTTTACTTTGAATTGTACTAATAAAGTCACTCAACTTAAGGCAATTCTCACCAAAAGTTATTGTAACCAGATTTTGCACAATCATCTCACCGAAAATCTGACATGGCATTTTCATTTTTAATTATATATACATGTGGCATACTTTATTTTCCATATAGGATTTTATAATAAGTTGATTAACCCAACTCTTAATCCATAACCCATTTCTCTTCCACATTTTTTCGGATCCATCTTCTTTTTCAAAATGGATGGTCTAGATTTAATGAAGTAAAACTAAATGTTTGACCATGGTTAGAAAAATATATCTTCCTATTTTAAATTCAAAGCATCTAACATATCTTATAATTTAGCAGCAAATTTCATCCCTCCTCCTAAATTATTTTTCGGTCTCCAAAATTTTCGTTTATTTATTGTTTTAATAAAACTTTGTTTTTGCTAATTCAACTCTCAAACATATAACAGAAAACCAAAAATAGTGTTAAACTATTTGCAAGTGATAACATCGTAAGGAATAGAATTAACAAGACAAGATTTAATAATATCAATTTACTCAAATAACAATATACGAAGAAATTCTTTTCACACAATCACATCAGTTAAAACTAGTTGCGAAGATAGTACCTAATATTCTGCTCATAGTTATTCACATTTTATCTTGGAAAGAATCTTTCCGACCAATTCATAATACTTATAGAAATCACATAGATCTTCTGCACTTCTATATCTAAAATAAGATGAGTTTGTTTAATAATTAATGTAATTTTTGCTGCTAAATTATAGGATTCTTTAAGATAAAATGAATTTGAAATAGAAAGATATTTTGTCCAAACCATAGTTAAATACCTTTATTTACCCTATTAAATCTAGAACATTGGTTTTAAGGAGGGCCAAGTGTCATTCATCCAAATAAGAAATTGAGAAAATGGAGACACTAGATAAAATATATATTTAACTATCTATTATATTTAACTAATCTACCTATTATCTATTATATAAAATATATATTTAACTAATAGATTTGAAAAAAATAATGATTCTAACCATAACTAATTAAAGAGTTAAGTACTTGAAAGAGTAGTAAAGCTAATATTTTGACAGTACCCGTAGAAATTTAGCAATGACACAATATTCTACTATTGTAATAATTTAAAAGAACACTTTCCAAATCCTTAGAAAAGTATTCAACTTATTATAAAATCCTATATGGAAAATAAAGTATGCCACATGTATATATAATTAAAAATGAAAATGCCATGTCAGATTTTCGGTGAGATGATTGTGCAAAATCTGGTTACAATGACTTTTGGTGAGAATTACCTTAAGTTGAGTGACTTTATTAGTACAATTCAAAGCAAAGTGACTTTGGTCACACATTTCTCAAAGTTGAGTGACTTTATTAGTACAATTCAAAGCAAAGTGACTTTGGTCACACATTTCTCAAAGTTGAGTGACCTTTTAAGTATTTTACTCGTGACTGTTGATATCCTTTGAAATAATAACTCCAAATTTAACTACTACTATTAAGTATTATCTAAAATTATCCTTTGTTATTATCAGGTTGGACATCTGATTGAACAATCTACTAGTATATTTTCAAATTTTGACCCCTTTTCCTTTTCCGTAATATCATAAGCTAAATTTCACATTGTTAATGCCAATACGGATGGATATATTATCTAATATTGTTATAATTGTAATCAACCATCTAAATTTAGTATTTCATTAAGGAGGTAATGGAATAAAAACAATACAAATGGTGCTGTATTCAAAATTTTAGGATAAGAGTTTATTTGAAAAGAATCTAAGAAATATCTTACTTATCAAATAATCCTAAAATTTGAAATTCAAATGACAACAACCGAAAAAAGAGACAGCCAAGAGCGTGACACTGAAGGGCTGTCTATTCAAATTTCAAATACTTAAAATTATTCACTTCCACATGACTAAGAGCCTGTTTGGCCAAGTTTCTGGAGAGCCAAAAGTGCTTATTTTTCGCCAAAAGTGCTTATTTTGAACAATTGAGGTGTTTGGCCAATTTTTCTAGGAGAAAAATAAGTGATTTTGAGTGGCAGCAGAAGCTGTTTTTCTGCTGTGGGGGAAGAAGCTGGAAAAAGTAGCTTTTTCCCAAAAGTGCTTTTGAGGAGAAGCAGAAGCTGTTTTTAATTTCTATCATTCCAAAAATATCCTTACCAGAATTACTTATATACCGAATTATCCCTACTTATTTTAACGTAATAATTATAATATATAAATAATACGTTATTTTTTTTCCTTATTTTTTCTACGTACACCTACATAACTATTGTTAGAAATTTTTAATCAAATAACATCTTTTTTTAAGGCATAGATCTAGAATATTCAATTCTGTATGATGTATTTTGAAATTATTTTAAATAAATAATAAAATTAAATAGAGTGTTTGAACATAAATATTTAAAATTCTTTATCTAGTTAAATATCTGCAATTTGAATCTTTAAATGTCCTTACTCGTAATTTAATACTCAAAAGTACTTTTTCAAAAGCTTGGCCAAACACAAATTACTACTCAACTATTGACAAAATTGTTTCTCAAATGAGTTGGCCAAACACAAACTGCTTTTCTCTAAAAGTACTTTTAGAAAAAGCACTTTTGAACAAAACAACTTTTGAAAATAAGCAGTTTCCAGAAGCTTGGCCAAACAGGCTCTAATTCAATTGTACTTAAGATTATTACTCCTATATCTTTATTTGGGTTTTTCCTTTTTTTTTCTAATTATTATGTTTGTGCAAGTACATGATTCCAGTTTTAATTTTTTCCCTAAAAGAAGCTATTCATAAATATGCATATTATGCATTGAAAAGAAAAAATTGTCCATCGATTATTCTGCTTCCATCAATTGGATAACACTAGGTTGCACTCTATTTGCTAGTATGAGTTTAAGATTTATTCAATAGCATAGAAACATTTACTCATTTATAAAAACTAACTATAGTTGGGTAGCTTTGACTCAGACCTTGTATTTGTTGAGTTCTTGTTTAGAATTCATAAACTTTAACTTTTGGGTTCATCTCTAACTGTAGGATAACATATTATGTATCAAAGTCTCAGTAGAAGAAAGAAACGTAATATCTTCGGATCAAACAAGCATCCATTAATCAAAATTTGGGTAAAATGTAACCTATTGTTCTTCCACAAGAGATTTTGATACAAATCCTTCAACATCTGCTTACGCCATAGAGTGAAGAAGAAAGAAAGCAAAAAATATAGTATATATACAAACTTGAGAAGGTAGATCTTCAAAAAAGGCAGCAAAACACCTGCAAAACGATAGAAAGTCGGAAAATCAGACAACCAAATGATATGATAGGTATGCCAATTATGAATGTAAAGCCATTTTAGCCATAGGTAAAGTTACATATATAGTTATGTTAAAAATTTCACATCTTTTTCCAACAATACTCTATTGTAAGCGTTTCAACATAGTCATGCCCCAAAATTTCATAATGCAACACTCGGTCAAGATTTAAGTTAGTACATACGGATTTCGGAGTACCACTACACCCACTACTTCTTTATGACAATTTATTTGGATTTGGTACAAATATACTATTGATTTAACTATATATAGCTCGAGCTGAACACATACAGTTACTAGCTGCTTTCCATGTATATCTGCACAGATACGGACCTAAGATTTGAACACGACAGGGGCGCAACTAGATCCGCTGACCAATGCACCCATAGAGTCTTTATGATTGAGTGTGCCAAATGATGTATTTTATGCGATTTTTAAGGTATTTTTACCGAGATCAACGGGTGCTGATGCAGCCAATTATACATTTCTCCGTAGGTCTGCCTCTGCAGCTAGCCGCGCATGTCCGCATGACTTATTTTTCCTTGCTAATATTTGTTAAGTGCTCACGCAATATTTGCAAGAAGGAGACAAATATACCTTTGGTTTAGCATGTCTTTTGCGCTCATCAGAGGAAGGCATGCTTTGTTGTGGCTGCATAATGGGGAACTTAGACGCTGCTATTTGCTTTTCCTCTTTTACTTTGTTGAAAATTACTGTAAAACCTTCTCCAGATTTTGGGTCTTTCTCATCCCATGCCCCAAATTTTGGTACTGATGCTGATGAATAAGACTAAAAGACAGGAAATGGTTCAATTAGAGACATACTTGTTGAAAATCAGTACTTCACAAAATGACTAACTAGGCTTGAATTCGCTCATGCAATAACAAAATGATGTCGAGATTTCATTGCATCATCTTTTGATTGATAAAATGCGAAAAATGATATATAACTAAGAGTTGAGTCATGAGCTACCAGTGATTAACATGGTAACGTCCCCCTTCCACTGCTATTAGGCAAAAGGCGTATATACTAACCTGAATTTAGTGTTTACACCAAATCAAACAATTTAACCTGACAGTAAAAAATTAAATGGAGAATATATATCATTTAATTATAGTTAAGTGATAAATATGTGTATGCACGACACATGACTGACATTCATGAGTTTGGTATATACACCGAGTGCGAGTAAAATTTTACTCATCATTTCATCTCTTCTTTGTGTTGAGAGAGAGTCGCCAAAAGGCTCGAAACGGGTTCATTTTGGCGATCACTCATGAAATACGATAAACTTTTGCTCTCAAAAAGATAGTTGTGCACCCTAAGATTGGCTCATTTTAACCATCAATCTCTAGAAACATCTACCACTATTGACATGTTAATCCCTTCATTAGCTCCTGCGAAAAGATTTTCCATGTTCTTATAATGTTATTACTGAAATTTTAACTACCAGTCAACAAAATTATGATTCAAAGATATTGCATGATCCTCACCCCTAAATTATGATTCAAAAGCTCCAAGGAAACATTTATAATCGCTTTCTCCATGGTGAAATATTATTGCCATCATACAAAAACTGAGTTGGTACTTTCCTGGAAGATAACTCCAGCTACAACCCACACATCTAAACATCTTCTTTTCCTTTCTAGTATAAATTGCATGTTCAAATTAGCAAAGTGTCTTTCAGTGCTTTTCTTTACGAGGCAAGTTCAAGAAACGTTTGAGACAATATATCAAAGATAGAAGAACTTACAAGATCATCAGATGGATTACTGCTATTTTTCAGTCTATTAGGACTACGTGGAATGAAGCTATTGCCACGATCGTTCTTATTTTTCTTAAGATCAGATGATCTGCGATGATGAATTGGCTGGTCTACTGAAAAACCAGACATACTGCTCTGATCATTCCCAAAAGATTCTAAAGTTGAACCTTTCAAGCCAATACTCTTGCTTTGGCCCGAGCCAGAAGGATTTCTCCTGTGAACATGATTCTTTTGTCCCTCATTGTACTGATCAGGTCTTTCTGCTAAACGAGTTCTCGCAGGAGAAACATTAATACTAGCATCTTCATATCCTCCATGTCCAAAGGCTTCTGGATTTTCCTCTGGATCATTTGGATTTATCATCTTACCGCCTTTACCAGCTTTGCGCGCATTCTCAAAATAGGCTGTGTAGGGAACATTTTCACCATCCCAGTTTCCGAATTTAGGAACATGCGATCCCTGGTGCAGCCAGAGTATTCAGGAGCAAGAAAAATCAGAACAATTCACAATCATAGCCACATAACCATCTGTTCAATGATATACTTACAAAACACTTTTGTCATTGATATAACTAGAGAATTCGATCAAATATTAGAAAATGCCACAGAATTTCAAAAAGGAAAAATGTAGATGCATTATAAAACACATGAGACCTTTGTAGTCATTTTCTTATGCAAATTGTAAGTGGAAATAGGAGATAGTTTCCTCCTGACGAAGCTAGTCAATTGGTACATAGGGGTATTTAATCCCCAAGCATCATGCCCTTTAGAACCAAGGAATACTACACAGGGTGACCTTCTGCTACCTCCTATCATCATAGGCATTGAGTAATTATGTTTACCAAAGAAGAGACATATTGGAAATATGACCTAGTATTTTTTGTCTCTTCGATTTGAATTCGATTTGAACTCTGCCCCCTAAGGTTGGCGCCACTTTATTTACCACTAGACCACACATGATTCCTTGCAACATCAAAAAATTATTGCACCTTCAAAGTTGCAGCTCAAAACCACCTACATAACTACTCCTTCCGTCCCAAAATGAGTGTCTGAGTTTGACTGGGCACAAAATTTAAGAAAATATGGATGATTTTTAAATCCTGTGGTTTAAAATGAAAGGTGTATGTCATGTGGGCAGAGTCTTTAAATCATGTGGTCCAAACCAAATTTTAGATTTAAAAAGTTGCCATAAAAGGAAAGAGGCACTCATTTTTGGACAAACAAAAAAGGAAAGGTACACACTTATTTTGAAACGGATGAAGTATTTGATAGTAAATCAATTAATCATTGTTTTCACAAATGAGTAATTAATTAGGACCATGCAAATAAATTACTTTATTATTTGGTATGCTTTCCCTAATGAAAGAACTTTCTCAGAATGCAAACATGTAAAACTTGCAAAGCCGTATCCAACTTCCAAGAAATGTACACTGACCGTGTAAATAATATTTCCCTGTATTAGTGCAATTTAACTGAATATAGCAGGTTATTGTTCTATTTTCGAGGTTACCATGTGACTTGATATGGACACTTACATGTTATTGTACATTAACTTAGCATAATAGTATAAACTCTGCCAGAAAAATAAGGTAACTGAGGTGCAAAAATCAGAATTTGAAGTATAAGCATTACTTACGGCCATTAATGATTTTTGGATACTTCTTCTTCTTGCTCTTGGGTTCTTCCATTGAATTATGACTGATTGTCTATTAAGAGAACTCAAAATTTGAAGTGGGACCAATTAGTATTTTTCTTTTAAATTTTCGGAGATCCCAATGAGCTTTGGACCTGCTAGGCAGCTAGAGTATGTTTCAATAGTTACAGCTCTTTGTTTCCATTGGAATAAAACCAAAGTACTAAACAACATTGGACTTCAAAATTGTCTTTTTGATTACGGAAAAGGGCCAGATTTGCCCCTCTACCATCGACTATATCTTAAGTTAATACCCCATTTAATTTTTTGCTTAATCGTGCCCCTGCCGTTAACAAAGTAAGGAAAATTGCCCTTAATTTTCACTGTTGCTCCACCATGTCAATGAAAAGTCTCACGTGGCTGACATTTGGGTGAGGTGGACGGCACGTGGCATCCACCACCCCAATCTAATTTTAATACCTTCTTCTCTTGTTACTATAGTCCTTCTTCCACCCCCCACCTAAAGCTACCAGCATCTCCACCATGCTCACCACTAACAACACCACCAGTCTATCGGGAAGAAACCAAAAAAACAAAAAAAAATCAGTTCCTACCAAGAACACACAAACCCATATTGTTTCTTAAGCTTTGCTCAATTAATTTTTAATTCAAACGAAGTTCAAATGATCACCAATTATTGAAACCTGGACCACAATTGGACAATCCAAGCAATTTTGGATTTAAATCACCGGTTTACAACATACCCATTTGGGTGTTTTTGAAGGTTTTCCAAAACCTTACAATGGTGATTTAGCTTTCCTTCAAATTTGTTTATCAAAATCATTAACTCAAACAATTATAACATTATGTAAGCAACAAATTTCAATTGTTAGTTTTCAAAATTTGAAATCCGAAATTCTACAACTTCAAAATAAGAGTCTCCTCACGAATAAAATGAAGAAAAGTTTATAGAAAAAAATAACAAAGAAAATGAAAACCCATAATGATTTTGTTGTTCATTTTGTTTGACTAAATTTCAGTTTGAATCCCTACTTGATGGTGGGTGATTGTACGGGTGGTGGAGTGGTGAATGTGTTGGTGGGTTAAGGTGTTAATGGAGTTAGGAGTAAAATTTTCATTGAGTGGTGTGTGGTGGCAGCTGCAGTAACGCAGCAAGAAATTGAAGAGGAGGAGAAGGTGTTGGCCCTCAGGGAGATGATGGAATTGGGAATGGGGTGGTGAGGTGGCATACCATGTGGCGTCCACCTCACCCAAATGTCAGGCCACATCATATTTAACGGCCATGGCAGATTTTCGTTAAAAATAAGGGCAATTTCACTTATTTTGTTAACGGCAGGGGCAGGGTTGAGCCAAAAGTTTAACGGGGTATTAACTTAAGGTATAGTCAATAGTAGAGGGGCAAATCTGGCCTTTTTCCGTCTTGATTATCTTTAACCATAGCAAAACGATCTACTGATTTTCTTTTATTATTTTCCACTCATGTCTGGTACACGCTTTTGTTGAACCCTCCCAAAAAAAATGCACACAAGTATGCATCGGGATGTAATTTCAACAAAGTGGGACTCCAAAGAATTTCTTTGGAGTCGCCACCTAATTTAAGGATTATTAGGATCCTAAGTTAACTAAATAGTGCAATTTTTATTCTTTATTTAAAAGAAAATAAATTCAGAGATTCTACGTAAGTTGTTCTATTAAATTCGAAAGAAGGTCCCTTGCGGGAGCACTTTCGAAAATCTGCTAAATGCCGTTAATTCGGCGGTTTTCATGAATTTGTTAAGGATAATAAGTATAAAGTTAATTTTAAATAAGGATAATAGGAATAATAGAAATAAGATAATATTTTAGTCATGCTGATACTTATATAGATAAATGACCAAATTTAAGATTAATGAAATGGATAATTACATAATGATCGATTGTTTAATTAGTTAAATAAATAGAAACTAAACAAAATTAGATAAATAAATGAAATAAACTAAATAAATAATTAGATAATAATAAAGGATTAATTAATTAATTGAGTAAATAGATAAATAAATAAATAAATAACTTAATTAAATAAATGAATATTTATTAAATTTAATTAAATAAAGGAGTAAATGAATAATAATTGTTTAAATAATTAAATAAATATTTATAATTGATTAAATAAAGAAATGATTAATTAAAATTAATTAAATAAATTAAATAAATTAACTCAATAAATAAATACCACTTAATTAATGAACAAAAAAATAAATAAGAAATGGACAAATAATTAATATAAATAATAAATGAAGATTGTATAATTTTAAAGTAAATATTAATTATTTTGCACTCAATAATTAACGAGAAGTTTCTATCGCCTTAAATTAATTGGCGCGTCCCAAAGAAACGAGATGAGCGATTATTTAAACAATTCTAAACATGCGATAAGATAATATTTTTACTAGAACGGCTATACTACAAAGCTTCTAACATGCAAAGTCCTAGTCCGGTTTTAAGGGCTTCCTATAACATGCTTTTCTAATGGGGACAGGAAAGAGGGAGTTTAGAAGGTAGAACCCGGATAGCAAGCTCAACACGAGCCCGGTATTTCTCAAGGTTTTCCATTCATTCACTTTAAGAAACTTGAACTCGAAACGCAAGAGCGAGGCCTGGACAACTCCAATGCCAATTAGGCAATCCCAATTTACGAGTTTTAACTCAAACTCGTTCCCAAGGGTGCATCATGCAAAAGAAGAGAGAAGATAAAGATTAGTACATTTTGGAATAAAACTAATTAACTACAATAGAACAAAAAAAATGAATTATAGCTAGAAGCCTCAGTAAGCAATTTGAGCTTAACAGAAAATACATGTCAATTTACAATTCTTTCAATTCATAGCATCTGCAGAAACAACAATTTTAGGTAAAGCTCATAGAGGCGTTCATACGAGCAGATCAAAGAGTACATTTTCTTTTAAACCATTCAGCACAAGAACTAAAGAAATACAATTCTAAGTCCTAAGGTCATTTATTAAACCAAATAAGACAAATAGACTCTTTTCACATTGCAACATATTAAGGTTTAGCTGGGAGGAAACAAAGAAAGGAACTTTATGTGGATAGACTTTAGTAACAAAGTTGTACCATAAGTAAAGATTCAAATATTTACGCACAACCTTAAAGATAAACCAAGAACCAGAGAAAGAATTACTTTATTAATTCAAACGAAACGCTGATGATATGAAATAAATAATACTTGGATGCTAGTGGAGTTTAATCAATCTGCATACACTTTATCTTGATTGCTTATGAAACAAACACCAGATATATTTCCCTTTGTTATTATCTTTCTTGTCGTGTTAAATAGGCAGCCACCAATATAACTAAAGAAGGAGTCCAAGACATCTGTTGTTCAGCAACTTTATCCATTTAAACTAACACATCAGGGTGCTATCATCTTTGATTTTGACAGAAAAAGAGAGATGCTGATGCGGAGCTAGGAAGATAACCAAAAGACTAAGACCAAGACTAAACTAAAACATGTCAGTATGGTACTAGATTAATCCATCAATATTATAGTTCCAAAGATTCATTTAAGCCTAGGATATAATTTCCAAAAAATGCTAATTCAAGTTAAGCTCATGGAGATAAACAAATGACGATGCAAGACATACACAAGAATCCGATGACTTAATAAATTAAATACACGATTTAGCAAAATCTTTATCTTTAACAAGCTTCTAAACCAATTTGCTCAAATAGCAATATATTTTCTCGTAGAACGGCCAACAGAACCAGAACCACACCATGCGCCCTCTCACAAACCCTCAACTCTACTCTAGAAACATCTCACACTGCCTCTATACAACCTCCAGATAACTCACAAAACAGAATCCAGACATAGGTCATTTTACTAGACTAAAATTGAATATCTAACATGAAGGAAGGACTTGGAAACTAAAAAGAAACAATCATTAAACTCCAGAAACAGCTAGCACCCCATCCCCTGGACAAAACTGCACTCGAAATAGCCCCTCACTACTTAATTTGAAACAGCTGCAGCACCTAATACCTAAGCTGCAGCAAATGCAGCATCCAGAACTTCACTCCTAAGCCTGGCAAACCCCTGAATCACTCCTTTCCACCAAAGGTCAGCTGCAGCTCCTAAATTCCTAAAGCCAACTCCATGCATTCCCTCTCATCAGCTAGCCATGCCAGCATACAAAAGTTTCACCACCCCTTTGAAACTGAAACAAAAACAGCCTGAACTCCCTGGATACCTCCTTAAATACTCTAAAAACTCAACTTGGAACAACCCAGACTCCAAACATCTTCACCAAGCTCTCTTATAACAACTCACACACTCTCAAACTCTTCTAACAAGCTTAAAGATTCAGGGATGACTAAAGACCACACAACATTCAAACATTTACATGAAGTGGATTCATTATATCATTTCAAGCAGGGATCCATTAGGCCAAGACTGAACATTTATACACTTTTAACTGTTAACGGGATCAGTTGTATAAGCACAGGTTCATAGTTTATGTCCTAAGCAAATAACAATCTTTATCAAAATTCATTTAACACCATTAACTTACAAAAAAAAGGTATCAAACTAATCTTTAACAAGATGAAGTATTACAGTTACTTAGTGCTTCATGAGTTTCAACAGCTAAAACTAAAGGACATAAAGTTAACATCTTTGAAATCAAATCGTGCTCATAATCACAGAAACAACAAACGTTCACTGTATGCTTTATGCAAAAGCAAGCAAAACTTTAGCAAGTAGAAAAGGTGAGGAAACTGTGAGAAGACGACATTATTACCTCTTTCGGAGCAGTGAAGTGAGGCGAGGGATCCGAAGGATGCGCCACTCGACTAAGCGACTCAAATAAAGTCGACGATTCGAATATTAAAGCGAGGACGCGAATTTACATGAATAAAACAGAAACAACGCTAAGCGAGATAATATTTTTGTGAACTGAATCCATGAAACCAAAAATAAGGGAAGTATTCTAGGATTTAAATTTGCTGCCTTTTCTCTCTCTGTTTTTCCAAAAAAAAAAACCTCTCTAAAATGAGAATAAAATGAGTATAAATACCTGCAGCTAGGGTTTGCACTTTTGGCTCCAAATATTTTAAATCCATGCCCAAATTCGTCCTTTCCCTTGTAGGATAAGGGTGAAATTGGTCAATCCCCTAAAGGATTGTACAGTTTCATCCTTATCTCAAGGATCCGAACGTTAGACACAAAAAACTCACGGCTTGGATTGAATTAGACGAAATGAACACTTGAAAATAGTCCAACAGAGCTCTGTACGGAGAAGAGGACAAAAATTTTAAGTTTGGATGTTGGATTCGCACGCGTTTTGGACTGAAAATCAAAGGGGTCGCGAGGTTCAATTTGGGTTAACGGGTTTTAGGGTTCTGAGGAAATGGGGATCGGGTATGGGTCGGGTTACTGATGAAATGGGTTTTCTGAAATTGAGAAAGGGAGTAATGTTGTATTGTATATATATGTGTGTTTGCGTAAATGGGCTGGCATTTAGGACTAGGAGCCATTTTAGCCCTTTTCAAATAAATTAAGCAATGGAGGGGGTTTGCGCGGGTAGATTTAATTTAGAGCTGCGCATTGCATGTTTCGTCCTTTTTTGGGTCAAATTTCAATCATTTAAATTTTTTTTAATTTAACAATTGACCCTTTTATAAATAATTAGATTAATTGAAATTTTGGGACAAAATAGGATGTCAACAGCTGCCCCTCTTTACCCGAAAAAGATGAAAGAGTTTTCAGTGTAAAGAAGTTGACGAAAACCCAATTTTGTCGCGATAAAGCCAAGGACCCTGGATCCAAGGACTAAAGTTCGAGGCTTATGGACATGGCCGAACTCCGGTTTTCGAGTTGCCTACTTATCTCGGGCTGAAAGAGAATCAGGCCATATGTAGTTCAAACGACACTTAGACCCGAAAATTCGCACGATTGATAAAAAAAGACGCACGAATAGGAAAGAGTTCAAACTGACGTCCTAATCCGAAGACAAAAGATTAGGATATAATTTGCTTATTCGAGTGCGATTCTTCAGATCCTCGTTGACGAGTCTAGCTCATATCAACGATTGCCCTAGTTCACTGCTAAGAAAAAGCTCCACGTTATGCTCCAAATGCTGCTGCGGTACTGCTAAAATCCTGTAATAAACTCAACAAACGGCAAGCGCATAATTGCAAATAAGGCTTAATAAATGGAGTAAGAAATAGATAATGAATAAAACTTGTAGATGCTGATTTCAATGTCAATGACAAGCTCGTCCCCAATCAACTAGATGAAATCCGGCTTTGTGAGGCACGATGACTTCAGGGCCGTTGGTAGACTGAAAATAAAACAATAAAGGACTTCAATCCATAGAAACATAAAGTTGACTTAAATAAAATATAAGGATAAAATGCCGCCTTTCGGCAATGACTCATGATCGAGTCTCCAGTTGTCTATGGTAGGATTCATAACAATAGCGCCTTCGATTGTTTACGATAGGCCTCCAATTGTCTATGGTAAGCTTCATGATAATGACGTCTTCGCCTGTTCATGATAGACTTCATAATAAGGTCTCCAATTGTTTATGGCATGCTCTATAATAAACCTTCTATTGCATATGATAGGCTTCAATAATAAGGCCTTCGATTGTCTACTATAGGCTTGGTAAATGAGATGTCTCCGATTGTTTACGGTAGACTTCATAGTAAAACGTCTTCGATTGTACACGATAGACTCCATAAAGAATGTCTTTGATTGTCTACGATAAGCTTCAATAATAAGGCCTTCGATTGTCTACGATAGGCTTCAATAATAATGTCTTCGATTGTATACGATAGACTTGATAAAGAACCACACCTCCGATTGTCTATGGTAGACTTGGTAAATGTGATATCTCTGATTGTTTACGACAGACTTCATAATAGAGCCTCCAATGGTCTATGGTAGGCTTCAAATGATAAGGCCTTCGATTGTCTACGATAGGCTTCATAAAAGGCCTCCAATTATTTATGGTATGCTTTAAATGATAATGACGTCTTCGATTGTTTACTAGACTTCATAATAAGGCCCCCGATTGTTTATGGTAGGCTCCATAACAATAGCGCCTTCTAATGTCTACGATAGGCTTCATAAAAGGCCTCCAATTGTTTATGGAAGGCTTTAAATGATAATGACGTCTTCGCTTGTTTACGATAGACTTCATATGAGGCCCCCGATTGTTTATAGTAGGCTCCATAAAAATAGAGCCTTCAAATTTCTACGATAGGCTTCATAAAAGGCCTCCAATTGTTTATAGAAGGCTTCAATGATGATGTCTTCGATTATATACGATAGACTTGATAAAGAACCATGCCTCCGATTGTCTACGGTAGACTTGGTAGATGTCTTCGATTGTTTACGGTAGACTTCATAATAGAGCCTCCAATTGTCTATGGTAGGCTTCAAATGATAAGGCCTTCGATTGTCTACGATTGGCTTCAATAATAATGCCTTTGATTGTATACGATAGACTTAAAGAACCACGCCTCCGATTGTCTACGGCAGACTTCATAAATAAACGTCTTCGGTTGTCACCAATAGACTTGATGTTGGTACTTGTAGAATAAATGGTGGAATAGCCTGCAAAATAAAGTTTTCACTAGATGCATACAAACATGAAAATGTCAAAGATAAAGGAGATATAAAGTGAGAGTTTAAGCCGTCCGGCTTATGTTTGGTGAATCCATAAAGAGTTGAGTGTTGTCCTTGAGAAAAATTGAGTTAATGCTCAATTCCTGCAAAGAGTAAAGTAAAGTATTTAATAAAGCAATAAGATTTTGATTAAGCAAAGACAAAATAGAGGGAAAAATAAAATTGTTTAGTGTATGCGATGAATTAGATAACGCTTCTAATCTCGGTCGGTATCTTGGCAACATTGTCCACTGTGTATGACAAATAATCTCTTAGGAATTGATGGTTGCTAGTTTTCCTCATTTTTCTGCTTTGAGAATTCCTGCACTCAAAGAAAAATTGTTAGTTTTGGGAGGGAGGGGGAGCGTTTGATTCATACTGACTCGAGCCTTCATCCTTCAACCGCTTCCTTCTTCTCAGTTTGTCTAGATTTGCGATCCGTCTTTGAGGCTTGGCTAATGAACTCTATCGTATTTCAGATTGTGACATATATTTGAACAAATTGAACGTCCTTTATCTTTGCAACTTTACATTATCCCTCAAAATAACTCTCGAAAATTCACTAACTTATCTTTGTCAAGCAATACGGCTTTTGCAAAATCTGCCCCAGTTATGATCTTTCAAATTTTCAACTTATTTTGCAAAATTTGCCCCAGTTGACTTTTAGGGGGGAAACTAAAATTTAATATTATAAAGTTGAGCCCGTTGAGAGCGCCTACGTGTCCCTCCTTGGGAATCAGACCGTGCGTAGTTCTGCATTACATAGAAAATACATTGAAATGAAAAGACTGATTTTGCCGCTTGTCAAATGTAGTATATCTTGATTGTCCTTGATTTGATATTGGCTAGGCATTTGCCTTTACCTTCTTTGGCAACAAAAATTTCTTCAATAAAATCTGCCTCAGTTTGGGTTTGTCTTGATTTGTCCTCTACGTTGAAAGCTTTTGGTCCTCCCGACTTTGTAAGTTCAAGAGCTCTTCTTTGTTGTTTGGCTCTTTTGGATCACAATGGTCCCTTTTTCAGCCTCATCAACTGATATCAAGTGAATACCATACTCATCATCTACCAAAGGGTTATTATCAGTGGGTGTATTCCCAATGAGTTGAATCGAACCTTCTTAGATTAAAGTTTCAACTGCATTTTTTAGACTGTAGCAATTTTCAGTGTTATGTCCTGGAGCCCTAGAATGATAGACACAATGTTTGGTTCCATCGAACCATTTTGGAAGAGGATTAGGGGTTGCATCAGCAATAGGGTGAATCATTCCAGCTGCCCTTAGCCTTTCATAAAGCTGACTGTAAGGTTCTGCTACAGGTGTGTAGGTTTTATATGTCTTCTTGACAGGATTAGTGCGTGGCTTTGGTACGGCTAGGCGATTTTGAAAAGTGCAGACTTGGGGATTGGTAATTTATGATTGGTGGCCAAATGATTGCTGGTAGTAAATGGGTTGAGCATTGTAGCCTGGATGTGGATAGCTTTGGTGAGTAGGCTGGGATAATGAGTTCTTAGTAGTAATAATGCCAATTTCCTTCTCTTTTTCCTCTAAATTTCCCAAACCAGTCTGGATGGCTTGTGAAGTTGCTTTCACTGTAGCAAAACTTACAATTCTCCCCGTCTTAATCCCTTCTTCAACCATCTCTCCCATCATAAGAAGTTCAGAATAGGGTTTACCTATCATAGGGAGCAAGTGCATGTAATAAGAATCATTTTGGGCTTGGATGAAGTACTTCACCATGTCTTTCTCAGTCATTGGTGGTTGCACCCTTCCAGCCTGTTCTCGCCATCTCAGCGCGTATTCCCTAAAGGTTTCTGTTGGTTTCTTCTTCAGATTGGACAAGGTTATAAGGTCAGGAGCCGCCTCGACATTGTACTCAAACTACTTTGTAAAATCATTGGCTATGTCATCAAACTCACGTCACTTGCTTATATCCTGTCTTACAAACCATTCAGCAGCAATACCTTCCAAACTATGACTGAAGAAGGCCATCAGAAGTTCCTCTATTGCTCCCGCAACCCTCATTCGGTTGAGATATTTGTTCAAATGAACAAATGGGTCACTATGACCATCATACATATCAAATTTTGGCGCTTTAAACCCGGGAGGAAGAGTAGCGTCAGGGTATAGATAAAGATTGCGATAGGAGATACTTTGACGCCCTCTAGACACTTGCAAATCCTTGATGGAGTGCTGCATGATTTTCATCATTTGGATTATCTCCCCTTGCTCAACTGTCCTTCCTCGATTTTTCACGGTTATGGGCACTTCACTTTGTGGCTTATAGTTAGTGAAATCCACGTTCTTACCATTTGGGTCATGCTCATAGTATTGGGCTTCGGGATATCCTTGTCTTGGGTCATTGGCATTTTGTGGAGCAACAGCCACAGAAATGGGTGCTTTGGATTGTGGAGGACGAGGAGTATCTTTGGCAGGTAAATATTGATAGTGAGGCAAGTTGTTCTGGTTAATGAATGCATTTGGGATGTTGTTAACTGGTGCAAGCATATGAATGACACTGGAATTTAAAGGCATGTTTGGATTGACAGTTTCAACATTGGGATTCAGAGTTGATAGCATGGCTGGCACGTTTTTGTGGCTCGACCCTTTCATTCTTTCTAGTTCAGCTTGCATACATTCAATCTGCTTAGCCATTCTAGCAATTTGTTCGTCAGGAACAACAACTGCTTGCTCATTAGAAGATGCAGGGATACCAGTCTGATTATCAATTAAATCAGTCATTGCTTGCTTCACTTTGGATTAGATGCTTAACCAACTCGGGAGTCAACACGAATCAAACTCTCTCTTTTGGGAGATAATCAAAGCAAAAGAAAAATTCAAAAGATAACTACGTTAGTTTTCAGGTAATTGCAAACAATCATGTAGCGCGCGTCACGTAGCGCTTTGCATTTTACACAAGTTTGACATGTGGCAATCACAATTAGTTGAGCGTAAATGAAAATGCGGGCGCGTCCTACCCTGTAAGGTGCCTCTTTGTGCCAGAGGTAGGCTTAATCTTCAAATTGCACACACATGTGGATATTATAATGATACAAGTCGTTTGCCAATACAAAATTGAGATATAAATAAACTGCCACAATTGTCAACTTCTCAAATTTGACATGGCAAATGGTTTGGAATTTGTTATAGTATCCACACGATCACATAATATGCAGTGTCGTTGGGATTCAATAACCTGTCGACAAAAGGGCGGTTTCTTAATTCCTGGAAACAGTACCAAGGACCGGGTCCAAACTAAGGTGTATATGCATGCATGTCCTAAAATTTCCTTCTAAGAGTGGGCTAGCGGTTGAGGCTGACTCAACCTATGCAGGATAGACCTGGCCTCATAACGCAGTAGAACTGGCCATGACAAAACCAGGCAACATCAATATCCCGAACTAACTTTTGGTGACACGAAAGAAGTTTAAAAGAGTGAGGTAAGGGCAATGCCCTTCCTGCATAACTACCTGTCAAGCGGGTGCCCCGTGATGAAATCGAGGAGGTGAAAGAGAATTGACAGGCTCCATCAGGGAGGAAATATGAACGGAATGCGGACTATGCACAAATAAAATGTAATACATGCTTTCTATAACAAACCAAACAAATAGATATAATAAAGCAAATAAATTAGGCATGCTAGTTGCAAATAATTGGAAACCTTTATGGTCAAAACCTTTATTGCTCCCCAGTGAAGTCGTCACGCTGTTGAACCCTCCCAAAAAAAATGCACACAAGTATGCATCGGGATGTAATTTCAACAAAGTGGACTCCAAAGGATTTCTTTGGAATCGCCACCTAATTTAAGGATTATTACGAACCTAAGTTAACTAAAGAGTGCAATTTTTATTCTTTATTTAAAAGAAAATAAATTCAGAGATTCTAGGTAAGTGGTTCTATTAAATTCGAAAGAAGGTCCCTTGCGGGAGCACTTTCGAAAATCCGCTAAATGCGGTTAATTCGGCGGTTTTCACGAATTTGTTAAGGATAATAAGGATAATAGGAATAATAGAAATAAGATAAAATTTTAGTCATGCCGATACTTATATAGATAAATGACCAAATTTAAGATTAATGAAATGGATAATTACATAATGATCGATTGGTTAATTAGTTAAATAAATAGAGACTAAATAAAATTAGATAAATAAATGAAATAAACTAAATAAATAATTAGATAATAATAAAGGATTAATTAATTAATTGAGTAAATAGATAAATAAATAAACAAATAAATAACTTAATTAAATAAATAAATATTTATTAAATTTAATTAAATAAAGGACTAAATGAATAATTATTTTTTAATTAATTAAATAAATAAACATTAATAATTGATTAAATAAAGAAATAATTAATTAAATAAATTAAATTAATTAAATAAATTAAATTAATTAAATAAATTAACTCAATAAATAAATACCACTTAATTAATGAATAAATTATGAATAAATAAATAAATAAGAAATGGACAAATAATTAATATAAATAATAAATGAATATTGTATAATTTTAAAGTAAATATTAATTATTTTGCACTCAATAATTAACGAGAAGTTTCTATCACCTTAAATTAATTGGCGCGTCCCAAATAAACGGGATGAGCGATTATTTAAACAATTCTAAACATGCGATAAGATAATATTTTTACTAGAGCGGCTATCCTACTAATCTTCTATCATGTAAAGTCATAGTCCGATTTTCAAGGCTTCCTATAACATGCTTTTCTAATGGGGACGGGAAAGAGGGAGTTTAGAAGGTAGAACCCGGATTGCAAGCTCAACACGAGCCCTGTATTTCTCAAGGTTTTCCATTCATTCACTTTAAGAAACTAGAACTCGAAACGCAAGAGCGAGGCCCGGACAACTCCGATGCCAATTAGGCAATCCCAATTTACGAGTTTTAACTCAAACTCGTTCCCAAGGGTGCATCATGTAAAAGAAGAGAGAAGACAAAGATTAGTACATTTTGGAATAAAACTAATTAACTACAATAGAACAAAAAAAATGAATTATAGCTAGAAGCCTCAATAAGCAATTTGAGCTTAACAGAAAATACATGTCAATCTACAATTCTTTCAATTCATAGCATCTGCAGAAACAACAATTTTACGTAAAGCTCATAGAGGCGTTCATACAAGCAGATCAAAGAGTAAATTTTCCTTTAAACCATTCAGCACAAGAACTAAAGAAATACAATTCTAAGTCCTAAGGTAATTTATTAAACCAAATAAGACAAATAGACTCTTTTCATATTGCAACATATTAAGGTTTAGCTGGGAGGAAACAAAAAAAGGAACTTTATGCGGATAGACTTTAGTAACAAAGTTGTACCATAAGTAAAGATTCAAATATTTACGCACAACCTAAAAGATAAACCAAGAACCAAAGAAAGAATTACTTTATTAATTCAAACGAAACACTAATGATATGAAATAAATAATATTTGGATGCTAGTGGAGTTTAATCAATCTGCATACACTTTATCTAGATTGCTTATGAAACAAACACCAGATATATTTCCCTTTATTATTATCTTTCTTGTCGTGTTAAATAGGCAGCCACCAATATAACTAAAGAAGGACTCCAAGACATCTGTTGTTCAGCAACTTTATCCATTTAAACTAACACATCAGGGTGCTATCATCTTTGATTTTGACAGAAAAAGAGAGAAGCTGATGCGGAGCTAGGAAGATAACCAAAGGACTAAGACAAAGACTAAACTAAAACATGTTATCCATCAATATTATAGTTCCAAAGATTCATTTAAGCCTAGGATATAATTTCCAAAAAATGCTAATTCAAGTTAAGCTCATGGAGATAAACAAATGACGATGCAAGACATACACAAGAATCCGAGGACTTAATAAATTAAATACATGATTTAGCAAAATCTTTATCTTTAACAAGCTTCTAAACCAATTTGCTCAAATAGCAATATATTTTCTCGTAGAACGACCAGCAGAACCAGAACCACACCCTGCGCCCTCTCACAAACCCTCAACTCTACTCTAGAAACATCTCACACTGCCTCTATAAAACCTCCAGACAACTCACAAAACAAAATCCAGACATAGGTCATTTTACTAGACTAAAATTTAATGTTTAACATGAAGGAAGGACTTGGAAACTAAAAAGAAACAATCATTAAACTCCAGAAACAGCTAGCACCCCATCCCCTGGACAAAACTGCACTCGAAATAGCCCCTCACTACTTAATTTGAAACAGCTGCATCACCTAATACCTAAGCTGCAGCAAATGCAGCATCCAGAACTTCACTCCTAAGCCTGGCAAACCCCTGAATCACTCCTTTCCACCAAAGGACAGCTGCAACTCCTAAATTCCGAAAGCCAACTCCCTGCATTCTCTCTCATCAGCTAGCCATGCCAGCATACAAAAGTTTCAGCACCCCTTTGAAACTGAAACAAAAACAGCCTGAACTCCTTGGATACCTCCTTAAATACTCTAAAAACTCAACTTGGAACAACCCAGACTCTAAACATCTTCACCAAGCTCTCTTATAACAACTCACACACTCTCAAACTCATCTAACAAGCTTAAAAATTCAGGGATGACTAAGGACCACACAACATTCAAACATTTACATGAACTGGATTCATTATATCATTTCAAGCAGGGATCCATTAGGCCAAGACTGAACATTTATACACTTTTAACTACTAACGGGATCAGTTGTATAAGCACATGTTCATAGTTTATGTCCTAAGCAAATAACAATCTTTATCAAAATTCATTTAACACCATTAACTTACAAAAAAAAGGTATCAAACTAATCTTTAACAAGATGAAGTATTACAGTTACTTAGTGCTTCATGAGTTTCAACAGCTAAAACTAAAGGACATAAAGTTAACATCTTTGAAATCAAATCGTGCTCATAATCACAGAAACAACAAACGTTCACTGTATGCTTTATGCAAAAGCAAGCAAAACTTTAGCAAGTAGAAAAGGTGAGGAAACTGTGAGAAGTCGACATTATTACCTCTTTCGGAGCAGTGAAGTGAGGCGAGGGATCTGAAGGAAGCGCGACTCGACTAAGCGACTCAAATAAAGTCGACAATTCGAATATTAAAGCGAGGACGCGAATTTACACGAGTAAATTAGAAACAACGCTAAGCGAGATAATATTTTTGTGAACTGAATCCATGAAACCAAAAATAAGGGAAGTATTCTAGGATTTAAATTTGCTGCCGTTTCCCTCTCTGTTTTCCCCAAAAAAAAAAAAAAAACCTCTCTAAAATGAGAATAAAATGAGTATAAATACCTGCAGCTAGGGTTTGCACTTTTGGCTCCAAACATTTTAAATCCATGCCCAAATTCGTCATTTCCCTTGTAGGATAAGGGTGCAATTGGTCAATCCCTTAAAGGATTGTACAGTTTCATCCTTATCTCAAGGATCCGAACGTTAGACACAAAAAACTCACGGCTTGGATTGAATTAGACGAAATGAACGCTTGAAAATAGTCCAACAGAGGTCTGTACGGAGAAAAGGACAAAAATTTTAAGTTTGGATGTTGGATTCGCACGCATTTTGGACTGAAAATCAAAGGGGTCGCGGGTTCAATTTCGGTTAACGGGTTTTAGGGTTCTGAGGAAATGGGGATCGGGTATGGGTCGGGTTACTGATGAAATGGGTTTTCTGAAATTGAGAAAGGGAGTAATGTTGTATTGTATATATGTGTGTTTGCGTAAATGGGCTGGCATTTAGGACTAGGAGCCATTTTAGCCCTTTTCAAATAAATTAATCAATGGAGGGGGTTTGCGCGGGTAGGTTTAATTTAGAGCTGCGCATTGCATGTTTCGTCCTTTTTTGGGTCAAATTTCAATCATTTAATTTTTTTTTTTAATTTAACAATTGACCCTTTTATGAAATAATTAGATTAATTGAAATTTCGGGATAAAATTGGGTGTCAACAACTTTACTGTCCAACTAATTCGTATTCGCATAAAAAAAGTCCCATTTAAGGAGAAAGTACTAGCAACTCCATTTACAGAACTGAAACTCAAGAACTTTGATCAAGGATAGAAGGATACTTACCCACCACAACTTTAATTGGGTGGTCTTTGATTTATTTTCACCTGATTCTTGTTGACTTCTTTTTTGGAGTGTAAATTGTTTTTTCTAACTATTTGTTTCTATTGAATAAAACCAAACAATCTTGGACTTCATAAATAGATTCTTGGCATGGAGGAAAGCCAGATGTCTTTAACCAAATTAATCAAAATGATTCAACCGGTTTTTTGTTGACTCCTCTTTTGGAGCAGTGTTAATTGTTGATTTTATTTGTTAATTCAAAAGCTTACATAAAAACAATGAGCATGTACCTCAATCCTAAAACAATGAGATATTTATATCGTTGCAGTTTAAGGATCAGTTAAATATAGCCTATAATAGAAGATGAGTTAGACCAGGTTATCAATTTAAACTTGGTATGAGATAGTCTTTTGCTTAAAACATTGCAATTTGAAGAGTAATATTACAAGTTCAAATTAAACGACCTTCAGATAACTTTTAGGATCCACGAAAGACAAACCAAAATGCAGTTGAAATGGTCGGAATAATAATGAGGGTTTTCCTATATCTTTTTCAAGCAAGGAAAAGTAATGAACGTTCAACTGAGTTAGGACCTCATTTATGTCAAAGTGATGTAAAGACAAAAGAGAAACCAAAATGCAGTTGAATTGTTGAAATGGTTGGAGTAATAATGAAGGTTTTCCTCTATCTTTTTTAAGTAAGGAAGAGTTATGAACGTTCAAATGAGTTAGGAGCTCATTTATGTCAAAGTGATGTAAAGACAATACAAATAGTAGCATCTTTTACATAGGATCACAAGATGTATCTAAGATTGTTGATTTCCTTGAACCGATTTTGGGTGATTTATACAATCTCAAAGGATTTGTGATAATCAGATTCATCACTACTTCAACTATATAAAGTAGCAACAGCTAAGTGGCTGTACATGCACTACTTAAAACATAGGCAAAGGCTAAAACAACAATGGCCCCTTGCTCGATCTCTTTAACAACATTTCTTACGTTGACTTTGATAATTGTCCCTAATTATGGCCATTCTAGATCTTTAATCCACGTAGAAGATTATGGACCCCCAAGAGCGAGTCATTGTTTTAAAGGTGATAGTGAAAATAATTTTTGCCCACCCCCAATAGTAGGTGATGTTCGGCATTTTATGCCTACTTTTCCTTAATATTTCCGCACATTTGAGCTTGTTTTGCACTTGTTTGGTGGCTTGTGAGTATGGTTTTACGCTGATGTTGTGTTGTTCGTGTGTAGGTCGTTACGCGATACATTTGGAGCGTTTCGAAGCTTGATTGAGCATGAACTGATTGGACGATGATTGAAGATTGGATCGAGCACACAAAGGCACGACACAAGCCGAGTTTTGGAGCGATAAGAGCAGATTTTGGCCTGGCGCTTTGGCCTCCGCGCCGCGCCAGCCATAGCGCAAGGGAAGCTGCGCGTTGATAGGCGCGCCGCAGGCCTATGGCACGAGGCATGGTGGCGTTTTCTGGTCTTGTGCACGCTTTGAGGGGCGCGGGGCGCCCGTTATAGCGCCCCTTATGCGCAATTTGACTTCCTATTCCTTCTAGTTTTGGGATTAACTTATGTATAAGGGTTTGGAAACAATATAAATAGTTTATTACTTAGTTTTTTAGAAGAGTTCTTGACTTTGGGCAATATTGAGAGCTACACACTTCATTGAACAAGGGTTATTCCCAATTCTTTCATCTATTACATCATTTATTTCATTATTACACCAAATCTTTGTCTTGTGATTATGAATATGTGTGGCTAATTTCCTATCGTTCTGGGGTTAGAATTTACATGAAAGTTGATTGTTGAAGATTGATTTCCATTGATTGAATCCCATAACGGGTTACTTATTCTTCCTTGATTTAACTTGTATAATTGTTAGAGCTCGATAGTTATACATCATCTGTGGTTTTTGGGTTGAACTCGAAAGAGAGAATCTAATTACGTAATAAGGAAGAATAGAACTAGTTTGTGAACCCGGGCATCGGGGAACCAATTCGCGGGTAGGATAGACATATACTTGCTTGCCTAGTTTAACTAATTACAGGATCGTTAATGCGTGCATGTGATTTAACCCGTAGACATACAGGGATTAAAGTAGCTTGCATAGATTGTGAAGAACTGAAAGGTTTTCATAATTACAATTAACCTGTCAGTTAGTAACCCGGGATTTAAGAAGTGGAATCAATTGAATACATCAACTGGATTGTTCGTAATTCTAACCCTGGACCGTCCTCTTAATATTGATAACACCCAAAGTTTGCACCATTGTTTGACTACACTTCTAGCATTTTAATTACTGTTTTTTTGGTTACATAACTTCTCACCAATTAAGAACAAGACCCCTGGATAGTTTGATAGAAATTGTTTACGAAGTATTGGTCTGCGTAGTCCTCGTGGGATCGACACTCGACTTAGTCACTTTATTACTTGGCGACCGCGTATACTTGCGTGTGCGTTTGGGAGCAACAAGTTTTTGGCGCCGTTGCCGGGGACTAATTACGGACTAATTACTTTTGAACACTTACTTAATTGCTATTCAGGTTTAATTTTTTGTTGAGTTTCTTGTGCTGTTTCAGGTAATAGGTTTTGAATGCAGAGGAACAAAAAGGACGAATCACTCGCACCTTTTGATCCCGAGCCTGAAAGAACCTTGAGGAAGACAAGGAAAGAAGCGAGAGATCGAGAAGCATTAGCAATCGTACTTGCATCTCTTCCTGTTGAAATGGCTGAAGAACAAACAGTAGCAGTGCGAGATGTGGCTCTTCCTAGTCTGAAAGGAGTGGAGTCAAGTATTGTGAAGCCTGCTATTACTGGGAACTTTGAGATCAAGCCCGGCATGATTCAGTTGCTGCATGTGACGGGGCAATATAGTGGACTACTGCATGAAGATCCGCAGCAACACTTGCAGAACTTTCTGGAGATCAGTGATACTTATACACCGACAGGTGTGCCTACTGATTATGTGCGGATGACTTTGTTCCCATTTTCACTGCTTGGGGCAGCAAGGAAGTGGTTAAAGGCTGAAAAGTCTGGGTCTATCACTACTTGGGAGGATTTAGCTACGAAATTCTTGGCTAAGTTTTATCCGTCTGCTAAGACGGCCAGGTTGAGGAGTGCAATTTTATCCTTCAGGCAATTTGAAGGCGAATCATTATATGCAGCCTGGGAGAGATTTAAGGCGTTATTGAGAGATTGTCCTCACCACAATCAGACTAATGAAGTTATCGCTCACACTTTTGTTGAGGGATTGAACCAACAGACTAAGATTGTGGTTGATGCTGCTGCTGGAGGTCAAGTGTTGGCCTTAAATTTTGGAGCGATCTATGACTTGCTGGATAAGTTTTCACAGAGCAATCCTGATTGGCAGGGTGATGGCAGAGCTAATATATTTAGTGAGGGGGCTAGCAGAGCAGCTACACAGAAAGCTGCTGGGTTACTTCAACTAGATGGAATCACAGAGTTGCGAGCAAAGATGGATGCACTTTCCAATCAAATCAGCAAGCTGGCTCTCCAAGCAAAGCCACAACCAGTTCTAGTGCAGCAAGTTCAGGCCTTTTGTGAGGTATGTGGTGAGGATCATAGCACTGAGGTTTGTCCCTCTAATCCAGAATCAGTGTATTATGTGGGTAATCAGAACAGATCACAGGGCCAAAACCGAAATCAGTATGGTAATAATTATAACACGGGTTGGCGTAATCACCCAAATTTTTCTTGGAGAGATACCCGTGAGCAGTTTCAGGGTAATGAGAGAGCCCAATTTAATCAGAACAATGCACCACAGCAGGGATCACAGTCTCAGGCTCAACCACAGCAGGCTAATACTATGGAGGATATGCTTAAGAAAATTCTTGCAGGGCAGCAAAAGCTCATTGATGAGTCAGCATCTCAGGCACAAACAATAAAAGATTTGAGCAATGCACAGAAAGATCTTGAAAGACAATTGGGGCAGCTTGCTGGAGCACAAAATAATAGACCTCGGGGTGCTTTACCGAGTGATACAGAGAAGAATCCTAGAGAATTTGTGCAAGCAGTGACTTTGAGGAATGGAAGAGAACTGGAGGAAGTTCCCCCAAAGCCAAAGAAGCCTGTTGGTGAGTTAGAGCCAAATGTTGATAGGGAGGTGGAAAAAGAAGCAGAAAAGGTAATTGAAAAGCAGCCCGAGTCTGCTATTGTGAGACCACCACCACCTTTCCCGCAGAGACTTCAGAAGCAAAAAGTTGATGCAGCATGCAAGAAATTTTTGGAGATATTGAGTCAAATTCAGGTAAATATTCCTTTGGTGGAGCTTTTGCGGGATGTTCCCAAATATGCTAAATACATCAAGGATATTGTTGCTAACAAGAGAAGATTGACTGAGTTTGAGACAGTTGCACTTACTGAGGAGTGCAGTTCCAGAGTCAGAAGCAAGCTTCCACAGAAATTGAAGGACCCGGGCAGTTTTACCATCCCTTTGAAAATTGGGGAACATGAGGTTGGTCGTGCTTTATGTGATTTGGGTGCTAGTGTGAATTTGATGCCTTCTTCAGTTTTTAGGAAGCTAGGCCTGGGTGAGCCACGACCCACTACTGTGACCTTGCAGCTTGCTGACAGATCTTTGACATGCCCTGAGGGGATTATTGAGGATGTGCTTGTACAAGTGGGTCAGTTCATATTACCCGTTGATTTTATTATTCTTGATTATGAAGCTGATCCTGAGGTTCCTCTCATCTTGGGAAGAGGATTTTTGGCTACTGCTGATGCCGTTATTAGAGTCAGAGCTGGCAAGATGATCATGAAGGTAAATGGGGAAGAAGCTGTGTTTAATGTGTTCAGAGCTACCCAGCTTCCTTCTCATTATGAAGAGTTGTCCATGGTAAAGGTAATAGATGATGAGTTGACTGCTGATGAGAGGTCATTCTTGGCTTCTAATGTTGATTCTTTGGAAAGGGCACTCTTATGTGATGATGATGATATCCTGAAGGATGAAGATACTGAAGAATTTGTGGAGGTTCTTAATATGCAGAGTAGATTCATCCCAGGGTGGAAGAAATTTGAGGAGCTTGATAGACCGTTGACCTTAGCTCCTGCTAAACCGTCTATTGAGAAAGCTCCTAATCTTGAGCTCAAACCTTTACCAGCACATTTACGTTATGCTTATTTGGGTGAAGGTAATACTTTGCCCGTGATCCTTTCTTCTTTGTTGTCTGATGTGCAGGTTGAGAAGGTGTTGCGGGTATTGCGAGAGCGCAAGAGAGCTATTGGCTGGACTATTGCTGATATTAGAGGGATTAGTCCGTCTTTCTGCATGCATAAAATTCTCCTGGAAGAGGATCATAAGCCATCCATAGAGCAGCAGAGGAGGCTAAACCCAATCATGAAGGAGGTGGTGAAGAAAGAAGTTATCAAGTGGCTGGATGCTGGTATAATTTTTCCTATCTCTGACAGCAAGTGGGTGAGTCCAGTGCAATGTGTTCCTAAGAAAGGGGGCATGACAGTGGTGAAGAATGAGAACAATGAGTTGATTCCTACAAGAACTGTTACAGGGTGGCGAATTTGCATTGATTATAGGAAGCTCAACAAGGCCACCAGGAAAGATCACTTCCCACTCCCTTTTATTGATCAGATGTTGGATAGACTAGCAGGCCATGAGTATTATTGTTTCTTGGATGGTTATTCGGGCTACAATCAAATTGTGATAGCCCCTGAAGACCAAGAGAAGACCACTTTTACTTGTCCTTATGGCACCTATGCATTTAGGAGGATGCCATTTGGGTTGTGTAATGCCCCAGGAACTTTTCAGCGATGCATGATGGCTATTTTCACTGACATGGTGGAAAAATTTGTGGAAGTGTTTATGGATGATTTCTCAGTGGTTGGAGACTCTTTTGATGAATGCTTGAAGAATCTTGATGCTGTGCTGAGCCGTTGTGAAGAAACAAATCTGGTGCTGAATTGGGAAAAATGTCACTTTATGGTTCAAGAAGGCATAGTACTTGGGCACAAGGTGTCAAAGCAGGGGATTGAGGTTGACAAGGCGAAGATAGAGGCTATTGAGAAATTACCACCACCTATCTCTGTTAAGGGGGTGCGTAGTTTCTTGGGACATGCAGGGTTCTATAGACGGTTCATAAAGGACTTCTCCAAAATTTCCACTCCCTTGTGCAAATTGTTGGAGAAGGATGTGAAATTTGTGTTTGATGATGCTTGTATTAAGGCTTTTGAAGAGTTGAAGAAAAGGTTGGTGACCGCACCAATCATCATTGCTCCTGACTGGTCTTTGCCTTTTGAATTAATGTGTGATGCGAGTGATAATGCTATTGGGGCTGTTCTAGGCCAACGAATTGGAAGAATTTTTCACTCCATCTATTATGCAAGCAAGACGCTTGATGCAGCCCAGTCCAATTATACTACCACTGAGAAGGAGTTGCTAGCCGTGGTTTATGCTTTTGATAAATTCAGGTCTTATTTGGTTGGCACTCATGTTGTCGTCTACACTGATCATGCCGCAATCCGGTATTTGTTTGAAAAGAAGGACTCCAAGCCGAGACTTATTAGATGGGTTCTCCTATTGCAAGAGTTTGATGTTGAAATTCGAGATCGCAAGGGGACTGAGAATCAAGTAGCTGATCATTTATCAAGGCTGGAGAATAGAGATCATGTAGATGAGGGGCCTGAGATTAAAGAGGTATTTCCTGATGAGCAACTTTTTGCTCTTGATGTAGCTGAGGTGCCATGGTATGCTGACATGGTAAATTTTCTTGTGAGTAATGTGTATCCCCCTGGGGCAACTGCCGAGCAGAAGCGTAAACTCCTTCATGAGAGCAGATTTTATGTGTGGGATGAGCCCTATTTGTACAAGATAGGTGTTGATCAACTAGCTAGGAGATGTGTTCCAAGGGAAGAAGTAGAGCCGATTCTACAGAGCTGCCATTCCTCTCCTTATGGTGGCCACCTTGGTGGAGATCGAACAGCTGCAAAGGTACTTCAATCTGGTTTCTTTTGGCCTACTTTATTTAAAGATGCTCATGCATTAGTGAAGCAATGTGATCGTTGCCAAAGAACGGGTACCATTACTAGGCGTCACGAGATGCCTTTGAACAACATTTTGGAGATTGAGCTGTTTGATTGTTGGGGTATTGATTTTATGGGTCCATTCCCACCATCTATGGGCAATAAATACATCCTTGTGGCAGTTGATTATGTATCTAAATGGGTGGAGGCCATTGCACTTCCTACAAATGATGCGAGTGTGGTGGTGAAGTTCGTGAAGAAGAATATTTTCACTCGTTTTGGGACACCGCGGGCTATCATTAGTGATGAAGGTACGCATTTTTGTAACCGGTTGTTCAATAAATTATTGGCTAAGTATGGGGTTCGCCACAAGGTGGCTACTGCTTATCATCCCCAAACTAGTGGCCAAGTGGAAGTGTCTAACAGAGAGATCAAGCAAATCCTTGAGAAGACCGTGAATGCCTCGAGGAAGGATTGGGCTATGAAGTTAGATGATGCTCTCTGGGCCTACCGAACTGCTTTCAAAACGCCTATTGGAACCTCTCCATATAGGCTTGTTTATGGGAAGGCTTGTCACTTGCCGGTTGAATTAGAGCATAAGGCGTACTGGGCTATTCAAAAGCTCAACTTTGATATGGCTTTAGCGGGTGAGAAGAGGATGCTCCAGTTGCATGAACTTGAAGAGTTCCGTTTCCATGCGTATGAGAATGCAAAATTATATAAGGAACGGACAAAGAAGTGGCATGATAAGCACATTGAGCATCGCTCTTTTGAGCCTGGACAGCGTGTCTTGTTGTTCAACTCGAGGTTGAAATTGTTTCCGGGCAAGTTAAAGTCGAGATGGTCGGGGCCTTTTGAAGTTGTTCGTGTTACCGCACATGGAGCGGTTGCATTGAGAGCCCCGGGTTCTGAAAACACATTTTTGGTTAATGGTCAAAGGGTGAAACATTATTGGGGAGGTACGGTGAATCACCGCACTTCAATCACTTTGAGGGACCCTTGATTTGTACCCGTCGTGCCACGACGTTAAATAAGGCGCTTCTCGGGAGGCAACCCGAGTTTGTACTTGTAATAGTTTAGTTTTCTTTTGTTTTTATAGTGTCACGTTTTTGTTGTTTTTGTGTGTCGTTTTTGCAGGAATCGGGTGAGCTAAATACGGTGAAATGGATGCATTGAGGGGGATGGGACATCTCGAGACATGTCCCACGCTTGGTTTGTGCTTGGAGTCGAAATTCGGTGCGAAAAAACGCTCGTGGGCGCGTTCGGGAGTGCCCCGCGCCTCCCAAAGCGCGAAAAAAGGTAAAACACAGAAGCCAAGCGCGGTAGGGAGCGCCCCGCGCCTCCCACCGCGCGAGGCTAGGCAGAATGCACAATTTTTGTGCGCGCAATGAGCCTGCGACGCGGGCTACACAGCGCTGAGCTTGGCAGTAGCTAAAAAATGAGTCGCGCGTTTGGCCTGCGGCGCGGAGCCTAACGCGCAAGGCCAAGTTTTTGTGGGTTCAACGGGTCAACGGGTTTTGACCCGAATTCTTTTAATCCCAACCCCTTTAACCCCGATTTCCTAACACTTTTTCTTCACTATTTTCACCATAAACACTCTCTACACACACACTAATTCACCTCTAACAATTGGAATCATCCCAACTCTTGTGCAATCAATTCTAACATCATCAAGTAAGTACATTCCTACTCTTCCTTCTCCATAACATGTAAGTTATATTCATTATTGCTCATGAGTGATACTCTTAACTAGTTGCAAGTTTATCCATAAAAATTCGATCTTGATGTGCTAAATTGTCTAGAATGCTTAGTGTAAGACTTGTGACTTGAATAAAGAGATCTCCTAACAATTTGGGAGGGTTGATACATTACAAATTCCATTGAAAGCGCTAGTTCAAAGTTGTGCACATTAGGTGTTTGTGAAAAAGCCTCAAAGATTAAATATCAATGACATTGTGAATTCTTGAGTAGCAATGCATTCCTTAGGCTTCCTATGAACACTAGATGTTGCATACACATTAGAATGGATCATGAGGCACCCACACTAGCTTGAATTAAAAAAAATTCAAAACGTAGCATATTTTGCTCAAAGCTAGTTTTGTTCAAGTGTGGGGTAGCCCGTGCTATTGAATTGAGTGATTGACACATTGAGTGTGTGATAAGTGTGGGGTGGCCCTTGAGCTTGAATTGTATTCTTGGTACTTAGCTTGATCTCTCACATTGATTTTTGTATTGTCTAGGTACCATGGTTGCTACAAAGCATAAGGCTAGCTCCTCATCCACTGAGGGTCCAAGGAGAGCATCAACTCAAGCCGGGCCTTCATCCACATCTCAAAAGGGCAAGGCACCGGCCAAGCCCAAGGCCAAGGCAAAAATTCCAAAGGACGCGGTGCCGATACCGCGTCCCGGTGGCAAAACACGGTATGGCCTCTCTAGTGTGAAGAAGGGGGAGTGCCAAACTTGGTACAAAAATGTGAGGCTTGCGGGGTACATACCCGAGCAAGCCATTGATAAAAAGCCGGTGATGCAAAAGTTTAAAGAGGTGGCCGAGCAGATCATGGCCCTCAAGTGGGACTCAGTGTTTGAGAGTCCGGGGCCCGCCAACTTGGACATGGTCCAAGAACTTTATGCTAATTGGGAGCCCGATGAGGCGTGGAGAGATGATGATATGGTGACGGTTAGGGGAGTGAAGGTGAAGCTAGATCCCCCGGCCTTGAATGCCTTCTTGGGGGTAGATGACCCCGATCATGAGGAATTGAGAAATTACATCAAAACACCGGATTACACGGCCTTGAGGGAGACGTTGTGTGGTGAGGGGTCCACACATAAGTGGGGACGAGGAGCAGCTGGGCGACATAAGTTTATGCACTTCTCCCACTTTATCAAGCCGGCACGTGTATGGATGCGGTTCATTAATGCACGGATTCTTCCATGTTCTCATTACTCCGAGGTCACTAAGACTCGGGCGTGCATGGTGTATTTCTTCATGACCGGGAGGCCGGTGAACATTGGGTACTACATGTTGAAAGTGATGAAAGCGGAAAGGCAAGAAAAACATTGTAGTCGGTTATATTTTGGGAACCTCTTGACCCGGTATTTAGAGAAGGCGGGGGTCCCCGCGGATGAGGTTGGGGATCGTATTGTCCTTGACTTCGGGAGGCCCTTTGATATTTCTTCGGTCAAGGGGGTGATCACCACAGCACCGGTGAAGCTGACGGCGGAGGATTGGCGAGAGACAAATGCCAACTTGGCCGCGCGTCAGTACTTGATGATGGAGGCTATGGCCCGTCAGTCGGGCGTTGATATGGCTGCTATTGACCGGAAGGTCCCACTGACGGAGACCTCGAAGATTTTTCTGGGCGAGGTTGCGGCTGGAACGCTGGATCCGAGGGAAGATGAGAACACTGATTCGGATGTTGTGGCCAACGATCCGGACAGTGAGTATGAGCCGGATCATGAGGAGGAGGCCTAGTTGTGGCAGCTTTCAGGGCAGTTTTCTTGTACTCTTACTTTTGCACTTACTTCTTTGTCGCACTGGGACATTGCTTAGTTTAAGTGTGGGGTGGGGTACTGCCCTTTTATCTAGTTTTATTTTGAGGTTTAGGATGCATGTACCTTAGGACTTTTTATGTTTGTCATTTGACTTTATTTTGATTTGTTTCTTGTTTTGATATATGAAAAAAATTGAAAAAAAAAATTAGAAAACCAATGAAAAATTCCAAAAAGATTTTCTTTTTTTTTAGTTTTAGTTAGTGGTACATGTCATCCGCCCCGTGGTTTTTCTTATGGCCGCGGTTCTTTTCCACGGGGTGACCTTTGAACCGGGTAGTTTTTTCATTTTTAGGATTAGGATAGTTAGTTTTAGATGACCCTAGGCTAAGGAAATAGGTAGAATGCTAGGTGTCTTTGATTTGGTTGATACCGGGGGACTTGGACTTGATTGCATGTGCTATTTGTGGTGTCCTTGGTTTTAATTTGATGCATGCCTAGAAAAAGAGAAAAAAATTGGAACAACCCCCTTGAGATGCTTGAGTCCGCTTGTTTGACTTGATTGCTAACTTTTGTGCATGAGTGCTTAAATTTCCACAAGTTGCATTCTAAAAGCTTGGTTGAGAGTTGTTGATGGAGCCTCTTTGTGTGAGCTACGTGCAATGTGTGTTGTGAGGCATTATTTTTGTTGCTCCGTGTTGCATATCAATGTCTAGAACTTGCCCCGTGTGTGTGCAAAGCGAAATCCTAGGTTTGCTCTAGTCGGGAAATGATACAAGGCCTTCTTTTGTTAGCCTACCCTTACATATATACCTTGGAAAGTTGTTGTTGTGATTTGAATTGACCCTTTTGTTGACACCCACACCCCGAGCCTACCCATTTGTTCTTAATTGACTCTTTTGGCCTTTACTCCTTAAGCACTTTTATTGATATTGTGTAGAAGATTGGAGTTGTGGTTGGATGTTGGTAGACTTTTGAGTGGAGTTAATAAAGGGGAAAATTTGTGAAAATTGTGAAGAAGTAATGAAAAACATTGGCAAGGTTGGAAGTTGATGAAAATTGAGAAAACAAAGTGAATTGAAAAAGAAAAAAATAGTAAAATTGAAAAGAAAAGAGTTGTGAAAGAAAGGAAAAAAAAAGATATCCCTTCCTTGCTAGTGTGTGATTGAAAAGAAAAATATGCTACTTATTGAGAAGGTGTATGTGTGGTACTTGTGAGTGGGTGGTTTGTTGAGACTTGTGCTTGAAATTAAATGTGATGTATTAAAAGTGCTTAGGGAGGTAGTCACTATTACCCAAATATGTCCTACCCGCACCTTAGCCTACATTACGACCTTTCTAAAGTCCTAGTTAATTCCGATTGGAGTGAGCCTACATTAGTGGAGTCCTACACTACGGGCAAGCCTATGGTACGTTGTGTGTGGCATGTGAGTTTTCTTGAGAGTGAGAGAATTCATTTGTTAATGCCCCCGTTCTATTCATGATATTTGCTTTTGTGTGTGATCTTTGGGGGGCACTCTCTTTCATATTGGTGAGGGCACGAGGTTTGCATGAAGTAGGTAAAGTTGATGGCTTTTGATTGAGTAGATAGGTGTAATTTTGTGGGAGCATGGTTGCATTGAGTTGAGCTTGTGCATTTGAGCTATTTTGGGGTGGTTGTTCTCATATTTTTGAGTTTGGCAAATTATTGGCATGTTGTGGATCCATAGTAGTTGTGTGCGCATTGGTTCAATGGTCGGTATCAACCATAGTCATAGGCAGACCTGTTTTACCTAGGATGGGAAGTGAGATGTGACTTGCTCGAGGGCGAGCAAAGGTTCAAGTGTGGGGTGGTGATGTTCGGCATTTTATGCCTACTTTTCCTTAATATTTCCGCACATTTGAGCTTGTTTTGCACTTGTTTGGTGGCTTGTGAGTATGGTTTTACGCTGATGTTGTGTTGTTCGTGTGTAGGTCGTTACGCGATACATTTGGAGCGTTTCGAAGCTTGATTGAGCATGAACTGATTGGACGATGATTGAAGATTGGATCGAGCACACAAAGGCACGACACAAGCCGAGTTTTGGAGCGATAAGAGCAGATTTTGGCCTGGCGCTTTGGCCTCCGCGCCGCGCCAGCCATAGCGCAAGGGAAGCTGCGCGTTGATAGGCGCGCCGCAGGCCTATGGCACGAGGCATGGTGGCGTTTTCTGGTCTTGTGCACGCTTTGAGGGGCGCGGGGCGCCCGTTATAGCGCCCCTTATGCGCAATTTGACTTCCTATTCCTTCTAGTTTTGGGATTAACTTATGTATAAGGGTTTGGAAACAATATAAATAGTTTATTACTTAGTTTTTTAGAAGAGTTCTTGACTTTGGGCAATATTGAGAGCTACACACTTCATTGAACAAGGGTTATTCCCAATTCTTTCATCTATTACATCATTTATTTCATTATTACACCAAATCTTTGTCTTGTGATTATGAATATGTGTGGCTAATTTCCTATCGTTCTGGGGTTAGAATTTACATGAAAGTTGATTGTTGAAGATTGATTTCCATTGATTGAATCCCATAATGGGTTACTTATTCTTCCTTGATTTAACTTGTATAATTGTTAGAGCTCGATAGTTATACATCATCTGTGGTTTTTGGGTTGAACTCGAAAGAGAGAATCTAATTACGTAATAAGGAAGAATAGAACTAGTTTGTGAACCCGGGCATCGGGGAACCAATTCGCGGGTAGGATAGACATATACTTGCTTGCCTAGTTTAACTAATTACAGGATCGTTAATGCGTGCATGTGATTTAACCCGTAGACATACAGGGATTAAAGTAGCTTGCATAGATTGTGAAGAACTGAAAGGTTTTCATAATTACAATTAACCTGTCAGTTAGTAACCCGGGATTTAAGAAGTGGAATCAATTGAATACATCAACTGGATTGTTCGTAATTCTAACCCTGGACCGTCCTCTTAATATTGATAACACCCAAAGTTTGCACCATTGTTTGACTACACTTCTAGCATTTTAATTACTGTTTTTTTGGTTACATAACTTCTCACCAATTAAGAACAAGACCCCTGGATAGTTTGATAGAAATTGTTTACGAAGTATTGGTCTGCGTAGTCCTCGTGGGATCGACACTCGACTTAGTCACTTTATTACTTGGCGACCGCGTATACTTGCGTGTGCGTTTGGGAGCAACAGTAGGGCATGGACTTGGTAATGGTGTTAGTGCACCAAAACAAGGGGTAGTGATCAACGATTACATATCCACAAGACCTGAGCATGATCTTGCAATTGATTATGGTGCACCAAAACAAGGGGTAGTGATCAACGATTACATATCCACAAGACCTGAGCATGATCTTGCAATTGATTATGGTGCACCAAAACAAGGGTTAAAGATCAACAATTCTCCGACATCACCAGGACATAGTCCTGGTATTGGTAATCGTGATGCACCAACAAAAGAAGGGATAGATATCGAGCCCACTAATACCAGGGCATAGTCCATGCCCTAGTATTAACAATGGAATGTATGCCACCAAAATAAGGGGAAACCACCTATTTCGGGAAATGTTTAATTTGTAGTTGTAATAGTTGTATCCACAATGATGGTTACCCTGCAAAGTTAATGAATTTCAATTTCAAATATATAGTTGAAATATTTGCGTTTTCATTACAAAAGGGTCCATCAATTTTAATCCTGACAATCGAATTAATTTGGTTATTCGTGATTTGGTTTGATTTAAGTTTATGAAAAAAAACAATACCTACTAATTATACGTTCAACGAGAGAGGAAAAGATCAATTATAGTTGAATCGCATTGGAGGAGTTTAAATCCCGAAGTGCAGGTTACATGATAACTGCTTCTCACACAATGTAGCAGTTTCATTCGTGATGGTCTCATAAAAATTGTCTTACGAGAATTTAAAAAATATATATGAATTCATAGAGTAATTTGAATTTTAATAAAACCTCTAGAAGTCAAGTAGTACTAGTTTCTATTACACGTCAACCTTATTTGCTGGAAAAAAAATGTTAACCCTATCTCCTCCTAAAATTCGGACGAGTTAATTTCACCGGTGGTCACTGAACTATTGTTTCATTACCACAAAGTCACTTTTATTTCATTTGTTACCCAAAAGTCACTCAACTTTGCTCCAGTCCACAACAAAGTTACTCAAGCCGGATTTTGTTTAAAACTTGCCGAAAAAATGATGTAGCATCATTAGGTAAAGATAATTTTCTAATTAAATTTTCATTCATTGATCCAATTTCTTAACTCATTATTCTTATTCTACCCAACCCATACCCAGATGTAGATAGAGCAGATTGATGTTTGATAGTGATCCATTAAATTATAATGTACGTTACTATGAAAAATGCATCATTAACATAATTCATATCCCACATTCATAAGGTGCAAAGTTTGACCACCAAATTAAATAAATAAAGTGTAACCTCCTTTAATTTATTCTCACTTTTTAAGGAAGTTTGTATTTAAATATTATTAAGATGTTAATAGTGTACAAAATCTCCTTAGTGCAATGCTTATACTATACAACCTTTATAACTTTTATTCTAACAGATATTAACAGACATACTGTTGCTCCCAAACGCACACGCAAGTATACGTGGTCGACAAGTAATAAAGTGATAAGTGAGTATCGTTCCTACGAGGACTATTATTCAGACTGAGTCCTAGCAAACAATTTCCTAAAAACTATTCAGGGATTTTTTTTAATTGTGATTGATTTTTACTAACTAAAGAAGCAATAATTAAAAGCAAGTATCTGAGATCAAGTATTCTAGAGCAATTCATGAGTTGTTATCAATAAGAGAGAAACGGCCCAGAGTCAGAGCTACAAACAATCCAGTTGAGTTTTCCAGTTGATTCTACTTCTTGATTTCCTTGATTGCTAACTAACAGGTTAATTATATTCGTGAAAACCTGTCGATTCTTCACGAGTATATGCAAGTTACTCTAACGCCTATATTTCTATGGAATTAAATCACATGCATGAATTAAAAGAACTCTGTATTTAGCTAAGCGAGGTGAATAGGTATATGTCTATCCTAACCGCAAATCGATTCCCTGATGCCCAGGTTCACAATCAAGCCCTGTTCTTTCTTATGTGCATTCACAAGTTCCCTCTGACGAGTTCAACTAGCAAACCGTAGATAGTGTTCAATTATCAGGCCTCAATAACTAAACAATTAGGCTCAAGAAAGAACAAACTATCTGTAACGGTAAATCAATAGGTAGAAATCAACTTTCAAACATCAATGTTCATGTAATTGCTGTAACACTAGAACGAATAAACTATAAAATTAAGGAGAAGAATAAGAGAAAGAGAGAAAGAACTTGTTTAGAAGACATCTAAGGCTCCTCTGCTCTCCTCCACATCTCAGTCCTTAAAAACCTAAATTATAATGTATTTATAATGTTTACAAAGTGTTAGGATAAGTTAAACCAAAGCCTAAACTAAGTTGGAAAAGTTGGGGTCGCTGAACTAAAAGCCACAGGGTAAGCCTCGCATGTCTCATGGCTTTTGGAATTCATACGCTATAGTCCACGCGTCACATGGCTCATGGCTTTCCAAAGCCTGAAGCTGTGACAGATCCATAGCTCGCTCCATTACTTTGCCCTCTAATGCCATATCCCACAATTAGCTAAGTTCATTAACCTTGCTCGATTATATCCATCTTCACTCCGTTTGTACTCGTATTTATCTAAATCATTCCTAAAATCACAAACACAATAAGTGAGCGCAACAATCACAATTATTTCACGCAATGGGCGAATAACGTATCAAAATGCAAGGAAATATTAAGGTAAATTAGGCAAATATTGCCAAACATCACCACCCCACACTTAGACCTTTGCTCGCCCTCGAGCAATCACCAAAAACAACTTCCCAACCAAACTGACACGACCCGAAATCCGGTTAGGCCGTGCGGGCACCCGACATCCTCCCCTAGACCCGTCGGGCGAACCCTTTACCAATTAAATTATGAAAATAAATATAATAATTCATAAATAAGGACAAGACTTAAAAAAAATACAGACATACTGATACCTCTAAGCTGTACAAAAGAAATTACAGCTGCTCCCAACGCACATGCAAGTATACGTGGTCGACAAGTAATAAAGTGATAAGTAGAGTATCGTTTCCACGAGGACTATTTAGACTGAATTCTAGCAAACAATTTCCTAAGAACTATTCAGGGATCTTTTTCCCATAGTGAGGATTTAATTGACTAAAGAACAGTAATTAAAATGGTAGAAGTGAATTCAAACAATGGAGCAAATTTTGGTTGTAAACAATATTAAGTAGACGGTCCAGGGTCAGAGTTACGAACAATCCAATTGAGTTTTCCAATTGATTCCACTTCTTAAATCTCGGATTACTAACTAACAGATTAAATGTACCCGTGAAAATCTTTCGATTCTTCACGGTCTATGCAGGCTACTCCAATCCCTATATGTCTATGGGTTGAATCACGTGCATGCATTAACGAACTCTGTAATTAGTTAAGCTAGGCGAGCAAGTATATGTCTATCCTACTCATAAATTGGTTCCCCGATGCCCGGGTTCACAATCTAGCCCTTCTCTTTCTTATTGCGTTCATAAATTCCCTCTTTCGAGTTCAATCTAAAAACCATAGATAATGCATAATTATCGGGCCCTGACAATTACACAAGTGAAATCAAGAACGAATAAGCAATCCGTTATGGAATTCAATATATGGAATTCAATCTTCAAACATCAACTTTCATGAAACACTCTAACCCTAGAACGAAAGATTTAGCCACGCATACTCAAAATAACAACACATAGATTTGATGAAATAATGATGTAATAGATTAATGGAAGGAAGAAAAACCCTTGTTCAAGATGTTATGAGCTCTCCAAATTTCTCCAAGGTCTGAACTCCTATCAAAAACTAAGTAAAAGAGTATTTATAGGGTTTACAAAGACCTAGTAATAAGTTACACCTAAGCCTAGACGAAATAGGACTCCAAAACCCGCTCCAGGGGTGCTGTAGCTGGCGCCCCGCGCCCCCGAACGCGCCAAGACAAGAAGAACCCGTCGAAATCCGGGCGCCTTTGGAGCGCCCCGCGCTGGGAAAAGCGCCAGAAGCCGAGCGCCTTGGAAGGCGCGCTGCATGGCCCACCGCGCCAGGCCAAATCCTGCTCCTCTAGCTCCGCAGCTCGCGCGGCGTTGTACTTTCGTATGTTCGATCCAATCCTCAATCAAAATCCAATCTTTTCTTGCTCGATCATGCTCTTTAAAGCTCCAATTGCACTGCTTAACGACCTACACACATACGACACAATATCAGTGCAAAATCATATTCATTAACTAGAAAACAGGCGAATAAAATACTCAAACGTGAGGAAATATTAAGAAAATATAGGCACAAAATGCCAAACATCACCAACCAAACTGACACGACCCGAAATCCGGTTAGGCCATGCGGGCACCCGACATCCTCCCCTAGACCCGTCGGGCGAACCCTTACCAATTAAATTATGAAAATAAATATAATAATTCATAAATAAGGACAAGACTTAAAAAAACACAGACATACTGATACCTCTAAGCTGTACAAAAGAAATTACAGTTGACTACCCAACATACTAGGTTTAGGATTATCCAGACTAGACATCTAAGAGTATAAAAGAAGACAGATACCTCCTGAAGGGAACAAAATGCAACTTAAATAATAAAAAATAAACTGGTGGCCAACCGGAATAAAAGCTGGCTCACGCTGACAGCTGAAGTCGTCTTCGCTCTTTCGCAACGTCGCGAACTCGATCCTGGAGCAAACCTACTAAAACGAAATAGATAGACAAGAAACAAACAACAAACAAGGGTGAGTCAAAAGGACTCAATAAGGGGGGCAGACTAGCCACCTCAAAGAATAGGATAGCTAGCCAGGGAGGAGAAACAGATAAACAAAATTCCTCTTATTTAAATTATAAAAAGGCAAAGCCGGGGAGTGTGAATATATATTCAATTCCATTATCTGGGTCCATTTGACCCTTCAAACTATTAATTGAACTTATTAAAAAGATGTCTAATATTCCAAGTTTTACCGTTAAAACATATTCAAACATACATAATAAACTCAAATAATGCATTAAGACCATTACCTGAATGTTTCGGGTTAAAAATTCTACTTTTCTCCGGCCCCTTTTCTTATTTTCTGGCATTTTTTTCAGTTGCGTTCTCAGCTTTCCGTTTCCATTTGCTTCTGTTTTATTTCGCTGATTTTTGATTTGGAAGATAAGGGATTAAGCTAATCCCTTTTGACCACCGATCCAATTTTTATATTTTGTCTTTTGTCTTTTCCTTTTTTTTTCTTTTTTCCTTTAAAATTCGCTGCTACGGTAAAAACTAAAACGGTATCCTATGATATTAGAAATAATCCCAACTTTTGCATACAAGTTATACAAAATATATGTAGCATACTCGCTAAGGCGGATCTCAAATTGGATTCCCAAAACTCAAAATGCATATTAAATGTAAAAAGTCAAATTATTTAACTTTCGATATTTTAGCGGAAACTAGCAGAACAACATCGAAATTCACTTTATGAAAGTTCACAAAAGTCACAAATAATAATACGAACCTAACGGCGCTTTCGGATTTCGAATCGGAGTTCGTTCGCCAAAGCCGGGCTCAAAAATCTCTTTTTAATATTTATTGTCAATAAAAACTGAAATCTTCTTCCGATGCCTACCAAACGAGGTCTGATTTAGCTCAAATTTACGAATATTTTAAAATTATAGTCACGCCAATCGGAGTCCTAACTTCCGAAACGACTGACCGAGGTCGTTTCACAAACCAACACTTGATAGAACAGGTCTACCTATGGTTACGGTTGATACCGACCATTAAACAAGAGCATAAATACATACCATGTGACCCACAACATGCCAAAAATTCACCAAGCCTTAAAAAACACTAGAACGGCCAACTCAAGACATCTCAATCTCAGAAAAATGACTCAATAAAACCAAGCTTTCACAAAATCACACCCATTCACTCAACCAAGAAGTCAATAACTTCACCTATCTTGCGCAAATCATGTGCCCTCACCAAAAATAATCAAGAGAGCGTCCCAAATATCACACAAAGAATAAATTTCAAGAATAAATGAGGGACATAATATACAAAGAATTCACTTGCTCTCAAAAAGAAGTTCACGTGCCACACACAACGTACCATATGCTTGCTCGTAGTGTAGGACTCCACTAATGTAAGCTCACTCCAATCGGAAATAACTAGAACTTTAAGGGTTGTAATGTAGGCTAAAGGACGGGTAGGATAAATATGGATAAAATAGTGACTACCTCCCTAAGCATTTTAATGCATCACTTTCAATTTTTCATAATTCTTCTCAAAACCAACCAAGCAACCGCCCAAACATACATTCAAAAACTCCCTTTCAACTTTAAGTAATTTGCAACTTTACTTTTTGCACTACACTAGCAAGGATTGAGATTTTTCTTTCTTTTGTTTTCTTTATTTTTCTCTTTTTCATTTTTCTTTTCTTTTTTTTTCAATTTTTTTTCTCAACCTTGCCAATGACTTTTTTTTTTCTTTTCAAAATGCACCATATTTTTCTTTCATTGGTTCCACTCAAAAGCAATCCAGTTTCTTCAACCACAACTCCATAAACATCAAATATTTCAATTAAAGTGCTCTAAGGAGTAAGGGTTCAAAAAGAAGATAATTAAGAACAAAAGGGATAAGGCTTGAAATGTGGGTGCCAATAAAAAGGTCAATAGGCTCAAAAGCGCTTAATAAGAATAATATTAAAGGGTAGGCTAATCAAGGCTAAAAGGACTTATCAATGAAACGCCTGTATCATCTCCCAACTAGAGCAAACCTAGGATTTCGCTTTGAATACACACATGACAAGTTCTAGACATCAATATGCAAGCACGGAACATAAAAAAGTTACCTCACATCACACAAGGCACATAGTTCACTCAAGACGGTTTCATTCCAACTCCCGGTTTAAGCAAATAAGATGCAACTCTTGAAATTTAAGCACTAAGGCACAATGGTTCACAAAAGAGTCAAGTAGTTGAACCTAAGCGTCTCAAGAAGGTCATTCAAATTTTTCTAGGCATGCATCACAATTCTAAGACCAAAAGGGATTCACAAATAGCATATGCTCAAGTCCAAATTCACTGGTATCAAACAAACCAAAGGCACCTAGCATTCTACCATTTTCCGTAAAATATTCTACTAACTAATACTATACTACTCCTAAAAAAATTAAAAATTACCCGGTTCAAAGGTCTACCCATGAAAAAGAACCGAGGCCATAAGAAAAACCACGGGGCGGATAACATATACCACTAAAACTAAAAAGAAATTTTTTTTGGAATTTTTCATTAGTTTTCTAATTTTTCTAATTTTTTCCTATAACAAAGCAAGAAACAAATAAAATTAAAGTCGAGTGACAAAAATAAAAATTGCTAAAAAGAAATTCCTAATAGTACGATCATCCATAACCTCAAAAACTTGGGAATTCCCCTATTTGAGAAAGAAAGTCGAGACATTCAGAAAGAGAGTTATGGAATTTCTATCAAGCGTTGTCCTCAGTGCGAATAAGTAAATGAATTAATATTGCAAGTGGGTAAGAAAACTCTCTGGAAGCTCTAGTCCTCGGTGCTAGCATTCTCCAAGCTTTCGTATAGCATGAGGTACTCAGACTTTCCCCAACAGGTCATCAATATTAGGCAGGGGTAAGGACACTCTACACTTAAACTCGACATTACATGAACCTGCAATCCAAAGAATAACCCAAAGTAATATACAACCATAAACATAGTAATTAACAAAAAAAAAATAAAAAATAAAAGTAAAGCAAGCAAATTGGGTTGCATCCCAAGAAGCGCTTGATTTAACGTCGCGGCACGACGAAGACAACTTCATCACTTTTGCCTCTACCTTGAACTTATGAATTGAATCCCCAACTTTGCCTCAAGTTTATGACTATGGTATCGGGGTGGTGGCAAAAATACAAAAGGACGAAGTGACCAATGTCGCATTTTACACTTCTTAGCCTTTAAATGAGGGATGTCGTTTTGTCTCCTCGGCATAACAACCTTTAAAATATAGGCACATTGTTCCTCCTCCTTTGGTTTATTTATAGGTCCAGGTGGCTCAATTTTCATGTCACCATCCAAACACAATGTTGAAAAATGATTGGACTGAGGTCCAATGCACTTTAATTCTAAAATTGCATTACTTTTGACACCCTCACTTGCACAAACACTAGAGTCCTCAAATATGATATTTTTTTTTCCTCACTTGACTCTACTGTAATTTTGTCAACTTCGGCATCATCAACTAATATTGGTTCGAATGGTAGAAATTCCACTTTTTGCTCCTCAAATTGGCTCCTAAGCTCTTCTATCTCAAATCTACTATCCATGACAATTGATAATTGGGCATTCGACACCTCAACCATATCACTGAAATTTGCCTCTAAATCATGAATAGCTAAGCCAAATTGATCAATCTCTTGTCCACGCTCCACTCTTTCTTCCATAAATTGCCTCGTCATATTTGTTATTTCCTTAGAGGAATCCTCATATGCTTCAAAGAGTTTGGTGTGCTCCATTATCCAAGTTTCTCTAACAACCTTGCACTTTATCGCTTTTTTCAAACTCACAAACACTATTAGAATCATCACACCTATTAATTGGGGAAGGAGTATGACACTTAGGACAAGAATTCCACAGACTACCAAACAATTTGCAAAAGTTCTAGTCAAAGGTTGTAGAAAATTCACATAACCAGTCCCGCAGGGTTGAAAGACTTGGACAATTTTTCCACAAGTGAGTTCCTCCACACAGTAAACAAAGATCATCAAACTTTGAGCAACTATCGTTCGACCAGTTTTCATTAAAATATGGCATGTTAACAAGTAACACAAAAATAAACTAGACAAAAAATAAAACCTGAATAGAAAATAATAAATCGTTCAAAAAGAAAACAGTCAATTATTTAGTCCCCGGCAACGGAGCCAAAAACTTGTTGCTCCCAAACGCACACGCAAGTATACGTGGTCGACAAGTAATAAAGTGATAAGTGAGTATCGTTCCCACGAGGACTATTATTCAGACTGAGTCCTAGCAAATAATTTCCTAAAAACTATTCAGGGATCTTTTTCAATAGTGATTGATTTTTACTAACTAAAGAAGCAGTAATTAAAAGCAAGTAACTGAGATCAAGTATTATAGAGCAATTTGTGAGTTGTTATCAATAAGAGAGAAACGGCCTAGAGTCAGAGCTACAAACAATCCAGTTGAGTTTTCCAGTCGATTCTACTTCTTGATTTCCTAGATTGCTAACTAACATATTAATTATATTCGTGAAAACCTGTCGATTCTTCACGAGTCTATGCAAGCTACTCTAACGCCTATATTTCTATAGAATTAAATCACGTGCATGCATTAAAGAACTCTGTATTTAGCTAAGCAAGGTGAATAGGTATATGTCTATCCTAACTGCAAATCGATTCCCTAATGCCCAGGTTCACAATCAAGCTCTATTCTTTCTTATGTGCATTCACAAGTTCCCTCTGTCAAATTCAACTAGAAAACCATAGATAGTGTTCAACAATCTGGCCTCAATAAATAAACAATTAGGCTCTAGAAAGAATAAACAATCTGTAACGGTAAATCAATAGGTAGAAATCAACTTTCAAACATCAATGTTCATGTAATTGCTCTAACCCTAAAACGAACAAACTATATAATTAAGGAGAAGAATAAGAGAAAGAGAGAAAGAACTTGTTTAGAAGAAATCTAGGGCTCCTCTGCTCTCCTCCACGTCTCACTCCTTAAAAACCTGAATTATAATGTATTTATAGTATTTATAAAGTGCTAGGATAAGTTAAACCAAAGCCTAAACTAAGTTGGAAAAGTTGGGGTCGCTGAACTAAAAGCCACAGGGTAAGCCTCGCATGTGTCATGGCTTTTGGAAGTCGTGCGTTATAGTCCACGCGTCGCATGGCTCATGGCTTTCCAAAGCCTGAAGCTGTGACAGATCCATAGCTCGCTCCATAGCTTTGCCCTCTAATGCCATATCCCACAATTAGCTAAGTTCATCAACTCTTGCTCGATTATATCCATCTTCACTCCGTTTGCACTCGTATTTATCTAAATCATTCATAAAATCACAAACACAATAAGTGAGCGCAAAAATCGCAATTATTTCGTGAAATGGGCGAATAACGTATCAAAATGCGAGGAAATATTAAGGTTAAATAGACAAATATTGCCAAACATCACATACCCATTTGGGTGAGCTTATGTCCTAGATTGTCCTGTTAATTTTTAGTTAGTTAATATATATTTTTAATGTGGCTCCCTGGTATAATGTGGTAAAAAAAGTAGTGAAATCCCTGGCATAATGTGACTAAAAAAAGTAGTGAAATGAGTTTGGGTATATGTTGGATAGAACAAGAATAATGGGTTAAAGAATTGGATTAATGGATGAAAAATTTAATTAAGAAAGTTCTCTTTACTTAATGATGCCACATCATTTTTCCGGCAAGTTTTCAACAAAATCAGGGTTGAGTGACTTAGTTGTTGACAGGAGTAAAATTGAGTGACTTTTGGGTGACAAATAAAATAAAAGTGACTTTGTGGTAATTAAACAATAGTTCAGTGAACACCGGTGAAATTAACCCTATTCGGACTAATAACTCAGGTTTTTCTCATGCAGTTACAACCTCTAAGGGAAGTTATCTCTAATTTAGTAGAAGTTCCTAACCTTACTGTTATTTTACCCTAAAATCAAATATTGAACTTTGTGGTGAACAGTGTTAGTGACTATTTGGGATCAAAGAAACAAAGATCTATGGGATATCTTCTTCACCATCTACGTGTATCTAAATCTTTAGAACAAATTTTGAGCGGAGAATTCCAATGTTGTGAAAATTTAAATACCAATTTCACGTTTCTGATGTCTCTCTTTTTTCTTTTTGTGGGTTGTTAATCTCATATTTCCTTACTTTACTTTGTTTTTGTTTTTCGTTTATTTACTTTGGGGTTCACCTGTTTAAAAATTGATGGATTATATGTTGTGAGAACCTTTATGGATGTTATAATAGCAGGTAATTTTGCTATGGGTATTAGACGCTGAAGAATATATTTCATCGTACATGTTGTTTTTTGAAGCGTTATTTATCTTTTATCTTAGAAATTTTGATTTTCTTCTTCTATATTGCATATATTATTTTCACAACCTTTACCCATATTCTTTTCCATGTATTTCTATAATGTGTTGTATAGTCAAGTTGTTATGATGATTCTTAATCTTTCTCCTTCTCTTGGCTAGTTTTTCAACTTTCTTTTTAAGCTAATTCATCCGTTTTTCAGGTTTTGTACCAAGTTTTCTCTTTGAAGTCGAACTATCATGAACAGTTGAAAATTGGAATTTAGAGGACCAATATATCCAATTCCAAGCTACTATTGGTATGGATAATGCAACTTTGCAGAGTGAATCTGCGCCTGAAAAATTAGGAGCGTGAGGAAATGCATGGGATATTTATGAGGAAGTAAGTGATACTACATGATATAGGTATTTTCTAAATTTACATCCTATGTATATTTCTACACATATTATATTTTATTGATCTCAAGTGGCAGCATAAATAATGTGATTAGAGTGAATAAATATATAAGAATATGTTAGAACTTGAATCTATCCAAAAGATCATATCTCCAACAAAATCTGAATATCTTTTATTTACATATCTATCTATATAAGATTAAAAAGAGGCTACTTGGACATGAGCGCAACAATATTATATCACTATTCTGTGATGTGGCCTCTTCTGTAAGTCTGATTGCTTTTAAAAAATTTACTATCAATTTTTTCATAAGAGAGAGATACTAATATTTAGGTGTCATTTTCTTCTTCATATGTAAGAGAGAGAGGATAACTTCATAAGTTAAATATGAGGATTTCATGATATAAAGGTTGAATACCTTATATATTACTATCATGTATACCTTTTATTACCGGTTTATCTATTTGAACTGTTGAATGCTTTATATTATTGCATTATTCTCTATTTTAGTAAACGTTAGTTCTATTTTCTCCCTGCATCCAAAGGAAGAGCGAATTATTCCTCACAATTTAGGAACAATAGACATCTTATACTTCATCTTTACAAATATTACACTAGCACATGACACAATTGGAAACGGATACTCTCTCAAGTTGCCTAAACTGCCTTGGTTTTGTTGCATAGGATGAATATCGTTCACCTCACCTCATTGAGTCTAGAAAAAATTAGTTTTTGCAAGCACTTACAAAAGTATCATGTTAATAGAGATAGGCATGAATTGTGAAAGTTGTTTTTTCCTTGAATTGAGAACTCACCTTCTAAAAAAATTTCTTATCAGGTAGTGTAAGTATATATCCATAATGAATTGGAATAATGTGTGGGTTATTAGGCCTTCTCTGATTTCACTATCACATTTTACATGAATGATGGATGATGATGAACCCGTTGTTTTTTACAATGAAATTGGATTACCAAGGTAAGTCGAATATAACTATACCTAGAGTTGCATTTCTTTCTTATTTAAGTATTTTTAAGTCACATGGACAGTTAATTTACAAATAGTTTTATGTAGCTGACTCAAACTTGCTCTAAGTTGTAACATAGTCGGAGGTGTTAGTGGTGATTAAAACAATCTTAATAATGTCTATAGGCTGATTTTGTTGGTGAAAAAGCTTTGAGGCATGATGTGGAGATGTATAATTAGTCAAGGTAAGACGAATATAACTATAACTAATTGTTGAACCCTCCCGAAACAATGAATGCATAACAAGTGTGCACTGGGATGTATTTTCAACAAAATGGGACTCCAAAGGGTTTCTTTGGAGTCGCCACCTAATTTAAGGATTATTAGGAACCTAAGGTTAACTAATGAGTGCAATTTATTCTTTAATTAAATGAAATTAAATTAAAAATCAGAGATTCAGAGTAAGTGGTTCTATTAAATTCGAAAGAAGATCCCTTGCAGGAGCACTTTCGAAAATCCACTAAATGCGGTTAATCCGGCGGTTTTCACGAATTTGTTAAGGATAATAGAATTAATTTAACAAAGGATAATATAAATAAGATAAGGTTTTTGGTTACGCCGATACTTAGATAAATAAATAATGAAATCTTAAGATTAATTAAATGGATAAATTACATCATGGTTGATTGATTAGTTAATTAAATAAAATAAAGGATAAATAAATTAAATAAATAATTTAAATAAAATAAAATACTCTAAGTAAATAAATAGATAAATAATTGATTAATTGATCGCTTAAGTAAATGGATAAATAAATAAATAGATAACTTAATTAAATAGATTAATATTTATTAATTAATTAAATAAAGAATAAATGAATAATAATTGATTAAATAAATAAATAAAATAATAAATAATTATCATTAATTAATTAAATAAATGATTAATTAAATTAAATTAGTAAATAAGATTAATTAAATAAATAATTTAATAAATAAATATCGCATAATTAATCCGATTAATGAATAAATGAGTAGATAGATAAATAAATATTTAATAAAGGAATAAATAAATATAAATAATAGGTGGAGATATATAATTTAATTAAATTTAATTTCTTTTGCACTCGATAATTAACTATAGATTATTATTAACTTAAACTAATTGGCGAGTCCCAAAGAAACGAGATAAGCAATTATATAATCATTCTAAACATGCAATAAGTTAACAATTCAATAAAGCGACTATTCTACCAAGTTTCTAACATGCAAATCCTAGTCCGGTTTCATGGCTTCCTAAAACATGCTTTCTAAAGGGAACGAGAAAGCGGGAGTTTTAGAAGGTAGAATCCGGAAGCGCAACTCAATCATTGAGCCTTGAATTTAGAGATTTTTGTTTTCTTTTCTTTCTTTTTTTTCTTTACATTTTCGGGGATATCAAGTCCCGAAAATGCGGAGCGAATCAAATAACTTCCAATGCATGTAGCCATCCCATTTGTGAGTTTTATTTCAACTCATCCCCGAAGGTGTACATGACAAAGAAAATAAGAGAACAAAAGATTAGCATTCATTCTAAGGCAATCGTAAGCAAATGCAATAACAAGCATAAGTCATAACACGTTCTATTACGGACTTCTGACACTAATCTATCCCATCGCCTAGACAATTCTCCACACCTTTACTAACTCCAACTACTGCAAATAACAACTCCCAATTACTTTCACCATACCCGGGACGAACTTTCGATTATTCCTCAATACCAGACTGCAAATGCTGAAAGGCGCCAATTGGCCTTTCAAAATAAAACCTCACTGGTCCTCAGCTTTGGTCAAGCCTCTCAGTTTCCTCGGTTTTGCATGGCTCACAGACCTTACTCATTGGGCTCCTCACTGGTCCTCGGCTTTAATCAAACCTCGCAGTTCCTAGGTAGCCAAGACCGCACTGGTCTCCAAAGAGGGGCCTCACTAGTCATTTCAAAGACGCAGGGGGCTTCATTCTCCTAGTATGCAACAAACATACTTCATTCCATAAGAAATTGCAGCTGGTTAGTCAATATCGGCCTGCACACACGCAAAGCCATTCCTGAGAGGGACCTCACCGATCTTTTAAAATCCCAGGGGCTTCACCTCTTAGTATGCAATTTACATACTCCATCGCCAACCTGATACATTTTCCCGAACTTGAAAAAAAACAAGCCGGGAAACCAGACTAAACCTCCACAATCCACCACCAAAGCGACTGCCTGAACCAAACTCCTGACTAGCCTTGGACCTAAACTGACCATTTGAACACATGCACACAAACCTGAAAATCAACCCAAGACAACCCTTCAAACACCCTGCATTAAACTGAACCTAAACAACTCCCTGGATGACCTACAGGCACCTGCAACCTCAAAGAAAGCTACAGCACCCCATATTCTCCTAATCACCTGCTGAACACAACATACAAGAACCTTCCAAACACACCTTCAAGGTTCTTCCACAGAATCAGGGTACCAAGATCAAATAATGAGAAAACCTTGAAGATACTTTATTAACCAGATGAAACTAAGGCAAACAAAGAATGGAACTAAGAAACATAATCAGAAACTTAAGAAAATGACCAGAGTAAAAGAGGAAATAGGCTGGGAATGATATCTACTATACTTGAGAACAAATTTAACTCTTTATTTGGAACTCATGGATAACAACTTCATAAAATGATTTTTACTGCTCTTTACTATTTAGAACAGCCTGAAAAGTCACACATATCTGAACATATATTACATATATGTACACATGCCTGGACCTCTCTATTCCATAAAAACAAGACCTTTTAAAAGATTTGAGACTACACTAAAAAACAGGCCATATACATACCATAAATTAACCAGGACATACTTTGAGGAAGCATGCCTTAATCAGATCCCATACTACACTACCTGACCTTCAATCAGAATTTCAAACCCTCATCTCTCACATTCTCATGCACTATTTACCCACTATCTGCAGACTCAACTTACCAGGACCAACTACAACAACCTGCCTATTCCTCACACTTCACACACAGCATACAACCTGGCATAACCTCCAAACAACATCCTGAACTACTCCCTGCATTCTTACATGAACCTAAAACCACCTGAAATAACCTTAAACAAACAGCACCTCTCTAGTCTGCCTGCATCATTACGGACTCCCTGCTACATCCTTACACAGAACCAAGCACTGACCCTTTTCACTTTCTACAACTCATCTGAACCTCTATATACAGAGCTTGCCAAAACTACACCAAAAATAAGAAACTGAACCCCCCTCATTCAGCACGCAGACCCTCTCTCATACCCTGCTCCTAAAGTAATACCAAACAACCCCTTCTTTACTTCCAAAAAAAAAAAAAAAAAAACAGAGAACAATCACAGGAGCCAAACAAAAACTCCTGAAACCCCAACTCTGGCCTAAAGGACACTTGCTCCTCACTACACACTCCCTCAGCATACCAGACCAGCTGCTAAACTTCCTCACAAGCCACCTGAACATCTACCATACCCCAGACCCTGAACTAACTCCCTCGCTGCCTAAACTACATCCAAACACCTGTACATACTACACTCAACAGACCTCTGCCTTTCTCTGCTCACAACTGCAATACTCTCTCACAGAGGTAAAGAGCCAGGGGACTACCTGAACTCCCTCTCCAGGCCTGCACACTTCCTACCTCTGAACCTAACTGCCAGAACACCTATCTGCCCCAAACAACTCTCTCACCAAGCTCACAAACAACCTAACAATCAAACTAGGACTCAACCTGAACAACCTGCACCCTTACCTGACCCTAAACTAACTCAAAACACCCCCCCGGAACCCCTACTATTACTCGTAATAAACTTTAAACTAACCAGGCCCATTTTACTCTTATCAGCCTCCAAACAACTCCCTAAACTGAACTTCCACACTTTGCACTCCTCTACTCTCATTAACAGACTTCCTAGCACCCTCTACTTCATCAACTCACCACAAACAAACTAGATAAATCACCCTAATAACCTGCACTCTCATGCACACACACATGACATGCATAGCCACTAGAGCACATATACAAACACTAAGACCTGCAGCCCTTTTTACTTATCAAACAACCTGAACACACTTGCAATAAACACCCAGATAGACAGAACAACTCACATTTATCTTAGACAAAACAGGGAATCAGACAATCATTGAAGAAACTTTGGATCTCAAGTAATCCTTAGAAAACCACTAAAAATTGAATCTTTAATTTAAATGTTCATCACAACTTCTATTAGTTGCAGTTCATAAAGCGACCTAGTTAAGCTCAAATATCATGTATCAAAGTGACAGTTTTACACACATAAGTTTCAGCCTTTAACTAGACTATTATTGAATCTTTAGGACCATTTAAGTTTCATAAGAAAGGTTCAATCTTTGACAATGCTTTGGAAATACATTTCCAGCTTTAAACACGACTATACTGATATGAAATGAACCACAGACTACTAAATGAACTTTAGGTAAAGAAAGATGATAAAAGTTGAAGGTCATTACTTAATCAAACAAATATCTTGACAGTTCAAAAAACATATGCATTTTTACACTAGCAGCGAACAAATCAAACAAGTAATGAATATCAAAAGAAAGTTTGGATCGTAACCTGCTTTTACGCAGTGAACTAGGGCAAGTGAAGTAATCGATTCGAAACAAAGCGACGATGACAATCAAAAGGACCAGGGAAGCACTTCAATAACAGAATCACCCTCTAAAATATATGAACTTTATAATAATTTGCTCAAGAAAAATAAGTAAAATTTTTACTAATGCTTTTATGGCTGCTGTTTTTTATGATATCAATATTCAGAACCCTAGATAATGAGAAAGAGGTTCTATTTATACCTGTGCAGCTAGGGTTTGGATTTTTGCTCCAAACTTTGAAAACCAGCCCCCCGAATTTGTAATTCCTTGCGGAACAAGGGTGAATTTGGTCAAATCCCCTAAGGATTATACCGAATTCATCCTTATCATCAAGGAAAATCCCGTTCAAACCATCCACGGCTCGGATTGGACTCCGATTTGAAATGAAAGGCTCAGATTCGCTTAGTTTTTATACGAAAAAGCAAAGAGGGAACATGGGGGGGGGGGGACCATTTTAGTATGAGTTCTTGGCTGTTTGTGGGTTTTTGAGGGGAAATTGGGATTAAGGGGAAGGGACTAGGGTTAAGTCGGGTTTAGGGGAAATGGGGAAGAGGCGATCGGGTTTTGGGGAAATGAAAGTGGACCGGGTTGGGAAATGGCTCTTCTGAGAATGGAAAATGTGTACAGTGTATGTATATGTTGCATAAGTGATCCGAAATTAAAGGAAAGAACGATTTTTGCCCCCAGTTAGGATTAAATGAGTCATTGAGGGTGTTGCGTGGGTAGGACAGAAATTAGGATATGCCTGGTAATTTTATCCTTCTTTTGAAATCAATTAATTTACTTTAATTAAATTTAATTAATTAATTTTGATTCAAATAATTTTTAATTATCTAATTCTAATTTTAATTTTATTTTGATAATTGATTCTCAATTAAATAATTTAGCCGTTAATTATATCTCGGGGCGAAATTGGGTGTCAACAGCTGCCCCTCTTTACCCGGAAAAGGATGAAAGTTTTTAGGGTAAAGAAGTTGACGAGAAACCAATTTTGTCCCGATAAAACCAAGACTTTTGATTCCACGGACCAAAATGCGAGGCTTATAGGCATGATCGAACTCCGGTTTTCGAGTTGCCTACATATCTCGGGCTGAAAGAGAATCAGGCCATATGTAGTTCAATGACACTTAGATACAAAGACTCGCACGATTGACAAAAGAAAGGACGCACGAATAGGAAAGAGTTCAACACGCCTAATCTGAAATGAAAGATTAGGTAAAACTTGCTTGTTCGAGTGCGATTCTTCAGATCCTCGTTGACGAGTCTAGCTCATATCAACGATTGCCCCAGTTCACTGCTAAGACAAAAGTTCCACGTTATGCTCCAAATGCTGCTGCGGCATTGCCAAAATTCTGTAAAGACTTAACAACGATAAGCGCGCAACTGCTAATAAACTATAATAATTGGAATAAGAAATAAATAAAGGGATAATAGAAAATTGTAAATGCTGGTTGTGATGCTATCAACAGGTTCTTCCTTCAATCAACTGACGAGGCGCTCCGCCCGGAGAACCTCTAGGATGATCATTATTCTGAAATAGTGAGGCAAGACAGTAAGTAAAGTGAGAACGAATTTGTAAAATGCAAGGCTTTCATAAGATAAGTTGACTAACGAGATATGGTGTCTCAAGTTGAATCGTCTATCTTTATCATCTACTTCAATTATAACATGCCGATATTGCAAGACAACCGACATCGCGAAACACTCCGAAAGCGGTGTTCCAGCCGACTTGTCTTGAACTATCAATAAATGCCTATATTGCAAGACAACCGACATCGCGAAACACTCCGAAAGCGGTGCTCCAGCCGACTTGTCTTAGACTATCAATCTACTTTGAATATAACATGCCAATATTGCAAGACAACCAACATCGCGAAACACTCCGAAAGCGGTGTTCCAGCCGACTTGTCTTAAATTATTAATAAATGCCAATATTGCAAGACAACCGACATCGCGAAACACTCCGAAAGCGGTGTTCTAGCTGATTTGTCTTAGACTATCAATAAATGCCAATATTGCAAGACAACCGACATCGCGAAACACTCCGAAAGCGGTGTTCCAGCCGACTCGTCTTAAACTATCAATAAATGCCGACATTGCAAGACAACCGACATCGCGAAACACTCCGAAAGCGGTGTTCCAACCGACTTGTCTTAAACGATCAATAAATGCCAATATTGCAAGACAACCGACATCGCGAAACACTCCGAAAGCGGTGTTCCAGCCGACTTGCTTAAACTATCAATAAATACCAATATTGCAAGACAACCGACATCGCGAAACACTCCGAAAGCGGTGTTTCGGTTGACTTGTCTATCAATATCGCGAGGTAAATTCTATAACAATGTTAAGATTTTGTGAAAAGAAAAGCGCCGCCTTTTCGGCAATAATCAAATGTAATGACTAGACGCCGCAAGAGTAAATTTGAATGAGCTGTCAAGCCAAATCATATGCATCGTCAACTTGATTGGTGTTGCTTGTACTGATACTGGTGCAAAGTTTTGAATGCTCTCTTCAGTTCATATTGAATCTGATGTTCAATTCCTGCAAATTTAAAGTAAATGCGTTGGAAAACGAGAGAATAATAAAGCAAAGTCTATAATGAAAAAGAAAGAAATAGATTTGCGCTGCGTATGCGACAAGGCGAATAATCTCCGAGAAACTGATGGTCGTCGCTTTAAGTCATGAAAAGGAAATGCAACGCAATCTGCAAGGCAACTTTGAATGCGCGTTCAATAAATTGTTCATCCATAGTGCGAATGATCCTTTCATCGCAAGCTTTCATGTTCCTGCTCTCAAAGAAGAATTTGTTAGTTTTGTGGAGGGGTGTTTGATTTGTGCTGATTCATCTTGAATTAGCTGCTATCTCTTCCCCTTCTTCGTGAGATTTGGCTTTGAAAACCATCCTCGAAACTTGGTTTATGAACTCAATAGTATAACTCATCTTAAGATAGTAGCAAAATAAAGTAATTTGATAAAAAAGTAGGCAAGTAATCACCGATGTGCAAATGAAAAGTTTATAATGCATTTAAAATTCCTGCTTTAGCTCAACCTCATGACATATCTCGAAACAAACTGAACGTCCTTTGTATTTGCAACTTGTGCTAATCTTGAATCTTTTTAGAACTTTGCCGCTTCATCCTTTGATAAGCAAACCAATTTTCAAAAATCTGCCACAGTTATAAATTTTGTGCCTTCGAACCACTTTTTGCAAAATTTGCCCCAGTTTCTATCTTCCATATCTTCAAATTATCTTTGCAAAAAATTGCCCCAGTTGCTATCTTTCAAATCTTCAAGTTATCTGGCAAAATTTCCCCAGTTGTTTGCCTTAGGGGAGACTGAAAATTTTAATATTATAGAGTCGAGCCCGTTAAGAGCGCCTACGTATCCCTCCACGGGAATCAGACCGTGCGTAGTTCTGCTTACATAAAGATTTTGGGGAAAATATGGCAATCTAAGTACGAAGCCGCATCCAAATTGGAAAATCCACACATCTGCCCAGATGCATAGTTCGGCATTACATCATAAAAGATAAACAAGCCTAAAGTGTTACAATATTTTGACCGAATCCGACGGGGATTGCCTACTTATCTTGTTGCCATTCCAGGAATCAGTTCAGAAGTAGTTCAAACTTACATAAAAGAGGAAATAGGGGAAATTCTTATATCAATGCAACCAAACTCTATGTGAGTTACTACGTATCCCGCCTTGGGATTCAGGTCACGCATAGTTTGCATTACATCAAAGATTACATTCAAAACCATGCTAACTTGTGATTGCTTCAGACTTAGTATCTTTTGACATTATCTGCGTTGATTGCTTTTGGCCAAACTTGACCATCCATTTCTGCCAGAATCAATGCTCCTCCGGATAAAACCCGATGAACCACATATGGACCTTGCCAATTCGGTGCAAATTTGTCCCTTGCTTCTTCTTGATTAGGAAAGATCTTCTTTAACACCAATTGCCCCGGTTTGAAGTTTCTCACTCTCACTTTCTTGCCAAAAGACTTGATCATGAGATTTTGATAAAGTTGCCCATGACAAATTACATTCATTCTTTTCTCATCAATTAGCATCAACTGTTCACATCTGATCTTCACCCATTCAACATTTTCTAACTCAGCTTCTTGAATGATTCTTAAAGAAGGAATTTCTACCTCCACGGGCAAGACTGCTTCTGTGCCATACACCAAAAGATAGGGAGTTGCCCCAGTTGAAGTCCTAGTGGTGGTGCGGTACCCAAGAAGTGCAAAAGGTAACTTTTCATGCCAATCTCTATAATTATCAATCATCTTGTGAAGAATACACTTGATGTTCTTATTTGCCGCTTCAACAGCTCCATTCATTTGGGGCCGGTATGCAGTAGAGTTGCAATTTCACAAGTTGCTCTCATTAAATCACTATTCATGTTTGCACCATTATCAGTGATGATTGATTCAGGAACTCCGAATCTACAAATGATATTGTTGCGCACAAAATATGACACCACTTTCTTGGTTACGGACTTGTGAGAAGTTGCTTCCACCCACTTGGTGAAGTAATCAATAGCCACCAAAATAAAGCGATGTCCATTTGCAGCGGCCGGCTCAATAGGACCAATAACATCCATTTCCCAAGCAACAAAAGGCCAGGGAGAACTCATTGTATGAAGTTCAGAAGGAGGTTTTTTGATCATATCTCTGTGAATCTGACATTAATGGCATTTTCGCACAAACTGAACACAATCAGTTTCCATAGTTAGCCAAAAATAACCGACTCTCAAGATCTTCTTTGCCAAGACAAAATCATTCATGTGCGGTCCACAAACTCCCGCATGCACTTCCATAAGCAATTTATTTGCTTCAACGGCATCAACACACCTTAAAAATCCTAAGTCTGGGGTCCTCCTATATTGGATTTCACCGCTTAGAAAGAATTGATTTGCTAACCTCCGAATGCTCTTCTTTTGAACACTTGTTGCATTTTCAGGATAAATCCCAACCTTGAGATAATTCTTGATATCAAAATACCAATGATGGCCATCACGCTCTTCCTCAACTTGAAAACAATAAGCTGGCCTATCATGCAATTCAATTTCGATAGGATCAATATAATTCTTGTCAGGATGTTGGATCATAGAAGATAAAGTTGCCAAAGCATCGGCAAGCTCATTTGGAAGTCATGGAACATGCTTGAACTCAATCTTTGCGAACCTTTTGCACAACTCCTTGACACAACGCAAATAAGGAAGAATCTTTGCATTCTTGGTGTTCCACTCGCCTTGTACTTGGTGAATCAGCAAGTCAGAATCCCCGATCACTAAAAGTTCTTGAATATTATATCAACTGCCAATCGAAGACCCAAAATGCATGCTTCATACTCAGTCATATTGTTAGTGCATGGAAATCTGAGCTTGGCCGAAACAGGATAATGCTGACCCATTTCAGAAATTAAGACAGCTCCAATACCAATACCTTTGAAATTTGCTGCTCCGTCAAAGAAAAGACGCCAACCATCATATTCAGAAGAGATGTCTTCACCCAGAAACAAGACCTCTTCATCGGGAAAGTAAGTTCTCAATGGTTCATAGTTGTCATCAACAGGATTTTCAGCCAAATGATCTGCCAATGCTTGTGCTTTTACCGCCTTTTGGGTGACATAGACTATGTCAAATTCACTTAACAGAATCTGCCATTTTGCTAATTTTCCTGTGGGCATCAGCTTTTGGAAGATGTACTTCAAAGGATCCATCCTCGAGATAAGATAAGTTGTATATGATGAAAGATAGTGCCTTAACCTTTGTGCGGTCCAAGTCAAGGCGCAACAAGTTCGCTCCAAAAGAGTATACCTGGCTTCATAAGGGGTGAACTTCTTGCTTAGATAATAAATGGCTTGTTCTTTCTTCCCGGTCTTTTCATGTTGCCACAAGACACATCCAAATGCATTTTCCGAGATGGACAAATATAAGATCAATGGTCTTCCAGGTTTAGGAGGAACTAACACAGGCGGATTAGATAGATACTCCTTGATCCTATCAAAAGCCTTTTGACAATCTTCTGTCCACTCAATAACAACATCTTTCTTCAACAACTTGATTATTGGTTCACAAATAACCGTGGATTGTGCAATGAAGCGGCTTATGTAGTGCAAGCGGCCAAGAAAGCTCATCACATCCTTCCGGCTCTTTGGAGGAGGCAAGTCTTGGATAGTCTTGATTTTAGACGGATCCAATTCTATACCCCTCCGGCTTACAATGAAACCCAACATCTTACCGGCGGGAACACCAAATGCACATTTCACAGGATTAAGCTTCAAGTTATACCGCCGAAGGCGGTTAAAGGACTTTCTCAAATCAGTCAAATGATCTTCTTTCTTCTTTGACTTGATAACAACATCATATACATAGACTTCAATTTCTTTGTGAATCATATCATGGAAAAGAGTTGTCATCGCCCTCATATACGTTGCCCCGACATTCTTCAAGCCGAAAGGCATAACTCTATAAGAAAACACACCCCAAGGCGTGATGAAAGCGATCTTTTCAGCATCATCTTTATCCATTAGGATCTGGTGATACCCAGCAAAACAATCGACAAAAGACTGAAGCTCATGTTTCGCACAACTATCAATAAGGATATGAATATTTGGCAATGGAAAATCATCGTTTGGGCTAGCTTTGTTGAGATCACGATAATCAACACAAACTCTAACTTTGCCGTCTTTCTTGGGCACCGGCACAATATTCGCTAACCAAGTGGGATATTTGAGAGATCGAATCACCTTAGCGGTCAATTGCTTTTGCACTTCTTCCAAAATTTGCTTTCTTGTGGAAGTCTTGAAGTTTCTTTTCTTTTTCTTAACAGGCGGGAATGAAGGATCAATTGGCAACTCGTGAGTGACAAGATCGGTACTCAAACCGGGCATATCATCATAAGACCAAGCAAAGATGTCCGGATACTCGTTTAATAGTTCAATATAAGCTCTTGTTTCTTCCGAGGTCAAATGAATACTGATTCTGGTTTCTCTAACATCTTCTGAAGTCCCCAAGTTGATTGACTCGGTTTCTTCCAAGTTAGGCTTTGGTTTGTTATCAAATTGATCCACTTCTCTTGTTATTTCATCAGGAACAAAATCTTCATCAAATTCCCCAATATCCAATGCATCGGTACCAGTTTGTTCAGTTGTTTCATTATATGTCACAAGTAAAGTTTCGACAGTTTTGTTAAGTGGAAAGCTGAAACAGAAACAAACATTAATCAAAAGCGTAAAATAAAGTAAATAATTAAAGCATAGCAAAATAATAGTAGGGGGAATGCAGTGCATTTTATTTGTTTCAAAAGTCTAGTTTAGGGAGGCAATACATTAAAGTAAAACATGCAGAATGTAAACAGGTTATTTTGAAAAGACATAAACATAAACCAAAGGCGAAACACAGTTCAGGGCCTCAATCTGTCTGTGACGCCAAAATAAACTAGTGAGTTAATTCACCAAGTCTCGTCCACTGGGACACAGGTCCAATTGGCCATCGGATCCTTTGCCTCAACATTCTGCACAGGTGATTCCTCAGCATAGTCTTCAATAATAACACCGCATTCCCAATCATCCCTCAGAAACAAATTACGACCTCCTTCAACCAGATCTGGTGTAACCATTTTTGGTGCTTGGACAAATGACTGGTACAAGGAAGGAAGAGGTTCTGGCATAACAATGGCTGGTTTCCTTTTTGCCTTTTCAATCTCCTTTTTGGTAGGACAGTAACCCAAGCCAAAAGTACCCAGATTCTTGGGCAAGCAGATGGGTTCAGTAATGCCGTTCAGATTTGCTCCTAATCCCGAACCAGGTTTGAAACCATTTTTCAACATTTCCACAGCAATCATCTTGGGGACTCTGGGTAGGGTACCTCTCTTCGAATCATCATTAGATGCTCGGGTCACATTCATCAACTCAACAGTGTGAAAAGTAGTCCCATCAAGCTCAGCGGCATTGTCTACCATAGGAATTGTGGTGCTAGCATGCGTGGGGCTGTTTCCCTCGCCCTTAACCACTACTTCTTCGTTATCCCATATGAATTTCACGCTTTGATGCAAAGTGGAAGGGACGGCTCCGGCCATGTGGATCCAAGGTCTTCCCAGTAGCATATTATAGGTAGACGGGATGTCGAACACTTGAAACTCCACAGAGAAGTTCACAGGACCTATTTGCAGATCAAGATCGACCTCTCCTAGGGTGCACCTTTGAGCCCCATCAAAAGCCCTTGCTTTCACATTACTTTGTCTGATTTTCCCAGTGTCAATTCCGAGTTCCTTCAGAGTTGCTAACGGACATATATTGAGCCCAGAACCACCATCGATCAACACTCGTCCGACAAATTTGTCCCTACATTTGACAACAATATGCAAGGCTTTGTTGTGTTCGAGACCCTCGAGTAGAAGCTCTTCTTTGAAGAAAGATACCTTGTGAGATTCTAAGATTTGGCCAACCAAGACGGCCAAGCTCTCACCCGTGGTCTCAGCAGGCACCTCTGCTTCCTTGAGCACTTTCAACAATGCATTTCTATGTGTTTCAGAGCTCATCAGCAAAGCCATGATGGATATCCGGGAAGGAGTATTCTTTAAATGCTCCAGAATAGAGTAGTCTTTTGACTGCATTTTCCTCCAGAAGTCCTCAGCCTCAGTGTCAGTCACTTTTCTTACAATGCCCTCCTTTTCCCCAAGGCCTTGACCCAACTTCTTAGGCGTATAGCATCTACCGGATCTGGTCATTCCTTGTGCAGCAGCAACAACAATGGTTATCTTTCCACTTCCGATAGGCACTTCAGAATAGTTCCAAGGAACCCTCTTACTATCATATTGAAGGGGGGAGGCAAGCATAACAGTGACAGTTGGCCTTGGGATACCAGCTTGCACCAGAATGTGAGCTCTAACCTGCACAGATATTTTGGTCTCGTTTGTAACCCTCACATTGCTAACGGGAACAATGGTTCCTTTCAAATTGAACCCCTCATCAAGGGAAATGACATTGACAGCATTGTTTCCATAGGCGGGAAGAGGATTATCTTGCACATTTGGTTGAGTTCTAGTAAGCTGGATAGTGCCTGATTTGATCAAAGCTTCAACTCTATCCTTGAAGGCATAACATCTTTCCACATCATGGCCCGAAGCTCAAGAATGATAAACACAATGCTTATTAGCATCATACCACCTTGGAGGAGGATTTGGAGTGTTGTCAGGAACAGGCTGCACAACTCTGGCGCTTCTCAGTCTTTCAAACAATTGACCGTAGGATTCAGCTATAGGAGTATAGGTTTTGGGTGCTCTCCTTTCATAGCTTTGGTTAGGTCCTTGCACATTTGGACGGATAGGAGCACGGGGTTGGTAATTTTATTGGCGAGGAGGGTATTGTTGTGGTGTTGGTGCTCGTGCTGGATAATAACTGGGTTGTGCTTGGTAGACAGAATATGGAGCGGGAGGAATTTGATAGTGACTAGGGTAATTTGGGAGTGGCGCACTTAGGTAAGGAGGAGGAAGATTTGGGTAAAGAGGGGGTGCATTTGGGTAATGAGGGGGGTGCATTTGGGTAATGAGGAGGGGCATTTTGGTAAGTAGGGTAGGCAGGTGGATTATCAAAGTTCAACCTTCTAGCTGGGCAGCGGTCAATGTCTGCAACAACAGCTGTGACTTCTTCCTTTTTCTCTCTCCTTCTAGAGTTGTTTGGGTTGGCTTGGGCATTTTGAGCACTTGACTTCATTTCAGCAAAACTCACAATCCGACCGGATTTGATGCCTTCTTCCACCTTCTCCCCCATTGTAAGAAGTTCAGCATAAGGTGCACCCATCATAGGAAGCATATGTATGTAATATGAGTCATCTTGAGCATGAATAAAGTACTTCACCATATCCTTCTCGGTCATCGGGGGTTGTACCCGTGCAGCCTGTTCACGCCACCTCAGGGCGTACTCTCTAAAAGTTTCTGTTAGTTTCTTCTTCAAATTGGCCAGGGTTATGAGGTCAGGGACCATCGCAACATTATATTCAAACTGCTTTGTGAAATCATCAGCTATATCATCGAACTCATGCCACTTGCTTATGTCTTGTCTGGAAAACCATTCAGCAGGAATACCTTCCAGACTATGACTGAAGTGAGCCATCAGAAGCTCCTCTTTGCCTTCCGCAACCCTCATTTGGTTGAGATACTTGGTCAAATGAGCAAATGGGTCACCATGACCATCATACATGTCAAATTTTGGCACTTTAAACCCGGGAGGAGGAGTAATGTCCGGGTAAAGATAGAGGCTGCGGTAGGAGGCACCTTGACGTTTCTTAGTCACCTGCAGATCCTTAATAGATTGCTGCATGATTTTCATTGATTGGATTATCTCCTCTTGTTCACTTGTCTTTCCCTGTTTTTCCACAGTTATGGGCACCTCATTCTGCGGCGGATGGTCTGTGAAGTCCACATTCTTGCCATTAGGGTCATGCTCATAATACAACGCCTCGGGATATCCCTGTCTTGGACCATTGACGTTTGGAGAAGCAACGGCTACAGGAATGGGCGCTTGAGATTGTGGAGGATGGGGAGTGTCTTTAGCAGGCAAATATTGGTAGTGAGGAGGAGTGGGGTCGTTAGGATATGGATAATATGAAGGATAACCAGCAGGTTGGGTATTTTGCTGAGCGGGCGGGGCATTTTGACTAACTTGTGGGCGGTTTAGTGGTGGTGGTGTTTGATTAAGTGGGTTGTTTTGGTATGTGGGTACATTGTGAACAGGATTGGCATTTGAAGGTATGTTTTGAGGGGCTTGCCCTTTAATTGTTGCTAGCTCATCACTCAGCATCTGTATCTGTTTAGTCAGATTCAAAATAAGGTCATCCTGAGCAAGAAGGATGTTTCCCCTCGAAGATCCGGGAGTTTCGAAAGTCTTATCATTGAGAACGGGAGGCTGATCCTCGATACCAGACATTTGTTGAATTCTGAAGTGTATATCAATGTGCAGAGAAGTCTTTGGATCAGCTCAATCAGCACAAATCAAACTTCTGCTTGGGAATAAACAAAACAAAAGAAAAATTCAAAAGGTAACTGTGTTAGTTTGCATGTTGTTGGTAAAATTTGCACGTAATCACATAGCGCGCGTCACGTAGCGCTTTTGCATTTTAAATGAGCGATAAATTAAGGCATGTGGCAACCACAAATAATGTGCGTAAAATAAAAATGCGGACGCGTCCTACCCTGTAGGGTGCCTCTTTGTGCCAGAGGTAAGCCTAATCGCGCAAATAAATGATAACGAAAAACAGTCACAACCATTTTTGAGCAATTCAAATTTAGAGTAAGATATTTCATTAAAATAGATAAAGTTGATACAAAATTGTCTTTCATAACATAACATCATACTTTCATCCTCTTCTTTTCTCTTTTTTTTTTCTTTTTTTTTCTCTTTTTTTTTTCTTTCTTTTCTTTCTTCATACATAATCCTTACATAGCAAATGAAAAATACAATAAACATAAAGACATAATTGAAAATACATCAAAACTTAAAATAAAGCCGCCACTCTGCCAATCAACTGCATCATGCTGGTGTAGGTGCATTGTTGTGACTGAATATTGCTTTTCTTGCTTCATCTTCATCATCAGGTCTGCATCATTGTAATCAACTTCCTTCATTCTTTTCTGCTTTCCCTTCTCTTTTCCTCTGTTTTTTCTTTTTCTCTGTTTTCTTTCTCTTTTTTCAATATTTTCTCTTTTTCTTTTCCTCTTTTTCTTTTCTTTTCAATATATCATCATTACATAATAAATGAAAATACAACAACATAAAGCATAATAGAAAGTACATCAAAAGTAAATAAATAAACTGCTATTTATCCCAGTTTTGCATCATATTCCTGCTTGCTTCATCTTCTTGCTTGTTGGAGCGGATGTTTCATCATGACTGGTTTCTGCTCTTGCCTGTCTCATTTTCTTCGTCATGTCGGTGTCTTCATAGCCAACTCTTCCTGGAGGACTGAGACCCAAGTGTCGCTCATTGTTTATCCACACTAGATATTCTGGGGTACAACTCTGCTGCCTCTTTGACACTTCTACCGGACGTAGATTCCTCCAAACAGTGCAAATATTATTCTTTCTTGGTATCCCTCCCTTTAACACGAAAGTAGTTTCCGACTTGGACATGTCGGCGCAGAGAGGAATAACCTGTTCTATCCCAAATTGACGAAGGACCCTCAAAGGTGCATAAGGCTGGAGCCCGGTTAAACCAGCCAATTCAATATAATACTGCCTAGGGGTCCTAAGTACGGTTTTTCCATTAGGAACATAACTAAGCGTCCACATCACTTCCTTATCAGTAAGGCGAGCCAATAAATCAAACCAACCTTGAAAATTTTTTGGTTTTTCAAATATTTTTGTTCTGTTTTTATCGGTAACAATGGGATTCACCGTTCCCGTAAGATCTCCCACATAGAATATATCTATCCTACTATCTTCACGACGACATACTTGCTCTATTGCCCATACCTGGAGAAGAAGGTTGCAACCTTGAAAGTATTTTGAACCTCGCTTGCATTCATTCAAAGCCCGATACATCTCTGCCAGAATCATTGGGACTATAGTGGTAGATTTGTTCCCGTCAATTCCATCACACATTACATGGGCTATAGAGCCGATACATGTTCTGGACTATAGCACCCAAAAAGGCAACAAAAAAAGCTCTCACACGTCTTTCCTCCCAAGTCTCTTTACTACAAGCAAACTCCAGCCCGAAGTCACGGTAACCCCATCTGTTTCCAAAACTTGTATACAAAATAATCTAAATGAACCCAGTCGTTATCGATACAACCCAACCTGTTGTCTCTGTTTAACCCCAGCTTCTGCTGAAATTTCTTTCCCCCATGATGTGTCGGGAAAATCATTTCTCTGCCATGACACTTTAAACCAGTTATCCCAACTATCTCCCCTAGAGTGAGTGTTAGCTCGAAGTCCTTGAACTTAAATACGGCTCGTGTAGGACACCAAAACGGGACAAGAGCCTGAACCAAATCACGATTTGGGGTGACATAATAGAGCAAGTCCACCATTCTGCCTAGTTTTCCCTCAAGTACTATCGTCTCTTGCTTAGTAAAGCTTTCCCACCACATTTTCAACTTCTTTGGGATTTCGGTAACCATGTAGATTTTTTCAAATTGTTGTTCCATTCCTTAACCTATAAGAGAAGGAAAACAAAGTTTCTAAATTTAATTATGCTCAAAATTCAGCTGGGACTGGAGATTCGTTATCACAAAACACATAATATGCGGGTCGTCGAGTCGCAAGGACCTGTCGACATAAGGGCGGTTTCCTAACTGTGGAGGCGGTACCAAGGACCGGGTCCAGACTAAGGTGTAAATTCATGCATGCTCCTAAAGCTCATTCTAAGAGTGGGTTAACGGTTGAGGCTAACAGGTGAGTGGGAAGCGGCCTTGCAGTCGAAATACTCCCACGACAACCGCCGGTGTACCAACTCGTCAGAGGGTTCTTTAGTGGAAGAAAGTGCGGGTACGCATGAGCGTACCTCACGGATATTTGGGGTGAAAATGCAAGAGGTTCGCAGGAGTGGGGGAAGTATGAACGGAATGCCAGTTTATATGTGCGCAAATAGGGGTGTAGTGACATGCTTTCGTGACACACAGCAATCAATTAGATTAATCTAAGCATGCTTGCAAATAAACAATAGATATAATCATGCTAGTCTCAACAATAATTAAATAAGCTACGCATACTAATATCGGCATACAATTCAAACAATACAAACAAAATAAATTCGCGAAAGCCTTTTGGTTAGAACCATTTGCTAATCCCCAGCGGAGTCGCCACGCTGTTGAACCCTCCCGAAACAATGAATGCATAACAAGTATGCACCGGGATGTATTTTCAACAAAATGGGACTCCAAAGGGTTTCTTTGGAGTCGCCACCTAATTTAAGGATTATTAGGAACCTAAGGTTAACTAATGAGTGCAATTTATTCTTTAATTTAAATGAAACTAAATTAAAAATCAGAGATTCTGAGTAAGTAGTTCTATTAAATTCGAAAGAATGTCCCTTGCGGGAGCACTTTCGAAAATCCGCTAAATGCGGTTAATCCGGCGGTTTTCACGAATTTTGTTAAGAATAATATAATTAATTTAACTAAGGATAATATAAATAAGATAAGGTTTTTGGTTACGCCGATACTTAGATAAATAAATGATGAAATCTTAAGATTAATTAAATGGATAAATTACATCATGGTTGATTGATTAGTTAATTAAATAAAATAAAGGATAAATAAATTAAATAAATAATTTAAATAAAATAAAATACTCTAAGTAAATAAATAGATAAATAATTGATTAATTGATCGCTTAAGTAAATGGATAAATAAATAAATAGATAACTTAATTAAATAGATTAATATTTATTAATTAATTAATTAAATAAATAATAAATGAATAATAATTGATTAAATAAATAAATAATTATCATTAATTAATTATATAAATAAATGATTAATTAAATTAAGTAAGTAAATAAGATTAATTAAATAAATAATTTAATAAATAAATATTGCGTAAATAATCCGATTAATGAATAAATGAGTAGATAGATAAATAAATATTTAATAAAGGAATAAATAAATATAAATAATAGGTGGAGATGTATAATTTAATTTCTTTTGCACTCGATAATTAACCATAGATTACTATTAACTTAAACTAATTGGTGAGTCCTAAAGAAACGGGATAAGCAATTATATAATCATTCTAAACATGCAATAAGTTAACAATTCAATAAAGCGACTATCCTACTAAGTTTCTAACATGCAAATCCTAGTCCGGTTTCAAGGCTTCCTAAAACATGCTTTCTAAGGGAACGGGAAAGCGGGAGTTTTAGAAGGTAGAACCCGGAAGCGCAACTCAATCATTGAGCCTTGAATTTAGAGATTTTCGTTTTCTTTTCTTTCTTTTTTTTCTTTACATTTTCGGGGATATCAAGTCCCGAAAATGCGGAGCGAATCAAATAACTTCCAATGCATGTAGCCATCCCATTTGTGAGTTTCATTTCAACTCGTCCCCGAAGGTGTACATGACAGAGAAAATAAGAGAACAAAAGATTAGCATTCATTCTAAGGCAATCGTAAGCAAATGCAATAACACACACAAATCATAACACGTTCTATTACGGACTTCCGACACTAATCTATCCCATCGCCTAGACAATTCTCCACACCTTTACTAACTCCAACTACTCCAAATAACAACTCCCAATTATTTTCACCATACCCGGGACGAACTTTCGATTATTCCTCAATACCATACTGCAAATGCTGAAAGGCGCCAATTGGCCTTTCAAAATAAAACCTCACTGGTCCTCGGCTTTGGTCAAGCCTCTCAGTTTCCTCGGTTTTGCAAGGCTCACAGACCTTGCTCATAGGGCTCCTCACTGGTCCTCGGCTTTAATCAAACCTCGCAGTTCCTAGGTAGCCAAGACCGCACTGGTCTCCAAGGAGGGGCCCCACTAGTCATTTCAAAGACGCAGGGGGCTTCATTCTCCTAGTATGTGACAAGCATACTTCATTCCATAAGAAATTGCAGCTGGTTAGTCAATATCAGCCTGCACACATGCAAAGCCATTCCCGAGAGGGACCCCACTGATGTTTTAAAATCCCAGGGGCTTCACTTCTTAGTATGCAATTTACATACTCCATTGCCAACCTGATACATTTTCTCGAACTTGAAAAAAAACAAGCCGGGAAACCAGACTAAACCTCCACAATCCACCACCAAAGCGACTGCCTGAACCAAACTACTGACTAGCCTAGGACCTAAACTGACCATTTGAACACATGCACACAAACCTGAAAATCAACCCAAGACAACCCTTCAAACACCCTGCATTAAACTGAACCTAAACGACTCCCTGGATGACCTACAGGCACCTGCAACCTCAAAGAAAGCTACAGCACCACATATTCTCCTAATCACCTGCTGAACACAACATACAAGAACCTTCCAAACACACCTTCAAGGTTCTTCCACAGAATCAGGGTACCAAGATCAAATAATGAGAAAACTTTGAAGATACTTCATTAACTAGATGAAACTAAGGCAAACAAAGAATGGAACTAAGAAACATAATCAGAAACTTAAGAAAATGACCAGAGTAAAAGAGGAAATAGGCTGGGAATGATATCTACTATACTTGAGAACAAATTTAACTCTTTATTTGGAACTCATGGATAACAACTTCATAAAATGATTTTTACTGCTCTTTACTATTTAGAACAGCCTGAAAAGTCACACATATATGAACATATATTACATATATGTACACATGCCTGGATCTCTCTATTCCATTCAAACAAGACCTTTTAAAAGATTTGAGACTACACTAAAAAACAGGCCATATGCATACCATAAATTAACCAGGACATACTTTGAGGAAGCATGCCTTAATCAGATCCCATACTACAGTACCCGACCTTCAATTCAGAATTTCAAACCCTCATCTCTAACATTCTCATGCACTATTTACCCACTATATGCAGACTCAACTTACCAGGACCAACTACAACAACCTGCCTATTCCTCACACTTCACACACAGCATACAACCTGGCATAACCTCCAAACAACATCCTGAACTACTCTCTGCATTCTTACAAGAACCTAAAACCACCTGAAATAACCTTAAACAAACAGCACCTCTCTAGTCTGCCTGCATCATTACGGACTCCCTGCTACATCCTTACACAGAACCAAGCACTGACCCTTTTCACTTTCTACACCTCATCTGAACCTCTATATACAGAGCTTGCCAAAACTACACCAAAAATAAGAAACTGAACCCCCCTCATTTAGCGCACAGACCCTCTCTCATACCCTGCTCCTAAAGTAATACCAAACAACCCCTTCTTTACTTCCAAAAAAAAAAAAAAAAAACAGAGAACAATCACAGGAGCCAAACAAAAAACTCCTGAAACCCCAACTCTGGCCTAAAGGACACTTGCTCCTCACTACACACTCCCTCAGCATACCAGACCAGCTGCTAAACTTCCTCACAAGCCACCTGAACAACTACCATACCCCAGACCCTGAACTAACTCCCTCGCTGCCTAATCTACTTCCAAACACCCGCACATACTACACTCAACAGACCTCTTCCTTCCTCTGCTCACAACTGCAATACTCTCTCACAGAGGTAAAGAGCCAGGGGACTACCTGAACTCCCTCTCCAAGCCTGCACACTTCCTACCTCTGAACCTAACTGCCGGAACACCTATCAACCCCAAACAACTCTCTCACCAAGCTCACAAACAACTTAACAATCAAACTAGGACTCAACCTGAACAACCTGCACCCTCACCTGACCCTAAACTAACCCAAAACACCCCCTGGAACCCCTGCTATTACTCCTAATAAACTGCAAACTAACCAGGCCCCTTTTACTCTTATCAGCCTACAAACAACTCCCTAAACTGAACTTCCACACTTTGCACTCCTCTACTCTCTTTAACAGAGTTCCTAGCACCCTCTACTTCATCAACTCACCACAAACAAACTAGATAAATCACCCTAACAACCTGCACCCTCATGCACACACACATGACATGCATAGCCACCAGAACACACATACAAACACTAAGACCTGCAGCCTTTTTTACTTATCAAACAGCCTGAACACACTTGCAATAAGCACCCAGATAGACAGAACAACTCACATTTATCTTAGACAAAACAGGGAATCAGACAATCATTGAAGAAACTTTGGATCTCAAGTAATCCTTAGAAAACCACTAAAAACTGAAACTTTAATTTAAATGTTCATCACAACTTCTATTAATTGCAGTTCATAAAGCGACCTAGTTAAGCTCAAATATCATGTATCAAAGTGATAGTTTTATACACACAAGTTTCAGCCTTTATTTAGACTATTATTGAATCTTTAGGACCATTTAAGTTTCATAAGAAAGGTTCAATCTTTGACAATGCTTCAGAAATATATTTCCAGCTTTAAACACGACTAGACTGATATGAAATGAACCACAGACTACTAAATGAACTTTAGGTAAAGAAAGATGATAAAAGTTGAAGGTCATTACTTAATCTAACAAATATCTTGACAGTTCAAACAACATATGCATTTTTACACTAGCAGCGGACAAATCAAACTAGTAATGAATATCAAAAGAAAGTTTGGAACTTAACCTGCTTTTACGCAGAGAACTAGGCAAGCAAGTGAAATAATCGCTTCGAAACAAAGCGACGATGACAATCAACAGGACCAGGGAAGCACTTCAATAACAGAATCACCCTCTAAAATTTATGAACTTTATAATAATTTGCTCAAGAATAATAAGTAAAATTTTTACTAATGCTTTTATGGCTGCCGTTTTTTATGATATCAATTTTCAGAACCCTAGATAATGAGAAAGAGGTTCTATTTATACCTGTGCAGCTAGGGTTTGGATTTTTGCTCCAAACTTTGAAAACCAGCCCCCCGAATCTGTAATTTTCTTGCAGAACAAGGGTGAATTTAGTTAAATCCCCTAAGGATTGTACCGAATTCATCCTTATCATCAAGGAAAATCCCGTTCAAACCATCCACGGCTCGGATTGGACTCCGATTTGAAATGAAAGGCTCAGATTCGCTTAGTTTTTGTACGAAAAAGTAAAGAAGGAACGTGGGGGGGGGGGGGGACCATTTTAGTACGAGTTCTTGGCTGTTTGTGGGTTTTTGAGGGGAAATTGGGATTAAGGGGAAGGGATTAGGGTTAAGTCGGGTTTAGGGGAAATGGGGAAGAGAGGATCGGGTTTTGGGGAAATGAAAGTGGGCCGGGTTGGGAAATGGCTCTTCTGAGAATGGGAAATGTGTATAGTGTATGTATATGTTGCATAAGTGATCCGAAATTAAAGGAAAGAATGATTTTGGCCCCCAGTTAGGATTAAATGAGTCATTGAGGGTGTTGCGTGGGTAGGACAGAAATTAGGATATGCCTGGTAATTTTATCCTTCTTTTGAAATCAATTAATTTACTTTAATTAAATTTAATTAATTAATTTTAATTCAAATAATTTTTAATTATCTAATTCTAATTTTAATTTTATTTTGATAATTGATTCTCATTTAAATAATTTAGCCGTTAATTATATCTCGGGGCGAAATTGGGTGTCAACACTAATTAGCTATTGAACGGCCAAAAGTTCATGAAGAAACGCCTATATATAGTCACAAGATGAAAAAATGGTAGAACTTTACCAACCACTGACCAAAATGCTCTAGAAGCATAGGAAACAACCTACAAGATGCAGAAGAAAATTTTGCAATAGTATGTTGCTATGTTATGTTCAAGAATTAATTATTTTATATTATTATTTGTTTTGGACCTTAATCTATTTTGGTTGTTTGTATAAAAAAATATATGGCTCAACCGGAAATGAATCCCTCAAGGCCAAGAAAATCAGGAACATTGTTCAATCTTACTGAAGGTGGTAACAACAAAACGTTGGACAAAATTGTTCAATCAGGAACATTGTTCTAACAGTATTTGTTTTGGACCTTCTCCATGGGTGGCAACAGCTTGAGAGTTTTGTCACTCTCAGCCTTATTTGGAAAGTTAGGTGGACACAATTCAGGAAAAGTAAGTGCTGAATGCATTGAAGTGTTAGCTAAGCCTTAAGAATCATTTCCCATGGGATGACATTAATTTGTGTAATCCCTGATATCCTTTGCTCAATCAAAGATTTATACTAATGACAGTTTAAATCTAGCTTACCTTATATATACATGTTTTATCCATCTATATATAAATAAGACGAGGGGGTTGATGAGGAATACTTTTGAGCTGTTTCAGTGACAACATTACTGCTACCCGTTTACAGTTTATTAGGGTTAGATTGTGAAGCATCTGATTGCATACAACTTTGTTTTTATAATGGATGGATGAGAACGAAAGGGTGGGAGGTAATTCAAGATTGTATGATGATGATTTTTTAGTATTTCATGTTAAGAGAAATATTGTCGGACCATAGCTTCAGTTTCCTTTAATTTCATGAAATTTTAGTACTTGGGTATACATATTATTGCAGAAAATTTAGATGACAATTGAGATATTGTAAATATAATTAAATTTAAATTAATCAAACAAGGGAAAACTGATGCAGCCCGAACACGTGCTGATCAAGTGTTCGATCCACCGAGGAGATCGATGACAAGAAGCCAAGCCAAGCTGCTGCACGATGTGCACGTTCACTTAGCCTAGCCGAAGTAAAACAATTGCTCCGAAGCTGAGTGGCCGAGCTCAAGAACCGAAGGCATTATCTTCAGATTTGAGCCCGATGGCAAAGTGACCGAGGACAATGAGCTCGAAGACAATTGAGCGTCCGAAGGCAACAAGTGTGTGTTCGAGCAGACAATCGAGAACCGAAGCCAAGGCTTACCGAAGTCAAAGTCTGCCGAACACAATTTAACTCAGCCCTGCGTGGCTTATTTCTACTGGTCGCCTGTGACCCTTTTACTAGTTTACCCTTAGTATTTCCTATATAAACCTTGTTTCCTTTCATTGTAAGGACAGAGTTTTTTGAACAATGATAAATTAATGAAAGTGCCGAGCACCTTTCTCTTGTCTCCGTCGTGAGCAAAACCCTGTGAGGGATTTATGGACTTGTGGCTTTCGGTTAATCCGATTGAACATTCCTCTTTGATCATTCAGTTTGCAAGAGGCAATGTTCTCTTGAGGATTGTTGCATAGTTAGGGTGATTCTTGTATCCCTTTCGATCGAGCTTTGAGACAGGTTCCTCACTGTTCTTTCGGAAGAAGCAAGTTTTGTCTTGCTTCTATCTTTTATCTTTTGTTGTTTATCTTCCGCGTTTGTGCTAAGCAACTCCTTCGGGTTTGCATTGCACCATCTTGGTATCAGAGCACGGTTTGGGCTTGTTTCTACAACCCCAAATCCTGTTCAAGTTATCCTTATTTTCGTGCGTGTGTCTTTGTTTTCCTTTTTTCGTGTTCTTGAACTTTGTTACTGTTGGTGTTGTTATTTTACAAAAAAAAAAAAAAAAAAGTGTTAAAAAGAAAATTCAAAAATTGTGTTTGATTGTTGGTTGTTTGGGATAAACAACCATTGATTCTTGTTCACCATCGAGTTCTGAATCCAACAAGTACCCGACGTACTAATTTTGTGACTAGGGTTTCTTGGTGAAATTTGGACTGATTTTGAGCTTCAATGGTGACTGAACTCGAACCCCATTGTGTTTAGTTGAAACCGATGAAGATTGGTGGTTCTTGAGTGATTTGGGTTTGTTTTGTTGCTTGAAAATCAAAGTTTAAAGGTTTGAATCGTTGTCCGTACACCGGAAAATTGTTACCATCGTAACAGTGTACGACGCGAACGAGCTGTGAAGATTGATTTCCTCCGTTGTTGAGACCGGAGTTGAAAAGCAACCCAGATCTGCTGAACATTGTGGTCAGTGAACCGAAGTTGTTGTGTCCGTACGCCGGAGCAAAGGTCACTGTTCCATTGAAAAAGAAAGGGGTTAAATTTTTAACATCAAAACCCCAGGTGAAAAAAATTGTCGGCTGAAAAAGGAAAGTGGATAAGGTAAAACCCTATCCGTACCAAGGAGGGACCACTCTTGTACGGACAAGAGTTGGTGTGGCCGAGGAAGATTCCAAAAGGGAATCAAAGGATAGATTCTCCTAGGTTCTCACTTTCTTTCGTGTCAAAAATTCTAGTTGGTGGATCTTTTGAGTAATTGTTCTACTCGAGGTCGTACTAACTCTTTTAAGCTGATAGGAATTCGTGCGAAGGGTGACCGAAGTCCCAACTTTCGTAGAAATTCTTTTGACTCCCCGAGCTCAGTTAAAAGCGTCCGTTCCATCGAGTCGAACATCACTTCACTCTTCCCGAAGAGGCAGTGACTATTGTCGAACTTGAAGGATCTTAGAGGACAGATCAATCAGACGAGCCACTGTTAACAAGTCCTTGAGTGATCAAAAACCGAACCCATAAATTGAGTGGACCCGAGTGCCACCCATTAAAGGTGAGGAAGTGTGTGAGGTGATTTCTAACCCTAACATTTGTTTGATCTTTGACTTGTGCAGGTACCATGGCTGGAAATGATGGCAAAAGCATTGAGAAGCCCGAAGTATCATTAGCCAATCTCATGGCTGCGATACAAGGCGTCAGTGCCGAAGTAAGAGGAGTGAGTGCTCGAGTAACTCAACTCGAACAAGGAAGCGCGTCCGTGGCCATGAATGGGTCCGGCGCTGGAACTAGCCAATCCACTCCGATGAAACCTGAGCTGTATGCTGAGCTTGTAGGACAACATCAGTTGACAAGTGAAGCAATTCGAAGAGAACTTAACTTGGGCAATCCCCAAGCTGCTTATCAAAACTTGGGCATTCCCCGAGGAGAAAGAATACCACCTCCAAAGGCCCAAAGAGAACTTGGAGCCGTTGCCGAGGAGGTTGATGAAGAGGAATTTCCCGAGGACGAATATGAGCGTGAGCTGCCATTCGCTCAACGAAGGCAAGCTCACCGAGGTCGTGGAAATTTCTGAGGTCGAGGCCGAGGCCGAGGCGCAAATGTTGAAAGAAATATTGGGCGTGAGGCTGATGATCGAGAAGATGAGTTTCCCGAACAGGCTAAAGGTGTTCGAGACTCAAATTTGAACAGTGTCAAGATCACTATTCCACCCTTTAAAGGAACTAGTGATCCCGATGAGTATCTTGAATGGAAGCTTAGAATGGAGCGCATCTTTGAAACCAATGAGATGACCGATGAGAGAAAAGCTGCCCATGCCATTGCTTCGCTCGAAGCTTATGCATCAACATGGTGGGAATCTGATAAGAGACATAGACGAAGGAATGACTATCCCGAAGTCAATACTTGGCCACAGTTGAAGAGAGCAATGGATGCTAAGTATTTGAGTGCCAAGTACAGGCAGACTCAAATGCAAAAGCTCTATGTGTTAAAGCAAGGGTCCAAGTCTGTCCAAGAGTACCACGATGAGTTCGAAAAGGTTCGATTGAATCTTGATCTGGTCGAAGATGAAGAACAAGCCATTATCAGATTCAAAAATGGCTTGGCTAGGGATGTGTCATCTCAGTTGAGACTCCACGTGTATCACACGTTGGAAGATCTGTTCGATGCGGCCACCGAAGCTGAAAAGTTGGTGAAGGACGACAAGGCAAACCGGTATCGAGGAGTCACTACTTCTACTCCTTTGAACCGAGGTAAAGAATGGAAGAGTCCAAACCAAGCAAGTGCTAACACTGTTCGAGATTCGAAGAGACCCTTCGAAAGAGGTGTGACCGTTAACCAGTCGAGAGAAGTGGGAGGTAAAGTTCAACTCAACTCTCCTAGTGCTTCAAATATTCTGTGTCACAAATGCAGAGGTTATGGTCACATGGCAAAAGAATGTCCAACTCGCAAAGTTATGCTTCTGCTCGAAGATGGAACCGTCCATGAGCAAGCGAGTGACACCGAGGAGGAATTTATCGAGGAGACTGACCGAGCTGAAGGTGGTGATGATCATGAGGCTGCCGAAGCTGATCATCCGGAAATGTTTCTTGTGGTTCGAAGGAATTTGAGCTGCATGACTCTTGACGAAGAGGACAACCAAAGAGAAAACCTCTTTCATGCCCGATGTCGAGTGAGGGGAAAGGTGTGTTCGATGATCATTGATTCCGGTTGTGTGCCAATGTAGTGAGCCAAACTTTGGTTTCACAAATGGGATTACCTACGATGAAGCATCCCCACCCTTACAAGTTACAATGGCTGAATGAGTGTGGAGAATTGAGAGTTGTCAAACAAGTGTGGATCAAGTTCAAAATCGGAGAGTATCAAGATGAAATGATATTCGATATGGTTCCGATGCAAGCTTGTCATTTGCTATTGGGTCGACCATGGCAGTATGACCGAACAGCTGTTCACAATGGCAGATCCAACACTTACATTGTGAAGCTCGATGGGAAGAGTTTCATACTCAAACCCTTGTCTCCAAAACAAGTCACCGAGGACTATAAACGGATGAAAGAATTGAAAGAAGCGGCCAAAGCTAAGCTTCCGATGGGAGCAAAATTGGGGCCCGAAGAGACTAACTCACCGCCCGAAGTGAAAGGAATTTGTGCAATCATGCAACCCGGTGAGATCTTACGAGGCAACGACCACGGTCATATGATGATTTGCCTCGTGCACAAGGGTATCTTTCTAAACTCTAATGATGATTTTTCTAATGGTAACCCTTTGCCCTTCTTTGTCCGTAAAGTTTTGCAGGACTTCGAGGACATGTTCCCTGAAGAAATGCCAGGTGGATTACCTCCGTTGAGAGGAATCGAGCACCAAATTGACTTCGTACCGGGGTCTCAAATCCCTAACAAACCTGCATACCGGTGTACCCCGAAGACACCAAAGAGCTCCAACGGCAGGTTGATGAATTGCTGAACAAGGGCCTCGTTCGTGAGAGCTTGAGTCCTTGCGCCGTTCCAGTTATCCTTGTCCCGAAGAAGGATGGAACATGGCGAATGTGTGTTGACTGTCGAGCAGTCAACAAAATCACGGTAAAGTATCGTCATCCTATCCCTCGATTAGATGACATGCTTGATGAATTAAGTGGTTCTTCATGCTTTTCAAAGATTGACCTCAGGTCCGGTTACCACCAGATCCGAATGAAACCCGGAGACGAGTGGAAAACCGCATTCAAGACCAAGTTCGGTCTCTATGAATGGTTGGTGATGCCTTTTGGCATATCCAATGCACCGAGCACATTCATGCGATTGATGAACCATGTGCTCAAACCGTTCATAAACAAGTTCGTTGTCGTTTATTTCGATGACATACTTGTTTATAGTAGAACCATGGATAAACATGTCGAACACCTAAGGCAAGTGCTCGAAAAGCTTCGAGAAGAGAAGTTGTATGCCAACTTCAAGAAATGCGCCTTTGGTGTCGATCGTGTAGTCTTTCTTGGATTTGTCGTCAGTGCTAATGGTGTCGAAGTCGACGAATCAAAAGTCGAAGCCATCAAAGATTGGCCAACTCCAACCTCGGTATCACAAGTTCGTAGCTTCCATGGCTTAGCTAGCTTTTACCGAAGGTTTGTTCGTGACTTTAGCACCGTGGCCGCTCCTTTAACCGAGCTGGTGAAGAAAGACCATCCATTTGTGTGGGAAGAGCCCCAAGACAGGGCTTTCCAAGAGTTGAAACGGAGGCTTTGTTCTGCCCCGTTGTTGCAACTCCCCGACTTCGGCAAAGCATTCGAAGTCGAGTGTGATGCGTCTGGAGTTGGGATCGGAGGAGTGCTAATGCAAGAATCGAAGCCGATTGCTTACTTTAGCGAAAAGCTCAAGGGTGCAGCCTTGAATTACTCAACGTATGACAAGGAACTGTATGCCCTCGTTCGAGCACTCGCCCATTGGCAGCATTATTTGTGGCCTCGAGAGTTTGTGATCAAGAGTGATCATGAGTCTTTGAAACATCTCCGAGGTCAGGAGAAATTGAATCGAAGACATGCCAAGTGGGTTGAATTTATTGAAAGCTTTCCCTATGTAATTCATTACAAAAAGGGTAAAGACAACGTTGTGGCCGATGCGCTATCAAGGAAATTTGCCTTAGCGACCACTCTCGCCTCTAGGCTCATGGGGTTCGAAAGCATCAAGTCGATGTACGAGGACGATCCCAAACTGAAATGCGTTCGTGACGCTATCTTGAGTGGCCGAAGGGTTGAAAAATATCAATGGCATGATGGCTACCTTTTCAAGAATGGGAGGGTTTGTGTGCCAGTGTCATCGTGGAGAGAGCTCTTGGTTCGAGAAGCTCACTCAGGTGGACTGATGGGACACTTCGGTGTCGATAAGACTCTTGGTATCTTGACCGAGCAGTTCCATTGGCCCAAAATGCGACGATATGTGGAAAAGCTTTGCAACGCTTGTCTCGTTTGCAAGAAAGCAAAATCGAAGTCCAACCCTCATGGTTTGTACACCCCGTTGCCTGTACCTGATCGACCTTGGGTACCTATATCCATGGACTTTGTCTTAGGGTTACCGAGGTCGGGGGGAGGACATGATAGCATCTTCGTTGTGGTTGACCGTTTTTCAAAAATGGCTCACTTTATTCCTTGCAAAAAGTGTGATGATGCACAGCATGTAGCTACATTTTTTGTTTCTAACGTGTTAAAATTGCATGGTGTACCTCGTACTATTGTGAGTGATCGAGACTCGAAGTTCTTGAGTCATTTTTGGAAGTGTTTGTGGGGTGCCCTCAGCACCAAGCTACTATTCTCGACGTCTCACCATCCTCAGACTGATGGACAGACCGAGGTAGTTAACCGAACCTTGGGATCTTTGCTTCGGGCAATGACCAAAGGGAAGGTTGGAAACTGGGCTGATCGTTTGCCCATAATGGAGTTTGCATACAATCGAACGGTGCATAGAATGATCAACATGACCCCGTTTGAATGTGTGTATGGCTTTAATCCTTTGATTCCACTTGATTTAACCCCATTGCCTCGAGATTCTGTTCTTGATTTTGAAGGTACTCGACGAGCAGCTGCCTTGATCGAATTGCATGCAAAGGTGAAGAAGAACCTCGAGGAGGCCTATGCAAAGGTTGCCTTAAAGAAAAACAAGGGGCGTAAAAAGTTGGAATTAAAGAAGGTAGATTGGGTTTGGGTTCACTTCCGAAAGGAACGCTTCCCGAACCAAAGGAAAGGAAAGTTGGCTCCTCGAGGGGATGGTCCATTTCAAGTGTTGACCAAGATCAACAACAATGCTTACGTGATCGACCTCCCTGGTGAGTATAACGTGTCCAACACCTTTAATGTTGCTGACTTGGTTCCTTGTGTTGTAGGTCCAACTTCGGAGGACGAGGAGGGCTTGATTTCGAGGACGAAATCTTCTCAAGAAGGGGAGGATGATGCAGCCCGAACACGTGCTGATCAAGTGTTCGATCCACCGAGGAGACCGATGACAAGAAGCCAAGCCAAGCTGCTGCACGATGTGCACGTTCACTTAGCCTAGCCGAAGTAAAACAATTGCTCCGAAGCTGAGTGGCCGAGCTCAAGAACCGAAGGCATTATCTTCAGATTTGAGCCCGATGGCAAAGTGACCGAGGACAATGAGCTCGAAGACAATTGAGCGTCCGAAGGCAACAAGTGTGTGTTCGAGCAGACAATCGAGAACCGAAGCCAAGGCTTACCGAAGTCAAAGTCTGCCGAACACAATTTAACTCAGCCCTGCGTGGCTTATTTCTACTGGTCGCCTGTGATCCTTTTACTAGTTTACCCTTAGTATTTCCTATATAAACCTTGTTTCCTTTCATTGTAAGGACAGAGTTTTTTGAACAATGATAAATTAATGAAAGTGCCGAGCACCTTTCTCTTGTCTCCGTCGTGAGCAAAACCCTGTGAGGGATTTATGGACTTGTGGCTTTCGGTTAATCCGATTGAACATTCCTCTTTGATCATTCAGTTTGCAAGAGGCAATATTCTCTTGAGGATTGTTGCATAGTTAGGGTGATTCTTGTATCCCTTTCGATCGAGCTTTGAGACAGGTTCCTCACTGTTCTTTCGAAAGAAGCAAGTTTTGTCTTGCTTCTATCTTTTATCTTTTGTTGTTTATCTTCCGCGTTTGTGCTAAGCAACTCCTTCGGGTTTGCATTGCACCAAAAACATAAATTAATCATTATATTTATTTGTATTTAACATTATGCCTGGATCATTCGGACTTTTGGAAGAATTGGCAAGATAGTCATCCGTGTGAAGTGAGAATTTCAGATTTCATTATGATAAAAAGAGCAGCAGTAAGAATACAATGGAAATTATTGATAAGAAGAAGTAAAACATGCTAAGTTATATTTTGTTGTTGCAATGAAACTATTTATATATGGGCTATGAAAATTGGTTGAAATAGCTTTTCTGATATAAGTAAAAAGAAAAATGTTGACATGGTTTAGTGGGATGAAATAGAGTTGATTGCCTCTACGGTCACTCAACTTTGAGTAATAGACTACCATGGTCACTTATCTTTGTTTTGTCTTTCTATGGTCAGTTAACTGGGTAATAGACCACCATGGTCACTTATTTTTATTTTGTCTTTCTATGGTCACTCAATTTTACCGAGTTAACTCTCATGGTCATCAAACACAATACTCTATGCTGACGTGGCAACTATTTTTTTATGCAAATTACAGAAATGAAAAAAAATTAAAATCATTTAGGACCAACCTACTTTAGACCCCGTCCAGCTCCAATCCAGGTTAAACTTGGTCGTCTGTCCTTGACGAGTTAGCTGCATTCATGCATTTTATAAGCATGAATTTTTTTTTTTAAGTGGTGTAGATTTTTAATTAATTATAAAGATAATTCACAGTTTGTTTAAGTAGTACTGTTTTTATTTATATACATGCTTTTTATAGTTGATATTGATATCAATTTAGCAGATATGATAATAGCTTCAAGTTGATGTTAAATGAACTGTCTATAGCATATCATTTTGCTGGTTAAAATGTCTATGCTCACTTAGAAGAAAGAAGTCATAGACATCAGTTTGATAGGATATGTTGTAAAGAAGTTAATTATATAGTTAAAATGTTTATGTTTTTCCTTGGAGAATTTAAATAATTTTACAATGATTTGATATCTTCAATTTGCTTTGGATAATAAATGCTCGATTTTTGTTTGATGCTTTGTTTTATTCCTTTCACTTCATAATGGTACGATAACTGTTACATATTATTTGTAGGATGAAATATAAAAAAGATAAAAGAAACAGAAAAAAGAAAAGCAAGTTATTTTGTAGTAAGAAAGTTTTGCTAAATTCAATTCTTGGGTCGGTTTGGGGCTGGGTGGGGTCTAAAGTGGGTTGGTTTAGTTTTTTTCATTTTATGTAATTTGCATAAAAAAATTAGTTGCCACGTCAGCATATACTTAACGGAAGTTTGTAGAGTTTTGTGTTGGATGACCATGAGAGTTAACTGGGTAAAGTTGAGTGACCATAGAAAGACAAAACAAAGATAAGTGACCACCCAAAGTTGAGTGACCATACAAAGACAAAATAAAGATAAGTGACCATGGTGGCCTATTATTCAAAGTTGAGTGTCCATAGAAGCATACATATATTTAGGGAATACATGTTTTTCATCCATGAGACCTTGAGTCTCTTCTTAAGTTTTTTCTCTTTGTGGTTTATGATGGGTCAATGTGCATTTTGATATAAGTATTTTTAAAAAACATACTTTGGGAGCATGATACGATCTTAAAAAGTACAGTTCAATCTAGAAAATAGAATGACAGAATACAATTTAAAATACTCTTGATTGTACTTTGGGAGCAGGATATTTATATTTTGGAATAATTTTACAAAAAAAATACTATAAAATAAACAACAAAGCACTTAGAATTTTTTATTAATAAATTTAAACGATGACATAAGTCTAAGCAATATATGAAACTTTAAAAGTACACAAAATTGTTTCAATAGTAAATTTTTTTCTACCAGTCTATCCATAGTAAACAAGAGTAGTAAAAAAATAATTTTAAATTAAGTGGCGTGCCAATTATAAACTACTTATAATGTAACAGCACTAAGAAGTGGATAATGTAACAGCGAAAATAAAGAACAAAAATGATAGTAAAAATATGATAGTTGAAATTATTTAGACCACGCATCACACGGATACTAAACTAGTTCATTTTAACATAAAGAAACAAGTTGACAAATATGATCCTTATTTTACTCTAGTAGTCTATCGAGCATACACCATAATGGATGATCCAGTGTTTAATTGGTTCTCATTTCGTTAGGTGCTCGAATGTAAAACCAAATCTCTAATTGAGTTCCCTGCTTAGATCGTCTTTCCAATTCCATTTTCGTATTTAGTTACAGTTGAAGAATTGACAAGTTAAATTGCTAGTTATAGTGGTAAATGTGTGTTGGAATTTTTAGGGGTGTGAATGAGAAGTGATGTCTTTTGCACTTTTACATTATAAAGGCTTTACACCGCTTCATTTCGCCCACATTATTGGCTAAACATACATAGCCATTTCATGAGATTTTACTACATTTTTAACAAGTAAAATTCTGAAATCTCTCCCCTCTTTTTGTATTGTTTTACAAAATCAAAAGTAAGAGTCGTGTGATTTTCTTTGTTCATTTGAGTTCGCCGATAACTCTGTTGTTTGAAGTGCCGCTACCGCAGATTTAATGATTTCGTTCTATCCTTGGAGGAATCAATCCATGAACCTTAGGCAACAGTGAGGTGATTATATTCCTTAAGGAGACACAAACAACTTGTGGGCTCGAAATTATTTCTGTTTAACTAATGTTTTGTTTTGATTTTGCTTATGTTTGTCTTTCTCGAATACGAGTGGAAAGGGATGTACTATGACATATAAAGATCGAAAACAGTCGCTCATAGGAACATATTTATGTTTACCTTAATAGAGGATAAGTGAACGACCTTAGGTAGTCGTTTCGGGAATTAGGACCTCGACGGGCGTGCCGGTAATTTGAAAATCTTCGTAAGGTCTATTAGGACCTGTCTGTAAAATTTGAGCTAAATTAGACATCGTTTTAATAAGTTCAATTAATAGTTTGAAGGGTTAATTGGATCCTGATAATGGAATTGAGTATATATTCGTACCCAGTGAGTTATGGACAACATATACATTGGTTTGGTTATGTGACCTTAAACCCTGTACATAGGCCTGACCTATGTATTGCGTATGCGTATAGGGTATCAGGTTCCTAACTGGATTGCCCTAAGAAGTAAGGAATGAAGCCTTTAGCCTTATGTGATATATTTTTCTGCTTATTGAACACTGTGGGATCGTTTGGCAATGAATCCAAAGGACAAAGCGGTTGTTGAGTAACTGTGCTAACTTTATAAATGGTAAGTATTTGTATCCATTTCTTTGGAGGCCCTTGGCCTCGTGGATAATCTACCACGAGTTACTTACGTGTGTAGCTACCGATAGGCGTACTCATTACGCTTTAACTTTGAATTTACATTGTATATTATAAGTTATGTCCTGTTGTTGGTTGTATAACATTAAGAATCTGAGTATTGTACTCTGGCTGTGAGTTGGCATATACTTTTCGGCTGTCGATGAGAGTCTCGCGCTGGTGATGGGTTATTATTGCATCATGTTGCACTCATATGCATTATGTTGCATTCATATGCATTATATTGCATTCATATTGAGTGCAGGAGGATTCCGCCCCAGGAGCAGGAGGATTCCGCTCCATTGCATTATATTGGGTGCAGGAGGATTCCGCCCCAGGAGCAGAAGGATTCCGCTCCATTGTATTCATATTGAGAGTAGGAGGATTCCGCCCTAGGAGCGGGAGGATTCCACTCCATTGCATTATATTGGGTGCAAGAAGTTTCTGCCCCAGGAGCAGGAGGATTCCGCTCTATTGCATCATATTGAGGTTAGGAGGATTCCGCTCCATTGCATTATATTGGGTGCAGGAGGATTCCGCCTCAGGAGAAGGAGGATTCCGCTCCATTGCATCATATTGAGGGTAGGAGGATTTCACCCCAGGAGCAGGAGGATTCCACTCCATTGCATCATATTCCGCTCTAGGAGCAGGAGGATTCCGCTCCATTGCATCATATTGAGGGTAGGAGGATTCCGCCCTAGGAGCAGGAGGATTCCGCTCCATTGCATCATATTGAGGGTACGAGGATTCCACCCGGATTAGGAAGATTCCGCTCCATCTATTTGGCACATGTGGCCCCATTGCATCATACTGCATTCATCTCATTTCAGTGCACCGCATGCTGACTATTGTGTGACTATCATGGTGTGTTTTGTTTATGCGGTATCTATACCATATAGTGGACATATTTCAGTTTGCCTATATATATTTCTGGATCGTATTCTGGGTTGCACACCGCAACAGTATAAATATATGGACCGGATTGCACGCCGCAACGGTATAAACATATGGATCAGGTTGCATGCTGCAACATCATAAACACATGGATCAGGTTGCTCGCCGCAACAATATTTACATATAATAAGATGTATTTCTGATTGTTGATATATTCAGGATACCTATATGTTCGGTCTATCTTATGTTTCTGGCTGTTTATGAGCTTTTGGTTCCATACATATTTTCAGTTATTATCTAGCTCTGTTTTTTTTTATTTAAATAAGATGGATTTGGTTTATCTACTTCTCTTCTCTCTGGCTAGCTATCCTTTTCTTTGAGGTGGCTAGTCTGCCCCACTTATTGAGTCATTTTGACTCACCCTTGTTTGTTGTTTATTTCTTGTGTATCTATTTCGTTTCAGTAGGTTCGCTCTAGGATTGAGTTCGCCACGTTGTGAAGGAGCGAAGACGACTTCAACTGTCAGGGTGAGCCAGCTTTTATTCCGGATGACCACCAGATTTATGTTTATAATTTCAGTTGTATTTTGCTCCCTTCAGGAGATATCTCTCTTCCTTTGTACTCTTAGATGTCTAGTCTGGATAGCCCTAAACCTAGTATGTTGGGTAGTCAGCTGTAATTTCTTTTGTACAGCTTAGAAGTATCAGTATGTCTGTTGTTTTTCTAAGTCTTGTTCTTATTTATGAATTGAATTATATTTATTTTTCTAATTTAATTGGTAAGGGTTCACACGACGGGTCTATGGGAGGATGTCGGGTGCCCGCACGGCCTAGCCGGATTCCGGATCGTATCAGTTGGTATTAGAGCCCGGTTTAGAGTCTATCCAGACTAAGACAGTGTCTAGTAGAGTCTCGCTGATGGGTACGTAAACGTCCGTACTTATCTACGAGAGGCTATGATGGTATTTAGAAAGTTTCTCTTCTTTCTTTCCTAATCGTGCATCGCTCTTCTTGTGGGATATAATTTTTTTTCTTTGTTTAATTCCTTCATAGTAATGCTGACTCGTGCGACAAATCAGCAAAGTGTAGGAGTCCAGGATGAAGCAGTCTAGCCTGGGGCTAGAGCTACTCAAGCCCGAGAGTTGTGGATCGTGCTGAAGATCCAGTTACGGAGTCCCCAGCTGTACGAGCTCACAATGGGCAAGGGAGCAGGGCCTTGTGGTTCCCTTGGCTCTCAACGGTTCTTTTACGAGAATCTTGGCGGCACAGGTACCGCAAGAACCTCGTATCAAGTTGCCGCAAATGCAGACGTTCTGTCTCAGGGAGCTCCTGTTCCAGTTCCTGATGTTGCCCCAGTAAATTATGTTCTAGAGGTAGCATTTTTCATGCCTCCAGTTGTTCTGGCTGGTTAGCTAGCCCAGGTATCAGTTCGGTCAGATTACCCCGGTTGAACCTTCCAATATTCTCAAGCTATACATCAGATAATTTTCGTGTATTTTTATATAAAAATAAAATGATATCAGCGTATCCTTCAGGCCCTTGGTTATCTCGAGCAGTATGGTGTTTATTATACTGCTTTTGAGTTTCAAGGTTCAGCTTTGGATTGGTGGACCGCTCTCTTATTAGCTAGGTAAGGCTAGCCTAAGCTGACTTGGTTCGATTTTTCTTCTAGATTCCTGAAAAAGTTTCTTTCGCACAGCGAACGAGATGAAAATTGTCGCCAGTTTGAGTAGATTGGACAGAGTATCCTGTCGGTTTCAGAATATGAGGTTGAGTTCTCTAGGATGGTTGGATATCTATTAGAACTAGTCCACGAGCCTTCCGAGAAGGTTCAAAAATTTATTGATAACCTTTCTCCTTCCTTGAGATCCCAGATAGCTCGAGAAATTGAGGTTGAGACTTCATTTGATGTTGTTGTTGATATTGTTCAGAGGTATTAGGCATACCATAAGTTAGAGCTTGAGGAGTTAGAGCGGGAGAGCAAGATGAGGACCAGGTGGAGTGCTGAGATAAGGTGCAGGGCTGCCCTGGTGAGCATCATGGTACCTCATTTGGAGGTAAGAGCTCTGATTATCGTGGGAAGTCACCTACTAGGAAATCTTAGCTTGTGGCGCGTGATTTTCAGAGTGCGCCAGTAGTCTGTTAAGATCAGACCCAGTCTTCTCTTTATAGCTATCAGCAGTTTATCCAGCATCCATTTTTAGCCTAAAGGTACTATCACTGTTGTGAGCCGGTCATCTTTGGAGGAGTTTTCCTTTATTCCAGCAAGTAGACAGTCGTCTTTCTTGTTGCCCTCAGGTACCTGCCCAGTCACAGGGATTTTATTTAGATCTCAATTAGCCAGAGAAATGCCACGATCCAGTAAAGGTCGAGAGCGTGGCGGCAGTTATTCTTCAGAAGGTAATTATTAGTGTAGCGGCTTAGCTCAACTGCAGAGGCAGTTTATGAACTGCCAGTCTGGCAGAATGCTGAGGCATCTGATGTAGTAGACCCAAGTATTTCGTCTTCCTTTATATGTGAGTAAGATTTAATTCTTCCGATCAATCTGGAAATGGTTTGTCTTATCATGTTTTCGTGTTTCTTTAGATATCATTTCTATTAAGAATCGGTTGCGGCAGAGGAGTGAGCTTGTAGTATGATTTATTCAGGGAATTTGTGAGACCCTACTAGTTTTTCTAGTGTAAATGTGAGAGATTTGGGAGTGGGTGACGGTATTTTATGCTTGGCATATTGTTGTTCCACCTTCTATTATTATGTTAAGTCAGTTTACCTTTCTCCTCGAGACAGTATTGGTAGTACTAATTCGTCACCATCAGGAAGTATTATTGTTTCTTCCAGTGTATAGTGATTAGTAAGTAATATTCGATCTCTGTGTGTCCTCTTGGTCCGAGATGGTATTAGAGTCATGTTATTCTATGAACCTGTCTTGGTTATAAAAAGCTTTTCTTCTTATGGGAAGGTTAAATTGGCATAGATAGTGTTCCATAAAGCTCATTTAATGTCTATTTCTAAAATTGTGATTCTTTGGCTAGCCTAACTCGGAAGTAGCTTAGCTCTGGTAGCCACGCAAATAAGAAGATCAGCTTCCTAAAGCTCTAATTATTTCTATCCTCAGTCCATTGCCATCTCTTCTTTGTCCGGTGTTAGTGAGCTTTGGTAGTTAGTAGCCGTTTATGATGTTTCCTATGTTGAGCCGGAGTGCATGTCAAGGTAGTCGGGTAAGCACATTGTTGTGTTTCAAGGCTACTAAGGGTAATAGGAGGCGTCATTTGACCCCTGTATTGATCCATCAGGCGGAGGTGCTTATTAACAAGGTATGGAGTTGTGAACTCGAGAGCTGCAGCTGTTTTGCACCTCGAGAGGGTAATTTGGTAGCTGAGGTCTGAGCTGTATTATGGTTTAATTAAGTCTTCCTTGGTCCAGTAGACTGTGCAAGGATGGCTATTTCTATTTGAATTAACTTTATGAGTTTATGCTCTAAGTGGAGGAGTCTTCCTCCAATACTGAATCCTAATATTAAATCTCTAAGGCGTTGCTGAAGCGTAAGCAAATTCTTAGTTTCATTAACCTGTTTTATATCGAAAGGTATATCGACGAGGTGATTCATCGGCGGAATCATATTACCCCATCCAGAGTTCTGTGCATCTTTGTTTCAAAAATGTAGAACTCTCCTCTCATAATTGAGGAAGGGTCAGTTTAGTCAGAATAAGCTGGGCAATGGTGTTATGATATTATCCAGATATATTTCTTTTCAAGAGTTCGGTGTGCGTGTTATAATTCTGATTATGCAATCATGAGATAATGTCCATGGAGTAGTTGGTGAAGGTCGTTCAAGTTCTTTTGTTATCTGTGTAAATTTTTTCTTTAAATTTGGGCTCATTCGAGGACGAATGAGAGTATAAGTGCAGGAGAATGAAACAACCTTAGGTAGTCGTTTCAGGAATGGGACCCCGATGGACGTGCCTATAATTTGAAAATCTTCGTAAGATCTATTAGGACCTGTCTGTAAAATTTGAGCTAAATTAGACATCGTTTTAATAAGTTCAATTAATAGTTTAAAGGGGGTAATTTGACCCTGATAATGGAATTGAGTATATATTCGTACTCAGTGAGTTATGGGCAACATATAAATGTAATTTATTTAGGGTTTGGTTATATGACCTTAAATCCTGTACATAGGCCTGATCTGTGTATTGCGTATGCGAATAGGGTATCAGGTTCCTAACTGGATTGCCCTAAGACGTAAGGAATGAAGCCTTTAGCCTTATGTGATATATTTTTCTGCTTATTGAACACAGTGGGATCGTTTGGCAATGAATCCAAAGGACAAAGTGGTTGTTGAGTAACTGTGCTAACTTTGTAATAAGGTAAGTGTTTGTATCCATTTCGTTGGAGGCCCTTGGCCTCGTGGATAACCTACCACGTGTTCCTTACGTGTCTAGCTGCCGATAGGCGCACTCATTACGCCTTAGCTTTGAATATACATTGTATATTATATGTTATGTCCTGTTGTTGGTTGTATATCATAAAGGATCTGAGCGTTGTACTCTGGCTGTGAGTTGGCATATACTTTCCGGCTGTCGATGAGAGTCTCGCGCTAGTGATGGGTTATTATTGCATCATGTGGCACTGATGTGCATTATGCTGCATTCATATGTCTTATATAGCATTCATATTGGGTGTATAAGGATTCCTCCCAGAAGCAGGAGGATTCCGCTCCATTGCATTATATTGGCTGCAGGAGGATTCCGCCTCAGGAGCAGGAGGATTCCGCCTCCATTGCATCATATTGAGGGTAGAAGGGTTCCGCCCTAGGAGCAGAAGGATTCTGCTCCATTGCATTATATTGGGTGCAAGAGGATTCCGCCCCAGGAGCAGGAGGATTCCGCTCCATTGCATCATATTGAGGGTAGGAGGATTCCGCCCTAGGAGCAGGAGGATTCCGCTCCATTGCATTATATTGGGTGGAGGAGGATTACGCCCAAGGAGCAGGAGGATTCCACTTCATTGCATCATATTGAGGATAGGAGGATTCCGCTCCATCCTAGGAGCAGGAGGATTCCGCTCCATTGCATCATATTGAGGGTAGGAGGATTCCGCCCCAGGAGCAGGAGGATTCCGCTCCATTGCATCATATTGGGTGGAGGAGGATTCCGCTCCATCCTAGGAGCAGGAGGATTCCGCTCCATTGCATCATATTGAGGGTAGGAGGATTCCGCCCTAGGAGCAGGAGGATTCCGCTCCTTACATCATATTGAGGGTAGGAGGATTCCGCCTCGGAGTAGGAGGATTCCGCTCCATCTATTTGGCACATGTGACCCCATTGCATCATACTGCATTCATCCCATTTCATTGCACCGCATGCTGAATATTCTGTGACTATCATGCTGTTATTTGTGTATGCGGTATGTATACCATATTATGGACATATTTCAGTTTGCCTATATATATTTCTGGCTCGTATTCTGGGTTGATCGCCACAACAGTAGGAATATATGGATCGGGTTGGACGCCGCAACAGTATGAATATATGGATCGGGTTGCACGCCGCAACAGTATAAATGTATGGATCGGGTTGCACGCCGCAACAGTATAGACATATGGATCGGGTTGCACGCCGCAACATCATAGACACATGGATCGGGTTGCTCGCAGCAACAATATTTACATATAATAAGATGTATTTCTGATTGTTGATATATTCAGGATACCTATATGTTCTATCTATCTTATGTTTCTGGTTGTTTATGTGTTTTTGGTTCCATACGTTTTTCCAGTTATTATCTGGCTCTTTGTTTTATTTAAATAAGATGGATTTGGTTTATCTGCTTCTCTACCTGGCTAGCTATCCTATTCTTTGAGGTGGCTAGTCTGCCCCACTTATTGAGTCATTTTGACTCTCCCTTGTTTGTTGTTTGTTTCTTGTCTATCTATTTCGTTTCAGTAGGTTCGCTCTAGGATTGAGTTCGTCACGTTGTGAAGGAACGAAGACGACTTCAGCTGTCAGGGTGAGCCAGCTTTTATTTCGGATGGCCACCAGGTTTGTGTTTATTATTTTAGTTGTATTTTGCTCCCTTCATGAGATATCAGTCTTCCTTTGTACTCTTAGATCTCTAGTCTGGATAGCCCTAAACCTAGTATACTGGGTAGTCAGCTGTAATTTCTTTTGTACAGCTTAGAGGTATCAGTAGTCTGTGGTTTTTCTAAATCTTGTACTTATTTATGAATTGAATTATATTTATTTTCCTAATTTAATTGGTAAGGGTTCGCCCGACGGGTCTAGGGGAGGAGTCGGGTGCCTGCACGGCCTAGCTGGATTCCGGGTCGTGTCAACAAGTCTAGGCAGATTCATTGAAAAAACTCATCTAGCGTCATAACAGTCTTTGGTGCTTTCTGTTTCAGTGGGGGGCTTCTTGCTTTCTGTAATGTCGCATAAAATATCATTGAATATTGGTGTAAGCGTACTCGTTAATGGTGTGAAATATATTATAGACTCTTTTTCGTTCGAGGACGAACGAGAGTCTAAGTGGAGGAGAATTAAACGACTTTAGGTAGTCATTTCGGGAGCTAGGACTCCGATGAGTGTGTCGACAGTTTTAAAAGTTTCGTAAGGACTATCCCGACTTGTCTGTAAAATTTGAGCTAAATCGAATCTCGTTTGGTAGGTATCTGAAGAAGGTTTCAATTTTCGTTAACGATAAATCGTAAAAAGAGGTTTTCAAGCTCGATCTTGGGTGAATGAACTCCGATTAGAAATTTGTAAGCGTCATTAGGTTTGTATGGTCATTTTTGACATGTGTGAATTTTTGTAGTGAATTTCGAGGTTGTTCGGTTGATTTCGTTTAAAGTTCCGAAAAATTTATAATTTGACCTTTTTCTTTTTCATTCACATCGTTAGTTTCGGGAGTCCGATTTGAGATCTGCCTTAGCGAGTGTGTTACATATATTTTGTATAACTTACTTGAGAAATTTGGGATCATTTTGAATTTTGTAGGGTTCCATTTTAATTTTAGTCGTCGTACCAAATTTTTAAAAAAACAAAAAACAAAAAGGAAAACGGAAATAACTATGTCGGTTAAGCTAAGGATATAATCCTTAGCGTCAGCTCATTTTCAGAACGAACAGAAACAACAAAACAGAGACGAGAAAAGAAAAGTAAAGAAAGAAGGAAAAAAAGGGAAAGGAAAGGAAAAGGAGGAGGGAAAGTAGTAGAATTTCTACCCCGAAATCTCCAGGTAATGATGTTAACTCATTATCTTAGCTTATTATGTGTGTTTGAATATATTTTAACGGTAAAAATTAGGATATTAGACATTGTTCTAATAAGTTAAATTTATAGTTTAAAAGGTAATTGGACCCTGATACTATAATTGATTATATATTCGCACTCGGGAAGTTATGGGCAACCCATAAATGTAATTTATTTAGGGTTTGGTTATGTGACTTTGAACCCTGTATATAGGCCTGGCCTGCGTATCGCGTATGCGAATAGGGTATCAGGTTCCTAACCGGATTGCCCTAAGACGTAAGGAATGAAGCCTTTAGCCTTATTTGTTATATTTTTCTGCTTATTGAATAGAGCGGAATCGTTTGACAGAGAATACAAAAGATAAAGCAGTTGTCGAGTAGCACTTTAGAATAAGGTATGTGATTATATCCATTTCTTTGGAGGCATTTGGCCTCGTGGATTTTCTACCACGTGTTCCTTACGTGTGTAGCTGCCGATAGGCATACTCATTATGCCTTAGCTTTGAATTTACATTGTATATTTTATGTTATGCCCTGTTGTTGGTATTGCATTGAGCATTTGAGTATTTTACTTTGGCTTTGAGCTTGCATATACATCCCGGCAGTCGATGAGAGTCCCGCGCCGGTGATATGTGTAGTAAATTTTGTGTTTATTATTATGTATATTGATAAATATATTGGATCGGGTTGCACGCTGCAACAGTATAAATATATAGATCGGGTTGCACGCCGCAACAATATAAATATATGGATCGGGTTGCACGCCGCAACAATATTTACATATAATAATATGTATTACGTACAACTTCATGACATAGGTATTGAACACTATATGTATCGTATTTCTTATCTGTTGCATGTTATTGCTTAATTGCTTGACTCCATCGTTATCATAACTATCGCGTTGGGCATTATTTTTTGGTTGTCGAGTGATTCTGTTTCCCTGACTAGCGTAGCTATTTTTCGAAGTCGCTAGTTTGTCCCCACTTACTGTGTCCTTATGACTCACTCCCTATTTGTTCTTTTGTTTTTCTTTCATTCAGCAGATTTTGCCTCAGGACCCAGCCAGCTGCGTCGTGATTTAGGAGCAGTACATTATCAGCTTTCTACGGTGAGCCATCCTGTTCATTGAGGCCACCGGTTTATCTTATTTTGCTCCCTTCAGGAGATGTGTATATCTTTTGGACTTCTTAGATGTGTGATCTGGAAACCTTTAAACTTGTGTATTTTGGGTAGTTAGCTGTATTATTCAGACAGCTTCTATGTTTTTCTATCCTTGAGAGTTATCTTGTGCTGTTAAAGTTTGGTTCATTTTCATTTCCAGGTAATTCTTCGCAATTTATATCGATTTAATCAATAAAGTTCGCCTGACAGGTCTAGGGGAGGTGGTCAAGTGCCCGCACGGCCTAGCCGAAAATTCGGATCGTGTCACTTTCTTTATTATACAATTGTTTCTTGGTCGGCTAATTCCATAAAGGGAATAGAGGCTCTAGTGCCAATGTCGACTATCAAAGATTTTTGTTTATACCTTTATGGTATGGAATAGGAGGAACACTTTTCTGTAGGATAGTTTCTTTATTACAATTCTTTATCAGACTTGTATTATTTGCATAGAGAGTTATAATAAATGGAAAAGGGCCAAAAATATCCCTAACTTATTCAAAATTATTCATATTTACCCTTCGTTAACTTATTGGCCCGTATACGCCCCTACCGTTATTTTCTTGCCTAAATATACCCCTAGAACAAATGGTCTAATGACTTAGCATAAACGTGTAAACATAGCACTCAACCTCTTCCATGTAAAAGACTCATATTAACTCACCCAAATAATACACCCGACCCAAAATAGCCATACCCGAATAAAAATAACCTAAACCCCTTTCTTCTACCCTCTTTTCCTCCACCATTACCATTGTTGCAGTACTTTATTTCTCAATCTATTATATCTCCATCTACATACTTAACTAAAATCGAAACGACTAATCTAAGACGGATTTCGTTGGCAAATAATGATACAATTTATATGAAGTTCATTCCTCACCCACTACCGAATCAACCCAAACATCTTTTTGGTCACTATCTTTCTTATTATGAATCGTCATCAAATTTAGCTCATGAACTACTACAACCCCATAGGTGAAGCCCAAGTAGGTATTTTACATAAAGTGAAAGAGATATCTCTGCAACTTCTAATTGTTTCTTACCAAGCATCAATTGTTTTACAAAATGCATGTAAACATTATAGTACATAATATCATTACCAAAAAATAAATATTCTGAAATTTCCACTAGCAAATTCATTTGAAAAAATAAAAACATGAAAATCAGTAAAGAAGAATATGAACTACCAAAGACAAATGGTGAATCGGGATACTAATTTGATTGATTTATTTTTATTTTGTTTAATTTTTTGTTCTGTATAATTTTATATTTGAGCATAACTAAGTTGATTTGTCCTCAATTGAATTTATGTGACACCGTGACCAAATTGTTAGACGATGATTTAGAAGATTATGAAGTAATCAAGAATTGGAGCATAACCATTCCGCTTCTTTCTTTTTCTTAAACCTTTCAAAAATAATTCCCACACACTATCATCTCCTTAATTAGAGGTGGTGGAATAAAGAAAATGAAGTTGATCTTGGAGATGGTGGATGGTGTGTTATGGTGGTTAGAGCTTTTATTTTTATGATAGTTAAATGGAAAAGCTCCGGTAGAGGAGTTAATGAAGCTCTATACAAGTTGGGTTGATGGGGTTGGTAATTGGGTATATCGTGTCCTATTTGATTTTTTATTTCACATGGAACAATGGTAGAGTGCCACGTGTAAAAGTTTTTGCCAAGTCACTAGTTGTCACACTTATTTATGGATATTTCTAGATTTTCAGATTTTCCAGAAGCAGTTTTCTAATGCCAGCTCAGCAGGCTATGTAGTTAGTTAGTTACAAAATTTCAAATATTAGTTAAGCGGGAAAAGCAGTTAGCATCTCAAGGCATGCCTATTTCATTCTTCAGCTACTATATAGCTATCATAATTGTGATAAATAAAAAAAAATATACAGAATATTAATTCCCTACTATTTCTCTCTCTACTTTTTTCTCTCTATACTTCTGCATAACTAACTGTTAGTTCTCAAAGCCCTCCGCAAGCTTTATGATCAAGCTTTACATCCAAATCTCGACTGAGTTCCTGATTAGGGTTCCAATTAAGATCACAGCAATGCTGGTCCTCTGAGTTGCATAATGACGAAGGCAATTACTCGCAACAACAGTGAGGAATCCTTATCTGAATTGCAAGGAATGAAGGAATTAATGCATCAATTGTTAAATGAGATAGTAGAGATTAAAAACTCAAAAAATGAACTGAATGCACGAATAGATGCTAGGGAGAAGCAGGATCGCCTACCTGAAATTGAAGCTTCGACGACTGGTGGAGGATCCTTGGATGTACCTAAAAGTTCACAAGGTCATAAATCACCTTCAGTAGGTTCTTCTTATTCATACTTCTCCAGATTATCGAAGCTAGAATTCGTGAGGTTTAATGGAGAAGATTTGAGGACCTGGTTGTATAAGATAGATCAATTTTTTACTATAGATGACATACCTAATGATCAGAAGGTCAGAGTTGCCTCAATTTATTTAGAAGGAGATGCAGTGCAATGACATCAGGCTTTTATGAGAAATAGATCTACTGCTTGACCTCTTATCTGGAAAGAGTATGTGAGGGCTTTAGTTGAGAGATTTGGTACATAATACTATGATCCTATGGCTGAGATTAAGAAATTAACTCAGATAGGAACTGTTAAGGAGTATCAATCTTCCTTTGATAGATCACTTACTCAACTGGATGGCCTACAAGCTATGCTATTAGTTGCTTACTTGAAGGTTTAAAACCTGAGATTAAACATACTGTAAAGCTGTTGAGTCCACAATCTCTATCTCAAGCATATTACCTTCCTAGAATCTAGGAGTCTGCACAATTGGCTCAAAATAAACCTAACAAACCACCTCTATTACCTACACCTACTCAAAACAGAAGATTCATTGAAGCTGCACCATATAAACCAACCTATACTAGAACAAGCAACCCTAAAAACACATATTCTTACACAGTAAATCAACCTACCAGACCAATTCAGAGGAAATTCATACCCCAACTGAAATGAATGCAAAAAGGGAGAAGGGACTGTGTTACTTTTGTGATGAAAAGTACACATTGGGCCATAAGTGTAAGGAAAATAGGCAGGTGTATATATTGGAGATTGAGGATGAAAGGGAAGAGGAAGAAGATGTTAGAATGGAAGAGATTGTGGAGTTTACACAGGTGGATGCTGATGAGGCTTATCTATCTCCTTGCATGCTTTACATGGAACAAAGAGTTTCCAGACCTTAAGGGCGACAAGGTATCATGAGAAGTAGCCTATTCATATATTGATTGACACATGAAGTACTCATAATTTCTTGGATGCTACTTTTTCTAAGGAAGTGGGATGCTCATTGCAGAAAGCTGCACCTCAGAGTGTGAGTGTAGCTGATGGTGGTGTTGTGCAAGTCAATGAGACATGTGTGGGATTCCAATGGATGCTTCAGGGGGCATCATTCAATGCTGCTTTTTTTATTGTACCCCTGCGACCCTGTGATATGGTATTGGGAGTGCAGTGGTTACTCACTCTGGGGGATATTAAAATGAAATTCAACTCACTGACTATGGAGTTCATGCTGAATGGGAGAAAGCATTTCCTTAGGGGAGGAACCAACAATCTCAAAACAGTAGGGGCTAAGAAGTTGGGCAAATCTCAGAATGTGAGCCATCAACTATATATGCTGCAATTAGTAGAAGGATCACAATGTGGTGAGAGAGAAATGCTGACTCTGGGAGATGATAATCCATTGCTGCAGATGTTGTTGGATCAATAAGGTCCCTTGTTTGAAGAGCCAACTAAATTACCTCCTTTCAGAGGTGGGTTTGACCATAGGATTCCCTTGATACCTAACAGTTCCCCTGTCAATCAGAGACCTTACAGGTACCCTAGTTTTAAAAAGGACATACTCCCTCCGTCCAAATTTATGTGGCACCATTTCCTTTTTTGTTTGTCCCAAAATAAGTGGCACCTTTCCTTATTTGGCATCTATTTAATGTATCATCTCTATTTTACCCTTGTTGGACCCTACATACTTTTAAACCTACCAACAACTTTTTTATTACTCAAATCTTCTCTCTCTTACTTTTTCAAGGGTAAAATTGATATTTAACAAGGTCAATCTCTATTTTCTTAAACTCCGTGCCCGGTCAAATAGTGCCACATAAATTGGGACGGAGGGAGTAATTGAGAAACAGGTACAGCATATGGTAGAACAAGGAATTATTCAGCATAGTACTAGCCCTTATGCTTCACCAGTAGTATTGGTTAGTAAGTAGGATGGGAGTTGGAGACTGTATGTTGATTATAAAGAGCTTAATAAGCAAACTGTGAAGGATAGGTTTCCTATTCCTCTAATAAAGGACCTATTGGATGAGCTATGAGGTGCTAAGTTTTTCTCTAAAATAGACCTCAGGTCTGGCTATCATCAACTCAGAGTAGTACCTGAAGATGTCTATAAAACAACTTTCAAGATACATTCATGGCACATTGAATATTTGGTGATTCCCTTTGGCCTCACTAATGCACCTTCCACTTTTCAAGGGTTGATGAACTCTATTTTCAGGCTCATCTGTGAAAATTCATCTGAGTCTTTTTTGATGATATCTTGATATACAGTCAAGGTTGGCTGGAGCATCTTGTGCATCTTGAAATTGTCTTCAAAATGATGGCAGAACAGAAATTGTTAGCTAAGAAGTCCAAGTGTGCTTTTAGGGTAGCTAAGATTGAGTATTTGTGTCACTTCATATCAGTTGAGGGGGTATCAACTGAGCCAAAGAAGATCACAGCAGCCAGACAATGGCCAAAACCTACAACTCTAAAAAAACTCTGGGATTCTTAGGATTGGTTGGGTATTATAGGAGATTCATCAGAAGTTATGGACTTATCAGTAAGCCTCTCACTAATCTGCTGAAAAAGGATGGATTCCTATGGAATGATGAAGCTGATGAAACATTCCAGGCACTTAAAGATGCTCTAACCTCTGATCCTGTACTGGCTTTGCCTAATTTTTCTAAGGTCTTTGTAGTTGAGACTGATGCTAGTGGCAAGGGAGTGGGAGCTGTGCTCATACATGAAGGTCATCAAATTGCCTTCTTAAGTAAAGCACTAGGGCCAAAGCAAATGGCATTATTTGTGTATGATAGGGAGCTATTAGCACTGGTAATGGCAGTCACTAAATGGTCCCAGTACTTACTTGGTAGACACTTTGTGATCAAGACTGACCAAAAGGCTTTGATGTACCTACTTGAGTAAAAACTTCACACTGATTCTCAGCTCTCTTGGGTGACTAAGTTGATGGCATTTAAATACCACATTGAGTACAAGAAGGGGTTGATAACAAGGCTGCTGATGCTCTTTCTAGAATTCAAGGTGCTGAGCTTTTTACTATTGTTCGATCAGCTACTGACCCTTCACTTTTTGAGCAGATAAAACAGAGTTGGATGGAAGCTGAGGAACTCAAGAAGTGTATTGACACTCTAAGTACTTCTCCTGGTTCTTCTCAATATTCCTGGGTTAATGATCAGCTCAGAAGGAAGGGTAAGCTGCTCTATGGCAAGAACCCTGAGCTGAGAACACATCTTATTTCACTGTGGCATGCCATTACTCAAGGAGGTCACTCTGATATTGAAGTGACTACTAAAAGGATCTTAGCTCTTTTCTACAAGAAGGGGATGAGAAAGGATATACAGACCTTCATTCAAGGTTGTGATGTTTTTCAAAGAAGTAACAGTGATTTGACTAACTATCCTGGCCTTCTGCAGCCACTTCCCATTCCAAAGGTTGTGTGGTCTGAAATCAGCTTGGACTTTGTGGAAGGACTACCTAAGTCTAGAGGTCCAGATGTTGTGTTAGTAGTGGTTGCCCGGCTATCTAAATATGCTCACTTCCTGCCACTGACTCACCCATTTTCAATTAAACAAATAGCTCAGGTTTTTATGGATGGCATCTTTAAACTGCATGGGTTACCTGATATCATTGTCAGTGATATAGATAGTGTATTTCTGAGTCAAATGTGGCAATAATTTTTTACTCTGCAAGGTGTTCAGCTGCATCTTTCTACTGCCTACCACTCCTCAGACTGATAGCCAAACTGAGGTAGTTAACAAGTGCCTTGAGACCTACTTAAGGTATTTTTGCAGTGATTCTCCTGTTGATTTGAAGTCTTATCTTTCTATGGAAGAATGGTGGTACAATTCATCCTATCACTCTTCTATTGACTGTTCCCCTTATGAGGTACTATATGGAAGGCCACCATCCCTTCACTTACCCTACTTATCAGGGGAGTCCTCTCATGATGAAGTCAATTCTTTGTTAGTCCAGCGGGAATTTAAGTTGCACCTGTTGCAATTCCATCTCACCAGAGCACAACATAGGATGAAACAAATGAAAGATAAGCACATGTTTGATAGAGTATTTCAGGTGGGGGATTGGGTTTATCTCAAGCTCCAACCCTACAGGCAGCTTTCAGTATCCCAACAACCCTTTAACAAGCTTGCTAGTAAATACTATGGTCCATTTCAAGTCACTAAAAGGGTGGGAGAGGTTGCTTATACCCTATTGCTCCCTAATTCAGTCAAAATCCATCATACTTTCCATGTTTACTTGCTTAAGCAATGTTATCAATTGTCTGTTCAAGTTTCATTACCACCTGTCTTAGACCTTACCAGTCCATTATGTCCTAAACCTGAAGCAATTCTAGAGATGAGAATGATAAAAAAGGGCAGTAGAGTTGTTGCTCAGGTGCTGGTGCAACGGGATGGTCTCCCTGCTGACTTTGCTACTTGGGAGAATTTTCAAGAGATACAAGTTCGGTTTCCTGCTTTCAATCCTTGAGGACAAGGATTCTTGAACCGAGAGGTACTGTCACACTTATTTCTAGATATTTCAAGATTTTCAGAAGCAGTTGTCTAATGCCAGCTTAGCAGGCTAAGCAGTTAGTTAGTTACAAAAATTCAAATATTAATTATGCGGGAAAAGCAGTTAGCATTCTCTAAGTCATGCCTATTTCAATCTTCAGCTGCTATATAGCTATTGTAATTGTGAGAAATAAAAAATATACAGAATATTAATTCCCTACTATTTCTCTCTCTACTTCTCTCTATACTTCTGCATAACTAACTGTTACTTCACAAAGCCCTCCGCAAGCTTCCTGATCTAGCTTTACACCTAAATCTCGACTAAGTTCTTGATTAGGGTTCCACTAGTCTGTTAGTTGCAAGGGTATATTTAAGCAAGAAAATAACGGTGGGGGCATATACGGGCCAATAGGTTAACGAAGGATAAATATGAACAATTTCGCATACGTTAAGTGTAATTTTGGCTCTTTTCCGTATAATAAATCACCAACATTCGGTAAATCTTTTTTCAGAAAAATTTCAAATTACATTTACTTAAGCCATGTGCTATATAGAATCAGAAATGAATGGACAAATGGCAATTAACTTTTTCCGCTCTTCATAACTCCCATTATTTTTACGAAAAGCATTGCCAAATAGTAAATATCAAGCCACTTTCCAAGTGAAGTCTGTCTTCCTTTTTATTATATCTTAAAATCCATAATCTCGTCTACTTTTAAGTGAATACACATGTTTTATGCTACTATGACATAGTATGGTTCACATTATTAAAACTTAGATGCTCACATGTAAAATCCAAGTTTTTTCACCTAAACCTTTTTTTGTGTATATGGCACCTTTCATGCAAGAACTTCTCATACTCACGATTTTTTTCAAAAACTTCAAGCTAAGTTTTCAACTATAAAAATATTTACACATCTTTAACTTTCAATTACAAATTGAATAAATTCAAATCAAAAGTAGCAAATATGGGTCGTTCAATTTTGGTTTTTCGTTTCGTGTTTTTAGCTCTAATTATTGCAAAATCTGTTAAGGGCAATGAATGCCCAAATACCATTGTTAAACTTTTGCCATGCAAGAGTTTTCTGATGGGAAAGGGTGATATTTGCGTTCCTTGTTGTAGTGGTGTTAAGGGGCTTATGAAAATATTGGCTACTAATGATGATGAGTTGAAGCTTCAAAATGTATGTGAATGTCTCAAGAAAGAAGCTTTGTCTATTGGAGTAGTTCAAGAAAGAGCTAAGCAACTTCCTCACCTTTGCAACATCAAACTTTCTTTTCCTATTGGTCCTAATGTGGATTGCAAAACGTAATTAATATCCTCCTCTCTTCTCAATTAATGTTGCTCACTTTTGATTTTACAAATGATTATATTGGCTAGTCAAATTGGTGGATTGGTTAAATTTTGGTGAGTTACAAACGTACCAAAATTTGCTTGGATTAAGATGAACGTATTAATTTGATTAAATAATGGTTCATTGTCCAACCTATTCAACTCAAAATTATTTTTGATTTCACTAATTATCTAAACAAATTAACCAAAGATATTTCTTTTATTTATATTGTCTATGTCTAACCAACATAACCCAGATCTTATTCTATATTTTGATAAATCTCTTTATGGGCCAGTCTAGCTCGCTCAAATTTGGACAGGTTATAGTTTCTATCACCTAAATTTAACACCGCAGAAATTTTTGATCTTGAACTCGTTTATATGCTCAATTAATTTGTTAGATGGATTAGTCTTTTAACTCTCTTTTTACACAAATTTTATCCTTGATTGCTTGAGCAGACTAAAGGCTAATTCATCACCATCAACTGGAGGAGTCAAGCTGAAAAAATACAAGAATACAGGGATCATGTCTTTCAAGCGACCTCCTAATGACAGCCATTCAATTCACCATAAGAAACCTCTTGTTATTGTCACATGAAGGTGAAGTTTCATGGCTACTTAATATCCTACTTTGAATTTTTTGATAATGTTTTTCCAATTCGATTATCACTCTATTAATTTACTTATTGGTTTGTTTGGAAAATGCAGTGTTATGTCTTCATCAAGCGGAAGCAGAGTCTAAGAAGCATGTGGGCATTTCTTTAGCACTCATAAAGCTTGTATTGTGGTTGAATATAAATATGTCTGTAATGATCAAATGGTTTATATAAAAAAAATTATTTTATGTTATCTAAATCCAAGTCTACAATTTAATCAAAGAAACATAAATATATCTTATCACTCGGGTGCATGATAGATAGAATTCCTTCCCCTTAGTCAGAGAGCTCAAACTTAGGAATGGAGAAACCTCCAAGTGGGCTACACTTCCTCTGAAAGGAGACCTACATGACACGAATCTGAGCTAAGTAAGCCTAATGTATATATTCATGTGGTATATAGTTTAAATCTTGTCTACCACTTCATCCATTAATTTCTAATGCTGAATTGGGGGGAGGGGGGCGCGACTGAGAGGTCAAGAAGAAAAGGAGAACAAGAGTGAAAGATATTTCTTTAACACATGATGATATTAAGAAATTTAGTGCTTTAAACCAATAAAAACTTTTCAGTTACAATGGATGGCAAGTTATTGGGTGTCAAATCTAATTTTATAGCTAATGATTTGCATGAATATTCAACAAAATGATAATATCCCCTTGCCAAATCCCTTGTTTATTTGTCTTCCAATATTCTTATGATCCACCACTTGCAACAGTCTTTTTTTTTTTTTACTTCTAAAATTCAAGCATCCATTCATACACTAAAGTAGTGCAAGGGGGATAGACTCAGCATCAGAAGTGCCATAGTCTATTGCTTTCACTTGATTCCACACCTCCAGTTTGTAATTTTCTTCTTGCTTTTCTTTTAATAAATAACAATAATTAGTTGAGACCGAAGAATTAACAGGTCGTCAAAGACACGTCTAAAAAGAAACAAGTTCTTAACTTGAACGCATAGTATATAATCTACAATTGAGAATAAATAATTATATTTCACATTATAAGATTATTATATATGTGTTCATTAAATTTTTTTTCCGCATATATGTATACGTAGCTCGAGCAGGAAACATGAGTCAATTGAACTATAGAACTCGTTTTAGATCCTCTTTCTGTAGCTGTATGAGTGGAAAACAAAGTCACAAAAGCCTCCTTGCCCCTCACTCCACCGACCCAAAAAAAAAATGGTAATCATGATCACCAGAAATGTTGAACACAATTCCATTAACAGTAGAAGAGTCCATGCATTATATAACTAGCTCAGAAAAATATTCACTTGAACACCATCTATCTAAGACAAATAAAGCAAAAAAGAAATCTTTCATTACTTACAAATTACAATATCATCAACCTATGGGTATAAAAGAAGCAATGATATGGTCACTAATGGTTCTAGGGATTATACGATTTGTGACTATGCAAAATACTAATATCCCTGTGAAATCATTGATTTGCTATCAAGCCCAAGATTTATTGTCACCATGTCAACCATTCTTGTTAGGTTGTATAAGTAATATTACAACAGAGTGTTGTCAAGGTTCCCAAACTTTGGCTAGTCTGGTTAAGAATAGTACAATTGATGATATTAGAGATTTATGTAAATGTCTTCAGCAAACTGGGAATTCTTCTAGTATTAATGTTAAGAAAGGAAGAAAACTTTTCAAGGTTTGTAAGATCAAGCGAGTCCCTATTGGCCCTCAAGTGGATTGTGACGGGTAAATTTAATTGTTCTCCATTATTTTCTATTTAGTTTTGATTTTTCTCTATTTTTCTTTAACTAGCAAAATAAGTGTTGGTAAATCAAAAGAAAAGGACTATTAACAGCAAGGGGAAAAATCAAGTTTTAATGTTAATTTCCAGGGTCATTTGAGTACATAACGAATCAATTAGCTTCAGTCCAAACTCCAATGTATGAATCTTCTATCAATAGTACATTTTCACTATATTTATAATTCCCATGCCAAATAATTTGTCTTTTAATTTAAGACGAAGAGGAAAATTTCTACAGCCAGAGGTTATCTAAACTCAAACTTAAGTTCCTACACAGAAATTGAGTAAATAAGAATAAAAATGAAAAGACTCGAGATAAATATCTGACCAAATATAAGAAATAACAATAACGACATTAGTTCTAGCTAATTGATATCACGCACATGAATTCTTTGTTTTTTAAAGCTAAGTCGGCGCATGAGAAATTGTAAGTAATCATTTTTATACAACTAATATATTCTTTTTATGCAGTATTTGACATGGACCAGCCGCAAGAATCGATACCTCACAGCTTGAGATTTGAGAAGAATGTCCTACTACTTGCAATCTATTATGATGTAGTATACATATATATATATATCGGAAGTTTGGTATCTCAATTGACATAAGGTCAAGAAAGACTCTTATTATCGGTGCTATGAAATAAAATAAATATTACTGTACAACTCTTTGTCCACCATATTACTTCAACCAGCATGTCATTAAAAAGTTTAGATTGTAAAGATGGATTTCTTTTATTTATCTACTCAAGTTTGAAATATCTCCTCATGTGTAGACCCAAAGTCACCTAAAAAGTATAACATGTTAGAGAGGACATGAAATATTTTTATTTATATATTTTAGGTCTACTACATGCGCCTCCGCATACTTTGATAGAACATGAAAAAATTTGGTTGACAAACAAGAAGGTTGTGTACGTAGGATTTGCCTATGTTAAAGTCGTATTGGAACTATCGGATAAAAAATCAGATTCTGACATAGGGACACCAAAAGGTTTTTTCAATGAAGCAACTGGATCGGCAAGCTAGAGGACTCCAGAGGAATGGTGACCGATATGTTATACCCAAACTTGGCTTCAGTCTATGCTGATCTCAAACTTCAATCAATTCATTCGTACTTCGATCTAATCAATAGATTGACTGAAAGGCTCATCTCTTTTAGTTTGGCCGTAGCTAATGAAAGTCGTAAGTTTCCTTATATTTCCTCTAATTGGTATAGGACTTTAATTTATTCGTATTTATGACTCCATCCATAGTTACTTTTGCAACACCTTTACCACTAAGGAACTAACCTTCTTTAACATGATACATTCACTAAGTAAGGCAATCGATGTCACAAAAATGAGAAGGAAATGCAAGTGGATTCGTGCTTATTCAGGCTAAGCTAAGCTTGAATTTTTTATTTTTCATGCACAATTCAACCATTTAAAAGTTTTTTCTTTTAAATGTTTAGGTCCTATCTCCTTACATTAGCCCCCCCAAAAAAAAAAAAAAAAAAAAGAAAGAAATCACCAGTAAGTAAGAGTTGCTGCCCTTCATTCATTGTCTTTTTTATTGTGTCCGAAACTCACTAACCTAACTAATATAAATTGAAATTTTTACGATAATTGACACACTGATGCAACCCAAACCCGTGTTGATCAAGTGTTCAATCCATCATGGCCGATGACACGAAGCCAAGCCAAGTTGGCGTGGTCAGGAGAAAGCAATCATTCCGAAGTTGATTGGTCGAGCTCAAGATTTGAAGGCTTCATCTACAAGCTTAAGCTCGAAGAAGGGAGCGATTGAACACCCAACCGAACACTCAACATCGACGCTGAAGAGTAAAGCAAAAAACCAACCGAAGGGAGAGCGTCCGAGGTTAAGTGTTCGACTGACGGAGTGTTCGAACACTCAACTTATTCAGCCCTGCGTGACTTATTCTTATTGGTCATCTGTGACCGTTTTACTATTTTGCCCTTAGTATTGTCTATATAAACCTCCTTTCATTGCATTTGTAGACAACTAGTTTTTGTATGAATATTGAATTTAGCTTAACGCTAATTATATCTCCATTGGAGACGAACCCCGTCGTGGGAATCTAAAGAACTTGTGTCATTCGGTGTCATCGTTTGAACATTTTCTTCTTGGTCATTCAATTTGCAAGAAGCATGAGTTCTTCTTTTAGTATAGGTGCATCTCCTTGTTTCCCCGTTGTTTGTACCAAGACCAGTTCCTCGGATTCATTCTAACGGAGCAAGAGATTTGTCTTTCTTCTATCTTTATTTTCCGCTAATTTTGTCTTCGGTTGCTAAGCTTAATCTTCATCGGTTTAGCTTGCACCAATTTGGTATCAGAGCACGGTGTGGGCTTGTTCTTACAACCCCAATCCTGTTCGTCTTCATCTCGTGCATTTGTGTCTTTCAGTTTCAGTTTCATCTTCGTTGATTATTGTTGTTACTATTGTGTTCTTATTACCAAAAAAAAAAAAAAAAGAGTAAAAAGAAGAAAAATCCAAAATTTTGGTTGATTGGTTGGTTGTTTGGATTAAACAACCACAGATTCTTGTTCACCGTCGTCTAAGGAATCAAACGAGCACTTGTCGTATGTTGTTTGACGACAAGGTTTTCTCGCTGATTTTCTTATTGTTGACGTGTTTGCGGTTGTTATCGAATCCCAGCTGAGTTTTGGTTGTTATCGTTGAAGACTGGTGGTTCTTATTTGATTTGGGTTGTATTTTGAGCATAAAATTTCGAAGTTCCGTGCCTGAGCCACCGTCCGTACGCCGGAAGCTTGTTACATTGTAATAGTGGACGGATGAAGTGAAGCTGCTCTTAGCTCGATTTTTGGAACTGAGATTTCCTTCAATGTTAAAGGTTATCAGAGTGAAAAGCGACCCAAAGTTTGTTAAAATTGTGGGCTGAGGACAACGTTAATTTATGTCCGTACACCAGAGTAAGATGTTCACTGTTCCATTAAAGAAGAAAGGGGTAAAGTGTTAAAATTCAAAACTCCAGGTGAAAATTTTGTCGGCTAGAAAAGGGAAACTGGATAAGGTTAAACCCTAATCTGTACCAAGGAGGGACCACTTTTGTCTGTACAGAGGTTGGTGTGTCCAAGGATTCTAAAAGGAATCCAAGGGTAGATTCTCTTAGGTTTTCACTTTATCTTGTGTTCGATAAATTCTCGTTAGTGGATCTCTAGAGTAAGTCTTTCTACTCGAGGTCGTACTATCTTGTTTTAGCTTATAGGAACTTGTGCGAGGGGTGACCAAAGTCAAAATTTTGTAGACAATTCTTTTGACTTCTGGAGCGCAGTTAAATAACGTCTGTTCCATCGAGTCAACATCAATTCACTCTTCCCGAAGGAGACAGTGTAACTTGTCAAATTTGAAGGAACTAAGAGAAGTTGATCAACTGAGGAAGCCATTGGCTACAAGTTTTTGAGTGACCAAAACCGAACCCAAAAATTGAGTGGACCCGAGCGCCACCTAATAAAATTTAGGGAGTGTGTGAGATGATTTCTAACCTTAACATTTTCTTGGTCTTTGATTTGTGCAGGTACCATGACTGGGAATGGAGGCGATGGAAAACGCATTGCAGCAGCCTTCACCGATCTCATGGCTGCAATACAAGGCATCAGTGCCGAGGTAAGATGAGTGAGTGCTTGAGTAGCTAGCCTCGAGCAAGGGAGTGTGTCTGTGGCCTTGCTTGGGTCCGGTGCTGGAACTAGCAACTCCACTCCTATGAAACCGGAGCAATTTGCTGAGCTTGTTCGACAACAACGGTTGAAGAACAAGGCTGTTCGAAATAAAGCTATCGGCAATCCCCGAGCTGGAAAACACTTGGGCAATCCCCGAGCTGAAAAACACTTGGGCAATCCCCATGCGGAATAACAAAACTTGCGCAATCCCCAAGCTGATGATCAAAACTTGGGCATTCCTCGAGGTAAAAGATTACCGCTTCAAAGGGACCCAAAGACTGATGAAGGGGTTGATGAGGGAGAATTTCCCGAGGTCGAAGCTGAGTATGAGCCATCGTTCGTTCAACGAAGGCAGGCTCAACCCGGAAGGGGAAAATTCTGAGGTCGAGGCCGAGGCGCAAATGTTGATCGATATTTTGAGCGTGAGGTTGATGACTATTACGATGAGTATTCGGAACTGAACCGAGGTGCACAAGATTCAAACTTAAACAACGTCAAGATCACTATTTCACCATTAAGAGGAACTAGTAATCCGGACCAATATCTTGATTGGAAGACTCGATTGGAACGAATCTTCGAAACAAATGAGATGACCGAAGAGATAAAAGCTGCACATGCTATTGCTTCGTTCGAGGCACACACATCAACATGGTGGGAAGCTGACAAAAGGTTGAGACGAAGAAATGCTTACCCCAAGGTCACCACATGGTTGCAGCTGAAGAGAGCAATGGATGCTAAGTATGTGAATGCCAAATATTGGCAGGAACAACTTCGAAAGCTCTTCGAATTGAAACAAAGGTCCAAATCGGTTGAAGAATACTATGATGAGTTCGAAAGAATTTGATTGGATCTTGATATGGAAGAAAATGATGATCAAGCCATCATTCGATTCAAAAAAGGATTGGCTCGAGATGTGTCATCTCAATTGAGGCTGCATGTGTATCAAACCTTGGAAGATGTTTTTCATGCAGCCATCAAAGCTGAAAAATAGGTGAAGGACAACAAAGCAAACCGGTATCGAGGAGTTACTACTTCGACTCCCTTGAACTGAGGTAGAGAATGGAAAAGTCCGAATCCAGCAAGTGCCAACACTAGCCGAGATCCGAAGAAACCTTTCGAAAGGGGAGTGACCGTTAATCAACCAAGAGAAGTGGGAGGTAAATTCAACTCAATTCTCCTAGTGCTTCGAATATTCAGTGTCATAAATGCATGCAAGGGTTATGGTCACATGGAAAAAGAGTGTCAAACTCGCAAAGTTATGCTTTTGCTCGAAGATGGAACCTTCCATGAGCAAGCGAGTGACACCGAGGAGGAAAATGATGAGGAGACTGACCGAGCTTAAAATGATGATGGTCGTGAAGTTGCCGAAGCTGATCATCCGGAAATGTTTCTTGTGGTTCGAAGAAATTTGAGCTGCATGACTCTTGAAGAAGAAGACAACCAAAGAGAAAATCTTTTCCATGCAAGATGTCGACTAAGGGAGAAAGTTTTCTCGATGATTATTGATTCGGGTAGTTGTGCAAATGTGGTGAGCCAAACCTTGGTTTCACAATTGGGATTAGCTACCTCAAAACATCCTCATCCTTACCGATTGCAATGGTTAAATGAATGTGGAGAATTGAAGGTTGTCAAGCAAGTATCGATCAAGTTCAAAGTTGGAGATATTCAAGATGAGATGATGTTCGATGTGATACCGATGCAAGCTTGTCATTTTCTATTGGGTCGACCATGGCAGTATGATCGGTCAGTTATTCATAACGGACGATCCAACACTTACACTTCTAAGCTCGGAGGTGAGAATTTCATACTCAAACCATTGTCTCCAAAACAAGTCAGCGAGGACTATAAAAGAATGAAGAAATTGAAAGAAGCAGCCAAAGAAATATCTCCGATTTGGACAAAAATTATGGCCGAAGAAAAATACTCACCGCCCAAGGTAAGGAATATTTGTGCCATCATGCAACTGGGTGAGTATCTATGAGGCGACGACAACTGTAAAATAATGATTTGCCTCGTGCACAAGGGTATCTTTCTAAACTCTAATGATGATTTTTCTAACGATAACCTTTTGCCTTGTGCTGCACAAAGTATTTTGTAGGACTTTATAGACATGTTCCCGAAGAAATACCAGGTGGATTGCCCCCGATGAGAGGAATCGAGCACCAAATTGACTTCGTTCTGGGGTCTCAAATCCCCAACAAGCCTGCATACCGATGTAATCCCGAAGACACCAAAGAGCTCCAAAGGCAGGTGGATGAATTGCTGAACAAGGGTCTTGTTCGAGAGAGCTTGAGTCCTTGTGTCGTTCCTGTTATTCTTGTCCCGAAGAAAGATGGAACATGGCGAATGTGTGAGGTGATTTCGAACCTTAACATTTTGTTGGTCTTTGATTTATGCAGGTGCCATGGCTGGGAATGGAGTTGATGGAAAAGGCATTGCAGCACCTGAGATGTCGTTAGCCGATCTCATGGCTGCGATACAAGGCATCTGTGCTGACGTAAGAGGAGTGAGTGCTCGAGTAGCTAACCTCGAGCAAGGGAGTGTGTCTATGGCCTTGCCTGGGTCCGGTGCTGGAACTAACAACTCCACTCCGATAAAACCGGAGCAATTTGCTGAGCTTGTTCGACAACAACAGTTGAAGAATGAGGCTGTTCGAAATGAAGCTATGGGAAGTCCCCGAGCTGAAAAATACTTGGGCAATCCTCGAGCTGAAAAACATTTGGGCAATCCCCAAGTGGAATAACAAAACTTGCGCAATCCCCAAGCTGATCATCAAAACTTGGCATTCCTCGAGGTGAAAGATTACCACTTCCAAGGGCCTGAAAAAAAGTCGTGTTTGTTGATGAGGGAGAATTTCCCAAGGTCGAAGCTGAGTGTAAGCCACCGTTCGTTCAACGAAGGCAGACTCAACGAGGACGTGGAAATTTCTGAGGTCGAGGCCGAGGTGCAAATGTTGATCGATATTTTGAGTGTGAGGCTGATGATTATTGTAATGAGTATCCAGAACTGATCCGAGGTGCTCCAGATTCAAACTTAAACAATGCCAAGATCACTATTTCACCTTTCAGAGGAACTAATAATATGGACCAATATATTAATTGGAAGATTTGATTGGAACGAATCTTTGAAACAAATGAGACGACCGAAGAGAGAAATGCTGCACATGCTATTGCTTCGTTCGAGGCATACGCATCAACATGGTAGGAAGCTGACAAAAGATTGAGATGATGAAATTCTTATCCCGAGGTCACCACATGGTTGCAAGTGAAGAGAGCAATGGATGCTAAGTATGTGAATGCCAAATATCGGCAGAAACAACTTCGAAAGCTCTTCGAATTAGAACAAGGGTCCAAATCGGTTGAAAATACTATGATGAGTTCGAAAGAATTTGATTGGCTCTTGATATGGAGGAAGATGATGATCAATCTATCATTCGATTCAAAAAAGGCTTGGCTCGAGATGTGTCATCTCAACTGAGGCTGCATGTGTAAAACCTTGGAAGATGTGTTTCATGCAGCCATCAAAGCTAAAAAATGGGTGAAGGACGACAAAGCAAATCAGTATCGAGGAGTTACTACTTCGACTCCCTTGAACCAAGGTAGAGAATGGAAGAGTCTGAATCCAACAAGTGCCAACACTGCCCGAGATCGGAAGAAACCCTTTGAAATGGGAGTGACCGTTAACCAACAAAGAGAAGTGGGAGTTAAAGTTCAACTCAATTCTCCTAGTGCTTCGAATATTCAGTGTCATAAATCAAAGGGTTATGGTCACATGGCAAAACAGTGTCCAACTCGCATAGTTATGCTGTTGCTCGAAGATGGAACCTTCCATGAGCAACTGAGTGACACCGAGGAGGAAAATGATGAGGAGACTGACCGAGCTGAAAATGATAATGGTTGTGAAGCTGCCGAAGCTGATCATCCGGAAATGTTTCTTGTGGTTCGAAGAAATTTGAGCTGCATGACTCTTGAAGAAGAAGACCAAAGAGAAAATCTTTTCCATGCAAGATGTCACTAAAGGGAAAAGTTTGCTCGATGATCATTGATTCGGGTAGTTGTGCAAATATGGTGAGCCAAACCTTGGTTTCACAATTAGGATTGCCTACCTCAAAACATTCTCATCCTTACCGGTTGCAATGGTTAAATGAATGTGGAAAATTGAAGGTTGTCAAGCAAGTGTCGATCAAGTTCAAAGTTGGAGATTATCAAGATGAGATGATGTTCGATGTGATACCGATGCAAGCTTGTCATTTTTTATTGGGTCGACCATGGCAGTATGATCGGTCGGTTATTCATAACGGATGATCCAACACTTACACTGCAAAGCTCGGAGGTGAGAGTTTCATACTCAAGCCATTGTCTCCAAAATAAGTCAGCGAGGACTATAAAAGAATGAAGGAACTAAAAGAAGCGGCCAAAGCTAAGTCTCCGATTGGGACAAAAATTGTTGCCGAAAACAAACACTCACCGGCCGAGGTAAGGAATATTTGTGCCATCATGCAACTGTCACGGCAACGACAACTATCAAATGATAATTTGCCTCGTGCACAAGGGTATCTTTCTAAACTCTAATGATGATTTTTCTAACGATAACCCTTAGCCTAGTGCTGTCTAAAGTGTTTTGCAGGACTTCGGAGACATGTTTCCCGAAGAAATACCAGGTGGATTGCCCTCGATGAGAGGAATCGAGCACCAAATTGACTTCGTTCCGGGGTCTCAAATCCCCAACAAGCCTGCATACTGTTCTAATCCCGAAGACACCAAAGAGCTCCAAAGGCAGGTGGATGAATTGCTGAACAAGGGCCTTGTTCGAGAGAGCTTGAGTCCTTGTGTCATTCCTGTTATCCTTGTCCCGAAGAAAGAGGGAACGTGGCGAATGTGTGTTGATTGTCGAGCAGTGAACAAAATCACGATAAAGTATCATCATCCTATCTCTCGATTAGATAACATGCTAGATGAGTTATGTGGTTCTTCATGCTTTCCGAAGATAGAATTTAGATCTGATTACCACAAATCTGAATTAAACTCAGAGATGAGTAGAAAACTGCATTCAAGACCAAATTCGGTCTCTATGAATGGTTAGTGATGCCTTTCGAACTCTCTAATGCATCAAGCACATTCATGCGATTGATGAAATATGTGCTCAAACCGTTCAGAAATAAGTTTGTTGTCATTTATTTCGATGACATACTTGTTTATAGTAAATCTGTGGATGAACATGTCGAACACTTAAGGCTAGTGCTTGATAAACTTAGAGAAGAGAAGCTATATGCTAACTTCAAAAAGTGTGTCTTCTGTGTTGAGCATGTAGTCTTTCTAGGATTTGTTGTGAGTGCTAATAATGTTGAAGTCGATGAGTCAAAAGTCGAGGCTATCAAAGTTTGGCCGACTCCAACCTCGGTTTTTCGAGTTCGTACCTTCCATAGTTTAGCTAGCTTTTACCGAAGATTTGTTCGTGACTTAAGCACTGTGGCATCTCCTTTAACAGAACTGGTAAAGAAAGACTATCCTTTTGTGTGGGGAGAGTCCCAAGAGAGGGCTTTTCAAGAGTTGAAACAGAGGCTTTACTTTTCCTCGTGGCTGAAACTCCCTGACTTCGGTAAAGCGTTCGAGGTTGAATGTGATGCGTCCAGAGTTGGGATCGGGGGAGTTCTTATGCAAGAATCAAAGCCGATCGCTTACTTCATCAAAAAGCTTAAGGGTGCAACCTTGAATTACTCTACGTATGACAAGGAGTTGTATGCCATCATTCGAGCACTCACCCATTGGCAGCATTATTTATGGCCAAGAGAGTTTATGGTTAAAAGTGATCATGAGTCTTTGAAACATCTCCGAGGCCAGGAGAAATTAAACTGAAGACATGCCAAGTGGGTGAAATTTATTGAGAGCTTTCCCTATGTAATTCATTACAAAAAAGGAAAAGACAATGTTGTGGCCGGTGCACTATCGAGAAAATTTGCCTTATCGACCACTCTCGCCTTGAGGCTCATGGGATTCAAAAGCATCAAATCAATGTATGAAGATGATCCCAAGCTGAAAAGCATCCGCGACGCAATCTTCAGTGGCCGAAGGGTTGAGAAATATCAGTGGCACGATGGCTACCTCTTCAAGAATGGGAGGGTTTCTGTACCTGTGTCATCATGGAGAGAGCTTTTGGTTCGAGAAGCTCACTCCGAAGGCTTGATAGGACACTTCGGTGACGATAAAAATCTTGGTATCTTGACCGAGCAGTTCTATTGGCTAACAATGCGAAGAGATGTGGAAAAGCTTTGCAATACTTGTATAGATTGCAAGAAAGCTAAATCGAGGTCCAACCCTCATGGTTTGTACATTCTGTTACCTATTCCTAATCGACCGTGGGTTTATATATCCATAAATTTTTTTATAGAGTTACCGAGGTTGGGGGTGGACATGATAGCATCTTTGTCGTAGTCGATCATTTTTCCAAAATGACTCACTTTATTCCTTGCAAGAAATGTAATGATGCACAACATGTAGCTACTTTGTTTATTTCTAATGTTTTGAAATTTAATGGTGTGCCTCGTACTATTGTGACTGATCGAGACTCAAAATTCTTGAGTCATTTTTTAAAATGTCTATGGGGTACCCTCGGCAACAAATTACTATTCTCGACGTCTAACCATCCTCATAATGATGGACAGACTGAGACAGTCAATCGAACCTTGGGTGCTCTGCTTCGAGCTATGACCAAAGGTAAGGTCGGAAACTCAGCTGATCGTTTGCCTGTGATGGAATTTGCATACAATCTAATAGTGCATAGAATGATTGGAATGACTCCATTCGAATGTGTGTCTGGTTTTAACCCTTTAATTCCACTTCATTTAACCCCCATCGCCTCGAGATTCTGTTATTGATTTTGAAGGTACTCGATGTCGCACCCCGTTTTTCGAGCTCGGATCGAGTTTGAAAGGTTGGGTTTGACTAAAGTGACTCGTTTGGAATGAGTTTGGAGTCGCCACATAATAGATTTGTCTAAAGGCGTATTAGGGAACCTGATTGTGTCTAGTTTTATTATAGTTAACCCCGGGTAAGGTCTGCGTAACATAGATTCTAGGTAAGAAATCCTAGTGTCCTGAAAAGAAGGTATTAGGCACTTTTCAAGGACCCACGAAAGGTGGTTACCAGCCGGATTCAAAATATGGGATCATAAGCTAAACGTGAATCACAAGTCTTGTCAACCGAAATAAAATCATGTCTACGGTTATAAGAAAAGTGCAAACTAAATTTAAGCTTAGAGGTGCAATTCCTAACTCAGGAAAAAAATTACAAACCCCAAAATCAGGCTAAAAGTTTCGTATTAAATACTAAAGGGATGTTTTATGCAAATAGAATTAAAGAGGCTCATTGTTTACGTTCTACAAATTAGAACAATGTGAATTTTGTGCCGATGGCCTAAGTCCACTGCCTAATCGCAGTTTTGGCCCTGAAATGAACTTTTAAATTCAGAAAGGCTAAAAAAAAGACACAGTAGCGACCTCAAATTGAGTTATTTCTACAAAGATCAAAGCTGCTCTGTTTTGAAATAGTGAAAAATGTAATTTTAATTCCCGAAATACACAACAATTTTATGACGTAGGAACAAAGAAGAATTAGTATGCTTAAGGGATGTTAGCAATTTCAGAAGACATTTTGACATTAATTATCAAGCGCCGTTTTCGAATGGCTATTATTGTGGGGGTCACGTAAAAATGTTCAAATATATATGAAGTAAAATAATGTGTAAAAGACATATATATATATATATATATATATATATATATATATATATATATATATATATATATATATATATATATATATATATATATAAGAAAACACTTTTTACTAAAAGAAAGATTATAAAGCATCTTTAATAGTGATTTAGGTAAAACTTTCATATTAAATAAATTGAAAGGTACAAAAATAGTAGATTTTCATGTTGAAATATGCTTTTAATAATGTTTGACACAATAAAATCAACTTACCTGTTAACTTTTAAAAGAAATAATTAAAGGTATATAGAGCTCGACTCCCAAAGCCACTTTTTTTTTCTTCCACACTATTAGTTAGTGTGTAGAGAAATATTTAGCCTTTTAAACTAATTTGATTGCAGAAAAATCAGCCTTGAAATTTAAAACTGGCCAGCTTTTACAGTTCTGCAGAAATGTACTTCAAATGAGACAGAATTGTGAAACTAGCCTATATTTTATAAAAATAAAAAAATTTTCCTATGTAAAACAACCCTGTTACGAGTGAAAATTAAGATTTGAAATTTTACATAAACAGACGAGTAATCAGATCGTATTTCAAGCTTAGTATTTGCAGAAATAGTCCAGATTGTATTTATAGCCCTTTTTACTGGTTTCGCAGAAAACATACCCCTATTATAATCTAATTATTAACCTGTCTTGTTTCAATTAAAATTTCAGATTCCTAACATGGTCTAATGCCACTTCATATCAGCAAGTAAAGATCACTTCAAGAACTAACAAACTTGAGAAAATGGATGAAAAGAAAGGCCCCTGTATAGCCTACATGTAGCAACAATTTGCTGTACTCTCTCTCACTGTTTTATTGCTATTTCAACAGCTTCTTCAGCACTTTATAGTGCCACAGTTATGTACTAATCGTGGGAATCCTAATGAATACAATAATAAGGTCTATGGGGATTAAAAGAGAAGAAGAAATAGTGCCCTGTATGCACTTGTGTATGAACTATTCCGGTCTATCTTTCTGCCTAGTTTCAAACTTCCTCAACCTACTTCATGATCAACATCATTACTTTTCATAGATTTAACCCTCCTCAAAATTTGATAAATGGTATAGCCTTGTTTCAGGCTATCGAGACAATGAACAGACCTGCACAAAGCATTAGTGCCCATGGCCAAAGGCCAAAATATTGCATACACAAGTATTTGTACACATCCAGCAGATAGGGTCTTTAGCAAGAGATCATATACCAGTTCAAGAATTTTACCTTCCAAGAGAACAGTGATTAAGGGTGATGATGCTACCGGAACTAGTAGAACCAAACAAACTAATGCCTTGTCTTGGCTTAGAGGCAATAAACCAAACAAGTAGCAGAATAAGAACAAAGGGCGAGAGAGAGAGAATTATTCAGAGAGAGTGTTAAGAACAGAAGGGGGTGTAGTACTCTGTATTTTTCAGAGCATATTCAGTGTGTGAGAGGGGTATTTTAATGTGTGTCCGCCTGTCTAGTGAATGGGGGAAGGGACTGGTTTATATAGTTCTAGGAGTAGTTTGTTCAAATTTCAAAATCCCATTGTATAAAGAAAGAAAAATCAGCATATGTCCAAAACAGGAAGTAAGGAAAATCAGGTTTGTCAATTTGCAATTTCAAAGGGATTTCCAGCATATCAAACTTCTAAAAATAGTTCTTCAGTTTGAATTTTGAGGCAAATCAGAATGCATTTATATTGTCAATCTGTTAACCAAAACTTAAGAAAAGGGGAATCACATTACTGTTATCAAAATATATGTGAGGAGATATGTAATTGTTATAAAAGGAAAGTACATCAAACATCATATTTCTTTCTCCTCTCATTTTTAGAAATCAAGCAATATTAACAGAAAGTAAAACTATTTTTAATTGCATAGTATCAATACCAAACCAAAACAAAGCTTTCAACATCGAATTCACCAAAACGAGTTAAAAAACAAGATATCATCTAGTAACTAGTCATGAGAGCAACTACATTCAATATTTCTCAACTGAAAACTAAGCATCAAGTACCAATTCTAGGTAGAAAAATCGCATAAAACTAAGCATATAAAAAATAGGCATAGCATATGTATTTTTAGTACGTAATCGCGTGAATCTTCCTGACGTGGCTAGTCGTCATATTTTAAGCCTGACGAGGCGAGTCGTCCTATTTTAAGCCTAACGAGGCGAGTCGTCATATTTTAAGCCTGACGAGGCGAGTCGTCATATTCTAAACCTGACGTGGCCATTCGTCATATTCTAGCCTGACGTGGCTAGTCGTCACATTTTAAGCCTGACGAGGCCAGTCGTCATATTTTAAGCCTGACGTGGCCAGTCGTCATATTCTAAGCCTGACGAGGCCAGTCGTCATATTTTAAGCCTGACGCGGCCAGTCGTCATATTCTAAGCCTGACGAGGGTAGTCGTCATATTCTAAGCCTGACGAGGGTAGTCGTCATATTTTAAGCCTGACGTGGCTAGTCGTCATATTTTAAGCCTGACGAGGCTAGTCGTCATATTTTAAACCTGACGAGGCTGGTCGTCATATTTTAAGCCTGATGAGACTGGTCGTCATATTTTAAGCCTGACGTGGCTAGTCGTCATATTTTAAGCCTGACGAGGCTAGTCGTCATATTTTAAACCTGACGAGGCTGGTCGTCATATTTTAAGCCTGATGAGACTGGTCGTCATATTTTAAGCCTGACGTCGTCATTTTTTAAGCCTGACGAGGCTGGTCGTCATATTTTAAGCCTGACGAGGCTGGTCGTCATATTTTAAGCCTGACGAGGCTGGTCGTCATATTTTAGGCCTGACGTGGCCAAACTATTTTTAATTGCATAGTATCAATACCAAACCAAAACAAAGCTTTCAACATCGAATTCACCAAAACGAGTTCAAAAACAAGATATCATCAAGCAACTAGTCATGAGAGCAACTACATTCAATATTTCTCGACTGAAAACTAAGCATCAAGTACCAATTCTAGGAAGAAAAATCACATAAAACTAAGCATATAAAAAATAGGCATGTGGGCCTTGAGATAATTATCCCTTAGCTGCACTCCATTTAAAATAAGCTCAAAAGCAGAAGCACACGTACAGTAACAAAAACCAAAACGCAGAAGGAAAAAACAAGACATAACACGAAAAAATACCAGAAAATGAGAAAGGGGGTCGGAAAAAAGTAGAATTTTCACCCTGAAATATTCAGGTAATGATCCTAATATATTATTTGAGTTTATTACGTGTGTTTAAATATATTTTGACGGTAGAAATTGAGATATTAGACATCGTCCTAATAAGTTCAATTAATAGTTTAAAGTGTCAAATGGACCCCTATAATGGAATTGAATATATATTCGTACTCAGTGAATTATGGGCAACATATAAATGTAATTTATTTGGGGTTTGGTTATGTGACCTTAAACCCCGTACATAGGCCTGGCCTGCGTATTGCGTATGCGAATTGGGTATCAGGCTCCTAACCGGATTGCCCTAAAATGTGAGGAATGAAGCCTTTAGCCTAATTTGATATATTTTTCTGATTATTGAACCCAGTGGGATCGTTTGACAATGGAACCAAAGGATAAAAGCGGTTATTGATTAGCAATGCTAACTTTTGGAAGAGGTAAGTGTTTATATCCATTTTTTTGGAGGCACCTAGCCTCGTGGATTTTCTACCATGTGTTCCTTACGTGTGTTGCTGCCGATAGGCGTACTCGTTACGCCTTAGCTTTGGATTTACATTGTATATTATATGTTATGTCCTGTTGTTGGCATTGAATTGACGATTTGAGCAATGTACTCTGGCTGTGAGCTGGTGTTATTTCCCACGATTACACCACTTTACTGTTTTAAGGACCAGTTCCTTAAAATGTGTTCCTTTACTATACGATATGCGGAATTAAAACTGTAAGTAATTGAGCACCAGATATTAGCGTGGAAAAACCCCTTGACTCGGGATCAAAAAACCACGACCTACTTCTCAAGTAGGATTTCAACTTCACTATGTAAAAAGACCCACTTGGTTACAAGACTCACTCTTACTAACCTAGGACTAACTCTAATCCTTTAGTGATCTTTCTCACGATCAGTGAAGTTGTATCAAGTCCACGACTTGAACCAGAAAGTTTACAACTCGATTTTTGCTTACTACAATTGAACTAAGACTTGAACTTTTACAAGATTCAATCTAAGGAACAGGTTCTAACTTAGTTCTACTGTAGCTAACTGATTACACAAATAAGCTAATAACTCTTCTCAGCTTTTGCTCGATGCTCTTTGTATTTGTGTACACTTCTATGGCTGATATGCTCCACGTTTTATAGCTCCAGCAGCCAAGAAGTCTTGAGCAATTAGAACTCCAAAGCTCCCTTGAGTTTGAGTCCTAATTGGATTCTACTCTTTAGAATCCGGATCTCCTATCCTTTATCCTTTGTTTATGCAATCTTTTCGTATCCGTTTAGACCTGCATAATTATCAAGATAAACATTAGTTTTAGGATAATTAATAATATCTCAATTAAACGATTTTGCATGAATTATCTATTCTGCTGCAGTGAAGGAACAGGTCCTTTGAATCCGTTCCTCAGTCATCAGTTAAAACTCCAAGCTTATCCAAGCTAACAGTTTCCCCCTTTTTGATGATGACAAATTCATAAGCATAGCTGCATATCCTTAATGTCCTGAAGTACAACTTAGGCTCAAAAAGACAATCAATCAGTGAAAAACTAATTTATCATTAAGGAACAGATTTTCAATTAGGTATAACTTCATGCAAAATCAGACTTACTCTTCCCCCTTTTGGCATCATTGAAAAGGTTGCATAAAAAATATAACTCAAGTGTTAGAATTAATCAGCACATGGCCATTGAGGCAACTCAAAATGCAAACATAAATCAAATTAAAGCAACTGCAAGACAATGATATTAGCCATCAAAGACAATTCATTAAATCAACCATTGAAATCAGGGGATACAAGCAAGTACTACATGATTATCCAACGACTAAAGAAGAAAAAGGCTAAGGCACTAGGCTAGGCTAGATCATACTAGACAAAAGATGGCTAAAGGCTAAGGCTAAGGTGGTCAGGATGTGGACGGACCAGGTCCCTGAGACTTGTTAAGCAACTCAAACATCTGCTTGAGCATTCCCTCATTTGTCTCCTTTGCCTTTGAGGCCTCTGCCTTCCAGTAATTTTTCTCCTCTTCCAACCTTGCTATCTCAGCAGCCTGAATAGCAACCTGTTGCCTAGGTGTCCTCACTTTATTGTTCAATGGCTCCCTCCCAACACCAGCCTGTGGAGGATCAGCCTGAACTGGCAAATCACAGCTTATCAATGTGGCACAGCCAAACTTTTCCTTCTTTGTAGCCTTCACTACCCCTTCCAAGGGAATCTTCAACTTTGCAAACACATCAGTCAGGATGAAACCAAACGGCAAGGAGTGCTTTCTTTTCCCAGCAATCACCCTTTTTATCAGGTGGATCATAAAGCTAGGCCAGTTGATCTGCTTTTCAGTGTCCAACAGTTCCATAAGGACCAGGTCCATGAAACTGGCAACTCCTCTTTTCTCATGCCTTGGCAACACAATTTTGTTCACAAATTCAAATAATACTTGGTGCTGTGGGTACATCTCACTCTTCTGCACAGCCCTGGGTTTCTCTTCCCCTTCATTCTCAGCAAACTTCCTAGTGATCTCCAGATCAGTAGGCAAGTTTGTCAAGTCAGGCCAAACCTTCTTGACATAGCTGTCATACCCAGTAAACGGAATCCCCAACAGCTCACCAAGTTCCCTTGTATCAAACATGATCACATTATCATTGACAGAGGTAGTAATCCTGTCCTCTTTGATGGAGCAGTTCTTGTAGAACTCTTGCACCATCCCCTTTGCACACCTGCCAGAGATCTTAAGGACCATGTCCCTCCAACCCTGAGCATGCAGTTTTTGTAACAACCATAACATTCCTTCTTCTTGCACATCAGACATTACCCGACCTTTCAACACCTTCCTGGTCAGCATGTCATCATGAACACAGTGCACAGACTCATCACCTTCAGCTTCACTATCACTCTCTTCTCCAGCAAAGGACTCATCACTGTCACTAGCAGAGCTTTCAGAAACAACAACTCTCTTAGAGGACCTGGTCCTCCTAGCAGACTTCTCTGCAGCTTTAGCCGAGCTTCTTGTTACCCTTCTCTCAGCAACTTTTCTTTTCTTGGACTGAGGCACAATCTCCTCAGCATCTACCATCTCATCATCCTCAGAAAAATCAGCAAGATCAATATCCTCCACTTCTTCCTCTTCAACTACCTGTTTTCCTTTCCCTTTTCTGCTCCTTTCCAAGGCAGCAGCTAGTTGTTCATCAGCAGCTTTAGCAGCACTTCTTGTCCTCCTAACCCTACAGGGGTTGAGGCAGAAGGAACAGGTCCTTTTGCCTTGGAGGAACTTCCAACTTTCTGCTTATTTCCGAGCTTATAACTATCACCTATTTTCTTCAACTTAGCAGCAATTTCAGCAGTCACACGGTCATCAATGGGTCCCTTTCTAGCCAATTTTCTTTTCAGACTCCTAATGTTGATCAAATCCACCAAGGGCCTATCACTATCACTTATACCCTCATCAACATCTATCACATCCTCCATGGGTGCTCTAAGAGCAGCCTCTGGAGACCCCGATGACCCATGCATGGGTGCTTCCAACCTCTTAATAGGTTCCCTCTCAAGAGCAGCCTCAGACCCCTCTCCCTTTTCTTCCTTATCTATCACAACATTTAAGGGATAGGTGAAGTTTACCTGATACTGATACAACACCATAGCACGTGATAAGTCCTCAACCTGCTCAGCAATTGATTCAGCCGTGGGAACTGGTCCTTCCCCCTGAATTTCAGGTTCAGGTATTTCTGGGATTGGTTCAGAAATTTTAGGGTTTAGGTCAGTGGTTTCCATGGGTGAGGAAGGATTGAGACTTTGTGGTTGTTCAGCAGTGGGTGCAGTTGAAGAGTTATCAGAAGAAAGAGACGTTCTTGCAATTCGAATTAACAAATAACTGACTATTCTTTCTGAGATTTTGATAATTTTAATTGATGAACAAAGTAAAAGAATAATGGGGGAGAAGAAGTGTATTTATAGAGTGAATTAGGTAGTGGAGTTAGAGTAGAAATCGATCAACTTACCTCAGCACAACATGCAACGGTTATGGACTCTTGGGAGTCTCCCGGAGAAATAGAGCTGTTGGGCTGCCAGATTACCTTTTCAGAGTGGGAACTGTTCCTCCGATGGGACTCTTTTGCAATTTGGATATAGGTAGGAAAATTAGTGGGATTTATCCTAATCACAAGTTACCTATAGCCTTTATACTTCTAAATTAACTGAATAATAACGAGTACAAACCTGAGTTTAACACAAAAATTCAGTGTCCTTCCAATTTGCAACATTTTGATCATCTGAAATTCTAAGAGCATAAGGGTAACATCATTCAATTTTAGCAACTCTAAATAAGATATATGGTATAAGAGTATACATTTAATTATTAAGCTGGACTGAATTATTCATAATGACTTGAATATAATTCATTTTAAGAGCAATTTTCTAGCCAATTATGAAGTAAAGCATTGATGATTTTATGTGAATTTAATCATCCCTAATTCCAATCTATTTCTTTCAAAATCATCTCTACCTAGAGCTTTTGTAAAAATATCAGCAATTTGCTTTTCAGTGGGACAAAATGCTATGGTGATCAAACCTTTTTCATAATTGTCTCTTAGGAAATGATGTCTTATGTCAATGTGTTTAGTCCTTTTGTGATGCACTGGATTTTTTGTCATATTAATAGCACTAGTGTTATCACAATAAATAGGAACAGTTCCTACATCAACACCAAAATCCTGTAATTGTCGTTTGATCCATAACAATTGTGAACAACATGAAGCAGCTGCCACATATTCAGCCTCAGCAGTGGAAAGTGCCACTGAATTTTGTTTCTTGGTTCCCCAAGAAATCAAACACTCACCAAGAAAATGTGCCATACCTGAGGTACTTTTTCTATCAACAAGGAAACCGGCATAGTCAGCATCAGTATATCCAACAAGATTAAAACTACCACCTTTGGGATACCAAAGTCCCAAGGGACCTGTTCCTTTCAAATACCTTAATATTCTTTTAACAGCTTTCAAATGAGATTCCTTAGGATCTGATTGGAACCTAGCACACAAACCAACACTGAACACAATATCAGGTCTACTAGCAGTTAGATAAAGTAGAGAACCTATCATACCCCTATACAATTTTTGATCAACTGATATTCCATGTTCATCAAGATCCAATTTTGTGGCAGTGGCAATAGGTGTGTCAATTTCCTTAGCATTATCCATATCAAATCTTTTAAGTAATTCCTTAACATAATTTTGTTGATGGATCATAGTTCCATTTGAGGTTTGCTTAATTTGTAAACCCAAAAAGAAATTGAGTTCACCCATCATGCTCATCTCAAATTCACTCCCCATCAAGTTTGCAAATTCCTTACTTAAATTTTCACAAGTAGCACCAAAGATTATATCATCTACATAGATTTGAACAATTAAGAGATGCTTACCTTTTTCTTATAAGAACAATGTACTATCAATTTTACCTCTCTTGTATCCATGCTAGAGTAGAAATTTTGATAGTCTTTCATACCATGCTCTTGGTGCCTGCTTGAGCCCATACAAGGCCTTGTCCAACTTGTACAAATGTTCAGGGAACTGTTCACTTTCAAAACCTGGAGGTTGCTTGACATACACTTTTTCTTTCAAGTAACCATTCAGAAATGCACTCTTGACATCCATTTGATGTAGAGTAAATTCCATGTATGTAGAAAAGGCTATAAGAAGTCTTATTGCTTCCAGTCTTGCAACTGGAGCAAAAGTCTCATCATAGTCGATGCCCTCCTCTTGACTATATCCCTGAACGACTAGCCTGGCCTTGTTTCTTGTTACCATGCCATCCTCATCAAGTTTGTTTCTGAAAATCCATTTTGTTCCAATTATGGACCTGTTCCTTGGCTTGGATTCCAGATGCCAAACTTGACTCCTTTGGAATTGATTCAGTTCCTCAGATTGTGATTCTTGACTGCTGATCTAGTTTGAACTCCGGCAGTCTTATCTGAGATTATTTGATCCATAGGATGTGACCCTTGATACATGAAAGGTTTGGGTGTCAATCCATTGTCAGAAGTCCTCTACTGAGGAACAGTTCCTGATAGTGTAGCGTTTCCAGTTTGTGAGGTGGAACCAATATTTGTTCCCCCTGTTTCAGTGCTACTCTTCTCAGTTCTATCCTGAGGAACAGTTCCTTGCAGTTCACTTCTCATATCCAGAATCTGCATTTGTGGATTAAGTTCAAACTCTTTCAGCATTCCAATTTCTTCATCCTCCTGTACCTGTTCTTGAGTGAGACTGTCAGTTTCATCAAATTTAACATGCATGCTTTCTTCAATTTTCAATGTTTTCTTGTTAAACACCCTATAAGATTTACTATTTAAAGAATAACCAACAAATATTCCCTCATCACTTCTAGGATCAAATTTTCCTAAGGCATCTTTCCCATTGCTGTGTATGAAACATTTGCAACCAAAGGCCCTAAGATGAGAAATATTTGGTTTTCTTCCTTTAAGCAATTCATATGGGGTCTTTTCTATTAAAGGCCTTGTCATGCATCTATTTATTATGTAGCATGCAGTATTAATAGCCTCAGCCCAAAAGTTCTGTGGAAGATTTCCAGATATTAACATAGTCCTTGCCATTTCTTCTAGAGTCCTATTTTTCCTTTCCACTACACCATTTTGTTGTGGAGTTCTAGGTGAAGAAAATTATGATTAATGCCATTTTCATTACAAAAATTGAAAAACATATGATTTTCAAATTCAGTTCCATGATCTGACTTAATGGCAACAATATGATTATCTAGAGTTCTTTGAGCTTTCTTAGCAAAAATTGAAAATGCATTAAATGCTTCTTCTTTAGATGCAAGAAATATAGTCCATGTAAATCTGGAGTAATCATCCACCAATACCATAACATACTTCTTACCTCGACGACTCATTGTTCTCATTGGACCACATAAATCTATATGGACCAGTTTCAAAGGTTTAGTGGTACTTACCTGTTTCTTCGATTTGAAGGAGGATTTTACCTGCTTCCCCCTGGCACATGCTTCACATACCTTTTCATCATTAAACCTGATGTTAGGAAGACCTATCACCAAGTCCTTTGACACAAGTTTGTTCAATTGTGAAAGACTAGCATGTCCTAGTCTTTTGTGCCATAGGAGGGGATCATTTTGCACCACACTTAAGCAGCTCAGGCTTCCATAAGATAATGTCAGCAAGTCTACTTTGTAGATGTTTCCATGTCTGTTTCCCTGCAAAATAATCTCTCCAGAAGTTTAGTTAGTCACAGTGCATCCAGTAGATGAGAAATTAACATCATTACCTTTGTCACACAATTGAGATATGCTCAATAAGCAATGCTTCAGCCCATCTACTAGAAATACATTATCTATACAGTGTGAATCAGACCTACCTACCTTTCCAATTCCAATGATTTCCCCTTTCTTACCATTACCGAAGGAAACACTTCCTCCTTGGAAGGCTGAGAGTGAAAGGAACAGTTCCTTATGCCCTGTCATGTGCCTTGAGCAACCACTGTCCATGTACCATTTGTGGTTTATCTCCTTCACTCTAGCCTGCAAAAGAAAACTAGGGGTTAATTTTAAGAACCCAAACTAGTTTGGGTTCCTTTCCTTTAGAAAAAGGATGAATTAGATCTCTCCTAGCCCAGAATGGTAATGGTTTCTTTGTTCTCTTTTTACAGAATGTTGAACAGGTTTATAGAACCTATTCTTCTGTTTCACAGAATTTTGAACAAGTTTATAGGATCTGTTCCTCTGGACAGCCCTTTTTAAAGATTGACAATTTTCTTTCCGGTGACCAGTGTTCCCATAATGAGTGCATAGCCAGTTTTCAGGAAATGATAAGTACTTACTCTTTGGATCCCATTTGGATGAACTCTGTGCTTTCATGAATCCAATACCTTTCCTGTTGCTACTATGATTTTCTTGTAACCATTCTAGTGCTTCAGAAGACTTGTTCCATTCTACAGTTTTTCTTAGTTCCATTTTTGTTTTAATCAAGTCTTCTTCTAAAGATCTTATCTTTTCATCTTTTTTACACAGTTCATCAACTGTGACTTTCAGTTTCTCTTCAGCAATGATCTGATGAGAATTAGCAATACCTTTACCTTTTTCAACTGTTTTACATTTTCTAATTCCTGAGCAGTTGATTCAAGTGTGAGGACCTGTTTCTCAAGCATGCTAATCTTCCTTTCCAGAAAATCATTTTTAACTATTTCTTCTTTGCATTCTGTTTCTAAACAATCAATTTTATCATGCATTTGATGATTGCTATCCCTTATAGATTTAAATTCATTTAGCACAATATGGAATACTTTAACCAATTTTTCTCTAGGCATGCTTTTTACATCATCCTTGAGTTTAGAAACAAATACCTCAGCATCTTCTTCATTTTCTAAATCTCCAAGTGCCATTAGAGCAAGATCCTCATCCAGATCATCATCAGTTATTTCATCTTCACTGTCTTGCCATCCTGCAACCATTGCTTTGGGATTTCCACTTTTCTTATGGACCTGTTCCCTAGCCTTCTTCCTTTCATCAATGAATCTCTTCCTCCATTCTCCTTCCATAATTGGATATTTGCTGATGTAGTGCTCCGAGCTTCCATATTTGTGGCATTCTCCAGCCTGTTTCATGTTAGTAGACCTACCCTGTCCACTAATTGCCCTTTTCTTAATCAAATATTTCTGAACACTTTTAGCAATAAGGACCAGTTCCTTATCATCGATGATTTTATCACCAGCAGTCAAGGCTAGGTTAGGTTCAGTTTTAACTGGTGCTCCTATGTTTTTAACCTTTTTCCTTAGTTCATAAGTCTTTAAATTGCCTATAAGCTCATCTAAGGATAGAGTGGTTAAATCTTTGCTTTCTATAACAGCACAAGCTTTGATCTCCCAAGAATCTGGAAGAACCCTAGTTAAAATCTTTTCTACTCTATCTTCCACAGTTAAAACCCTTCCCAAAGAGATAAGTTCAGAAGCAATGGCATTAAATCTAGTATACATTTCAGAGATTGACTCTTCTTCTTTCATTTTAAAGCTTTCATATTCAGCATAAAGAAGTGTACCTCTGGACCTTTTTAACTGACTTGTTCCTTCGTGTGCAACTTGTAGAGCATCCCAAATCTCCTTTGCAGTGGCATACCCTCTGATTCTAGTGCATTCGTCAGGGCTAAGTCCACCAACCAGCCACTTCCTTAACTTTGCATTCTTTTCCCATTGCTTTATGTCTTCAGCATTGCATTCCTTCCTGGTTTTGGGAACATTTTTTCCCTCAGCATCCTTCTTCATTGGGATCATGGGACCTTCAGTTACTATATCCCACAATTCATAGTCTTCTGCTTGAAGGTGATCACGCATCCTTTCTTTCCACCATGAATAGTATTTCCCATTGAAATAAGGTGCTCTAACCATTGACTGGCCCTCACCGTTCTCTCGTGATGTACTCATCTAATCCTAGGTGATAGCCTTTTCAAGGATAACCCGCTCTGATACCAATTGTTATTTCCCACGATTACACCACTTTACTGTTTTAAGGACCAGTTCCTTAAAATGTGTTCCTTTACTATACGATATGCGGAATTAAAACTATAAGTAATTGAACACCAGATATTAGCGTGGAAAAACCCCTTGACTCGGGATCAAAAAACCACGACCTACTTCTCAAGTAGGATTTCAACTTCACTATGTAAAAAGACCCACTTGGTTACAAGACTCACTCTTACTAACCTAGGACTAACTCTAATCCTTTAGTGATCTTTCTCACGATCAGTGAAGTTGTATCAAGTCCACGACTTGAACCAGAAAGTTTACAACTCGATTTTTGCTTACTACAATTGAACTAAGACTTGAACTTTTACAAGATTCAATCTAAGGAACAGGTTCTAACTTAGTTCTACTGTAGCTAACTGATTACACAAATAAGCTAATAACTCTTCTCAGCTTTTGCTCGATGCTCTCTGTATTTGTGTACACTTCTATGGCTGATATGCTCCACGTTTTATAGCTCCAGCAGCCAAGAAGTCTTGAGCAATTAGAACTCCAAAGCTCCCTTGAGTTTGAGTCCTAATTGGATTCTACTCTTTAGAATCCAGATCCCCTATCCTTTATCCTTTGTTTATGCAATCTTTTCGTATCCGTTTAGACCTGCATAATTATCAAGATAAACATTAGTTTTAGGATAATTAATAATATCTCAATTAAACGATTTTGCATGAATTATCTATTCTGCTGCAGTGATTCAAAGGAACAGGTCCTTTGAATCCGTTCCTCAGTCAACAGTCAAAACTCCAAGCTTATCCAAGCTAACAGCTGGCATCTACTTCCCGGCTGTCGATGAGAGTCCCGCACCGGTGAAGGGTTATTATTGCATCACATTGCATTCATATGCATTACATTGCATATCATATTGGGTGCAGGAGTATTCCGCCCCAGGAGCAGGAGGATTCCGCTCCATTGTATCATATTGAGGGTAGGAGGTTTCCGCCCCAAGAGCAGGAGTATTCCGCTCTTATGTCAGATATTGAGTGCAGGAGTATTACGCCTCGGCTTTACATTATATCGGGTGCAGGAATATTCCGCCCCAGGAGAGTGCAGGAGTATTCCGCCTCTGGTTTATATTATGTCGGGTGCAGGAGTATTCCGCTCCAGGAGCAGGAGTATTCCGCTCCAGTTGGTTATCAGATTGGATTCCCCTCGATGCAGGAGTATTTCGCTTCGGGATGGGATTACGGGCACATGTGACTGTTTGCATCATATTTCATTTCATACCATTGTGTAGACTTGTGGTACATAATTACTGTTCTGCTTATACGTGCATTGCTTATTTGTCTATATATTTCTGGCTCGTATTCTGGGTTGCGGGGATCGGGTTGCACGCCGCAACAATATAAATATATGGATCGGGTTGCACGTTGCAGCGGTATAAATATATGGATCGGGTTGCACGCCGCAACAGGATGTATTTATGATTATTGATGTATTCGGGATACCTATATGTTCTGGCTATCTTACGTTCCAGGTTGTTGAATAGTTGGTGATTCCATACGTGTTTATAGTTATTATCTGAATCTGCCTTTTCATAATTTAAATAAGAGGAACTTGGGTTATCTGTTTCTTTTCTCCCTGGCTAGCTATCCTATTCTTTGAGGTGGCTAGTCTGCCCCACTTATTGAGTCCTTTTGACTCACCCTTGTTTGTTATTTGTTCTGGTCTATCTATTTCATTTCGGCAGGTTCGCTCCAGGATTGAGTTCGCCACGTTGTGAAGGAGCGAATACGACTTCAGCTGTCAGGGTGAGCCAGCTTTTATTCCGGATGGCCACCAGTTTATTGGTTATTATTTCAGCTGTATTTTGCTCCCTTCAGGAGGTATTTGTCTCCTTTTGTACTCTTAGATGTCTAGTCTAGATAGTCCTAAACCTAGTATGTTGGGTAGTTGGCTGTAATTTCTTTTGTACAGCTTAGAGGTATCAGTATGTCTGTGTTTTTTTAAAAGTCCTGTCCTTATTTGTGAATTGTTATATTTATTTTCCTGATTTAATTGGTAAGGGTTCGCCCGACGGGTCTAGGGAAGGATGTCGGGTGCCCACACGGTCTAACCGGATTCCGGGTCGTGTCAGTTGGTATCAGAGCCCAATTTAGAGTCTATCCAGACTAAGACAGTGTCTAGTAGAGTCTCGCTGATGGGTACGTAGACGTCCGTACTTATCTACGAGAGGCTATGATGGCATTTAGGAAGTTTCACTTCCTTCATTTCTGATCATGCGTCGGTCTAGGATTTAAAAGTATTTTCGTTAATTCGTTAATTCGTTCGTGGTAATTTTGAACCCTCGCGCAATAAATTAGCAGACGGTATGAGTTTAAGATGAAGCAGTCTAGCCTGGGGCTAGCACTGATGAAGCCCCAAGAGTTTTGATCGTGCTGACGATCTAGTTACGGAGGTCCCAGCTGTACAAGCTCGTGATGGGCAAGGGAACAGGGCCTTGTGGTTCCCTTGGCTCTCTACGATGCTTTTAAAAGAATCTTGGCACGTAGATACCGCAAAAACCTATTATTTGCTAGGCAGCTTATAAAGTTGCTGCAGATGTGGACATTCGGTCTCAAGGAGCTCCTATTCCAGTTCTTAATATTGCCCCAGTAAAATATGTTCCAAATGCAACATGTGTTGCGCCACCAATTGTTCTAGCTGATTAGCCAGCCGAGGTGACGGTTCGGTCCGAGTGTCCAAAGAGGTTCCATTATTTTACGCGGTTGAACCTTTCGATATTCTTAAGCAATGCATCAGATAAACCTCGTGATTTTTTAAAAAAATAAAAATGATGTCAGTATATTCTTCAGGCTCTTGATTATATCGAGCGGTATGGTGTTGATTATTCTTCTTTCTAGATTCAGGGTCCAGCCTTGAATTGGTGGGCCGCTCTCTTATTAACTAACTTGGTTTGGTTTTTCTTCTTGATTCGTGGAAAAGTTCCTTTCGAGTGGCGAGCGAGATGAAAACTGTTGCCAGTTTGAGTGGATTGGACAGGGTAGCCTGTCGGTTAGCCCGTTGGTGTTTCAGAATATGAGATTGAATTCTACAGAATGGCTGAATATGCATTAGAACTAGCCCATGAGCCTTTCGAGAGATTCAAAGATTTATTGATGATATTTTTCCTTCCTTGAGATCCTAGATGGCTCGAGAAATTGAGGTGGAACTTCATTTGACGTCGTTGTTGATATTGCTCAAAGGTATTAGGCATACCATAAGTTAGAGGGGGAAGAGTTGGAGCGGGAGAGCAAGAAATTCTGTGGCCCTTGTGGGCAATCATGGTACCTCATTTGGAGGTAAGAATTCTGATTATTTTGGGAGGTCCCCTTCCAGGTTATCTCAGCTTGTGTCACTTGATTCTTAGAGTGCGCCAGTAGCTCATCAAGATCAGATTCAGTCTTCTCTTTACAGCTATCAACAATCTTTCCAGCTTCCATTTTTAGCCGAAAAGGTGTTATCATTGTCGTGAGTCTGGTGATCCTTTGAGGAGTTTTTCCTTACTCCGATAAGTAAGCAGTCGTCCTTTCTCTCGTCATCAGGCACCTGCACAGCCGCAGGGGATTTCATTTAGATCTTAATCAGGAAAAAAAAAGCCACGATCTAGTAAAGGTTGAGAGCGTGGTGGCAGTTATTCTATAGAAGGTAGTTATCAGTGTAGCGGCTTAGTTCAGCTGCAGTGGCAGTTCTATGCACTGCCAGTCTTGCAGGATGCTGAGGCATCCGATGTAGTAGACCCAGGTATTTCTTCTTTATTATATGTGAGTAAGATTTATCTTTCCGATCGATCTGAAAATGGTGTGTCTTATCATGTTTCGATGGTTTCCTTGGATGTCGTTTCTATTCAGAATCGGTTGTGGTAGAGGGGTGAGCTTCTGATATGATTCCTGGCATTTATGAGACCCTACTAGTTTATCTGATCTAAATATGAGAGATTTAACGGTAAGTATTGCTATTGCCTGCTTGGCACTTGTTATGCCACCTTGTGTTATTATGTCAAGTCATTTTACCTCTCTCCTCGGAAATCAGTGTTGGTAGGATGATGGGATTCTTATTCGTCACCATCGGGAAGTGTCGTTGTTTCTTCCGGTGTAAAGTGGCTGGTAAGTAATGCTCGATCTATGTGTCTCCTCTTGGTTCGAGATTCTAGTAGAGTCATGTTATTCTATACGCTTGTCTTAGTTATAAAAGGGTATTCTGGTAAATTGTCAGAGTTTCCTTTTTATTGGGAGGTTAAACTGGTATGGATGTTGTTCCATAGAGCTAATTTAATATCTATTTCTTCAATTGCAATTCTTTGGCTCTCCTGACTCGGAAGTAGTCTAGCTTTGGTAGCCAAGAAAATAAGAAGATGAACTTCCTGAAGCTCTAATTATTTCTATCCTTAATCCATTTCCATTTCTTCTTCGTCCGGCACTAGTGAGCTTGGGCGATTGGTAGCCGCTTGTGACGTTCACTGTGTTGAGCCAGAGTACGTGTTATTGTAGCTGGGTAAGCATATTATTGTTTTGGATATCAGTTTATCCGGGTATCCATTCCCATGTATAGTATAGTGCTGGTTCTGTTTTTGCGGATCATCCAGTTTCAGGGGAAACTCTGCCGAAATTTTTATAGAGAAGTACCATCCATCAGGCGGTGGTGTTTACGGCAAAGGTATGGAGCTGTGAACTTGAGAGTTACAGCTGTTTGGAAACTCGAAAGGGCAGTTTGGTAGCTGAGGTCTGCCTACGTTCAGCTTTTAGCTAAATCTTCTTTAGTCCAGCAGACTTTGCGAGGATGGTTATTCCTATTCAAATGGCTGCATGAGTTTGTGCTAGTCTTCCTCCAAATACTGAATGGTAATATTAAATCTCTGAGGTGTTGATACCACTTTTCTCACAACCCAAAGTAAGGCCACGACAGAAATCTACAATGAGTGTCGATCATTGCTAAACCCACTAATAATCTATTAATGACAGAGATAAGCTGGCAACCTGATTATATATATGTACCTTTCTGCTGAAAACATAAAGTCTGGAAAGATGACACGACTTTAACCTGCTGGCAATTAGAACACTGAGCCGCAAATTCTGCTATGTCACACTTCATTCCGTCCCACCAGTAAATCTGCTTAAGATCATGGTACGTCTTAGTCGAACCTGGATGTACAGTGTATTTGGAATAATGTGCCTCTATCAGAATCTGTCCACGTAAATTTGCAACATCAGGAGCACAAAGTCTATCTTTATACATGAGAACACCATCAGTAGTAATCATGTATGGTGACTTCGGTTTTCTTCTGGCTATCTGTCTGTATTCAACTATCACTAGATCCTCGTACTGACGCTATTTTACGTTATGAAAATTTAGAGTTAAAGGTCTAGTGCAGCTTCTCGTCCATCCATCATTGACATATCTCCTTCACACTTCAACTCTTTGAGAAGTTACTTTAGCGTTTTAAATGCACATGTAATCAACTTTGTTATTGGTATTCTGCCTCAGCTCATGGTCCAACCACATGTCTCTTTTATTTTCACTTTTTCAAGTCATAATATTTCCAATTCAAAGACAATACGTTGAAGTAGATGTTCGGTCTAAAGATCATTCCTGGTCTTCATCATACTATCCAGTAGTATTTGCATGATCCTTATTCTTATATGATAGACCCTGTTCAGATGAACCTTTGACATACATTAGGATATGAGTAACTACATTCCCACAAGGAGCTTGCAGAAAAACACTAACATCAACTAAGATGTTGCATAGTACGTTCGTAAAAACAATATAGCTTGCATCAAATCTTCCATAGTGTGTAGCGACAAGGTACTTCAAAACCTCCCCGATTGTATCAAGCGTAAGCTAATTCTTAGTTCCATCGACCTGTTTTATATCAAAAGATATATCGAAGAGGTGATTATCGGCTGAATCATGTTAACACATTCAGAGTTCCGTGTATCTTTATTTCGAAAATGTAGAACTCTCTTCTCGTGATCGAGGAAGGATCAGCTTAGTCAGAATAAGCTGGGCAATGGTATTATCATATTATCCAGATATATTTTATTCCAAAATTTCAATATGCGTGTTATAATTTTGATCCTGTAATCAAGAGATAAGGTCCGTGGAGTAGCTTATGAAGGTCGTGCAAGTTCTTTTGTTATTTGTGCAAATTTTTCATTAGACTTAGGCTCGTTCGAGGACGAACAAGAGTTTAAGTGGAGGAGAATGAAACGACCTCGGTCAGTCGTTTCGGAAGTTAGGACTCCGATTGGCGTGCCTATAATTTTAAAATATTCGTAATGTCCATTAGGACCTGTCTGTAAAATTTGAGCTAAATCAGACCTCGTTTGGTAGGCATCGGAAGAAGGTTTCAGTTTTATTGGCGATAAATATTAAAAAGAGATTTTCGAGCTCGGTTTTGCCGAATGAGCTCCGATTCAGAACGAAAGCGCCGTCGTATGATTATTTTTGATTTTTATGAACTTTCGAAAGTGAATTTCGATATTGTTCGGCTAGTTTCCGCTAAAATTCCGAAAGTTAAATAATTTGACATTTTCCATTTAAATTCGCATCTTGAGTTTTGGGAGTCCGATTTGAGATCCGCCTTCGTGAATATGTTACATATATTTTGTATAAGTTGTATACAAAAGTTAGAATTATTTCGAGTACAATAGGGTATTGTTTTAATTTTTGAAAAGAAAAGAAATTATAAAAACAAATAAAAAAAAAAGGAAAGAAGATGAAATAATTATGGCGGTGGGCCTTGGGATAATTATCCCTTAGCTGCACCTCCATTTAAAAGAAGCTCAAAAGCAGAAACACACGTACAGTAACAAAAACCAAAACGCAGAAGGAAAAAACAAGATATAACGCGAAAAAATGCCAGAAAATAAGAAAATGGGCCGGAAAAAAGTAGAATTTTCACCCTAAAATATTCAGGTAATGATCCTAATATATAATTTGAGTTTATTACGTGTGTTTAAATATATTTTGACGGTAGAAATTGAGATATTAGACATCGTCTTAATAAGTTCAATTAATAGCTTAAAGTGTCAAATGGACCCCGATAATGGAATTGAATATATATTCGTACTCAGTAAATTATGGGCAACATATAAATATAATTTATTTGGGGTTTGTTTATGTGACCTTAAACCCCGTACATAGGCCTGGCCTGCGTATTGCGTATGCGAATAGGGTATCAGGCTCCTAACCGGATTGCCCTAAAATGTGAGGAATGAAGCCTTTAGCCTAATTTGATATATTTTTCTGCTTATTAAACCCAGTGGGATCGTTTGGCAATGGAACCAAAGGATAAAAGCGGTTATTGATTAGCAATGCTAACTTTTGGAAGAGGTAAGTGTTTATATCCATTTCTTTGGAGGCACCTAGCCTCGTGTATTTTCTACCACGTGTTCCTTACGTGTGTAGCTGCCGATAGGCGTACTCATTACGCCTTAGCTTTGGATTTACATTGTATATTATATGTTATGTCCTGTTGTTGGTATTGCATTGACGATTTGAGCAATGTACTCTGGCTGTGAGCTGGCATCTACTTCCCGGCTGTCGATGAGAGTCCCGCACCGGTGAAGGGTTATTATTGCATCACATTGCATTCATATGCATTACATTGCATATCATATTGGGTGCAGGAGTATTCCGCCCCAGGAGCAGGAGGATTCCGCTCCATTGTATCATATTGAGGGTAGGAGGTTTCCGCCCCAAGAGCAGGAGTATTCCGCTCTTATGTCAGATATTGAGTGCAGGAGTATTACGCCTCGGCTTTACGTTATATCGGGTGCAGGAGTATTCCGCCCCAGGAGAGTGCAGGAGTATTCCGCCTCTGGTTTATATTATGTCGGGTGCAGGAGTATTCCGCTCCAGGAGCAGGAGTATTCCGCTCCAGTTGGTTATCTGAATTGGATTCCCCTCGAATGCAGGAGTATTCCGCTTCGGGATGGGATTACGGGCACATGTAACCCTTTGCATCATATTTCATTTCATCTCATTTCATTTCATACCATTGTGTAGACTTGTGGTACATAATTACTGTTCTGCTTATACGTGCATTGCTTATTTGTCTATATATTTCTAGCTCGTATTCTGGGTTGTGGGGATCGGGTTGCACGCCGCAACAGTATAAATATATGGATCGGATTGCACGTTGCAGCGGTATAAATATATGGATCGGGTTGCACGCCGCAACAGGATGTATTTCTAATTATTGATGTGTTCGAGATACCTATATGTTCTGGCTATCTTACGTTACTGATTGTTGAATAGTTGGTGATTCCATACGTGTTTATAGTTATTATCTGACTCTGCCTTTTCATAATTTAAATAAGAAGAATTTGGGTTATCTGTTTCTTTTCTCCCTGGCTAGCTATCCTATTCTTTGAGGTGGCTAGTCCGCCCCACTTATTGAGTTCTTTTGACGCACCCTTGTTTGTTGTTTGTTTCTGGTCTATCTATTTCGTTTCGGCAGGTTCGCTCTAGGATTGAGTTCGCCACGTTGTGAAGGAGCGAAGACGACTTCAGCGTTCAGGGTGAGCCAGCTTTTATTCCGGATGGCCACCCGTTTATTGGTTATTATTTCAGCTGCATTTTGCTCCCTTCAGGAGGTATCTGTCTCCTTTTGTACTCTTAGATGTCTAGTCTAGATAGGCCTAAACCTAGTATGTTGGGTAGTCGGCTGTAATTTCTTTTGTACAGCTTAGAGGTATCAGTATGTCTGTGTTTTTTTAAAATTCTTGTCCTTATTTGTGAATTGTTATATTTATTTTCCTGATTTAATTGGTAAGGGTTCGCCCGACGGGTCTAGAGAAGGATGTCGGGTGCCCGCACGGCCTAACCGGATTCCGAGTCGTGTCAAGAACCTCGAGGAAGCTTATGCCAAAGTGGCAACAAAGAAAAAAAAAAGGCGCAAGAAGTTGGAGTTAAAGAAGGGAGATTGGGTATGGGTTCACTTCCGAAAGGAACGATTTCCGAACTAAAGGAAAGGAAAGTTTGCTCCTCGAGGGGATGCTACGTTTCAAGTGCTGAGCAAAATCAACAGCAACGCTTATGTGATCGACCTCCCAAATGAGTATAATGTGTCCAACACCTTTAATGTTGCTGACTTAACTCCTTGTGTTGTAGGCCAAGCATCGGGGACTGAAGAGGGCTCGATTTCGAGGACGAAATCTTCTAAAGAATGGGAGGATGATGTAGCCTGAACCCGTATTGATCAAGTGTTCAATCCATCGAGGTCGATGACACGAATCCAAGCCAAGTTGTTGCATAATGTACACATTCAATTGGCGTGGTCGGGAGAAAGCAATCATTCTGAAGTTGATTGGACGAGCTCAAGATTCGAAGGCTTCATCTACAACCTCGAGACCGAAGAAAGGAGCGATCGAACACCCAACCAAACACTCAACATCGACTCTGAAGAGTAAAGCAAATAACCAACCGAATGGAGAGCGTCCGAGGTCAAGTGTTCGAGATTCAAGTGTTCGACTGACGAAGTGTCCGAACACTCAACTTATTCACCCCTGCGTTGGCTTATTCTTATTGGTCATCTGTGAACGTTTTACTATTTTGCCCTTAGTATTGTCTATATAAACCTCCTTTCATTTCATTTGTAGACGCCTAGTTTTTGTATGATTATTGAATTTAGCTGAACTCTAAATGTGTCTCCGTTTGAGTCGAACCCCGTCGTGGGAATCTAAAGAACTTGTGTCATTCGGTATCATCATTTGAACATTTTCTTCTTGGTCATTCAATTTGCAAGAAGCATGAGTTCTTCTTGAGGATTGTTGCATAATATAGGTGAATCTCCTTGTTTCCCCGTTGTTTGAACCGAGACCAGTTCCTCGAATTCATTCTAACGGAGCAAGAGATTTGTCTTGCTTCTATCTTTATTTTCCGCTGATTTTTTCTTCGATTGCTAAGCTTAATCTTCATCAGTTTAGCTTGCACCACACACTAAGCATCTAAATTACAAAATACACTGACATTATTGATAAATTACAAAAGGCAAAATACATCGACAGCTCCTTAAAGTTTTCCACACTTTTCACTTAGACACTTCATCTTAAGTCTGTTTCATTCGAACACTCCAATCACATTTTTAAATGTGTCATTTAGACACAACTTGATGATGTGGCATAGTATGTGTATTACACCATTCCTTTAGAACATGAGAGACCAATTTTTCTCTCTAAAATATGTTTCTCTTTCTTTTTCCTCTTGTTCTTTTACACATTAACCACTACAAATTTTTTCTCTTTCTTTTTTTGTACTTTTCTTTAGCACAACAGGCATGATTTGCTTCAAATAACGATACCAATGGCTCTTCTTCCAGATCAGTCATCGGAAAAATCTTTTTAATCACGTTATATACCCACCTTGTATAATACTCACTATACCTTCTATTTTACCACCAGATCCATCTAAAAGAATAAAAGAAAAAGATCTATAGACATTTTGGGATGCTTATGTATATAAAAGCGCTGTGAAAAAAATGATTGGGCTTATGGGCCTTGCCGTCGGGACCTTGCCGCGGGGACTTGGTGGATAGTTAGTTTTTTTCTTTTCAAAAGTTTCTTTTTAATTTGTTGAGGATTCCTTGGTACTTTTGCAAGTGTTGTTAATGAACTCCTTGGCATGCCTATTTTTGCTATTGTCAAGATAGTTCCAGTGGTAAATACTTGGATGGAGGTGGTGGAATTTTTCCCGATAAATTTCTCAATCGTAGAATTTAAAAGAGCAAAGTTTTGTAGGTGGCGACAATGGCAGGTGGTGCGGTGGTTATAGTATAACAAGGGCAACTTGATCAACCATCAACTTGGGCTGTTGCTGGTGTTTGTACCATTATTATCGTCATTTCTATGTTTTGAGAAGATTATTCATAAAATAAAATTGTAAATAGATAAATCTATTTTTTTAACTTGGCTTTTTTTTATACTGCTGATGTGTAATTTTACAATTGGTCTAATTTTTCACGTCATAGCGAGTGACATTCACGCACATATGTTTGGTTTGAAAGTGCGAAATAAGTGTTCAAGTGACAGAATAAAAGTTGTGTTGAAGTGTTCAAATGGAACGACTTTAACTTAGAGTGTCTACGTGAAAAGTGACGACAAGTTTAAGGGGCCGTCGATGTGTTTTGCCATTACAAAACATAACACCATTTATATTTTTATTACAAAGCATACCATTTTCATATTTTTTCCACTTTCTAACACACTTAACTCTTGTATTGGGTGAAAAATTAACGAGGCTTAAACGGCAGGGCTCGAGGTTTGGTGAGATTGAAATCTCTACTTACAAGCTCTCAAGAGTTCATTCAGCTTCCGAGGCCAGTTGCCTTGAGCATGAAATGAATGTTGGCCACAAGCTATCCCACAAGGAGGTTGGAAGACAACCATCACGAGGCATGAGATTCACCCCTCGTGGAGGCTTACCCCTCGGTGAAGTTTAATTCTTCGGTGGATGATCCCTCGTTTCTGTAACTGACGACCGTTGCCAACACATTAAATGGGAAGATCGTGATTACACCACGATTGAACGTGGAGTAATGTGTCATTAAGCACGGTAAATATCATCTTCACTCCCGAAGACAACTCTCATTCTTGTAGGCTATAAATAGCCATGAAATGATTTTATAAATCATCCAGAAATATATAAAATAAACTTATACTTTGTCTTGAATCTCTTGTCTCGTTTTTCTTGTCAAATTTCTTGTCTTTTTCGTGGATTTGATACGAATAATTGCTAGTTAACCCAATATAAATTCGATTTATTGTCCTAATCAGATTTAGACCACCACAAATTGGCGCCGTTTTGGGGAACTAGCAATAAAGTTTGTTCTAAAGTTGCGCTCTTGTTTCACGTATTATCTTTAACCATTTTTCACCTGATGATGGATAATACTTGTGGTACAATTATGAAGACAGGGGCACAATCTCCTAAAAGAATAGTGAACGTTATAACGGGCGGATCAGAGGTAAATGGTGTTAATTTCGCTACTGCAAAGAAATTCACCAAACTATCAGTCACCATGGAAAGGAGGACCCGAACTACTGGGTCGGAGAATGAATTAATCTTCGACGAGGAAGACTACGAAGGGATGATTTTTCCTCATCATGACGCTTTAATAATAATGTTGAGGATCAGCGATTGTGATGTCAAGCGAGTTTTAATCGATCCTTGCAGCTCTGTTAATATCATTAAGGATGGAGCTGTTAAGAAAATGTGGTTGGAGGACCTCATCGTCCCGAAGAAAATCATACTAAAGAGGTTCAACAACTCCACAAAACAGATGTTAGGGGAGATAACCCTCACTACAACCGCTGAGGGAGTTTGTAAGAAAACTATTTTTCAAGTAATGGCCGAGGATATGGCTTACAATGCAATCCTTGGCAGGCCTTGGATTCATGAAATGGAAGTAGTTCCATCTACTTTGCACCAAGTTGTCAAATTCCCAACTCTATGGGGAGTTCGAGCCATCCGAGGTGAGCAGCAAATAGCTCGGGAGTGCTATTCATTGCCGCAAGGAAAGGGATCGCCTCAGAAAGATCATCCACATTGCAGTTAACCGGCTCGGAGCCAACAAGGAGGAGACCTCGGTTCTTTAAAATGCTTTTTGAGAAGAAATAGAAAAGACTCCGGTGTTCTTGCAAGAACCTCGGAAGCAAAAAGCTGAGGACTCTACCATCGAAAAGCAAGAGTCTTTTACTCTATCGAAGGAATTTTCAGAAAGAAAGGTGTTTGTGGGCTCGTAGCTGAATGCCGAGTCAAAGAAAGCTCTTATTGAGTTGTTAAAAGACAATGACGACTGCTTTGCCTGGTCCCACGCTGACATGGGTGGGATTGACCCAGAAATAATGACGCATAGATTGAATGTGGATCCCAACCACCCACCGGTAAAGCAAAAGAAGAGAGAGCATGCTGGTGTAAAGAAGAAAGCAATACAAGACGAGACGAAGAGGTTGCTCGACAATGGATTCATCAAGGAAGTAAAATATCCAGATGGCTCGCCAACGTGGTGCTAGTGCCGAAGAAAAATGGCAAATAACGGATGTGTGTTGATTATACCGACCTAAACAAAGCTTGCCCAAAGGATTCATATCCCTTGCCCCAGATAGATAGGTTGATAGACTCTACAGCTGGACATAAACTGTTGACTTTCCTGGATGCATATTCAGGGTATAATCAAATTCTAATGGAGCCGAGCGATGATGAAAAAACATCTTTCATCACTGACGAAGGAACGTATTGCTACAAGGTGATGCCCTTCGGTCTCAAGAATGCAGGGGCGACCTATCAAAGACTGGTGTGTCGAATGTTCAAAGATTACATTGGCAAAACAATGGAGGCTTACATAGATGACATGCTCGTGAAGTCAGTTCAGGTTAAGGATCACTTGAATCATTTGAGGAAAGCTTTTGCAATCTTAAGGCAATATTGTATGCAGCTAAACCCTGAAAAGTGTGCCTTTGGGGTCGGCTCGGGTAGGTTTATTATCTCTAAATGAGGCATCGAGGAAAATCTTGATAAAATAAAAGCTATACAAGAAATTCCCGAGGAACTGATAAGCCCAAAGGAAGTAAAACGTCTGACCAACAGACTTGCTGCTCTGAGCAGATTCATTTCGAGGTCATCTGAGCGATGTCATTAGCTTTTTCTCTGTCTTGAAAAAGAACACGAACTTCGAGTAGACTCCTAAATGTAGAGAGGCATTGAAAGAGATGAAATATTACTTGGCGAATGCCTCGCTGCTTACTAAGCCAAAGGACGGGGAGACGTTGTTTGTATTTAGCCATCTCCGAGGTAACTGTTAGTGCTGTGCAAGTTCGAGAGGAAGATGAGAAGCAACAAACAATATACTACGTCAGCCAACTCTTCTCGATGCTGAAACGAGGTACCCTCATTTAGAAAAATTATCACTTGCATTAATAATGGCAGCTCGGAAACTTCGCCCTTATTTTCAGTGCCATCCCATAGCTGTAGTCATGACCTTCCGCGAATTGTCGGAGAGATTATCTAAATGGGCGGTTGAGCTACGTGAGTACAATATTGTATATTAGCCTCGAAATTCCATAAAATCTCAAGTGTTGGCAGACTTCGTGGCTGATTTTAGTGCTATGATACTTCCAAGGCAGAAAAGGAAAATCTGCTCTCAAAATGTCCGGCTCTTGGATTATGGAAACTTTTTAATGATGGTGCAACGAATTCCATTAGCTCAGGACTCGGAATAGTGCTTATAACCCCAACTAGGTAGAAACTGAGGCATTCAGTAAAATTTGGAAAGTTGACTAACAACGGAGGTGAGTATCAGGCTGCGATAACGGGCTTGGAGTTGGCTAAGAAAATGGGGGCTGAAATGATCGAGTTGAAAAGTGATTCACAAATAGTGGTGAATCAAATCCTCAGTGATTTTTCAGCTCGGGAGCTCTGAATGAAACAATTCGTGATCCGAGCACAAAAGGCCCTCGGGGAATTCCAAGAATGGAGAATCCAGCAAATCCCTCGTGAAGAAAATGCCGAAGCTGTGCGTCGGCAAATTTGGCCTCGGCACTTGAAACTGGGACTCGGGGACCGACGCAGAGGTTTGGATACTCACATCCACGGCGGGAAAAATGAAGTTGGAAGTCAATGCGATCAATAGGCATTGGGATTGGCAGACCAAATTTATCTCTTATTTAGATTTGGGAATTTTTCCAGCAGACAAAAGGGAAGCTGAAAAGCTCTGAAGGCAAGTTGTTCCATACTCGCTCGTGCATTGGCAATTATACAAAAGGCACTATTTCGGTCCGATGGCTAAATGTTTAGGTCCAGGAGAGTATAGTTACGTAATGAGAGAAGTGCACGAGGGCGATTATGAAAATCATTTCGAGGGGAAGGCCCTTGTGCGTAAACTCTTACGAGCTAGCTACTATTGGCCTGAGATGAGTGAAGATGCCAAGGCATTTGTCGAAAAATATGATAAGTGCCAGAAACATGCCTCGTTGATTCATCAACAAGTAGAGCCACTGCACTCGATTGTGTCGTCGTGGCCGTTTATGAAATAGGGGATGTATGTTATTGGCCCGTTTCCGAAAGTGAAAGGTGGTGTGAAATTTATCCTTGTGCTCATTGATTATTTCACCAAGTGGGTCGAGGCAGGGTTCTTTGCTAGGATTCGGCAGAAGGAAGTTATCGATTTCATTTCAAATGATGTCATATACAGATTTGGGGTTCCGAGGGAGATAACGTGTGATAACGACAAATAATTCATCGGGTCGGAGGTAACAACTTTCTTTACCAAATGGGGGATCAAAATGGTGGTTTCAACGCCTTATCATCCCAGTGCTAATGGGCAGGCTGAGTCCTCAAACGGGATAATTGTGGACAACCTTAAGAAGAGAATGAATGAAGTTAAAGGATCGTGGCCTGATGAGTTGCCCTGAGTATTGTGGGCAATGAGAACGACTGAGAAGAATAGCACTGGGGAGACCCCATTTTCCCTCACCTATGGGATCGATTCACTGATTCCTATTGAGGTTGGTGAGTCTAGCCTTCGTTATGCCCATGCATCTGAGAAGTCGAATTAACAGTCTATGCGCGTGGAAGTATATTTGCTCGAAGGGCGAAAGGAAATGGCTTTGGTTAGGTTGGTTGCTCAAAAGCGACATATTGAAGCTTATTTGAATAGAAAGGCTAAGTTCAGGACCTTTAAAGTTGGTGATTACGTCTTGAAGGCTTCAAATCATACGACAAAGGAGAAGAAAGTAGGAAAGTTGGATGCCAATTGGCAGGGGCCATATCGAATTAAAGCTATCACAGCAAAGGGATCGTATCAATTCGAGGACCTACGAGGCAACCAAAAGCCTTTGAATTGGAGCGTTTCCAACTTAAGTTTATTATTTTTGACATTAAGGAACATTGCTCTTCGTCAAGGCATAATCCTTCACCTGCGGCATCGAGTTGACAACGCTCAAGCGCTCGGGTCGAATGACGCACAATGCTCAGTTCTTCATTCTTCACAACTGACAACTGGGGGGATGCAAGTGGAACATACATGGGGGACTGTTCCCTAGAGATTCCTAGTTATTTGTCGCCCGAAGTGGCTTTGTAATAAATGCGCGAAGTGGCTTTGTAATGAAAATTTTGCCTAAGTCTCGTTACGACTAAAGGTTTAATGTAAATCGCCTCGAAACTCATCAATGGAATAAAACTTGATTCAACTTCTATTTTATCCAATGCATGAAGGCCAATTTTTATTTACGCCTCGGCTCGAGAATGAGACGTCGTTCTAAGCTAGCTTATATTCAAATTTATTTTAGTCTTGCAAGCAAATATTCAAACGACATGTCAAAAACTTTAAAGAACAAAGCAAAGATTAATACTGAGAAAAACGATCATCTCCATTAAAAGGCTCGGAGGCCAAAATAAAAATATTTATAACGGCCCAAAGCCTAAGCAAAAAAGCAAAAATAAAAGGTACACTGACAAGATATCATTCTTTGGCCTCGAAAGTTGAAGCATCCGAACCCTCGTTTTTCTCCTTGCTCGAGCTCTCACTGCTCGGGAGGAGTTGGTTCAATAATTGCTGGGCCTTCACGGCATCGCTCTCAGCCTTGGCTATCTCTGCATCCAGATCCGCCCCAGCTTGGCATTGTTTGAAGGTCGTTAGTCTCGTCTGGATGATAGCCCAATTCTTGTCAACCTTAGCTCTTGTAGCTCTCCTCTTCTTCCTCGACGAAGAAGAAGCTATCTTACCCTGAAGGGTTGCTAACTCAGCCTCAAGACGTTCTTTCTCCGCAGTTAGTTCGTTTATCTCGAGAGAGCTCTCCTTCACCGTAGCTTAATATTTTTCAGCATTTCTGCTAAGGATAGCTTTAGCTTCGTCAGTTATCCTCTTTCGCTCAGCTTCGAGCTCGGCTTTCCAAGTCTCTTTCAAGGAAACTATTCTAGCCTCAGTAGCAGAAGCAGCTTCACGAGCTTTGGTCGCCTCAAGGTCAGTTTTGTCAGCAGCTATCCGAGCATCATCCAACTCGATCTTAGCTTCGAGAAGCCGCTTTTCCAAGTCGACTATTCAAGACTGAGGCCATTCCTTATTTGGTCCTATTCGTCCTTGGTTTCTTGCAAAATGGTAACTCGATGAGTCTCAATCTCGGCAGCCCTGATCACGCGTATGTACCCCTACAAGGGATCAAACAGAAATTATGGCAAGAAAAGGAGCAGTTGAATCTAAAGAAATGATAAGAGAAACAAAGATACCTGAATGGTATGATGGGCCGTATTAGTCATCAGCTCGGTTATGGGTGATTTCCTAATGCGCTCCCGCTCTAACGGCCCTAGGAGCCCTCTACAGCTGATGGGCACCGCCACATCATACTCTAAGAAGCAGAGGTAGGAGGGAATTTCAATCATCCTAATTAGCCTTTAGGAAGTTGAGTCACGAACGGGCTCAGATGCAGCTCGCGAGGCTCATTCCTCTGTGCGAGGGGTTTCATCCACGCTTTTCCCCTTGTTCGCCAACGAAGGAATTGTTCCTTCAACTTTATCAGGTGATTGAGCCGACGCCTCGAGATCGATAGTCTCAACTTTCTTTTGAGTTCCCACCTCTTCAGGCTCATCAAAACCCTCTACAAGGAAGGGTGACCGCCTCAAGGTTGACAACCTCTTCTATTTTGGCCCGTTTGGCCCCTGAGGATTTCTTTGAAGATTGCCTTTTCCTCTTTGGAGCTTTAAAAAAGGGGAGAATGAAGAAAGGGCCGACAAAGAACGATGGGATTAGATGTAAGAAAAAGGTAAGAAGATAAGTTTACCTTGGCCTGATGACCCCTCAGGAATAATCCTCTCTTCTTCTTCTCCTTCTTTTTTCCGTAGGATCCAACTAGATCCTCAAGCTCATTCAAAGCTTCCCCAGTCTAGGGGACTTTTTTCCTTTTATCCTTTTTCTTCTTCTCCTTTGGCACGGTAATTGCCCTACTAGGGAGACCTGAAGAAAATGAGGGGTGATAAGGAAAAAGGCTTTAGGAGAACGGGTCAACAAAAAGGAGGAATGTCTAACCATGGCGCTTGCACGCCCATTGGTTTTCGTCCAAAGCATCCAAAGTCATCCATGATCTTTCATCTCTTGGCTTAGGCCTTATGATAGCTTGCACCGTCAAGTTTATGGGAGGTGAGATTGGGATTGACTTAGCCAAAAAATAGTGAAGCTAACAATTAGAAGAAAAATGATGAAGTAAAAATTTATCAAAAGTAACTGAAGCAAAAACTTACGCTTCCAGTTCCACCACTCGGGGAAGCCAAGCCTCGGAGAAAGAAGGATCGTTAGCAATAACACGAAGTGCTCGTTCCACCCTCGATCTTCAATATCCTCACCTTTTGTGACTAACGAGAACCTACCTCATTTATTGAGTTGAACGACTCCATCCTTGTGTAGGGTAGAGGAAAAAAGGTAAATAAAGTGATCAAGGGTAGGGGAAAAAAGGTAAGTGAAGTGATCAAAGGAAAAGGAGACACCAGCCCCTTTACTTAGAAAATCGAGGCATTGGACAATCTTCCAGAAACCTGGTCCAGTCTGAGCCAAGCATACGTCGTAGGTTCGGCCAAAGACATCTACTACTTCGTGAGTAGGAAGAGTAAATCCTATTGTGAAGGGGGTAGGTGTAAACAAATGAGCTCTCTTCTACTATGTCACAGGTTCGGCTCTCCAGAGCAGGGATGCTAACTTGGACCTGTGGGCCTCATTTGAAGTCTTCCCGATCCAAGCGAATATTTGCTTATGTGATTAGGCTCAGGGTGTCTCCCACTAGAATGTTCCTTGTTCTTCTAATATCGGCTTCAGTTTGAACTTGTATCATGAAATCGTTCGACAGATCAAGCTTTGAAGAAATAACGTCCTCGGGAGTCAATTTTTCAAAGGAGAGTTTTCTCCCTCGGGGTTTGGCATCTCTTGTTCAACACCATCAACCTCTGCGGTAGTGTCTCCCTCTCCACCACCCATCTCACCAATTTCACCACGTTTGGCGGTGGCTTTTCATCGACGGGGAATTAGATCGTTGTGGAGCAATGTTGCCTCTGTGTTGTCATCCAACGGCGGAAGAATATTTAAGGGATCCGGAACATTTACCAATTCATCACCCACAATCACGGTGATGACCTCAGGAGTACATTATTCAGAAGGCCCTGAGAATTTCTGCACTGAATGAGTAGCAGACATTTTTTGCTGAAAACTTGGAGGTGTTTTGAATAAATGAGGAAGAGTTCAAGATGTTACTGTGATAAATCACTGTAATGAGGAAGGTGAAAGGGAAGAGGAAAGGAAGCAAATTGGGCTATTTATAAGGTAAAAAAGAATATCATCATTACGTTTGTATGGGGAAGGAGGAGCGAAAAGTGGCGTCCAATCAACAAAGGGAGTGTGTGATTGATGGGAATATGGAGTGACAACCATCATCTTCAGAATTTGTGGCGCACGAATAGCCACGTCAATCTCCCGCCGAAATAATTTCACCCCTCAAAAAATTCTGACTATTATCCGAGGGGTGGGGGGACTATCTTTATTGGGTAAAAAATTAACGAGGCTTAAATGACAGGGCTCGAGGTTTGGTGAGATTGAAATCTCTACTTACAAGCTCTCAAGAGTTTGTTCAGCTTCTGAGGCTAGTTGCCTCGAGCACGAAATGAATGTTTGCCACAACCTATCCCACGAGGCGGGTGGAAGACAACCATCACGAGGCATGAGATTCACCCCCTCGTGGAAGCTTACCCCTTGGTGAATTTTAATTCTTCGGTGGATGATCCCACATTTCTGTAACTGAAAACCATTGCCTACGCATTAAATTGGAAGGCCATGATTATACCACGATTGAATGTGGAGTAGTGAGTCGTTAAGCGGAGTAAATATCATCTTCACTCCTGAAGACTACTCACATTCTTGTGGGCTGTAAATAGCCATGAAATGATTGTGTAAAGTATCCAGAAATATATAAAATACACTTATACTTTGTCTTCAATCTCGTGTCTCGTTTTCCTTATCAAATTTTTTGTCTTTTTCGTGGCTTGATACGAATAATTGCTAGTTAACCCAATATAAATTCGATTTGTTGTCCTAATCTGATCTAGGCCAACACACCCCTAACTTTTTTCTTTCTCTTTCTCTTTCCTTCCTCCACCCACTCGCCGGCGGACCTGTCCGGCGCCGAGGTTGCTCCGCCGCCGAGTAGCTGCTCTACCAATGAGTAGCTGCTCAGATCTACAACCATTTGCTCTGATTTGCTGTTGCGTCGAGGTGGCTACTTCTTAGTAGGTGCTGCTACGCGGTGGTGGCTGTTGTTTCGTGACTGCTCCAACGAATGTTGCCGGAGCTACGATCTACTCTTTCTCCTCTTTATTTTAAAATTTTTTTGTTTCGTATGTCTATATACGTGTATACATTTATATATTTGTGTATGTGCAAATGTTGGTGGTTAATGTTGGTTTTTTGAAGGTGGATCAAAGTGTATGTCTAGTTTTATATGGGTGTACGAATCTGTATATTTGTACATATGTAGCTGAATATTTATCCAAGTGCACAAGTGTATATATGCATATATCATTGTATGAACGTGTATGTCTGAGTATATATTACATTTTTTGTATGTCTTTTTGTGTGTATGTCAAGTGTAGGTGTGACACACATAAATTTGTATGTTTAATTCAAAGATATACAGATCCATGCATGTATGTGTGTGTCTAGTATTGTTTTGTGTATACATATGTATTTTTTGTTTATACGTATCTTATAACTGTAGTTTCTAAAAAATTCAATGTGTATATGTGTATTTTATTTTTTAGATTAAAAAAAACATATTGTCGCACCCCTTTTAATGAGCTCGGATTGAGTTCAATTGTCGGATTTGACTAGGTGACTCGGTTGAGTCAGGTTTTAGAGTCGCCATCTAATAAATTTGTCTAAAGGCGTATTAGGTCACCTAAAGTGTCTAAGTTTTTAAACTAACTCCGTGTAAGTCTTTTCTAAGAGGTTCTATGGGTAAGAAGTCCTTATGACTCGGGAAAAAGGTGTTAGGCACTTCCCGAGTCTCACGAAAGGTTGTTTCCGATCGGACTAAAATTTGAGATTTAGACTAAATATGTGAGAAAGCTTATGGGAAAAATTTAAAATAATTCTCAAGGACAGATATAAATACAAGCTATAATATAGAATAGAGGTGTAAGTTGACCTTAAGATATCTAAACCAACAAAAAAACTGACCATAAGATTAAAACAGGCACTAAAAAAGACATTCTATGCAAATTAACTTGTAGACGATCCCAATGGAGCAACAGTCAAAACGATTCTTTGGTCCTTTACGCAAATAGACAGCTTATCTATCTGCTTGGCAGAATTAACCTTGATAACGATCATGCCCAAAAACTAAGACGAATAAAAAAAATTATTTCTGCAAAAAATTGAATTCCAGTCAGTTTTCAAGACGAGGAAATATATATGTTCATGAATTCTTATAACAATTCTAGAACGTAGGGACAAATAGTGGAATTATTATGTTAAGGGATGTTAGCCACTTCCTTTTGGAGACATTTTGATATTATTTGTCTAAGTACCTTTTCGAGTGGCTATTATTGTAGGGTCGTATAAAATATAAAGAAAGAAAAAATTCTTATTTTCATATATAAATATAGGCAAACATTTGGAAGCTATACTTTATGGAGAAAAGTTAATAGAATTTAATACACACATATGTGTACGTAAGGAAATTATATATTTATATTTAGGCATCTAAGGACTATGTAACTATGAGCAATCATACGAAGAACTATATTTTGTAGAACAAAATATGGCGCACACATACGTATGCATGTATACGCATGCAAGGAAATTATATGTAATTATATTCATGCATATACGCACAATGTTTAAAGAAAGTATTTCACACATTGGATGAAAGAAAAAATGTGACGCACATAATTTTTTTATAACCTCAAGAAATTTCATTTTAACATCGATTTATGCATATAATTAAACTCCTTTAAAAAATGGCCTTTTATTGATACTTATTGCATGGTTCGACCCCCAAAGCCTATAGCTTCCCCTTATACATTATTAATTAATGTAAAGAGGGTGTTAGCTTTGTAAAACGATTCGTTCCTTTTAAAGAAGTTGATCACAGATTTTGAAACTGATCAGACCCACGTTTTTGCATAAATAAACCTCGATTGAGGCAATTTTGCAAAAATAGCCTCTGCTCCAGAAAATTTCAGATCAAACCCCTCTTTATTTTCAGACATTTAAGACCTGTTCAATACTGGAAAGTACTATTTCAAACTCACAGAACATCTGCTAAGTAAACACCTATCATGCATATTTTCGAACAAAAAGAAGAGTCACGAAAAGAGTCCCTGGATGAATCAAACCATAGCAAAAATACTTGCTACACTTTTATATTTCACAAAGCCTTGCTAGGCTTCAATATTTACTATCTTTTCCTGTCTTAATAGTAAATGCATAAAAGCAATAAAACTTATCAAATACATGGAAAGAAATCTATACAAGTCAAAGAAAAGGGTATAGTGCCCTGAATACACTGTCATGAACTCATTAGTTCAAGTTTCTTTTCCCTGCAGCTAGTTACTTTATCAACTCTAAGGATCCTCCTTCCAATATGGCATCCTTTATCATTACAAACTCTTCACTATTTCATGATCAGAAACAAGACGTTCTAATTCCCTGTAACAACTAAAAGCTGGTACAGTCTTTCAAGACTATCCAAAACAACTTGCAAGTAGTGTTAGCAATGGCCAAAGGAGGACCAAAGAGATATAAAAAGCACAAACAGTGGCAAGCAAAGTAGATTGGAGCTTTTAGGAAGAAACTCTTTTATTTAGAGCCATTACCTTAATGTGAGAAGAACAAGTAACCACTAATCAGGTAGCAAAACTATGAGAGCCAAACTTGAAACTAATATAACCTAGAACTATTCTCAGAGAGTTACTATTGCTTTTCAGAACCATTTTAGCGTGTCTAATAAGAGAGGAGGGGCTGCCATTTTATATTTTTAATTAGGGGTCTGAATCCTAATTTTTAGGTGTGAAAGGAGTAAAATAAATTCAGTAAAAGGGCTGTCAGTCAAGCAAAAATCAAGGAAAATAAATTTATCAATTAAAAGAGCTTTATTTATATAAATAAAACTCAATTAACTAATTTCAGAATTAAAAATGGCATATTTAAAAGGGGTAAAGTCTGATTTCTAAAAAAAAAAAAAATATATATATATATATATATATATATATATATATACTTTCAGAAATTAATTACCCAATATATTTCAATCCAAAGATACTGATTTTATGCTTAACAAAATCCCAGTGAAAGTCTTATTTTGAAATTTAGAGGGAAATATTCTATAATTATGTATTAGGACATGGTTTGAATACAGATTATATTCAAAAGAACTAGAGTTAATATGCTGATCCTTTTCTATTTTCTCAAAATATACATTTGATCAAGTCTCAAATTCTAACAAGCATATTACATATATGTATGCATTAATATCCCAAAATCAGTAGTCCATATTATCTAGCAATTCCAAAAGAAAATACTCCTCAATAATAGTGATACTAATGCTAAAACTGTTTTAAGGAAAAATTCAAACTTATCCCAATATATTGTATAATCATCAAAGCAATCAAGAATTTAGATTTAAAGTAAGTTACTAGGTTCTCAATTTGTATACAATTTTCCTCATCTTCAAATAGCGACCATGTCACAATTAAACTAGAATTTCAGCAATTAATAATTAGAACGAACATACCAAGACACTATTTTACTAATGTAAGAGCATGATTTTAATTCTATAAAAATTTGTAGGAGGCAATAGTCTTTAGGGATAATAAAATTATCATACTTAAACATGGAAGTGAGCATATTTGCAATTTCAACCATAAGAAAACAAAGAGAATAAAATAAGAAAACTGGAAAAAGAGAATGTACTCGTTTCGGGTTCGGGATGGGTTGGACTGACCCGGTCTGTTCTTTGCTCCATTTGCGAATTTCAAGTTCAAAATTTTCCGTTTCTTGCCTTGTACGTGTATAAACATTGATAATCTTTATGGTTCTTGCCTTGAATGGTTCGGATTTGCAAGAATCTACTTAATTTTCTTCTTTTCCTTGTTGGATTGTGATTTGTGAGAGAGATGTGATAGGAGAGAAAAACGGGGATTTACGCGTGACTCATGGCGTGGTGATGTCAGATTTGGATGGGGGGCGCATCGGGTCAGGTTTAGGGGAAAAGGGGGAAGGGGGGGGGGGGGGGGGGGGCGGCCGAGATTTGGGAGAGGGCATAGGGGAAAATTATTTTTAGGGTTTTGTGGGTAAGGAGTGTGTTTGGGTTAAATAAAAAAATGAGAAAAATAAGGTGGGGGCTGACATGGATGCGTGGTTGGCTGAAAAACGTGCCATGTGTGCACGTGGGGGCTGATATGTGTATGTGTGCACGTGGGGGCTGATATGTGTCTGTGTGGACCCCTATAATGTGATGTGTATATCACTACAAGAAATCCGTCTTTTTGCGGCGACAAAATTCGCCACTAAATATCAAAAAGTCGCCACTAAAGCGTTTCAGTGGCGACAAGAGGGTTGCTACACTTTAAGCTGGTACTGAATCCAATCCATAAATCCGGAAATGAAACAAAGTTCGTTCCCTTTCGTAAAATAGGTAAAGTAGGCATACGAACCACTTAGTCTTAGACTCTATTGGAACAAAGCAAAGAAGGAGGCGAAATGGAGAGAGGAAAGGGACAAGGGCGGTCTTGCTTGGCGCGAAGGCTGCTGGTTCGGGGTTTGTCGCCACTAAAAACAGACTTATTGTGGCAACTTTTGTTGCTACAGAAGGCGTGCATTGATGCTTAAACAATAATATTAATTAATTCATTTATTGGGAATCGCAACTATATATTATCTTTTAGTGGCGACAATAGTCGCTCCAATAACCTCTTACAGTTTTAGCGGCAACATTTTCTACGCCACACTAGCTTCTTGTTTTAGTGGCGACTTAACTTATATCGCGACATACCTGTTATATTTTTAGTGGCAAAAATTTTACATTGCCACAACAGCTTAACCTTTTAGTGGCAACAAAGCCGCTACAAATACTAATATTTTGTAACAAGATTAATTCACCACTAAATCATTATTTTTTTAATAAATATACAATTACCCAATTCAATAGTGACTTCTTTCCTTACACTAATACAACATATTACTGTAAGTTGTATACCAATATTAAAAGCATTCAATATAATTCAAGCAAACACCAAAAACATCTCTAATAACAATATTATAAATACTTTCATTGCTAAAAGTCTCTAAACTATACTACACCATAATTCATTGTTCATAATCAATGTAGCATATACATAACCAAAAAACAAAAGTTAGCACCTTCAAGTTAGTTTATTGCATTGTCATTGTATTTCATATACACCTGACCAAAAAAGGCAAAAAATATTTTCTTCCTTCAAGCTCCTTTTTGTCGTCCCATCTGTGATCGTCTTAAACAGATTGCCCCTATTTATGAGGAGAAACAATACAAGATTACTTTGATAGTTCTCATAATTTAATGCAAGTAGGCACACAACAATTAGGGACATCATTTTATATCTAAACAGGCAAGCATCCTAATTGGAATAACTACTGCATCCACCACCACAAACATTCTTAGGTTAGTTATAAACTGAAATTGCATACTTAAAAAGTAAACTATTAAATATAAAGACAGATAGTTGGATTAAGAGAAAAACTAAATCCTAACAGAAGTAACCTAATTACATCTATTTCTTAGATTAAGGAAAAATTAGCTATTCTAACACATGATTATGGAAGTTAATTATGTGCTTGGAGAGACCTTCAAAAGATAGATAAGATGCAGAACAAAAAAAATAAGAGAAGAAAATTTTCAAATTTAGAACCAGCTCAATTTGATTCGTGAAAAACACGGAAGGGAAATAGACAATATCTCTTGAGTTGTGCAGATATTTATTTACACAAAAAGAGTTAAAACTTAAAACTTCCACATAACCAATCCGAGCAATGCTTACAATGCCTACAATTCTTGTTGGGATAATATAATTGGGACATATGTAAATTTAGAACAGTTTAAAAGCCTTTTAGGTCAACCTTGATCGATGTTCACTTCTATGTCATGTCATATAATTAATATTTGATAGCAAAACCAAAGTGGAAAAGTGACTCAATGATTTCAAACAGAACTATCAAATGATAACAGCAGTTATTGGGCATGGAGCATTCATATATATTGTCACTGCCCGCATAGTCTATGCATTCGAAGGCTCTCATGTCGTTAAACTCAACTAGAGATTGACAGTCTTTTCTTTTTTTATCAAGTAAAAAAGGATAAACAGTTATCGACTATCTTAGCAAACTCATTTCACAGATTGTGTTTTTTTTTTCCTTCCAAAAGTATCAACTATTTAGTTAAAAAGCCAACACGTTGTGCATATGTATGGAGAACAAGACTATCCTGAAACATGTCCTGCTACACTTGGAGCACTAAATGAGGTATGCCTAAAACAAGATAATTCAAAGTCAATTAAAAAAATTATGAATCTGGTGCTTGTTGAACATGGAATGACAATGACACAGCTTCATAGCAAGTAAAGCCCACATTAACCTAACTTTATCAATTTTATTCTTTATTTTTACTATGACAACAACAGCTAATCAGCCATACTCATGTCATAAAATAGGACAACATCTACTTAAAATTTGCAGCTGTAGCTGAAACACTTAACTCACAATAAGAACAGCTAGTTAAAACTAGTACCAGCAGCCTAAAAGTTGATGCAACAGTTCAAACACTGAAATTAAAATAAAAGTAGCAGCTACTTAAAACTAGGGTATTAGTACTTATATAGTAGAAACAATTATTAACTTAAAAAGGTGAACTTGGTTAACGGAGTTAACAAATGTGGAAAATGCTATTTTTCACACCTTATCTATTCTATTCCACGTAGTTACTTATGTTTGTTAACTTGGACACCTCCATAATGGTACTACGAATCATAGAAAATTTGTCCTTTTTAGACTTTAATAAAACTGAAATGAAGTATATAAAGTATAATATCTTTCCAAATAAGAGCAAAGCCCTCCCCTTAGTATCCCAATTCCACCCTTTTCCACTAAGAAAAACTTCCCCTTGTTTCTCATCAGGGACGACCTCAAGTCAATTAAACTAACATCAGTTCCAGCCTTCCCCTTTTAAGAATCATCACCACAAGGGACAACCTATTTTACCAACTGTATAAAGGGAATAGAATTGAGAAAAGAGGAGCTACTCGAACTAGCCCCTCATTCCTAACACCTACCAGACATTGAAGTAAACATATGTTTGATTTTAAAACACAAAAAAAATTCTAAAAAACTCAGATTTCATAGGGCTCATTGAAAATTTCAGATTTAACATAAAGAAAATCACAATGAGGAGAGGAAAAAAATGAAAAGGATATAGATTAAAAGATAAGAATCCAAAGATAAAAGAATAGTAGAATCGTCAAGAAGAATCGTCAAGAAGGTAAAGTACATAAGTAAAGAATCTGTTGTATTTGGGTCATGAAAGCAGCAAGTTGTTCTTAAAATTTCTTGTCAATTTCTTGTTGGATTCTCTTGTCTACTTCTAAATTCACATGTTCACGCTTCTCGTTCAATTTCTTTTTCAGCTCCTCTTCCATATCGCTTTTTGACTTGGCAATCATTTGTTCACGTTCTTCTAGCAACTTTTCATCCATCTTGGCTTGCATCTCTTGACGCATAATTTCCATCGCAGAAGACACACTGGCCTCTAAGTTTGCCTGTTGCGTGCGACCCTTTTTGGGAAGCTTCTTACCATACCCTTTTCCACGAATATATCCCGCTCTCGCACCAAGAACAGAGGATAAAATCTCATCTGGAGTCATGGGATTGTCGATTGCTTCAGATCGCTGTTGAGCCACAAGTTTCTCAAGCTGAATCTGCATTTATGCATCACTCATTTACACCAAAACATAACAAAACATATCGAAAGAAAATAATGAAACGAATTTTAGAGAATTACATGAACTTGTTGGGATATTGGATCCGGCCACACTAGTTCTTCTTGATCATTTTTATGAGTATGTTAGAGCTCCCAAATTTTATCTGGTGGGTCCTTTTCACCAGTTAAAGCATTTCTCTGTGATATAGTTCAATATATCAACATCCTAGGCAATATAGTTCAATATATTAATATTTCTCTACAATTTAGCCAATATAAAGACATGCATAGGCAAATAAATTTCAGCATAAAAAAATACGCATGACAACATGGGAATAAATGTATTTCACCGTAGATTCCTCAACTTCCGCAAAAGACTTTGTACCATATGAATGCTTGGTTATTTACTTTTTCCTATTTTTTTTATTTCTATCACTTATAACCTGCAATAAGTTAACAGATTAATAAATCATTATTCAAAAAGTAATTTGCGATACTAATTATTAAGTTACCTCAAAATCCTCACTTCTAAAATACTCTACTAGATACTTCCAGTCCTCGGGTTCAACATCTTCAGGTCGATGAGACAATCTATCAGCATCCATGTTGTAGCGAGAACAGTGATTGCTTAATCGAGCTTTCCATGCTCTAAATAGCTTATGCATAGTGCTGATAACAAAGGCTTGAAACATATGTTGTCCCACATCACAACTAATTTCTAATTTATCCTGAAACACATGTAACATTAGTTTTGATAACATGACTACCTAGTAAGTACAATATTAAACTAAGTTATTACTTTGACTTTCAACCACATTGTTTCGCTATGTTTCAAAACAATCTCTTGCCAATCCCATCTCGGAACGAGATAGTGCTCCTCATGATCAAACCACAACAATTAATAATGTCTCTAGCCCCAGAAGTGCATCCATCGATTTTTTGCTCCAATGGTTAAGGCACTTCAAGTGAAGTAGTCTAACTAAAAAAGACAATTTCGAGACATTCTTACAACCAGGATAAAATTCTATCTGAGCATCTTCTAATAATTTGTAGAACTTCTCTACCTGCACATTGGTTTCTTCATTGTTCTCGGTAAAATTATTTTCATTCTCCATTTTTTTTGTCCACAGGCATCGTGAATCATTTCAACCATATCATCCTCTTCAACACTATCACCATCTACGTCTTCACTAGATGTAACATCAACATTTTCATCTGTTACCAACAATTCTCCATGCAAGTCCCGCACTTTGTAAGAATTTCAGAAACCCTTCTTCAGTAATTCTCTCCTTACTTGGATCTTTCATTTGTAAGCATTGTTCATACAATCTTTACAAGGACATCTAATCAAAGTGTCGGCCCTTGGTTGACTGAATGCCCATTTATGAAAGTTGTCTACTCCATCCATATAACTTCTGTTACATCTATTCCTAAGATCCAACCATCTTTTATCCATTCCTGTTTTACACAAAAAAAAAAAAAGAAAAAAAAAAGCAATCAGTTAATTAATTTAAAAGAATTAAGGAAACAACAAATAAAACAGTTACAAGATGGAGAAAGAATTTATACCAGGTGAGGGGAAGGACTTTTTGCTGCTCTCTACCATCACAAAACTTCTCAAAGAATTTATTTTAAAACTTCACATGAAGCTGAGACCTTATTGTTCAGGTTCTAAAGAGTAAAAGTTTCACTATATTGAATTTCATGTCAATGGTAATAAATATCTCTTAACGGAATCAGTTATCACGTCTATACATGGATCACTGTCTTTATTGAAAATTAAATTCTTTGATTCAAACAGTAAAAGAAAAAGAGAAAAAAATAACAGAAATATCCAACAATATTATAGATGGGAGATGGAAATATTATAAAAGAGCTTCAACAAACAGATCAAAAACAGTCCTATAGGCATGATTTTGGAAAGGTTACTACTAAAAATTTATGAAGAACACGACAATGATGTTCAAACAACTCCATTTTATCAAAGCAAAAAAAAAAAATCTACTAAAGTAGTCTAACTGCAGAATATATTCTTCAAGAAACAAACAAGGTTTTTCTAATTAGGCTACTGCAAATGATATCGACAAATCCACTATTCATAAACAATAGAAAACTGAAAACAGAACGCTAAAAAAAACACTAGTCTGCCTATTGAGCAAGTCCAATGATCATCACCTAAACTGGTACTAGAAAAATTATAATAAGCCTTCTAAATCTTTGATTCGAAGAAAGGATATATACTACAAGAAAATATACATGTGAACTACTACCTAAAATAAATATTATTTTTTTATATGAATCCATTATGATACTAGATGTCACTAGTCAATTCTCCATGAGAAGTTAAACGGACTCTTTTTAATTAGTAGTAGCAGGGATATTTCCTAATAGTTATTTCTTAGTGAACACAAAAATAAACTTTTTGATTCAGAATGATGAGTTGTAGTTGTAAACTTTGCTTAAAGTACACGTAAAATAATTCTTGATCAGCAACAAAATTCATCCAACCAACGAGAAACACTGTTGTATATCAGTACTTGCAAACTTTTAGTTTTATCGTTCATTACTCGAGTACTCGAGTGGTACTCGATTGTATATTAATTGAAAGTAGTCCCTGTTATGACTTTTATGTGTCATTATACATTCGAGACACATTCATAGAACTCTATTTTCCCGTAAAAAGTTACTGAATTGGTACGATTAATTTTGTATTAATTAAGAAAACAAAGTCGCAACTCTATCGTAGAGACTAAAAAAAAAAGGTAATTCAAGTTGTTGAACCTTTAAACCAAGTAGGATCTAAACTAACATGTAGCACTTAGTTTCCTTTTATAATTCTTGAGCCTCTCTGTACTCATCGAACTACAGAACCTAAGAATAACAAGTTCCAAAAAAAATAGAACTTTTTTGTTAAACCCAAAATAAGAAAGTGTACCAAAACTCAAGATCTCTCTAGAAATTTATTTTAACCAGAACCCACTAACAATCATGCTTTCTAAGCTTCTATTATAGGATTTTCTTTGTTTTAATTAAAAAATTTTAAACTTCTACTAAACAAAGACTCATGCATAGATAAGAAGAAAACCAAAGACAAAATAGGACGCAAGAAAGATGAAATGATATATAGCTCACAAAAATAAAGATCCTCAGTGGAATGGTCAATAGATAATCAAAGTGAACTCAAAACAATCTGAAAAGCGTAAAAGGGTATACAAGAAAAATCGTCTATGAAAAAGAAAAGTAAAAACACTTACTAGTGACAACCCAAATTCGAGCAACCAAGTGCTTGAGAACAAATGGAAAACCTGAGAAGAGGTAAAAATTAATAGCGAAATCATTCTCGTCAACAACATATATAAATCAAAGAATTTTTACCTGATTGAATCAAAACTTGTAATAAGGATTTTTGGGTCTCGGTTAGATGGTGATTTCAATAGCTAAATTTGAAGTTTGATTGATTTGGGTGAAAAAATTCAACATTTATGAATGAGATTTTGGCGATGGAGTTCTAGGGATTTTGGTCTCCATCGTATAATTTGGTTTTTGTAAGAAGGATTGACGGAAAGTGGTACTTGGGTTTTGACGAAAGCAAGTGAAGTGTTCTAATATTTTGTTTTCATTTTTATTTTTTTGACTTAAGAAATTAGTTTCTATTTAAAAATTAATAAACACTATTTATAGTAGCGACAGCACCGCCACTAATAATCATTAGTGGCAACATTTATTTTATCGCCACTATATGTTTGGAGCCAAAATTTTATTCTTCGCGGGAATGATAAATTCACTATTTAGTTTCACATATAGCAGCGACTTTAACAATGTCGCCACTATATAAACTTATTGTGACGACAATATTTATCGCCACAATAAATTAAGTATTTGTAGCGACTTTTACTGTCGACACTATAACTTGCTACAAAAAATCATATTTCTTGTAGTGTATTTAGTATAAGTACTTGAATGTATATTAGTATATATAAGAGTATATTTGGCCAATAATTAGCTTAAAAATACAAATAAATGTGAGAATAATTAATAAAATATAAGGAATAATATTATGGACTTAGGAAAAAAATAATAATTGATCCAAAATAATTATGAATGAATTTAAATAATATTGATTTAAGTGTAAATAACTACAAAAAATAGATGTTCAAGTATATAAATCGTACAAATAGTTACAAATCGTGCAAGTATTTTGTAAACGACCTAAATGATGCAATTATGTAATATAATCACATTTAAATATGTATGTATATGAATAGGGGATTGATGATAAAGGCGACACAAATAAATGCCTGATATAATGCGATTTTGTCTGAGCAAATAATATTGCATTTTCTGAAGTTTTGTATGATAAATTGTAAATGAGAGGGATAAAATTGGGTGTCAACAGCTGCCCCTCTTTGCCCGGGGATGATGAAAGATTCTTCAGGCAAAGACGTTGACAGGGCGGCCAATTTTGTCATGACTCTTGGAAGATATATTCAGAAATTATAAGCGATCATGCGGGGTGCCAGATTGTAGTGTTGTTGTAATGCCAGATTGTATGTCCAACGATAAAAGTGAGTTTTGCAAATAATAGATATATGCAAATGCATAAATAGACTTTTCTGTCATTTTGAGTATCAACTGTCATTGTATCGTGGTCTCTTGTTATGAGATGTTTGCCTATTTGTCAGGAATCATTAGTACCTCTCGTCAGGAGATATTTGCCTGCTTGTCGGGAGCTATTTGCCTGCTCGTCGGGAGCTACTTGTCTGCTCGTCGGGAGCTATTTTCCTGCTCATCTAAGTGCCTCTCGTCAGGAGATATTTGTCTGCTCTTCGGGAGCTATTTGCCTGCTCATTAGGAGCTACTAAGTGCCTCTTATCAGGAGATATTTGTCTGCTCGTCGGGAGCCATTAAATGCCTCTCGTGAGGAGATATTTGTCTGCTCGTCAGGAGCTACTAAGTGCCTCTCATCGGGAGACATGTGCCTCTTGCGTCAGGCTGTATGCCCTGCATACAACGAGTAAAGTGAAGTGATAAAATATAGAGATATTACAATGCCTGTAGAATTGTCTGAAATGTCGTCATGCTGATTGCCACATTGTTTGCCTTTTGGGGCCTACGCTCAAAGAAAAAATTGTAAGTTGTGGGGGGAGGAAGGTTTGATTCGTGCATTCTTCGCCTGTCTTGTGCCTTCCTTTTATGGTGTATTCTTTTGCGAATGTCGGACCTTGGTCAAACTATGGGGTATAAAAGGAAAAGAGCGAGGAGAAAATATGCATATATTTAAAAGAGATTTGTAAAAAATGTATTTTATTCCATCGAATCGTAGACCGCATTGTGTAATACAAGCACAATACTGCAATTGTTTTTTCCTTTCCTTTTCGTGCCATATGCGCTTAGACTTTACTTTTTTCCCCTTTTTCTTCCCGGTCCAATATTTGTTCTCGAAGGTCTTCGTTTCCGTGTAGAAGCAAACTCTCCAAATTTATGACCAACCTTTCCTTCAGTAATCTCGAAAACCAGGACTGGAGTCTTAGACCTCTTCTGCTTCGATGGAGGGACTGACAGCCTAAGTGGAATAAGAATCATTCGGCCGATTGCTCTGACTCTTATCCTTCCTTCGCTGACAGAGTTAGTTCCGGGAAAGAGGCAGAAATTGCTTATATAGTAGTTCAAAACAGATCGTACTGAAAACATCCCTAGGGAATTTTGAGAGGACCTCAAAATTTTGCCCCAGTTTCTGCACTTTGCCTCCCCAGTATTGATCTCCGTTTGTCCTTTTGAATTTTTGAGAGATCCTCAAAAACTCTACCCCAGTGTCTACTTCGTGGAGAAATAAATTTTTTGTATATATGCGACCGAACCTTGGGTAGGTTGCCTACGTATCCCACTTGGGGAATGAGGTCGTAACGTATTTTTAGATTACATGAGATACTGCACAAAGGGTAAAGCTACTGGTTAGTGAGGGTTCTCAGATGTAATATCTTTTGACAGCATCTCCATTGATCGGTTTCGGCCAAACTTTCCTATCCATTTCTGCCAGTATCAATGCTCCTCCAGTCAAGACCCGATGAACCACGTAAGGTCCTTGCCAATTTGGTGCAAACTTGCCCTTTGCTTCCTCCTGATTAGAGAATATCTTCATCAGCACCAACTGTCCCGGTTTGAATAACCTCACACGACCTTCTTGTTGAATGCCTTTGCCATTCTTCGCTGATACAACTGTCCATGTAATATGGCGTTCATCCTCTTGTCGTCAATGAGTGCCAACTGTTCCATTGTTCTCTTAATCCATTCGGTGTCTTTCAATTCTGCCTCTTGAATGACCCTTAGAGAGGGAATCTCTACTTCTGCTGGTATTACTGCTTCAGTGTCGTAGACCAAGAGATAAGGGGTAGCCCCTGTTGATGTTCTCACTGTAGTGCGGTATCCCAATAGAGCATACGGAAGATTCTCGTGCCACTGTCTTGAGTTGTCAGTTATCTTGCGCAATATTTTCTTAATGTACTTGTTAGCTGCCTCAACTACTCTATTCATCTGAGGTCTATATGCAGTGGAATTGCAGTGCTTGATCTCGAAAGTGTCACAAGTTCCTCTCATCAAATCACTATTGACATTGGACCCATTATCGGTGATCATGGACTCGGGAATGCCGAATCAACATATCATCTTGTCTCGAACAAAATCAGCTACTACTTTCTTCGTCACCGACTTTTATGATGCAACTTCCACCCATTTGGTGAAGTATTCAATAGCCACAAATATGAACATATGCCCATTTGACGCGGCGGGTTCAATCAGCCATATGACGTCCATTCCCCAAGTAGCGAATGGCCAAGGTGATCCCATAACATTAAGCTCATTCATAGGTACTCGGATCATATCTCCGTGCACTTGGCATTGATGGCATGTTTTTACGTATTTTATAATCATGCTCCATGGTCATCCAAAAGTATCATGCCCTTAGTATCTTTTTTGCGAGCACGAAACCATTCATATGTGGACCGCAAGTTCCAGCATGCACTTCCTCTAGCAACATGGCAGCTTCTTTAGCATCCACACCCCTCAACAACCTAAATCAGGCGTCCTCCGATATAAGATTTCACCATTTAGGAAGAAACCACTTGCCAATCTTCGCAACGTCTTTTTCTGAAGGCTTGTAGCGTTCTCAGGATAAGTTCTTTCTTTGAGGAATTTCTTGATATCATGGAACCACGACTCCCCATCCAATTCTTCTTCCACCCCGAAACAATATGCTGGTTTCTCTTTCACTGATATGGGTATTGCATCAATATAGTTCTTATCGGGGTGCTGAATCATGGAAGATATCGTAGCCAGGGCATCGACGAACTCATTCTGCAGTCTAGGTACATACCGGAACTCTATCTTGGTGAATCTATGGCTTAATTCCTTTATGCACTCCAAGTATGGTAATACTTTGGAATTCTTTGCCACCTACTCGCCTCGTACTTGATGAATCAACAAATCTGAATCTCCAATTGCCAATAGTTCTTGCACATTCATGCCTATGGCCATTCTCAGTCCTAAGATGCAAGCCTCATATTCTGCCATGTTGTTGGTGCAAGGGAACCTGAGCATAGCCGTGGCCCGGTAATGCTGGCCAGTTTCGGAAATTAATACAGCCCCAATGCCAACTCCTTTGAAGTTTACTGCTCCATCAAAGCACAGTTTCCAACCATCATACTCTTCGGCAATGTCTTCTCCTACGAATATGAACTCCTCATCTGGGAAATAAGCATGCAAAGGCTCGTAGTCATCATCCACGGGGTTCTCGGCCATGTAATCTGCTAAGGCTTGAGCCTTCATTGCTTTTTGAGTGATAAACGTGATGTCAAACTCACTGAGTAGCATTTTCCATTTGGCCAATTTACCGGTAGGCATCGGCTTCTGAAAGATTTTTTTGAGAGGGTCCATTCTTGAGATCAGCAAGTTTGCATATGATGTCAGATAATGCCTCAACTTCTGTGCTACCCAAGTCACACAACAGGTGCGTTTACACAATGTGTAGTTGGCTTCGTACGGAATGAATTTCTTACTCAGGTAATATATTGCCTGCTCCTTTCTTCCTGTCGAGTCATGCTCTCCCAATACACATCCAAATATTGAATCTACTACCGACAAGTACAATATCAGAGGTCGCCCTGGTTTAGGTGGAACCAACGCGGGCGGGCTTGACGAATACTCTTTTATCCGATCGAACACTTTCTGGCAATCCTCTGTCCACTCAATAACTGCATCTTTCCTCAACAACTTGATAATGGGTTCACATATGACAGTGGATTGAGCTATGAAACGACTAATGTAATTGAGTCGTCCCAAGAAACTCATGACTTCTTTCTTGCTCTTCGGTGGCGGCAATTCTTTGATGGCTTTGATTTTGGCTGGATCCAACTCATTATCACTTTTGCTGACTATAAAACCCAATAATTTTCCAGCTGGAACACCGAAGGCACACTTTGTTGGGTTCAACTTCAAGTTGTACCTACGCAAGCGATTGAAGAATTTGCGGAAATTATCCAAATGTTCCGAGCTTGTCCTTGATTTGATGATCACATCATCCACATACACCTCGATCTCATTGTGCATTAGGTCATGGAACATTGCATTCATTTCCCTCATGTAGGTAGCTCCAACGGTTTTCAAACCAAAAGGCATAACTTTGTAATAGTACGTCCCCCAAGAAGTAGTGAAGGCCGTCTTTTCTGCATCTTCCTCATCCATAAGAACTTGATGATAACCAGCGAAGCAATCTACGAAGGATTTTAGTTCATGCTTTGCACAATTATCGATCAGGATGTGTATATTTGGCAGAGGGAAGTCATCTTTTGGGCTTGCTTTGTTCAAGTCTCTATAATCCATACAAACTCTGACGTTCCCATCTTTCTTCGGCACTACTACAATGTTTGCTAACCAGGTCGGATATTCGACTATTTTCAAGATTCCCGCATTGAGCTGCTTAGTTACCTTATCTCCAATTTTCACTAAGGTTGATGATTTGAAGGTCTGGGCTTTTTGATTAACCGGCGGGAAACCTAGATTAATAGGTAATTTGTGCACCACAACATCTGTGCTTATACCTATTATACCATCATACGACCATGCAAATACATCTTCATACTCTTTTAGGAATTTGATATATTGCTTTCTAACTTCTGGAGTTAAGTGCGTACTAATTCTTGTTTCTTTCACTGTTTCATTGTCTCCTAAATTAATCACCTCTATTTCATCCAAGTTTGGTTTAGGCTTATTTTCAAATTTCTCAATTTCCTCTTGTGTTGCCACATCAAACTCTTCATAATCAGGATCAGATTCTTCAAACACAGTCGTTTCATTACACGTTGCGGTTGCCGATTCGATGGAATTATTAGTTTAAGTGCTGAAAAAGTAAAGTAATGCATAATTAAAAGGGTTAACAAAAAAGAAGAAAAAAATGAGCAATGCTTTTATTTTTGAATCCTTGCAAAACAATGTTTGTAGGGAAACATTTGATCACGACAACTAAAAAAAGGAAAAGAAATGCAATTCCAATGACTCGGAGTCGTGTAAAGCATGAAAGGAAAAAAAAGCCCCCTAGCTCTACCAAGGTCCGCGGTATGCCCGGGCCAAGTTGCTGGTCCAATTATTCAGTAGATCTCCAGATTCAACTTTTGCAAGATTAGGAGGTTCGGTGTGCTCCTCCAGGATCACACAGTAATCTTCATCGGATAAGAACAACTTCTGCATGCCTGCCAGCAGGTCTTCCTAAGCATTAGCAGCCTCTGACTTGTCTTCTTGCACTGCAGGTGCCTCCCCTTTGTGACTATCCAAGAGACTAGATGAGATAAAAACATGTAGCAGAGGTTTGACAGATCTTTTATAGTACGTGAAATCCAAAGATGCTTCTTCCAAACTCTCTTCGTAACCCACAAAATAGCCTATGCCAGACTTGTCCTTGTCGCCTCTCATCACAATATGAATAGGTTCCAACAAGCCATCCAGATTTCTGCCCAAACCCTGTCCAGGTTCATGACCTTGCCTCAGCATAATACCCATTACCCAGTCCCTGGGCCACCTTGCAGGCTACGGGGTTATGTATGGTTCTTCGATTTCTATTTCTTCAGGCTCGGGTTCAGGTACTCTAGGTATCCACACTTGCTTTCCTCTTGTCCCTTCAGAGATGCGCTTCCAATCAGGACGGGCATTGGGCGGGTATACATGCTGCTTCTCTATTTTTGCAGGTATTGTTTCACGGAATTCACGTGCAGGCACCCCTATCAGACATCATGGGTTCCCAGACTAGATTTCTTCCTTCATAACCTTTACCTCGGCCATCCCAATAAGCGCTGTAGAAATTCCTCTTCTTCTCGGTTACTTGTGGTGCATTGACAAGTTTGGGAGCAAAGTATGCAGAATATCCTCCTTGTGTTATACTGGTGCTTCCTCTGTGGCTATTGTGGTTCCAACCTTCACGTTTCTCATTTTACCTATTGCGGTACCCACTTTGACTACCATACACTGCTCCCATGAGCTTTATCGTGTAGAAAGTTTGTCTGTCTGGAACATTTCCTTCAATCACTAGGATGGTCTGCTCATTGTAGATGGAGTTACTCCCCTCGCCGAATACCATAACTTCTTTGTTGTCCCATTTGAATTTCACTGTCTGATGTAGGGTAAATGGAATTGTCCTAGCCATGTGTATCTAGGGTCTTCCCAATAGTAGATTATATAATGCCGAAATATCAATGACGTGAAACTCGGCAATGAACTCGACCGGACCAACCATGATGGTTAGGTCGATCTCTCCAATGGTGCTCCTCTGTGACCCATCAAATGTTTTTACCTTCATGTCACTCTCCCTGATCTCACTTTAGTCAATTCCCATTCTTTTTAAAGTGATGAACGGGCATATGTTCAAACCAGAATCTCCATCGATCAAGACTTTTCCTACGAACCACTCTTTGCAATTTATAGTGACATGCAAAGTTTTGTTATGCCTGAGCCCTTCTGGTGGTAATTCGTCTTCATGGAAAGTAATTTGATTAGATTCCATGACTTGTCCAACCATGCAAGCCAGATTCTCAACAGTGGTGTCTACCAAAATATGTGCTTCATCTAGCACCTTCATCACTGCATTCCTGTGACTTTCCGAATTTACCAATAGAGATAAAATGGAGATTTGAGCTGGAGTTTTGCCCAAGTGGTAGACCACAGAGTAGCTTTTTGCCTGCACTTTCTTCCATAACTCTTCGGACTCTTCCTTGCTAATTTCTTTTCTGTTTTGCTCTCTGCCATGAGCAGGATTCTCGAGAGTATAGAATCTCCCACTTCTAGCCAACCCTTGTGCTGCAACTGTCTCAATCACTGTCTTCACTTTTCTTCTCTTTTCTGTTTCATAATCCCATGGTACCGCCTTGTCATCATAGGATGGAATCATGTCCACATAGAATTTGGGAGCCACTTCCAACTCAATGGGAACTGGTGCTTTAGCAGCCTGTGCAACAGAAGTGAACGCTAGCGCTGCTTCCGTTGCTCTGACGATGGTTCCTTCTAAGTTGCAGTCAGCCTCTAATTCAATCAAATTCACCCTGTTATCTCCATGATCGGCCAAAGAGTTGTTGTGGACATTAGGTGCCTTTAAGTGTATCACTTTCTGATCAATCAAGTCTTGTATCTTATCTCTCAAAGCAGAGCATTTTGCAGTGTCATGGCCGGGCCCTCCAGAATGGTAAGCACAAGTCTTGGAATGGTCAAAGAAAGGTGAGATCTTTTCAAGTATCTTGAATGGGAAGGCTGGATATGTCATGCTGCTTTGAGTCTTTCGAACAACTGGGTTCGGGATTCAGCAAGTGGGGTGTAGTGTCTTTCGGGCTTTAGGTTATTGTCTGGGCGAGTTCTAGGAGGGTATGTGTTAGTGATTCTGTAGTTTCGATTTTGTTGATATGTCGGTCGTGGTGGATGTGGGCTTTGAAAAGCAGGTTGCGTGTTATACACAGGATAGGCATGTGGTGAGGGAGCATATGGGTATGGCGGAAGGGTTGTTTGATAGTAGTGATTGTGGGTGGGACTGTGATCAAGAGAGGTAGTGGCGAAAGAGACCTCATTTCTTCTTGATGATACCAGTGCTACCAGTTTGCAGGGCTTTATTAGTGGCTTGTAGTGCAGCCAAACTAACAATTCTCCAAGATTTCAGGCCATCTTCAATAATATCCCCAATCTTGATCAGTTCTCCAAATTTCTTAACCTGCATGTTCAACATCTTATCAAAATACACGTCTTCTTGTATGCGGATAAAGGTTGCCTTTCTTTCTGTATCATCCATGGGTGGTTGGACCTTTTGCGGCTTCAGCTCTCCACCTTGTTGCACACTCCCTGAAAGTTTCATTAGGTTTTTTCTTTAACTTCTCCAGATAAAAACGATCAGGCATGGCATCAGTATTGTGCCCAAAACTGTCGATAAATCCCCAGCCATTGCTTCCCAACTAGTCCACCTTTTTAGCTGCTGCTTGGAATACCATGTCAGTGCACCCCCTGTCAGACTGCGGTTAAACAACTGCATTCTGGTCTTTTCATCATGTCCTACTCCAATCAACTTGTCACAGTAAGACCTTAAGTGAGCCATCGGGTCACCGCTGCCATCGAATAAATTTGAACTTAGGTATCTTGTAACCGTCAAGCAACTTCAAATTGGGATAGAGGCAGAGGTCTTCATAAGCTAATCCCCTTGTCTCCTTAGCCATCTGAAATTGCTCAAATTTTTTCACCAACCACTTAACTTCCTCTTTGGTGTTATCTGTCTCCTTCTCTGTCCATGCATACTTGTCTTGCTCTTTGATAGGTGATGAAACGGGTTTGGTTTCAGCAATGAAGGTGTGGAACTGAGCGGTGGGTTTGTTTTGGGGTGCTTTTGGTGGTGCAACGTAAGCGGGGTATGAGTGGTCTTTTTCAGGAAACATAGGATCTTTGCCATGAGGGCGTACAGGTTTGTTTGGATCAATAGTTCCATCAGCATAGACGAGGGGAATTCTGTTCTCTAGTTCAAATAAGCTTTGCTCCAGTTTCGCATACTCCTCGTATGGAACCACACCTTGCTTTTCAGGAGTCCCTCCAATGATGGAATTGGCAGCAGTTCCATCAACATTGTCAAACTCAGCCATGATATTTGTCTTGTCCTTGTAGGTAAAGTGGGAGGTGGTGAAATCGATCCTCTGGATCTCAAACGATAATGCTGGTCGGCCAGAATGCACAAACCAACCTTCAGGGATTGGGAGCAAAATAACCTTTAAAACAACAAAAGTTAGATGTGAGTGGAGTGCTAGAGTGTTTAATATACAAGTTGACATCATGCAATCGCGTCCTATTATGCAGAGTGCCTCTTTTATGCTAGAGGTAGGCCTATCGATGATTTAAAGTAATGTTTGCGCAAAATATTTCATTTTGTTTACTTGAGAACAATAAAAACAACTCTATAAACCCCAAAATGAGAAATTTTTATTGATAGAATTTCTTGGGTTTATTACAATCACTAATCTTGCAAAAAAAGAAAAGAAGACGACTCGACTAACAATGGAAATGACTCGATTGAAAGGGAAATGCCTCGACTGAAAGGAAAATGACTCGACTAAAAGGGAAACGACTCGATTGAAATTCAAACTAAGGCCAAGCATAGGCGTGCTCTAATCAAGCATTTGGTTTGACATCATCATCTTTTTCTTCATATTCTTCCTCTCTCGGGTCTTCTTCAATAAGGGGTTCTAAAAGCATCAAATCTGACTCAAAGAGATCCTTCCCAGTCTGTATGTCATTCCAAGATTTTGCAAAAGCAGAGAGAATCTGTATTAGTACTTCTTTGTCCTCTAGTTGCATTGACCGGAAATGTCCTTTCCATGAATTCAGGAGGTTTTTCAAGTTCCCTACGATATGCCGGAGTTCCATCTTTTTGTCCATCCAAAATCTGGTTTCCTTTTCTTTAACCTTTCCTTGGTATTGCCTTCTCAGTTCTCGATTCTGGGCCGCATTCAGCTCCACCTTCTTTTGATCATATCTGGCTCTCAGCTTTTTGTATTGTTCTTCAAAATTAGGGGCTTCGATTCTCCTTTTGAGTGTAGGCTTATTAGGTCGAAACCTATTTTTGTCCTCCTCAAGCCAAAAGAATAAGCTAAGGCAACACTGGGGTTAACCCAGTCGTCTCGGTTGTGACAGAATTGTCTCGTCCTCCTTTTCTCCCATATGACTAATATCATTTCTTGTGTAGTTATGTCCATGTCACCCATTTCGGTATTGAAATTCCGTCCTTCTGCTAGTCTGGGGGTTGATTGCGTCGTTCCCACTTGCCTAAGAATTCTTAGAGGGACGTAGTGATGAGTCCCTCGAAACCTGATCAATGTCAAGAAAGTAGTGTCTTGACCTTGCACAGAGACTATAAAACAAGCACAATGTTTTATCACCCACTGCACATCCCCCTCTTGTAATTGATTGAACTTGTCGAACCAACCACTCATATTTAGAGGCTTTTCCCATTGTAAAGTACTAGTCATGTGAGCTGCGTGTGTCATGATGCCGTCGGGTGTATGAGCTATTGGTGCAGATGGGGGTGCCTCGAGCTTTTGGAGGTGCTCGATTAACTATATTTGCAATAAGAGATTGCAACCTTCAAAGTAGTCTGCTCCTTTCTTACATTTAGTCAAGGCCCGATAGATGTCTCCCACGATCATTGGAACTAAACCAACTTGGCGCCTGTTAACATCTCTACGCAACACCTCAACCACTAACACCGTCCTTATATGGATTCTTCCTCCTTTCTCGGGGAAAATCACAGACCCCACGAAAGCAATGGTAAAAGCAACAAACTCAGCCTGTGCCCAACCTTGGACTTCTGATGCTCCTGAGAAATCATATCGGAGAGTGGTGTCCCCAAACCTGGAGTACAAAAATTCTAGAGTGATCCTTGCATTTTGAACCCTATTGTTGTATGGTTCGTGAGGAACCCCTAGAATGTTAAAGAATTACTCAAGTTCCATACCCCGAGGGTATATCATAGTCTCTGGACCAAATGCTAACCCAGATAAACCTCCAATTTCTTCCAGCATTGATGCTAAATCTATACCATTGAAGTGAAAAACTGCTCTTTTGTAATCCTAGAAATGAGTGGCCGCTTCAACCAAACCAGGTACTGTCTCGTACCACATAAGAGACAACAAATCACCTAGTAGTGACTGAACCTGCCTTTTGCAAGCATCGTTCAAATCATCCCACCAAAGTTTGAGCACGTAGAGAACTTGAGCAACTGAATCGAATTGGAGTGAGCCTTTGGCAGCCATAGTCTGAAAACAAAAACAAAGATTAAAACAATCCTGACATTTCGATCAAACCCAAGCAAACAATCAGCATTTGGCGCAAGCATTTTATGCATATGAATATTTTTCATTTTCAGGTTATAAACCTTTTTGACGTTTGGACAAGGTTTGCTAATGGACCTTAATGTGCCATGGACATAAGGCCTTCCTATGCTTGAATGATTTTAAAATTAAACATGCAAGTGCTAACCCATTTATTCTCAATTGACCACCGAAAGTGCTTTTATAAATAAGTTGAGTTTGATTACAATGATGAAAAAAAATAAAAATCTATCCTAAAAGTCTGGATCTTAAGACATCTTTGATTCAGCATCAGATTTATTCAAGTTCTTTTGCATCTTCCCAATGTCTAACTGAGTAATGATCAAGTAGGCCATGGCTAGCAGTCCTCCACCTCCGTCTCTTTGGTTGTAACTTTCATTGTATTTTTTCCTCAAATCCTTTCTTCAGACTTTCCAGCTCTCGATCTAAGTCTTCAACCTCATGTCTGTTTCTTTTTTGTTCCTCTTTTCTTAGCCTCTCAGACATTTTCAACTTCTCCATCACCCACCCAATCTTATATTAGTTTTCAGATTCTTTGTATTTGACTGCCCCAAGTATGTCAGGTTTAGGAACGGGAGCGTTTTTCATATCGTTACGCAACCATTCCAAATAACTAAATCCACATCCTTCATGACATCTGTCTGGTTCAATTGAATTTTCTTCAGCAAACTTCTTGTCATTCCATATTTTGCAGATTTCTGGTACAAATAGAATCTTGTCTTCTTCGTAGTCTACTTAGAATCGGGTTGTGTCTCCTACTAATGGGATATCTTTTCTTCTGCCTGCTTGCCTTAAAGCTCTAATGGGTATATCAGGCTGGAGACCACGTATACCCATAAGGACCACTAATGACTTCATTTTTGACCGGAGCAAAAACCCGTGGGGAAGTGAACCAAGGATACATCTATTGTATGTTTTCATCTTCCAAATATTTTAGCAACATATAGCACTCGTGAGTAGTGTAGGGTGCTTTGAACCTCTCAACGCCATAATGTTGTGCCAATATGTGGTTTGAGTGGCACATGTCATAGAACTCTTGGCCTGCATTTGGTTTTTTTAAAGGTGTTCAGTCAGCCATACTTGTAATAATAGATTACAACCTTCAAAATATCGAGCCCAATTTTTGCACTTTCCTAAGGCCCTGAGGATGTCAGCCAGTATCGTAGGAACCATAGTGCATGTTTTCTTCTTGATACCATGAAATAAGGCATGTGTGAAGTGAACTATCTTAGTGTTAATTTCATAATGCATCCCTTATGGGAACACCACGACACCAAAGAAAATCACCGCGAATGCAAAAATCCTTTTGCGCTGCCAATCATAGTATAATGCAAACTCGCCTTTGTGATCTTTGTAACCTTTTTCATAACCAAATCTATCATACAGGTACATGCCACTGAACTTCGACCTTTGCGAAAATTCGGATACATCATTGGCTCGGAAACCGAACGCTTCCCGAAATTTCTCTTCGGTAGGTTGACGCGGTATGATAATTCCAGCATCTTGCCATCTATGTTTCTCTAACCTTAGACCTGGATCCTGAATGAAACCTCTTATTTCCTCTAAAAATGGTGTCATCTCGAACTCTCCAAATCTAAAGATATTTTTTTCTGCATCCCAAAAGCAAGTGGCGGCTTCAATGATGAATCTATTAGGTTCGACATCTATTAGTGAAGGCAAATGATCCAATATTTTTCTCAACTCAAATTGACCGGCTTCTCCCAAATTTCTACACCATATCCTTATCTCCCTTGGAATGTCAATGATCATGCCTAACCGATTATAGTTCCTATGACTCATGATATCCTATAAAATAAAGATTGTTAGACTCAATCCCTTCCCGTTTTGAGAATAAATGGTGTACACTTGACATATTTAATTTTAAAAGAGATGCACACATAATCATATCCAAACGCCCCTTAGAGTCAGTAACTCGTTTGGGTTTGGTTTGGTCATGGTGACTTAAAGACTTAGGCATAGTCGGAGTCATAATTTCCTAATAATATGATGCATGAATTTAATAATGTCTCCACTAAGAATTTGGGTATAACTAGACCAGTTCTTTCAATTGGACAACTTGAAAGTTGGAAGCTTACAAACTGCCAACAGCTTCACTAGTTGGCCAATTTTGCAAGTCTTCCTCGTAAGTGTCTTTTTTATTTTGAGGAGAAAGGGGCGGCCGTGGGTTCCACGCAACCGTCCCCACCTATGGGCTCTAAGAGTTTGGAGGGTGCCAGGAGTGGCGGACGTTATGAACGGAAATATCAAATAATTACAATAGTTTTGATAAAATAAAATACATCCATAATAAATTGACAAGATAATAATGATGATGATAAATAATAATAATAATAGTAGTAGTAGTAATAATAATAATAATAATAATAATAATAATAATAATAATAAAAAAAAAAAAAAAAAAAAGAAAACAAAACAAAGAAAATAAGTTAGTACGTAACAATAATTAATAATGCAAAATAAATAGACAACAATAATAAAGAAATAAAAATTTTATCCCAAAAATTAACTCGTGATAGTTAGGATTTTTGAATATCCCCAGCGGAGTCGTCATTCTGTCGCACCCCTTTTAATGAGCTCAGATTGAGTTCAAAGGCCGGGTTTGACTAAGTGACTCGGTTGAGTCGGGTTTTGAAGTCGCCACCTAATAAATCTGTCTAAAGGCGTATTAGGTCAGTGTCTAAGTTTTTAAACTAACTCCGGATAAGTCTTTTCTAAGAGGTTCTAGGGGTAAGAAGTCCTTATGACTCGGAAAGAAAGTATTAGGCACTTCCCGAGTCTCACGAAAGGTGATTTTCGATGGGATTAAAATTTGAGATTTAGACTAAATATGTGAGCAAGCTTATGGGGAAAATTTAAAATAATTCTCAAGGACAAATATAAATACAAGCTATAACAAAGACTAGAGGTGTAAGTTGACCTTAAGATATCTAAACCAACAAAAATCTGACCATAAGATTAAAACAGGCGCTAACAAAAGACGTTCTGTGCAAATTAACTTATAGACGATTCCACTGAAGCAACAATCAAAACGATTCTTTGATCCTTTACGCAAATAGACAGCTTATCTATCTGCTTGGCAGAATTAATCTTGATAACGATTATGCCCTAAAACTAAGACGAATCAAAAAAAAATTATTTCTGCAAAAAATTGAATTCCAGTCAGTTTTCAAGACGAGGAAATATATATGTTCATGAATTCTTATAACAATTCTAGAACGTAGGGACAAATAGTGAAATTATTATGTTAAGGGATGTTAGCCACTTTCTGTTGGGGACATTTTGACATTATTTGTCAAGTACCTTTTCGAGTGGCTATTATTGTACGGTTGTGTAAAATATAAAGAAAGAAAAAAATACTTATTTACATATATAAATATAGGCAAACATTTGGAGGCTATACTTTATGGAGAAAACTTAATAGAGTGTAATACACACATATATATATGTAAGAAAATTACATATTTATATTTAGGTATCTAAGCACCATGTAACTATGAGCAATCATATGAAGAACTATACTTTGTAAAACAAAATATGGCGCACATATACATATACATGTATATGCATGCAAGGATATTATATGTAATTATATTCATGTATATATGCACAATGTTTAAAGAAAGTATTTCGCATATAGGATGAAAGAAAATAATGTGACGTGTATGTATGTATGTATATAACCTCAAGAAATGTCATTTTAACATCGATTTATGCATATAATTAAACTCCTTTGAAAAAATGACATTTTATTGATACTTATTGCATGGCTCGACCTCCAAAGCCAATAGCTTCCCCTTATACATTATTAATTAATATAAAGAGGGTGTTAGCTTTGTAAAACGATTCGTTCCTTTTATAAAAGTTGGTCGAAGATTTTGGAAACTAATCTGACCCACTTTTTGCAGAAATAAACCTCGATTAAGGTAGTTTTGTGAAAATAGCCTCTGGCTTCCATCCTACCTATTGGTGTAAAGATCTCATCATAATCAATTCCTTCCTCTTGACTGTATCCTTGGACTATCAGTCTAGCTTTGTTTCTTGTCACTATACCATGTTCATCCAGTTTATTCCTGAACACCAATTTAGTTCCAATAATTGATTTGTTCTTTGGCTTAGTAACTAGATGCCAAACTTTGCTTCTTTCAAACTGATGAAGTTCATCCTGCATAGCTAAGACCCAATCTGGATCTTCCAATGCTTCCTTTACATTCTTTGGTTCCATAGATGATAGGAAGGCAAAGAATGCACAGAAGTTCTTCAGGGCAGATCTAGTCATTATCCCAGTATCTAACTCAGATAACACGTTCTCCACAGGATGAGAGCTTTGATGTTTTCATGGTCGAGGTTGAATGTGATGAGAAGAACCTTCAGCGACTTGAGTGGGTTCTTCCAGATCATTTGATTCATCGTCCTTATCAGTTGTTCCCCCTGACATGTTGACTCCTTGTTCCCTTTGAGTTAGATTTCCATCCTCTTCAACAGGTTCCTCCTTTTCCTCTGAGATCTCAGTGTTACCTGTACAATCTTCTCGAGCAAGACTAATAGCCTGATCATCCACATCCTTTTCCTTGTCAGACTCATCAAACACCACATGCATGCTCTCCTCCACCATTTTTGTTCTTTTGTTGAACACTTTATAAGCCTTTCTTTGGGTAGTGCACCCAAGAAATATTGCTTCATCACTTCTTACATCAAATTTTCCCAATGATTCCTTATTGTTGTGGACAAAGTATTTACACCCAAAAGGCCTCAGATGTGCAATATTTGGTTTCCTTCCTCTGAGAAGTTCATAAGGGGTCTTGTGAAGAATGGCCCTTATGGAACACCTGTTCAGCAAGTAACATGCAGTGTTTATACCTTCAGCCCAAAAATTCTTGCAAGACCACTTGATAGCAGCATGGTTCTTGCCATATCCTCCAGAGACCTGTTCTTCCTTTCAACTACTCCATTTTGGTGTGGAGTTCTTGGTGCGGAGAAATTATGATCAATACTGTGTTTCGTACAATACTCAGAGAATTTTATATTTTCGAACTCCGTGCCGTGGTCGGATCTGATACTGACCAGTTACAGACTCAACCTTTTCTGCACAACTCCAGCCCAATCCTTGAAGATATCAAAAGCTTCATCTTTAGATGCAAGGAACAAGGTCCATGTATACCTTTAGTAATCATCAACAATCACGAACACAAACCTCTTTCCTCTTCTACTTCTGACTCTCATGGGTCCACATAGATCCATATGTATCATCTCCAGTGGCTTTGACATACTTACCACCTTTTTGGATTTAAAGGATGATCTCACATGTTTCCCTTTAACACAAGCATCACACATCTTGATGTTTTCAAATTTCTTGTTTGGCAATCCACGAACAAGTTCCTTCGTTGCTAACTTGTTGAGCTGTGACAGACTAGCATGTCTCATCCTTTTGTGCCACAGCTGAGAATCACTCTCTTGGACATTTAAGCATGTTAAATTATTTTCAAGCAGTGATCTCAGTGATGCTTTGTACACATTATTCACCCTTTTTCCTTCCATGACTCCACTCTGTAGGTTCTTCAAAGTACATCCTACAGATGAGAAGCTAACTTTATTTTCTCTGTCACACAGTTGAGAAATACTCAGCAAATTGTGTCTGAGACCATCAACACAATATACATTTTCAATTGCATGATCTAAGGATCTCCCAATTTTTCCACTTCCCACAATCTGACCACTCTTTCCTCCACCGAAGGCTACACTGCCTCTTTGAAATGCTACGAGTGAGAGAAAGTTCCTTCTGTCTCCAGTCATGTGCCTTGAATAACCATTGTCAAGAATCTAGCTTGGGTTATTCATTCTCACTCCAGCCTCCAAAACAAATCAAGGGTTAGTTTTAGGAACCGAGACAAGCTTGGGTCCCTTCTTATGAGAAAATGGATAAATCAAATCTTTCTTAGCCCATTCAGGTAAAGTACTTCTCTTGTTTTTTGTCTTTGCCTTTCTTGCATCCATGCCCCTTTGTCTGTAACGCTCAGTTTTTCCACAGAAGGTGTACAATATGTTACAAGGCAAACCCACATACTTACTCTTGGGATTATATGGAGGCAAAAGTTTCTTGAATCCTAACCCTTGTTTTCCTTTGTTATGGTTTTCAAGAACCCAGTTCATTGCCTCAAAGGATTTGTTCCATTTTGTTAATTTGGTAAGCTCATAGTCAGCTTTTTCAAACTTTTGTTTGAGAACCCTATTTATCTCAGTTTCCTGATACAGGATCTCATTTGCTCTTTTGAGCTCATCTTCAAGAAAAGTTTGAACTTCACTGATTACTTTCTTACCATTAACACTTTCCTTTAACTAATTTAATTCAATTTCAAGTTTTGAGATCTTAGAGTTTGACACAAGAGCCTGCCCTTTCAGAAGAGCATTAATTTCTTCAAGTTAAACATTTTACTCTTGAAAACCCTTGTGTCTTGCTCTTAGATCACTTATATCTTCAATTAGTTTATCTTTCTCAGCTTTTACTTTTTCATAACCCTCAATTAAGGTGGCAGTTATTAAAATCAGATATTCAGTTGAGTATGTGCGCAGATTTCCTTTTAGTTCGGAAAAACATACCTCAGCTGAATGAGCAGCTTCTTCACCATCAGTTGCCATGAGGGCTGATTCCTTCTTCTGGTCATCTTCAGTGTAGATCTCTTTCAAGTTCCCGAAATTTCTTTAGCAGACTTGTACTCCAGCACCTTTCCTAGTACATCAGTCGTCATCCATTTTCTCAAGTATAACACAGCTTTGGCATTTGCTTGCAAGCAATCCAAATCTTGAGGATCGAGTTCTTCTACCGGCTTTGGAACCAAGGATCCATTTGCTACTCTCTTCACAGGTACATGTGGTCCTCATTTCACAATCAACCGGAGACTGTAATCCATCGCTTGAAGGAAGATTTTCATTTGTTTCTTCTATCATTATAACTTGTTCTATTAAACACATGTGGCTTAAAAGGATCTCTTCCTCCTCTGAACTCCCATTGATCTTCTTCATCTAAGTTCTCACCAGACAATCCCATCAATGCTAGTGGAGACTCATCCTCAGATTCTTTTTCTTCATCAGATTCACTGTCAGTTGGTCCCCATGTAGCATAGAAGGCTTCCTTCTTCTACCTTCTTTCTGCTCTGAAGTTTGGAGGTCGTCTGAATTTTTTCTTGTCTTTATCATTATCTTTTGATGCCTCCTTCTCCTTCTCCTTTGTGGCTCTATTCTTCATCTACTCAATTTCCCACATTGGACAATCCACAACTGCATGGTCCTTCTTAAAATACTTAAAACACTCTGAGTAGTCTGGATTATCGACAATGTTCTTTTCTACCAGTATTTTCTTTGTTGTTCCTTTTGAACCCCTTGAACTTTCCCAGATTAAACTTCTGCATCAATGCACTAACCATAGATGCTTCAACTGATGGCAAGGTAACATACTCCTCAGATCCTTTAGTTGCTTCGAGTGCAAGAGTGTTGTCCTTCTTAGGTAATGGTTTACTCTTTGATTCCTTCATCATTTCTTGTATTTTCAAGCTCCCAACCAGTTCTTCAAGTTTGATGGACCTAAAAGGTTTGGACTCAATAATAGCAGTCATTTTGGGTTCCCAGACGTCAGGAAGTACATTCAGAACTTTTTCCACCATCTCAACTTCTGGCAGCTCCATATCTAGAGATCTCATCTCGTTTGTGATAATAGTCAGCCTTGTCATCATGTCTTGTATTGACTCCTTCTCTCCCAAGGTGAACAACTCAAATTATCTTTTCAACATTCTTCTCTTGGAGTCATTAACTTCAGTAGTTCCTTCATGCGCGACTTCCACGGCATCCCAAATTTCTTTTGCCGTCTTATAGGATGAAACTCTATTGATTTCTTCAGGACCAAGCCCACAGGTTACCAATCGTTTTGCTTTGTGATTCTTTTCAACCATCTTGTAGTCAGCCTCATTGAACTCCTATTTTGTTTTGGGTTCTTCTCAAGCAGCAGATCCTTCGCCAACAACTTTGGTTGGTATCAAATTTCCTTCAGAAACAATCAACCAAAGTTGATAATCTTCTGCACAAATATAGTTCTCCATTCTGTTCTTCCACCAAGCGTAGTACTGCCCATTAAACTGTGGGGGCCTCAGAACCGACTGTCCTTCAGTGATAGTAGGTGGTATACTCATGATTTGATCATTCTCAAGGCGTTAACCTAAAATAAGACGACCCGCTCTGATACCATTTGTTATACTCTAAGAACCTCCTATCGACACTAGAAGGGGGGGGTTGAATAGTGTCATCTATTTTTTTTCGAAGAACCAGATTTTTAATGCATAGAACCGTGTTCTTGTGACAACTGCTTTCACGACAAGACACTGCAACACACAAACTGCAAGAGGCTCCTTACTTAGGCAGATTCATCTCCTTCCTTTTTCTGAGAGAATCGTGGTTAAAGAATACGGGATTTTTACGTGGAAAACTCCTTGTTCAAGGGAGAAAAGTCACGACCCACGCTCTGAGATTTTAGAATCAATTCACTAACACCTAGAGCAAGTTTTAGATTATAAAACTCTATAACCAGGGGGCTACACTCTAGACCCTAATCACTCAAAAAGCTAAACTCTAGCTTTTACAAAGTAATCACTCAAGATTCACCTATTACAATTGCTTCTAAACTAAGCGTGTAGGTAAAATAGTTTTAGCACAAAATAACGACAACTTTCATAAAGAACCTAGACAAAATATCTAAGTTGAACTCTTTATTCTTCAACAGTTGCCCTCAGCAGTTAAGTCACTTTGAAAGTTATTTGATCGCCTTGTTATTGCTCTCAACTCTCGTGGTGAATAACTATGTTCGGCTGCCTCAATTACTTTATAAGGGCTCCGTAACCCTAGTAGTATTTCATAAGGAAACCTGGCAGATATGGCAAGTCCAGATTTCCTGCGAACCTTTCCTTGTTTAGCTCCAAGTCTTTTTCATACTTCAAAGACAGAGCCACGACACAACTTCTTTTAGCTGGCTAGGATGCGCAATAGTTCACACGCCACTATTCCTAGTTCTGCATGGATTTACATTCCATAATTTTTTCGATCAGTCGTTCCATTCTTCGTAATGACCAAGTTCTCCTCTAGAACTACTAGGTCCTTCGTTTGTCATACTTCAAAACATTCAGCTCAACATATAGATATTTAGGTTTACTCTACACTGTTTATTTATTTATTTTTGTTTAATTACTTTTTTTTTTGGGGTCCTTCACTCCAGCATAACAATCCAAGGCATCTCAATTCATATAGTTACAGGCATGAGTTTAAAGGCACTGCAACCAAATTTAAAGAGGCATTTGCTTAGCGTCTTAAGTATTCGGTAAACCGCTTTGTAATCTTTCAGTTATTTTTGTGCTTCTTACATGACATTGTTACTTGACAGTTGGACATTTTTAATTTTTTTGTGATTAGTGATTTTGATGTGCATTCATTATAAAGTATTTCTTAGAGATTGAAGTTTGTAATTTTCGACTGATTTCTTATGGATTCTCTCCCTCTTTTTCTTTGATGTGTACGTTGAACTTATTAAAAAAATAATGTATAAAAAGAAATAAGTATCTGACATCTTGCATGATTTTAAGAGGAAGAAAAAGAAGAGGAATATAGAGATTAGAATTTAAAAGTACAAATAAGAATAATGTATTTAAAGTTTATACACATATCTAAGGACAATGATAAAAAATGAAAATTCACCTATAACTCCATTAGAATTTGGTTTCAAAAAGGAGTATCTGAATTTTTATTTTCATATTTAACTTCTGGTTATTTTATATAATTGGTATGCAAATTAAATGACGTCTTCTATCTTTCGCCCGCATAATTTCTAGCTGGGAACTTGCTTAAGGAAAGTCGGATACACCAGGTCAGTACTCGAATAAGTAGGCACAAATCGTGTTAAGTTACATTTTTCTTTAAATTACCTTTTACCGATTACATATTTTACTGCTAATTATAGCATGCAATTAATCTGCAATCAATGTGATGATGGATAAATTACACAGAGTATAACTTTATCTACTTTTGTTACAAAATATATAAATATTTTCAAAATTTACAAAAAATAGCAACATTTTTATTGTTTGCTACAAAAAATAGCAGAATGTATTTAAAAAGAAAAGAAATATAATTTTAAAAAAAGATAAATCTAATCCTATATCTATGCACCCAAATCATGTTTAGATAGATTTAAATCTTTTTATATTTAAGACCCATTTTCTCTCTTCCCTCAAAACCATCTATTAAAAATTGACAATATAGGCATACGTAAAAAACAATAGCCATACAATACACATATAATAGCCATACAATACACATACAATAGCTATACGATAGACATACAAAAGACTAACAATAGTCATACAATAGCCATACAATAGCCATACTATACACATACACCATACGATAGACATACAAATGACATACAATAGAATTAGTAATTGGGTAGTTGTAATCCCAAAAAAGTAGGAACAGATGAAAAGACATGCCTATAATTATGGGCGATTTTGGTGCATGGTGTATCTTCAATTTTATTGAATAAATCTTTTTATTAATAACTTGTATATATAATGTTAAGAAAGTATTGCTATTCTTGAAAAGTGACATAATGTTGCTATTTTATTATAAACCTGCTATTATGTTTGTATATTTGTATAATTTAGCCATGATTCTATTTACAATAGTCTTATTTCCGACAATGCATTAATTTGCTGTTTTCGCCAAATAAAATTGTTTTTAGAATGTTATTATTCTATACTCTTCTATTTCTCTAATTTGGTAGATGTTTTTTAACACTATATCTGATCTTTGGTGAAAATCAACAAATCAATTACGCTCCCGAACTTTGCTTTAAAAATCAAACTTCACTTCAACTATGAACAATAGTCAATATCCCCCCTTTATCCAACACAATGTTTGATTTTCCCTTAATTTTTTTATCCCCATCTATGTGAGTTTAAGTTTTATGCACCGTCGGTGTACAACATATTTTACATCATCAGGTACTTCTAAAGGTAATTGTATTAATTTTTTATTTTTTATCCTTTTATATAACTTTAATTATTAATTAATGACATATATACTAAAAGCAAGTTGAGTCCTGCAATTACTCCTCTTCCAACGTTACTTACTATGTTCTAAACATTTTTTAAAGTTCTATCGGCATCATTGTCAAAATTACTGAAATAATTCTACAATTCTTCGATCTTTTGTAATGAAATCACCGAGCTTCGGCGTTGTTTGCTACAACTTTTAAGGGCTGGTCTCTTTAGCATTTATCAAAGTTAATATTCTACTAATCACATCAAAATGAAAGCTCCACCCCTTGTTATATTAAGATTCGTCTAACCACCACCATTGCTAATAGTAAGATAACTATTTAATTCTATCTACACAAAAGAATTAACTACATTAATTTGAACTTGGAGGGTAGCTTATTATTTGCAGATTTATCATTAAAAATTTTGTTGGTAAGAGAATGATTACATATCGAACATATAGTGGCAATATACTCATTAAAAAAGGTTAAACCCTTCCTCAAGACTATTTTAATTGAATCTTCATAGTGGAAATGCTCAAGAGAAAGAAAGTTGGTTGACAGAGTATGGAAGACTGAAGGAGACGGAGGGTTTTTGGGGGTTAGGGGGGGGGGGGATGAGAGAGAGAATTCAAAAAAAGAAAAACTATGGTGACCTACTGTAGCAGGTCAATATTACCTGATGGTGTAGAAAAAAAATACATCGACGGTGCATAGAACTTAAACTCTTTTTTATATATGACTTTTTTTAACAAAGATATTTTATCTATAATTAAAGATAATATTTTATTTTACCATACTAATTTATGTTCATTAGCATAATAAATAGGATAAAATAAACATATTACAAAATCTACCACTATTTTAATTACATAATTTTTATTTTAGTTTTAAGTGCATCAATTATGTATGTAATCTATCTCTCAATGTGTGGGTGGAATACATATACTTACATGATAGGGGAAGGGGTATCTCGATTTATTTAAAAATTTACTCCCTTATTTTTCTATATAGATTTTTGAGTTTTGACTATAAAATAAAAATAAATTTTAATTTAAAATTTATTTAAAGTGTAAATGGATAATATTTTGAAATTTTCTACGGAATCAACTGATATTTTTAATTTTTTTTGTGTTGCACACATTAATTACATGCTTATGACGGACACTCCATTTTAATTTTTATCGTGTAATAGATTAATATTTTAGTTTTTATTTTAATTAATAAAAATACTAATACAAGTAAATTATATTTATCATAGCTTTTGTATTTTGGTCATTTATTACATTGAACGTCATTACTTATATGCTTGATTGTCATTTCTCACTATTTTTTCTTTTGAAAATAGTATTTATTCATTATATTGATAAGTTCATAGCATAAAATAAAATATCAAGATAATAAAATAATAAAAATGTAAAGGTATGATAATCAAAAGGGTAAAGTAGGTATTTTTAAAAGTCAATTGAGATAAAGAGGGAATAATGACAATTGTCCATAGTTGAGGAGGGAATTTGATTTTTAAAGCAAAGTTGGGGGTGTAAATAATTTTTACCCTGATTTATTCATGTATGTCTTCTTTTGGTCGATGATTATGATTTTCAAATGATGTTTTTCTACATTCTACTCTGGGACCTAGAAGTGAAATTTCCATTTGGGAACTCCAATAGCAAGTTAATCTATTATAGTTTCTGATGTCAATTGTCTTCTATACTGTTTTTAAGTAATTCGTTTTTCTCTTCCTCCATTTTGGAATGTATAAATAACATGGAGGCTTAAATGACTGTCGTATTTTACTAAAGAGGGTAAAGCCTATTTGTTTGTTGCTAAGTTAAGAAGGAGAAAACTCAAAAAGGAACAAAAAGAAAAAAAGAATAAATGACAGTGGATAGGGATGAAGCCGGTAATTGCAGTTTATTAGATGATGAATTTCAAGATTATTGATATGGAGTTTAGTTTTAGGGATTTTTGTTTAACCTAGATCCGATTTTAGGCCAATTAACAATAAAATTTGTATTTGCGGAGTCACGATCAATAGTTGAGATTAAGAGTTTATACGGTGAGCTAAGATGATGATAATACGAGAACGAGATGCAAGTATCAACTAATAAAAACAAAGTATAAACGGAAACAAGGAGGAGTAACCGTATCGTATCGCTCGTCTTCGGAGAGAGTTCTTCGATACCAGTCGCACTTCAGACGATCAAAGAACTAAAGTAATAAGCAAAATATGAGCAAAGAGAGTATCTGAGCAAGAGCGAGAGAGTATTCTTATTGATAGTGTAGAGAGGAAGTAAAGTTGTTGTACAATCGATTAAGGCGAATGCTATTTATAAGCCTGGTAGGCACCCGTTGGGATTTCGTAACCGCTGGGCGTGGATACGTCTGGATAAGTAACTGCTGGTCACATATCCGTTGGAGTCATAACCGCTGGGTTGTAATGATTGCCTTAATGACCATTAATAGATTGATCGTGGATGATCATGTTAATAACTGCTCATTTAGACCGTGTTGACTGTTGAAGTATTTCATAACTCCTTTAGGTCTGCTCGTGATGAATGTCTGTCCATTGGATGTCTGTCAGTTGAAATGTCTGCTCGTGCCACGTGGAAGACACGTGTCACCTTTCCAAGTCCAGTCAGCTATTATCTAATACAGATAGTCCCCGCACTTCTCGAGCAGAGTATCTGTTCGAGGAGTGGATATGAATTTTGGTCGGAATTTCTTGCAAATTTTTGTCTCCGTGTGATGTATCTTGATGACGTACGAGCCTTATCAGCTAAGTGACAATCCCTTATGACGTGCACATTAAATGCACCGTATAAAAAAGTAACTGCAACTGGCACGTCTGCGGAACTGCAGGCCATTCTGAAGTGACTATTGCGTGCCCCAAGGGTAAAAGTAATGATTTTGACTGCTTCAGTCACGTGCACACGTCGTCTGCTGATCGCGAGGTGACCGCTACTTTCCAGAATAATGATGATACTATAAAGTTTTGATGAACCCTATTCTTTCTTTCAACGACCAGATCTGATCGAAGTTTCTCTGATGGCCTCCACGTGTCTCGAAGGAAGTTTGTGGGGCTGAATTTTCACTCCTATAAATAGGGGTTTGCCTGATGATAAACCTTTTACTTGCCTTTATTTCTTCTCCGCTGTTCTTTGAAAACACTTTGAACTAGCTTTTGAATTCTTCTTGATAACTTCATATTTTCCCTGTAACCATGACTTCAAGATCTAGGAAAAATCAAAGCACTGATGTTGCTGGTAGTTCTTCGGCGGCCACTCCCAGGCCCCGGGCTACTCAAGCTACTGCTGCAGAAATAATCCCCAAGAAATGGGGTGAACTTGAGGCGGACTGTAACACTAAGTCCTTCCATAATAGAGAGGGAGATACGCGCAACTGGCCGGCGTATAGGTTTAAATCTGGGATCACTAAAGAGGTGATTCCACGAGTAAAGACGGACTGCCACTGGGGCGATGAAGTTCCCCTCTTGCCAGTCTCCGAGGAGGAGAATATTACTTCTCATAGGGCTGGATGGACAGCCATGTGCACCTACCCTTTCACAGTGGGATGTAAATTACCCCTGCACCCTGTGTTGGAGAGGCTCTGCAGGGAGTACCTCCTCTGTCCGGGGCAACTGAGCCCCAGTATATATAGATATAGTTACTCTTTTGGATTGGTTCGCGGCAGGAACTGATCAATCTTTTGGCTATGAGCATTTTATTTCTTTATATAAAATACAAATTTTTAAGTACGGCTATGTAAATGCCAGAATGCACGGAAGCAAAGGCTTAGTGCGCAGTTTGTGCGCTTTTCGGCCTTAACTTTTGACGACAAGGCTTATCTTCCAGAAGTCTGGAATAAAAAGCGTAAGTCCCCGAGTACTTTTTGAAATTCTTTGTACTCTTTCTTCTTCTCATCTTCTGACTCCGTTCAATTTTTGCAGCGGCCAAGAACCCCTACGACGGACTCATTTCTGTTGAAGATTTGACCGCGTGGGTTGAGCCAATTTTGAAGGAGTTTACTCCTGAGAAGAGAGAGTGGGCGTATTTTGCCGCTCAGAAGAGTTTGATTGTACAAAATCATGGTGAGAATATCTCTGCTTTCATGATCGTTCTTCTTCTTTGAAACTTCTTCGTGTCTGATCGTTTCACCTTTTTATAGGTTTGGGCACTTCGGGAGATTTCTTTCCTGCTCCCCCCCCCCCAAGATGTCCTTCCGAGCCTGTTGCTGACCCAGAAGCTGAAGCTGAGGCTATACTAGCTTCAGTGAGTGCTCTGCGCAGCAGGGAGGGGGGCGAAGAACTCCTGTCCGGTGGACTGGGCTCCCTGAAGAGGAAGAAGAGGAGCCAAGGCGAGGGCGGAGCACGGAAGAAGTCTGCTCGTAAGGCTTCTATGGCTGCCAGGAAAACCTCGTCCGCTGGTGGTGATCCTTCTTCTAGGGCCAGTGTACCGGAGCCCGTAGAAAAGAATGCCGATGCTGCTGCTGGAGTCCCCGAGTCTGTACGGGGAGAGGGTGTAGCCAAGGAAGTTATCGATCTTTCGGACACTGAGGCCGAAGTTGATGTTCCTCTAACGCGAAGGCCTCATCTTCGTAGTGACAGAAGAAGGGCCGAGGAGGAGGCTGTCCGTACTCCACAGAGGAGTCCCCAAGTTGATGACGGGGCGGAGGCAGGTCCTTCTCGTGTAGACAAGGGGAAGAGAAAAGTAGGTGAAGAAGAAGAAGAAGAGGTGAAAGAAGAAGTAAGAGAAGAAGCTTCCCAAGAGGGTAGCCAGGGTCCTCGTGTTTTTCGTTTCGAGGACCTGGAGAATGTGGCTACTGAGGGGGCGACTCACGTTGGTCTTCATGAATGTGAGATAATAAATCCTGGAGTGGAAGGTGACTCTAACCTTTCCTCGTCAAGATTCGTTTGGCGGTCAGTCATTGGTGGCCGGACAGAGTTGAGTGATATCAGGGGGGTGCGTTACAAGTTTGGGCCAAATTATCCCTCTGAGCAGGCTTGGGAACCCAAGTTCAGCGAGAGGAAGCACACTTTGAAACTTGCCCCTGATGTTGACTTCGTAACTAGGCCACGCAGCTTGGTTAAGGCGGTCTCCTAGCTCATCGGTTCCCGTGAAGAGTGGGTGCTGAGGGAGCTGAGAGATGAGGAGTTGGCCATCCAGATTGCTTCTGACTCTGCCCGGGTCAGTATTTTCCACTTTGTTTTGGGAATAACTTTAGCCTCGGACTTCTAACTTTGATTCACTTTGCTTTTTCAGTCGAGTATGCTGGCTGCTGAGCTCATGTTTCGCTCCAGGCTTAACAATGTCGATCAAGTAGTTGAAATAAAGAAAGAGTTGCTGGAAGCTCTGAAGGAGAACAAGACTCTGATAGAGCAGTGTGGTCTCCTTGGTGGTGAGGTTAACCGGTTGACTGATGTCAATAATGAACGTGTTGAGCAAATCAACACACTCATCAGGGAGAAGGACCTTCTTCTCGAAGAGAGAGAAGCGTTCGCACGCTCTGCCCAGGGTTTAGAGAGACTGCTTGAAGATTGTCGAAATTCTTTGAACGGTGCTATCGAAGATCGTGCATCCCTTGAGATGGACCTGCAGAGAGCTAATGAAGGATCTGTTAAAGCCAAGGCTGATCTCAAGGCTGCCAAGGATCAGGTCACTCAATTAATGAGTGCTCAGTCCGCATTAACCAAGGACTTGGCAAACCTGCGTGATCAGTCTGAAATCAAAACCAAGCTTGCTGCTCTTGAGGCTAAGCGTACATTGCTCGTGCAGATTCAGGCTAGACAAGTTAATGTCGAGGAGATGCTGCAGACAACAAAGAACGCTGTTCGAAGAATAAAACAAGCATTGGGTCTCTCTCCTGAGGAGTCTGAAGGTGACGATGATGATGAAGACGAAGATAACGGCGAGAATTCAGGGGACGACGGCAGGACTGACGGAGCCGGTGTGTCGAGTTCTGGTCGTAGCCCTAAATGTTAATGCCCTTTTCTCAATCTGTGATTGATGTACTTTTTTTATTGTCTGGCGAGAGCCGGACTTGTTTGTTGGTGGACAGAAGTCTAATAGAGGCTTTCTGGTCCTTTGCATGGCCGGTTTGTTTGGCTTTTGGAACACTCTGCAAATTTCTGTCAGCCGTTTTCGGCATTTATCAATTTACAGTATAATGTATATATGCTACTTTAGATCTGTTCAGTGACTATATTTAGTTTGAACTCTTGATATTTTTTTTTGCATGTGTTGTGGCTTTCGTGCCTTTCGATTGGGAGTCTTCTGAAGTTTGAACTTTATTAAGTTCGTATCTCCAAGAGTCTGACCGAATGTCTTTAACTTAGCCTTTCGTTAGGAAGAGGTCATAAGTTGTAGGTAGTCTGACCAAGTCATGGTCGTTAGAGTTTGGGCCGAATCATTGCTCAGTGCGTGTAACTTTGTTTATCATTTTGATAGTCGAAAGTTGTTGCATGGCTTTCTAGATTGGCTCTGGCCGAGTTGTTGGCCTTGTGAACGACTTCTCTTAATTTCGTGGAAGCCTTGTCACATAAAGGTTTTTTGTTTTATGAATGACTCCTCTTATTTGTCGTGGAAGTCTTATCACGTAAAAGTTTTTGTCTTGTGAATGACTCCTCTTATTTTCCGTGGAAGTCCTGTCACATAAAAAGTTTTTTGAAAAACTTTAAAGATTCGCCTTTTGGTAAGGTCTTTTGCCTTTATGAAGGTCTTATCTGGCCTACAGGGGCCTCTCACCACCCCCCTTATTTTTATGTTGGAGCACGTAAAGTGATAACATGAAAAGAGTTTTCGGTGGGTTGCACATAGAACACATATAACCAAACGAGGAGTGTGTCCGTTGTGGGATTCGAACCCACAGCCGCGAAGTTGAAGAACTTCGAGCTCTACCAGTTGAGCTAAACGGATCTGACCTTGTTTAGGTCGTTAGTACCATTTAGAGAGAATATATAATAAAAGTAAGAACTTTTGTAAAGATAAAAGGTAAGTGTAAGATAACTAACCGTTTTACCACTTAAAAGTGATACCTTTTGAGGTGAACCACATTCCAACTATTCGGGACAGTGGAGCCGTCTGGTCGTGCCAAACGATAAGATCCTTTGCCGACTGAAGCAATTACTTTGTAGGGGCCTTCCCAGTTAGGACCAAGCTTCCCTGAATTTGTTTCTTGTGTGCTCTGGGAAACTTTTCTGAGTACAAAGTCCCCGACTTGGAAGCTTCGTACGCGCAGTCCCCGATTGTAATATTGCTCGATTCGTTCTTTTTGAGCGACTACTCGTACAAGTGCTAGTTCTCTGCGTTCTTCGAGGAGGTCCAGCTCTTCGGAAAGGTTGACTGAGTTTGATTCCTCAGTGGCATGTGCGTATCGTAAGCTGGGCTCTCCGATTTCAACTGGATTAGAGCATCTGCACCATACACTAATGAGTAAGGAGTTTCTCCGGTACTCATTTTTATAGTTGTGCGATAAGCCCATAGTACTCCTGGTAACTCCTCTACCCAACATCCCTTTGCCTGTTCGAGGCGTTTTTTAAGGGACTCAACGATGATTTTGTTGGTAGACTCTGCCTGTCCATTAGCAACGGGATGATATGGAGAGGAAGTGATCCTCTTGATGTGCAGATCGTCGAGGAACCTAGTCACTTTCTGGCCGATGAATTGTGTGCCGTTGTCCATGACTATTTCCTTAGGTGCTCCAAAGTGACATACTACAAAACGCCAGAGGAAGTCGACGACTTCCGTTTGTCGTATCCTTGAATATGCTGCCGCTTCGACCCACTTTGTGAAGTAGTCGGTGATGATCAATAGGAAGCGCATCCCCCTTGGTGCTGTGGGCAGAGGACCAACGATGTCCAACCCCCATTTCATGAAGGGCCACGGGGGATTATTGAATGTAGTGGTTCCGCTAGCTGATAGAGAAGATGAGCGAATCTCTGGCATCTGTCACATTTCTTGACAAATTCATTCGTATCTTTCTCCATTTTGTCCCAATAGTAACCTGCACGAATCAGCTTCCGGGTTAATGCCTTACCCCCGAATGATTTTCGCAACAGCCTTCGTGGACTTCTCTCATCACGTAATTGATCTGATTAGGTCCAAGGCATTTTGCGAGAGGTCCTGCGAACATCCTCCAGTAAAGCTCGTCGTTGAGGATCGTATATCGAGCAGCTTTCACTCGAAGTTTGCGTGCAGCTTTTGCCTCTGTAGGTAGAGTTCCATGGATAAGATAATTTGTTATCTCATTCCGCCAGTCCCAAATAGCGTTGATGGTGTTGACTTCGAACTTTCCTCTGTCCATGGTTGTGTAGAGAAGTTGAACAACAGCTGAAGAGCTGGCTGCCCCGATCTCTGCCACTGATCCCATGTTTGCAAGAGCATCAGCTTCATGGTTCTCTTCCCGTGGAATCTGGACTGCTTCCCATTTGCCAAACTGTGCTAGGAGCTCTTTCACTCGGGCGAGGTATACTTGCATCCTGGATTCTCGTGCAATGAAACCTCCATTGATCTGATTGACCACGAGCTGAGAGTCGCTTTTTAGTTTGACGTTGGTTGCTCCATAACTTCGGGCTAATTCCAATCCTGCAATAACGGCCTCATATTCGGCCTCATTATTAGTAATAAATGGGCACCTGATAGCCTGTCTTACCGTTTCGCCGGATGGAGCAACAAGAACCAGTCCAAGGTCGGAACCTTTGACGCTCGAGGAGCCGTCTGTGTGAAGGGTCCATGTGCCAGGAGCTTGCCCTGCATAAAGAATAACTTCCCTTTCTGCTTCAAGGTATATGTTAGTGCTGAAGTCTGCCACGAAGTCTGCTAAGACTTGTGACTTTATTGCTACTCTAGGCTGATAGGTGATATCAAATTCAGATAATTCTATAGCCCATTTTACCATTCTTCCTGAGAATTCAGGTTTGTGCAGAACATTTCGCAAAGGAATGGTTGTAACCACAGCTATCGAATGACTTTGAAAATAAGGGCGTTACTTACGAGCAGCAGTTACTAGTGCCAGTGCCAATTTTTCTAAAGGTTGATAGCGTGTTTCTGCATCAATTAGAGCTTTGCTAATGTAATAGATAGGAAGTTGTTTACCTTTTTCTTCCCGAACTAGTACAGCGCTTACCGATGATTCTGAGACTGCCAAATAAATCAGCAACTACTCACCTTTTTGAGGCGTGGAGAGCAGTGGTGGATTGGATAAATACTTTTTCAGATCCTTCAATGCTTGCTGGAATTCAGGAGTCCATTCGAACTCCTTGTTCTGCTTTAGGACATCGAAGAAACTCTTGCAACGGCCAGATGATCGGGGAAATGAATCTGCGTAGAGCTGCCACTCTTCCCGTTAGTTTCATGACATCTTTCCTGTTGTGATGTATATCTGGGATTGATTCAATGGCTTTAATCTGAGCGGGATTGACTTCAATGCCACGCTGAGAAACAATGAATCCCAGAAACTTCCCCGATCCGACTCCGAAAGCGCATTTCTCTGGATTCAGCTTCATGTTGTACTGATCCAAGATTCGGAAAGCTTCTTTCAGATGTGCCAGATGGTCTTCTGCTCGTTTGGATTTGATCAGCATGTCATCGATGTACACTTCCATAGTCTTTCCGATATGGTCATGGAACATTCGATTGACTAGACGCTGATAGGTTGCACCTGCATTTTTCAACCCAAATGGCATAACTTTATAATAGTACGTACCTCGACAGGTTATGAACGCCGTTTTCTCCTGGTCTTCAGGATCCATCAATATCTGGTTATATCCGGAGTACGCGTCGAGGAAAGTTAGCACCTCATGTCCGGCCGTTGCATCGATCAGTTGATCTATCCTGGGAAGAGGATATGAATCCTTCAGGCAGGCTTTGTTTAGATCTGTGAAGTCAATACAGACTCGCTATTTTCCGTTCTTTTTAGGTACGACAACCACGTTGGCTAGCCAGTCTGGATACTTGATTTTACGTACTGAACCGATTTTTAGCAGTCGGTCGACCTCGTCATTGATGACCTGGTTCCGAAAGGCTCCTTGCTGGCGCGTCTTTTGTTTCACCGGGCGGTGATACGATCAACGTTCAACCTGTGAGTAATGATGTCAGGAGAAATACCTGTCATATCTGCATGAGACCAGGCGAATGTTGTATGCCGTTCCTTGAGGAACTGGAGGATATCTCCTCATAGGCGCTCGTTCAGCTCGGTCCCTAGATACACCTTCTGCTCTGGCTTGTTGGCGAACAGTTCTTCGGGTTCCATAGCTTCTACGGTTGGCATGTGGTTTTCTCTTTCATCCATCTTCGTAATGAATTCCGAGACCTCGTATTTAGCCTCTTCAGGTGGTATATCTGGCCCCAGTCGCTGTAATTGCTATTTGTTCTCTTCGGGCAGTTTGAGAGCCACAGAATAGCAGTCTCGGGCAGAGCGTTGCTCTCCTCGAACCTCACGTACTCCCCATTCAGATGGGAACTTCAATACTTGATGATAAGTAGAAGGAACAGCTTGCATGTCGTGGATCCAAGGTCTACCCAAAATGATGTTGTAGGCTAGATCCGCATCGACAACATGGAAAGTTGTTTCCTTTACTACCCCTTCCGCAAGAGTTGTCAAGGTAATCTCCCCGAGAGTCTTTTCATTCGGGCTCGTTAACATTTACCCTTGAAGTGTAACGACAACAAACGTCCGACCAGCTTACTGCTGGGGACTCACGGAGAGATTCGTACAATCGACGCGTAGCTATGGAGCATCCAATATCCAGACCGTAGGTGAATGCGATTATCGCCCATCTGTCTGGCATCTCGGGAAGTGCTGCCCGCTCTTTTTGGAAGCGATCTACATACTGGCGAAGAGATTCACCAGGATTTTGCTTCACCTCGAAGATATTCGCTGCGCGAGTATTTTCCTGATTTCCACTTACGATAGTTCGTTGAGAGTTGCTTTCTGCCATGTTAATTATAAAGCAAAAAGATAGACAAAAATAGGTGTAATATCACAGATAAACTATTAACCTACGAAGGCTATTGACTGGCTCCCACTGTGGTCGCCAAATTGTTTAACCTAGATCCGATTTTAGGCCAATTAACAATTAAATTTGTATTTGCGGAGTCACGATCAATAGTTGAGATCAAGAGTTTATACGGTGAGCTAAGATGATGATAATACGAGAACGAGATGCAAGTATCAACTAATAAAAACAAAGCATAAACGGAAACAAGGAGGAGTAACCGTATCGTATCGCTCGTCTTCGGAGAGAGTTCTTCGATACCAGGCGCACTTCAGACGATCAAAGAACTAAAGTAATAAGCAAAATATGAGCAAAGAGAGTATCTGAGCAAGAGCGAGAGAGTATTCTTATTGATAGTGTAGACATGAAGTAAAGTTGTTGTACAATCGATTAAGGCGAATGCTATTTATAAGCCTGGTAGGCACCCGTTGGGATTTTGTAACCGCTGGGCGTGGATCCGTCTGGATAAGTAACTGCTGGTCACATATCCGTTGGAGTCATAACCGCTGGGTTGTAATGATTGCCTTAATGACCATTAATAGATTGATCGTGGATGATCATGTTAATAACTGCTCATTTAGACCGTGTTGACTGTTGAAGTATTTCATAACTCCTTTAGGTCTGCTCGTGATGAATGTCTGTCCGTTGGATGTCTGTCCGTTGAAATGTCTGCTCGTGCCACGTGGAAGACACGTGTCACCTTTCCAAGTTCAGTCAGCTTTTATCCAATACAATTTTTAATTAATCCTATATGATTTTCAATTTGTCATTTCCTACTACGCATGGTCTTAAATTCAATTTTTTTAATCGATGCAGGTATTTTTATATTTTCTTGAATAAGTGGGAAGATTGGTATATAACAGTTTTTCATATTTTTATATGACGTCTTCTATCTTTCGCCCGCATAATTTAACTTACTGGGAACTTGCTTAAGGAAAATCAGGTGCACCAGGTCAGTATTCGAATAAGCAGGTAGCAATTGTGTTTATGTTACATTGTTCTTTAAATTACCTTTTATCGGTTACATTTTTTTTACTGCTAATTATTGCGTGCAATTTATCTGCAATCAATGTGAATGTCCTATTAGAATAGGTTGGCCGCAAAGAGATAGTTTGCACGGCTCGGATCAGAAGCACACCTTTTGTAGCTAAACTAAACTATGGCCTTAAGATTTTGCCATGCCTATTCATATTCAGGTTTTCATACCCTATATATATATAGTCCTAAGGTGAGTTAAGCATGTGCTGGGCTAGAGGTCAGTTTCCTATTATGTTTATGTTCTTTGTTTCTCATTACTACTAGATTGTTCTATGTAATGCTCAAAGAACACCAATTATGTAGCACGATGGTGTCTACAAATATCCAAAGTGCAATAAAGAATGAAAGGTGCTGCCTCTTTTGAATAAAGGATGCACGTAATTAACTAAATTTAATTTATGTTGTGGTTTAGTCTAATTACTCAACCAGCCTTACTCAATGATATAAATTCTTAGGAATTTATTAAAAAAATAAAATGACATTATGAAAGGATCGTTAGATCAAGTTATGAATTGTACTTGAATAATTACAGAACGATTGATCCTTTCATTTGCTATTTTTTAAAAAAACTTTTTTAGAATTGGTAATGCTATAATGCTATGGGAAGACGTTGGCGGACACGCAGGGTGGAAGGAGGCAAGGGGAAAAGGAGTTGACCTAATAGTGATCTAACTCAATGTTGGTTCTTGGACCACTGCTCTCCATCCAACAGTGAATCTTAGTTTTTATATATTTTAATAAATTATAATAAGCTCAATAAAATATTTATTGATGTTGTTCATAGCCGCACAAAATAATTTATAATGAGTTCAAATAAATTTTTATTGATGTTGCGCGGACTACGTCCACGTAAACAAGTGACTTTGACGCTCTCTAAAGTCAAGAATCACTTCTTTTTACCTCATTTTTGACAACTTAGCTTCTCTTCCTTTTTCCTTCCCTTATTCTAAAATAATCTGCACTTAATTTCCACGCATCAAAGCACACTTAATACATGCTAAAGATCTAATAATTTTATTTCCGTTACTATTGCTCGACCGGAATAATTTTTATCCTATAGCAACAATCGGAAATTTATATAAATATGGACTTTCCTTTTTTTTAGCTGGTACTTGGATGTATCATCGAGAAATGTAAGACATACATACAAAAAAAAAAAATAATAATAATAAAGCATGCAAAAACAAAAAAAAGAATGTTATAATTATTTATGTTAGATAATTTTATGGAAGATAGAAAGGAGCTAGACTCAATTATCTTAAAAATTGAGAAGGCAATATCAAGGAACAATGTTACGGTTAGAGAATAAAAGAAACTAGGTCTAACAGTCCGTGCATGGGTCTTAGATCAAACAATTGAAATAGTACTTGGAGACTAATTCTCTTCTTCGATCTTCAGTTCATCAGTTTTTTGTTCACTTTTAAAAATATTAGAAGTCTTGAATTATGTATTTGTTATAAGATTTAATACTCTTTATAAAATCATTTAAATAGGAAGAACCAAAGTCTCTAATGAGTATTATCATTAATAACATTTCCTTCTATATACTATGAACAATTATAAGGGAAGATGAGAGGACTTGCATTATTATTTTTTTAATTACCTTTTTAAAATTTTATAGAATGAGTGTTACTCCTATTACCTTTTCCAAATAGGGAGGATTGATCCATTGGCATACTACCATTATTGATAAAAAAAATTGTTCACTTAAATTCTATTTTCTGTTTATCTTTTTGTCATACATGTTTTGATTTTGTTTCCCGTGTGTATGTCTTACATAATAAATGTTCTTTAATTTTTGCATTATAAAAATTTCACAATTTTTTATTTCGTCGAAATTTACTTAAAATCGTACTTGAGCTCACGGGTGATAACCGTGCAACGTGCGGGTAGGTTAACCATCACTAACATAACTTCATTCTTTTTTTCTAATTTCAATCAAATGGTATGGTCCTAAAAGTTCTATTTTTTTTCAAAATAAAAAAATCTTCTTGTGCTTCCAACACCACAATTGTGTTGGCCTAAATTTGATTAGAACAACAAATCAAATTTGTATTGGATTAACTAGAAATTATTCATATCAAAGCCACAAAAAACAAGAATCTAAATAAAGAAAGCGAGACCAAAAATTGAAACAAAGTATAAGTGTATTTTTTGTATTTCCTGGATGCATTACATAGTTGTCTCATGGCTATTTATAACCAACATGAATAACAACAATCAATATACTTTATAGTCATTATTCCACGTTTAATCGTGATCTTCCCATGGTCTTCTCATTTAAGTCGTGGGCATCGGTCGGCAGTTACAAAAGTGAGAGCTCGTTTTTCGTGGAGCGAAATCTTCTACGAGGGACGAATCTCTCGCCTCGTGATGGTTATCTTCCAATCTCCTCGTGGGAGAGCTTGTTGCCAACTTTAATTTTGTGCCCGAGTCAACCGATCTCGGTAGCTGGGTGAGCTTTTAAATGCTCGTGAATGAAGCGTTCAACCTTACCAAGCCCCGAGCCCTGTCTTTTAAACCTCGTTGGTTTTTCACCTGATATAAATAGTCCCCCCACCCCTCGAATGATAGTCAAATCTTCTGACAGGTGGAAATGATTCGGCGAGAGATTGACATGGCTATTTATGCACCACTAATTTCGAAAATGGAGGTTGTCACTCCATATTCCCATCCATTACACACGTCCTTTGCTGATTGGATGCCACTTTGCGCTCTTCCTTCCCCATACAAACGCAATGATGATCATTCTCACCTCTATGAATAGCCCAACTTGCTCTCTTTCTTCCGCTCTTTCATCTTTCTTCCAACAGTGCTTTTTCAGTAATTTCGCTATTTGAAATCCTTCTTCTTAATTCGAAACACTTTCAAACTTCCAACGAAAATGTCTGCTACTCACTCAGCACAAAATTCTTCAGGGCCTTCTAGAGAAAGGACTCCCGAAGTTGCCACCATGCGTGGGTGATGAACTAGTAAACATTCTGATTCCCTTGAATATTCTTCCACTATTAGATGACAGCATAGAGGCGACATCGCACCACAGCGATTTGATTCCCCATCGACGTAAAGCCACCACCAACCGCAACATTATTGATGAGATGGGCTGTGAAGAAGAAGATGCTACCAGTGAGGGTGGTGGTGTTGAGTAAGAAATCCCAAACCCCGTGAGTGAAAACTCCCCTTCGAAAGAATTGGCTCCCAAGGACGTTATCCCCTCGAAGTTTGACCTTTCGAATGACTTCATGATGCAAGTCCAAACTGAAACTGATGTTAGAAGGAAGAGGAACATTCCAGTTGGAGCCACCTCGAGCCTAATTACTCAAGTCAATATTCGCTTGGTTCGGGAGGATTGCAAGTGTGGTTCTAAGGTCAAAGTAAGCATCCCTGCTCCAAAGAGTCAAACTTGTGATATAGTAGATAGGAGCTCCTTCATTTACACCTACCTTTTCACAATAGGATTCACCCTTTCTATTCACGAGGTGGTATATATCTTTTGCCGAACCTACGATATGTGCATAGCCTAGATCGGACCCAGTTTCTGGAGGATCGTCCAATGCCTCGACTACTTGAGTAAAGAGCTAAGGCTGTTGTCCCCTTCATCTTTGATCATTTTATTTACCTCTTTTCTCCAACTTTGCATAAGAATGGAGTTGTTCAGCTCAATAAATGAGGTAGGGTCTTTTTTATCACAAAAGGCAAGGATACTGAAGATCGTGGGTGGAACGAGCGCTTCATGTTACTGACCACGAGCCTTCTTTCTTCGAAGCTTGGCTTCCCTGAGTGGTGGAATCCGAAGCGTAAGTTTTTTCTTCGGTTACTTTTGACAAATTTTTATTCCATCATATTTCCTCTAACTATTAGCTCCACCATTTTTCAGCCAAGTCAATTCCCATCGCACCCCCTGAAAATTTGACGGCCTGAGTGCAAGCTATCATCAGGGCTAAGCCAAGGGAGGAAAGATCGTAGATAGTTTTGGCTGCCTTGGACGAGAACCAATAGGCGTGCAAGCGTCATGGTTAGACATTCCTTCTTTCTGTTGACTCGTTCTCCTAAAGCTTTTTCCTTATCACCTCTTGTTTTCCTTAGATTTCCCTAGTAAGGCGATCACTGCACCAAAAGATAAGAAGAAAAAGGTTCCCGAGATAGGGAAAGTTTTGAACGAGCTCGAGGATCTGGTTGGATCCTATGGAAAGAAGAAGGATAAGAAAGAAGAGAAGACTGCTCCCGAGGGGTCATCGAGCCAAGGTAAGCATATCTTCTTCCCTTTTCCTTACGTCTAACTCCATTATTCTTTGCCGACCTTTTCTTCTTTTCCCCTTTTATTAAAGCTCCAAAGAGGAAAAAACAACCTTCAAAGAAATCCTCTATGGCCAAATGGGCCAGAGTGGAGGATGGTGTTGTTCCCGAGGGGGTCACTCCTCATCGTAGAGGGTTAGTAAACGAGCCTGAGAAAATGGAAACTCAAATGGAGATCAAGACTATTGATCTTGAGACGTCGGCTCAATCGCCTGATAAGGTCGAAGGGACAACTCCTTCGTTGACGGATAAAGGGAAGAACATGGATGAGAACACTCATTCTGAAGGAGGGGCCTTACAAGCAGCGTCCGAGCCCGCTTGTGACCCAACTCCTCGAAGGCCAACTTGGACGATTGAGCTTCCCTCCGACCTCTGCCTCTTGAACAACCATGTGGCAGTGCCCCTCAGCTATAGGGGAATCCTTGGGCCGTTAGAGCGAGAGCACATCAAGAAATCTCCTATTGCCGAGCTGATAACTACTGCAGCCCAGCATGCAATTAAGGTATTTTTGCTTCCCTTCTCCTTTCTCTAGGCTTAGTTACTCCCTTTCTCACCATAACTTCTTAGTCGATCCATTGCAGGGGTACATACATGCGATGAAAGCTGCTGAGATCGAGACTCATCGAGTTGCCCATTTGCAAGAAACCAAGGATAAATGGGACCAAATAAGGAATGGCCTCCAGTCTCGAATAGTTTACTTGGAAAAGCAACTTCTCGAAGCCAAGATCGAGTTGGATAATGCTCGGGTAGCAGCTGATAAAGCTGACTTTGAGGCAACCAAAGCTCAAGAAGTTGCCTCTGCTGCCGAGTCTAGAATGGTTTCCTTGAATGAGACTTTGAAAGCCGAACTCGAAACTGAGCGAACAAGGATAATCGATGAGGCTAAAGCTATAGTTAGCAGAAATGCTGAAAAGTATCGAGCTGTAGTGAAGGAAAGTTCCCTCAAGATAAACGAGCTAACTGTGGAGAAGGACCACCTCGAGGCTGAGTTAGCGACCCTTTTGGGTAAGATAGTTTCCTCTTCATCGAGGAAGAAGAGGAGAGCCACAAGAGTTAAGGTTGACAAAAACTGGGCTGTTATTCAAACGAGGCTAACAACTCTCAAACGATGACGAGCAGGGGTGAACCTGGACGTAGAGATAACCAACGCTAAGAGCGATGCCGTGAAGGCCCAACAACTACTTAACCAACTCCCGTCGAGTAGTGAGAGTTCGAGCAAGGAGGAAAATGATAGCTTCCTCTTCATCGAGGAAGAAGAGGAGAGCCACAAGAGCTAAGGTTGACAAAAACTGAGCTGTCATACAAACGAGACTAACAACTCTCAAACAATGCCGAGAAAGGGTGAACCTGGATGCAGAGATAACCAAGGCTGATAGCGATGGCGTGAAGGCCCAACAACTATTGAACCAACTCCCATCGAGTAGTAAGAGTTCGAGCGAGGAGGAAAATGAGGGTTCAGATGCTTCAACCTCTGGAGCCGAAGAATGATGTTTTGTCAGTGTATTATTTTTGCTTTTTAGGCCTCGGGCCACTTTTAAATGTTTTCATGTTGGCCTCTGAGCCTTTTAATGGACATGCTCATTTTTCTCAGTGTTAGCTCTATTTCTCAAAGCTTTTGATATATCATTTGAATGTTTGCTTGCAAGACTTAGATGATTTTTCGATAGATTCGAAGGTAGGATAGCTTAGAACGACCTCTCGTTCTCAAGTCGGGGTATAAATAAAATGTGGCCTTCATGCACTGGATAAAAAAGAAATTGAATCAAATTTTATTCCATCGATGAGTTCGAGGCGATTTGTATAAACTTTTAATCGTATTGAGACTTAAGCAAATTACAAAGCCATTTCGAGTACTGAATAGCTGGGCTAATTCTCTAGGGAGCAGTCCCGATGTATGTATAGCCGTTCAGAGTCCTCGGTTCCTCTTGCATCCCCCCCAGTGGTCGGGTGTGAAGAATGAAGATCCAAGCATTTGTGCCGTTCAACCCAAGCATTTCGAGCACTGTCATACTGATGCCATGGAGGAAGAATTATATTTTGACGAAGGATAATGTTCCTTAATATAAAAAATAATAGCGCTTTAAATTGGAAACATTCCAATTCAAAGGGTCTTGGGTTCCTCGAAGGTCCTCGAGTTGATACGATCCCTTTCCTGTGACAGCTTTAATTCGATACGGCCCCTTCCAATTTGCAGCCAATTTTCCTGCTTTCTTCTCTTTTGTCGTTTGATTTGAAGCTTTCAAAATGTAATCATCAACTTTAAAGGCTCTCAACTTGGCTTTTCTATTCAAATAAGCTTCAATCGATCACTTTTGAGCAGCCAAACGAACCAAAGCCATTTCCCTTCGTTCTTCAAGAAGATCTAGCTCCACGCACATAGATTGCTGATTTGACTCCTCAGAGGCATGAGCATACCGAAGGCTTGGCTCACCCACCTCGACAGGGATCAACGAGTCGACCTCATAGGCAAGGGAAAATGGAGTCTCCCCCGTGCTATTCTTCTCAGCTGTTCTCATTTCCCACAATACTCCGGGCAACTCATCGGTCCACGATCCTTTAACTTCATCCATTCGTTTCTTAAAATTATCTACAACTATCCTATTTGAAGACTCAGCCTGCCCATTAGTACTGGGATGGTAAGGCATTGAAACTACCCTTTTAATCTCCCATTTGGCAAAGAAGGTTGTTACCTCAGACCCAATGAATTGCTTGCCGTTATCACACGTTATCTCCCTTGGAACTCCAAACCTGCATATAATATTTCTCCAAATAAAATCGATAACTTCCTTCTGCCGAACCTTGGCAAAGGACCCTGCCTCGACCCACTTGGTGAAATAATCGATACAATCGAGTGCAATGGCTCGACCTGCTGATGAATCAACAAGGCATATTTTTTACACTTATCACATTGTTTGAAAAATGCCTTGGCATCCTCACTCATCTCGGGCAAATAATAGCCAGCTCGTAGGAGTTTACGTACGAGGGCTTTTCTTCCCGAATGATTTCCACATTCGCCCTCGTGCACTTATCTCATTGCATAGCTATACTCTCATGGACCTAAACATTTAGCCATCGGGCCACAATAGAGCCTCTTGTACAATTTTCCATGCACGAGCGAGTATGAAATAACTTGTCTTCAGAGTTTCTCAGCTTCCCTTTTGTCTGCTGGAAAAATCCCCGAATCCAAATAAGAGATAAATTTGGTTCTCCAATCCAATGCCTATTGACCGTGTTAACTTCCAACTTTATTTTCCCTACCGAGGATGTGAGTACCTAAACCTCTGCGTCAGTCCCCGAGTCCCCAGTTTCGATTATCGAGGCCAAGTTTGCCAATTCATCGGCCTCGGCGTTCTCCTCACAAGGGATTTGCCTAATTTTCCACTCTTGGAATTCTCCGAGGGCCTTTTGCGCTCGAACCACGAATTGCTTCATTCTGGGCTCCCGAGCCGAAAAATCTCGTAGGATCTGATTTACCACTAACTGCGAGTCACTTTTTAACTCAATTCTTTCAGCCCCCATTTTCTTAGCCAATCCCAAGCCTGCTATGGCAACCTCGTACTCAGCTTTATTATTAGTCAACTTTCCAAATTTCACTGAATGCCTCAGCTTTTCCCCAGTTGGGGTTATAAGAAATATTCTGAGCCGTTGGAATTCATTGCACCATCAGTGAAAAGTCTCCACATTCCATGAGCCAGACCCCTTGAAAGCAGATTTTCTTTTTCTGCCTCGGAGAGTATCCTAGCGCTGAAGCCAGCCATGAAGTCTGCCAAAACTTGAGATTTTATGGCAATCCGAGGCTGGTATACAATATCGTATTCACTTAACTCAACCGCCCATTTAGATAATCTCCCTAACAATTCAGGTTTATGCAATATTGTTCTCAAGGGAAAGGTTGTAACTACAGCTATGGAATGATATTGAAAATAAGGACGAAGCTTTCGAGCTGCCATAATTAACGCAAGCGCTAATTTTTCTAAATGAGCGTACTTTGTTTTTGCGTCAAAAAGAGTTTTGCTGATATAATATATTGGTTGTTGCTTCTCATCCTCTTCTCGAACCAACACGACACTGACAGCCACCTCGGAGACAGCTAAATATACCAACAACGTCTCCCCATCCTTTGGCTTAGTGAGCAGTGGGGTGTTCGCCAGGTAGTGTTTTAATTCCTTCAATGCCTCTTTACATTCGAGGGTCCACTTGAAGGTTGTGTTCTTTTTCAAGATAGAAAAGAACATATGACATCGCTCGGTTGACTTCAAGATGAACCTACATAGAGCAGCAAGTCGACCGGTCAGACACTGGACTTCCTTTGGGCTCGTCAAACCCTCGGGGATTTCTTGTATAGCCTTTATATTATTAGGATTTGCTTCGATGCCTCGTTCAGAGACGATAAACCCCAAGAATTTTCCCGAGCCCACCCCAAAGGCATACATTTTAGGGTTTAGCTTCATAAAATATTGCCTTAAGATTGTAAAGGCTTCCCTCAATTGATTTAAGTGATCCTCCAACTGACTTGACTTCACGAGCATGTCATCTATGTAAGTTTCTATTTTTTTGCCGATGTAATCTTTGAACATCCGACATACCAACCTTTGATAGGTCGCCCCTGCATTCTTAAGACAGAAGGGACATTGTAGCAATATGTTCCTTCATCAGTGACGAAAGACATTTTTTCCTCATCGCTTGGTTCCATCAAAATTTGATTATACCTTGAATACGCATCCAGGAAGGTCAATAGTTTATGCCCAGCCGTGGAGTCTATCAACCTGTCTATCTGGGGCAAGGGATATGAATCCTTTAGACATGCTTTGTTTAGATCGGTGTAGTCAATGCACATTCGCTATTTGTCGTTTTTCTTTGGTACTACCACCACGCTGGTGAGTCAATTGGGGTATTTTACTTTCCTGATGAAGCCGTAATCAAGCAACCTCTTCATCTCATCTTGTATTGCTTTCTTCTTTATACCAGCATGTTGTCTCTTCTTTTGCTTCACCGGGGGATGATTGGGATCCATGTTTAACTTATGCGTCATTATTTCTGGGTCAATCCCAACCATATCCGCGTGTGACCAATTGAAGCAGTCGTCATTGGCCTTTAACAACTCAATAAGGGCTTTCTTCGACTCGGCATCCAACCCCGAGCCAACGAATACCTTTCTTTCAGGGGATTACTTTGATAGAGCGAAAGATTCCAGTTCTGCATTGGTGGAGTCCTCGACTTTTTGCTTCCGAGGCTCTTGTATGAATGCTGGAGACTTTTCTATTTCTTCTTGGGAAGAAATTTCAAGAACCGTGGTCTCCTCCTCGCTGGGCTCCGAGCCGATTAACCGCGATGTGGTGAACCTCCTGAGGCCATGCCTTTTTCTACAGCAACTGAATAGCACGCCTCAGCTATTCGTTGCTTACCTCGTATGGATTGAATTCCCCATGGAATTGGGAATTTGACGACTTGGTATAAAGTAGATGGAATGACTCCCATCTCATGAATCCATGACCTGCCAAGAATCGCCTTATAAGCTATGTCTTCGGTCATTTCTTGAAAGATAGTTTTCTTGCAAACTCCCTCAGCAGTTGTGACGAGGGAAATTTCCCTTAGCATCTGCTCATTGGAGTTGTTGAACCCCACTACTGTAATGGTTTTCGGGACGACGAGGTCCTCCAACCATATTTTCTTAACGGCTCCATAATTGAAGATGTTTACCGATCTACCAGGATCGATCAAGACTCTCTTGACATCACAATCATTGATCCTTAGTGTGATTATTAGAGCTTCGTGATGGGGAAAAATTATCCCCTCGTAATCATCCTCGTCGAATGTTACATCACTCTCCCCCTCATCAGTTCAGGCCCTTCCTTCCATGGTGACTGACAATCTGGCGAACTTTTGGTGGAAGCGATGTCAACATCGTTCACCCCTTATCCGCCTATTATAACGCTCACTATTTTCTTAGGAAATTGTGCTCCCACCATCGTAGTCTTATCGCAAGAGCGCAACTTTGGAACAAACTTTATTGCTAGTTTTTCCACAGACGGCGCCAATTTGTGTTGGCCTAAATCTGATTAGAACAACAAATCGAATTTGTATTGGGTTAACTAGTAATTATTCATATCAAAGCCACAAAAAAACAAATCTAAATAAAGAAAGCAAGACCAAAGATTGAAAATAAAGTATAAGTGTATGTTTTTGTATTTCTGGATGCATTATATAGTTATCTCATGGATATTTATAACCTACAGGAATAACAACAACAATCAATGTACTTTATAGCCATTATTTTACATTTAATCGTGGCCTTCTCATGATCTCCTCATTTAAGTCGTGGGCAACAGTCAATAGTTACAAAAATAAGAGCTCGTTTGTCGTGGAGCAAAATCTTCTACGAGGGGTGAATCTCTCGTCTCATGATGCTTATCTTCCAATCGCCTCGTGGGAGAGCCTGTGACCAACTTTCATTTTGTGCCCGAGTCAACCGACCTCGAAAGCTGGGTGAGCCTTGGAATGCTCGTGAATGAAGAGTTCAACCTTACCAAGCCCCGAACCCTGTCTTTTAAATCTCGTTGGTTTTTCACCCAATACAACAATCTACCTTGCCAGTCTGCCAATGCCCAAGCTCAGCCACTGTTAAGTCCCTCTCTCTATATTGACACCCTGTACTTGCAGATTCTGGATATGTCTCTGTTTAATAGAGGCACCGAAAAGTCCATGAAAATAGAGGTATTAAGACACAAATCCAGATCATCTGATCCATCCATTAATTCCAAATATTAGATTTCTTTTAATTTAAGCCAAATAAGAAATTAAATATCTACATCAGAGGTTGTCTAGACTCAAACTTAAATTCCTACACAGAAATTGAGTCTCTAATAAGAATAAAAATGAAAGAACTCTCGATAAGTAACGAATTTGACCAAATATAAGAACAACGATAACAAATATCAACGACAAACATTTGTTTTTAACTTATTGATAACACGTATATGAATTTTTTGTTGTCGTTTAGCAAAGTCAGCGCATGATAAACTGTACGTATTCTTTTTTATACTAATATATTCATTTTGCGCAGTGTTTGACATGGACCAGCGCAAAGAATCGATACCTCACAGCTTGAGATTTGAGAAGAATGTCTTCCTACTTGCTACAGTGTATTCTATTACACTGTAGTATACACTATACATCTCTACCTTTTGTTTTAGATTTATATATATAAAGTTTGGTATCTCAATTGACTGTTATCTGACACAAGGTCAAGAAGACTCTTATATCAGTGCTATGAAAAAATAAATATTACTCCTATAACACTTCATCCAGTACTACTTATTATTGAGACTAGTGACAATAATGTGACAAGTTAGTTAGTTGAAGTTAGTTGAAGTTAGTTAGTTGTGGTAGTTAACAAGCTAGGAGGTGTATTAGTTAAGTTAATATAGTATGAGGGGGTAAATGTAATTAGTATAAGTTTGTAACTAACTAGTTATAAGATAGTTAGTTAGTTAATTTTAGTCTTAGCTTAACTTGTACACAATCTGATTTTTCATCTTAGCTCAATGAGTAAGAAATTCTCTCTCTAAGAATTGGTTTGGTATTCTCTCATTGTTGAATTCATAGAACTTTTCATGGTATCAGAGCTGTGAATCCACTACTCGATTCACTGTCGATCACTATCTACTGCTGCAATGGATAACAATGGAGGACTGCAAGGACTCGCCGGAGATGACATTATCATCGACCACCGTCACCCGCTGTACATCCACCCTTCTGACACTCAAGGATCAGTGCTTGTTTCAGTTAGGCTCTCAGGTGCAGAGAACTACGCAATATGGAGCAGATCTATGAAGATTGCCCTGCGAGTGAAGCACAAACTAGGGCTCGTAGATGGAACTTGCACAAGGGACACCTATGGACCAGAATTGGGGGAGCAGTGGGAGCGATGCAATGCAATAGTAATTTCCTGGATCATGAACACAGTTACACCAGAATTGCTGGGGAGTGTGGTCTATGCAACTGATGCTAGTGAAGTTTGGAGTGATTTAAAGGAGAGGTTTGACAAAATCAATGGATCGAGAATCTTCCATGTCTACAAGGAAATCTCCAGGATCAATCAAAGTACAAGTTCCATTTCTGTCTATTTTTCAAGGTTGAGAACATTTTGGGATGAGTATGAGGCTCTAGCACCTCTACCTGGATGTAGTTGCGAAAATTCCAAGGACTTTGTTGCACACATGCTTCAATTGAAGCTAATGCAGTTCCTCATGGGATTAAATGACTCATACAGTCAGGCACGAGCTCAGATTTTTCTCATGGTGCCAATTCCCACGGTTAACCAAGCATATAGCATGATGATTCAAGTTGAGAGTGAAAGGATAACATCTGGAACGTTTGGAAGTCAAGATCTAGCTGAGAACACAGCCCTATTTACTGCTGGGAGAGGACAATACAAAGGGAGAAAAGGTGATGCAAACTCTAGATCTAGGAAAGGTGATCTGTATTGTGAATTCTGTAAGATGAAGGGGCATAATGATGCTGGATGCTGGAAGCAACATGGATACCCTGATGACTACAAGCCTAGAAGAAGAGAACACACTTATAACAATAGGGAAGGCAAGTACAATGCAAATAATGCCATGGTTGAAAGCTCTCCCATATCTGTGCCCTTGAAGGACACATACTGTGGCTCAGCTAGTGGAATGAAAACTAGTACATCAGGCCAACAACTGGGGCCTATGCTGACTCAAGAACAATATGCACAAATTCTGAGAATGCTGAGCAAGGAAGAAGCCCAGGCAGAGGCAGCTAATATGGCAGGTATCATGCATGATACACCTCACTTAGTGGATAGTATTTCATGCTCTGCAGGACACTTAAAACACAGCTCAAACTCACTGAAAGGATGGATAATAGACACAGGGGCTACTAACCATATGACAGCTAACTTAGATGCAATGCTCAATGTGACAAGAGTTCCCAGTAAGTTGAATAGTGAGGGAAGCAAGGTACACTTGCCCAATGGAGAACAGGTGTCAGTAACACACATTGGAGACTGTAAATTGAATGCTAGGGATGAAGTTAAAAATGTGTTGTGTATACCAGAATTTCAGTACAATCTACTGTCTGTATCCAGATTGACCAAAGAGCTCAGATGTGCAGTGACCTTCTTTCCTGATTTTTGCATTTTCCAGGACCTCTACACTGGGAGGGTGAAAGAGATTGGTAAACAGGTCAATGGGCTCTACCTACTGTCTTCTAGCACCTCCAGACAGAGGAATAAAGTCTTTAGTGGAATGACATTGGATCAGAAGGAACTGCAGCTATGGCATGGGAGAGTTGGACATCCAGCCTCAAGAGCAATGAGTCATATGCTGAATGTTAGTGAAGAAAGCTGTAAAAATATAGTGAATAAATGTTCTGTGTGTCCTTTAGCTAAACAGACAAAGTTACCTTTCCCTATTAGTACCTCAAGATCTAGGAGCTCTTTTGAACTAGTGCATATGGATGTATGGGGACCCTATAAGGTTCCCACTTATGATGGAAACAAATACTTCTTGACAATTGTAGATGATCACTCAAGGATCACTTGGATCTACCTGTTAAAACTGAAATCTGATGTTGTTGTGGCTATTAAAAATTTCTTGACCATGGTAAACACTCAGTTTAATGCAAAAATAAAGGTAATCAGATCTGACAATGGGTCAGAATTTGTGAATGAACAATGCACAAGTCTATTCACAAACCTGGAATACTGAGCCAAAGATCTTGTCCCTACACCCCTCAGCAAAATGGAGTTGCTGAGAGAAAACACAGGCACATATTAGAAGTTGCAAGAGCACTAAGGCTGCAAGCTCATGTTCCAGTCAGATTCTGGGGGCACTGCATATTGACAGCAGTATATCTCATAAACAGGTGGCCTACATCAACACTGCAAGGAAAATCTCCATTTGAAATGTTTCACAAAAGAAAGCCAGACCTGAGTCATATCAAGGTCTTTGGAAGCCTATGCTATGTGAGCACACCAGTAAAGGGGGACAAGCTGCACTCAAGATCCATTATCTGTGTTATGATGGGGTATTCCACAGTACATAAAGGCTATGTAGTGTATGATTTAACTAACAGACATTTTCTTGTAAGCAGGAATGTCTCATTCAGAGAAGACATATTTCCCTTCTCCTGTACAAGGAAGGACAAAGATGTGTTATTCCCAATCACTCATGATGGAACAGTTTTTTGTGAAGACTTTCCCATCCTGAATCTGGATGAAGTAGCTGAAGAACAATTTGAGGAAGATATGATGCAGGAGACTCCTGATCATAATGCTGAGGGACAGTAATTTCCAGAAGAACAAGGAGGCCAAGCACATGATCAAGCAGGCCCAGAGAATCATGTCCATGGTGAACCAGTGAATCATGACATTGAGGCACAGGATCAGGTTGAAGTAGTTGATGGAACTGATGTTAATGCAACTCAAAGGAGATCAGCTAGAGAGAAGGTGCCACCACTGTGGATGAAGGACTATATGACAGCTCTATCAAAAGATAACTGCACCTATCCCATGTGCAATCAGCTCAGCTATGATACAGTATCTCCTAAGTATCAAGCTTACCTGACAGCCTTCTCTGCTACTGTAGAACTAAGAAGTTTTGAAGAAGCATCAACTGACAAACACTGGATAGAGGCCATGGAAACTGAACTCAAGGCACTGGAGGAAAATAGAACCTGGATGGTAGTTCCACTCCCACAAGGGAAGAAGGCAATAGGTTGCAAGTGGGTGTACAAGATAAAATACAAGGCAGATGGGGGTGTTGAGAGATACAAGGCCAGACTGGTGGCAAAAGGGTACAACCAGAAAGAAGGGCTAGATTATCATGAGACATTTTCCCCTGTAGTGAAAATGGTAACAGTGAGAGCAGTCCTGTCACTTGCAGCTTGCAATGGATGGCACATATATCAGATGGATGTTTATAATGCCTTTCTTCAAGGTGACCTGCATGATGAGGTGTACATGACCATCCCTCGGGGCTTTAGTGTCTCAGGACATAAGTGTCACAGCAAGGGGGAGAAGGAACCATTGGTGTGCAAACTTGTCAAATCTTTATATGGGCTCAAGCAAGCATCTAGACAATGGAACATTAAACTAGTGCAAGCACTGGTGAGCTCAGGCTTTATGCAAAGTCAACTGGATTATTCACTGATGACAAAGAAAATCCAAGACAAAATGGTCATCATATTGATATATGTAGATGACTTATTGATTACAGGAAATGACAATGCACTGATTGAGGAGACAAAGAGGATACTTCAGAGAGCCTTCAAAATAAAAGACCTAGGAGAGTTGAAATGCTTTCTAGGGATAGAGTTTGCAAGATCTAATGAAGGAATATTAATGAACCAAAGGAAGTATGCCTTACAGCTAATCTCAGAGTCAGGATTAGGAGGAGCAAGGCCAGCCTGGACACCTCTTGAGCAAAACCAGAAACTTACTAGTAAGGAGCTGGATACACTGACTGGACACACAGGAGATAGCCTCCTATCTGACAGAGGCATATATCAGAGATTGATAGGAAAGTTGTTGTATCTCACTATGACAAGGCCAGACATAAGCTTTGCTGTGCAAACCCTGAGTCAGTTTCTACATGAACCTAAAAAGTCACACCTTGAGGCAGCCTTGAGGATAGTAAGGTACATCAAAAGAGAACCTGGTTTGGGAGTACTCTTATCCAGCAAGAAAGGTGATTTCATGGAAACCTTCTGTGATGCAGATTGGGCATCTTGTCCCAACACCAGGAGGTCAGTCACAGGATATATGGTGAGGTTTGGGAAGTCACTGATATCTTGGAAATCCAAGAAGCAAACAACAGTATCAAGGAGCTCAGCAGAAGCTGAGTACAGAAGTATGGCTTCAGCAGTATCAGAGACCATTTGGCTGATCAGGTTGTACAGAGAGTTGGGGATACAGGTCAGGCTACCAGTGCCAATAATGTGTGATAGTAAGGCAGCAATACAGATTGCAGAGAACCCAGTATTCCATGAAAGAACTAAGCACATAGAAATCGACTGTCACTTTATAAGGGAGAAGGTTCAGAAAGGGGATGTTGATCCAGTTTATGTGCAGTCAAAGGAGCAACAGGCAGACTTGCTGACCAAAGGGCTAGGCAGACCACAGCATGAGTATCTGGTATCCAAGCTGGGGATGCTGAATGTCATTGCACCCTCCAGCTTGAGGGGGAGTATTGAGACTAGTGACAATAATGTGACAAGTTAGTTAGTTGAAGTTAGTTGAAGTTAGTTAGTTGTGGTAGTTAACAAGCTAGGAGGTGTATTAGTTAAGTTAATATAGTATGAGGGGGTAAATGTAATTAGTATAAGTTTGTAACTAACTAGTTATAAGATAGTTAGTTAGTTAGTTTTAGTCTTAGCTTAACTTGTACACAATCTGATTTTTCATCTTAGCTCAATGAGTAAGAAATTCTCTCTCTAAGAATTGGTTTGGTATTCTCTCATTGTTGAATTCATAGAACTTTTCACTTATATTACTTCAATTAAGCAGCACGTCAGTCAAAGTTTATTTTGTAAAGATGGAATTCTTTTATCTGTAGATCCAAAGTCACCTAAAAAGTAAAACATGTTAGAGAGGAAATGAAATCTTTTATTTACATATTTTCGGTCAACTACATGAGCCCTCGTAGTGAACAAGTTTACTTTCTATTCTTTATGTGAAAATGTTTGAACAACCTACTTTCATGCATGGAATATGAAAAAATTTGAGTGGCCAGCAGAGGGTTCTCTACGTAAAATTTGCCTATATATGTTAAAGTCGTATTAGAAGTATCCGATATAAAACCAAAGTCTGACACAACGACACCAAAAGGTTTTTCCAAATTTGCCTATATATGCTAAATTTGCCTATATATGTTAAAGCTAAGGTTTATAATTTTTATTTTTCGTGTACAAATCAATTTCATGAAGAAAAAAAATCTTTTATACTGTTTAGATCCTTGCTCCTTACATTAACCAAACCCAAAAAAAAAATGGATAAGATATCATCCGTAAGCAAGAGTTGTTGCCCTTGCATTCATTGCTCTTTTTGATGTATCCAAAACTCACTAATCCAATTAATTAAAGGGATTTTTACACCACATGCCCACACTTTATAAAATATTACATATTTTTATCCACTTTAAACTTCATTTCACTGTATATCCATTTTGGCATAAATATCAACCCATCTACCCATTCTTGCATAAATAATTACCTAACTACCCACTCTTTTGGTTCTCACATTTCCTCATTTCACAATAACCACCGATCATCGGAGCTTCGTCATCGGCGACGGCCAACCGTCTCCTCCAGGCAAAAGATTTACACCGCTGGACTCTTCTCGTCACCCTCTCTTCATTCCTCACCTCCGTTTCATCATAAAGTTGCTGCTCTGCCCTAGATCGAGGCTTAAAGGATTGTCGAAACCCTAACTCAGGCGACCCCTACTCAGCTATCGTCAAGTCATACGTCAACAACGTCCATTCGGTCTTCTCTACACGTTTCCGAAGGTATTTTTTCATGAAACCTTGCACTCTCTCGGCACTTCTCCTTTGCCCATCTCCGTTTCTTTAATTTTTTTCTTTTGGAAGCTTTATGTATTGTTGTGTCTCCTGCTTTGATAATGATTTGGTATTGGCTTGACGATGTTGAGGCATTTGATGGTGACGACTGTTTCTTTGGTTATGGTGATGACCTAATGATGTCTGCTTATGGTGGTGTATTGATATGTATCGTGTTGTGATGGAGGAGAAATCGCAGGGCAGTGGTGATGGATGCTTATGTTGGTGATGCAAGGCGAAGCACCCGCTAGTGGTGGTAGTGTGAACGCGATGGTGCTATGATAGCAGCGCTGCTATGAAGTTTATATAGTATAGTTAGAATGCCTGCTTCTTAGATTAGTTGGTGTCGACCATATGAATCTTTTCTTGAGAACTAGTGGTGTATGGTTTGAAACTCAGTGGATGATATCCTATCCTCTATGTAGTACAATAAGAATGCATGTTTGAGTATAGTTCTATGTTCTAATGGTGTAAAAAATATTTACACTCTCGGGTCTTGAATTATATAATTACTGGTTGGCAAACTATAATGAGTAATCTTCTAAAGATGGTATCATGCCTACAACCATAGGCTAGAAGTTCACTCATTGTGCTTAAAAAATTAAATTGTTTGTGTATATAACTTAAATTTACTAAAATTAAGTCAATTTATTACACCTCAATCCGAAATCATGTAATCAATATTATTATGTAACAAACATTGGATCTAATGTGAGTGTAACAATAACAATTACTTATATTTCAATCATAACTGGTTGAAATCGTCTATATTTGCAAATATAATTTGGAAAAGATACCATGGTGCTGAAAGAGGTTTCTTTTGCTCACAAGTTGCTTAAAACCTCAAAGATAGCATTTGACTTGATGTGGTTTGTGTTTTTGTTAAACGTGAATGAGTAGGCTAAAGATACTGGAGAAGTCTATGGTGCCAGACAATGAATCAGGAAAGAGCATAGAGTGAAGTTCGGACGAGCTCGGACATGTTTCTTAAAAAGGTTAGGTACAAAAAAAATCCTACCTTGTGTGTAATTTCAAATGTTTAATGGTTTATTCTCCATTTTCTTATGGAATCTGGCCTAAGATGTGCTCTGTCATCTTCCGTGTACCAGTTCAATTTTTGTCTTGTGCTGCCTATGGTATTAAAATTTTATGTTCTAGTTATTTGCTTTTCCAATTTCACTCTCAGAAGGTTTTATATTGGCACAATATCACAACATATTATTGCATATTAGTGAAAATATCGAAAAGGTGGGAAAATCTTTCAAAGAAGCATCTTCAATTGGTTGTCGACCTCATCAAGTTACACGATGAACTTCTCATGGCATAACAAGATTTATATTGTCTGTATCTTAGGTGCCGGAGCTTTCAATGTTGCTTCAATAGGATTCAATATTTAAATTCTCTTTTAACTTTAGCGGACCATCTTTTTCTGTTATTTTCTATGTAGGATGCAAACTTGTAGTAATGCAGAACTTTGCCCAGTTGACTCTATGAACAGAATTGTGAAGATTTCTTTTTTCGTGTCAAGATCATATTTTCTAGTTTCTTTTGCTTCGATAGGATGAGACTGGACAATGGTAGTTTAATTTTGTTAACGGCTAATTTACCAATAAATGGTTGATTGTCATATCCTAAGGAATATATGTCTTTTTTTTTTTAAAGGAGCATACATGTAATATCCTATATCAAATGGTAGTATACTGCTTATCGTTAGACATTCACTATCTTTGAATAGCTATCTAGTTTGTTATTGTCTGCCATCTTAGATGTGCTTCCTCATTTGGTTAGAAGGGAGAGAACAATATCAGAAATAGTAATGCATTACTATTGAGGGCCTCTATAGAAGATGGAAAAGCATTACATCCTTCCTTCTCACCGTGCTTCATAGATCCCCATAAGATGCGTAAAAGAAAAAAATTGTAATAAACCAAACATAGTAGAAAGTGAAATAAATCTTAACTTTTCATAATCTGACTTATTCATGTCTTATTTGCAGTAAAACCTCAGAAGGGCGATACATTATTATTTTTCAGATTACATCCTAATGCAACAACTGATCCTTCAAGCTTACATGGAAGCTGCCTTGTTATTGAAAATGAGAAGTGGTATTCTAAAAAGTGGATTCATGTGAGGTCCTTCGAGACACAATCATCAAATGTGTGTAAAGATAAGAATCCCAACTGCTCATAGTGGGCCATTGCTGGTGAATGTTAAAAGAATCCTCTAAACATGGTGGGTCTGAAGATACTGTAGGTCATTGTAGGAAGCGCTACAAATTGTGCTCTTGATAGGAATACTATGTAGACATAATTTCTTTTTCCATAAAATTATTAGAGCAACCATATTCTTAATCATTGGATATATCAATTTATACAATTTAGTACCCTTTTAGGCAAATCAAATTGAAAAGTAATCTTTTTGAAAAATTGATTGGTTGAGTGAGTTATTTCTTTTTGTAAAAGTAAGGTTTGATATTACCCTCAACCTTGCCCTCCTTTGTGTCCTCTGCCTATGATTGTTTTAATTTTTATTATTTTTAAAGAAGTATACCTTTTTGGTATATTGTATACTCTTTTGGTATACCGTTATGTGTTTGGCTCCAAGTGTGCGATGCTACCGAGCGAATAAATTTTTCAGATTTTGTTGTTTTGAACAAAGTATAACCTTTTGGTATACTGTATACTCTTCTGGTAAACCCCTTTGTGTTTGGATCCAAGTGTGCGATGCTACCGAGCGAATAAATATTTCAGTTTTTGTTGTTTTAAACAAAGTATACCATTTTGGTGTACTGTATACTCTTCATCCGAGTGTGCGATGCTACCGAGCGAATAAATATTTTGATTTTTGTTGTTTTGAACAAAGTATACTCTTTTGTGTTTGGATCCAAGTGTGCGATGCTACCGAGCGAATAAATATTTCAGTTTTTGTTGTTTTGAACAAAGTATACCCTTTTGGTGTACTGTATACTCTTCTGGTATACCCTTTTATGTTTTGATCCAAGTGTGATACCCTTTTATGTTTTGATCCATGTGTGCGATGCTACCGAGCGAATAAATATTTCAGCTTTGTTGTTTTGAACAAAGTATACCCTTTTGGTATACAGTATACTCTTCTGGTATACCCTTTTGTGCTCAGATCCAAGTGTGTGATGCTACTGAGTGAATAAATATTTCGATTTTTATTGTTTTGAACAAAGTATACTCTTTTGGTATACTGTATACTCTTCTGGTATACCCTTTTGTGTTTGGATCCAAGTTTGCGATGCTACCGAGTGAATAAATATTTTAGTTTCTTATTGTTTTGAACAAAGTATACTCTTTTGGTGTACTGTATACTTTTGTGGTATACTCTTTTGTGTTTGGATCCAAATGTGCGATGCTACCGAGCGAATATATATTTCAATTTTTGTTGTTTTGAGCAAAGTATACCCTTTTGGTATACTGTATACTCTTCTGGTATACCCTTTTGTGTTCGTATCGAAGTGCAAAATGTTTCAGAAGACATATATATTTTAATTTTTATTATTTTTAAAGAAGTATACATTTTTGGTATATTGTATTCTCTTTTGGTATACCCTTTTGTGTTTGGATCAAAGTGTGCGATGCTATCAAGCAAATGAGAATTTCAATTATTGTTATTTTGAACAGAATATACCTTTTTGGTATACTGTATACTCTTTCTGTATACCTTATTATGTTTGGATAAAAGTGTGAGATAATATCGAGCAAATAAAATATTTCAGTTTTTGTGTTTGTGAACAAAGTATGCCTTATTGGAGAAAAAAAAACAAAAAGTGTATAGTAAGATTACGGAGAAAGAAAATAAATTAAAAAATAAAAATATTAGGAGACATGAATAGTGCTAGAAACAGGAGAAATAAAAAAGAAAGAAAAAAAGAATAAAAAACAGGGAAAAAAAATAAAAATAGTGAAAACGGAGAAGGAGAAAAGAATAATAAAAGAATGGCAAAAAAAAAAAAAGAGAAAAAAAAATACAAGATATGAGGAGAGAGAGGAGCTTGAGTTCCTTGGTTTATGCCTCAAAGGTAATTAGCAAATGGGTATAGAGTGTAAATAAGTTATGGGTATAAATGTAATGGGTAGAGCCATGCAAATAAAATAGGATGTATGTGTATCTTTGTAAATTCCCCTTAATTAAAATAGGGGAATTTTCAAAACTAGGCACCCCAAGACACAAAATTACAAATGAGGGGCCACATTTCATCCATAACACCCCTTTATTTTTACATTACACAACATAGCACCCCCTTATTTTTAAAATTACATAACATAGCACCCATTTAAACTAAAAACCTTAAGAGCCACTCCCTCACCCTCCCCCATCACTGCCCCGCCACCATAAACTGAGCCGCCACCGACCGGAAAACCAAAAATTCACCGAATTTGATTATTTTATTTGTGGATTTGCTTAAATAATTATTTTTTGATAATTTTATACACCTAAATCTTTCAAAATAATAAATTATACATGTAAATACATAAAAAATTGTGTATGCAAGAAGAAAAATACAAAATATACACAAAAAACATAAATTTTATACAAAACATCCATAAAAAGTGCACAAATCTGAAATTTATACAATTTTATTTACTATTCATACACGCATATACAGCTTTATACAAATTTTACAATACATAGAATGTGTTTTATACACTGTCAATACGTACTTATACAGATTTATACATTTTTATACACGTTAAAATATACACAAAAAACATAAATTTTATACAAAACATCCATAAAAAGTGCACAAATTTGAAATTTATACAATTTTATTCATTATTCATACACGCATATACAGCTTTATACAAATTTTACAATACATAGAATGTGTTTTATACACTGTCAATACGTACTTATACAGATTTATACATTTTTATACACGTTTACAGAATAGTATAAACTTGTATAAAAATGTATAAAAACGTATAAACTCACAAAACTGACTTTAAACAGTGCTTCGGGCAGCTTTTACACAAAAGTTTAACAAACATCCCAGATCTATACAGTTTTATACAAGAAAAACACTAGATCTAAAAAGTTTTTAGAAAAAACTAGTAGATCTCAACGGATACTTATGAAAATTGTGAAAAAAGAAGAAGAAATATGATAAACAACTTTTTAAAACAAACTCATCGGAGTTTTAACCGAGATATACAATGAAAATCGACATTGTTATACAAAAAAAAAAAAAAAAACAAAGAACAAAAAGAAAACGAGACGAAGAAGAAGCAGCAGCGGTGGTGGTGACCATGACGTCAGTGGCTTGGAGGAGAGGAGATGACGGTGGGGCACCGGTGGAAGGGTTGGGGGGTGGGGTGCGGCGGCGTTAGGTTTGATGGGGAAGAGAAGAGAGAAAAATGTGAAGGAGAGAAGGAGAAGAGAGGGAAAATGGGGGCTAGAGTTTTTTTCTTTAAATAGGGGGTGCTATAGAGTGAGAAAAATTTTTAAAAAGGGAGGGGGTGCTATGTCAGGTAAGGTAGCAAAATAGGGGTCTTTTTTGGTAATTTTCATGAGTATGATGTCTCTCAATGTAATTGTCCCATTAAAGTAAGCGTCTCATAAGGCCCATCAAAAGGGAAAGCACTCCCTATTAGACCATGACTCAAATCTGAAAGTCTGAAACCATTAATTAAGGGTGAAAAGATCTCATACATTCCACCACATTTTCAAGTTATAGATCTCAGTTTCAACTCCTAATTAAATAAACTAACTGGAATAGATTCAAGTCTTTCCAAAAACTTGAGTAACTTTGCATCAGGTATTCATTTTTGATAATATATGTAGTCACTTAGTTTCACTTGTAATCACTTTAATTCTTCCTTGAAAAGAAAAAAAGATGCTTCTAACCTTAAAAGTTGATAAGTGAACAAGTTAGAAAAGCATCAAGGAAGTTTACTAATCTGTTCATGTTTTCATTCTCTTCCATGCAACCGAAACAATATATCTGAATAACTGCATTAAAATAAGCATCAAACGATTTCGTATTCCAATTTCATGTAGTTGATGAACAAATTTGATTAATGAAAATGAGTTAACCCTATTCTGTCAAACTGCCAAACCAGAAAATTAAGTATTGTACTGAATTCATTGCTTAAAGCTCGAATTGATATCAAACCAGAAATTTTCAAAATGATTATACATGTAATACGATCATGGTCATTCTGAACACACTGATCTAAACAAAAGAGGGATCTAGCTAAGAGAGCCTGTCTCATAATCTTGAAATGAAGTGATCAAATGCCATGACATGAAGCCTCAGATTGCATAATCCAGCGAGAAACAACAAACAAAGTCAAATAGCACAGATATAGGGATCAAGACAAAAACTACTATGAGAACATCAATTGAACTTAAATGATAAGTAGCAATAAGTGAACAAACTCAGTGTACACTCGACGTATATGCACAATAACTGACATGAAGAACATTAGCTGAACAGAGCACTCAGAGCAGCAGCACACGATGCCTTGATAATAAACAAATGGTACACTTGACAATCCACCAACTCAGTTAGTGTACACCCCGTGTATATCCACAGTAGTGTCTTACTTCACTATAATGACAAAATGGAGAAATCCAAGCGCAAAACTTTTCTCTTGATTTATAAGACTGATATAGGAGTAGTACATTAGACAATCCACGAAAGGATGGTGAAAAGAATACCAGGAAAGGCCTCTTTTATGACACCATTTGCAACAGTGAACCAACTAAATAGGAAGACATCTGCAAAACTTGGGCATCTTGATATAGTACTTCCTCAAGGTGTAAATCATAACAGAATTTTGTACAGCCATAAACACACAAAACCTAGTCATTGACTGGGAGTTTACGAAATACCAATTGTCTTATTGAGTATCCAGAGTGTAAGAGACAGCTGAATTGCAAAAATTGTGTGAAGCCATGTCCTATCTAACATGAATCCATACACTGTGATTCCAGCTCTGTTGTGCTCAAAGTATGATACTGCAACAAAATTTGCAACATCCAAGATTAATAAGGTGCACTTTACTACCAAAGATGTAAGAGAAGTCAAATAATGAACAAAAAGAAAAGCATCAAACGTATGCTAGAGTTACCTAGTGCTTGTCTCTTCTGGTAAGATATCGTACTGGCGTGAATTGGCACCATATTTGTGTTGTCCAATACATCGTCTCCATCTCCTTCCTCATCAGTGTCCCAACTGGAATGGTTAGGGTATATCACCTGAGGTGTCACAATCTGAGCCGTGGGAGTCTCATCATTCATGTCATCAAAGGAGCTTATTGTCGCACAAGCATGCCATTTGGCAGCAAGAGATGTCACAGCTTGTGCTTTGTGTGTGATCTTTGCTGCGCTGCGCAAGCACATGAAAAGTCCAGTCACCAGAGTAATTGAGCATAACTGCAACATAACATGCACAATGTCAAAATAGGGTGGTGAAATGTTTGTTGCCACATAATCAAGAAAGAAATAAATTCATACAAAAGGTGCGAGAGAAGCATTACCGCAAGTTCACCAGCTGTAAAGATGTTCACGGTGGAGCTAGGCTCAGTTGTAAGAAGCAGGGAAAGAAACTGACTTACGGTAACCAGTATGAGAGTTGACAAAATGAAAACTCTGAATCGATGGCTAATGACCCGAAGATTTCTTCTGATTCGGAGATGTTCCATCATGATTGTAGCGACATCAGATTCTTTCTCAAAAACTTGAGCAAACTCTTCCAGTCTAAGGATCTGCAGGCAGCATATTAACCGGAATAGGACACATACAAGGAAGGAAATTGATATCCGGTACAGCCAGGAGGATATTAACAATATGCATACGAAGATTTTGCTCAAAGTGGCATTGTAAAGGTAAGGAATTTGGGTTCCCCCAGAGGCAAACCACCATATCTTGTAAATACTCTCAACAATAACCGATGGGAGAACAAAAGCTGACAGGATCTTCATTGACCTCTGCATGACAAAAGGAGAAACTGTTATGCTATGGATAACATCATGAAACCAGCATAAGTAAATGTCTAGGGAAAGCAGCTCAGTTTGCTCAAATTATCTCTTTGGTCTTGTTAACGTAGCCTAAAAAGCAGAACAACCACCAAAGTTTCCCATTCTTCAAGGATTTAAAAGACTGTCACTACTTTCCCAGTAAAAAGCAGGACCAAGCACTTCAAGTTAATGAACAAGATGTGTATCAAGGCAACTTAGTACACACACCCCCTCCCTTTCCATTTGTTCATTGTCAGGGTTGCAAAGGTTTAGTAAGTGTATTACAGGAATCTACTCAAGTTTGAAGCATTTTCCAAGGCCAGTAGCATCAGCAATAATTGCACAATTTTAAAAGTTTTGACATTTCTTAATCCACTTAAGAGTGCTGATTCTCCAATGATGATAAAACTGGCTGAAACTTCCAATAGTTATGCTACTTAACATGATCGGTAGCTTAGATCACTAGAAGAATCTCTAAAATGATAGGCACTTATTAGTTTTTTCTACTTATGAGAGGACTGTTTTAACTCTATGACCACCTCATCAAAAAACTTATAATCCTTTGGTTGGGGGATTAAAAAATCAAGGATATCCCAAAAATTAATATAATCCCACCCCTCCTATGGGATAAAATAGTGCTATATTTTTGGTATAAAATCTATCCTGGATTAGTTAGTACCACTAACCAAACATAGGATAAATGTTATTCCAAATTTAGTACCGGATTATTATCCCTATTCCAGCAACCAAACTATATCTTCAATCTGCCCCCTCGGCCCTCACATGTGGATATGATTATTTATATAGTCCAAGGACGTGAATATTATTCTTTATTAAAGGTGGAGCGAGATCAAACCACGGACCTTTTGCCTACATTAGTACTATGTTGAATTTTATGACCACCTTAGTAGTTATCTTTAACAAGAACCTAAGGACTCAATATACACCTGATTAGCTCATGAAATCATCAGCAAAAAGGAACAATTAAGATATTTTGAATCAATCCCAAATTCAGCAGTTGAACTTAGTCTAAATCTAACTTAATAAGCATGACACATAATCTGCAAAAAGAAGAGTAACAACTAACAAGAAGGGCGGAATGAAACTTACATGTAGCTGTTGAGTGTATCCTTGTTGAACCTTTTCACTATCTTCATACAACTTATCAAGAAACAGAAACTTTCTGATCCCATATTTCCTAGCAAAAGTTGAGAGACTAACAAAAGACAAAGTTGCAAAAAGTGACAGAGACACTTGAACAACAGCATCAAAAGGCCTTTGATGCATAGGATCACAGCTTTCACAAGCAAACACAAAGTGAGATACTATTGGAACACAAATTGTGAGTAGGAAAAATAATGACCAAGAAAGACCAGCTCTCCATACATTTGACTGATCAAGAAATACCCATGTAAGAGCTGATTTGATTTTCTTTATTTCTACAGATTGTTCATGTATTGAATAACCTGATGAAAGTGCTTCTTTGCTACCTTGTAATAATCCATTTTCAGCTTCTTCCATGTCTCTTGATAAATAAGCTAGAACATATATCAAAACAAACAACACAATCGAGAGGCTGTTTACGATAGACCCTCGGAAATAATCAAATGAACATAAGGAAATTTTCAAGATAGTAATAGCAGACAATGAAGCTGGCTTGATCAATTTGTTTTTAATTCTCCAAGTGGGAATTTAGTAACCACTAAACTCCTTTACGTACAACAATTACGCCTTCAAGATGTGACTTAAACCAAAAACTATATATATACAATTGAAGCTGTCACAGATGGAAAAAAGAAATTGGCAGTTGACACTGTTTGATGTTGACAAAATGAATTATTTAAAGAAACAAAGAAAAAGATAAACAAGACTCTGTTTGTACTTTTTATAAAGCATGATACATTAGTAATCTTATAGATTATGTGACAAGTAGATATCTATCATTGTTCTACTGTTGGTAAAATGAGAGTGTGAGGTATTGAATAAGGACAACTGGAAAATTATGAATGAATGAAAAAAAGGTGGGAAAATCACAGGTTGCACGGTAAAGTGGAAGGTGGTATTTGAGTTACCAGCGCGTGAATCATTGGAATATGAAAGTGAAGGGCCTACCATATGTGAAAGGAATGGAGAAAATGGAGATAGAATCCTTCCACTTTAATATTGGATTTTTAAATTATTATATAGAAAATTTCTTGCTTGAAATAGTTCTATCTGATCCTATTGATGAACCCAACACGACGTGTATTCCATCCTATTAATAACACACTTGACGGTTAAGGGGAAACAGAAAAAGAAAGAACAAAGAAGGAAAGGAGGACCCTAGAATCCCTCTATCCTAATATTTAGATTCAAATTTATCATATAAAGAAATTCTTGATAGAAATAGTTTTTTTCGAATTAATCCGTCATATTAGTAACAGAAATGACTGTCAAAGGGAAAAAGAAAAAGAGACACTTAAAGAAAAGGAAAAAGGGGGACACCATGTTTTACGAAAGTAATGGGAGGTGTAAAGGCATTACGCGGTTGGCCTCTTGGGTTTTGACTTTTGGCGACAAGTCAGGGATGTTCATGTGCAAGATAAGTGATATGGATAATCAGGCATAGCTAAAGATAGATCTAGAATTAAGAAATTTGATGACTTATATTGTATGTTGTGATAATAAAATAATTGTATAAAAAGATAACTATTGGTAATTGGACACAAATCGTATCTTATAAGAATGATAAATATAGTATTGCAAACTATTGGTAACTACAAGTGCGGTGTTCTGGTTATTTTAAGGCACTTTATCCAAGCATAACAAATACAATCAAGACAACTTATGCATAGTAGGAAAACAATGATCAAACAAAGGATTAAATAATGCAAGATTTATATCATAACTATCTTTCCTTATACCTCAAAGGCTCAAACGAAAAGGGCAGAAATGAAAAGGACAAATAATCATGATGTTAATGATGTGAATAGAGACACGATCTCGTGTCTTTTTAAATTGCATGATATCATGGTGTAACAATGATAAATTATGTTTTTGACAACAATGAACTGCATTTACCACGAAATTGTAAACTATACATGTGGGTTTCAAAACTTGAAAGAAAAGATGCACCTACAGCCTGCATGTTGTCATTGTTGTGCATCCACCCCTAGATTCAATGAGCACTTTATTAATTTACATAGTCGTACATTATTATCGTTCTAAATTTCGAAATTGGAGGTACATTCATTGTTAATATTTTGTATTCACCTCTAGTTACAAGATCTATATTCTACATCTCGTATACACCTGCCTTTAGGATCTCTGATTTACATGACAATCGCTTGTTAGAGATTTAGACTCAAGAATTAGAGGTGTGTTGGCCTAAATCTGATTAGGACAATTAATTGAATATGTAATAGGGTTAATAAAAAATCCACTGTATCAAAGAAAATAATTAATTCGAATAACAATAAACAGAGATAGGATTAACTGAAAAGAAAGGTAGCATATGTATTTCTTTTTACTGTATTGAGTTCTGAATTTCTTACAAGGATCACAAAATAACAATTTATACTTTACAAGGATGCCAATTAATGGCCATTACTCCCACTTTGATCATGATCAGCCCATGGCCTTCTCTTTAAATGTCATTGTAACGGGCATCAGTTATAGAATTGTTTTACTAGAAGGTAACGCTTCCCCGAGGGTTAGATCATTTGCCTCGGGAAGATGCGTCTTCAACCATCCGAAGCTTATCCTTCCCCTTAGGGTTTGCTGTGGAATCTTGACCTCGGTTCCTGGCTTAGAGAAATCAGTTATGGGAATCCCTACTGAGGGCTCGAGGCTCGCCTGATTTTTCACCCAATACAGATAGTCCCCCACTCCTCGTATAGTTGACAGAACTTCCGAGGAGTGGAATGAATTTGGGCGGGAAACTGACGTGTTCGTATGTGCGCCATGAAATTTAAAAAGGTAGTTGTCATTTTGTATTCCCATCCATCACACGCGGTGACCATAGATAAGCCGCGGCCCTTCATTCCTTCTTCCCCATGTAAACACAATGATGACATTCTCCACTATATATAACTCAACTTGCCCCTCTTCTTCTTCACTTTTATTTTCTGAAAAACAATAAAAAAGAAATTTACAACAAGTTATCAGATTTGAATTCTTCATCTCCAACCTTCCCACCAAAAATGTCTCACTCGGTTCAAAATTCCCCAAGTCTTTCTGAAGAACTAATCCCTGCCAGCGACACCATGATTGTTGGTAATGAAGTGGTGAACGTTCCAGAACTACTGAATATTATTCCACCCTCTGATGGTGACACTGAGCTGACGTCGTAGGCGAGTGACTTAATCCAAAGGTGGTGCAAAGCTACCGCCAATTGTGACCCCGCTAAAGCAATATTTTTTAGGAAAATAAGGACACTGCCATGGCGGAGGACACTACCACAGCTGAAGAAGCTACCATGGGTGGTGATACCGAGGTAGAAGCTTCAAAACCAAAGAAGATAAATCCACCATCAAGGAGCTCGAGCCTCATCACGTCATCCCCTTGAAGTTTGATATTTCTAATGATTTCAAATTGCAAGAATGAACAACTGATGACATCGAGAACAATAGAAACGTCCCAGTTCAAACTATACCCAAGAATGAACAACTGATGACATCGAGAACAATAGAAACGTCCCAGTTCAAACTATACCGAGCTTGATTACTCAAGCTAATATTGGTTTGGTTCGGGAAGAGTGTAATTGGGGCCCCGTCGTCTAGATTAGGATTCCTGGCTCGGAAAGCCGTAGCTGCGACAGAGTGATTGGCGATCTTTTGTCTAGACCTATCCCTTTACGATAGGATTCTCCTTGCATGTTCACGAGGTAATTGACACCTTCTGCCGAACATACAACTTATGTTTAGCTCAACTTGGCCCCAGGCTTTGGAGGGTCATTGAATGCCTCGACTACTTAAGTCGTGAAGCTGGGATCCAATTTTCTTTTGAACATTTAGCTTCTCTCTTCTACCCCACTTTGCACAAAGGCGGGATTGTTCAACTTAACAAACGAGGTAAGTACTCGTTCATCACTAAAAGTGAAGACACAGAAGATCGAGGATGGTGCGATCGCTTCGTTCTCCTCCCGACCAGTCTCTTGTCTCCTCGACCTGGATTTCTCGAGGCGTGGAATCTCACACATATGTTTCACTTCGGTTTCCCTTGTTTTTCCCTTCGTAACTTGTCAGTTTTTAACCTTTGCTTCAAAATCTTCAGCTGAACCAATTCCAATCTTTCCCCCCAAAGACTTGGTCTCTTGGGTTTAAGCAATAATTGATATTAAAGAGCGGCAAGAAAGATCATGGATGGTCTTGGCTGCTTGGAAACAAACAAGTGGGCGTGCAAACGGCATGGTAAGTTTTACTTCTTTACTTTTCTGAGACCCCTCAAGACCCTCCTTTTACTAACTCCTTTCGCCTTCTATAGGTCTTCGAAACAGGGCAGCTACCGAGCCAAAAGAGAAGAAAAAGAAAGGAAAGAAAGAGAAGAAAAAGGAAGTCCCCGATGCTGGGGACAGTTTGAATGAGCTAGCAGGCCTAATTGGGTCCCTTGCAGAAACTGAAGTTCCCAAGGGGTCGCCGGGCCAAGGGACTTCGAAAGGTAATATTATCTTTCCTCAGCTAGCTTATTTCCTTCTTCACTCCTTTACTTCTTTATCTCTAAGTTTCAATTCGAACTTTCATAGATTCGAAGAGAAAAAGATCAGCTTCGAAGAAACCCTCTAAGGCTAAGCGGCCTCGAGTAGAGGTGGAAACTGCTTCTGGCCCTGAGGCGACAACTGCGCCTCGTAGGGGTTTGATTGATGAACCCATTGGCGATGAGGTTCCTTATGAGACCGAGGTGGTTGACCTCGAAGGGTTGGATCATGCTTCCGATAAAGCCAAAGGCAAGGCCAAGGTTGGTGAAGCCGAAGTTTCTTCAGTTGTTAAGGAAAAAACTGCTGAAAACCTTTTTTTCTGCTGAAAAAAGAGCAACACCGAGCGCTTGACCTTCCGGCTTCGAGCCTTCTAACACCTCAGTATCTCAAAGGGCGCTCAGAAAGATTGGGGTCCCTTATGATTTATGCCTCTTGGATGATTCCATGGATGTTCCCATGTATCTCAGAGGACTGCTCGGGCCATTGGAGCGGGACCCCACCAAGGATACCTCTTATGGAGATTTGATGGCTTTCTCAGCCCAACATGCAGTTCAGGTACACCTCCATTGTTTGCAGCTTCTTTTGGTTTTAACCATCCCTGCTTTTACTTCATTCTTCGTTCTAACCTCCCGCAGAGCTACGTATATGCAATCAAAGCTGCGGAGATGGAAGTCCACCGATCTGCCTCCCTCAAGAAGATTGGAGATGAGTGGGAATGTCTAAAGTCCGAACTCCAATCCAAAGTGGCTGAACTTCAAGGGAAACTACTCAACTCCAGCCTTGAGCTGGATCAAGCCCGTAAGGCTGCCGACAAGTCTGACCTCGAGTTAACTAAAGCTCATGAAGATGCTGCTTCTTTTGAGGAACAAATGAGAACACAAGAAGAAGACCATTGGGCTAAATTTAACGGACGAAGTCACTGCCGAAGTTAAGAGAGTTTCCAAAGAACATCATGAACAACTGAAGGCGTATATGGTTAAGATGAACAAGTTGGCAGCTGAGAAAGAGTCGCTTGAGGCCGAGGTTGGGACCCTCCGAGGCAAGGAGGCATCCTCTTTGGAAAAACTCAAATTAAAGATAACTACGGCCCTAGTGGATAAGAACTAGGCCATTATCCAAACCAGGCTGAAAACTTTTAAACAATGCAATGCTGGGGTGGATTTGGACAAGGAGATAGCCAAGGCTGAAGCTGAATCTACTAAGGCTCCAGAGCATATTGACAAGCTTCCCTCGAGCAGTGAGAGCTCGTACGATGAAGCTGCCGATGAGGAAGAAGACAACGAGGCCACTAAGGTTGAGACTTCGAGTGAGGAGGAGCCTGAGAAGTGATGACTTCTTCCTGCTTTTTCCTTTTTTTTTTTTTTTGCTAAGGCCATCGAGCCTTCTGTAAATAACTATTGTGGCCTTCGGGCCATTATCAAAGAATTGAATTTCTGTTAAGTGTTAGTCTTTACTATGCTTTGAAAGTATTTCGACAAGTCACCTTAGAATATTTTTGCTTGCAAGACTTACGCAAAATTTATTTTGTACCAACTCTAGCTTAGAACGATGGCTCGTTCTCGAGCCGTGGTACAGGAAAACAACTTATAATTTCACAAACTTAACATTAAAATATTCTTTGTTAGAGGCAGATTCGTATCTATTGGAGTCTTTGATACCTTAAAATTTAAGTACTTGAATCTTTCAAGAACACTTTCTATATAATGATATTGGGACAAAGCCGGACCTTGAGGAGTTTTATGAATCTTAATACACAGGATTACATGGGCAACTCCTAAGTCTTTCATATCAAATTTGCTAGCAAGCATACGCTTAGTAGCATTTATATTGGCAATGTCATTACTCATTATTAGCATGTCATCCACATATAAACAAACAATGACGATATGATTAGAAGTGTTCTTAATGTACACACATTTATCGCACTCATTAATCCTAAAATCATTTGACAGCATAGTTTGGTCAAATTTTGCATGGCATTGTTTAGATGCTTATTTTAGTCCATAAAGAGACTTAACAAGTCTACATACCTTCTTTTCTTTTCCAGGGACCACAAACCCTTCGGGTTGTTCCATGTAGATTTCTTCCTCTAAATCTCCATTTAAGAAGGTTGTTTTCACATTCATTTGATGTATTTCGAGACTATACTCGGTAGCCAACACTATTAACATCCTTATGGATGTAATCCTTGTTACCGGCGAATATGTGTCAAAATAGTCAACACATTCTTTTTGTCTATAACCTTTGACAATTAGTCTTGCCTTATATTTGTCAATAGTGCCATCAGCTTTCATTTTCCTTTTGAAAATCTATTTAGAACCTAACGATTTGTTCCCATGAGGAAGATCAACTAATTCCCAAGTATGGTTGTTTAAGATGGATTCTATTTCACTATTGACTGCCTCTTTCTAAAACAGTGACTCCTCAGAAGACATGGCTTCTTTAAATATTCGAGGCTCAATTTCTAATAGAAAAGTCACAAAGTCATCACCCAAATGAAGTAGAGGTCCTTTGACGCTTGCTACGTCTTGGTTCTTCCTCATTTGGAGTACTTTCTTCAGTCCCTTCCCGAGGTCGTTTGGTTCCTTCACCAATTGACTCACATTCCTTTTTATACGGAAATATGTTCTCGAAAAATTCAGCTTTATCAGATTCCATTACCGTATTAACATGAATGTCGGGATTTTCTGATTTATAAACCAGAAATCGATATGCCTTACTATTTGTAGCATATCCAATAAAAACACAATCAACTGTTTTTGGCCCTATCTTAACCCTTTTGGGTTTAGGGACTTGCACCTTAGCTAAACACCCCCACACTTTGAAATATTTCAAGGTGGGCTTCTTTCCTTTCCACATTTCATAAGGTATGTATTGTGTTTTGCTATGGAAAAATCGATTACGTATTCGATTAACTGTAAGAATAGCTTTCCCCCACAAGTTCTGGGGTACACCCGAACTTATCATCAAGGCATTCATCATCTCCTTTAATGTTCAATTTTTCATTTCTACAATCTCATTAGATTGGGGAGTGTACGAGGTAGTTGTTTGGTAAATAATTCCATATTCCAAACATATTTCTTCAAAAGGAGATTCATATTCACCACCACTGTCACTTCTTATCATTTTGATCTTTTTGTTAAGTTGCAACTTCATTTTTGTATTGCTTGAATGCGTCAATTGCTTCATATTTACTATTAAGTAAGTAAACATAGCAATATCGCGTACTGTCGTCAATAAAAGTTATGAAATACTTCTTTCCACCGCGAGATGGTATGAACTTCATATCACAAATATCTGTATGTATTAAGTCTAAAGGTTTAGAACTCCTTTCAATTGATTTGTAAGGATGTTTAGCGTATTTAGCCTCACCACATACTTGACATTTTTATTTTTTCGCATTCAAAGTTAGGCAATACTTCCAGATTTATCATTTTTTGCAAGGTTTTATTATTGACATGTCCCAAACGAGAATGCCATAAATTGTTTGACTCAACCAAGTAAGAAGAAGCTGAAATTTTATTCATACTGTCAACAACCATTACATTCAGCTTGAAAAGGCCCTCATTTAGGTAACCTTTTCCTACAAACAGATCTTTCTTAGTTAATACAACTTTATCAGATACAAAAACATGCTTAAACCCGTTCTTGACGAGAAGTGCAGTAGAAACTAAGTTCTTCCTAATTTCAGGAACATGAAAAACGTTGTTTAGAGTCACCGCCTTGCCAGAAGTCATCTTCAGAAAGACCTTCCCATATCTTTCAATCTTGGTTGTTGCAGAATTTCCCACAAATATTGTTTCATCCGTTCCAGCGGGAGCATAGGAGGCAAAAGCTTCTTTAACAGCACAAACATGGCGGGTGGCTCCAGAATCAATCCACCATTCCTTTGGATTTCTAACCAAGTTACATTCGGAAATCACATCACAGAGATCAATGTCTTGAACTCCTTGGGAAATTATGTTTTGTTCAACCATGTTAGCTTGGACCTTCTCTTTTTTCTTGTCCTTATCATTGTCCTTCTTTGGGGCACGACAATCCACGGACTTGTGTTCAGGTTTGCTACAATCGAAGCAGCTACCCTTGAACTTCTTCTTTCTTGGATAGTTCTTTGCTCCAGGAGACTTCTTTCTCTTATTTTTCTTTGGAGCAGCTTCAACAATATTTGTTCCCGCTATTGTTGAACTTCCATTAGCCTTCTTTTCAGCGGACTTATTGTTTTCCTCAATCCTTAGACGGACAATCAGATCTTCAAGTGTCATCTCCTTGCGCTTGTGTTTCATGACCAAATCTTCAATGAAAAATTTATAAGTAACATTATAATTAATATTTTTAATAAAAATATTACTACGGATCATACCTTCAGCAAGGAGATCGTGAATAATAACTTGAAGCTCTTGGACTTGGGACACAACAGAATTGCCATCCACCATTTTATAATCCAGAAATTTGGCGGCCACAAATTTATTCAATCCAGCATCTTCAGTTTTATATTTCTTTTCAAATGCATTCCACAGTTCCTTTGACGTTTCAACGTTACTATAAACATTGTACAAGTCATCTTCCAGCCCACTAAGAATATAATTCTTACACAGGAAGTCAGAATGCTTCCATACCTCAATCACTAGGAAGCGCTCATTTTCAGCTGTTCCCTCGGGCAGGACAGGAACGTCCTCCTTGATGAACCTCTGAAGGCCTAGAGTGGTTAGATAAAAGAACATCTTTTGCTGCCATCTCTTAAAGTCAATTCCAGAAAACTTTTCCAGCTTTTCTGCTGGTGGCATGGCCGTTACAGTCGCAGGACGGCTTAGACCAGCAGGAGGAGGAACTGTGGTAGCGGGAACAACATTTTCCACTCCATTTTCCATTTCTGTCAAAATGACACAACCAAAGTTAAACCAACGGTGAAGTATTTAAATATTCAAACTGAATGATTATATAACCAAATTTGGTGAAGTGTTTAATCTTCAAACCAAAGTACAAGCAGATTTAGTGAAGAGTTTATTTCTTCAAACCGAACAACAGTAGGAGTAGAAAGTTACGTAAATATTAATCTCCAAAGGGGAGTAGAAAACCAGCAAGGTTTTAATCTCCAAACAACCAAAATATTATTCGAAAACAGAAAAAAGATTAAGTTCCTTAAGATTTTAAGTAGACAGTTATTCGAATATTATCTTCAAAAACTAGAAACAGAAATGAGATGGAGAAAACCCGAGCTTGCTGCTTCACAGCATGTCCTTAAGGAACTTAATCCCCTCACAGTACCCGAGGTTATGGATTTCTTCTATCATGTCCTTAAGGAACTTAATCCCCTCACAGTACCCGAGGTTATGGATTTCTTCCCAGGATAGAACGGATTACCTTTGTTGCTGTAGTGGTACTCCAAACTGCAACAAACTCCCAGGGTTGAACGGATTATCTTTATTTTGAAAGTAATGCAGAAAGAAAGAGGAGAGGATCAGAATTTTTGTGAGGAAAAAACTGAAGGAATAGCCATCTATTTATAGGCCAAGGACGTTAAATTAATTTACCGTTGCATAAACGGTCACGTGAAATATTAATATAAAATATTAATATGTTAATAATTAATTTAATTTTGATCCGAAGCCGAAGCCGACGACGGCGCGAAGCCCCTTCCTCTTAGCTCCTTTTAAGAGCTAAAGGAAGTGATATTATATATATACCCAACAAAATACTTGTCTTTAACTGATGAGGGACAAAGTGAAAAACCAAAGTTGCCCTTTCAGCTTCTTCCTTCATTTTCCTTTCACACCACCACACTTCAAACCCCAATATTTTTTACACTATATACCCATGAAATTTAAAGTATTTACAAGCCCTACCTATTAAAAATTATACTACCCCATGAAATTAAAAGTATTTACCCAACCTACCTGTTGACACCCAATTTTATCCCGGAAGTTTCAATTGAAAGTCTCATTATTTTACATTAAAATTAATTTTGAAAATTAAAGGTAATTGATTAATTTCAAATAAAAGTGCTAAAACCGCAATCCGCAACCTTAATTCAGGCCTACCCGTGCAAGACCTCTACATTAACTAAAGCTCCCAATTCATTTCAGTTCCCCCACAAAAAATCCCCAGCCCAATTCCTGAACCGTTATCCCCAAAATTCCAAGAAAAACCCGATAATAAGCCTAAAAGACCCGATTACCCAATTTTCCCCGGGAAGATTTCAAAATCCCTTGGTCCCCACTCCCTCTCCAGCTCACCTCGTCGTACAGAACTTACCCATTTTGAGCTGTTAGAGGGTTTTTAGGAAAATGGGTCCTCAAGTCGAAGCCCTAGTCTCATGATATAAATACCTTCATTTAGCATCAATCAAGGGAGGGAGCCGTTGGAGAGAGTAAGGAGCAGCGGGGGAGAAGAGGGAAATAGAGGAGCAGCCGTTAATGGAGTGAAGGGTATTGAGCAGCGGCAGTGAAGGGAAATAGGAGCAAAGAGCAGAGCTCATAGGATATTTTTGAGTTTCAGTTTTAAGATTATACAAAACATAGTGTCTCGGTTCCATTCTGATTTTTGGGTTGTGTTATCGCTTCGCCCTTCAAGTCGTCGACCTTGTTCGACTCGACGATCTTGTTCGAGTTATTATTCTCAGATTTACGCCCCGGCTCGCTGCGTCAAAACAGGTAATACTCTCATTCTCTTGCATTTTTGTTTTACTACTTATGATCGATATGTAGTATATGCAATGTGTATTCCTATTTTAGTACTGTTTAGCTATAAGAGAATGAAAATGCCATGATATGTCTTTCCTATTTCCACTGGATTAGCTCGTTTGTATGAGGTATACATTAAGAATTTGGAACACTTTGTTAAGTATTCATCTTGTTATTAGTATTAGTCATATGAATTTTGTTTAGTAGTTCTTGATTTCTTTTAGGATACTATCAGATGATTCAAGTAAAGTTTCCATCTTTGTACATTTTAGTCATTGGTTTGAGCTTAGTCTAGGTCTGTTGTGGTTTCCTCCATTTGGTTTGTTTTCGCTTGCTTTTGTTTCTGCCTGGCTATATGTGTGAAGGTAGCAGGGCTGTTTTGGTCCAAGTTTCAGGAGATCTGTTTGTTTTGTTGTTGTTGAGGGATCTGCAGGGAATGGTTAGGAGTATATAGAGGGAGTTAATTTTTCAGTTTGTGGAGGTATAGGCAGCAGCTTCTTGGTGTTCTTGGAGGGGTTCTGGTTTTGTTATGATGGTGTCTGATAGTTTGTAGAGTTGGATGGAAGTTGTTTTGATAGTTGCAGGCAGTGGTGAAGTGTTCTAAGGTGTTTTAGGATGGAAAAGGGCTTGGATTTTGTGAGTTTATAGCAGGGATTTTGTGTATCTTCAGTTTGTTATGGCTGCAGCATCAGGATGATGGTTGGTGAGCTCAAAGAAAGAGTTTAAGGGGTTAAAGAGTGTGCTGAAGTTGTCTTTGGTGTTTGGAGGCAATGTAGGAGGTTTGGTGTGAGCTCAAGGGTTGTGTAGATAGTTTCTTGTGTGTGTAGAGTTGCCTCAGTTGTGTATTGAAGTATAGAGGAGCTTAGGTTGGTTTGTGGAGTTGCCTCAGGTCTTTTCTTTGTTTATGTTCAGGTTGGAGAGTGGGTGTCCAGAGTTGGTGGTGAGTTTCGGGAGAGTGGCAGGGTTCTTTTAAGCTAGTGTGTTGAGTATTGCTTGAATAAGTGTGTTGCTTGTTCTAGGACATCTGATGCACTAGCTTTCTCGCCTAGGAGATTAAAGTTGCTAGCTTAATTCAACACAATTTGAGGTTTAGATACATGGCTAAATTAATAACTTTTCTATCTAGTTGTATTTTCCACTTCCCAAAGAGTGATATAGTTCCATGCCTTTGATATGTTTTGAACTAAATTCATGCCTGATTCCAAGAGTTTAGTATACATTTAATGAGGAAGACATCAGATTGTATAGATGTCTTATGCATCCAGAATTAAATCTCCCTTCTTACATGTCTCATTATGAGAAATAAAGTTGAGATCTTTACACCAAAATTTGATGGTTTTTAAATCTATTTTTTCATTTGTTAATACTTTAGTCAGATTAATAAGCAATGACAAATTTAAGCTTAGATATGTTTTTGAAAACAAGCTGATTCTGCAAATATTATTAGTTTTCATGATAAAGTTTGCCATCTTTATACTTTAAAAGACTTTACAAGTTAGTTGTTCTTAACTAGATTGCATAACATATTTTAAAAGTTCGAGTCTTTTGTTATCATCCAATCATGAAGATAGTTCATATTATAAAGATTCGACCTTTTCTAAGTTTAGTTTAACTTAAACCATGTTAACCTAAACCTGTTTGAATAAAGATTCTTGAGTTCTCTGAAATATCTAATCTCGAGTTTTAGTTACATTCTATATGATTTCTTGATTAATACTTTAAGTTCTTGGTTTTAAATTAAAGATTGTATCCCTGTATTAAAGATTTCTCTTTTAAGATGGTAGCGTGAATTTTGAAACAGGTGATGGTTAATTTGCATAATGCGATTCAAGACCTATGTTTGATATTTGGTCCTTTAATGTAAAATGGCATGAAAACTTTGGCGTAAACTTGATAGTTAGCCTGCTCAATTTATGTTTGCTAGCTAGAAGGCATGATTAAAGTTCTGTTCTAGTTAATATAGTTCGTTAGTGTCTTTAAAATAATCTGTTATCTAAAATTGTTCCTACTTGGCTTGTGGCAATTTATCTAGTGGCTAAAGGTTCAGCTTTCTTTGTTCTCCTGGACTATATGTCAATTAAAGAGTTCTCTTTCATTTTTCTTGTATTAACTAAGCGGTGTGCAGTTATTCAATTGGTTTGACAATTTGTTTATCTTAGTTCTTCTACTTATCTTGTGAAGAAGTTATATCTAACTCTTGAGAAGTTCCTAATTCCTTATCTTTGGTTTTATTTTGGCATGAATTGCATTCGGATGAGTTCCATTTGAAACTCACTTGCTGCCTGTCCACGTTGGACCTGGGACTTTGTTGCTGCATATTGAAGCCCCAATATCTGGTTGTCAAGTTTATTCCAAATTAAGACATATTGCTTTTATGTTGCTATCAAGGCTCAACCAAGAGTTTGTCTCGCTCCCGGGTTCTATCTTTAACTCTTGTCCTCCCCTCTTCACTTAGGATATTTATGTAAATGACACGTTGAATAGTTTATTTATATATGATTTGTTTGAGTTATTTAATTCACTTTATGTTCATTTCCTTTATTTTGGAGTTGTTATTTAATTTATTGCAAATCAGGCCATTTAAGCAAATGCGTGCAAAATTTCTTAAATTTTCAAAAACCATGATTAATAAATTACTATAATAAAAGGCTTCTATCTTATTGATACGAAGTAGTTTCTTTTAAAAAGTCAAAAGTTATAAAGAAGTTTTAATTAACTTCTAAATGTCCCGAAACGACTTTGCAAAAAGTGACTTGAAATCTAAGTTCCATCTTATGGTGAGATACTCGGATTTTAAAGTTGAAATTAAGCAAGTGCCATTTATGCGCTATCACATACGAGTTGGCAAAGAAATTAGGACGATCAAATTGTTCTTTTTCAAAAGGAAAATGCGCTTTCAATTTATTTTACTTTTATATATTCTATTTTATTTTAAAAAAAAAAAGACAAGTAAAGCCTTTTGAATAAATTGTTAAATATTTTGAAAAGTTACTAAATTTAATTAGTTGAATTAATTAATGGTTCAATTAATTATTTTTAGAAAAGCGCATAAATAGTACTTGCAAATATTTTGGAAACCTGTCGGATTAACCGTTGTTAACGGAATTTCGAAAGTGCCTTAAAAACCTTCTTTCGAAATTAACAAAACCTCTTACCTTTAGAATCTCTGAAAGAAAGACCGTTGTTTTATAAAAACGGAGTTTGCACGCATTTGCTTATTTGGTTCCCTGTTTTCCTTAAATTGGGTGGCGACTCCAAAAACTCCAAAAGAGTTAGCCCATCCTGTCGATATTCTTAAATTTTAATCCTTCGGGGTTAATTTTTTGGGGGTTCAACAGCATGGCGACTCCGCTGGGGAATAATAAAGGTTTTGACCATAAAGGTTTCCAATTATTTGCAACTAGCATGCCTAATTTATTTGCTTTATTATATCTGTTTGTTTGGTTTGTCTTATAAAGCATGTATTGTATTTATTTGTGCATAGTCAGCATTCCGTTCATATTTCCTCCCTCATGGAGCCTGTCAATTCTCTTTCACCTCCTCGATTTCATCACGGGGTACCCGCTTGACGGGTAGTTATGCAGGAAGGACATTGCCCTTACCTCACTCTTTGAAACTTCTTTCGTGTTACCAAAAGTTAGTTCGGGATATTGAGATTGCCTGGTTTTGTCATGGCCAGTTCTACTACGTTGTGAGGCCAGGTCTATCCCGCATAGGTCGAGTCAGCCTCAACCGTTAACCCACTCTTAGATGGAGCTTCAGGAGAATGCATGCATTTACACCTTAGTCTGGACCCGGTCCTTGGTACCGCCTCCATAGTTAGGAAACCGCCCTTACGTCAACGGGTTCTTGAAATCCAACGACAATGCATATTATGTGTTGTGTGATAACGAATCCTCAGTCCTAACCATGTTTTGAGCAAAATCAGATTTGGAATTTTATCTTCTGTGTTGTCTTTTAGGTCGGAAAATGGAAGAATTTAGCGGAATTGAGATCATAGACAGAACTGTAGTCCGGGGAAAGTTAGGCAGATCTGGTTGTTTTGTGTATTGGAGATGGCCTGGTGTAGTGAGATCTAAGAGGCGAAGCCCCTGGTGTCTTTAAAAGGATCAGTAGGGTCCCTCTCATGAATGGCTTTGCGTGTGTGCAGGCCTATGTTGATTATCCAGCTGCAACTTTATAAAATTGAAGTATGCTTGTCGTATACTAGGAGAGCGAAGCCCCTATGTCTTTGAACGACCAATAGGGTCCATCCTTAAGACCAGTGCGGTCTTGGCTACCTAGGAAACTGAGAGGCTTGATCAAAGCCGAGGACCAGTGAGGAGCCCTATGAACAAGGTCGGTGAGCCTTGCAAAACCTAGGAAGCTGAGAGTTTTTTCTAAAGCCGAGGACCAGTGAGGTTTTATTTTGAAAGGCCAATTGGCGCCTTTCATGATTTGCAGTCGGGTATTATGAAAGGCGGTTGGAAATTTCACCCCTGGATGTTATAAAACAATTGGGAGTTGTGCTTGGAGGAGCGAGGATGTTTGCAAAAGGTGTATGGGGATTGTTTCAGGTTTTAGGCATTTGGGTTTAGAATTTTGTGCAGATGCTGTAGAGAGCATGAGCTGTGTTAAAATTTCGAGTTGACACCAACTTTTGGAAGTTAGTTGGGATAACGGAATTGCAGTGTCAAGGTGGAGAGATGATTGTTATCGATTATTGTTATTATTTATTGCTTACTCTAAGTCTGAATTGCTCAGAACTGGCATGAACTATTTTTCGTTACCACTTGTTTATGCGATTAGGCTTACCTCTAGCACAAAGAGGTACCTTACAGAGTAGGACACGCCCGTATTTTTATTTACGCTCAACTAATTGTGATTGCCACATGTCAAACCTGTTTTAAATGCAAAGCGCTACGTGACGCGCGCTACGTGATTGTGTGCAATTATGCCAATGACCAGGAAACTAACATAGTTATCTGTTGAATTTTTCTTTTGTTTTGATTATCCCCCAAGAGAGAGAGTTTGATTCGTGTTGACTCCGAGTTGGTTAAGCGTCTAACCTAAAGTGAAGCGAGCAATGACTGATAATCAGACTGGTATCCCTGCATCTTCTAATGACTAAGCAGTTGTTGTTCCTGATGAACAAATTGCTAGAATGGCTAAGCAGATTGAGTGTATGCAAGCTGAACTAGACAGAATGAAAGGGTCGAGCCACCAAAACGCGCCAGCCGTGCTATATCTGAACCCCAATGTTGAAGCTGCCAATCTCAACACGCTTTTAAATTCCAGTGTCATTCGTACGCTTGCACCAGTTAACAACATCCCAAATGCATTCATTAACCAGAACAACTTGCCTCACTATCAATACTTACCTGCCAAAGATACTCCCCGTGCTCCACAATCCAAAGCACCCATTGAAGTGCCCATAACTGTAGAAAAGCAGGGAAAGACAGTTGAGCAAGAGGAGATAATCCATACGATGAAAATCATGCAGCAATCCATCAAGGATTTGCAAGTGTCTAGAGGACGTCAAAGCATCTCCTACCGCAATCTTTATCTATACCCTGATATTACTCTTCCTCCTGGGTTTAAGGTGCCAAAATTTGATATGTATGATGGTCATAGTGACCCATTTGTTCATTTGACCAAATATCTCAACCGAATGAGGGTTGCGGGAGGTAAAGATGAACTTCTGATGGCCTTCTTCAGTCATAGTCTGGAAGGTATTGCTGCTGAATGGTTTGCAAGACAGGATATAAGCAAGTGGCGTGAGTTTGATGACATAGCCAGTGATTTTACAAAGCAGTTTGAGTACAATGTCGAGATGGCTCCTGACCTTATAACCTTGTCCAATCTGAAGAAGAAACCAACAGAAACCTTTAGGGAATATGCACTGAGATGGCGAGAACAGGCTGGAAGGGTGCAACCACCAATGACTGAGAAAGACATGGTGAAGTACTTCATCCGAGCCCAAGATGATTCTTATTACATGCATTTGCCCCCTATGATGGGTAAACCATATTCTGAACTTCTTATGATGGGAGAAATGGTTGAAGAAGGGATTAAGACGGGGAGAATTATAAGTTTTGCTACAGCGAAAGCAACTGCGCAAGCCATCCAGACTGGTTTGGGAAATTTAGAGGAAAAAGAGAAGGAAGTTGGCATTATTACTACCAAGAACTCATTATCCCAGCCTACTCACCAAAGCAATCAACATCCAGGCTACAATGATCAACCCGTTTACTACCAGCAATCATTTGGCCACCAATCAGAAATTACCAATCCCCAAGTCCTCACTTTTCAAAATCGCCTAGCCGTACCAAAGCCACGCACTAATCCTGTCAAGAAGACATATAAAACCTACACACCTTTAGCGAAACCTTATAGTCAGCTTTATGAAAGGCTAAGGGCAGCTGGAGTGATTCACCCCATTGCTGATGCAACTCCTAATCCTCTTCCAAAATGGTTCGATGGAACCAAACATTGTGCCTATCATTCAGGGGCTCCAGGGCATGACACTGAAAATTGCCACAGTCTAAAAAATGCAGTTGAAACTCTAATCCAAGAAGGTTCGATTCAACTCATTGGGAATACACCTGCTGATAATAACTCTTTGGTAGATTATGAGTATGGCATACACTTGATATCAGTTGATGAGGCTGAAAAAGGGACCATTGTGATCCCAAAGAGCCAAACAACAAAGAAGAGCTCTCGAACTTACAAAGTCGGGAGGACCAAAAGCTTTCAACACAGAGGACAAATCAAGACAAACCCAAACTGGGGCAGATTTTATTGAAGAAATTTTGTTGCCAAAGAAGGTAAAGTAAATCCCTGGCCAATATCAAATCAGAACAATCAAGAGATACTACATCTGACAAGCAGCAAAATGAATCTTTTCATTGCAATGTAATTTTCTATGTAATGCGAACTACGCGTAACCTGATTCCCAAGGCGGGATACGTAAGCAACTCACATAGAGCTCGGTTACACTAGCGTAGGATTCCCCTATTTCCTCTTTTATGTAATTCTGAACTACTTTTGGTCTGATTCCTGGAATGGCAACAGGATAAGTAAGCAATCCACATCGAACTCGATCAATTTATTGTAATGCTTAGGGCCTGTTTATCTTTGATGATGTAATTCCGAACTACGCATCTGGGTAGATGTGTAGGCATTCCAATTCGGATTCGGCTTCGTACTTAGATTACCATATTCCCTAAAGCTTAATGTAAGCAGAACTACGCACGGTCTGATTCCCAAGGAGGGATACGTAGGCGCTCTCAAGGGCTCGACTCTATAATATTAAAATCTTTAGTTTCCCCTTAAAAGCCAACTGGGGCAAATTTTGCAAAATAAGTTGAAAATTTGAAAGATAGCAACTGGGGCAGATTTTGCAAAGCTAGTTGAAGGCGTAAAGATCATAACTGGGGCAGATTTTGCAAAAGCCGTATTGCTTGACAAAGATAAATTGGCGAAGTTTCGAGAGTTATTTTGAGGGATAATGCAGAATTGCAAAGATAAAAGACGTTCAATATGTTCAATATATGTCAGCATCTGAAATACGACAGAGTTCATTAGCCAAGTCTCAAAAGACGGATCACAAATCTAGGCAGAGTAAGAAAAAGAAGCAGTTGCAGGATGAAGGCTCGAGTCAGCATGAATCAAACGCTTCACCCTCCCTCCCAAAACTAACAATTTTTCTTTGAGTGCAGGAATTCTCAAAAGCAGCAAAATGAGGAAAATTTGCAACCATTTTGTCATACACATTGGACAATATTGCCAAGATAATCAACCGATATTGGAAGCGTTATTTGATTCATCGCATACGCGAAACGATTTTATTTTTCCCTTGCTTAATCAAAACCTTATTGCTTTATTAACAACTTTACTTTACTCTTTGCAGGAATTAAGCATTAACTTCAGTTTTACTCAAGAGCAACACATCAACCCTTTATGGCGTCACCAAATATAAGCCAGACGGCTTAAACTCTTGCTTTACATCTCCTTTATCTTTGACATTTTCCTGTTTATATGAATTTAATGAAAACTTTATTTTGCAGCCCATTTACTTTACAAGTATCAACATCAAGTCTATTGGTGACAACCGAAGACATCACTTTATTGTCATTATTTACCATAGACACCTGGTGATATTATTTTGACAAAATTGTTATCAAAACTTGTCATAGACACTTGATTGAGGTATCATTGGTACCGCAGACCATCAAGGATGTTATTATCAAAGACCATGACTTTTATATTGGATCCATCGTACACAATCGATGGTATTATTTCAATGGCCTTCTATTTTAGATCTACTGTACACAATCGATAGTATTATTTCAATGGCCTTCTATTTTAGATCTACTGTACACAATCGATGGTTTTATTTCAATGGCCTTCTATTTTAGATTTACTGTGCACAATCGGTGGTATTATTCTAATGGCCTTCTTATATTGGAATCATCGTACACAAATCGATGGTATTATTCCAATGGTTTTCTTATATTGGATCAATCCTATAATTGGTGGTTTTGTTCCAATGGCTTTTACATCGGATCCATCGTATACAACCGATGATATTATTTCAATGGCTTTCTATAATGTAATCATCGCACACAATCGATGGTATTATTCAAATGACTTTCAATATTGGAATTATCGTATACAATCGGCGGTATTATTCCAATGACCTTATTATATTTGATCAATCATATACCATTGGTGATATTATTCTAATGGCTTTCTTCTATTGGATCCATCATATACAATTGGTGTTTATATCGGATTAATCGTATGCAATCGGTTTTATTATCTCAACGGGTTTATTATGATAGTTTTATAATCCAGTCTATTGTATACAACCGAAGAAGCTACTTCATCAAGTCTACTGTGTACAATCAGAGACTCTTATTATGAAGTCTACCATAAACAATCGGAGACATCACATTTACCAAGTCTACCGTAGACAATCGGAGGCGTGGTTCTTTAATAAGTTTATCGTATACAATCGAAGACATTATCATTGAAGCCTACCATAAACAATTGGAGGCCTTTTATGAAGCCTATCGTAGACAATCGAAGGCGCTATTGTTATGGAGCCTACCGTAAACAATCGGGGGCCTTAATATGAAGTCTATCGTAAACAATCGAAGATGTCATCATCATTTAAAGCCTTCCATAAACAATTGGAGGCCTTTTTATGAAGCCTATCGCAGACAATCGAAGGCGCTATTGTTATGAAGCCTACCATAAATAATTGGAGGCCTTATTATGAAGTCTAACATGAACAGGCAAAGATGCCAATATCATGAAGCTTACCATAGACAATTGGAGGCCTATCGTAAACAATCGAAGGCGCTATTGTTATGAATCCTACCATAGACAACTGGAGACTCGATCATGAGTCATTGCCGAAAGGCGGCATTTTTATCCTTATATTTTATTTAAGTCTACTTTATGTTTCTATGGTTTGAAGTCCTTTATTGTTTTATTTTCAGTCTACCAACGGCCCTGAAGTCATCTTGCCTCACAAAGCCGGATTTCTTCTAGTTGACTGGAGACGAGCTTGTCATTGACATTGAAACCAGCCTCTACAAATTTTATTCATTATCTATTTCTTACTCTGTTTATTAAGCTGTATTTGCAGTTACTCGCTTACCATTTGTCAAGTTTATTACAGGATATTAGCAGCACCGCAGCAGCATTTGGAGCATGACGTGGAACTCGTTCTTAGCAGTGAACTGGGGCAATCGTTGATATGAGCTAGACTCGCCAACGAGGATCTGAAGAATCGCACTCGAACAAGCAAGTCTATCCTAGTCTTTCATTTCGGATTAGGGTGTCAATTTGGTTTCTTTTCTATTCGTGCGTCTTTTCTGTCAATCGTGCGAGTCTTCGTATCTAAGTGTCGTCGAACTACATATGGCCTGATTCTCTTTCAGCCCGAGATATGTAGGCAACTCGAAAATCGGAGTTCGGCCATATCCGTAAGCCTCGCTTTTTGGCCCTTAGAAATCAAAAGTCTGGGTTCTATCGGGATAAAATTGGCTTTATGTTAACTTCTTTACCCTAAAAACTCTTTCATCCTTTTTCGGGTAAAGAGGGGCACCTGTTGACACCCAATTTTGTCCCGGAAGTTTCAATTGAAAGTCTCATTATTTTACATTAAAATTAATTTTGAAAATTAAAGGTAATTGATTAATTTCAAATAAAAGTGTTAAAACCGCAATCCTCAACCTTAATTCAGGCCTACCCATGCAAGACCTCTACATTAACTAAAGCTCCCAATTCATTTCAGTTCCCCCACAAAAAATCCCCAGTCCAATTCCTGAACCGTTATCCCCAAAATTCCAAGAAAAACCCGATAATAAGCCTAAAAGACCCGATTACCCAATTTTCCCCGGGAAGATTTCAAAATCCCTTGGTCCCCACTCCCTCTCCAGCTCACCTCGTCGAACAGAACTTACCCATTTTGAGCTGTTAGAGGGTTTTTAGGAAAATGGGTCCTCAAGTCGAAGCCCTAGTCTCATGATATAAATACCTTCATTTAGCATCAATCAAGGGAGGGAGCCGTTGGAGAGAGTAAGGAGCAGCGGGGGAGAAGAGGGAAATAGAGGAGCAGCCGTTAATGGAGTGAAGGGTATTGAGCAGCGGCAGTGAAGGGAAATAGGAACAACGAGCAGAGCTCGCAGGATATTTTTGAGTTTCAGTTTTAAGATTATACAAAACATAGTGTCTCGGTTCCATTCTGATTTTTGGGTTGTGTTATCGCTTCTCCCTTCAAGTCGTCGACCTTGTTCGACTCGACGATCTTGTTCGAGTTATTATTCTCAGATTTACGCCCCGGCTCGCTGCGTCAAAACAGGTAATACTCTCATTCTCTTGCATTTTTGTTTTACTACTTATGATCGATATGTAGTATATGCAACGTGTATTCCTATTTTAGTACTGTTTAGCTATAAGAGAATGAAAATTCCATGATATGTCTTTCCTATTTCCACTGGATTAGCTCGTTTGTATGAGGTATACATTAAGAATTTGGAACACTTTGTTAAGTATTCATCTTGTTATTAGTATTAGTCGTATGAATTTTGTTTAGTAGTTCTTGATTTCTTTTAGGATACTATCAGATGATTCAAGTAAAGTTTCCATCTTTGTACATTTTAGTCATTGGTTTGAGCTTAGTCTAGGTCTGTTGTGGTTTCCTCCATTTGGTTTGTTTTCGCTTGCTTTTGTTTCTGCCTGGCTATATGTGTGAAGGTAGCAGGGCTGTTTTGGTCCAAGTTTCAGGAGATCTGTTTGTTTTGTTGTTGTTGAGGGATCTGCAGGGAATGGTTAGGAGTATATAGAGGGAGTTAATTTTTCAGTTTGTGGAGGTATAGGCAGCAGCTTCTTGGTGTTCTTGGAGGGGTTCTGGTTTTGTTATGATGGTGTCTGATAGTTTGTAGAGTTGGATGGAAGTTGTTTTGATAGTTGCAGGCAGTGGTGAAGTGTTCTAAGGTGTTTTAGGATGGAAAAGGGCTTGGATTTTGTGAGTTTATAGCAGGGATTTTGTGTATCTTCAGTTTGTTATGGCTGCAGCATCAGGATGATGGTTGGTGAGCTCAAAGAAAGAGTTTAAGGGGTTAAAGAGTGTGCTGAAGTTGTCTTTGGTGTTTGGAGGCAATGTAGGAGGTTTGGTGTGAGCTCAAGGGTTGTGTAGATAGTTTCTTGTGTGTGTAGAGTTGCCTCAGTTGTGTATTGAAGTATAGAGGAGCTTAGGTTGGTTTGTGGAGTTGCCTCAGGTCTTTTCTTTGTTTATGTTCAGGTTGGAGAGTGGGTGTCCAGAGTTGGTGGTGAGTTTCGGGAGAGTGGCAGGGTTCTTTTAAGCTAGTGTGTTGAGTATTGCTTGAATAAGTGTGTTGCTTGTTCTAGGACATCTGATGCACTAGCTTTCTCGCCTAGGAGATTAAAGTTGCTAGCTTAATTCAACACAATTTGAGGTTTAGATACATGGCTAAATTAATAACTTTTCTATCTAGTTGTATTTTCCACTTCCCAAAGAGTGATATAGTTCCATGCCTTTGATATGTTTTGAACTAAATTCATGCCTGATTCCAAGAGTTTAGTATACATTTAATGAGGAAGACATCAGATTGTATAGATGTCTTATGCATCCAGAATTAAATCTCCCTTCTTACATGTCTCATTATGAGAAATAAAGTTGAGATCTTTACACCAAAATTTGATGGTTTTTAATTCTATTTTTTCATTTGTTAATACTTTAGTCAGATTAATAAGCAATGACAAATTTAAGCTTAGATATGTTTTTGAAAACAAGCTGATTCTGCAAATATTATTAGTTTTCATGATAAAGTTTGTCATCTTTATACTTTAAAAGACTTTACAAGTTAGTTGTTCTTAACTAGATTGCATAACATATTTTAAAAGTTCTAGTCTTTTGTTATCATCCAATCATGAAGATAGTTCATATTATAAAGATTCGACCTTTTCTAAGTTTAGTTTAACTTAAACCATGTTAACCTAAACCTGTTTGAATAAAGATTCTTGAGTTCTCTGAAATATCTAATCTCGAGTTTTAGTTACATTCTATATGATTTCTTGATGAATACTTTAAGTTCTTGGTTTTAAATTAAAGATTGTATCCCTGTATTAAAGATTTCTCTTTTAAGATGGTAGCGTGAATTTTGAAACAGGTGATGGTTAATTTGCATAATGCGATTCAAGACCTATGTTTGATATTTGGTCCTTTAATGTAAAATGGCATGAAAACTTTGGCGTAAACTTGATAGTTAGCCTGCTCAATTTATGTTTGCTAACTAGAAGGCATGATTAAAGTTCTGTTCTAGTTAATATAGTTCGTTAGTGTCTTTAAAATAATCTGTTATCTAAAATTGTTCCTACTTGGCTTGTGGCAATTTATCTAGTGGCTAAAGGTTCAGCTTTCTTTGTTCTCCTGGACTATATGTCAATTAAAGAGTTCTCTTTCGTTTTTCTTGTATTAACTAAGCGGTGTGCAGTTATTCAATTGGTTTGGCAATTTGTTTATCTTAGTTCTTCGACTTATCTTGTGAAGAAGTTATATCTAACTCTTGAGAAGTTCCTAATTCCTTATCTTTGGTTTTATTTTGGCATGAATTGCATTCGGATGAGTTCCATTTGAAACTCACTTGCTGCCTGTCCACGTTGGACCTGGGACCTTGTTGCTGCATATTGAAGTCCCAATATCTGGTTGTCAAGTTTATTCCAAATTAAGACATATTGCTTTTATGTTGCTATCAAGGCTCAACCAAGAGTTTGTCTCGCTCCCAGGTTCTAGCTTTAACTCTTGTCCTCCCCTCTTCCCTTAGGATATTTATGTAAATGACACGTTGAATAGTTTATTTATATATGATTTGTTTGAGTTATTTAATTCACTTTATGTTCATTTCCTTTATTTTGGAGTTGTTATTTAATTTATTGCAAATCAGGCCATTTAAGCAAATGCGTGCAAAATTTCTTAAATTTTCAAAAACCACGATTAATAAATTGCTATAATAAAAGGCTTCTATCTTATTGATACGAAGTAGTTTCTTTTAAAAAGTCAAAAGTTATAAAGAAGTTTTAATTAACTTCTAAATGTCCCGAAACGACTTTGCAAAAAGCGACTTGAAATCTAAGTTCCATCTTATGGTGAGATACTCGGATTTAAAGTTGAAATTAAGCAAGTGCCATTTATGCGCTATCACATACGAGTTGGCAAAGAAATTAGGACGATCAAATTGTTCTTTTTCAAAAGGAAAATGCGCTTTCAATTTATTTTACTTTTATATATTCTATTTTATTTTTTTTAAAAAAAAGACAAGTAAAGCCTTTTGAATAAATTGTTAAATATTTTGAAAAGTTATTAAATTTAATTAGTTGAATTAATTAATGGTTCAATTAATTATTTTTAGAAAAGCGCATAAATAGCACTTGCAAATATTTTGGAAACCTGTCGGATTAACCGTTGTTAATGGAATTTCGAAAGTGCCTTAAAAACCTTCTTTCGAAATTAACAAAACCTCTTACCTTTAGAATCTCTGAAAGAAAGACCGTTGTTTTATAAAAACGGAGTTTTGCACGCATTTGCTTATTTGGTTCCTGTTTTCCTTAAATTGGGTGGCAACTCCAAAAACTCCAAAACAGTTAGCCCATCTTGTCGATATTCCTAAATTTTAATCCTTCGGAGTTAATTTTTTGGGGGTTCAACACTACCCATTTATTGTTGTATACCTTTATGGATGTATACCTTTAAAGTATACTGCATAAATAATAGTATACAAGTCTAGATATGGGTGTATACCTTTAAGGTATACTATATAAATAATAATATACAAGACTAGATGGGTATGGCATGTAAATAGTTTATGGGTAGGACTTATAAATATGAAACTGATGTGTAGAGGTGGATAAATATTTTGATTTTGATGGGTATTTTCATAAACCTCCCTAGTTTAAATTTTAATGGAGACTAAAAGTGACAACTTTCGGCATAGTTAAAGGACTATACATGGCCACAAGTAAATATAAGGGACACTTTTAAACCAACTCTAATACTTGTAAAAGATAATTTTTGTCATTTTCTCCATTTCTATATTTAAAAAATATTATTTTTAAATTTACCACTTTACTCTTAATGAAATGATTTATAGCCCCACATTTATTTATGACTTATTTTAGAGCATAAATTTCAAAAATTTCCTTCCATTTCTTAAACTCTGATCCAAGTCAAACTAGGACATCCATTGTGAAATGAGCGGGTACTACTTTTTAGAAGCTCCTTTGATGTAGCAATCAAGTGCGATGATCGACATCTATAGTAACCTATCGAGCTTACAGTTGTCAATTTATACACATATCCCTGACTCTCATGTTATTTCTATTTTACCCGCACACACTTAAGATACACAGACAATTCTTGATTTTTGTATTTTTCAACGTGATATTCCTTATTATCAAATGGAATATTCCATTATATTGGACATTTTTACGCTAATTGACGCATTAAACAGTTAAATTACAAAAAATACCGACATTATTGAAAAATTATACAACATACCAACATTTACAATATTATCATTTTTCCTTCTCTCTAACTTAAAACCCTAACCTTTCCTATTCCTTTCTCTCTCTTCCCTCTCCCTTCCCTCTCACTGATCGGCGCCCTTTCCACCTATTCCCCGTCGCCGGAGATTCCTTATCTCATCCATGTCACCGGAGTTCCCCCTACTCCCATCCCCGTCGTCACAGCGGCTCGTCGCCGGAGTTCCCATACCCCTACCCCCACGCTGTTGCTGCTGTGTTGTTGCTGTGTTGCTACTGTGTTGTTGCTGTGTTGCTACTGTGTTGCTGCTGTTACATTGCAGCGTCGGCGATGGCGTTGATCTGCTCAGGTCGCCGGCGCTGCTTTGTTGTTAGGATTTTTTGTGAAAATATGTTATACAGAGCAGCAGTGATGGTGGATCCGGTGACGGGGCTGTTTTGATCTCATTTTATCCCTTTATTTTTTTGTTTTTTGAATTTTCCGGTGGTACACGGTGGAATTACGGTGGTTGTGGTGTATGATTGGCGTTTGTGGACTGTATGGAATGTATGTGATGCGTATTTCCATTGTATGTGCGGTGTATGCACTTTATATACAGTGAATATACACCGGACATACAATGAATATACACTCGCCATACAATAAATACACAACACGTAATGATTTGTTTTAGTGTGTGTCCGGTGAATCAACACATATACACTGTCCATACAGTGCCCATACAAAGAATATACAAACATATAATAAGTGTATGTGTATGTATCTACTGTTTTTCACTGTCCATACACTATCCATACATTGTCCATACACCAGATCTACAAAAATAATTAAAAAAAAATCCGGTGACTGGCGGCCGGCGGTGACTAGGCGGCGCCGCCGCCTGGGGTGGTTAGCAGTGGTGGTGGTGGGGGGGAGGGGCAGTAGGAAGAAGGAGGAACCCTAATTTATTAGTTTTGTTGATTTTTGTATATAATGTGTAAAAAAATGTTGGTATTTTTTGTAAAATGAAATAATATTGGTATTTTTTGTAATTTTGGTGTTAAGATTGTATATATTTGTAAATCTCCCATTATATTGTTGGTTTCACGAAAATTTTGATGTCTAGCCATATAATAGGAAGTAATGCTTAAAATAATTTACACGTCATAACTTTCTTTTTTCCAGTTTAATTAACAACTTAATGTTCAAAGTTATAATCAAAATGTAAATTCCAATATTTTTATTCAGTACGTTAACCCTTCTTCAATAAGGTGAGATAAAAGGAAATTCTCCTTTACGACATATCTGGCCTCGTGCTGATTTGGTGCGTGACTTGAGAGATTTGAGATAAACGCTGTCTATCTAAATAATTTTCGATTTGCATCTTTGACCTATGTTTCTTTTTTGCAACTTACACTTTATTTAACGTATCTTTTTAAATGATTCACGCCCTAATCTTCTTAATGTTTTGTAATAACATAAAAATTCACTTTGTTCAATTAATTAGAAGGGTAAAGTAGGGAAAATATAACTAGTATTTTTCTAAAATTAATTTTATTGATAAGAAATTTGCGCGTATCTCCCGCATTTCTACCCTGGGTGTCTTACTGCTTAGTGTCGTGGATTAGGTTTAGGTCAAGCCAAATTAGTCATGTTTTTCCAACTTTAACCTTCTAATTAATTGAAAAAGTGAATATTTATAAGATTGCAAGAAATAAAAGGAGATTAGGGTGTAGATGACACGACCTGAAATCCAGTTAGGCCGTGCGGGCACCCGACATCCTCCCGTAGACCCGTCGGGCGAACCCTTACCAATTAAATCAGGAAAATAAATATAACAATTCACAAATAAGGACAAGGCTTAAAAGAAATCACAGACATACTGATACCTCTAAGCTGTACAAAAGAAATTACAGCTGACTACCCAACATACTAGGTTTAGAGCTATCCAGACTAGACATCTAAGAGTACAAAAGAAGACAAATACCTCCTGAAAAGAGCAAAATGCAACTGAAATAACAACCAATAAACTGGTGGCCATCCGGAATAAAAGCTGGCTCACCTTGACAGCTGAAGTCGTCTTCGCTCCTTTACAACGTGGCGAACTCAATCCTGGAGCGAACCTGCCGAGACGAAATAGATAGACAAGAAACAAACAACAAACAAGGGTGAGTCAAAAGGACTCAATAAGTGGGGCAGACTAGCCACCTCAAAGAATAGGATAGCTAGCCAGGGAGAAGAATAGATAAACAAAATTTTTTTTATTTAAATTATAAAAAGGCAGAGCCAGATAACAAGCGAAAACACGTAAGAAACTTATGAACTCAACCAAAGATGCGAGCCAGAAACACATTAACAAATAAGCAATGCATATATAAGCAGAACAGTAGTCATGTACCGCAAGTCTATACGATGGTATGAATTGAGATGCAATAGAATGAAGTGAGATGAAATGAAATGAAATGAAATATGATGCAAATGGTCACATGTGCCCATAATCCCATCCCGAAGCGGAATACTCCTGCATTCGAGGGGAATCCAATCTGATAACCAACTGGAGCGGAATACTCCTGCTCCTGGGGCGAAATACTCCTGCACCCGATATAATATAAAACAGAGGCGGAATACTCCTGCATTCTTGGGGCGGAATACTCATGCACCCGATATAATGTAAAGCTGAAGCGGGATACTCCTGCACTCTCCTGGAGCGGAATCCTCCTACCCTAAATATGATACAATGGAGCGGAATACTCCTGCTCCTGGGGCGGAATACTCCTACCCTCAATATGATACAATGGAGCGGAATACTCCTGCTCCTGGGCGGAATACTCCTGCACCCAATATGATATGCAATGTAGTGTATATGAATGACATATAATGCATATGAATGCAATGTGATGCAATAATAACCCTACACCGGCGCGGGACTCTCATCAACAGCCGGGAAGTAGATGCCAACTCATAGCCAAATTACAATGCTCAAATCCTCAATGCAATACCAACAACCGGACATAACATATAATATACAATATACAATGTAAATCCAAAGCTAAGGCGTAATGAGTACGCCTATCGGCAGCTACTAACGTAAGGAACACGTGGTAGAAAATCCACGAGGCCAGGTGCCTCCAAAGAAATGGATATAAACACTTACCGTGTTACAAAGTTAGTACATCCACTCAATAACCGCTTGTCCTTTGGTTTCATTGCCAAACGATCCCACTCTATTCAATAAGCAGAAAAATATATCAAATTGGGTTAAAGGCTTCATTCCTCACATCTTAGGGCAATCCGGTTAGGAACCTGATACCCTATTCGCATACGCAATACGCAGGCCAGGCCTATATACAGGGTTTAAGGTCACATAACCAAACCCCAAATAAATTACATTTATATGTTGCCCATAACTCACTGAGTACAATTATATAATCAATTCCATTATCGGGGTCCATTTGACCCTTCAAACTATTAATTGAACTTATTAGGACGATGTCTAATATCTCAATTTCTACCGTCAAAATATATTTAAACACACGTAATAAACTCAAATAATATATTAGGATCATTACCTGAATGTTTCAGGGTGAAAATTCTACTTTTTCCCGGCCCCTTTTCTCGTTTTCTGGTATTTTTTCCTGATAATTTCCTCTGTTTCTCATTTTCTCTCATTCTGTTTCGTTTTTCTATTTCTACAGTAAAGCTCATCTTAACCGCCATCATGTTTCCTTTTCTTTTATAATTTTTGTCTTTTTCTCTTTTTTTTCTTTTTTTTAATTTTCTTTTCTTAAAGAAAATTAAAATAGTAGTCTACGATATTCGAAATAATTCCAACTTTTGCATATAAGTTATACAAAATATATATAACATACTCGCAAAAGTAGATCTCAAATTGGACTCCCGAAACTCAAGATGCGAATTTAAATAGAAAAAGTCAAATTATTTAACTTTCGGCATTTTAGCGGAAACTAGTCGAACAACACCGAAATTCACTTTCGAAAGTTCACAAAAGTCACAAATAATCATGCGAACCTAACGACGCTTTCGGATTTCGAATCGGAGCTCATTCGCCAAAACCGAGCTCGAAAATCTCTTTTTAATATTTATCGACAATAAAAACTGAAACCTTCTTCCGATGCCTACCAAACGAGGTCTGATTTAGCTCAAATTTTACAGATAAGTCTCAATGGACCTTACAAATATTTTAAAATTATCGGCACGCCAATCAGAGTCCTAACTTCCGAAACGACTTACCGAGATCGTTTCATTTTCCTCCACTTAAACTCTCGTTCGTCCTCGAACGAGCCTAAGTCTAAAGCAAGATTCACGTTGATAACAAAAGAACTTGCACGACCTTCATAAACTATCCCACGGAATTTTTCTCATGATTACAGAATCAGGATTATAACACGAACACCGAACTCTTGGAATAAAACATATATGGATAATATGATAATACCATTGCCCGGATTATTCTGACTAAGATGATCCTTCCTCAATCACGAGAGGAGAGCTCTACATTTTCGAAGCAAAGATAATCACCTCTTCGATATAGAACAGGTCGATGGAACTAAGAATTAACTCACGCTTGATACAATGGGGGAAACTTTTGAAGTACCTTGTCACTATACACTATAGAAGATTTGTTGCAAGCTATATTATTTTTACGAACGCACTATGCAACATCTCAATTGATGTTAATGTTGTCCCCCAAACTCCTTGTGGGAATGTAGTTACTCATATCCTAATGTATGTCAAAGATTCATCTGAACAGGGTCTATCATATAAGGATAAGGATCATGAAATTACTACTGGATAGTATGATACAGACCAGAAATGATCTTCATACTGAACATCTACTTCAGGGTATTGTCTTTGAATTAGAAAAATTATGACTTGAGAAAGTGAAAATAAAAGAGACATGTAGTTGGACCATGAGCTGAGGCAGAATACCAGCAACAAAGTTGATTACATGTGCACTTATAACGCTAAAGTAACTTCTTAAAGAGTTGAGGTGTGAAAGAGATATACATACCAATGATGGATTGTCGACAAGCTGTACTAGACCTTTAACTCTAAATTTCCATGAAGTAAAACAACGTCAGTATGAGGATCCAGTTCTATTTGAATACGGACAGATAGCCAAAAGAAAGCCGGAGTCACCATACAGGGTTACTACTGACGGTGTTCTCATGTATACTGATAGACTTTATGTTCCTGATGTTGTAGATTTACGTGGATAGATTATGATAGAGGCACATTATTCCAAATATACTGTTCATCCAGGTTCGACTAAGATGTACCATGATCTTAAGCAGATTTATTAGTGGAATGGAATGAAGTGTGACATAGCAGAATTTGTGGCTCAATGTTCTAATTAGCAGCAAGTTAAAGTCGTGTCATCTTTCCAGACTTTATGCTTTCAGCAGATAGGTACGTATATATGATCAGGTTGCCAGCTTATCTCCGTCATTAATAGATTATTAGTGGATTTAGCAGTGATCGACACTCATTGTAGGTTTCTGTCGTGCCCTAGGTTGGGTCATGAGAAAAGTGGTATCAACACCTCGGAGATTTAGTATTACCATTCAGTATTTGGAGGAAGACTCCTCCACTTAAAGCACAAACTCATGCAGCCATTTGAATAGGAATAACCATCCTCGCACAGTCTGCCGGACAAAAGAAGATTTAGCTAAAAGCTGAACGTAGGCAGACCTAAGCTACCAACTACCCTTTTGAGTTGCCAAACAGCTGCAACTCTCAAGTTCACAACTCCATACCTTTGCCGTAAACACCACCGCCTGATGGATGGTACTTCTATATAAAAATTTTGGCAGAGTTTCCCCTGAAACTGGATGATCCGCAAAAACAGAACCAGCACTATACGATATATGGGAATGGATACCCGGATAAACTGATATCCAAAACAATAATATGCTTACCCGGCTACAATAACACGTACTCTGGCTCAACACAGTGAACGTCATAAGCGGCTACCAATCGCCCAAGCTCACTAGTGCCGGACGAAGAAGAAATGGAAATGGATCGATGATAGAAATAATTAGAGTTTCAGGAAGTTCATCTTCTTGCTTGGCTACCAAAGCTAGACTACTTCCGAGTCATGAGAGCTAAAGAATCGCAATTGAAGAGATAGACATTAAATAAGCTTTATGGAAAAACATCCATACCAATTTAACCTCCCAATAAGAAGGAAACTCTGGCAATTTACCAGAATACCCTTTTATACCGAGACAAACTTGTAGAATAACATGATTCTACTAGCGTCACGAGCCAAGAGGAGACACATAGATCGAGTATTACTTACTAACCACTTTACACCGGAAGAAACAATGACACTTTCTGATGGTGACAAATAAGAATCCCATCATCTTACCGATACTGAGTTCCAAAGAGAGGTAGACTGACTTGACATTCTAACAGAATGAGGCATAACAAAATGCCAAGCAAACAATACCGATACTCATTCACAAATCTCTCGCATTTAAACTAGATAAACTAGTAGGGTCATCATAAATGCCAGGAATAAATCATACAATAAGCTCACCTCTCTACCGCAACCGATTCTTAATAGAAACGACATCCAAGGAAACCATCAAAACATGATAAGACACACCATTTCCAGATCGATCGAAAGAATCAAATCTTACTCACATTTAAGAGAAGAAGAAATACTCGGGTCTACTACATCGGATGCCTCAGCATCCTGCCAGACTGGTAGTTCATAAAACTGCCTCTGCGGCTGAACTAAGCCGCTACACTGATAATTACCTTCTGAAGAATAACTGCCACTACGCTCTCAACCTTTTCTGGATTGTGGCATTTCCCTGGTTGATTGAGATCTAAATAAAATCCCCTGCGATTGTGCAGGTGCCTGACGAGAGAAAGGATGACTGCCTACTCGCCGGAGTAACGGAAAGCTCTTTAAAGGATAGCCAGACTCATGACAATGATACCACATTTTTGCTGACAAATGGAAGCTGGAAAGATTGTTGATAGCTGTAAAGAGAAGACTGAATCTGATCTTGATGAGGTACTGGCGCACTCTAAGAATCAAGTGACACAAGCTAAGATAACCTGGAAGTGACCTCCTAAAATAATCAGAACTTTTATCTCCAAATGAGGTACCATGGTTACCCACCAAGGCCGTGGGATCTCTTACTTTCCCGCTCTAACTCTTCCCGCTCTAACTTATGGTATGCCTCGAACCTTCGGGCAATATTAACAACAACATCAAATGAAATCCAGACCTCAATTTCTCGAGCCATCTGGGATTTCAAGGAAAAATAAAGGTCATCAATAAATCTCTAAATCTCTCGAAAGGCTCATGAACTAGTTCTGATGCATATCCAGCATTCTATAGAATTCAATCTCATATTCTGAAACACCAACAGGCTAACCGACAGGCTACCTTGTCCAATCCACTCAAACTGGAAACACTTTTCATCTCACTCGCTACTCGAAAAGAACTTTCCACGAATCTAGAAGAAAAACCAAACCAAGTTAGCTTATAAGAGAGCGGCCCACCAATTCAAGGCTGGACCCTGAAATTGGAAAGCAAAATAATCCACACCATACCGCTCGATAAAATCAAGAGCCTGAAGGATACGCTGACATCATTTTATTTAAAAAAAAAACTTACACAGAGATTATCTAATGCATTGCTTGGGAATATCGGGATGTTCAACCGCGTAAAATAATGCAACCTCTTCGGACACTCGGACCGAACTGATACCTCGGCTGGCTAACAAGTCAGAACAATTAGAGGTACAACACATACTACCTCCGGAATATAATTTACTGCAGCAATATTAAGAACCAGAAAAGGAGCTCCCTGAGATCGAACGTCTGCACATGCGGCAACCTGATAGGCTGTCCAGCGAATAATAGGTTGTTGTGCTATCTGCGTTGCAAAAATTCTCGTAAAAGTATCGTAGAGAGCCAAGGGAACCACAAGGCCCTGCTCCCTTACCCATCGCGAGCTCGTACAACTGGGGCCTCCGTAACTAGATCAACAGCACGATCAAAACTCTCGGGGCTTCGTCAATGCTAGCCCCAGGTTAGACTGCTTCGTCTTGAACTCATACCGTCTGCTGAATTTTCGCATGAGGGTTCACAATTACAATGAAGGAATTAACGCATTGATGAAAATACTTTTGCATCATATAACAACGCACGATCAGGAAAGAAGGAAGTGAAACTTCCTAAATGCCATCATAGCCTCTCGTAGATAAGTACGGACGTCTACGTACCCATCAGCGAGACTCTACTAGACACTGTCTTAGTCAGGATAGACTCTAAACCGGGCTCTGATACCAATTGACACGACCTGGAATCCGGTTAGGCCGTGCGGGCACCCGACATCCTCCCCTAGACCCGTCGGGCGAACCCTTACCAATTAAATCAGGAAAATAAATATAACAATTCCCAAATAAGGACAAGGTTTAAAAGAAATCACAGACATACTGATACCTCTAAGCTGTACAAAAGAAGTTACAGCTGACTACCCAACATACTAGGTTTAGAGCTATCCAGACTAGACATCTAAGAGTACAAAAGAAGACAAATACCTCCTGAAAAGAGCAAAATGCAACTAAAATAACAACCAATAAACTGGTGGCCATCCGGAATAAAAGCTGGCTCACCCTGACAGCTGAAGTCGTCTTCGCTCCTTTACAACGTGGCGAACTCAATCCTGGAGCGAACCTGCCGAGATGAAATAGATAGACAAGAAACAAACAACAAACAAGGGTGAGTCAAAAGGACTCAATAAGTGGGGCAGACTAGCCACCTCAGAGAATAGGATAGCTAGCCAGGGAGAAGAAAAGATAAACAAAATTCTTATTATTTAAATTATAAAAAGGCAGAGCCAGATAACAACCGAAAAGACGTAAGAAACTTATGAACTCAACCAAAGATGCGAGCCAGAAACACATTAACAAATAAGCAATGCATATATAAGCAGAACAGTAGTCATGTACCGCAAGTCTATACGATGGTATGAATTGATGCAATAGAATCAAGTGAGATGAAATGAAATGAAATGAAATATGATTCAAAGGGTCACATGTGCCCGTAATACCATCCCGAAGCGGAATACTCCTGCATTCGAGGGGAATCCAATCTGATAACCAACTGGAGCGGAATACTCCTGCACCTGGGGCGGAATACTCCTGCACCCGATATAATATAAACCAGAGGCGGAATACTCCTGCACTCTCTTGGGGCGGAATACTCCTGCACCCGATATAAAGTAAAGTTGAGGCGGGATACTCCTGCACTCTCCTGGGGCGGAATCCTCCTACCCTCAATATGATACAATGGAGCGGAATACTCCTGCACCTGGGCGGAATACTCATACCCTCAATATGATACAATGGAGCGAAATACTCCTGCTCCTGGGGCGGAATACTCCTGCACCCAATATGATATGCAATGTAATGCATATGAATGACATATAATGCATATGAATGCAATGTGATGCAATAATAACCCTTCACCGGCGCGGGACTCTCATCGACAGCCGGGAAGTAGATGCCAACTCATAGCCAGAGTAGAATGCTCAAATCCTCAATGCAATACCAACAACCGGACATAACATATAATATACAATATACAATGTAAATCCAAAGCTAAGGTGTAATGAGTACGCCTATCGGCAGCTACACACGTAAGGAACACGTGGTAGAAAATCCACGAGGCCAGGTGCCTCCAAAGAAATGGATATAAACACTTACCGTGTTACAAAGTTAGTACATCCACTCAATAACCGCTTGTCCTTTGGTTTCATTGCCAAACGATCTCACTCTATTCAATAAGCAGAAAAATATATCAAATTAGGTTAGAGACTTCATTCCTCACATCTTAGGGCAATCCGGTTAGGAACCTGATACCCTATTCGCATACGTAATACGCAGGCCATGCCTATATATAGGGTTTAAGGTCACATAACCAAACCCCAAATAAATTACATTTATATGTTGCCCATAACTCACTGAGTACAAATATATAATCAATTCCATTATCGGGGTCCATTTGACCCTTCAAACTATTAATTAAACTTATTAAGATGATATCTAATATCTCAATTTCTACCGTCAAAATATATTTAAACACACGTAATAAACTAAAATAATATATTAGGATCATTACCTGAATGTTTCAGGGTGAAAATTCTACTTTTTCCCGGCCCCTTTTCTCATTTTCTGGTATTTTTTCCTGATAATTTCCTCTGTTTCTCATTTTCTCTCATTCTGTTTCGTTTTTCTATTTCTACAGTAAAGCTCATCTTAACCGCCATTATGTTTCCTTTTCTTTATAATTTTTGTCTTTTTCTCTTTTTTTTTTCTTTTTTTTTATTTTCTTTTCTTAAAGAAAATTAAAATAGTATCCTACGATATTCGAAATAATTTCAACTTTTGCATATAAGTTATACAAAATATATATAACATACTCGCGAAGGTGGATCTCGAATTGGACTCCCGAAACTCAAGATGCGAATTTAAATAGAAAAAGTCAAATTATTTAACTTTCGGCATTTTAGAGAAAACTAGCCGAACAACACCGAAATTCACTTTCGAAAGTTCACAAAAGTTACAAATAATCATGTGAACCTAACGGCGCTTTCAGATTTCGAATCGGAGCTCATTCGCCAAAACCGAGCTCGAAAATCTCTTTTTAATATTTATCGACAATAAAAACTGAAACCTTCTTCCGATGCCTACCAAACGAGGTCTGATTTAGCTCAAATTTTACAGATAAGTCTCAATGGACCTTACAAATATTTTAAAATTATCGACACGCCAATCGGAGTCCTAACTTCCGAAACGACTTACCGAGGTCGTTTCAGTAGATCATTTATAAAAAAATAGATTAAAGCGTAAGTTGCATAAGAATGCATAAATTAAGGGTGAAAATTAAAAATTATTCTTGTCTATCCTATAAAGTAAGGAAGACGCCACCATATTTAATAAAAGGCAAATTAGTGAATTACTTGGGGGTAGTGATAAGGACTTGGGGGGGAAAGTCCTGGAAAAAATAGAAAAAAGAGAAAGACTTCTCCTGAAAATGTAGGGAGATAATTGTTGATCCATCTTCACCCTTGATAAATTTAACAAAAGAGGTAAAATTTTCAGTAACTTTTGCTTTTCTTTTTCTTCTCTACTTGTTGCATCCAACTTGCAGATGAAGTTGGTCTTATTCTCTTAATATAATCGATTTGTATGTCTAGGACCATGAAGTCAATGTTGGACTTGGCGTTCAGCGTAATGCAAGGAACGTCTGTGCCTGATCTAAATATTTGAGAATTTTTAATATTGTTATCATACTAAATCCATCAAAGGTTATAATGACGTCTCTCCATTCTTAATATAAAAATTTCGAGATTAAATCTTCAAAATGGAGTAATCTTTTGTATTCAGCTCCTCATTTAACCAGACTTCAAAACAGTCACAAAAAATAAAATAAAGATTATGTGTTGGCCTAAATTGGGATAGGACAACAAATCGAATTTGTATTGAGTTCGACTGATAATTTGTTTGTATCGAAGTGAAGTTTGAGCTAAATCGGATTTGGACTAAGTGAAAACTTGAAAAAGTAACGAGACATGGAATAAGATAAACGAGGCAACAAGTAAAAGCAAGATTCAGTATTGTCTTGGTCCTATCTTGTTGTTTACAAATAAGCTCTATTTATAATTAAGGGAAAGAATGGTGTCTTTATGGTCATTATTCTGCACATAATTGTGATTGATCCAAGATCCATCTATTAAATGTTGGAGCAACGGTCGACAGTTACAAAGGTCGGCCCTCGCCTTTTCGAGGTGTGTCATCCGCTCGGGGCTGCTGGGGTTTTGCTCGAGCTCAGTGCTTCGAGCTTGTCTTTCCTCGTTTCTTACGGCGATTTCCGGGGCAAGCGATCATGCAATCTTTTCCTCGGAAGCTTGTCTCGTGGCACAGTCTTCGCTCCCCGAGGTCTTGCTCGAGACCTTGGTCATTTTTCAACCAATACAGATAGTCCCCCCACTCCTTGAGAGGTGGCCAAAACTGTCGAGGAGTAGAATGAAATTTTGGGCGGGAGATCGACGTGGATGTTGTGCCGCAAATTTTGAAAACGGCGGTTGTCACTTCGAATTCCCGTCAATCATGCGTGGGGATCGCTGATTGGGCGTGTTTCTGATTTTGCTTTCCCCATGCGGCTGCAATCATGGCGGTTTCTAATCTATATATAGTTGAATCTTGCCTTCTTTTTCTTACTTCTTCTTGTCTTCAACAGTAAAACTTTTACACCTTTTTTTCATTCAGAATTTTGAAATTGATATGTCTCAACAAGATTCACCTCGTTCTCCCTTTTTCTTGTAGGCACCATCGTTGTGGGCGAGGAACTGGTTAATGTTCCTGAGCCGCTGAATGTTGTTGTTCCTCCTGACTTTAATATGGAGGATCTTGTTCGCCCCATCAGTGTGGATCAAGAGCTTCACCCATCTATGGCTGGGTCGACGGAGTAGCTACGGCAGAGGAGGAGGGAGTTGCCACGAAAGATGTGGGCGATGAGGAACTTCTTTATGATGATTTGGAACTTAAATCCCACAACATCATTCCTTCGAAGATCGATTTCTCGAAGGACTTTGTTATGTAGCCTCAAACCGAATCAGAGGCTAGAAAGAGGAGGAACATCCCCGTGGGGGATACGCTGAGCTTGATTGCCCAGGCGAACATTCACCTGGTTCGCTCTGATTGCAATTGAGATACCGAGGTAAGGGTTGGTATACCTTCCCCCAAGATCCGAGTGTGTGATCGAGTCGAGGGGCCTTTCTTCATTTTTACTTATCCTTTCACGATCGGTTTTTCTCTTCCTATCCCCGAGGTATTAGACAACTTTTATCGAACCTTTCAAGTATGCATAGCTCAGATTGGGCCCGGGTTATGGAAGCACGTCCAATGTCTCGAATTTCTGAGTAAATTAGCGAGGGTGCCTTTCACCCTCGATCACCTTTTGTATATGTTTTCCCCTACCCTTCACAAGGATGGGGTCGTCCAACTTAACAAACGGGGCTCTTACTCGCTGATCACAAAAGGCGAAGATCTCGAGGACCGTGGGTTGAACGAGCGTTTCGTCCTCTTGCCCACTAATCTTACCTCCTTGAAGCCTGATTTTCTCGAGCGGTGGAATCGAGCCCCTAAGTTTTTCTTCCTTCGTTTAATTTTGCTCTACTTTTCCCCTTTTCTAACTTCTTTCTCTTATTCCTTCAGCCGAGGCGGTCTGGATTGCTTGCCCAAAGAACTTGGTTCAGTGGGTTCAAGCCATTATTGGTGCCAAATCTAGGCCAGAGAGTCGTGGATGGTATTGGCTGCCTTGGGTGAGAACAAGTGGGCTTGTAAACGGCATGGTGAGTTACCCTTCACTCAGCCTTTTGAGTTTTAATATAGTTTTTCGAGGTCCTATGCTTCGTGGCCTCACTGTAGTTTTTTTCGTTGTAGGGCTCCCCAAGAGGGCAGTCACCGCACTAAAGGAGGAGAAACGGAAGAAAGACAAGAAAGAGAAGGTTTCCGAGGTTGGTGATGCTTTGAATGCCCTCGAGGATCTGATTGGGAACCTTTCAAAGGAAAAGGGTGGAAAGGGAAAAAAGAATAGGAAAACGGCTCCCGAGGGCTCACCAAATCTTGGGGTCAAAACAGGCTGAGTATTTTTCTCTTGCTTCCACTATTTGTTTTGTTTGTTCCGTTTTTTCACCTTCCTCATTTCTTTCTTCAGTTTTGAGGAGGAAAGAGCTATCCTCAGAGGAAGCTCCGGAAGCAAAGCGGGCCAGATTAGAGCCTGTCCTATTTTCTGTGCTTACTCCTGTTGGCGAGGCTGAGCTAAGGCAAGATGAAGTTGTGGTTCCTTCTACTCACGAGCCTGAATTGGTTCAGGTTGCTGATAAAGACGTGGGGAGTGTACATCCCCCTTCTTCGGTGGAGATGGACGAGGATGGGCCATCTTGAGTGGGGGGACAAGGCTCCTCAAGCTGCCTCCGAGCCTGCTCCTGACACGTCTTTTTGGAGGCAATTTTGCTACATTGAAATTCCCTCTGAGCTCTGTCTTCTTCATGGTGACATTCAAGTCCCGATCAGCCTCCGTGGACTTTTAGGTCCTAAGGAACGTGATCGTCTTAAAGAGTCTCCCATCTCTGATTTGATGGCTGATGCTGCTCAGCAAGCCATTCATGTATGTCTTCTCTAACTTTCTTTTTTTTTTCAATTTATCGTTTCACTTCCTTCTCTGATTTTTAGAGTTCCTTTTTGCAGTGCTACATCAACTCTATTAGGGCCGCTGAGATAGAATGCAGCTAGGACGAAAAGCTTCGTCAATTAAGGGCTGGATGGAGGCGAGAGCGAGCGGGTCTTGAGGCCCAGATGAGTGGTCTCAAGAGAGAGCTATGGAATGCAAGGCTCGAGCTGGAGCGAGCCAAAGATGCCGCCAATAAGTCTGGCCCCGAGATGACCAAGGCCCTTGAGGCTAAATCCGAGATCAAAGGGAAAATGGCTCGTTTGAAGGAACTTTATGATGCGGAGCTGAAGTGAGTGAGGGATGAGGCTCAATCACTAATTAATGAGAGGGCCAAGAGGCTTCATGAAGACTTAAAGCGTAAATTGATTAAAATGAATGAGATGGCCGCGGAGAATGATCAGTTGGCCAAGAAAAAGAGTCAGCTCGAAAACGAGGTCAAGTTCCTGAAAGGCAAGGTTGAATCTTTCTCCTCGAGGCAAAAAATGAGGAAGACTTGGGCCAAGGTGGATAAGAATTGGGCCGTTATCCAAACATGGCTGAAAACTTTGAAGGAATGTCGTGGCGGGATCGATCTTAATGATGAGATTTCTAAAGCCAAGGGCGATGCTGCCGTGGCTCAAAAGTTGATGGAGAATCTCCCTTCGAGCAGCGAGAGCTCCGATGAGGGAGACGATGACTTCGAAACGGAGTCTTAGAGTAGTGCCTTTTGTTTTCCCTTTTTTAGGTTAAGGCTCTTGTGATGTTTGCTTTGTAAATATTTGGGGCCTTCGAGCCTTTTATTAATCAAAATCCTTTCTATGAACTTGCTTGCAAGTCTTTTCATTGTTTCGAGCTAGCTTAGGACGACGTCTCGCCCTCGAGCCGTAGGCTTAACCTATTACTAGCTATGCATGTTTAAGTGAGAATAAAAGGATAACGAATCGAAGTTTTATTCCATTGATCAAATTTGCATTCCTTTATTACAATAGATACCTGACTCTAACAGGTATTGGGAGAAAATGAACTAGAATAGCATTTTATTCAAGCAAATTACAAGGGTAACCCTCGGCGAGGCAATCTGCCGTTCACCGAGGGCTTGCTTGGCGAAGTCCCCGGTTATTGAATCTTTGCTCGTTGCTATTTTCTTGGTCCACTCGGGGCGACCGTACTTTTTATTGCGACAGAATAACACTCTTGTGCTATTCGTTGTTCTCCTTGGATGGCTCTTACTCCCCATGGGGTTGGGAACTTGATTACTTGATGCAAAGTGGATGGCACAGCCTCCATCTCGTGGATCCAGGGCCACCCAAGAATGACATTGCAAGCTATGTCCTCTGACATAACTTGGAAGGTAGTTTGCTTGTTCACTCCCTCCGCAGTAGTCTTGAGGGTGATTCTCCCAAAGTCTTCTCGGTGGAGTTGTTGAATCCCGTCAGTATGGTCGCCTTTGGGACGACTAGATCCTTTAGCCACATCTTCTTGATCGCACTATAGTTGATGATGTACACCGAGCTGCCTGGATCAACTAAAGCTCGTTTGACATCACAGTCGTTGATCTTGAGCGTGATCACTAGTGCGTCGTGATGGGGAAACATCATCCCATCGCAATCCTCTTTGCTGAATACCATTTCCCTGCTCGACTCACCTGCTCTTGCTCTTTTCTCTGTTGTAACATACGATTTTGCTACTTTCTTTGCCGCAGCAAAGCTTACTCCGTTCACCTCCGAGCCCCCGGTGATTCTATTCACTGCCCTCTTTGGCGACTGTGCTCGAGGTGGTTGCTCCTCCCTCCTGTTCTTCGAGTAATTTTACTTCCCTTTGTCGGTTAGGTATTCTGTTAGCACCCCCTTCTTGAGCAAATGGGCCACCTCGAGACGTAATGCCTTGTAGTCTTCAGTGTACCCGTAATCCATGTGAAATTCACAGTTTTGGGTTTGGTCTCTTTTGTTCGGTGGAGTCCTCATGTCTTTGGGTAGCCTAGCTCCTTGATTAGTCATTCCCTTGATTGCGTTTACCAGCTCGGAAGTGGATATACTGAAGTTATACTCGGAGATTCGAGGCAACTCCTTTTCCTTGGGTACCAAGGAGAGGCTCGAGGGTTTTTGGTTGGAGGATGATCCAACTTTTCCCCGATTCTTTGACTCACATGTTGCTGTTCTCTGAGGCGTTGACTCACATGTTGCTTTTGGGTCCCATTGAATGAGTCATATCAATTTTTTGAATTCCCTCGCGGCGCATCAGCGCGTCGAGAGGACTCGGGTCGCCCTTGGTAGGAATGGCTTCGCCCTGTTATTCTCCACTCTGCCTCCTCGAGCCTAATCTTTGTCGTAGCTCGGTCATGTAACTCGTCCCAGGTTCGAGCTTGCCACTGCTGGAGTTCTTTCTGTAATTCCGCCCCGGCCTCTGAATTGCACACATTAAGGTTCTTTTCAAAAGCCATGACTGCCAGGCTGTCATCCATTTTTGGTAGGTCCATCCTCTCGGCCTGAAAGCGCTCGAGGAAGTCCTTGATGGGCTCGAGGTATCCTTGTTTTACGTCAAAGATGTCTTCCTTTCTTTTAAGAATCTTTTGGGCCCAGTGTGAGCCTTAATGAACATGTCAGCCAATTCATCGAAGCTGGAAATGGACTCAGAGTGAAGGAGCATGTACCAACACAATGCTCCTTTATCCAGAGTGTCGGCGAAATTCTTCAAGAACATAGATTATTTTTCAATTGCGGTTAGGTCGTTCCTTTTGACCATGGCCATGTATTCTGTGATATGGTCAACTGGGTCCGTCATCCCGTCATACTTCTTCAGAATTTGTTATTTGAAGTATTTTGGGACAGGAGCTGGAGCAGCTTCAGATTTGAAGGGTAATAGGCGACATCTTTCGATGTCCAGTGCTCGCTGCAGTTTACGGACCCCTGGCACGTTCTCGAGTCATTTCTCCATGTTAGCCTCCAACTCTTTCTTCCATTTCTCGATGTCAGATGCGACGCTTGTTCATGATGTTGTGGGAGCCACATTCCCCGAGACCCCAGACGTGATCCCGTTTGGAAGTTCTCTTTTATATGTTCCAACAGGGATAGTGAAATTGTTCCCTCCATTAAACATCGCGAAGGGAGCATCCCCATGGACAAAGTGGATTCTCCCGCTCCCAGCGAGGGCTTGTAAAGAGCTCCGAAACTTCTCATTAAATTGAGCTTGCACGGATGCTTGAGCGGTGGGGGCTTGCTCTCGCATTTGCTGCTGCGAGTTCACCATGAACTGTTGGAAGGGGTTGCCCGAATTTGAGGATATTGGTTCAGCGGCCAATGCTCCTACGGGAGGTATTGGACCAATTGGTGGAGTAGACCCACTTGGGGGCGTCAACCCAAGTAATGGAGCTGAGGTGTTTTGTTGGGATGGGGCTAACGAGCGGTGTCGAGCCAGTTGGTTGTAATGGGATTCCACCATTGGTCTCGGTGATACCCACTGTCTGATCGGGCACTTAAATAGAGATATTTTTATTGGCAGTATCTGACATTTTGTTTTCGCTTGAAAGCCAAAATTATGATCTTCGGAACAAACGTTATTACCAGATCCCACCAGACGGCGCCAATTTGTGTTGGCCTAAATCGGGATAGGACAACAAATCAAATTTGTATTGAGTTCAACTGATAATTTGCTTGTATCGAAGTGAAGTTTGAGCTAAACCGGATTTGGACTAAGTGAAAACTTGAAAAAGTAACAAGACAGGGAATAAGATAAACGAGGCAACAAGTAAAAGTAAGATTCAGTATTGTCTTGGTCCTCTTTTGTTGTTTACAAATGAGCTCATTTATAACTACGGGGAAGAACGACGTTGTAAAATGTCATAATGGTGTCTTTATGGTCATTATTCTGTACATAATTGTGATTGATCCAAGATCCATCATTAAATATTAGAGTAACGGTCGACAGTTACAAAGGTTGGTCCTCGCCTTTTCGAGGTGTGTCATCCGCTCAGGACTGCTGAGGTTTTCCTCGAGCTCAGTGCTTCGAGCTTGTCTATCCTCGTTTCTTAAGGCAATTTTCGGGGCAAGCGATCATGCAATTTTTTCCTCGGAAGCTTGTCTCGTGGCACAGTCTTCGCTCCCCGAAGTCTTGCTCGAGACCTTGGTCATTTTTCAACCAATACAGATTAAATAAATGATTGGAGAGATAGACTCAATGCGTACATCTTTATTCTCACATAACAAGAAAATTGAAATTTTCGGAAAGTCCAGCTAGTTTTGGAAGGAGGAATACATAAAATAAATTGATTGGTCGGTGAGTACCTAACTAATTTGTTCCTTGAGCTATAAACAATTATTACTATTTTTGTACTCCCCTAAATATATTGTAGCCTCCAAAACATATATTCTCAATGTAATGTATAGCGACAAATCATGTGCAAGTATTTCTCCAGAAATCTAGATTACATTTTGGTGCTTGAGCCAAGAAAAATAAATAATAATCTGTTTAGTTAAATTAAAATTTTGTCGAAATTAAAACTATTGTATTTCAAAGAAGAATTAATTAAAAAATTAAATCAAATCCGGGATATATTCTTACATATGTTTGTTTGATAAAAAATTACTTGCACGGAAATTATATGATTTTAGTCTTATAAATCGAAAAAGATTAAAGAAACTAAATATAAACCAATAAAAGTCACAATCGGATAAATTAACTTGTTCATGTTTGTTTAACTTGGTTTAGATATTCAGCTAACTTAGTTGATTTGATTTTCCAAATAAAATCCACTCAAAGTCTCAAACTGAACCAAGAACAGCAGTAAGACACCTCCAGCCATAAGAATGTACAGTCCGCTGAAAGGAGTGACAAATAATCTACCACCTAATTCTTGCTAAAAGAATTTCTATTATATAGAAGAGCCAACAAGGTTGTTTATGGGCAAAATAGTAAATACACATGTTTGCTGATTTCAATATCTCACTCCACTTTTTAACGCACCCAACAAATTCTAGCATATTGTACGATGTCACACTACAGTTTTATCAATCTCTGTTTTGGTGATCTTTTCCTAGATATTTTGTGTCCATAATTTTTCATTAACTTCCATTGCCTTATCTTGCTTTTCTTTTAACAATGGATAAACATTTGAGTCTTCAGTTTCATCTTCTCATCAGGTTAGTTTTTATTTCTATTTTTTCACTAATCATCTTCCTGTTCTTTTCTTCACAATTGTGTTACTTTTTATCTGGCTTAAATTTATAGTTTTTCACAATTATTTTTTCCATCTATGTTGTTTTCTACCTGCAGAAACTCCATGGACACACCCTCAAATTCGGAAAGGCCACTAAAGTTATATCAGGTAGATTGAACTTCTGAGCGAGTTAGAACTATTCGCCAATTTTTATAATCTTTGGTGTACCTTCGTAATTATATAGGAGTAATAATTAGTAACTAAACATGCAATCCATATTTTCCTTTTAGTTTTCTCCAGCCTTCGAAAAATATTCAGGGAAAGAAATGCTGCTAAATGTTGAATAAGAATCATAAAGAGGGTCAATTCTTTGAAAAAGTACATGTGATAAAAAGGCTAGGCGGGTTAATTATATGAGTGTTGCATGATAAAAAAAAGATGCCTTCTTAGCACGAGTATAAGTAACAATGTGGAATTAGTATACATAGCATCTTACGGACAACTCAATTATTATCTAGAGGCTACCATTATTTCTACCAAGCAGAGTTACCTTATTATAAGATTTATTACTTATTTCTGAAACAGGTTAGAGACCTAGATTCTCACTTCCTGATGGTATGCAATTATAAATACATAAATACATATGTCTTTATTTTCCATCAGAGTAATATGTTATTTGTTGGCATTATTTGACAAGGAGCTACTAGATCCAAATCCAAAGGCAGTTATTACAGGAATCATGTACAATAAGGTTGTACTTAAAATGTATACTCTTGTAGAAATTGTTATATTTTCTTGCAAATATATGTGAAACTTACCTTTTCTCCCGCCTCCCAACAAGATACCAGATTCAACCTATGAATACAATACAAGCTTTGTACTAAACTATGACGTTGATTGCATACTTTTTTATGTGTCTCTAATTCTTTACATAGTTTAATGATTGTCATGGATTTTATGGCTGCACACAGTGCATTATTACATATTGTGTTGCTCATGCAGTGCATCTCGACCTTGTGTGGTGTTGAGCTTGACTCGGTATTACTATTGCATTTCTTGGAGAACTATCAAGAACCATGTTATGTAAGGGCTGGATGAGGTACTGATGAGTGTATTATGTTTTGACTTATTTCATTGTTATATTTCAATTAAACCTTTTAACATCATAATTTTGAATCTTTTCATTTTTTTGCCAATACAACCTCCTTAATTTGTCAACTTCTCAATTGTGTGCATTCTAACTTTGCTGATAATCTCTTTAGCCAGCATATACCTCTGTATCTCTCTCAGCTTTATTCTTTAAAAACATTGAATATCAGTAACTACCTCATTTTGGCTATCATTCCTGAACAGTCTTCACTGAGTTTATCCTTCTTTAGTTTTTTGAAGCACAATATTTTAGATCTTCCATTTTGACTTTTCCTGGGCTAGCTTTGTCAAAATTTTGTCACATTTGTTCTTTCAACCTATGTTGCTTGGACTCTGAAAATCTCGCCGAGTTTGTGTGTCGGATCCTCCGAAGATACCACATCTTTTAAGGATCTGGCACGGATATGGTGATATTGTTTGAAAGTTGGCCAACTTAGCTTTCAACTCCAGCTAAATTGAAGGAATGACTGCATTTGTTGCTTATGATATGCTATCTATGTAATTGGAAGTTGCAACAAGTACTTCTACAAGGTTCAACAAGAAACGTGGATATTCTAACTAGTGCAATAAATGCAAGTTTTGATTGTTTCCTTTCCACTTCTCGACCTTAAATTTAAAAAGAAGCTGCCAAATAGGGTCCATCTCTGGCATTTCCCAGAATTTATCTGAATTATTCAATCTGCATCTACTATTTCATTTTAAGATTTGAATTTATCTTGCTGATACTTGTTATTCTTTGATGGTATGCATGGTAATTGACAAGCTCTTTGTATTGCATCATTATATCAATTTAGATATGTTTGATTTGATTGATATGTCATGTGTGGCTGCTGTTTAATTTTCTTAAGGTGGTTCTTAAAAATTTATTTCCATGCCAAATAATCAGTTTGTCTAAACTTGATTAAAGAGACAATTTTAACGGACATGTCACATCTTTATTCCTTGTTCAATCAGTACAATAATTATATGCACTTTCTCAACAAGAACCATAGTAACTGAGAGACACACGGAACCAATTTTTACTTGTCAACTTATTGAATATGCAGCATCAGAACGTAACCGATTCGATGTTGCAAGCTGTTTAATGAATGTTAAATAGCAAGCTCCATTGAAACTCAAATCTAGAAGTCAGAAAATACTTATTTCAGGGCATGCGTGTTGTGGAGAATCTTACTTTATATAATGAGCTTCGAAATTCGAGAAAGGCTTAAAACGAGAAGGGCCTGTCATGATCAAAATCATAGTGTACCCCTAACACTTGGGAGAAAAGTATCACATCAAATAAATATGCGTTGATCAAGCTTGAAAAGGATTAGAAACCAGCAACTTAACAAAAAACAATTATCAGTCAGCCCATTTCATTAAAATAAACACTTGTCCCGCTATCCAGTTCATGGTTATGGGATTTTGCAATCTTCTCCTTAGTCCTCTCTCACATATGGCACACATAGAGAAAGGATAAACTTACTGAAGGCTGTTTTGTAGTATATCTTGAGACTTTGGCTCTTCTATTAACTGAACTATACACGCACCTATACTTTGACTATTTTGTGTCAATTGCAGAGCAGTCAATTGTAATAATTAAGAACAACTCAATGAGAAAGAGAAAGATTCTATGAACAGAATCTCAAAAGGTTAGTAATAAATTTATGTTCAACAATTATTTTGGTCGCTGTTCTGGTTATTTTTCTGTTAGCTTGGATAAACTTGGAGTTTTGACTGATGATTAAGGAATGGATTCAAATGACCTGTTCCTTTGGATCGCTGCAGCTGAATAAATAATTATGCAAAATCAATTAAGCGGAAAAATTAATTATTATCCTATTGTCTAATGTTTATCTTGATAATTATGCAGAGTTGTACGTGATAAGAAAAGATTGCATAAGATTAGGATAAGGCTTGAAGATAAGCAAGGAGTTCAATTAGGACTCAAACTCTTGGAGGCTTTGGATTTCTAATTGCTCAAGACTCCTCAGATTTCAAAGTTATAAGAAGAGGAGCATTTCAGCTGTTGAAGTTACGCACAAATACAGAGAGAAAAGAGCTTTATCACTGTTGAGTCGAAATTGTATTTGTGTAGTCATTAAGCTACAGGGAACTAAGTGAAGAACCTGTTCGTTAGATTGAGTCTTGTCAAAGTTCAGTCTTAGTTCATCTGTAGTAGGGTATATCAAATTGTATTATTTGCTTTCATAGAAGCATTGTAAGAGTACGTGTCATTCAAGTCTTGTTACTTGGAGGAACTTCACTGATCGTGTAAAAGATCACTAAAGGATTAGAGTTAGTCCTAGGTTAGTAAGAAGGTAGTCTTGTAACCAAGTGGGTCTTTTTACATAGTGAAGTTGAAATCCTACTTGAGAAGTAGGTCGTAGTTTTTTGATCCCGTGTCAAGGGGTTTTTCCACGCTAATATTTGGTGTTCATTTACTTACAGTTTGAATTCCGCACATAACATAGTTAAGGAACACATCTTAGGGAACTGGTCCTCAAAACAGTAAAGTGGTGTATATTGGAAATTATCAATTGGTATCAAAGCGGGTTATCCTTAAAGAGGCTAACACCTTAGGATTAGAATGAGTGCACCACAAGGAAACTCCGAGGGTCAGTCCACTGTTAGACCACCATTGTTCGATGATGTTGCAGGTAAGGAAATCTGGGATGCATTGCAGGTTGCTTATGAAGGAACCAATCACGTTAAAAGATCTAGATGTACACTTCTCTTTGCTGAATATGAAAATTTTAAAATGAGATAAGGAGAAACAAATTCTAAAATGTACACTAGGTTTAATGCTATTGCAACTGAACTTATCTCTCTTGGAAGAATCTTAACTGTAGAAGATAGAGTTGAAAAGATCTTGACTAGAGTACTTCCAGATTCTTGGAAAATTAAAGCATGTGCTATCATTGAAAGCAAGGATCTTAGTACTCCCTCCTTAGATGAACTTATAGATAATCTAAGAACATATGAACTGAGGAAGAAAGTCAAGAACATAGGAGAATCAGTTAAAACTGAACCTAATTTAGCTTTATCTGCTGCTAACAATTTTGTTGATGATGAGAAGGAACTGTTCCTTATAGACAGAAATGTCCAAAGATTCCTGAATAAAGAGGGATCTAGTAGACAAGATAGATCTTCTAACATGAAACTGGGAGGAGAATGCTTCAAATGTGGAAGCATGGAGCACTACATTAGCAAATGCCCAGTAATGGAAGAAGAATGGAGGAAAAAGTATGTTGAAAAGAGAAAGGCTAAGGAATAGTTCCGAAAGAAGAATGGAACTCCCAAAGCAATGGTTGTTGGCCGGCAAGATAGTGAAGATGAGCAGTCTGATGATGATCTGGATGATGAGATGGCTCTAATTGCTCTTGAAAATTCAGATGATGAAGAAGATGTAGAGGTATTTGTTTCTAAACTTAGACAAGATGTGAAAAGCATGCCTAGAGAAAAATTAGTCAAAGTATTTCACACTGTGCTAAATGAGTTTAAATCTCTAAGGGATGGCAACCATCAACTGGATGATGAAATTGATAGTTTAGGAAAAGAATACAAAGAGGCAGCAATTAAAAATGACTTTCTGAAAAGAAATATTAGCATGCTTGAGGAACAGGTCCTCACACTTGAATCAACTGTTCAGGAATTAGAAAATGTTAAAACAGTTTAAAAGGGTAAAGGTATTGCTAATTCTCATCAGATCATTGCTGAAGAGAAACTGAAAGTCACAGTTGATGAATTGTGCAAAAAAGAGATAAGATAAGATCTTTGGAAGAAGACTTGGTTAAAACAAAAATGGAGCTAGGAGAAACTGTAAAATGGAACAAGTCTTCTGAAGCACTAGAATGGTTACAGGAAAATCATAGTAGTAACAGGAAGGGTATTGGATTCATGAAAGCACATTTTCATCCAAATGGGATCCAAAGAGTAAGTACTTATCACTTCCTGAAAACTGGCTATGCACTCATTGTGGGAACACTGGCCACCGGAAAGAAAATTGCAAATCTTTAAAAATGGCTGCAAAGAGGAACAGGTCCTATGAATCAGTTTAAAATTATGTGAGAAAGAAAACTATTCACACAAAGAAACCATTACCATTCTGGGCTAGGAGAGATTTAATTCACCCTTTTGTTAAAGGAAAGGGACCCAAACTAGTTTGGGTTCCTAAAATTAACCCCTAGTTTTCTTTTAGCAGGCTGGAGTGAAAGTGAGGAGCCACAAAATGGTACATGAACAGTGGTTGCTCCAAGCCCATGACAGGACACAAGGAACTGTTCCATTCACTCTCGGCCTTCCAAGGAGGAAGTGTTTCCTTCGGTAATGGTAAGAAAGGGGAAATCATTGGCATTGGAAAGGTAGGTGGGTCTGATTCACATAGTATAGACAATGTGTTTATAATAGATGGGCTGGAGCATTGCTTATTGAGTATATCTCAATTGTGTGACAGAGGTAATAATGTTAATTTCTCATCTACTGGATGCACTGTGACTAATCAAACTTCTGGAGAGATTATTTTGCAGGGAAATAGGCATGGAAACATCTGCAAGGTAGACTTGCTGACACTATCTGATGGAAGCTTGAGTTGCTTAAGTGTGGTGCAAAATGATCCCCTCCTATGGCACAAAAGACTAGGACATGCTAGCCTTTCATAATTGAACAAACTTGTGTCCAAGGATTTGGTGATAGGTCTTCCTAACATCAAGTTTAAGGATGAAAAAGTATGTGCAGCATGTGCCAGGGGGAAGCAGGTAAAATCCTCCTTCAAACCAAAGAAACAGGTAAGTACCACTAAACCTTTGGAACTGGTCCATATGGATTTATGTGGTCCAATGAGAACAATGAGTCGTGGAGTAAGAAGTATGTTATGGTATTAGTGGATGATTACTCCAGATTTACATAGACTGTATTCCTTGCATCTAAAGAAGAAGCTTTTAATGCATTTTCAATCTTTGCTAAGAAAGCTCAAAGAACTCTAGATAGTTACATTGTTGCCATTAGGTCGGATCATGGAACTGAATTTGAAAATCATATGTTTTTCAATTTTTGTAATAAAAATGGCATTAATCACAATTTCTCTTCACCTAGAACTCCAGAACAACATGATGTAGTGGAAAGGAAAAATAGGACTCTAGAGGAAATGGCAAGGACTATGCTAATATCTGGAAATCTTCCACAAAACTTTTGGGCTAAGGCTATTAATACTGCATGCTACATAATAAATAGATGCATGACAAGGCCATTAATAGAAAAGACTCCATATGAGCTGCTTAAAGGAAGAAAACCAAATATCTCTCATCTTAAGGCTTTTGGTTGCAAATGTTTTATACACAAAAATGGCAAAGATGCCTTAGGAAAATTTGACCCTAGAAGTGATGAGGGGATCTTTGTTGGTTATTCTTCAAATAGTAAATCTTATAGAGTTTTTAACAAGAAAACACTGAAAATTGAAGAAAGCATGCATGTTAAATTTGATGAAACTGACAATCTCACTCAAGAACAGGTACAAGAGAATGAAGAGATTGGAATGCTGAAACTTAATAAAGTTGATCAACAAATGCAGACTCTGGATATGAGAAGTGAACTGCCAGGAACTGTTCCTCAGGACAGAACTGAGAAGAATGCCACAGAAATAGGGGGAACAAATGTTGGTTCCACCTCACATATTGGAAGTGCTACTCCTTTAAGAACTGTTCCTCAGCTAGGGACTTCTGACATTAAATTAACACTCAAGCCTTACAAGTATCAAGGGTCACATCCTATGGATCATAGAATCTCAAATAAAGGATCACATCCTGTGGAGGATCTAGTGAAGTACCCTAAGGAAACTTGGTGTAGAGCTTTGTTTAGAGAGGGGTGTAAGTGTGACATAGTGGAGAACAATATGTGTGATACTTTTAATAGTTGGATATTGGCTGCTAGACACAAATCAATCATTACCATGTTAGAGGAAATAAGACACAAGATGATGGATAGAATGATTAAACTTAGGGAATTTTCTGAGAAATTGTGGTATGATGTGTCTCCAATGGCAATGGACATTCTAGGAAAGAATGCTCAAAAGGCTACTCATGTGAGCTGAAATTCAATCGGGATGCTGGTTGTGAAGTGATTGATGAAAAGTATCAACACACTATTGATATGAGGAGCCTTACGTGTTCTTGTAGGTCCTGGCAGTTAAGGGGAATTCCATGTGCACATGCAATTAGTGCAATGCATCATGGGAATGTAGAGCCTGAGACTTACATTGCTCACTGGTACTGGAAGGAGACATACTTGAAGGCCTTTAGCAAATTCATTCAACCTATGACAAATATGAAGATGTGGCCAGCTACTTAAAACCCAAGAGTTGAGCCACCTGAGTTCACTAGAATGCCAGGGAGACCAAAGAAAAACAAGAGGAAGGCTCCAGATGAACCAAAGAAAAAGTTTGGAAAGTTGTTAAGAAAGGGAAGGGTGGTGACTTGTTCTCATTGCAAGACTTCTGGACATAACAAAAGGGTGCACAAGTCTGGTACTATTTCTTTGTTACTGTTTTTACCCTTAAATTGTATCTAACTTAAACTGTTTTACACTTAAACTATTTCTTTCTACTTGACAAATTTCATGCTTTTGTGACTAAATGGCAGAGAAATATAGCTAGTAATGCTGGTTCTGAAGCTGAAACAAGTGTAGCCACTTCCCAGGCAACACTCAAGGATATGCAGCTACTTCTACTTCAGTTAGGAAGAAGGCATCTCAACCTAAAGCTTCTAATTCAGTGAGGAAGAAGTCCTCTCAACTTGTTGCTTCTACTGCTGCATCTGGTATGACTTGTTCTCAGCCCATTAATGCCCCCCAAACCACTGTTGCATCAACTACTATGAGCAGTTCACAGCCCACATCAAGTTCTGTGAGGAAGCCTAACATGATTTGAACACCTGGTGGCAATGTTGGCTTTAAGAGGCCTAGATCAGCTGGTTATGGTGTACTATTTGGTCCTAATGGTTCTGTTATAGAAAGGGTTAGTATGTCTACTTGAATTTCTTGTTCCTAATGGTTGTTGTTCTGGCTATTATTGTCCTGTTTGGTCCTAATGGTTGTTGTTCTGTTTGTGCAGTCTGGGGTAAAGGATAGGGTGATTCACAATGCTTCAACAGTTAAGCATTCAGCTCCAACCAACATTGAAAGTAGATTCAAACCACCAGGGCTCAAGTGGCAAGGCAAAAATGCTGTGACTGGAAGGCAACTTGAGCAACAAAGAGATATGGCTCAAAGAAAGGTTGAGAGCAGTCAAGAAAGCCAAGTATGAAGCAGTTATGAAGCTTTAAGTGTTTCCTTCCTTAGTTCTTTTTGAAACAGCCTAAACTTCCCAAATTATGTTTATGTCAAGACAATTAGATATAGTTGGAACTGATTTTATTGCATTAGGTTGATGGTATTTGTTAAGCTTGCCTAAACTCCATTGAAACTTCCTTGTGATTTAGCTTGAAACTGTTGTGTTGCTATGAAAGGGAAGTATTTTGTTATGTTGTGGTTGTGTGACTTCCATTGTTGGATCAGTTTGTTTCCATAATTCTAAAGTATTATTGCTAGTAAAATTGCATTCAACCAAGGGAATTACATTACAAAAAAATAGAAATTACATTAGTTTAGCATAAAACATCCCAATAAAGAAGGCAATAAGGCTAGCAATCCACACTTTCCTCCCTCGATTATTGCCATTTTCATGGCGTTCAATTACATTCCTTCTATTGCGTAGACCTACAATGACATTCTTGTAATGATCATTAAGAGGTGGATCAACCCACAAGAAAAAGTCGCACCCTATACCCAATCCATAATTTGGACACCCAAGAAATCTTCTTGTCGGGTTTCTAATAGTCCATGATGTCTTCATGTCCGCTATCATTCCCCAATAGCACAATGGTGGATGCTCCATGTCTTCCACCATTGAATCTGAATTTTGGTAAAAAATAGACTTAAAAAAAGGCTAAGGAATAAAGAAGAAGGCTGAAAGAAACTAAGGCAAAAGAAGTAAATGACAAAGCAAAAAATGAAGGTAAATGAATTGGTTGTGAAAGGGCCTTAAAAAGACCAAAAAATAGCCGTTATTACTGCATTTACACTGTTCCACGCACTAAAAAAGCGTGTGGCTCAAGCACAGTTGCCACATAAGCAGCATACAAGACACATCAGTGCGGGAGGGTTTAAATGTTATGTTTGGAACGAGTAGAAGGGGCAGTTTGACACTTCCTGAAGTACAAGAGTCATTATGGTTAAAGTGGACAAGTACGAGTGTCCATTTGAGCGTTCTGCCTATAATCTTTGGTGCTACTTGTGAAAATTTAAGTAAGGAATCTGCAAACTTGATGGGGAGTGAGTTTGAGATGAGCATGATAAGTGAACTCAATTTCTTTTTGGGTTTACAAATTAAGCAAACCTCAAATGGAACTATGATCCATCAACAAAAGTATGTTAAAGAATTACTTAAAAGATTTGATATGGATAATGCTAAGAAAATTGACACACCTATTGCCACTGCCACAAAATTGGATCTTGATGAACATGGAATATCAGTTCATCAAAAATTGTATAGAGGTATGATTGGTTCTCTACTTTATCTAACTGCTAGTAGACCTGATATTGTGTTCAGTGTTGGTTTGTGTGTTAGGTTTCAATCAGATCCTAAGGAATCTCATTTGAAAGTTGTTAAGAGAATATTGAGGTATCTGAAAGGAACAGGTCCCTTAGGACTTTGGTATCCAAAAGGTGGTAGTTTTAATCTTTTTGGATATACTGATGCTGACTATGCAGGTTTCCTTGTTGATAGAAAAAGTACCTCAGGTATGGCACATTTTCTTCGTGAGTGTTTGGTTTATTGGGGAACCAAGAAACAAAATTCAGTGGCACTTTCCAATGCTGAGGCTGAATATGTGGCAGCAGCTTCATGCTGTTCACAGTTATTATGGATCAAACAACAATTACAGGATTTTGGTGTTGATGTAGGAACTGTTCCTATCAATTGTGACAACAGTAGTGCTATTAACATGACAAAGAATCCTGTGCATCACAAGAGAACTAAACACATTGACATAAGACACCATTTCTTGAGGGATAATTATGAGAAGGGTTTGATCATTATAGCCTTTTGTCCTACTGATAAACAAATTGTTGATATTTTCACAAAGGCCTTAAGTAGAGATCATTTTAAAAGGAACAGGTTAGAATTAGGGATGAGTAAATTCACCTAAGTCTACTCAGCTTTACATCAAAAATTGGCTAGAAAATTTTGCTTAAAAATGAATTTTATTAAAGTGAATTTAAGTTTTCAACTCAGTTCTATACTTAATTGTATACTCTATGCCATGATTTCTGCTTAAGTTTACTAAATTTTAATGATGTTACCCTTATGTTCTTAGAATTTCAGTTATGCAATTTGATTGAAATTGGGTAAGGAACTGTTCCCTGTTACATTCTCAGGTAGGTACTACTTTATTATTCAGAAACTATTAGAGTTTGAAGAAAACAGGTAAGTGGACAAGTTTAAATCTCACTCAAACTCTATCCCTCTAAAATCAGTCTCATCAAGGAACTGTTCCACACTCCATCTTCTGCTTGAACTCTTAATCCTAATGGCTCTATTTTGAAATGTTCAAGAAACCTAATCAGTCTGGAACTCTATTTAATCAAGGAATCTGAAAGGCAATTCATTTTACACTCCATCTCTATCACTATCATTTACTTCTATATAATCTTTTAAGCTCCAATCTCATATTCTCATTCAAGAAAGAGTGATTCATTATCTTCTAAATCGAAAAACTGCAATGTCTCTCTCACTTGAAAACACTTCATCCATGCCTACCAATGAACAACCACCAGTTACAAAGCCTACTTCACCCATGCAAATAAATTCATCACATCCAGAAAATCAAAACCCTGACTCTAAAATTCAGGGGGAAGGATCAGGTCCATCTGTTGCTGAGACACTGGAACATATGGATAATTTGTCTAGGGCCATGATCCTGTATGAATTCAAGGTAAACTACGCTGAACCTTTGAAATGTTGTTGATGATAAGGGTGAAGAAGTAGAAAGTTTAGGTTTGTCTGTACCAAAAAATGAGGGGGAAAAGGAAATTGTGAAGTGTTTAGAGGCTCCCATGCATGAGTCTCCTGGGTCTCCAGAGGCTGCTTCTAGAGCACCCATAGATGATGTAGATATGTTGGATGTCAATGAGGAAATTAGTGACAGTAATAGGCCACTTGTTGATTTAATTAAATTGAGAGGTTTGAAGAAAAAAATGACAAAGCAGGGGCCTGTTGATCCTAAAGAACTTGCTGAAATAAATGCTAAGCTTAAAAAGATCAGTGATAGCTATAAACTTGCATTTAAGAAGAAAATCCAAGGGGAAAGTTTTGCTAAGGGTAAAGGAACTGTTCCTTCTACCCAAACTCCAGCTCGTGGGGATAGGAGAACCAGAAGTTCTGTAAAAGCTGTTGATGAGATAATGTCTAAAGCTCTTGAGATAAGCAGGAAAGGTAAATGGAAACATGTTCCTGAGCCTGTTGTGCCAGTTGAGAACTTTGGTAGATGAGAACAGTGATTTTGCTGAAGGTGAAGCTGAAAGTGAGAGTAAAGGTGATGCAGCTGAACAAACTATACACACTGATTTTGACGAAAAAAGTTGTTGAAAGGCAGGGTGCTTGCTGATGTGGAAGAAGAGGGAATGGTTTGGTTGTTGAAAAAAATTAAGAGGTTAGAGGAAGAAAGGGTATTCTCGAAGGCTGAGGCTGCTAAGGCAAAAGAAATAAATAAAGGGATGCTCAGTAAAATGTTTGAGTTGCTGCAGGAAAAATATCAGGGACCTGGTCCTTTCACCCCCTGATACCCAAAACCAAAAAGCCATCTTTTGTCCAGTGGGATTTAGATTAGTTCTAGTCTCCTAGCCTTCTTATCTTTAGTTTTTGACTAGTTTAGCAGTACTTGCTTAGTTTGTTTCCCATGGTTGAAAATCTTTTTGCTTATGATGTCATATCTTCGATGGCTAATATCATTTCATTGCAGTTGCTTTTTGTTGGATTATGTTTGCATTTTGAGTTGCCTAAACGGCTATGAGTTGATTATTTTTATTGCTTATAATAATTCTGACTTATGCAACCTTATTAATGATGCCAAAAGGGGGAAAAGTAAATATGATTTTGCTTGTGATATTTATAACCTATTTAAGAACCTAATCCTTAATGATGAAATTGATTTCTGCTAATGTGGCTTTTAAGTTGAAAATCGTGGTTCAGAACATTAAGGATATGAAGCGAAGTCTATGAGTTTGTCATCATCAAAAAAGGGGAAAATGTTAGCTTGGATAAGCTTGGAGTTTTGACTGATGATTAAGGAACAGACTCAAAGGACCCGTTCCTTTGGATCGCTGCAGCTGAATAAATAATTATGCAAAATCAATTAAGCGGAAAAATTAATTATTATCCTATTGTCTAATGTTTATCTTGATAATTATGCAGAGTTGTACGTGATAAGAAAAGATTGCATAAGATTAGGATAAGGCTTGAAGATAAGCAAGGAGTTCAATTAGGACTCAAACTCTTGGAGGCTTTGGAGTTCTAATTGCTCAAGACTCCTCAGATTTCAGAGCTATAAGAAGAGGAGCATTTCAGCTGTTGAAGTTACGCACAAATACAGAGAGAAAAAAGCTTTATCATTGTTGAGTCGAAATTGTATTTGTCTAGTCATTAAGCTACAGGGAACTAAGTGAAGAACCTGTTCCTTAGATTGAGTCTTGTCAAAGTTCAGTCTTAGTTCATCTGTAGTAGGGTATATCAAATTGTACTATTTGCTTTCATAGAAGCACTGTAAGACTATGTGTCATTCAAGTCTTGTTACTTGGAGGAACTTCACTGATCGTGAAAAAGATCACTAAAGGATTAGAGTCAGTCCTAGGTTAGCAAGAAGGTAGTCTTGTAACCAAGTGGGTCTTTTTACATAGTGAAGTTGAAATCCTACTTGAGAAGTAGGTCGTGGTTTTTTGATCCCGAGTCAAGGGATTTTTCCATGCTAATATTTGGTGTTCATTTACTTACAGTTTGAATTCCGCACATAACATAGTAAAGGAACACATCTTAGGGAACTGGTCCTCAAAACAGTAAAGTGGTGTATATTGGGAATTATCATTTTCCTACGGGGAAGTTGGCAGAAATAAGTTATTTTAGCTTTTTTCTATAAACCAGCAGTAGTGCAGTTTGTTCTAATTTTGAATACTTAACTGGAAATGCTACGGACATCATTTTAGTTTGTTTTCGGAGCATAATGGTACTTTATCATCAGTCCACTTAAGTACCTATGCTACAGATATCATTGTTGCCTTTCAGATTAGTCTCTCACCCATCTAACTTCTACCGTCCTCCTGTTGTTATTGGAATACAACATTGCTATCTATTTTTCACAAAATAATTTTAGTGCCTTTGAACTTCATCCATAAGTCGCAGCCCAGTGACAAAGAGGTTCAGGGAAGGGCAAAGCAGAAACTGTTAGGTATCTCTATCAAAAAAGAAAGAAAACATTCTGGTTTAACGATCATAGGAATACATCACTTTTGAAAATTTTACTTAAGCCTTATTTCTATATTTTATAATCATTCATTATTGTTAACTGAGCTGACAAAAATAATTTATAATAAAACAAGCCTAGAGAAAAAATGTGTGTAGGATTTATGAATGCTAGGTTTGCTGCAACTTCCAGTTTTAGAATCATAGTGTTCATCGTGTCATCATTTTTTCAAAGAAAGTTTGTTAACTCTTGTATTCTCCTACTTTTATTGCATGAGTTATACACCATGGAGTTCTCACTACGTAATGAAGGCAGTGTCTTATTTGTTAAATTCATGATCCTTCACCTTATTAGATGGACCAGGCCTATGCTGAATAACTTAGTTTGCATTATGTATTTTTAAACGCCAACATCCATGTGAATATGTGATGGCTCTTGCCTAGAAAATGTTATATTCGGATAAAACCATCGACTCAGAATAACTCTTTCTGTTTTTACCTTCTTGGCATCATTATCTTTTTAAGATGTGAAATAGAATAAGTGGCTAGGTACTTAATCAAACATGTGGTGTAGTACTCTATTGCTCTTCACTTGACAATTGTTGAATAATTCAATTTAGAGTATTTCTGTAATTTGTTATCTTATCAATTATTTTCGTGGAGGCAGGGATGGAGCTAGAGACCCGTAACCGGGTTCGGCGAACCACTACATTTTTTCAAATCATGTATTTGTCTTAAGAAATTCATCTAATATGGATAAATTTTTAAATTAGAATTCAGTAAAAAGTGATGAGAACCCAGAAGTTTCAAATACTGGCTCCGCCTCACTGTAAAAGTACGAGTGATCGATGAGCCTAGATGTTCTTCGATAATTGTGCATTTAGTATTCGTGTTGTGCAGGTTAAATAGGATAGAGCAGGATGTGAGCTTTGTCTCTTACATCTTTGGGAGTGTTTCTTGTGTCAGTGCACATTTCCTTGATGAATTCTCATCTTTGTTAAAGCCGAACTCAATGTTTTATCTCCTGTAAACATTTCCAGAAGTGAAGATAGATATTTTTATTTTGTGACTTGGCTTTTTTGTTTACTCAATCTTTAACACACTGTGGAACTATTTTTACATTTTACTGTTGTTACTTTTGTGTGTTCTTGTACTACTTTTTCTTATCTGAATTTACATTGCTATGTTCCAATTTTATAAGGTCAAATATTTCAATTCGTTGGGCCCGTGCAGCAATCGTCTAGTGTTATTAAGAAATTTGGTTAACAAAACACCGAACTTTAAGCAAAGAAGGACTCTATTTTCACAATCTTTGACCATTCTTTTGACCAACTTGGCATCAATTTTATTTAGAAAATCCCACTTGGCCTCAATCTTGTTTTGACAAGTCTTTTTTTTTTTCGCAAATAGAGAAGTCCACTTTTTCTTAGGTTCTTTGCACGCATATAAAGCTACAAGCCTTATGTATACAAAAGGATCAACGAAATAGTTCGTTACAAAATATAGTAATATTATTCCTAGACAAATAGTTGTTTACAAAAATAAAAAATAAAAAATAAAGAAATTTCTAGCCTCTATTTCTTATCCCACACTCCAAGCTGCCATCCCCCCCCCCAACCCAATTCATCATGTTCAATTCCTACAACATAAAATACACCAAATAGGAGCAATTTCGTTCAAAATACCAACAAATATCACAAGTCGAAGCATGAACACGAGACGAAAGTATAAAAATTATTCCAATATCTAGCCTCGTATCAACACCCCACACTTAAATCTTTCCTCGTCCTCGAGCAATTTATACTTTGAACTCAAGACGCACCAAAACAACCCACAAGGGATGACTTGGGTTTATACAAAGGCTTAACAAGTTGTATATGCACTAATCATACGTTATACACACGAAATCCATGCCAAGAATATTTAAAAACAATTAAGTGCATCAAATCAACCTTCTAATCCCACATCAACTCCAGACTCACTCAATAAGTCATGCAAGTACTCACTCTATTTAAGAGACTAATAAAAGAGCTCGCTTCTCGTAAACCATGTGCCCTCATAATCAAATAAAATATCAGAGAAGGAATTCACTCAAGAGAATGAGCATGAACAAAAAGTTCACATATAGATGAAGTACCCACTCTCCGAAAAGAACTCACATGCAACACAAGACATACCATAAGCTTGCCCTTAGTGTAGAACTCGACTAATATCCATCTTCTCGGCTAAGATCAATTAAGACTTTTTTATGTTGTAATGTAGGCAATAGGACGGGTAGGATATATTTGGGTAATAGTGACTAACCATCCCAAGCAATTTAATACACCAAAATATTTCAAACATTCTTCATCCCAACTAATCTTTCTTTTACCAACACAGAGTCAATTTTCACAAATATTTTTCTTTAAGCAAAGGTAGGAGCTAATGATAGGGACTACTTTTTATTTTCTTCCATATTTCAAATATTTTTTTCTCAACACACTCTTCAATTATTGCACAATACTCTAAGCTTTCTTTTTTTTCCCCTTAGTAAATCCCTCCAATAGCATCCTCCTACGCACCTTTTGTCTTCCTCCAACAAACATAATTTTCTCACTTCATTAACTAGTCTTTCAGGCTCATGACACCACAAGTAAAACTCACAGATATTTAGCACAAGAAATAGGAATCTCAATGGCCATCAAAGAAAAGGCTACAGGCTCAAAAAATCACATTTCACTGGTAAACATCTAACTCTAAGACTTCAAATAAATTGGCTATGAAAGAAAAGCCTATATCACTTCCTAGCCGAGCAAACTTCTCATTTTGCTTTGCACACACACCGGGCAAGTTCTAGACATCAAGTATTAAACATGGAGAAAACAAAATCCTCACTCTCACATGGCACATAACCTACTCAAAACGGCTCAATTCCCGCTCTCAAACAAAACAAACACAAGCAAACTCTCAAGCAAATATAGAGTTAACATCATGATCATAGGCTTCAAACAATGCACTCAATGTTTCTCAAGGCAAGTGGATCATGGTAGAATATATGCATGAAGTTCACATACCCCAAATTAAGTATCTATATAAAAATAGTCAAATCATGGAGTCAAGACTCACCCATCCAATTACTACACTCTAATCCTAAAAAAAAAAAAATCTATCTATACCCGGTTCAAACTACTTCCTTTGGAAAAGAATCGATGCACAAAGAAAAATCAAAGGGGATTATTAGCACAAATAGGAAGACTCCCACCCCACACTTAAAATCAGGCATTGCCTTCAATGCATTAAAAATAAAAACTAAGGGTGATAGAGAAGCTCCCTGGGGCTCTAAGCCCGAAGAAAATCCATGTGAGCTTCCTTAGGACACGAGAGACTCAGACTTCCCCAAAGCAGGACATCCTCATCTAATCGTACGAGGTTGCAAGCACCCCACACTTAGACTTTAAACCGGTCGAAACCTGCAAAACAAAGAAACTCACCAAGTAATATCCTTTAAAAGATAAGATTATTATTCTTTTAATTATTTTTTTCATTTTGTTTTGTTTTTTTCTGTATACAATTACAATTATGAATTGCCTCCTCAGAAGCGCCTTATTTAATGTCGTAGCACGACATAACCCAAAGTCAATATTTTTTCCTCCAACTTAAGCTTATGTATTGCCTCCCCAGTTGTAATTCAACTCTCCGGTTATGATCTTGAGGTGGCACAAGTTCTTGAATGCCAAAAACTAAGCATCTCTTTTTATGCGTAGCCGCTAACTCAGGAATATCTTCAAATTGGCGGCTATGCTCTTGACGAAACATCAAATATACCATTTTGTACTTAATGGCCTTCAAACAAGGATTGTCATCATGCCTAGAGGGTATCACAAATTCTAGATTGTAAGCATTATATACCTCATCCTTCAACTCTTCAATTAGCTTAGAAGGTTCAATTTCCATGTCTCCCTCTAAACACAATGTGGAGAAGTATATAGATTGTGGTGCAACCCACTCACACTTCACTATGTTGACATCCCCTTTCTGGCACGACTTAGAGTCAACTAGAATTTCAGCTTCAATTTTTGTGTCTGACTCTAGTACCACATCTTCATCCTCAGCATCGTCCCACACCATATGGCTAGATTGTTGGATTTCAACCCTTGTCTCCTCCAATGAAAATTCACGTTTTAGATCTTCAACGATAGCCATGATTTCTTCTTCAAATTCCATGTCTTCTTGGCGAGGTTATTGAATTCCCAATAATGCAGCCAACTGATTCACTTGAGCTTCTATGCGGCATAGTTGTGCTTTATGTCTGTCCCAAATCTTCTTCAATTCATCTTCATATTCTTTCTCATTATCCTCCACTTCATTGCACCTACTATTATCATAAAAGAAAGAAGAATCATCATAATAGGGGCTCGGGGAAGAATAAGATGTATTAGTACAACCATAATAATGATTACTTAGCCACATCTTATTTCCTGATGCCATATTTTTTAATAATTTTTTTTATAAACTAAATAAATAAGTAGAGGAACGAAGTTAACTGAACTAACAACTCAGCTATCCTAGAAAGCTAGAAATACACCATGTTCCCCGGCAACGGCACCAAAATTTAATCACGCCCAACTACACCCTATAAAAAGAGACAAAGCGGTCGCGACAAATATAGCTCGGTACTTAAAGTTCCGAGGTCGAATCCCACAGAGAACACGACTCATAACAATTATTCTAGCAAAATTATCTGTTCAATCAACTTCAAGTGTATGTGTTTGATTTGGTTTTATACTAACACTACTAAACAAGAAGGTAAATAGCAAGTATAGAAAGATAGGTTTGATTCGAGAGATGGAAAGCCTAGGATTGATTTTTTCCAACTCCTAACTTGTGCTAAAGTATTGTGTTATTCATTCTCCTTGAGTCTTCCTATTGAAACAGTGCTCCAAGTTCACAATAACCTAATTCCGTTAAGTAATCATAACTTTCACTAATTAATTATTCCAACTAACTACTGAAGATAAGGAGGACTACACTTATAGTTCACGGTAAGGATAAATATTCCTAATTCACCATTTTGACAACCTAAGCAATGCCTTTATTTTAGGTTGAAATACTGCTATGTGTTTAACCTAAACTCATGAATCTATTCCTAGTAATCACAAGGATAAAGGGACAATTAATTGGGGATCCTACCAATTAATAGCAAACAATTCGTAAACAACATAGATAGGAAGAATTAACAAAGTTCATTAATAACACAATAATTATCATCACACAAGTATGTGGAATGGGTCAATCAACCCTAGAATGAGTGATTTAGCCACTCATAGTCATATTCTAAGACAAGAAATAACTATAAGCATGTAAAAATCACTAGAGATAGATGGATTGATGAATGAAGTAGAGCCTTGAATCTTGAACTTCTCTCTTCCTTGCCTCCTTTTTAATGTTGAATAGGTCCTTTTTAGGTTAAAAGTTCATAAAGGAGGCAAGAGGAACTTTTATACCATGTAGGAAAATTAGCAAATAGTCTAAAAAGCCCTTAGATTTTTGCCCAGAATTTCTGCTTCGTGTGGCGCCCGCGTGCCACGCAAACTCAGTTTCTTCAGACAATTCAACTCGTGTGGTGCTCGCGTGCCACGCGGACTCAGTTTTTCATACAATTCAGCTCGCGTGGTGCTCGCGTATTCGACCTAAATGCGCTGAAATTTTTCTTCACTTCTAGGTAAAAACTCTATTTCTTCCTGTGTTACTCGCGTGACACAGGGATCACTTGAAATATTTAGCATCCTCAATTTCAAAGCCAACTTGTACTTTTTGCCTCAATTCATCATGTTCAATTCCTATAATATAAAATACACTAAATAAGAGCAATTTCATTCAAAGTACCAACAAATATCACAAGTCGAAGCATGAACACGAGGTGAAAGTATAGAAATTATTGCAATATCTAGCTTCGTATCATACCCCTTAAACACTATTATACAATTATTTGACATCACCAAACCCTAACCCCATCACAACCACCACCACTAACCCACCGCGCCACCACAACCTTTGTGCCACCACCGTAACCACCACTGATATCCCAGTACTAGTATCATAACCATAGTTGTACCTACCAATTGTTGTACAACTATACTGAACTTTTTAACATCGGTGAATCATCATCACTGTACTCTGCGGAAACATTAGTTCTGCAACTTGTATGGGCGGCGGAGGAGGTAGACATGGCGGCGGCGGAAACATGTATCCAAATACTAATAATAAAAATCCTAATTTTCAACAGAGAAATCCTCCGATGAATAATCAACAGCAGCAACATCATTTTCAGAATCAACAACAAGTGCAGCGGCAGTGGCTCAGAAGAAACCCTAATCAATTGCCGCCATCTGATTCGGCAATTGACCAAAAAGGCAGAGGAACCCATATGAAAACAAATGTTATTTTTCTCTGGTTTGTTATTTTGAAGTAGATCAATTCTATTCTACAGGTGCTAATTTTGAAAGAAGTGACAAGTATAGGAGTATAGGAATAAAGGGTAAGTTGATAGTACTGTGAGAGATTTTGGAAAAAGATGAATTGAAAACAATGATGGATTTTAGTGTTTTTAGACTTAATTATGGAAAATGATGACAATTTATTTTCATTTCTTTATAAAATGTATGTAATATTTGGCTCACTTTGTAAATAAATGATGTCGAATTGGCTTTGTTTTATTTTTATTTTTACTTTGAATTTTTGTATTTGGGCAAAGTCATTACGGATTAGCATCATTTGTTTGTATAATAGATAGAGTACTTTGGCTCACTTATAAGTACATGATGCCGAATTGGCCTTGGTTTATTTTTACTTTTGATTTTTGTATATGGACAAAGTGATGACGATTTGGTGTCATTTGCTTGTAAAATAGACATAGTCATTTTGCTTAGTTATGAATAAATATGGCTGGATTGTATTCACTTTATTTTTCATATGTATTTTTATGGATGAATGAAGTGAAGATGAGTTGGACTCATTTGTTTGCAAAATATACTTAATATTTAGCTCACATTATGAATAAATGATGACGGATTATCGTTATTTCAAAATATATAAGCACTTGAAGCTAATGAATAAAGTAAAGCCGATTTGGTATCATTTCTTCACAAAACGAACATGTATTTTTACTTATTGTATGATGAAATGACGCCGGATTGGTCTTATATTTTGTTAGGATCTTTTTATAGTAAAGTACAAGTTTTACAAGTTATTTACAAAAACATATCAATATTTTAGCAAAATTACCCATTATAGAGGAAATGAGGAGTTAATTACAAACATAGCAAAAACATAGCAATATTTTTCCATAACATACTAAATGTCATACCCGATTTTAAACTTAACTCGGAGTGAGTCAGGTTTCAGGTTTGACTGGGTAACTCGTTTAAGTTTAAAAATTGGAGTCGCCACCTAATATAAATTTCTAAGGTGTATTAGGTCACCAAGCGTCTAAGGTCAAGTCTTTATTAAACTGGCCTAGTTTCAGAGATTCAGTGGGTAAGAAGTCCAAATGACTCGAGGAAGAAGGTGTTAAGCACTTCCCCAAGTCCCACGAAAGGTGGTTCCCGCCCGAGTCTATATTTTGGGATGTCTATACAAGATAAGTGTTATCACATGTATTACTAACTTATATGGCAAAATTCACAATCAATTTATAAACGAAGTCTAATTAGATAAGCCTACGTAACATGCATATATCTAGGTTTCACATTTTACACATACGGTCTATATTCAACGCCTACTCGCATTTATGGCCTCTAGTATAATGCCTAATCAAAAAAGTGGTCAAATCTGCAAAAAAGGTATCAAAAGGCAGTTTATTTGTGCAATTTCAGCGCCTAAGTCATATTTACGCAAATAGGCAGTTTTAGCAAAACGATTTCAGAAATTGTCAAAAACCAAATAGGGATTGTTTTCGAAATCAAATGTTAGCTATTTAGGGTCGGTGTGACTCGTCATTAATTGTCGAGCCCTAACCTTAATGGCTATTTGATGTAGGGGTCAGTTTTGAAAATATATATAGAAAAGGGGGGGCTGTTTTGAAAAAGGGTACACGAAAATCAAGCAAATGCACAGAAAAGCTTCCACACGTAATTATATACATATATAACATGCAAATACATGAATTGAAAGTCAATACTTTAGAAAGATACGTTTAAGTATTGGTATAGTCGACCCCAATAACTTATACACCCCTATACACTATTAGATTAGTGTATACGAGCTTTAAAGTTTTAAAGATTGGTTTATACACATAATGGGCCAAATTTGAAATAGGTATTGGGCCCTGATCATTTAAGCAAACAAAGGGGCAGTTTAATTTGCAAAAGCAGTCATCGAATAGGCAGAGGTTACACATTTAACCCCCTATCGTTTCAAATTTCAGACTTACACAAACTTCAAATGTTTTAACGTTTTAAGACATGCATATACCAATTATGTTGTAATAAAACAATGTTATCATATCCATGTTCTAATCGAAAACAGGTAAACTCAGAATTGGGACTTTTAGATTAACATAAGGTCTCGTTTCTCATCTAGTAATGGTAATACAAGTTTTATAAAGTAAAAGTCATGATTTTAGGATGATCAATGCAGAAAGTAGGAGAGAAAGGTGAGAAGTGGCTCCTGGATAGCTATATTTTCAGTCTTAACAGCTGCATATCCTGTTTTAGAACAAGTACAGACAGAAGTCCTAACAAATATACACAAATATGGACAGTTTCTAAGGGGAAAGATCAGAGAAGGGTAATGACTGGATAGTGCCTTACGTGCACTCATAACAGAGCCTACTTAGGCTTTCAAACTTCCCAGAACAAAGGAAAGCTTTTACCAACACACAAGAATCCTGCAAACTGAACTCTGGTATAGCCCTCAAGGCTATTCACACAGGCTGCAAGAGGAGGGTTAGCAGGGGAAGGCATAGAACCTCCTAAACAGATCATATACACATACAAAACATCTATTAAATCATGTATAATAGTCATGCTACAGGTCAGGGCAAGTTCAGAATCATTATACATTGTTAGGTGCAGTATCTAGCAAATAAATCAAACTTAGGAAGTGCTTGATGCTCTCAAGAAACAATGTAGGAAAAAATAGAGAAGGAAGGCACATTTTCCAGAGAATTGAGAGTGGTGAAGAGAGTTTTTGTGTGTGTATTTTTGTATATTTCTATGCATGAATGTGTGTCTTGTGTGCAAACAGGAGTCCAGTTTATATAGGCATGGTCTAGGGCCTTTTAAAATTCAAATCCTACTGTGAAAAGGTAAAAAATTTAAAGAAGGAAAGGAAAAATCATGCTAGTAATCTGTGGAAATCAATTTCCCTATGTTTCCCATAAATAGAGTCAGTTTAAAAATCAGAAGGATAGGGAGAAGTCTACTTTCCAGAATTATGAGAGTTTTCATTGTACACTTGCCATACATAGCTCAATTAAGATCTTAAATTAAGCAAAATCTCAAGCACACAGATTCCCCACTCCTTAGTCCTAATTAAATGTCTAAATTCAAAAATCAATTTTCATAGTTTTAGGTTCGAGATACCTTGATTAATCTAACAGATTTCAATCAAGAACCCCAATGGATACTATATCAATTACCACATCTGTCTTCCATTCAAAAATAAATCAGAAAACCAATCACAGATGTCAAATTGGACCCATTGACCTTCCTCTAACTATGAGACTGGATTCCAACTAAACAACTCATACGATTATGCATTTTGACGAACTGGGAGACTAAATTCAATGCAAAAAAAAAATGGGTGAACCATCATGGGTGCTAGGGTTTGAATTCAATAGAGATGTCATGGAACAAACTCAGAATATAACAAACCCAGTCATGCAAGCATTTCATAATGGGGCTTTAATTTAAATCAGTGAACTAGTTACTTAATCAAAATGAAACTAACCCTAACTGATTAACATAGGCCAACACGCCCAAAACTCGTCCTAAAAAGGATAAGCGGCCGCTGCAAATATAACCCGGTTTAACAAGTAAGGGGTCGAATTCCATAGAGAGCAAACATTAATTCGTAACTCAAATTTTACCAAATTTTAGTTCAAACAATTTCAAGAACAATTTATAAATATTTTGGTATGTAAACTAGAAATTAATGATAACTAACTAAAAACAAGTAATAATTACTAGAGTAGATTCAAGAATAAAAGACCTAGGACCTGACTTCCCCAATTATCGGAGTGATATATCGAATACTACGCATTCAATCTCGTTTGACTATCCCTAATGATCGTGAGCTCCTAGTTTACTACTAGTATTTTCCAATAACAAGCAATAACTATCCTGAGTTACTTTTCTAAGTTAACAGCATATGATAAGTTGGACTACCCACATGACCACGACAAGGGTTTATTGTTCCCGAACTCACCCCGCTCTTCTTCCCTAAACAATTCCTTATTTGGGTTAAAGTATCGCTATTCAACTAAACCTAACTCAAAACACTTTCCCAAGGGTTTACAATAATCAAGGGAACATTCAATTGTGAGCTCTACAATCGAAAGCAATCATAACATAGTTGAATAATCAGGAATAATAATGTCAAGCTTGATAAATTAATAAAATATTCAGCACATCATCCAATAATGGTTCCGTCAAGCCCTAGAAAGGGTGACTTATCCACTCATGTTCATAAAATTCATGACATAAGCAACCATAATCAATAAAGTAAAAAAAAAGATTAAAACAGTTAATCAAACTCGTTAGATCCTTGTTCTCCACTGCCCTAGCCTCCTTCTTGTTCTTTCTAGATTGAGAATCCTTTTAAAAATTGACTTTTAGGCTTTTAAATCACGTTCATGAGCCAAATGACCAAACTGCCCCGCTTTACAAAACTGCAGAATTTTTTGGCCTGGCGCTATAGCAGTGCGAAGCACAACTATAGCACCAGGTTCCAGGAACTTCTCTGAAGTCTTGTGCGACGCACAAGACCCTTCGGGACCCCCATACTTGTTTTTCTCACCCTTGTGCGATGGCTATGCGATAGAGAGTTAGCTCACTGCCTCGGAAACATTTTTCTTCATCAAAATTTCGTCTCGGGACTGTGCTATGGTCATACAACGCACCACATCCTTAAATTCTACTAGATTTTTCTTTTTGGCTCCATTTTCGCTCAAATCATCTTCCTTTGGCGTCATTAGCCACCTATACATCAAAATACAACCAATTAGCTCAATTCATCACATTTTTAACATCAAATATCAATAGAATGCACCAAAGTATGGGTAAAATACATTCAATTATGTATAAATTTGACCTATTATTAGCCAATTAATCAATTAATCACTCTAAAGCACAAAACAATGAATCAGAATCAAGCGTAAGTGTCACATAACAGTCCACGAATCAAGAAAAGGGGACTGGGTTACCTGTTTAATCATGTTCGGAGACTTCTCCGGCGACTGAAGTTCTCGTCGACGCGAGGTCAAATTCAAACTTTGTCCAAATGTCGACAAAAGTATAGGGGTTTTGCAGCGGATGACGAGGGGGAACACAATGGTACCATTTTCTCTGAATTTCACCGGTCGAATCGACCGAAAAATGACGTAAACAGTGGTTGTTTCGCGAGAGAGAGATTGAGTGAGTGAGTCGGCTGAGACGAGCAGGGAAATGGGAAAAGGTTATAGGGTTTGGGGTGGAAATTTAATTAAAAAACGAAAATGGGTATTGGCCGTCAGATTTATATGCGTGGACAGCTGAGATTTAACCATGTAGGCGTATAGGTGGCATAAGAGGCTAACGTGTATAGTTGTGAGGTATATATATGTGCGTATATAAAACCGTATATATTGTGTATAAATGTCTATAAAATGTGTAGAAAATTGTATAATAATGCTTATAAATTTATGGAAAATCAGAAAATTAGTTTTGAGGGCCAAAGGACTAATGGAGACTATTATTTTAAATTTTAAAATAATTTTTGCAATTTTCTAAAATATGAGTAATTACAGAAAAATTGTAATTAAGCGTGCAAATCCTGTAAATAGTCGTAGTTTGTGCTGGTGTTTTGAAAAAGGCCTAAGTGATGTGCGTGTGTGAAGTAATGACTTTGAATTGGGGTGAGTGTAGGGTAATTGTGTGGCTATTAATACAATTTTGTCTGGATAATGGTAATCGAAACAGGAGGGACAAAGTTAGGTGTCAACACTAAACCTTTACATTCTTCCTCCTATTTCCCCCACTATCATTTTTGCTCCTTCCATTTCACCTTATTTCGCTTTTCCTCCCACCATTTACCCCAATTTTACTTTTACTCCTCTCATTTCCCTCAATTTCACTTTTCCTCATCCCATCCTCACTGTATCTCGTTGTATCTCACCGTATCTCGATGTTTCTCCACTACCAACCACCTCGTATCTCGTTGTATCTTTCCGTATCTCACTGTATCTGAGTTGTTCTGTACTGTATCTAATTATTTTTAGACTGTATCTAGTTGTTTCTAGATTGTTTTAGCATTTTTTTCATCCCGTTTGTTCGTTGTTTCTCACTATTTCTTAATTATTTCACCTTTTTTGCATTGTTTCACATTATTTCTTACATTTTGTTTCAGACTTTTTCACTAGCTATTTTAGACTTTTTCAGTACTGTGTCTCACTGTATCTGCACTATTTTTGCTTCGTATCAAACTATATCTCACTATATCTACTATGTTTCAGCACTTTTTCAGATTGTTTCAGTATCGTTTCAGGTAGTTTTGCACTGTATCTAACTATTTCTAGACTGTATCTAGTTGTTTCTAGGCTGTTTTAGCATTTGTTTCATCCCGTTTGTTCGTTGTTTCTCACTGTTTCTAAACTATTTCATCTTTTTTTCATTGTTTCACATTATTTTTTACATTTTGTTTTGGACTTTCTCACTAGCGGTTTCAGACTGTCTCAACATTGTATCTCACTTTATCTGCACTATTTTTGCTCCGTATCAAACTATATCTCACTGTATCTATACTGTTTCAGCACTGTTTCATATTGTTTTAGCACCGTTTCAGGTTGTTTTGCACTGTATCTAACTGTTTCTAGACTGTATCTAGATTGTTTCAGTATTATTTCATCTTGTTTCTCACTGTTTCTATATTATTTCACCTTTTTTGTGTTGTTTCATATTTTTTTGCATTTTGTTTCAGACATTTTCACTAGCTGTTTTAGACTGTTTCAGTGCTGTATCTGCATTGTTTTTGCTCCGTATCGTACTGTATGTAACTGTTTCTGCACAATTTCAGGTTATGTTCAGCACTGTATCTAACTATTTCTGCACCGTTTCAGGGTGTTTCAGCACTGTATCCAACTATCTCTGCACCGTTTCAGGTTGTTTCATACTGTAGCCGTTTTCAGACTGTATCTCGCTGTATCTGCGTTGTTTTAGATTGTTTCAGCACCGTATCAAGATTTTTTCAGCACCATTCAAGCTGTTTCAGACTGTTTCTATTTGAAGAACTCCTGTAAAAATGGGATAAAATAAGTGTCAGCAAACTTAGAGTGAAAAATTTAACACCTCATTTGTTAAAATTTCTTAAATAACACTAGAAATACCTGTCTTCATTAAACGGGTCAACATCGAAGTGGAGGAGCGACAGCCGTCTAGCGGCATCAGTACCATCCCACCTTTTTTTAGAAACAGAGAATCAATTAAACAGAAACCATCTCCAAACAAATCAAAACCATCACATATCAGAAAGCCCAATTACATATATGGGATAACAGTAGAAGATGGCATTATTCATGCTGAATAACAATAGAAAGTGGCGTCAAAGATCAGAAAGCCCAATGAAACCCAGAAGTCGTCGTCGCCCGAAAAGACAAGATTCCCGGTCAAACTTCCGGGAGAGATGGCATTTTTCGGTGTTTTTCGGTGGTTCTCTGCTGGTGGCGTTACTGTTTTTCTCCCTGTTCGATCTGTACCACTGCCTTGTTCTGTCGTTCTAATCAACTCCATCCAATGGTGTTTTTCGATCTGTCACTGTTGGTGTCTCTACCACGAACGGTGGATGGGCTAATCAACTCCCTCCCGTTCATTTTTTGTTTTCCAATCTGTCACAGGTTGGGTATGGGTGGTAGGAGAGTTGGGAAGGATTTTGGAGGTAGGGATTGAAGTTAGTTGTTTGGAAAATGTGATTTATCTTGTTTATTGTGAAATGTGCTAAAAAATATTGATATGTCTTGTAATTTGAAAAATCTTGCTATTTTTTTTTTTTGGGTAATTAAGGATACAAATTTGTATATTTGTGTAAAAAATCTATTTTGTTTTGCTTTGATTTTTGTATATGAGGGAAACTGTGACGATTTGGTGTTATTTATTCACAAAATAGATGTGAAATACAGATAGATTGACTGCCTTGTATACGAGCTAAATGCTGCTGATTTGGTATTATTTATTCACAAAATGGATGTGAAATACAACCGGATTGACATTGTTTTGTGAAAGCACTGACGTTTTTTGTAATTATGACTTCAAAAAATGGTCGGTGGTATTTTTGTAAGTACGTGAAGTTCTCTACTAGTAAGGGTATTTTATACTTTCAGCTTCATTTAATGATAAAGTGCTTATGTTTTCAAGACCACTACAAATAGCTTAGCAAACAAAGACTATGTGCTTTCTAGCTTATTTTTGTAATTCACCCCATTTTTAACAGCTCGATCGAAGAATAGCGAATTTGTAAGCCACTCAAATAGAAACAAGCATCATTTAATTTATTTTTTAAAAAAGAGCCATCATCTAAATAAAATAAGGAAAACCTCAAGAAAATTTGAACTAAGCTCCAAAATATTTTTTGAATTTTAGTTTAAAGTTTTAGAAAAATTTTCCGGAACTTCAAATTTACGGTTCCGAAAAAATTCCATGAACAATTCGTCAGGAATTATGAGCAATGTGTTTAAAAGTTACGACACAAATTTTAATTAAGTACTATCAATCCGCAAAGCTTGTGGCACGACAAGTCGTGCCTATTTACTACAGTACATAAAATACCGGACAATTGGATAGGAATTTATGAATACAATTTGTTCTAACGGATCATCATGACTTTGTGGCAAGATAATTTTTGTCAATAGGTCAAGTTTTGACATGGATTGGCAGCTTAACGGAATCATCAAACTTAAAACAGTAGGTATGGAATCAGGATTATTACAGGGCAAATGGTTTACTTTTTACCTGGTAATAGTAGTTTAGCAAAAATATCATTTGCTTGGTTTAATGAATAAATTTCGAACGAAAATATACCTATGCTCGTATTTATATCATTCATTTCTTTATAAGTACTGCCTAAGAGGCAACACTTATTTTTAATTCCTTTTGCTTAGACAGTATTTGTCCTTGAACTCTTCACACATTCTCCCAACTAACTTGAAGTATTGTTTAGTACTTGACTTTAACTTCTCCACATATTCTTCCAGATGACTTTAAATAATGTCGATAGACGAAGTGAGGACGATTTTACTAAAATCATCTTAAATGAGTATAAACTCTCTGAAATCAGTCGAACTTTGGAAACAACGGATGAAATTTTTTGGTGGTATCAACCCAAAAGGATATACTGAACCAAATTGCCTACCAAAAATGACAAATCGCAATCCTAAAATATCTATTTTTACAAATAACGACAAATACTTTCGATACTTTTCAAAACTATCCCCAACTTTTTCCAATTCCATCACATTTTGGTCCAATTAATTACACAGCTACTATTGCTTTCTTGAAAAACTAACCACTTTCCAATTCCCACTTCTGAATTTTCTTTTCAATACCTTCCCTTGAAAGAAAAGAAAATCAAGAATGGCAATTTCTCATTCTGCTATGGCTTTTGGTACCTCAATTCCTTCATATTCTTATTTTAAGGCAAGGAGTTATAGGAATTTATCATTTTTATGCAATTCAAATAACCCCTTTTGTTCTAATTCTCAAAATTCACTTCAGAAGTCTTTTGGGTCTTCACAATTTTCCATTTCAAGGTAAATTATAGTATAATTTTCTTGTTTTTATTACTCCTAATATGCTAGCTCAAAAGGTAACTTTTTTATTCTTTGTCTGGCTTTCTGTTTATTTGGTTTGTAAATTATGAAAATTCTGTTAGATTACTATCAAAAAATTGTCTATTTTTGGATTTTTTTCGTTTCTGGTTGGATTAGCAAAATGACACTCAAAACTAAGAGAAAGTTTAGCTTTTTTTTTTTCATAAGTTTGTTGTAAATTTGGTATTTACCAAACAAAAAAGATTGGAATTTTAGCCTGAAAATAGTTACCACTGATTGACATTTTGTTATGGTGCATTTTGCCTTAAAAAGACGAATTTGGTCTACTGATAGGAGCTCAGCTTGTGCTGTGTCGAAAGCGTAGGTTCGAACCTTGCAATAGACAAAAGCTTGCTATTTAAGGGGAGAAGGGCTGAGGGGCGGGCACATCATGCATCGAGTTTTCAACAGTGCGCTATTGGCCCTCGGCGCCATAGGAGAAAGCGTAGGTTTGAACCTTGCAATAGACGAAAGCTTGGTATTTAAGTGGAGAAGGGCTGAGGAGCGGGCACATCATGCATTGAATTTCCAACTGTGCGCTATTGGCCCTCAGGATTTCACGGTGATAAAGAAAAAGGACGATTTTTATTAGAATTGGAAGAAAATGGGCCGAACTAAAGCAGAATGAATATATAGGATTCATATCGCCAGCTCGAACTAGTTTTGGAGGCAATCTGATTGCCTGATTGCTTTAAGGTGCATCTTGAGTGAATTTGCAGGTTGATTGATGTATGCTTCAACCCTAACAGGGGGTTAACCTGGTTCAAATGTATGCAGGAAATCATGTAGGATTCGAGCAACTTTGTTACAAGAGAATGAAGAGGGAGTGGTTGTGGAGAAATCTTTTGCACCTAACAGCTTTCCTGGTAATGCGGGAGGGGGAAGTAATGAGGAGTCACCGGATGATTCATCCTCTAATTGTCTAGAGAAATGGGTCATAAAGCTTGAGCAGTCTGTAAATATCCTTCTCACGGTAGGTATTGAGTTTCCCAAATTTAACTAGTGTCTTGTATTTTTTGTTTCGACCTTACAACTGTCATCTTGATCAGGATTGCATTTGAATTTATAAATAATCAACTTTGGCTCAATATCTGATAGATGATTTTTGCTATATATATTCCTGCAACTTGGTGCAAATAAGTTCTTTTCCTACTGTTCGCTACAAAAGGCCCTACCCCTTTTCTCCCTTCCCCTAAAAGCAAAAGTTACAATTAGTTGATGGTAAATTTGGTCACAAATGGATCGGTTTGGGTTACTTTAGTTGCAACTTTATTCCAGTAGAGCTGCCTTTTGTGTGTGTGTGTGTGTGGTGATGGGGGGGGGGGGGGTTGTGGGGGGGGAGGAGGTTTGACCCTACTTGTACATTAATGTCCAAATCTTAAATACGCGAAGGAGGGGGACACAAAACAGACCTCCGCATAGCCTAAGATGCAACTTTAACAATGCATCAGTAATTGAGTTTGCCAATTCCTTATCTTCTACCGGCATGTTTTCCCTATCAAAAGAAAAAAAAAAAAAAAACTACTGTCATGTTCTGTTATGTACACAATGTGTTGAATCTGAAATTGATTTGTATCTTGTAGTATCATGTGATACGCTGGTGTAAGGTGGTTGACAAAATTTCCTGTTAGGAACATCTTTCATTATATAAGGTTTAGGGTTGAGTAGCTTTTGTACAATTTCAAATTGGCTAGGAATATGTCTGATTTCAAATAATGCTGATAATTTCAGGATTCGGTGATAAAGATTCTCGACAGTTTGTACCATGACCGAAACTATGCGAGGTTTTTTGTTCTGGAAACAATTGCAAGAGTTCCTTATTTTGGTAAATACTACTTCCTCCTTCTACTTTGTTTGTCATACTTTCCTTATTAGTCCGTCCCAAAAAGATTGTCATACTTCTAAATTTTGAAACAATTCAACTCCGTACTTACTTTTTGACTCATTTATAGCCACACAAATATCTATGGTTTATTTTAGACCACTAGTTTCAAAAGTCTTTCTTTCTTTATTAAACTTTGTGCCAAGTCAAACTACAACAAACAAAATGGGACGGAGGGAGTATTCTTTTATGCTGCCGAGTGTTTCACCTAGATCGCCTTTCACACATCTCTCTGAAATTAGGAATGTATGTAATTCTACTACTCCCTCCGTTTCAAAAAGGATGAACCTTTGCGGAGTACGAGGGTCAAATTGACTAATTTTGACCGGGAATTTGCACATTGAATTTTTAAATTTTTTGAAATAAAATTTATATATTTAGAAACTACATGAAAAATACTATAAGTCACAATAATTAACAATTCAAAATAGTTAGAAAATATTTGTAAGACATGTGGTCAAACATAATCTTGTTTGACCCTTCAAATAGTAATAGGTTCATCCTTTTTGAAACGGAGGGAGTATATTTTTAGCACTGAACATACAATTTAACTTGGTCATTGTGCAAGAAGACCTGATAATACTTGTCTTCTAAAGCTGATTATTGATACATTTTCTTTTTTAATGTTGAAGGGGAGCCTTGGAGCAACTCGTAAAGTTGTCTTTGTGTGACCTATATAGGTCATGGGTTCAAGCCTTGGAAACAGCCAATGATGATTGCATTAGGTTAGACTGCGTACATCACACCCTTTAGGGTGGGGCCCTTCCCAGACCCTACGTGTACGCGAAATGCTTTGTACACCAGGCTGCCCTTTTTTTTCTTTTTAACTGTTGAAGGCCATAAATATCTTTGAGTGAGATTAAGGAACCTAAAAGCCCTTTCTTTATTTGTTATCACTTATACATACAAAAGATGTTATTGTAATTCCCTTTTCTGATAATGACATGTGGTTGTCATCTGTCCATAACAGCATTTATATCTGTTCTTCACATGTATGAGAGCTTTGGTTGGTGGAGAAGAGCAGATTATATGAAGGTGCATTTTGCTGAAAGCTGGAATGAGATGCACCATTTACTCATTATGGAAGTAATGTTCTTTCTTCCAACTCTTACTTACAACAAACACCCAAGTATCTTATTGCTTATGCCTTCTGCACTATAACTGATGTGCATCTACCTTGCCAGAGTCGTTAAGTGTGTTTGTTTAGTATATTCCGTCCTAAATAACCATGGTTTATCCAGAATGAGGTACGATGAAGGGCTTGACGTTATGTTTGCTCCATGTGCAAGTTTGAACTGTTTACTAGAGAAATGTATTATTGCTTGATTTACTTCTTTGCTGAAAGAATAAACTTTCTTGCGTATGGGATCTTCTGCAATATTCGTGCGTTAAAGTACTGAACCAATTTATCGGGCATCACAAACGCTTTAATTTCATGGGTTCAATTCAAGGTAAAATTAATATTGATATTTCTTTGTCTTGGTATTAATGGTAGTCGTGGTTTAACTGCAGGAATTAGGGGGAAATGCTTGGTGGTTTGACCGATTCCTTGCGCAACACATTGCTATATTCTATTATTTCATGACGGCCTTGATGTATGCTTTGAGCCCAAGAATGGCATGTACGTTGGAGTATTCAGATGTCATGTTCAAGTCTCTGAAGCTTTTCTTTATCTCCTTTTTCACAGCTCTTTATTGTTTACAGAGTTTGGTTCTTTACGTCTAGAATGTTCGGTAAAGTTGATTTTTATCTTATATAACAGTTTTCAAAATGAGTAGCTCTGACATAGTGTTGTCTCATCTTTTGGAACACATTTAATGAATTTCCGCAAGAATAATATATTCTTTGTCTGAGTCTCTGTGGGTCTAACATCTTGCACAGTTTATGGATTCAGTTTTTGCCAGGGTTCTGTACGAGTTTCATCTTTTTATTGTTATTGTTTCTTAGGGAATCATAATAGTAGCTTTAAGAGCCCGTTTGGGTGAGCTTATTATAAGTAGCTTATAAGTCATAAGTTGCTTATAAAAGTCATTTTTGATAAGTTCCTAACTTATTGCTTTTGGCTTATTTTAAGCACATAAGGGCTTATAAGCCCATGCCTTTTTGAGTTACCAAACACTCATTAATAAACTTATAAGTTCTTGTGCGCTTATTAGCCACTTTTAAACTTACCCAAAAGGGCTCTAAGTCTTGCTTCTTTTCAGAATTGGGGGAGGAAGGCACTTTTGCATTTTTTGCCATGCATGTATTCTTTGCCTGGCTTTAAGTTGTCTGATTTGTTTACCTGAAAGAGGCGATGGTGATTAGTCATGATTTTATGTTTGATAAGGCCATTTAAGGAGTGACTGGTGGGTTCGTCATGTATGGCCATTATTAGGCTAATATTGATACTTGATTGGTGTTCCTTCAATTCTTGCAGATCATTTTTCTGAATGTGTGGAGAGCCATGCATTCGAGACTTATGATAAATTCATCAAGGATCAAGGAGGTATATTTCAAAACAGTTGAATATGACGGATTTGAAAGTGCTATTTTTCCTTTAACTTGTTTGGCTGTTTCTCGAGCATAACACAATTTTTAGTAAGGAACAAGGATTTTGGGGAGGAGGAAGATGGAACAATATACCTCTATATTTCTTAGCTATTCTTTCTCCATGACAATTTCAAACTATTAGATTCTTAGCCTCAACATGGTAGTAATATACCAGTCCAATTGCTTCTGCAGAGGAATTGAAGAAATTGCCTGCTCCAAAGATTGCTGTGAGCTACTACACGGGAGGTGACTTGTATTTGTTTGGTGAGTGTTACAGTGATACTTAATACACTTTCTGGTCAAATGTCTATATGTTTCAGTAATCTAAATCATTTTCTGACTGCATCAGATGAATTTCAAACTTCACGAGAGCCTAATACTCGAAGACCAAAAATAGGTAAAATGCACCTCAATGATTTTATCTGGATTCTGGAGAAAGGAAAACTGTTGTGTTACTTTTCGTATATCTTTTTAGACAAGTGAAAGAGTACATTCTGATTGTGGTCATGTTTCCTATTTAGAGAATCTATATGACGTATTCATGAACATTAGAGACGACGAAGCAGAACATTGTAAGACAATGAAAGCCTGTCAAACTCATGGGAGCCTTCGCTCTCCGCACACAGATACAAGCAATGATTCTGAAGATGATTCAGGGTGTCCTGTGCCTCAAACTGATTGTGAAGGTATTGTGGATTGCATAAAGAAATCTGTTGCTGACCCTCAAGTCAGCAGAAGGTAGAGCAAGAGAAAGTGAGAACCAACCAAACCAACTATACGTGTATATATCAGTATAGCCATACAAAGATGTAGAAGCATGTCAAATTTGCGCAAAGATGGGTAAGCCCAGAGTTATTTTCTCCTTACAATAATGCGTATTAAATTCACTACATGTAATCTTTTGAACAGCTTTAGTCTCTACTTGGGATGTCAACAGCTAGATGATATGTAGCATGATCAAGTTTTAGTAGTTTTGTGTTATATTGATCTGTCAAAGCATGCTCTATAATACAAGAGCTGAGTATATTAACTCCATCAACTTGTATACAAACATCACATTTCGGTTGGTCGCCCTCTAGCCAGTGACTGGTTTCGCTATGGAGCTAGGTGTACACCCCCTTGCTGATACTCTTTCAAATCGAGATCCGACTCTCATAAGACCAAATAAAATTATGCTCCCTGTTCCCCAGAAATTGGGTGATGAATTTACATATTTATTGAATCTGATGGGGCTTGAGATTGCAGCATATGCTTTGACAAGGTGGTGGTTTGACTAAATAGAACAATATCGCACTAATAAGATCTGGTTATATGTTTCATGTGATGGTAGTGCTCGAATTAGTTAGCTCTACTTTAGTTAATTCATGTAGTACCTGTTATCTCTCATTATATACAGATACAACACATTGTGTAAAACGAAAACGTTTCTCACTGTATTTCCTAAAATATGCCTTCAGGTATTACAATTAAATTTATATTTAGTTGAGCCACAGGCGATCGTTTTATATCAAAATTCGATGGCTGATTGCTAGTCTTATGTTCACAAGTTTAAGCGTTTAGCTTTATGCTTAATGAAGCCACTGTAAATATGTTCGAACAAAGATAGGGAATGACAGATGACGAGACTAAATGAAGAGTATGTTTGAACAGACAATGGAAATTCGAACAAGTTGGATAAGCAAATTTACTCAATCGTTCACAAAGATACGAATATATTTTAAAGAATAAACGAACAATAGCTGTTCACGAATTATTAGATTGAACAAATGAATTATGCGATCAATATGGTCGACAGTTCACGATAATAATTAGGTGGTTAATTAGCAATTCAGTAAGCAATAGATATAAATGTGACTCGACAACTAGCTAGAATTTCACTGAGATAGAACTCCGATCAAAGCGTATCTAAAGATTAATTACGATGGTGATGATTAACAAAGCAATGTATTAGAAAAATAGTTAAGCAATTAAATGAGCAAGGATGGAAATAATAAATAAAAGTAATAAGGCTTATTGTATTGAAGATCAGATGCTCGAGCTCCGTTGGAGGAAGGTGAACGTCTTCTCCGAAGCTAAGCTTGATTACAACGACACGATGGTATAAAATAGATGACAATAATGGTGGAATATAAAACAGTGGTGATGAAGATAATAATAGTGGCAGCGACGATAATTACTTAAGGGAGAGTTATGTTCAGAAAAACGTAACTTTACAATGGGGAATGATGAATCTATTTATAGGCACAAGACTTCAGCCCTAATCAAACTCCAATCGGCGCAAGTCTCTCCATGACCTGATAAGGTTGTTATCCACGTCCAACGGCTTCCAAAAATATAGGGATTGGGTTAACCACGTTTATGTTTATCTGCTTCTCTCTACGTCTTCAGAGAAATTGATCCCGATCAATCAAAAAACGAACAGTCGCCTTCGATAATCAATTCTTCGTAACAACAGTTGACTTGTCTCCGATTTTGGCTCTGAGCTTGCCACGTCAATGAACACGTGTGTCGCCACGTGTTCGGGTGATTTTCGATCAGTACAGATAGTCTCCCCACTTTTTCGAGTGAGTGTCCGTATGACCTTGGCAAGTGGCATGAAATTTTAGGCGGGAAGATACGTAGAGGTCCCTTAGCCGCGGAATTTGAAACGCCAAAATGTCACTTCGCCTTTCCATCAGGACACGTGCACGCCATCGTGCGGGCGGCAGTTTCGCCGGTTACCGAGATAATCATTACCTCAACTCCTATAAGTACCACTTCAAATGCTTTACTTTGCTTTTGTTTGAAATCTCTGAAAAATGGCAACTGACAAAACATCTACTCCAGTGACCACCATCGATATTGTTGCTTCCACCGCGCCTACCGCCGCAGTGCCGCCGCAGCTTGTCGCTGTAACTGAATAGGCCAAAGTTGCTGGTCCGTCTGAAGTTAAAGGGAAGGGGAAGAAACGGAAGCCAAAGGGTTTTGGCCTAGAGAAGCTTTACACTGAGATTCTCCCGAAGGAATTCATTTATGACGATGATTGGAATGTCAGTTACCAAAACACCGTCCAAGTAAAGAGGAAGAGGAATATTCTCGTCGACGCCGTTTTCTGCACCATTACTCCGGATTCTATGCCAAAAGTTTGAGAGGACTGTGGATGGAAAGAGGGTGTGGTCGATGTTGTGTGCCCTACAAAGAGGATGACCTTGACCACCCACTATGTCAATCATTCTGTCATTTTGACATACCCTTTCACTATCGGATTCACGCTCCTGATCGACCCTTTGATTGCCGAATTTTGTCGCATGTACAAAGTTTGTATTGGAAAAGTTTCCCCAATGATCTGGCGGTTGGTTTCCATGATGCGATGGATCACCAAAAAAGCCGAAGTGGAATTGACACTTCGACACATCCTCCATATTTACTCTCCTCGTGTTTACAAGGCCGGGATCATTAACATGCAGAAATGGGGGCAGAGGGCTTTGATTTCAAAAAACGACGATGATCTCTGAGGTTGGGACCAATATTTTGTTTTCATTCCCACCGATCAATTAACAGCTCCGGGGGAAGATCTGCTCACCGAGCTGTGGAACCGAACTTATAAGTGCCCGATTTTTATTTTCAATTTTCTATGGTTACCTTTTTTACCTAACTCAATTGTGCTCACATTTCAGCCAGCAAAGTTTTGTTCGAGCTGGTTCCGAATATTGAGAGGTGGTTGATCAAGGTGTTTAACAAGACCACCAACGATGAGAGAGGTTGGAAGCCTATAGCTTCCCTCTTGAAAGTGAAGGCCAAACACCATGGTATGTCTTCTTTTTGTTTCCGCTCATTATGTATGAATAAAGTTACTCTAGCTAAAAGAACATTCTTTTAGGCATTACGGATATGGGCACCGGAGGCAAGTCAAGCAAAGAGGACGATAAGGAAGATGCCGATAGGGAGAAAGTAGAGGACGCTCCTCCTCCGAAGAAGAAAAAGTTGAATCACCATGGAGTCCGAGCAAGACTTCTTGCCAAGGTGCTCAGAAGGAAAAGGAACGACTGGGAAAAGAGGTTGGCGCAACGACTGCTCTCGAGCCCATATAGAACATAGTTGCAGGCATAGTGATGTCTATCGACGCAGTTAAAGCAGCTGAGGGAGGCATGCTTGTTCAGTTTGATCCTGATCAGGAGGCTGCTGAGGAATCGGGCTCTGAGCTGCCGTTGAGGCGCCCAAAGAAGCCGAGGAAAGAAAGGATGCAAGAGGCAGCCGAGCAGCTAAAGGCGGCCGATGAGTATGCTGGATCTCCTGTTATGGAGTTGACTGATAGGCTTCCCCAGTTTCCACTTCCTTCGATTTAGGAAGTTTCTTCAGCTTCGGGGGATAGAGTTGAAAGGTTGGAAGCCACCCTTGCCCCCTGAAGAACATAAAGCAAGGAAAAAAGGTAAGCTACCCCTTGATCGAGAGGTGGAGCTGGCGAAATCGAAGTATACCAAAAGTTCAGGTTCATCGTTCTTTATTGCAGATCACGATGAGCTTATAACTTCGTTGCCGAAGGGCGAGGATGCAGATTCCTTCGCTGCCTACAAGAGGGCTGAAGCTGCTGGGGAGATCAAACAGAGATCGATCAATGTAACAGTTCCTAGCAACATCGATCTGCTCAGATTTCCAAGGCATCTTGCCGATTATTTGTATGACATTACTGGGCCGATGGAGGGCCCGAATGAATGGTCGAAGTGACGTAAACCTTGATTCTTACATCGCCTTTGACGCCTTTCGGGTAATTTCCCTTCTATTTTGTGAATACTTTCCGACTTGAATTCTTCCTGACTTGGTTTATTTCTTATTTCAGACTACAATAATGGCGATCGATACAGTAGACTGCATCCATCAACTCTAGGTTGAAATCGCACGCCTGCATGAATGGGCCGCCTTTTTGGCATCTTCCGGTAGCGCTTGCCACCAAAATCTTAAAGTTCTGAAAGTAAAGTACTCCGAACTCGAAGCTAACGCGAACAAAAAGGCGGCCGCTCATGCTCTCAGTGAATCGGAGCTGGAGTTGCATATTGTGGAGCTGAACGTATACTATGAAGCTGATGTGGGGAGCAAATGCACTAAGCTGGAGTCTGAGCTATCGAACAAGAGCTTAGAGATTGCTAAGCTGAAATATTACCTCCATGCCCTGCAAGGTGATAAAGAGGCTTTGGTTTCTGAGAACAAAGATCTCATTGAAAGGAACTGAAGCCTTGTGAAGCAGAATTAAGACTTGGGTATCTAGCTGGCTGGCCAAAAGCGATTGATGGAGGATGAATTTAATAGCTGCAAAGAGTTGATCATTGCTGAATCTCGTATGAGATGTCTTTCAAGAGATGTCAGAGCTCACAGTGAACGTGGCCGCGGAATTAGAGGAAGCCATTAAGACTGTAAGGCTAGCTCGTGAGGACCTCGGCCTTCCTCCAAGTTTGTCTGAAGATGAGGACTCCGATGAAGAAGAATGACTTTTTAGCTTCAGTTGGTGTTTTTGTTTTGTGTTTTCAACCCAATATTGTGGTCGCTTTGTAAAGACAATGAGGCCTATGGCCGTTATTAATGAACTCTTCTTTCCGTTGACATTGCGTTCGTTTATTTCTGAAGATGGATTTTTATGCTTTATCATTTTTTAAAGTTCAATGACTCAGTTTTGAGTATTGTTTTTTCAAAAGACAAGTTATGTTTCCATCGCCCGTTTCTTAAACAATCATGCTTTCGTTATCGGAAAAAGTTGAGTAATTGGGGCCCAATGTAAATAGTGCATAATGAAGAATGACGTCTCATTTTCATGCCAATGCACTCTTCGAACACCGAGTTCGGAAAATTATTTCTTAACACTTTAAGCCATTTTAAACTAGCATAAAAATAATGTCGAGTGATTGACAAGAAGTGTTGCATTGATTGTGATATCGGCCACTATTGGGCGTGTTGTACATATCATCCGATCTTATATCATGATCAGGTTTAAAACATTGCCGTTTAGTGGCGCTTTTGAATACACTAACTTGGCCGCTAACATACCATTTACATTTCATTTGATCTAAAATCTAGGTTTCGAACAGTCCCCAGTGTGAGAGCCTGTTCTTTATCCGCCAGTGTAATCTTCTTCGATGGGACGCTTTGAAGCAGTCCCCAATATCCTCCAAACGATTACAACCTTGATCTTGGGGCAGTCCCCAATGTTCGGGCAGTCCCCTGTATCTCTTTGTACAGTCACAAACTTTGAACTCAAGCAGTTCCCAGTCCTCGAACAATCGGTGAAAGATCGTAAAGAATCCTTCCTCCTTCTCCATCCCCCCAGTGTTCAAGTGCGAAGTATGAAGGGTCGGACACTGGTCCAACGTCTCCATTATGTGACTGTGTTTCCTGAAACAAGGATGCAAAGAAGAAACAGAATGTACTTAAACATGAAGACCACGTTAGAGTGTTCGTCACAATTATCGACCCCGACTAGGAGCGTTTCGAGCTAATTGTGTTCGTGGAAGTATTGGATAAAAACCATCGTCACTTAAAAGAGTGACACGTGTCTGCTACGTGGTACGGGTAGAGGTTTTTCCGGAGAAACATCTAACGGATAGATGACTGGCCAGGCGGTTACCACGAGCAGGCCCAAGGCAGTTACGTAACGCCTCCCCAAGTCAACGCAATTTGAATGAACGGTTACCTGTTCATACACGATTGCTCAATGAATGGTTATAAAGGAAACAGTTATATACCCAGCGGTTACATATCCAACGGTTACATACCCAGCGGTTACGTACCCAACGGCTGCCTAGTAAATCTATAAATAGCGTTTATTCTCGAATCGTTGTAACAAACATTCTCTTCTCTATCTACAATATCAATAAAATACTCTCTTACTCTCGCTCTCTACTGTTCATCATTTACGTTGCTATACATTCTGTTCTCAAGTCCTCGAGTATACTTGACATCAAGGAATCCTCACCGAGATCAAGCGATCCAATAAGGTTCCTTCTACTCATTTAATTCACGCTTTAATCTTATTTATTCACGATTATTCCGCATTACTTTCACTTATTATCATCGCATCTCCATTGAAAATCGTGCATATACTCGCAATATCGTAATTAGCGCAATCTTGTATTCAATCGATTAAACTCTTAATCTAAACTATTGATCGTGACTCCGCAAATATAAATTTAATTGTTAATTGGCCTAAAATCGTATCTAGGTTAAGCAATTTGGCGACCACAGTGAGAGCCGGTCAATAGCCTCTATAGGTTAATAGATTATCTTTTTCTGCATTATATTCTTTCCTGTCGATCTTTTGCTTGTAACTAACATGGCAGAAAGCGATTCACAAAGAACTATGGTGGGCGGCAGTCAGGTACGTACCCCTCCACCAAGCCCTAACTACTCTCCAGGTTACTCGTCCGACGGGCAGGAACGTTCATCCCAAGGACCTAGAAGGCAACGGGACGGACGTGAACACTCTCAGAGCAGGACCCCGCCGAGAAGACGACGCCATAGAAGTCTCTCCCCTGATCAAAAGAACCTCCACGAAACAATCTTTGAAATTATGCAACAACAAATGGAGGTCAACACGGGAATAAACGAGGCTATCAATTCTCTTCGAGGACAAATCCCCTCCGTTACGAGGACTGGTCCTGCAGCCCAAGGTCGGGATGTTCCTTCTTCACACACTTCAAGGCAAGATGGAGAACAAAACACGGCCAACAACGGAGGAACCATGGATCCGACAACCCAAGCAAATCAAAATCAAAACGGAGGATCTGCAGTATCCACTGAAATGAGCGTCGTCGTGGAGGCATTCACCAAGCAATTCAAAGAGAGCCAAGAAGCACTTCAAAAGTCTCTCCATGAGAGAATTGACCAGATACCAGGCGCTCCACCCACGTTGAAGAAAATTGACGTTCAACGCTACTCGCAAAGGCCTTGGAAGAAGGAAGCAGCCCCAAAGGCGATACCAAAAACGTTCAAAATGCCAAACATTCCGAGATATCGTGGGATATTTGACCCCATCGTACCTTAACGAAACCACTGTAAATATGTTCAAACAAAGATAGGGAACGACAGATGACAGATGACAAGACTAAACGAAGGGTATGTTTGAACGGACAATGGAAATTCGAACAAGTTGGATAAGCAAATTTACTCAATCGTTCACAAAGATATAGCTGTTCACGAATTATTAGATTGAACAAATGAATTATACAATCAATATGGTTGTCAGTTCACGATAATAATTAGGTGATTAATTAGCAATTCAGTAAGCAATAGATATAGATGTGACTCGACAACTAGCTAGAATTTCACTGAGATAGAACTCTGATCAAAGCATATCTAAAGATTAATTACGATGGTCTTGACTAACAAAGCAATGTATTAGACAAATAGTTAAGCAATTAAATGAGCAACAATGACAATAATAAATAAAAGTAATAAGACTTATTGTATTGAAGATCAGATGCTCGAGCTCCGTTGGAGGAAGGTGAACGTCTTCTCCGAATCTAAGCTTGATTACAACGACGCGATGATATAAAATAGATGACAATGATGGTGGAATATAAAATAGTTGTGATGAAGATAATAATAGTGGCGGCGGCGATAATTGCTTAAGGGAGAGTTATGTTCAGAAGAACGTAACTTTACAATGGGGAATGGGAAATCTATTTATAGGCACAAGACTTCAGCCCTAATCAAACTCCAATCGGCGCACGTCTCTCCACGACCTGATAAAGTTGTTATCCACGTCCAATGGCTTCCGAAAATGTAGGGATTTGGTTAACCACATTTATGTTTATCTGCTTCCCGCTACGTCTTCGGAGAAATTGACCCCGATCAATAAAAAATGAATAGTCACCTTCAATAGTTAATTCTTCGTAACAAAAGTTGACTTGTCTCCGATTTTGACTCTGAGCTCGCTACGTTGACGAACACGTATTCGGACGATTTTCGACCAGTACACTCACTGCCAGAAACAATTAGTGAACTAGATTTTCTGAAATCTAAATATTAAACCTCAGAAAGAAGATTTACTCTCTGGTATCATTATAAATCAATATAGCTATAAATATCGTGGGCAAAATGTATCTTAAAAAGTCAAGATTGGACCCTTTTGTCCTATACTGCCTTGATTCAAATGTAGGTCAAGTTAACTTCATGGTGGCTATTAAAGACACATCTGCAAGTCATAAAAGGAAGGTCAGAGAAAGGCAGTTTGTCTTTTTTCTCATACTTTCCGATCTTTGTTTCGGTGGGGTACATTGAATATGCTGATCGTATTCTGACTATATATTGTTCATGCACTGCAACAATAGTTTTGTTGGCCATGTTATATTACCCTTAGTATTTCTGTTTTTCATTCGTCCACGTTTATCAGCTACTAGTTGCATGAAGTGAACAGAGAATTAGCCAATCGTTAATATCGTGGCTCAGTCAAAGCCAATGGTTTTAGAGCGAAGATTTTTCTACACACACATTGCCGAACTTTACAACTTACTAACGAAGTCGTAACATGAGCTTTTATCGCATTGAAGCAATTAACCTTATTCATTATAACGATAACGTTTCAATCAGGCAACACTTCTGATTCACACATCTATAGGCTATAAAATTGGGAGTGCCATCTTTCAAAACTGAGATGATTTTTAAAAATTTCCTTATAGAATATATTCTCAATGCAAAGCTTATGATTTTATTGATACTATAGGTAGTCTCAGTAAACATGATTAAAGATAGAAAAGTCAGATTTGAAAGAAGCAACTTGTCACATATCCTGAAACCTTGAATTGGAAAGGAGCGTTTTCACTTGCTTTTTTAAAGATAGAAAAGCTTAGGCACACATGTTCTAACATTGTACATCTATAACTCCAAATAGATGACCTAACAGCAGCCACATCCCACATTAGACCTTTTGTTCGGTAGTACTGCTGAATTCAAATATACAACGTTTCTCTCGGGACATAATTTGGTTTATGTGATGCACCAAAGGTGTATAAAATGATAAAATATTTTGCTGGCTATGTTAGCAGGCGCTTTCTACAGGTTTTCTTGCAGAAGAATCCAAAATGTAATAACAAGAAAGAAATGAAGAGAAGAAAAAGTGAAAGCCATTTTTTAATTGTATTTTAATTTAATATGTGTGTTCTATTCGTCCACATTTTGAAAAGGGATTAGCCACTAGTTCTGAAAAGTAAAGAGAAAATAAATGAGCCAATTTAATTTGGTATTATGGATTACTCACAAGCCACTGGTTTTAGTTGTGTTGTTTCCTTTCCAGCCTTATTTTAATGTAAAATATGATCTTTTCAAAGTCTGATCAAGATTTTAATAAGTTTATGGAAGTACCACTATCAAAGTTTGGATAGATGAGACACAAATAATTACTATATATATATATATATATATATATATATATATATATTTTTTTTTTTTTTTTTTAGAATTGAAAATGTGGGTTCCTTCACAAAATGTTGTCGAACTAGCTGTGAATCATCTTTTGAATTCGTTAACGTAGGAATATTAACCGGACTAAGAACACAGAGCTCCCTAATTAATTTCATTAATGCTATCATAGGTAAAACACGAATTTAGAAAAGCAAGACTATTTTAAATTTCTCTTTTTACTCTTAATGAGATAATTTATGATCACATAATATATATATATATATATATATATATATATATATATATATATATATATATATATATATATATATATATATATATATATATAACTTATTTTAGACCACAAATTTTAATAAAATTTTTTCTTAATTTTTAAACTTCGATTCAAATCAATATATGTTATCCTCGTAAAATAGAATATATGCTTCTTATTTCTCATTTGACTTTATATACTCCATCTGTTTCAGTTTGGATGAATTTTTTCGCTTTTCGAGAGTCAAACTGGATGAACTTTGACAAAAAACTTAAGATGATTTTTTTCATCATATTGATATGGGAAGAGTTGCATGTTATAGTACTTTTCGTATAATTTTTGAATATGTTAATTTTTATCTAAAAATATAAATTAAAATAGTCTAATTTAAATTTAAAGATTAATTAAATTAACTCTCAAAAAGTAAAAATATTTATTTTTTTAAAACGGAGGGAGTATGTATTTTGACCCATAAGGGTGGCCATTAAATATTTCCTTCAGTTTCTAGAGGAATTTGATTTTATCTCTCTTTTGCAGTCTTGTAGAATTTCGCTTACTTAAATAGTAATTACGTGGCCATCTTCAGCCTCGATAATTGATGAGAGAAAACTTTGGCTGTGGATCACATTTCATTACATATTAAATTAAATTTGTAACGTCCAACTCATTTGTCAATTTGTGGCCAAACTAGCGACATCAGCATTTAAGTAGTAGTATTAAATTTTGTTCTTAAATTTAACAAAAAGTAAAGTTGTATACACTACTCCTTTTAGTATTTCATTTCTGAAAAATATGATTAAATCATTTAGAAAACAACCTATGAATCTAAAGCAAATACAAACTCATAGGAGTAGTCAGTTATTCTTACTAGAAATATGAAATTAGCTAACTCAAGCAAGTTGTTCCTTGAAGGTCTTTTATAAAAATGAAAATATCAAAAGAAAACATAAAACATAATGTCTTCACATACAGTTAGCTTCAAGCTTTCTTTCCTCATGTTGTTATAGGTTGCTTAATTACCTTTCTTCTACGTGTGATTAACCATCTTAGCTGCTCAATTAGACACCTAAATGACTTCAATATTTACCGTACAAAACTTAAGATAATTTAATTTTCGGCTGGGCCGAAAGAATGCAATTTTATCTTTAAATATTTTTGGTTTAATCATAGAGTTTCTAAACGCACTGACTCGACTCATTCATTAAGGAAGAAAGTGCTTTTTGAAATTTCTCAAATTCTCCATGTAACTATGAATCCTATCGATTAAAAGTTTATCCTTTTCAAACCTCGAACTCTACTAATCCATCCACATGACCTTGAAAGTGGAATTTTCCTTTCGGATTAGTCAATAAAGACGATTCTAGAGTGTTGATATAAGTTCTACTGAATTCAATATCTTTAATCCAAGTCTTTTAATTAGGAGTATTATATTTTAAAAAAAATCTTTTAATATATACAATTAGTATTATAGAGCCACTAATTTTGAAACCACTAGAATTCCACATCCATAAATTTCAAATTTTAACTTCTTGAAATCAAAACGAGTACTAAACACCGAGAGAGAGAAAAATATCATCAGCCGCAAAAGATATTATGAGGCGGCCGCGGTAAACAAGTATCCGACATTTGAATATCGCGGTAAATTAAAAGTCCCGCCAACGTGGTCCGTTTATACCCTCACAAAAACCCCCTCTTTCAAACCACTCCAAAAAAAAAAAAAAAAAACACACACGCACACTCTACTCCTCATCTCTCTCTCTCTCACGTTCCGTTTTCTTAATCCATAAGCACATATGCGCACACACACAACATATACATACACAGTATATATATATATGCATTGCGGCGAACCTTCTAGAACAATGGGAGGAGGAGAGATGAGTTCAACGGGAGCATTAGTACCTACAGTAAAATCCGAAACACCGATAAATACCGCCGGGGAAACATCGGCACCGGTACCGGAGAAGAAAGAAGAAGAGGAAGAGGAAGTAGATAAGGACATGTTATGTCCAATATGTATGCAAATTATAAAGGATGCGTTCTTAACATCATGTGGACATAGCTATTGTTATATGTGCATTGTCACTCATCTTCACAATAAAAGTGATTGTCCTTGTTGCTCTCATTATTTGACTACTACTCATATTTTTCCTAATTTCCTCCTCAATAAGGTAAATATTAATTAAATTTCCTTTTATGTTATTTTTACAGTTCCTCGCTGTGTGTTACTCCTATTTTTTATTCATGTCATGTGAAAAATGTAGTATTAGAAGAAGTTTCTTTAAAGATCTCATGTGTTAATTTTTTTATTGATCTCGTGTGAAATATGTCATTTAACTAAACTAGTGTTATAAAATTTTTCTATAAAAATCTCCCGTCTTATTTTTACCGTTACTCATGTGCTATTTTTTACTGATCTCGTGTGGTATGTCGTATAACTAAACTAGTGTTAGAAAATGTTTCTATAAAGATCTCCTGTATTATTTTTAACTTTACTCCTGTGTTTTTTTTATTGATCTATGGTGAAAAATGCCATATAAATAGAGTGGTATTTGAAAATCATTTTAGATCATTTTCCATGATTGGGAGGAAATAATCTCGTCTGAGCACTTATAAGATGATTCTATAAAGATTGTGTTACTTTTTGCTGAAAAAAGTCATATAACTAAAATTACATTTGTAATATTTTGTTATATGACTACTAGATTACCTTTATCCTAATTCTCTTCTTAATAAGGTACCATGAAATTTGAAGAAAACGATCACTTGTGTTATTTTTTACTGATCTCGTGTGAAAAAGATCATCTTTTAAGTGACATAAGATTACAATTTGATTACTAATCACCTTTATCCTAATTTCATCTCAATATGGTAAGTTACTCAACCATATTCCATGAATCATAGAGAAAATGACCATATTCCATGAATCATAGAGAAAATGATCTCCTTTGTCCCTTTACAATTTGACTATAGGAAATGGATCTTCTGTGTAGTTATATTTAGTTATCCTGTGTAGTTTTATACTAATTTGCCGTGAAAAGCTCATATAACTAGAATAACATTTGAAAATTACAAAATAATCTCTCAGAATTTGGATGGTCCGTGTGAATCTAACTTATGTATGAGTGTATTTATCACTTGAAACAGAGACAGAAAGTGTGTTGTAGTGTGACTTCTATGAAGATCAGCAAGTTCTGCAGCCAGCTTGTTTAGGTATTGCTGGCAATATTACTCTTTAAATTGGAGAAAAATATAAAGCAGATGAGATGAGTTGGAATTCAAGTGTTTTTTTAAGGATTGACAGATTTTTAATTCAGTGGTTGGCGTACTTAGTAGAATCATCACAATGCCTTCAAAGAATCTGGTTTCATCCTGCTGTTTATAACTAGGAAAGGCCGAGATTTGATAAATTATAAGATTCCGAATGAGTTATGAGTGTTTGAGAAAGTATCTATGATACTAAACAAAAATCAGCCTTTATGAGTAGGTCCAAAGGAATCACCTATAAAAAGAAAAGTCAGATCATGAGGGCTTTGGACTGTCGTGGCAAGACTTTAATGAATTAGCTTGGCTGGAATTACTTAGGTCAGCTGATGATTACAGGAATTAATGATTTCTCAAAGACATTTTATATGTTTCCTTCATGACAAATATTGGTTGCAATGTCACTGCATTTCTGAAAGTTCCCTTTTTACTACGATACTGGTGAAGGAATTCCACTCTGTGGATCTTTAGCATATGGTATTTTAGAGATCTATTTCTTACATGAAGACTTACTTGAATTGGGAATTAATTGATATGAATGTAGCTCACTTTACTCTGATTTGATCTGTATCTCACCTTTGTGAGTTTTTGTTGCAGCCTGTTTTCAAATTCTTCATCACAACCCTGTAATGGGGCTAAATTTTGGGGTGAAATCTTGATTGATAGTCCTCTTTTAGAAGTTCTCTTTGCTCCTTCTCTTTTGTTTCATGGTCATTAAAAATTTTGTCCATTGTGCAGTTATTGATGAAGAGATCTGCTCGCCAGATGGCAAAAAGTGCTTCACCCGTGGAACAACTTCGCCAAGCAATACAGCAGGTCAGATATGCATGAAAAGTTGAACAGGCTTTCTTTGTATTGTTGTAGATAGACAACTGGATGTTCTTTGTCCGAATCATGATACATCTCAGTTTGTTGAGGTACCACATACCAGTCATGTGATGCTGCATGTTCTATGCTGATGTTAGTGATATGGTTTGATAGGAAGGTAGGATTGGAAAGGAAGAGAAGCTAAAGGGTATGCTGACAGTCTTCCCCACATGTGTTAGTTAAGGCCACCAGTGTATATGTGCGGTCTTTCCATTGGATGGCAAGTGATTAAGATGCTTTGAGCGAATGATACATAATAAATATATCCAATTACAAAGTTTTTATTATTATAAAGAGTTGTGAATTGTGTGCAATTGAAAAAAGGGAACTGAATCTGAGCCTGCTATGTCTTGAAAAGGAACGCAATTCACCTGCAAGCATTTGCAAAGATGATGATTTTAATATAAGTGCTGGTACTTTATATGTGGAGACCTGTAAGCATGCATTCAACTTAGTTTTCCTGTGAGGGACCCTAACTTTGTATATCACTAGCTCATTTAGTCAGGTTCTTTGATTATTTTCTCGAGACTGCCATCTTAGTCTCAGATAATTTACCTTTTAACTTTCTGTCACTGTATTGGGGTTATTTCCATTTATTTGTTCAGGACTCTAATCTGATTCTTAGGCAGGGATGCGAGGTGTCAATTAAAGAGCTCCAGGGTCTATTATCACTTCTTATAGACAAGAAAAGAAAAATGGAACAAGAAGAAGCTGAAACAAATCTTCAGATTCTGCTCGAGTTTCTCCAGTGCTTAAGGAAGCAAAAAGTTGAAGAGCTTAATGAGGTTTATTCTCGAATTGTTGTTGAGTTACACATAGTCAACTATAGTTTGAATTTTATCTGCTGTCACATGGTCACTTTAGTTTGACTTTATCTGTTGTCACTGCGAAACTTATTGTACTTTATTCCTATTTAATTCACATTCCTCCTGCAGGTAGGAATTAGCTTTTCTTGTACAATATCTTTGCATTCTATCCATAGAGAGCATACTCATTTGATTCCTGGAGCATGTCTTTGCCTCAGACATAACGTGACATTTCTTTTGCAATATGACTTGTAAAATTGCTTCAGGAGAAGCTCTAACGATCTTATGTGTCCTATAACTTGCTAAGGGAGCGTGAATATTTAGCTATTATAGGAGTTTTCCTTTTGTATGTACTTATTTTTATATCTTTTGTCTTCACCCACCTAAGGTGATGTTATTGGAGTGTTTTAACGAGCCGGTCTATTTTGTTAAGTTTCTTCTCTAAAAACCGTAGGCTCCTTAGAAACAGGCTGTTTCATAAATATTTGGTATTGAATAGACAACCTTAATCTCGTTCTCTCTGCTGATTAAAATTCAAGCAGATTATTGACTGTATCCTTCACCTTTCCTAGATCCAAAATGACCTCCAGTACATTAAAGAAGACATAAATGCTGTGGAGAAGCATAGAATAGAGTTACATAGGGCAAGAGGTAGATATTCAGCAAAAATGAGACTGCTAGGTGATTCTTCTGCAATGACAGTCAGGCCTTCATTGGTAGATAAGGGGGGCGGTGCAATTGCTTCTAGTTCGGTCAGTTCACAAGAACAGCGTCATGCTGCTTCAGGCACTTCACAGACCAGGAAAACTAATGCAAGAGCTCCTGGGAATGCTCAAGTTCAATTGACAGATGACAATGGTGGATCAGATTCACAGCACCCTAATCAACCTGGACCTTCAATAGCAAGGAAAAGACGCGTTCATGCACAGGTCAATTCTGTAATATATCATTGTGCTCGGTGATGGTCATGTTGAATTTGAAAATTCTGAACTAGAATATTTCATTGTTAATATGTCCTCTTTTAACATGTTCAATTATCGACAGTTCAATGAGCTTCAAGCCTGTTACCTGCAAAAGAGGCGCTTTTGGGCAAAACAGTCACAGAAACAGGGAGAAAGGACAGCAAATGTCATGAATAGAGAAGGTTATTCTGTGGGACTAGAGGATTTTCGATCTGTTCTGTCCACTTTTACAAGATACAGGTCCATCAGTTTTCATAGAATGATTTTGGTATTGATTGCAAATTATCCTACATATTGGGCTTACAGTTTTTTGCTACTCTACTGTGCTTGTTGAAATAGTCGGTTGAGAGTTGTTGCTGAACTTAGGCATGCTGACCTTTTCCATTCTGCCAATATCGTTTCAAGGTAAGCAGTAAATTGCAAATTAGAACTAGAGATATTCGGCTGCATTTTTTTTTTTAATACCAAGAGGACTTATATGCTTTTATGAACGCAGTACAATCTTTTTTTTTCCCAAGAAATCTTGCCTCGCTCTCTTTCTTTCTCTGAGTTCCTAGCTGCAACTAAGTTTCTTTTTCTTGACAGTATCGAATTTGACCGTGATGATGAGTTGTTTGCTACTGCTGGGGTATCACGAAGGATCAAGGTCTTCGAGTTTTCATCAGTAAGTTTATGCTTCATGTAAGCTTCTTAATATCCGCAGGAAAAATTCTGCTAGTAGTTTAATGTTCAATTAATTAAACTTCACTTGTAGCCCCCTTCGTCGTCTCCAGATAGGATTTTGAGATGTTCAGGTGCTAGCGGTATAATGGAATGTATTTCATTTGGCTTTTTAAAAGATACAAGTCAATTCGTGTTTGTTCTCCTTATCAGGTGGTAAATGAACCAGCAGATGTGCAATGTCCTGTTGTTGAAATGTCTACACGATCCAAACTAAGTTGTTTGAGCTGGAACAAGTACACTAAAAACCACTTAGCAAGCAGTGACTATGAGGGCATAGTAACGGTTTGGGATGTTACTACTCGCCAGGTAGTATCATTTTCCAGGTGTATTTTGTTATGATATCTAGTTCATGAAATCACCTTTCTGTGGATCTGCACTTATATCTGATGAGATCATATAACTATTGCCCCGCCAGAGTGTGATGGAGTATGAGGAGCATGAAAAACGAGCATGGAGCGTTGACTTCTGTCGTACTGAACCTTCTATGCTTGTGTCCGGCAGTGATGATTGCAAGGTAAGAAGAACTACATAATATAAGTTTTTCTCAGAACTGAGGTGTTTCTAATTTGGTTTTTGGAGTGAGAATTATAGTGTCTGAAAATTGCCAAATTTGACAACTGAGTGACTATCATAGTTTAGTTTACTTAATTGCTCATGCACAGTTGGGTTTAGCATCAGAAGTAAAAGGATAAGATCCAGTGAATTCATCATATTTTCAGTTTGGCATCTTTTTTTATTTCCTTTCCCTTCTTCAAAATCTGGTAAAGATCTGGTTCAGAGGTGGATTTTGAGTTGGGAGCTTATGTTCCTTAAGAGTAGGTTGACAATAATTAACTTGAATTCTGGTATATTTTGCTTGTAAAAGAAGTGCCAAATTGTGCACAATCCAAAAATGTGACGGATGTTGAGGGTTGTGGTTTGCACCTCGTGTGGTCCAATAGTGGATTAATATGCTAAACCCAAAGAACTGGACCTTATTTAATTTTGGCGAGTAATTGTACTTGTAAAGATTAGGAGCACACTAATTAATTTCTCAACAGGTTAAAGTTTGGTGCACGAAACAGGAAGCAAGCGTACTCACCATTGACATGAAAGCTAACATTTGCTCGGTGAAGTACAATCCTGGATCCAGCGTTCATGTAGCTGTAAGTTTTCATTTCCTCTTTACTAATTGCAAAAGAAAGAAAAACTTTGGTTTCTCTTCCGTCAATGCATTTAATGGTACTCATCATGTTAGAAGGTTAGATTTCTTCAGTAAGCGCATGAATCCAATATCTTGATTCTTGCAGGTGGGTTCTGCTGATCATCATATTCACTATTATGACTTGAGAAATACTAACCAGCCGCTGCATATTTTCAGTGGGCATCGTAAAGCTGTTTCATATGTAAAATTTTTATCCAACAATGAGCTGGCTTCTGCATCAACAGATAGTACATTGCGTTTGTGGGATGTTAAAGAGAATGTTCCAGTAAGTGCTCATATTCTGGTCATTTTCTGGGTCTGAGACCTAGAGAAGTTCATAACATATTTGCGCTCTTTAGGAAATACTGCGTAAATCCTTGGAGCATATCTGTGAAAACCAATTCAATACTGACCATATGCATGGGACTAAAAGAAAGCGGAAAAGAGAAATAGGGAGGTTGGGGATGGGAGAGGTAGATTTTAGTTCCTGATTAGGAGCGGGTCAGAAAGATTTGAAAAATAGAACCACCGATCTAATTCTTTCTCAATAGCCACGTGATGATCATCTTAGGGTGGTCCTTTTGTAGAGATAAGTTCATATAGTGTGAATGAACTTAGTCTTGATTTCTTCAATATTAATTAGTCAACCTAGAGTACAGCAAAGGATTTTAGGGGAGTGAAAGAGTGTCTTGAGTAGTGGAAGAGATAGATGACAATGAGTCTACATTGTATCTATATAAATAACATTGTATGAGATGAAATGATATCCAAAAATTACTCTCGCTTATATTCAACAAGCGATGAGTGAGTCCATATTTTCAAGAATCATGAGAGCCACATCGTCAAATGAGGCTTGGGAGGTTCTACGTGAAGAATTTCAAGGAAATACAAGGGTACATGTTATTAAACTTCAAACTCTAAGAAGTGATTTTGAGAATATGAAAATGAAAGATGGAGAAAGTTTGAAAGAATTTTTCTCTAAAGTTGTTCAAATTGTAAACTCAAATGATTTTGTATGGAGGCTTGATTGAAGATAAAAAATTGGTGGAGAAAATTTTGATAAGCTTGACTGAAAAATATGATTCCATAGTCTCTATCATTGAGGAAACTAAGGATATCTCAAAGTTGAGTGTTCGTGAATTGATGGCATCTCTACAAGTCCATGAGCAAAGGTTGTTGAGATACTCCGAAAAATTTATTGAGAGTGCTTTACAATCTAAGCTCAAGGAGCTGAGCTAAATAAAGGAGAATCATCAAAAGGTGGCAAATCTGGCTGTGGAGGCGGAAGAAATCAAAGAGGACGCCGAGGTGGTAACTCTGGCCGAAATTCCAGTAAATCTAGACAAAGTTTCAACAACTCTGGGCAAAAATGTAGTATTTGCAAAAGAAGCAGCCATGAAGACAAAGAGTATTGGTTTCAAAGGAAGCCATAATGTAACTACTGTAAAATATTTGGCCATGTGTGGAAGGATTGTAGATTCAAGAACCAACCACAAGTTCTTTGCAAGTTGTCAAATAGTCAAAGAGAAAAATGATGATATTTCGCTATTGGACAGCGGGTGCAACAATCATATCACTGGAAACAGAAGTGTCTTTACAATGATGGATGACAAAGTGAAGGCTGAAGTAAAAATGGGAAAGGGAGCTTGTGTCCAAGCAATTAGAAAGGGCACTATTCGTATCCAAACAAAGGAAGGAACAAAGTTCATCCATAATGTACTTTTGGTTCCAGATTTAGATCAAAATTTATTAAGTGTTGGGCAGCTTGTAGAGAATGGATATGCTGTCTATTTTGAAAATAATGGCTGCACAATTTATGACAAAAAAGGAGACAACAAACTCATGGCAAAAGTGATGATGGAAAAAGGAAGAAGCTTTTCTTTAACCTTCAATTATGGGGGAGAAGTAGCTTGAATGCAAAAGTCAAAGATGATTCTTGGCTTTGGCATAGAAGGCTAGGTCACTTATATTTTAATGGGATAAAATTATTGCAAGAAAAGGAAATGGTGTATGGGCTGCCAAGAATTGAAGAAAAAGATGGAGTTTGTGAAGGATGTGCTATGGGAAAACACCATAGAAGCTCTTTTCCTCAAAGTGGAGCTTGGAGAGCAAACAAAGCTTTGGAGCTAGTTCATACGGATGTGTGTGGTCCGATGAGAACAACATCTCTTGGTGGGAACAAGTATTTTATCTTGTTCATTGATGACTATACATAGATGACTTGGGTTTATTTCATGAAACAAAAATCCGAGGTGTATGGAATTTTCACAAAATTCAAGAGCTTTGTGGAAAAACAAAGTGGGCTGCACATAAAAGCGTTGAGAAGTGACCGAGGTAAAGAATATACCTCAAAACAATTTGAAAAATTTTGTGATGAAGAGGGCATTGAAAGGCAACTAACCGTTGGGTACACATCAAAACAAAATGGTGTATCCGAAAGAAAGAATCAAACGATTGTTGAAATGACAAAAACTATGTTGAATGCCAAATACTTTTTGGGCTGAAGCAGTGTACACGGCGGTGTACTTGATAAATAGATGTACTATTAAAGCAGTGCAAAATATGACACCTTTGGAAGCTTGGAGTAAAAGAAAGCCTTCGATGAAACACTTGAAAGTTTTTGGCTGTATTTGCTATGCCCAAATCCCAAAAGAGAAGAGGAGCAAACTTGCTGAACAAGTGAGAAGTGCATTTTTGTTGGCTATAGCTCAAAATGAAAAGGCTATAGGGTGTCTAGCTTGAAGATGAAAAATGTCATCACAAGTAGAGATGTGTTGTTTGATGAAGAAGCTAGTTGGAATTGGGAGAAAAATGAAGTTGAAAGAAAGATTGTGGTGGCTGAAAATGAGCTTGAAAATGAAGAAAATAATGAGGAAGAAGTTCCCAGATCAGGTTCTATATCACATTCAAGCAATGGTTCAAGTCTTAGCACTCCAAGTCCAAAACATACTCCGATAAAAATGAGGGACCTTGCTGAAATTTATGCATCATGCAACTATAGCATGGTTGAGCCATCAAGTGTTGAAGAAGCAATTAAGGAGGATGTTTGGAAGAGGGCAATGGTGGAAGAGCTCCAAATGATTGAGAAAAATAAGACTTGGGAGTTGGTAAACAAACCAACAAATCGAGAAATTGTTGGAGTGAAATGAATATACAAGATAAAAAATAATCCGGATGGCTTTATATTGAAGTACAAGGCAAAATTGGTCGCGAAAGGGTATTCACAACAGTCCGGTGTTGATTATCACGAGACTTTTGCACCAGTGTCTCGTAAAGATACAATTCTGACTCTTATTGCTTTGGTGGCACAAAACGGTTGGTAACCGTTATTGTACCAACTTGATGTGAAATTAGTTTTTTTGACTGGTGTGCTTGAAGAAGAGATTTATGTTCATCAACCTGATGATTTTGTGATGAAAGGAGAAGAAAATAAGTGTACAAGCTCAAGAAGGCGTTGTACGGGTTGAAACAAGGACCACGACAATGGTACAATCAAATTGACAATTATATTTTGCAAAGTGGATTTGTCTAAATCAAAAGTGAGCCTACTTTTTATGTGAAGAAGCGAGGTAACTCTATTCTTATTGTTGCAATTTATGTTGATGATTTGATTCTTACTGGTAACAATGAGGCTGCAGTTACTGAGTTCAAAAAAGACACGATGAAAAGATATGAAATGAGTAATTTGAGTTTGTTACATCATTTTCTTGGTCTTGAGATTTCTCAAGAGGATGATGGAGTATTTGTTTCCCAGCAAAGCTATGCGGAAACAATGTTTAAAAATTTTAACATGTTTGGGTGCAAACCAGTGCCAACACCACTTGCTTCAAATGAGAAGTTGATGAAATATGATGGTGGAAGGAAAGTGGACAACACTCTTTTTAGTACTATTGTTGGTAGTTTGATGTATCTTACGGCTACGAGGCCGGATATTATGTTTGCTACTAGCCTATTGTCAAGATTTATGCAAAGTCCAAGCCATATTCACCTTGGAGCTGCCAAACGAGTTCTTCGTTACATAAAAGGAACCTTGGCTTATGGCATCAAATATTTCAAGGGTGAAGAGTTAACTTTGATTGGCATTTGTGATAGCGATTGGGCAGGTTCAAAAGATATATGAAAAGGACAACAGGTTTTGTGTTTTCACTTGGTTCAGGTGTATTTTCTTGGCAATCAAAGAAGCAAGAAAAAGTGGCACAATCATCAGCAGAAGCTGAATGTATTTCAGCTGCAACGGCAACTTCTCAAGCAATCTGGCTTAAAAGAATTTTGGAAGATGTTGGTGAAAAGCAAGACAATGCAACAAAGTTGTTTTGTGACAACAAGTCAGCCATAACAATGGCTAAAATCCAATTTACAGCAGTAGAACAAGGCACATAGCAGTGAAGTGAACTTCACTTCATCAGAGAAAAAGTTTAAGAAGGAGAGATCGAACCAAAGTTTTACAAGTCGGAGGACCAAGTTGTAGATATTTTTATCAAGGCGCTTCCCAAGGAGAAATTTCTGAAATTCCGTGAGCTTTTGGGAGTCCAAAAACAACACATTAAGGGGGAGTGTTAAAATTAATGTAGTGTCCTTGTAGTGTGAATGAGCTTAGTCTTTGTTTCTTCAATATTAATTAGTCAACCTAGAGTATAGCAAAGGATTCTAGGAAAATGGAAGAGTGTCTTGAGTAGTGGAAGAGATAGATGACAATGAGTCTGCACTGTTTCTATATAAACAACATTGTATGAGATAAAATGATGTCCAAAAATAATCCACAATTCATACACTTCGACGACATGTTATCTAAGAATAAATACAAGACTGCTGTAATTACAAGAAATTGACATATTAACCAAGTTGTTCTTTCTTAAATTATCTCTTTGATTACTAATCTTCCTCAAATTCAACATGTCTGTAAGGTTGGATGGAAATTCTCTTCAGTAGGATTGTCAAACTTTTGACCAGAATATTGTTCTTTGTTATTTTCAGCTGCGTACTTTTAAAGGACATACAAATGAGAAGAACTTTGTGGGTCTTACAGTAAACAGTGAATACGTTGCATGTGGCAGTGAGACAAATGAAGTGTTTGTCTATCACAAGGTATATTTCTGAAAGTAGTTGACAACAAAAGGGTCATTATCCAGATACAATGAGCGATTTACATCGTTTTCCAGTGCTTAAATCTCTTTTTTATGTACATGTGCAGGAAATTTCTAGGCCAGCAGCTTCACACAGATTTGTTTCTGACGATCAGAATGATCCAGACGGGGACATGGGATCATATTTCATCAGTGCTGTTTGTTGGAAACGTGACAGCCCAACGATTCTAACAGCAAACAGTCAAGGGACAATAAAAGTCCTTGTCCTTGGTGCTTGATCGATACAATTTGAATGTATCAACTAATTCAAATTATCGATAACATGTGACTGATGAAGAGGCGTGTTAAAAGGGAACGAGGTACGAGTTCTCTAACAGCAATTCTCCTTTGCACATGAATGACAAGATTATTAGGCTAACTTTTGGGTTTTCAGTTTGGTGGTTCTTGATAACCATTTTGATGGGAACTTTTGACAGGTGATTGTATAGAAGTCGCATAATTCTTATAGTTAGTGCATCTCTTATTGTCTGGGGTTGGCTTTTCAAAAGGTCCTAGATTTCAGAATTCTGTTTATAGTATCTGGAAATCATGTTTGCAGAGTGACAATTGTGAAAACATAGATAAGATAGATTCTAGATTCTCTTTATATGAATTACTTGTCTGTGCAAACACTTATGTGCTTGTTAAGTTCTGTTTTAGATCAATAACTGGCAGCTCTTGCTATTCATGAGGATTACAAACGTCATTATTGAGTCTCCATTTCGATTCCTCCATTCACATTATACGAAATTGATACAAATGCTTCGACTAATAGTTTTTGATTGGATGATATTTTTTCCCTACAAGTATTTCCTGTGAGATATATTCTGTTTTATGATAATTTCCACTCCGCTGACATGGTACTAAGTTGATACAGACAACTCAACTTCTATTAGAAAGTATTCGTTATAAATATGAGATTATTAGCCTGTATACATATCTACTCTTAGCTAGTGAAAAGATATACTCCCTCATTTATTTTGTACGGTGGTGTTTGACTAGACATGAAGTTTGGAAAACAAGAATAGACTTTGAAATTTGTGGCCTTAAATATGTTGTATACTCTCTTTAGGCTATTAAACTTGCCTTTGAGAGTAAACTAAAATTTTTATAATTAAATTGTTGCCAAATATGAAAGGGCATTATTAGTTTTGAAAGTATGATTCTCTGTTATAATAGTGTCTGAATCTTGCGAGCTCGAGGCATCAATCTATCCAACCATTGTTCCTTGATGTAGAAAGGATTACGTATGTACTTATCATTATCTTATTGGAAGAAAAGAGAGTTCAAAATTCTCCGACTGTCAACTCCATCAACCCACGGTTCCTTTGCCAGCTTATCACATTTTAAGAGTCTCTTTCTACTTTTTCACCTTTTATCTTTTTCCTTCGCACTTTTAGTCGGTCCTTTTTACGTCTTTCCCTTTTATTTTTCTTCCCCCCGACTTGTGACATTCTTTCTCAGTGTTTCTAACCATTGTGGACGTAGAAGAGTACATCTAATGAGATCACGTTGGTTAACGTTTTTGGGAGCAAGTGTATTCAAACTCTTTTCTTTTCAGTAACCTTCACTGTTCGGTATGTGGTATGAATAATCCGAATTGGTACTGCGTATGGTAAACTAATGAGGGAAGTGTTAACCTATCCAGGGTTTTCATTCTGTGATTAAAATTTGAGATCTCTGGTTAGTAATTATTTGGTTCACATGTTGGTTATAGAAAAGATTATAACTGGATACTTTTATGAGTATAATGAAGGGATTATCAGACATTGAATAATAATGTAAAGATTGTTTCGTATATGATGTTTAGTAATAAAGGCATCAGGATGCATGTATATAGGCATGTCATTAATTACTTGATCACCACCGTTTTAAGTACGTATTCTTTTCTCACATCAAATCTAGTATAAAATTATGCTGAAAGTAAGTTTTTTGTCTGACGATCTGAACATTGCATAAATCAAGCAGAGAATGACGGGCCAAACATTGCATAAAGTATGCAGAGAAAGTTTTTCTCCAATTCCTCAAACTAAACGTCATATTAACTTATGCAATATTATATGTTGGAAAAAGGAGGTGGCAAATCTAAGCAACCCAAGAGTGAAGCCCCGTCTTAGGCTAATGAATTAGGAAATTTCGAAGTAACCTTCGTGTATGGAGTTATAGTTTGACTAGAAGCTCAGTTGTGGTATTGAAATTTGACTTGACATCCAACATGGATAATGAGTCATACATGATTCAATTTATTACTCATATATAGTTTGATAAAGATTTCAAGAAATCCTATAACGGAAATCCAAGGGTATTCCAAGTTGTACCCAATACGTTATTATAAATTTGGTTGTGTGCACTTTTTTGGAAGTCTCTTTCAAAGCTTTTGTTGCCTTGCCCATCTAAGAGTATGCCCACTATTTTTCTCTTTATCACTAACCACAAATATAGTAACTTTAACCGTCCAAAAAGGACTCTGCAATATGGACAGTTGGACACCTTATCATACGCCTAACTCTTTCTTCTTTTTTGTTTTTGGCTTTAACAATTTGATGTGCGGAATCAACTTGACCTATTAGGTGGATTTACGCGTACAAATTCGGAACTTTTTGCTGCATGACCTCCTCCAAGTTTTCAATTAAAAAAATGACCTCCAAGTTTTATGAATTGGATATATGACCTTCTCTTTTTTAATCATGATTAGGAGTTAAGCATCCTTTAAAAAATAGAAACACTCCAACCCTCCCCCACCCCCCAAGTTCTGAATATGACAAAATGGTCCATCTTCGTAATTTTTTTTTACTAAAAATAGAAAATTTATTCCCCAAAATTCACCCGTCCCCAAATTTTCTCCACCTCGTTTTAGCTCGAAAACACACCAAATTTAGTATTTGAGCTCAGAATTTGTTTCAATCTCTTACAAATCTTAATTCCATCTTCCTTATTTTAGTATCTATTTCATAATTTTTATTTGTAAGAAGCTCAATAATTTTTTATTTATTTCAGAGTAAAAGCTTCAATTTTTCGATTTTGCAAGGTATTTTGTCACTACATTTGATTGGGTTTAGCTCTTTCGAGATATGCGTTGTGCTTTCTTATCTAATAAGCTTGAAAAGCTCTGTTTTGTTGCTTTGACGCTGCTCCATTGAAGGTCTAGTTTTCAGATCTGTGATTTGCAGGTCTGCTAATAGTTTATCATCAACCAGTTATCGTCGATTGTAGACCTTATCGCAATTAATAGACCATTGACTGGGCGCTATGCAGTAGTGGATGCTGATTTCTAGGATCAATGGGTGGAGATGGCAACATGTTTGCTTGACATTCCATGACAAGTGCAACAGTACATATACTCTTAAAATTAGACACTATGTATGACAAGTTAGTTAACAACGTCATTGAACGTTGTTAATTAACTTGCTACCGACGCGTGGTATCCATTAGATACATGCTATTGCCTCTATAAGGGCGAAATAGTTCGTTCATTCATAAAATAATAGTAATATGTGTGTATTTCTCCGTGATGTCGCTAGTAATAGCAGTAGACCTATTTTAAACATATTTATTGCAGAAAGGTTCAAAACTTCTAATTTGAAACAAATAAAATAAATATATATTTAAAAAAATAATAGCACTTTACTAAATTAATAATTAATTATTGAAAGTTTATTAATAGATTATTGTAAAAAAAAAGATAATATAAAGAAGGACTACATATGAACACTTCAAATTTGATACCATAAAAATAAATATATATTCATAAAAATACCAACACTCTACTAAATATATAATCAACTACCTATGGTTTATTCATAGATAATTATAGAATAAAAATTAGTTAATATTAAGAAGGATGACGCGTGTCCATTTCAAATTTGATGCAAAATAAAAATAAGCATACATTCAAATATCAGAAGGGATATCTCTGCATCGACATAGTAATTGTTTCATCAATCAATAATATAATGTTGTTTGATTAATAAAAGATGTACATTCAAAGAAAAAACAAACACTTTGCTAAATTAATAATCAACCACCCTAAGTATATTACACATGTCCTATAAAAATTGATAAAAATAAATGTAAAGAATCATTTCAAAAAAAAATATCAAGTTTGTGAACTTGATAATCAACCGTTCTAGATATATTAACATTTGCATACATTAAGATGCAAATCCACCACTGGAAATGGTTGAAGAATCTCCACCAAATTCATCAAATGCAACCGGTTCATCAAATGCACCCGTTTCACCAAATGGACCACTGGATATGATTGAAGAATCTCCACCAAATTCACCCAATCAACCAAACTAGTCATTTGTTATTGGTCTATTTTTTGTTGTTTATGTTTTAATGGTCTAGACCTTTTAATTACGTAATGTTGCTTCAATTGATAATATTAGATTCAGTTGTGGTTTGATTATCCATAATTGTGGCTTATTAATATTATTCATCTCCCTGTTTTAAGTTTAATTCTGTTGTAATTTTGATTGTTTACCAAGTATAGTCTATTAGATAAATTGTGGAAACACAGAAAAAGCGCTCAGAGTTAACAGTAATCAAACCAATAAAATAACTAAATTACTAGAGAAAATTACTTTCACATTAACAAAATTAACTAGAGCGACCATCTCAATATAGGCATTTACAGACTAAACTAATTGGAAGATACGAATCAACCTCTATTTGGTCTAGTGTACACTTATTGAAAAGTTGTGCGTTGAAGTTTTACCATTCAGGATATTATCACGCACGTGTTTGGCATTTGGGTTTGTAATGTTTGGGGTTTAGGTCTAGGGTCCACGCGCTTGGAGTTTGGGGTTTGGGCTCTAGGGTTAAGGTAGATCATTTTGGCTTGTGGGTATATTATCAACGATCTAAAATTACACTATTTTTGATTGTCAACATTGCTCAGGTTGATAATATACGCTCACGATTTTGCTTAAAATAATATAAAAATTCTATGTTAAACACTAGTAAGGGGTAACTTAGTAATCTACGAACTAGGAAACCACTCAAATGACAATTTTGTTGCATAATGTACCTTAATGATGGAAAATAACATTGATAAGGAGTGACATATATAACATAATGTATACTAATGTTAAGGTTCTGAGAAAGAAAAACATCTTTCTCTAAGCATGGAAGAATATCACATTGCTTGCTTCTCACATTATGGTCATGCACCACTCACATTGCTTGCTTCTCACATTATGGTCATGCACCACTCACATTGCTTGCTTCTCACATTATGATCTTCTTCCTAATGTGAGAAGCAAGAAATATGATCTTCTTCCATGCTTAGAGAAAGATGTCTTACTTTCTCAGAACCTTAACATTAGTATACATTATGTTATATATGTTATCCAATGTCACTCCTTATCAATGCTATTGACTATCATTTAGGTACATTATGCAGCAAAATTATCATGTGAGTAGTTTTCTAGTTTGTAGATTACTTAAGTACCCCTTACTAGTGTTTAATATAGGGGTTTAAATATTATTTTAAGCAAAATTATGAGCGTATATTATCAACATGAGCAATGTTGACAATAAAAAATAGTGTAATTTTGGATCGTTGATAATATACCCACAAGCCAAAATGATATACCTTAACCCTAGAGCCCAACCCCCAAGCGCGTGGACACTAGACCCTAAACCCCAAATATCATAAACCCTAAATTCCAAACGCGCACGTGGTAATATCCTGAATGGTAAATCTTCAATGCTCAGCTTTTCAATGAGTCTACAATAGACCAAATTGAGGTTAATTCGCATCTTCCAATTAGTTTAGTCTATAAATGTCTAAATGATCTACCTTAACCCTAGAGCCCAAACTACAATTCGGATGAATATGGAGATGAATCTGATGTTATAATTACTTTATTAAAAAATAATTTTGTCTCAGTCATATTAAATTAAGTTTAGCAGTTATGATTGTCACTCCTATATAGTTGATTATCAACTTTTATAGAAATCATAGTAATTTTAGAAAGTGTATTATACTATGTTATGACACATTGAATATATTCGGTTGTTTGTATACTTGACGTGGCTTATCAGTTTAAATGCCAAACGCGCGCGTGTTATATTCTCAATGGTAACAACAACAACAACAACAACAACAACAACAACAACAACAACAACAACAACAACAACAACAACAACAACAACAACACATCACCTGAGCGATAGGTGTACAATAGCTTACAACCATGTTGTGCATAGACTTTTTATTGAATTAGTATTTAACTTAGTTTGTAAATACATCAAAGTTAAATTGATGAGATATTATAATGGACCAAAATTGAGTATTTAAGATGTTTCTTATTTTAACTTAACGCTATATATTTTAAATCAAATATATTTTTTTAATAGTTGATAATCGACTGTTTACTGGTTAAGTGTAAACCACTTGTTAAATACTATCAACCACTGTGTTTCATAATCAACTATCTTCATGATGATCATTAAATAATAAATTGAGTAGTGGATAATTGATTAAGTATAAGGATTTTTTGGTTGAGCATCATTCAAGTTCGATTTAGGAATTTTAATTAAAGGTATTACATTGTGTGGATTAAATATTGGCGCAAGCCAAGTAAATAAAATCACACAAAATTTGTATAAACCAAAAGTCTTATTTAACTAACAACAATAACAATAATTTTAAAGCTTTCATTACTGAAAATTCTTTTTGATACATAAAAGATACAAGATTATACAGGGACTCTTGAAAAAGTTGTAAGGGTGATGTAGTTTTCTTCTTGGTCGATTATTCATTACGTTAGTCTTCAATCGATCAACTGACGTTTTATAACATAAAACAACAATTCAAGCACGACTACATATCCCTGTCAACATCCATCTCGCTTTTAATATTAATTTTCTAATGCAACAGTTAGTGATAATTTCACTTGTATTGGAATATCAAGTCAATATGTTGCCACCTATGTTGCCACCTCCACCAATTAATCTAAAAAATCAGTATCCGCTGCTGCATAATTGCCTATCATTGGTCTATTAATTTTAATAAGTAAAGTCAATCATCGACAGGATTAGTTGATGAACTGTTACAGCAGATCTGAAAATCAAACCTCTAATGGAGCAACGTCAAAGCAACACAACAGATCTTTTGAAACTTATTAGATGAAGAAAATACAACGCATATCTCGAAGGAGCTACACCCAAGATAATGTAGAGACAAAACACCCTTCAAAATCGAAAAATTGAAGATTTTTCTTTTAAAAAGATAATGAATTGGAAAAAAGAAGAAAACAAAATATAAAATAAATAGCATTATCAACGTCCATCTCGCTTTCTATATTATTTTCTCAAAGGTGTTGCGAAGATAAGTAATAATATTTGTCTTGGAATGTCAAACCAACATGTTGCCATCTCCACCTATTGATCCAAAAAATTAGCATCCACCACTGCATAGCTCCCATCAATGGTCTATTAATTGCAATAAGGTCTACAATCGACTCGGACTGGTTGATGATAAATTGTTACAGCAGATCTGAAAACCACAAATCTGATAATCAGACCTTTAATGGAGCACCGCCAAGACAACAAAACAGAGCTTTTGAAGCTTATTAGTTGAAGAAAACACAGTGCAAATCTCGAAAGAGCTAAACCTAAGCCAATGTAGTCACAAAACACCTTCAAAATCAAAAAATTAAAGCTTTTGCTAAAAAAAAAAGAAGAAAGTTTTTGAACTGAAACAACGTGTTGGATATGGCGGGGGGGGGGGGGGGGTGGAGGGGGATGGGAGAGGCAAAAAATTATGGAAGAAGATGAAAGGGTTTCGAAAAAATTGGAAGAGAGGATGAAGAAATGGTGCAAGACCCGTTTTGTTTTTGACCGAAAAAAAACCATTTTTGACCCGTTTTCGAAGAAGATGACGTGTTGGATATGGCGGGGGGGGGGGGGGGGGAGAGGAGGCAAAAAATTATGGAAGAAGATGAAAGGGTTTCGAAAAAATTGGAAGAGAGGATGAAGAAATGGTGCAAGACCCGTTTTTATTTTTGACCCGGAATAAAAATCCATTTTTGGGCGAATTATATACTTTTCCACAAGTTTCAAAACCACCCACAAGTTTTTCTATTGCTAATTAGGCTCCCAACCCCCACTTAAAATATTTTCCCATAAAAATAAGTCAAAAAGAAAAAAAGGAGGTCATTTAGTTAGACAAGTTTTTTGGAGGTCTTTTAGTTAAATCTTCTCTAAAAAAACTCACTATAGGAGGTTTTTGTATTTCACTTAATTTTCATGATTCAAATTCCAAATTTCTCATTAGGAATGGAAGAACCTTAACCATACATGACCCTTGGGCGGTCATACACCTAATTTCCCTTTGGCTTCTCTTACTCATCGTCAGTGTCTAAGAGTTAATGTTAAGTCCTAAATCGATATACACGCACGCACAGAACTTGTTTAATCAGATTAGCCAATAGCAAGATCGAATAATAGTTGTGATGTACCTTCGTTTGAGCTCCATAATGATCATTCTTTTTGCCCATCTAATTCGTACATTATAAAACACAACAAATAAGCATTAAACAATTGAAATGTTATTCAAACGACAAGTAAAATATCTAAATACAATGGCAGACCTATACATAAATTTTGGGTGCACGGACAGCTGTTGATGTCGGCAAAATTTTTATATATGTAGGTGTATATATATTGGCACCTAAATAATTGATAACCTATATTAAATTCAATGGTGTCTCCACCGTGCTCGAATCTTAGGTCCGCCTTTGTCTAGATATGAGGCGGGACTAAAGTTAAGCTAGCATTTGAACATAAATTTGGTTAAAACTTCAAAATTTGAGTTTTTGAAGTTAAGCTGAAAAATAGTTTTTAGAACTTGAAGTTGTGTTTGGATATATATTTTACTTTTCAAAAAGTTGAAGCTTTGTGAGTGAATTTTTTCACCCAAATCTCCCAAATACTACTCTCAACCAGAATTTGAGAATTTAAAGTTTTGGTTTTCAAAATTTGCACAAATACTATGAACAAACAAAAATTTGAAGTGATATTTTAAATACTACTCCCAAATTCTATGAAAAAATGGAGTCTAAAGAATATACACTTTCGACCAAATATCATTAAGTTTTAGGACATACAGAACATTCATATATATATATATATATATATATATAAAAGTAGGAATCCTTAAAGTAAAATGTGAAAGACGAAAATACCCCTAAAAAGTTGAGTAATTGTGTTGCCTAAATCGGAGTAGGACAACAAATCGAATTTGTATTGGGTTTAACTGGTAATTTGCTTGTATCAAAGTGGTGCTCGGGCTAAGATTAAATTCGAACTATATAAAAGCTTGAAGAAGTAATCGAGACAATGAGTAAGCAGAATGATAAACGAGACAGTGAATAAAAATATAAGTTGAATATTGTATTTTTCATGTCCTGTTTATTTACAAATGAATCATATTTATAATCAGGGGAAGGAATGACATTATAAATATCATAACTGTGCTTTTATGACCATTACTCCACGTTTGATCATGGTTGGCTCACGATCTTACCCTTAAATGCTGGAGCCACTATCGACGGTTACAAAGATCAGGCCTCGTATGACGAGGTGTTGCTTCTGCTCGGAGATCACGCTATTATGGTGGTCTCCCCGAGCGCGACGCTTCGAGCTTGGTTCTCCTTGTTTACTGAGATTATTCCTCGAGGGGAAGAATCATGATGTCTCCCCTCGCGAGTTTACCTTGTGGAGTAGGCTCGTGCCAGGTTGCGGGACCCTGCTCGAGACCTCGGTAATTTTTCATCCAATACAGATAGTCTCCTCACTCCTCGAGTGCTTGCCAAATCAGTCGAAGAGTGGGATGAATTTTTGGGCGGGAGATTGACGTGGTTGTTTTTGCGCCGTGAATTTTGAAATCGGCGGTTATCACTCCATATTTCATCAATCATGCGTGGCGATTACTGATTTGGCGGGTTTTCCTGTTTTATCTTCCCCATACAACTGTAATCGAGGTGCTTTTAACCTATATATATAGTTGAGCCTCTTCTCCTTCTTTTTCATATTTCTTCTTGCTTTTAATCAGTAAAAATCATTGTCCCCTTTGCAGCCTAGAAAATTTTGAGAAAATGTATCAATAGAATTCACCAAACTCTTCACCTTCCTTTGTTGACACCATGATCATTGGTGGGGAATTAGTTATTAATGTTCCTGAACTGTTGAATGTAATCGTTCCCCCTGACTTTATCATGAAGGATCTTTCTTGCTCCAGGGGCATGGTTCAAGAACAACGCATATGGGTGATACTGTCGAAGTAGTTATGGTAGAGGACGAGGATGTTACCATGAAGGATGTTGGTGATGATGGACCTCTCTCAGACGATCTCGAGCTTAAGCCTTACCACGTTATCCCCTCCAAAATCGATCTCTCGAAGGATTTCGTTATGCAGCCTCAAACTGAGTCGGAGGCTAGGAGGAAAAGGAATATCCCCGTAGGGGATACGCAGAGTCTGATTACTCAGGCGAACATTCATCTGATACATTCTGATTGCAATTGGGGCTCTGAAGTGAGGGTTAGTATTCCTGCTCCCGAGAGCCGAGTGTGCGATCGAGTTGAAGGGCGTTCTTTCGTTTTCACCTACCCCTTCACAATTGGTTTTTCTCTTCCTATCCCCGAGGTGTTTGACACTTTTTGCCGTACCTACCAGCTATGTATAGCCCATATTGGTCCTGGGATGTGGAGACATGTTCAATGCTTCGAATTTTTGAGCAAATTAGTCTAGGCCCCTTTCACCCTCGATCACCTTTTGTACCTATTTTCCCCCACCCTTCATAAGGATGAAGTTGTTCAGCTCAACAAGCGAGGATCGTACTCACTGGTCACGAAGAGTGAGGATCTCGAGGATCGTGGGTGGAACGAGTGCTTCATCTTCCTGCCTACTGACCTTCTGTCCTCGAAGCCCGATTTCCCCGAGCAGTGGAATCGACCACGTGAGTGTTTCTCTCTTTGTCTATTTTTGCTTTATTTTTTTTTTGACTCTTTGGTCCTATCTTTTTAGCCGAGGCGGCCCCAATTGTTCGTCCAAAGAATTTGACTCAATGGGTTTAGACTATTATCGATGCCAAGCCTAGGTCAGAGAGGTCGTGGATGGTTTTGGCCGCTTTGGATGAGAATCAATGGGCATGTAAACAGCATGGTGAGTTATTCTTTCAACCAATTTTAATCTGGTCTAGCTTTCCCGAGGCCCCACGTCTCGGTGTCTCATTGTCTCTTCTTTGTTGTAGGACTCCCCAAGAGGGCGATCACCATGCCGAAGGAGAGAAAACGAAAGAAGGAGAGAAAGGATAAGAAAGAGAATGTTCCCGAGGTAGGTGATGCTCTAAGTGCCCTTCAAGATTTGATTGGGAATTTTTCAAAGGGAAAAGGGGAAAAAGGAAAGGATGAAGAGAAAAAAAAAGCAGCCCCCGAGGGGTCACCGGACCTAGGAGCCAAAATAGGTCGAGCATTTTTCCTCTTGATTTTACCTTTCATTTCCTTTTTTTTTTTTTTTTAAATTACCCTCTTTCTTTTTCCTTTCAGCTTTGAAAAATAAGGAGTCATCCTCGGATAAAACTCCGTAAGCGAAATGAGCTAAATTAGAGCCCGTCCGCTTCCCCGAGCTTATTCCTGTTGGCGAGGCAAAGGAAAGTCAGGAAGAGATTGTGGCTCCCTCTACTCATGAGCTTTAACCGGTTCAAGTTGCTGATAAAGACATGAGGGGATTTCAACCTCTGTCTATGGTGACAATGGAGGTGGATGATGCTCGGCCATCTCGAGTGGGAGACAAGAATCCTCGAGCTGCTTCCGAGCTTGAAACTGATGCATCTTCTTGGAGACAGTTCTGTTATACTGAGATTCCTTCCGAGATCTGTCTCCTAGATGGCGATATCCAGGTCCCGATTAGCCTCCGTGGACACTTGGGTCCTAAGGAACGCGATCGCCTTAAGGAATCCCATATTTCTGATTTGATGGCTGATGCTGCTCAGCGTGCCATTCATGTACGCTCCCTTTGGTTTTTCCTTTTTAGCTTTGCGTTTGTTTCCTTTCTTAACTCTTTGGATTTTTCCTTCGTGGTGCTACATTAACTCCATTAGGGCTGCCGAGATCGAATGCCGCCGAGATGAAAATCTTTGGCAAATGAAGGCAGGATAGAGGCGAAAGCAAGCATGTCTTGAGGCCCAAATGAGTGGTCTTGAAAAGAGCTATTGAGTGAGAGGCTCGAGTTGGATCAAGCTAAAAATGATGCCAATAAATCTGACCTCGCGATGATCAAAGCCCTCTAGGCTAAATCTATTGTTGAGGAGAGAATGGCCCGCTTAAAGGAACTTTGTGACACCGAGCTAAAGAGGGTGACAACCGAGGCTCAGTCAGCTATTAGCGAGAGGGCCAAAAAGTTCTATGTTGACTTGAAGCAAAATTTGCTTAAGATAAATGAAATGCCTGGAGAGAAAGAGCAGTTAGCCAAGGAGAAAGATCAGCTCGAAAGCAAGGTTAAGTTTTTTAGGGACAAGGTTGATTCTTTCTCCTCAAGGCGGGGAATGAGGAGGACTCGGGCCAAAGCCGATAAGAACTGGGCCGTTATTCAAATGAGGTTGAAAACTCTGAAGGAGTGTCGCGGCGGGGTTGACTTTAATGCCAAGATTGCCAAGGCCGAGAGTGATGCTGTCGTGGCCCAAAAGCTGATAGAAACTCTCCCTTTGAGCAGCGAGAGCTCGGACGAGGGAGGCTTAAAGTAGTACTTTTATTTCTGTTTTGTTTGGCTAAGGCCTTTGTGCCGCTTATTTTGTAAATACTTGGGCCTCTGAGCCCTTTTATTAATGGAAATTCCTTCTGTGGAAATATTGAATTTGCTTGCAAGACTTTTAGTACTTTTCGTTGCTTCGAGCTAGCTTAGGACGACGTCTCGCCATCGAGTCGTAGGCTTAACTTATGATTGGCCATGCATATCAAATGACAATAAAGAGATGCTGAATCAAAGTTATTTCATTGATTGGATGCGTCTGCATGCCTTTATTAAAATAAATGTCTGGGTATAACAGGACTTAGATGAAAAAGCTATGAGATTAGAATAGTATGAACTTATTTGAGCAAGTCCCAAGGGTGATCCTTAATGAGGTAATTGCTCGTTTCCCGAGGGCTTTGCCTGGTGAAGTCCTCGATTGCCGAGTTTTCATTTGTCATCATTTCCTTGGCTCGATCGGGGCGACCGTACTCTTTATTGAAATTTAATAACATTATCGTTCTATTCGTTGCTCTCCTCGGATGGCTCTTACTCCCAATGGGGTTAGAAACTTGATCACTTGATGTAGGGTTGATGGCACAGCCTCCATTTCGTGGATCCAAGGCCTTCCAGGAATAACGTTGTTGGCCATGTCTTCGGGAATCACTTGGAAAGTGGTTTGCTTGTCTACTCCATCCATATTTTCTTGATTGCTCCATAGTTGATGATGTTCACCGAGCTTCCAGGACCAACTAGAGCTCGTTTGACATCGCAATCATTGATCTTGAGCTTGATCGCTAGGGCATCATGATGGTGGAACATCATTCCATCACAATCTTCTTTGTTGAACACCATCTCTTTGCCTGATTCACCACCTCTGGTTCTCTTCTCTGTGGTACTTGATGATTTCATAATTTTCTTTGCAGCAGCAGAATTTATTTTATTTACCTCTGAGCCCTCAGTGATGACATTCACTACCCTCTTCGGTGACTGTGCTCGAGGTGGTTGCTCTTCTCTTCTATTCTTCGGGTAGTTGTGTTTTCTTTGTCAGTCAGATATTCTGCTAGACTCCTTTTTTGAGCAGTTGAGCCACCTCGAGACGCAACGCTTTACAATCCTTAGTTGCGTATCCATAGTGCATGTGGAATTCACAATGTTGAGTTTGGTCCTTTTTGCTCGGGGGTGTTTTCATGTCTTTGGGAAATCTCACACTCTGTTCAGTCATCCCTTTGATCGCATTTACCGGCTCAGAGGTTGATATGTTAAAATTGTACTCGAAAATTCGAGGCAAATGTTTCTCCTTAGATGCCAGAGACGGGCCCGAGGATTGTTGATTGGAGGATGATCCAGATTTTCCTCCGAGTCTCTGGCTCACGTGTTGATGCCCCCCAAGGCGTTGACTTACGTACTGCTTTTGAGCTCCAGGGTACAGTTGTCACGACCCCTTTTTTTACCAGTTTTAATTTAAAGGCTTGTGATTGGTATTTCAAAGGTACAAAATTATTGAGATTCGCAGTCGTCACTTGAAAAGTTAAAGGTGTGCCAAGTCACCAAAGTGGTGTGCCTAAAACACCAATGACTTGTTTAGTGGTCTGCGTCAGAGTTCCGGGTAAGGATCTCAGTTGACTCTCGGGAAGGTGTTAGGCACCCTTGAGGCGAGCATAGTTGCTTTATTGACGCATTTCGACTCTTTGAAATTATTTGTTATATTTAGCTATCAATTAAATCGTGCAGGCACTTCATCCGTTCGAAATCTTTTGACTCAAATGAGTTTTAATGAACAAAGGTTTGAAATCTTTTGACTTAAATGAGTTTTCATGAACAAAGGTGTTATTTGCTCATTCGGTCTAGTGAATTTTACCTAGCCGTGTGAGTTTTCCTTTGATATTAAATATTAACACAATTTTACACTAAAATGAAAGTAAGTTGTTGCCATTCCTCTCAATGAATTTAAAAAATGAAAGTAACTTGTGGCCATTCCTCTCAATGAATTTATAATAGGCAGTTTTCAAAGTTTAAAATTGTGTTAAATAACAATCTTCACGTATTTCATGAGCATTGCCGAAAGGTTAGTACTTTGCCACTTACTTGCGTTTGGTGTCCTTGTTTCAAACTTTCCAAGCATTTACAAACATGAAAGGCCCAACAGAGTCTGGACCGAGAGCCCAACCTCTCAAAACTCAAATGTTTTCCCCTTTTGCTTACGTTGTTATTCTTAAACTCATTTTAATATGTCAGCAACAGTGAATACATATACGTCAACATAGATGAGGAAATAAAGTGCAAATAAACCCATCTTCTATTTTTTGTGCATTTTTTCAATTAAAAAAAGGCCATTTTATACAAGCTTAAACCTTAAAAAAAAATGCCAAATTCATACATAATACATGAAGGAAAGATTTAAGGATAAATACCTAATGAGTTTAAACTCTCAAGCAATAGCAATGGCAAGCCAAAGAACACAACAACAACACATCAATGACAAGAACTAACAACAAACCCTCTTGTATTCCAAAAGTTTCAACCTTGAACTCACTACCAGACTTTATACTCAAAGTTTATCTCTTAAAGACATGTGTTTTACTCCACTTCTTTTTCTTTTCTAATATATATCTCTCTTTCTGACTCTATTTTCCAGATCTAAAAATTCTTAGAATAGTTAAGAAAGTTTTCTCCAGATTTATTTTCAGATGTGTATATCCTTTCTAATATGAAGAGTGGCCTCCTTTATGGAGGAAAAATGAATCAAAAGTAAAGTGACAGACATGCCTATGATGCTTGGCCCAAGCCATAAATGCAAGGCAAGCATGCTTTCATACTTTCATAAAACAACAAAAATAGCAGGGGAATCTTTTACTTTAGGCTGTCACTCCTTGTCTTTTTGTTTGACTTTCTTACTCTCTTTTAACAAAATCAGTCCCCTTACTCATTTTAAATAACAAAAGTCTAAACTATCACAATAAACCTAAGAGAAACTTATATTTAAGTGAAGCTAACATTAACAACTTCATAATCAAGCTAAACAACTTGTAATTACCTTTTCAATGTTTCTAAACACTAGCTAGACTGAAAATTCAAACAAATTCTTTTCCACAAAGACTCTAGGCTCTCACTTTCTCCCTCACAAGCTACACAACAAGACACCATTTAGAACATAGAACATGTTTGACAAACAACATACATGAGCTAAAATAGACCTGACCAGATCGCAATTGAATCATGACATGTTCAAACACTTTCCATCATACACATGGGTGACCTCTATCAACAGTAAAACATAAGACACAAACAATAGCCATCTTGTATTAATTAGCACCTAATAGTGAAAGCTATCAATTCAGTTATCAATATTAAAAGGCAATCTTCAACAATCTCCAAACACATAATCCAGATAAAAGAAACTACATAAGAGACTCCATTTTCTTTTTTATAATTCCCTTTTTTTCTTACAATTTCTGACTATCATGGATATAAGCTCTATTATAACTAACACTTTAAGCTATTAGGAACAAAAAAAGGGAAAGTAAAGAAATAAACAGAAAATTAGAACCTTATCTCTAAACCATCAATCAACAAGACAAATAAAAATTACCATCGCCCTCGCGTCGCCATTATCTCTGTAGCGTCTCCGCCGTTGCGCCACCAAGGTCCACCCCGGCACTCGCTGCTGTAGCCTCCTCACAGTGCCAAAGCAGCATCACCCTTGCTGCCTCCATATGAGCAAAATAGCTCCCATGTCCGCTATTTCTTCATCGTAACAGCCATCACAGGAATAACGCTGATTCGTCACTGCCCACTGTTTTAGGAAACAAGCACCATCGCAGCAACGACTCCAAGCCACATCCCGTCGCTACAGTTCCAAACAAGTTGCCACCAACGATGCCCTTCTTCACCTCGTTCATTCACCACTATAAACAACCCCGTACAACAACTGTGACACTGCCTTGCCAGCGTCTCCGCCCTTGAAACCAAGTCAATATTTTTTTTTCAAAACCAAACAGGCATCACAATCACACGCTTTCAAGGCGACCATCACTCCAATCTTAGATCAGCTTCAGCGCAAAGTTTCCATAACTTCCACCCCCACTGCCTCGCAATCGTGTCGCCACCATTGCAGCCTATAGCCACCACTAACACTGATATCCCAACAAGCTCGGCCATCCCCATAAAAATCATCCTAACACCCTCGAAACAAACTACACTGCCTGCTATTTCAGCCACCACCACCGAAATCGTTGCCTTGCCTCACATCATTATCACACCAGCCCTTATCTCACTAACACAAACCATCCAGGCTCGTGGTAACACCACACCAACAGCTTAACCAAAACGCAGCTCACAACAGAAAATGAGAAACAGGCAATGATGAGAAAAGGGAAAATACCTTTAGAACCAGGTGGAGGAGAGCGAAAAGAACCCACAAGTGTATTTTATTGCCAGAGGAAAGTGGACGACGACAAAGGCACGATGGTCTAACAACGGTTTTCGGTGAGCTAGGAGATTCTGGCAAAGTCCTCTCTATGTCTGATGGAAATTGGGGGAAAATTAGCCAAATGGGGTAACTTTCGGTATTTATACCATGGAAATGGGCCGGGTCATGAAACTGGGTTAGCGGATTGTACAATTTGGCTGTTACCTTTCCTACCTTTGAAAACTAGCCAACTTGAGACTAAGCAAATATCACAACTAACTAATTAATTTAACTAGCACAAAATTGTCAACTAAACATTGCTCATAAGTAATCATTTTTATTTTTATTTTTGAAATTTTTTTTCTAATATTTTCCTCCTGATTAATTAATTAAAATAGCTAAATAAAATGGTAAATCTAGCAAAAATTACATAATAATTAAAACCAACATTTTACGTAAATTTGTTTATGTTTAGTGCAAAAATTAGGTGATTATAGCTGCCCCTCTTTGATCGAGAACACGAGGAGTTTTTGGACAAAGACATAATCGACAACTAATTTTGGCTTTTCGGTTCTAGCCAAAAGCACACTTGCAAAATGGTGAGCGTACCTTGAATTTCGGTTCTAACCAAGAACAAGACTACCTACATATCCCTGGACTGGATCAGGTCAGTGTAGTTCCTCACGTGCGATTGCTGGGACTACCGCATACAAATAGACACTAGACTCTTCTAGACTCTCTAAGCTAACACTAAACACTTTCTAGACACACTGAATTAGACACCCGACGCTTCTAGACTAACTGGACTAACACAAGACAGTTCTAACACATTGAGGCTGTTGCTGCTGGTTACTTGTTGCTGGTTGCTGGCTGGTGATCACTGCTTTACAAAGAAATATGAAATTACAACATTGAAATGTAAAATTACAATTTCTTAACTAACTCTTCGTGCTTCCCAAGCTGATGAACTGGTCCGAAGCTCCCACTACCCAAGTGGGTCTTGACTTGAAAAATATCACTGCACCACATTGTGTAGGTGCGTCTGATTTGAAATGGCCGCCTTCGTCTGAGGGGTCTTGACTTGAAACTTCCGTTTATGTCTGAGCAGATCTCGACTTGAAAATAGAACTGTCACTTATGTCTGGGCGGTCTTGTCTTGAAACTTGAAGCTGCCACTTATATCTGAGCGGATCATGGCTTGAAAAGGAAATCGACCGCTTATATTTGAGCGGATCTTCACTTGAAAGGAAAGTGACCGCTTATAGAGCGGATCTTGACTTGAAAATAAAATGACCACTTATATTTGAGCGGATCTTGACTTTAATAGAAAAGGATCGCTATATTTAAGCAGATCTTGACTTGAAAAGGAAATGATCGTTTTCTTTTAGAAGATCTTGACTTGAGAAGGAAATGATCGCTATCTTTTAGCAGATCGTGACTCAAAAAAGAAATGATTGCTATCTTTCAGAGGAAACTGACTTGAAAAAGAAATGATCACTATCTTTTAGTGGAACTGACTCAGAAAGGAAATGATCGCTATCTTTGAGCAGAAACTGACTCGAAAAGGAACTTATGCATTATCATGGGAGGGCCCAACTATTGAAACTAAAATTTCTACATTATATGGGAGTACCCTACTTTTGAAACTAAAACTTCTACATTATCTGGTAGTGCCAGACTATTGAAACTTCTATATTATATGGGAGTGCCAGACTTTTGAAACTAAACTTCCACATTATATGGGAGGGCCCGACTTTTGAAACTAAAACTTTTACATTATATGGGAGTGCCCTACTTTTGAAACTAAAACTTTTACATTATATGTGAGTGCTTGACTTTTGAAACTAAAACTTCTATATTATATGGGAGTGCCTGACTTTTAAATTTAAAACTTCTACATTATGCGGGAGAGCTCGACTTTTAAAATTAAAAATTTTACATACTTTTACATTATATGGGAGTGCCCGAATTTTGAATCTAAAACTTCTACATTATATGGGAGTACCTGAGTTTTGAAATTGAAACCTCTACGTTATATGGGAGTGCCCGACTTTTGAATCTAAAACTTCTACATTATATAGGAGTGCCTGACTTTTGAATCTAAAACTTCTACATTATATGGGAGTGCCCGAATTTGAAATTAAAACCTCTACATTATATGGGAGTGCCCGACTTTGAAACTAAAACTTCTACATTATTTGGGAGTGCCCAAATTTTAAAACTAAAACCTCTACATTATATGGGAGTGCCCGACTTTTGAATCTAAAATTTCTACATTATATGGGAGTGCCCGACTTTTGAATCTAAAACTTCTATATTATATGGAAGTGCTTGACTTTTGAATCTAAAACTTCTACATTATATGGGAGTGCCCGACTTTTGAATTTGACATCTTCCATTATAATGGGAGGGCCAGACTACTAAATTGAAACTTCTGATTGTTGAGACTATATCCTTTTACATTGTCAAGGGCGAGCCCTGTTTGCTAACTTCGACATCTTCCATTATAATGGGAGGGCCCGTTGTTTCGATTGACATCTTTCTGGCGGGTTACATCTTCACTGGTCATTAACTCATGGCAAACTCTTGCCTTGAAGGTAGAAATTCTACCGATTTCACACATGTGGTTTTGAGTTAAGAACTGGAAACTCTAACACATTATCCTAATGGGGTCTTGTCTGAATATTGAAATCCCGACCATTATTCAAAATAGGTTTCCATCTGAAACATATAACAATTGTTCCTGATTTGGGTGGTCCTTGCTCTCGCCGGCAATGTAGCAAATATCACACTGCTTTTTATCGTGGCTACATAGCCCTCCGAATCATGTCCTTGTAAATAAGCTTGGTGATTCTTGTTTCGCTTTTCAAAATAATTTTGGACGAACAATATCTTGATATTGTTGATCTGTTTCTGATCTCCCAACAGAAAGGTCATTCAATGCCAAATGTTCCCCCGAATCTTCAGTTAAACACTTGTCGAAACAGATTTTTGATATTTTCCAAGATACACCACTTTATTTTTTTAAGGACCAGTTCCTTAAAATGTGTTCCTTTACTATGTTATGTGCGGAATTCAAACTGTAAGTAAATGAACACCCAATATTAGCGTAGAAAAACTCCTTGAACTTGGGATCAAAAAACCACGACCTACTCTTCCAAGTAGGATTTCAACTTCACTATGTAAAAGACTCACTTGGTTACAAGACTACCTTCTTATTAACCTAGGATTAACTCTAATCCTGTAGTGACCTCTTTCACGATCAGTGAAGCTTCATCAAGTACACGAGTTGAACTGAAAAGATACAACTCGATAATACCAACTACAGTTGAACTAAGACTGAACTTTTACAAGACTCAATCTAAGGAACAGGTTCTCACTTAGTTCCCTGTAGCTTACTGATTACACAAATAAGGTAAAAACTCTTTCAATGCTATGCTCGATTCTCTCTGTATTTGTGCATACTTCAATAGCTGATATGCTCCTCGTTTTATAGCTTCAGCAACCATAAAGTCTTAATCAATTAGAACTCTAAAGCTTCCCAGAGTTTGAGTTCTAATTGAACTCTTCACTTTAAGCATCTGAATCTTTTAGCCCTTATCCATTATTTATGCAATCTTTTCATATCACGTTTAGACCTGCATAATTATCAAGATAAATATTAGTCTAAGGATAATTAACAATATCTAAGCTTAAATAATTTTGCATGAATTATCTATTTAGCTTCAGTGATTCAAAGGAACATGTCCTTTGAATCCATTCCTTAATCATCAGTCAAAACTTTAAGCTTATCCAAGCTAACATTTTCCCCCTTTTTGATGATGACAAACTCATAAGCATAGCTGCATGTCCTTAATGTCCTGAAGTAAACTTAAAACTCAAAAGCAATCAGTAGAGACTTATTTTATCATTAATGATCAGATTTTCAATTAGGTATAAATTTCACGCAAAATCAGACTTACTCTTCCCCCTTTTGGCATCATTGAAAAGGTTGCATAAAAATATAATTCAAGTGTAGAATAATCAGCACATGACCATTGAGGCAACTCAAAATGCAAACAAAATTTAGACTAAAGCAACTGCAAAACAATGATATTAGCCATCGAAGACAAGTCATCATTAACAAAAGGTTAAACCAGGGGATACAAGAAAGTACTAAAAAATTATTCAAAAACTAGAAAAGGAAAAGACTAAGGTACTAGAGCTAGTCTAAATCCTACTGGACAAAAGATGGCTTATGGCTAAGGTGATCAGGATGTGGAAGGACCAGTTCCCTGAGACTTGTTCAACAACTCAAACATCTGTTTGAGCATACCCTCATTAGTCTTCTTTGCCTTTGTAGCCTCTGCCTTCCAGTAGTTCTTTTCCTCTTCCAACCGTGCTATTTCAGTAGCTTGTATAGCAACCTGTTGCCTTAATGCCCTCACCTTGTTGTTCAAAGGCTGTCTACTAACACCAACTTGTGGAGGATCAGCTTGAACGGGCAAGTCACAGCTGATCAGTGTAGCACATCCAAATTTCTCCTTCTTTGTAGCCTTAACTGCCCCTTCCAAAGGAATTTTCAATTTTGCAAACACATCAGTCAGGATGAAGCCAAAGGGCAAAGAGTGCTTCCTCTTCCCAGTAACAACCCTTTTGATCAGGTGGATCATAAACCTTGGCCAGTTGATCTGCTTATCAATGTCAAGCAATTCCATAAAGACCTGGTCCATGAAACTGGCAATTTCTCTTTTCTCCTGCCTTGGCATCACAATCTTGTTCACAAACTCAAATAGCACTTGGTGCTGTGGATGCATCTCACTTTTATGCATAGCTCTGGGTTTTTCTTCCTCCTCATTCTCAGCTTATTTCCTTGTGATTTCTAATCCAGTGATCAAATTTGTCAAATCAGGCCATACTTTCTTGACATAGCTGTCATATCCTACAAATGGAATCCCCAGTAATTCACCAAGCTCCCTAGTGTCAAAGGTAATCTCATGGTCATGGACGGAGGTGGTAATCCTATCCCTCTTGATAGAGAAGTTTTTGTAGAACTCCTAAACCATCTCCTTTGCGCACTTTTTTGTAATCTGAAGGACCATGTCGCTCCATCCTTGAACCTGCAATTTCTGCAACAACCAAATTATACCCTCTTCTTCCACATCAGAGAGCACTCTTCCTTTAAGAACTTTCCTAGTCATCATGTCATCATGGACATAGTGTTGCACCTCATCTCCCTAATCCTCACTCTCACTGTCCTCACCAGCAAATAATTCATCAGAACTTGAATCAGAACTTTCATCAACCAAGGTTCTTTTAGAGGACCTGGTCCTCTTGGAAGACTTTTCTGCTGCAGCTTTCACAGAGCTCCTTGTCACACGCCTCTGTGCAACTTTTCTTTTCTTAGACTGAGGCTCAACTACCTCAACATCTTCATCACCAACAACATCCCTATCTTTCTCTATAAACTCAATTTCTTCTTCCTTAATAGGATCAGTAACCTGTTTTCCCTTCCCCTTTCTACTTCTTTCCATAGCGGCAACTACGTTCTCCTCAGCAGCCTTGACAGCACTCCTAGTCCTCCTAAACCCAATAGCAGGAGTAGAGACAGAAGGAACAGGTCCTTTTGCCTTGGAGGAACTTCACCTTTCTTCTTAATCCTGGCTTATAACTGTCTTTAATTTTCTTTAACTTAGCAGTAATCTCAGCAAACATTTGGTCATCAATGGGTCCCTTCCTAGCAAGTTTTCTTTTTAAACTCCTAATGTTGATCAAATCAATAATAGGCCTATCACTATTACTTATTGCTTCCTCAACATTTATCACATCTTCATTGGGTGATATAAAAGAACCCTCAGGAGACCCAGATGATTCATGCATGGGTGGTTCCAAACGTTTTACAGTTTCCCCTTCCCCCTCAAGAACAGTGCAAGACCCCTCATCCTTTTCCCGTTCATCCTCTACCACATTTAAAGGAGAAGCATAATTTACCTGATAAATAATCATAGCCCTTGACAAGTCCTCAACATGTTCAACAATCGACTCAGCAGTGGGAACTGGTCCTTCCCTCTGAATTTCTGGTTCAGGTACTTCTGGGGTATTTTTAGGAATTTCAGGGTTTGGCTTTGTGGTGTCCATGGGTGAAGGAGGGTTGGGAATTTATGACTGATCAGAGGTGGGTGCAGATGATGAGTTTTCAGGAGAAAGAGACATTCTAGCAATATGATTCAAGAGATATGTTACTATTCTTTCTGAAATTGTGAGAGTGCAATGAAAAACAAGGTAAAAGAATAATAAGGAAGAAGGAGTGTATTTATAGAATGAAATAGGTAGTGGAGGTTGAGTGTGAGACGATTACTATTACCTCATTGAAAGACATTCAGCCGTTAAGGGACTCTTGGGAGTCTCCCGGAGAAAAAAGAGTTGTTAGGCTTTCAAGTTACCTATACTGAATGGGAACTGTTCCTCCGATAGAACTCTTATGCAGTTTGGATATGATTAGGATTCCTAGTGGGATTTATCTTAATTACAAGTTACCTATAGCCTTAATCTTCTTAGATAAATGAATAATAAGGAGTACATACCTGATTTTAACACGAAAAAATCAGTGTTCTTCCAATTTGAAACACTTTTGCTCAATCTGAAATTCTAAGTGCATAAGGGTAACATCATTAAATTTTAGAAACTCTAAACAAAAATTATGGCATAAGAGTATACAATGAAGTATTAAGCTGGACTGAATATTTCAAATTGACTTGAATAAAATTCATTTTAGGTGCAGTTTTCTAGCCAATTATGAAGTAAAGCATTGATGAATTTAAGTGAATTTAATCATCCATAATTCCAACCTATTTCTTTCAAAGTCATCTCTTCTTAGAGCTTTTGTAAAAATATCAGCAATTTGCTTTTCAGTATGACAAAATGCTATGGTGATCAAACCTTTTTCATAGTTATCTCTCAAGAAATGATGTCTTATATCAATGGGTTTAGTTCTTTTGTGATGCACTGGATTTTTTGTTATGTTGATAGCACTAGTGTTGTCACAAAAGATAGGAACAGTTCCTACATCAACACCAAAATCCTGTAATTGTTGTTTAATCTGTAACAACTGTGAACAACATGAGGCAGCTGCCACATATTCAGCCTCAGCAGTAGAAAGTGCCACTGGATTTTGTTTCTTGGTTCCCCAAGAAACCAAACATTCACCAAGAAAATGTGCCATACCTGAGGTACTTTTTCTATCAATAAGGAAACATGCATAGTCAGCATCAGTATATCCAATAAGATTAAAACTACCACCTTTTGAATACCAAAGTCCCAAGGGACCTGTTCCTTTCAGATATCTCAATATTCTTTTAATAGCTTTCAAATGAGATTCCTTAGGATCTGACTGAAACCTAGCACATAAACCAACACTGAGCACAATATCAGGTCTACTAGCAGTTAGATAAAGTAGAGAACCAATCATACCTCTATACAAATTTTGATCAACTGATATTCCATGTTCATCAAGATCCAATTTTGTGGCAGTGGCAATAGGTGTATCAATTTCCTTAGCATTATCCATATCAAACCTTTTAAGTAATTCCTTAACATATTTTTGTTGATGGATCATAGTTCCATTTGAGGTTTGCTTAATTTGTTAACCCAAAAAGAAATTGAGTTCACCCATCATGCTCATCTCAAACTCACTCTCCATCAAGTTTGCAAATTTCTTACTTAAATTTTTACAAGTAGCACCAAAGATTATATCATCTACATAAATTTGAACAATTAAGAGATGCTTACCTTTTTCTTTCAAAAATAGTGTGCTATCAATTTTACCTCTTTTATATCCATGCTGAAGTAGAAATTTTGATAACCTTTCATACCATGCTCTTGGTGCCTGCTCGAGTCCATACAAGGTCTTGTCCAACTTGTACACATGTTCAGGGAACTGTTCATTCTCAAAGCCTGGAGGTTGCTTAACATACACTTCTTCTTTTAAGTAACCATTCAGAAATGCACTCTTAACATCCATTTGATATAGAGTAAATTCCATGTATGTAGCAAAGGTTATGAGAAGTCTTATTGGTTCCAACCTTGCAACTGGAGCAAAAGTCTCATCATAGTCAATTCCCTCCTCTTGACTATACCCCTGAACAACTAACCTGGCCTTATTTCTTGTTACCATGCCATCCTCATCAAGTTTTTTTCTGAAAATCCATTTTGTTCCTATTATGGACCTGTTCCTTGGCTTGGGTTCCAAATGCCAAACTTGACTTCTTTGGAATTGATTCAATTCCTCATGCATAACATTGATCCAATATGCATCCTTCAGTGCTTCTTTCACATTTTTGGGTTCAACAAGAGATAGGAAAGCACTAAAGGCACACATATTGTGATTTTTAACTGTTGATCTAGTTTGTATCCCAGCAGTCTTATCTGAGATTATGTGATCCACATGATGTGACCCTTGATACTTGTAAGGCTTGAGTATCAATTCATTGTCAGAAGTCCCTTGCTGAGTAACAGTTCCTGAGGGAGTAGTACTTCCAATTTGTGAGTTGGAACAAACATTTGTTCCCCTTGTGTCTGTGCCACTCTTCTCAGTTCTGTCCTGAGGAACAGTTCCTTGCATTTCACTTCTCACAGTATCCCCATCCAATGTCTGCATTTTTGGATCAATTTCATTGTGTTTCAGCATTCCAATCTCTTCATCCTCCTATACCTGTTCTTGAGTGAGACTGTCAGTTTCATCAAATTTAATATGCATGCTTTCTTCAATTTTCAATGTTTTCTTGTTAAAAACTCCATAAGATTTACTATTTGAAGAATAACCAACAAAAATTCCCTCATCACTTCTAGGATCAAATTTTCCTAAGGCTTCTATCCCATTGTTGTGTATAAAATATTTGCAACCAAAAACCCTAAGATGAGAGATATTTGGTTTTCTTCCCTTAAGCAGCTCATATGGAGTCTTTTCTATTAATGGCCTTGTTATACATCTATTTATTATGTAGCATGCAGTATTGATGGCCTCAGCCCAAAAGTTTTGTGGAAGATTTTCCAGATATTAACATAGTCCTTGCCATTTCCTCTAGAGTCCTATTTTTCCTTTCCACTACACCATTTTGTTGTGGAGTTCTAGGTGAAGAAAAATTGTGATTAATGTCATTTTCATTACAAAAATTGAAAAACATATGGTTTTCAAATTCAGTTCCATGATCAGACCTAATGGCAACAATCTGACTATCTAGAGTTCTTTGAGCTTTCTTAGCAAAATTGAAAATGCATTAAAAGCTTCTTCCTTGGATGCAAAAAATATAGTCCATGTAAATGTGGAGTAATTATCTACCAATACCATAACATACTTCTTACCTCCACGACTCATTGTTCTCATTGGTCCACATAAATCCATATGGACCAGTTCCAAAGGTTTAGTGGTACTTACCTGCTTCTTTGGTTTGAAGGAGGATTTTACCTGCTTCCCCCTGGCACAGGCTTCACATACCTTTTCATCCTTAAACTTGATGTTAGGAAGACCTATCACCAAATTCTTGGACACAAGTGTGTTCAGTTGTGAAAGACTAGCATGGCCAAGTCTTTTGTGCCATAGGAGGGGATCATTTTGCACCACACTTAAGCAACTCAAGCTTCCATCAGATAGTGTCAACAAATCTACCTTGTAGATGTTTCCATGTCTATTTCTCTGCAAAATAATCTCTTCAGTAGTTTGGTTAGTCACAGTGCACCCGGTGGATGAGAAATTAACAATATTACCTTTGTCACACAATTGAGATATACTCAAAAAGCAATGCTTCAGCCTATCTACTAGAAACACATTGTCTATACTATTTAAATCAGATCTACCTACCTTTCCAATGGCAATGATTTCCCCTTTCTTACCATTACCGAAGGAAACACTTCCTCCTTGGAAGATTGAGAGTGAAAAGAACAGTTCCTTATGTCCTGTCATGTGTCTTGAGCAACCACTGTCCATTTACAATTTGTGGTTTCTCTCCTTCACTCTAGCCTGCAAAAGAAAACGAGGGGTTAATTTTAAGAACCCAAACTAGTTTGGGTTCCTTTCCTTGAGAAAAAGGATGAATCAGATCTCTCTTAGCCCAGAATGGTAATGGTTTCTTTGTCTGAACAGTTTTCTTTTTTTACAGAATTTTGAACTGGTTTATAAAACCTGTTCCTCTGTGCAGCCATTTTTAAAGATTGGCAATTTTTTTTAAGTGACCAGTGTTCCCACAATGAGTGCATAGCCAGTTTTCAGGAAGTGATAGGTACTTACTCTTTGGATCCCATTTGTATGAAGACTGTGCTTTCATGAATCTAATACCCTTCCTGTTACTACTATGATTTTCTTGTAACCATTCTAGTGCTTCAGAGGACTTGTTCCATTTTACAGTTTTTCCTAACTCCATTTTTGTTTTAACCAAGCCCTCTTCCAAAGATCTTATCTTTTCATCTTTCTTGCACAATTCATCAACTGTGACTTTCAGTTTCTCTTCAGCAATGATCTGATGCGAATTAGCAATGCCTTTACCATTTTCAATTGTTTTAACATTTTCTAATTCCTGAACAGTTGATTCAAGTGTGAGGACCTGTTCCTTAAGCATGCTAATTTTTCTTTTCAAAGAGTCATTTTTAATTACTGCCTTTTTGTATTCTGTTCCTAAACTATCAATTTCATCATACAGTTGATTTTTGCCATCCCTCAGAGATTTAAACTCATTTAACACAGTATGAAATACTTTAACTAATTTCTCTCTAGACATGTTTTTCACATCTTGTCTAAGTTTAGAAACAAATACCTCAGCATCTTCTTCATTATCTGAGTCTTCAAGATCCATTAGAGCAAGATCCTCATCCAGATCATCATCAGATACTTCATCCTCACTGTCTTACCATCCTGCAACAACCATTGCTTTGAGATTTTCACTTTTCTTTCGGACCTGTTCCCTAGCCTTTTTTCTTTCCTCGATATACCATTTCCTCCATTCTCCTTCCATGATTGGACATTTGCTGATGTAGTGCTCCATGCTGCCACATTTGAAGCATTCTCCAGCCTGTTTTATGTTAGAAGACCTACCCTGTCTACTAGCCCCCTTTTTCTTATTCAAATATCTTTGAAAACTTTTAGCGATAAGGACCAGTTCCTTATCATCAATAGGCTTATCAGCAGCAGTCAAGGCTAGGTTAGGTTCAGTTTTAACTGGTTCACCTATGTTTTTAACCTTTTTCCTTAGTTCGTAAGTTTTCAAATTTTCTATAAGCTCATCTAAGGATAAGGTAGTCAGATCTTTACTTTCAATAATAGCACAAGCTTTAATCTCCCAAGAATCTGGAAGAACCCTAGTTAGGATCTTTTCTACTCTATCTTCAACAGTTAGAAGCCTTCCCAAAGAAATAAGTTCAGATGTAATAGCATTAAATCTAGTATACATTTCAGAATTTGATTCTCCTTCTTTCATTTTAAAGCTTTCATATTCAGCAAAAAGGAGTGAACCTCTAGATCTTTTTACCTGACTTGTTCCCTCATGTGCAACCTGTAGAGCATCCCTAATTTCTTTTGCAGTGGTATACCCTCTAATTCTAGTGCACTCATCAGGACTGACTGAGTCCATAGACAAGCCATTTCCTAGCTTTGGTATTCTTTTCCCACTGCCTTAAGTCTTCAGCATTGCATTCCCTTCTAGTTTTGGGAACATCATTTCCATCAGCATCCTTTTTCATTGGAATCATGGGACCTTCAGTCACTATGTCCCATAACTCATAGTCTTCAGCTTGAAGATGATCTCTCATCCTTTCCTTCCACCATGAGTAATACTTTCCATTGAATAAAGGTGCCCCAACAGTTGACTGACCCTTACCATTTTCCTGTGATGTACTCATTCTAATCCTAGGTGTTAGCCTTTTCAAGGACAACCCGCTCTGATACCAATTGATATTTCTGAAGATACACCACTTTATTGTTTTAAGGACCAGTTCCTTAAAATGTGTTCCTTTACTATGTTATGTGCGGAATTCAAACTGTAAGTAAATGAACACCCAATATTAGCGTAGAAAAACTCCTTGAACTCGGGATCAAAAAACCATGACCTACTCTTCCAAGTAGGATTTCAACTTCACTATGTAAAAGACTCACTTGGTTACAAGACTACCTTCTTACTAATCTAGGATTAACTCTAATCCCTTAGTGACCTCTTTCACGATCCGTGAAGCTTCGTCAAGTACACGAGTTGAACTGAAATGATACAACTCGATAATACCTACTACAGTTGAAGTTAGACTGAAATTTTACTAGACTCAATCTAAGGAACAGGTTCTCACTTAGTTCCCTGTAGCTTACTGATTACACAAATAAGATAAAGACTCTTTCAATGCTATGCTCGATTCTCTCTGTATTTGTGCATACTTCAATAGCTGATATGCTCCTCGTTTTATAGCTTCAGCAAGCATAAAGTCTTGATCAATTAGAACTCTAAAGCTTCCCAGAGTTTGAGTCCTAATTAAACTGTTCACTTTAAGCATCCGAATCTTTTAGCCCTTATCCATTATTTATGCAATCTTTTCATATCAGGTTTAGACCTGCATAATTATCAAGATAAAAATTAGTCTAAGGATAATTAACAATATCTCAGCTTAAATTATTTTGCATGAATTATCTATTTAGCTTCAGTGATTCAAAGGAACAGGTCTTTTGAATCCGTTCCTTAATCATCGGTCAAAACTTCAAGCTTATCAAAGCTAACAATTTCGTTCAATGGCGACTTATCCGGTACAATCCTGGCATGTTGTTTTTGTTGCCGAAGTGAGGCATGGGAGTTGCCAATTTGGATCTTGACAATGGTATGGTACAACTTTGAAACCTGTGAACAAATTTTGCAAAAATTTATTTTTGCTTGTTTCATATTATCAAATGAAAGAAATTGAAAGAACAACGAAGGAAGGATGAATTGAAGAAATTTGAAGAGGAGACATCGAACAAAAGATGTCCTTGAAAAATAGAAGGAAAACTATTTAGATGAGAAATGTTGACTTCAATGAACATGACATACATCTTGGAATAAAGTGTTGACCTTTTTAGCACAGTCTGTCCTTGATTTTGCCCCAGTTTGACAATCTAGAGGCAATTGTATGCTTGGTCTGATCATGATGAAAAATCAGACATCCCTCATTCGACTAGTGGTGCCCTTTCGGGTTTTCACCGACTTGCCTCTCTCTTTGTTCTTTTTTCCTCATTGTTGTCTTTTGGCGCCCTTTCGGATTTTTACCAACATGATTCATTTTTCTTTTTTTCTTTTTTTTTTCATTTTTTTTTCAACGACCTCTTTGCATGTTATTTTGAGCCTATCTATCCTTATGGCCATTGTGTTCGCATCTCTTGATTGCTTTTATCGAAGACAAAAATGCATACTTCCCTGAGCCAACTTGTCTTAAAATGGTACACGTGGCGCGACATTCTCAAAGATCGGTCAGAAAGGTCTTTATTTGGACCAATGTGATTTGGTTGGGTTTGAAAGTGTTAACCAAAAAGTTCAAAAAAAAAAAAAAACATCTCATATGATGACTGGATGAACATTGCAACAATTGAAACCATCTCTTAAAAAATTTAAAATAAACTTCTGTCTAGTTTAGAATAAACTGGGAATCTCTTTGGTATGAAAATATCTTATGAGATGTTTTGGGTGTCTGTACAACCTTTGGAATCAATTCTTGAAAAATAACAACAAAATATTGTCCCAGTTTAGTTGAATCTAGGGACCTTGAGTTTCTTTGATTTGGCTGCAAGCTCAAAGACAAGTCTTGCGTCGATTTCTGACCAAGGGACTTTTGAACTTTCATAGGATGAGACTGAAAAGGAACGAAACACCAAACTTCTATTTTTTGTTTATTTTTTATATGAAACTAAAAGGCAAGGGGATATTGAATTTTTTCCCTTGATATGTAAAAAAAAGCAGGGCGATATTGAACATTTCCCCTGGGATAAACACGAAGAAAACAAAGAGGAATACTGCATTTTCCCCTTTTTTCTTAAAAATAAAAATAAAACTTTTGCCCCAGTTTAGCATAAAATGAGGCCTTTGATTTTTCTTTGTAGGGGCCGCAACTTGGAGGCAAGTTTTGCGTCAATGTGAAATAGAGGAAAAAGGAACTTTTCCCTATTATGACCGCACCGAATGGTTACCTACGTATCATTTTGAGAGGAATCAGGTCAGACGTAGCTCTAGCAACTTGCGCCAGATTTGTGCTGTTGTTTCCTTTGTCTCTTTGATTTTCTTCTTTTTGTTCTTTTCTTTCTCTTTTTTTTTTCAGAAGTACAATGACATTGATTCAAGAGGAGGGTAACCAAAAGAAAAAATACACAAGGCTCAAAGGATGGATAAGTTGGTATAGTGTTTGGGTAGTAGAAATGAGAGCCATTCGTCATCCTGATCCGAGAATGTCTCACACAACTATGAACCATAATAAGTCGACCTAGTATCGTAAAAAGGCAATACTAGATCTACTCAGCATCCTCGATTTCTGCTTCAATGATGATCCTCAAAGAATGGCATTCCAAACTTAATCCAGAGTGATTGTGCGCAGTTTGTAAACTCTCACGTATCTCCTCATCATATTCATCCTAACTGTCCTGTTAACAAGTGCCCTCTTAGAAGGGATGTGTGTTGCTCCTCAATTGTTCATTTTCATATCAGGGCTAATGTATTGCACTCATGCCATATTGAGCCCTTCATCAGATTGTGACATATTGGTGTCAATGACGTGCTTCAAACTTGACAACATCTTTTTTTTTGCCTCATTTTCTTGAAATACCAGCGGAGTAGACATGTCTTCTTTGGAACAGATGAATGACCGGGTAAGGCACTACATTGGCTCGACAACCACATCATGCTTTGTTGGGATGATAGTTGATGTATTTGGCCCACCGACTCATACTACAACAGATAACTCATGGCGTCTGGCGTCTGGGTAAGGACCAACTGCCACAATCTGCTTGGCCTCATTCCTTTTCAAGTCTTCTTTTGTGAACACTGTCCCAACCATACCTGTGTCATTTGGAGCATTATGAACCGGCAAAGGAATTTGGTTCACATGTTGCGTCTCATCCCATACCACCCTTATCTTATTGTTGTCTATCATCGCTTCAATTTCTTTTTTGAGATCCCAACAGTTCTCTATGTCATGTCCAGGTGCTCCAGAATGAAAAGCACAATGGCACGACCAATCCATTTTCCTTGTTGGATTCATGTTTCCTGAGATGGGTTTCAGCATGTTAGCATATTATAGCTTTTCAAACAGGTTGGTGTAAGATTCTCCAATTGGTATGAACCTAATCATCCCCCCGCGTCGCAACTTCTTATGACATGCACTCATACAAGAATCAGGATTCTTCCTTTTCCAGCAGGGAAGGATTGGTGAAGCCTGTAAGTGATTATGGGGAGTGTAACATGTGGTTTGCGGGGCTGGTGCGTGCCTTTGCAGATAAAAAGATACTGGAGCATATGGCTGCGCTTCTTAGAGTGGATGAGTGGAGTATTTTGGATCATGTGGGGAATGGTGGTGCTGATGATGCTTTTGTGGAGTTCGGGAGTATGAGTGGGGTTGTTTGAATTCTCTATTGTTCCACTTTCTGGGATTTCGTTCCTTTTCTGTATCATTGCGAAGACTCTCTGACCTAGCTAGGACAGTGAATTATGGAGCGGAGGCCGAGGGTGGAGCAAATGGAGATGGTGGGGCCAGAAGACACATTGTGGAGGGTTCCGCTACTTTTGATACATTGTAGTAGTAAGGAGAGGTAGGTGAGTATTGAGGGTCCTCAATTGTAGTAGGCATGCCATGTGCCAGATGCACGATGGTCGCTGCAAATCCTGAGAGATTAGATGTTATGGAAGGAGGTGCATGTCTCATGGTAAAAGCAAGATACAGTTCAGCCACAAACTGTTTTAGATTTTTCACCTCTTCAATCGACCTCTCATTCTGCTCAACCACCAACTCTTTCATATCTTTTTCCTCTTTGGTAAATTTCTCATTCTGCTCAACCACCAACTGTTTCAGATTTTTGGCCTCTCTAGCAAATGTCTCATTCTGCTCAACCACCAATTGTTTCAGATTTTTGACTTCTTCGGTCAACCTCTCATTCAGCTCAATCAAATACTCATGTGCGCTGAACTCAGAATTTCCATCTTCAGACGTCATGATCATGGGTCCCATTTATCCTATTCTGTACGGGTGATATGATGCCAGAATGTCCTCTCAAGTTACCGTAGAACTCCAGCACTAGATAAACAGATCAGGTTAGCACAAAAATACACACTGGAAAGCCTACGGTTGTTATGCGTCATCCCGAAATGGTTCACGAAATATGTCGCGTGTACCGATGGTATCCCAAGAAAGATTGTTGTCGCATTGAGAAAATGTCAGAACACAAACAAGCGACGACATGTGACTCGGGACGGGGAACAAGCTTGATTTTTTTAAAATCTTTTTAAAATCATTTTTCTTGAAACAACAGACATAAATTAAACAATGACATGAGATAAATTCAAAAATAAAAACTCGACAAGAGCCATGACTCAAATATACAAACCGGCTAACAGGACGTTTGGCGGGTCCACCTAAACTGTGAAAATAACGAGACTCGACTTGAAGCGGAGTCAGGCTATAGCATGAGGATTTGTGTCAAATACAACTCAATAGGTCATAAATGACTATTCTTACCTTGGTTTAACATTTAACTAGACAAGAATGGGACCACACAAGAGACTTGAATTTTAATTTGAAAATTGGACTCGACATAAAATTTAAGCAAAACTTACAGTACCGGACCATGAAAATGGACCTTTGATTATTTCTTGAAAATGGACATGGCTACGCGATAAAAACAGCCACGACACAATTTGCACTTCTTTTTCACTTTTTTTTTTAAATTTTTTTATTTCCAAAAACTAAGACATAATACAAGGAAACTCGAAACATGATTATGAAAACAGAAACTTAGAATTTTACCCTAAAAAGGTGACTCAGAAAATAAAAGTTATGACAACATAAAACAGACATGATAAAATTTGTTTCTCTTTTCTTTTCGAAATGTTCATACTATCTGATGTGAAAACCACGAAACACAAGGTATTTACAAAATTGATACTTACGACATAAAATGAGACACATGCGACAAGCCATTGACATAAATGTAGAGTGGTGAATGATTCACAAAACTTCGCCATTTAATAGGCGTAACATGACGAAAAAACTATTTTCAAACTTAGGATCCAACATGGATACAAATTCGGAAATTAGAATGTTCCAAAAAATTTGCTTTTATAACGGCATAAAATGACTATCAAAAATATTTATTTGAGACTTAGGATTGAAGTTTCACTTTTCTTTTTTTTTCTGTTTTCAGTTTTCTTTTATATATATATACTTTCAAAATTTGTTAACCCCGTCCTCAATAAACGGTCAGCATAACAACACCCTAATAGATGCAAAACATAATGTGCCAATGTGTCTTTTGAGGATGTGGGCCCCATCATGACACGAGAAAGTCAGCCAAGACAAGTGCAGTACTGGTGTACCGCACCTCACTAGGTCTAGTGATATGCAAATAAATCGGCCTAGGATAAGCACATGTTCAACTCTAGGTGACTCAATGGGTTCATGATCTAGTGGTTCAGCAATTTGGAAGTGCCTCGGGGGTACTGGTCGATAACGTCTAACGGTCCAACCCAATGTACCTCCTCCTAATAGGGGTTAAACTTTTTTGTGCCCTGAGACACGACAGAAATTCTAGACGTCGAAGCGAAACTTGCGTGCATGTGTTCAGTATTCCAGAAGGCTCAGAGATGTATGAGAGAAGACAGTTGTGTATATATACAGTTAAAAAATATCAAAGCAATAACATTCAACTAATCAAGGCAATATACAAACAAATATTCAAAGGTCAAAAGACGACAAGTTTTAAAAGCCTGAGAGTCTCAGTTTTCACTTTCTTCCCCAGCGGAGTTGCCAAGCTGTCACGGCCCTTTTATACGAGTTTTAATTTAGAGGCTTGTGACTGGTATTTCAAAGGTACAAAATGATTGAGATTTGGAGTCGCCACTTGACAAGTTAAAGGTGTGCCAAGTCACCAAAGTGGTGTACCTAGAACACCTATGACTCGTTTAGTGGTCTGCATCAGAGTTCCGGGTAAGGATCTCGGTTGACTCTCGGGAAGGTGTTAGGCACCCTCGAGTCCTGTGCCGAGTACAGTTTCTTTATTGACGCATTTCGACTCTTTGAAATTATTTGTTATATGTTTCCATGATTTGTTACACTTTAATTTATTATTAATTTTCTCTGTTTAACAAATAAAACTCAAATCAAATATAATCGCGCGAGAACTTCACTCATTCGAAATCTTCCGACTTAAGTCAATTAAATCGCGCAGGCGCTTCACCCGTTCGAAGTCTTTTGACTCAAATGAGTTTTAATGAACAAAGATTTGGAATCTTTTGACTTAAATGAGTTTTAATGAACAAAGGTGTTATTTGCTCATTCGGTCTAGTGAATTTTACCTAGCTGTGTGAGTTTTCCTTTAATATTGAATATTAACACAATTATACACTAAAATGAAAGTAAGTTGTTGCCATCCCTCTCAATGAATTTAAAAAATAAAAAGTAACTTGTTGCTACTCCTCTCAATGAATTTATAATAGGCAGTTTTCAAAGTTTAAAATTGTGTTAAATAACAATCTTCACGTATTTCATGAGCATTGTCGAAAGGTTAGTACTTTGCCACTTACTTGCGTTTGGTGTCCTTGTTTCCTACATCGATTTCAATTATGGTCAGTTTTATGAATTAACTTCAATTTTCAAAATAATTTTATTTCTTATGTTAAGAGTAGCCTCAAACTTTCCAAGCATTTACAAACATGAAAGGCCCAACAGAATCTGGACCGAGAGCCCAACCTCTCAAAACTCAAATGTTTTCCCCTTTTGCTTACTTTGTTATTCTCAAACTCATTTTAACATGTTAGCAATAGTGAATATATAAACGTCAACATAGATGAGGAAATAAAGTGCAAATAAATCCAGCTTCTGTTTTTTGTGTATTTTTTCAATTAAAAAAAAAGCCATTTTACACAAGCTTTAAACCTAAAAATTAAAAAAAAAATCCAAATTCATACATAATACATGATGGAAATTTTTAAGGATAAATACCTAATGAGTTTAAACTCCCTAGCAATAGCAATGGCAAGCCAAGAACACAACAACAACACAACAACGACAAGAACTAGCAACATACCCAATTCCAAAAGTTTCAACCTTGAACTCACTACATGACTTTACACTCAAAGTTTATCTCTTAAAGACATGTGTTTTACTCCATTTCTTTTTGTTTTCTAATTTAGGTCTCTCTTTCTCACTCTATTTTCCAGATCTTAAAACTCTTAGAATAGTCAAGAAAATTTTCTCCAGATTTGATTTCCGATGTGTATATCCTTTCTGATGTGAAGAGTGGCCTCCTTTATAGAGGAAAAATGGGTCAAAAGTAAAGTGGCAGCCATGCCTATGATACTTGGCCCAAGGCCATAAATGCAAGGCAAGCATGCTTTCATAAAACAACAAAACTAGCAGGGGAATTTTTTACTTTAGGTTGCCACTCCTTGTCGTTTTGTTTGACTTTCTTACTCTCTTTTAACAAAATCAGTCCCCTTACTCATTTTAAATAACTAAAACCTAAACTATCACAATAAACCTAAGGAAAACTCATATTTAAGTGAAGCTAACATTGACAACTTTATAATCAATCTAAACAACTTATAATTACCTTTTCAATGTTTCTAAACACTAGCTAGACTGAAAATTCAAATAAATTCTTTTCCACAAAGACTCTACGCTCTCACATTCTCCCTCACAAGCTACACAACAAGACGTCATTTATAATATAGAACATGTTTGACGAACAACATACCTGAGCTAAAATAGACCTGACCAGATCGCAATTGAATCATGACACATGTAATCACCTAATTTGGTTTAGTCTAGTTAATTGTCACTTAATTTTGTGTGTTTATTTAAATAACATAGTTGTTTGTTTAAATGTTTGTATAAGTGTCTTATTTGTGTAATTTATAGGCTATGACTCCAGTTTTCAGCAAAAAGAAGTGTGCAAAGCAGCTCACTTCGTGGCCCGCTAACCCATAAGCCAAAAACCCTAGACTATATAAGCCATATTTTCTTCATTTTGCCCCATTCTGCATTTAGCCAGGGGCCACAATGCCCGATTCTCAGCCCCCCAACGAAAATCCCACGCCACCATTGACCATCTACTGACTGTCGTAGCTCCACCGCGGTGCCGCCGGCGGCCACTACCTCCAGTGGCAAAAAAAATAGTCAATATATATCTCTTTGGAACCGTCTCGGCGTCCTCATTCCATTTCTACTACTAATTTTGCCAAATTCCAAGCTAATCGGAGTAGATCAGATAAAAACAGATGCGACTGTTGACACCCAATTTTGTCCCAAATTTTTCAAAATTATTAAATTCTGGTAATACTTTTGTAATTGAGGTTTAATTTGAAAATTAAATAAATAATGATAATAAAAGAGGATCAATTGCAGTTTCAAAGAAAAGTGCTAAAATTGCAAAATCCCACCAATTCTAACCCGCTCGTGCAACCCATTCATTTTTTTAATTAATTGTAAAATTGTGCCAAAATCCACTCCCCCTCTTAAAATCTAGCCTATCTTTGCAAACCCTCACCCATATATATACCCTTAAACCCTAGCCCCCATTCACTATTGATCATCTTCCTTACACATCTTTTTACTTACAAAAATCAGATCTAAAAAAATGGCTCTCCTCTCAACACCTATACACACATCACACTAATGATTTTTTCATCTTCCCACTCACAAAAAAGAAAACCCTCTCCCACACCAAAATTCAGATCTATAAAAATACCTCACACCCATACAATCTCGATCCCCTTGGACAATACATACGACATCAACAACACCCACTGAAAAGGAGATCCCGTCTCTTTTGGCCCCTATACATTTTCCCTCTCCCACAACTCCCTTTGACTCACACACACAAAATATAAATAGAAACTGGAGAGTGGGAAAGCCGCCGGAAAAAGAGAGAAGGGGATTGGGGTTGGGTTTTGGAGGGCGCAGCGCAGTGGTGGAACCACCATCACCACCTTCACCACCACCACAATTGTCAAATCAAAGACCATGTAGCCAGGACATATTCCCTTGTTCTGGTTCGGTCTGCTATTGAATTGAAAAGAAAAAACAATGAAAGGGAAGTCAACGGGGTAGCAGCGACGCCGTGGTCTCTACCGCCGGAAGTTGCTCCTCCGGTTCACTGTTTCTTGGCCGAAATCTGGCTGTGTTTTTGGCTGGCGATATCTCGCTGTCATTTATTTGTTTCTCACCATAACATGGGTTTCCCGGCTAATCTTCTCTTTGGCTTGTGCTTTGATATACCTGTCCCGCTTATATCTTTGGCCTCTGTTTCGATTCTCACTTTGGTTTGTTTCGAGTCGTGTTTACAGGTGGAGGAGATAATTTTTGTGCGCTGATGGCTTTGTTTACAATGGTTCTTCTTTGTTGCATAATTGTGTATTGGTTGTTCTGGTCTTGTTTGTTCTAATCTATGTGATCTGTTAGAGTTGACTGACGGTGCCCCTTTGTTTTGCTAATCTGTTGGTTCTGCTGATCATTTGTGCAAGTTTTATGCAGTGGTGGGCCCGTTCGTTTCTATTGAATTACTGGTTGCTTCTGATATGATTTTGGATGTTTGCATCATTTGTTTTGAACAGACAGTGTGCTTATTGCCTATGAAAAATAATTAATTCTTGAGGCCACGGACTGATTTGAACAAGATACTACGCCCGGCCAATGAAAATACATATATATGTATTGAGGCCTACACAAGGAATTGGCGGACAATAAATTGATGGATTTTGAACATGATACTACACTTGAACCGTCTCGTTCTCGTGTCCCTAAAGCAAAAGGCGATGATGAATGCACTTTAATGCAAAGCAAGTTGAATAGAGTAGTGGGTTTGGTGCTTTGGCATGGCAACACGGCCCGGACTCCGTGTTTGCAACCGAACCAAATCCCGAGCCTCTATTCGACGCGCCATACAAACCTGAGCCTAAATTTTGCAAAACAAACCCCCCTTTTATTATTATTATTATTATTATTATTATTATTATTATTATTATTATTATTATTATTATATTATATTATATTATATTATTGTTATTATATATTCTATTATTATTATTATATATTTTTTTTATTATATTATTATTATTTTCACTTTATTACTTTATTATTGTTATTTTATCAATTATTACACTTTATTATTGTACTAATCCAGTTTAATTCCCATTCAATTGCGAGGTACATCTTTGCACGAACAACTCGGGAACGCTTTTGGCTAATTTACAAATGGGGATAGTCTGTTGCATTGGAGTCGTTTGGATTGAATTCGGACTCGAGCATTCAGAAATAAGACTTAGAAATTTTAGAAAAACCAAAGCTACCACGAGTTGATCATTTCTCGGGTTTTATCTTTAAACTTTGCCTTTCTTTCCTTAGAGATATTTATGCAAATAAATGTGTAGAATATTTATTTATCAATAAGAGTTGATTTTTTGTATATTGCTTTACTTTATGTTCGTTGCCTTTTATTTTTGAAGTTGTTATGTAATTTAGTGGCAAACCGAGGCCAATTAGCAAAATGCGTGCAAATTAAAGTATTTTTCATAAACAAGTTTTATTTCAATTAATTATTTTAGATAAATTTTCTAGAAAAGCATATTTTGCAAATATTTTGAAAACCTGTCGGATTAACTGTATTTTACGGAATTTCGGAAGTGCCTTAAAAACCTTCTTCCGAAATTAATAAAACCTCTTACCTTTAGAATCTCTGAAAGAAAGACCGTCTTTTTTTATAAAAACGGAGTTTTGCACGCATTAGCTAATTTGGTTCCCTGTTTTCCTTAAATTGGGTGGCGACTCCAAAAACTCCAAAAGAGTTAGTCCATACTGTCGATATTCCGGAATTTATCCTTTTTCGGGGTAATTTTTGGGGGTTCAACAGCATGGCGACTCCGCTGGGGAGCAATAAAAGTTTTGACCATAAAGGTTTCCAATTATTTGCAACTAGCATGCTTAATTTATTTTTGTTTTATTATATCTGTTTGTTTGTGTGCACGAAAAGCATGTCACTACACCCTTATTTGCGCACATATAAACTGGCATTCCGTTCATATTTCCCCACTCCTGGAACCTCTTGCATTCTCACTCAAATATCCGCGAGGAGCACCCATGCGCACCCGCACTTTCTTCCACTAAAGAACCCTGTGACGAGTTGGTACACCAGCGGCCATCGCAGGAGTAATTCGACTGCGAGACCGCTTGCCACTCACCTGTTAGCCTCAACTGTTAACCCACTCTTAGATGGAGCTTTTAGGAGCATACATGCATTTACACCTTAGTCTGGACCCGGTCCTTGGTACCGCCTCCATAGTTAGGAAACCGCCCTTACGTCAACGGGTTCTTGAAACCCAACGACAATGCATATTATGTGCTGTGTGATAATGAATCCTCATTCCTAACCATGTTTTGAGCAACTTCAGATTTGGAATTTTGTCTGCTATGTTCTCTTCTTGGTCATAAAATGGAGGAATTTAGCAGAATTGATATCATAGACAGAATTACAGTCCGGGGGAAGTTAGGCAGATTTGGTTGGTTTGTGTTTTGAAGATGGCCTGGTGTAGTGAGATCTAAGAGGCGAAGCCCCTAGTGTCTTTAAAAGGATCAGTGGGGTCCCTCTCGTGAATAGCTTTGCGTGTGTGCAGGCCTATATTGATTAACCAGCTGCAACTTTATAAAAATTGAAGTATGCTTGTCGCATACTAGGAGAGCGAAGCCCCTATGTCTTTGAATGACCAATGGGGTCCCTCCTTGAAGACCAGTGCGGTCTTGGCTACCTAAGAAACTGAGAGGCTTGATTAAAGCCGAGGACCAGTGAGGAGCCCTATGAACAAGGTCTGTGAGCCTAACCTAGGAAGCTGAGAAGCTTGTCTAAAGCCGAGGACCAGTGAGGTTTTATTTTGAAAGACCAATTGGCGCCTTTCATGATTTGCAGTCTGGTATTGTGAAGGCAGTTGGAAATCTCACCCCTGGATGTTGTGAAATAATTGGGAGTTATGCTTGGAGGAGCGTGGATGTTTGCAAAAGCTATGAAGGGTTGTTCCAGGTTTTAGGCATTTGAGTTTAGAATTTTGTGCAGATGTTGTAGAGAGCAAGAGCTGTGTCAAAATTTCGAGTTGACACCAGCTTTTTGGAAGTTAGTTGGGATAATGGAATTGCAATATCGAGGCGGAGATATCAATTATTGCTATTATTTATCACTTACTCTAAATCTGAATTGCTCAAAACTGACATGAACTATTTTTCGTTACCACCTGTTTGCGCGTCTTAGGCCCACCTCTGGCACAAAGAGGCACCTTACAGGATAGGAAACGTTCGCATTTTTATTTACGCTCAACTACTTGTGATTGTCACATGTTAATTGTTTGCCTTGCTTTATTTGCTCAAAATGCGTTAAATACTAGGTGTTGCTTGCTTGTATGCAATCCTATGAATGACATGCAAACTATCTTAGTTACCCTTAGAGAGGTTTCTTTTGTTTTGTTTATTTCTTTAGCAAATGTTGGATTGCAAAGTGGCTGACCATTCACCACGCAAAGGTTTCAAGATCTGATTGATGGTAGATGCTCTAGCTCGTGAATGATGCAGCACCAGAAGCTAATGGCATTGGTTGAAAGAACATGGCAATTGAACTTAGTAGCATTATTTTCAATTTTAATTCAGATTGAGGCCCTGAATTGCATTGTACCTTAAAGCTTATGTTAATCGGAATCAATTCATTTTGAATTTATGAAAGTTGAAATAAAATGCATCTCATTCTTATTATATTACTTACGCTTGCATTTGTTTCTGTTTCAAAATTAAAATTGATAAACCTGCCAAAACTTTGCTTGTGATGTATGGCAAAACAACTGAACAATTTGAAAGCGATGCACTGAAAGTTATTGTCCGCGCTCTTTGGATATCACACTATCTGTTAGAACTTCAACTGGGGCAGCTTTTATTTGTTGGTATATGGCGTTGAAGCAGCAATGCAGAACTACGCACGGTCTGATTCCCAAGGAGGGATACGTAGGCTCCCACATCGGGCTCGACCCTTTAGCATTTAAATTTTTATTCTCCCCCAAGAAGGCAACTGGGGCAATTTTGCAAAGCGAGTTGGAGATGCGAAAGATAATAACTGGGGCAGAATTTTGCAAGAAGCGGCATTGGTTATTAAAGATGAGTTGACAAGAATTCTGTAATTGGTTAAGCAAACGGTGCAAAGTCTAAGCCAAAGGACGTTCAGTTTGTTTTAAAATATATTACAAGTTTAAGTCACGGCAAAATTTTGAAAATGCATCTTTGACTTCATTTGCATCCGCATTAAAATATTTTATCTTGCCTCTATTTTCGAAAATCTATGCTATTTGAGTTCATGAGCCAAGTTTCTAAAAGCAATTCGCAAATCCAAGTCCAATGAAGACGAGGGAGCAGCAGAAGCAGCAAGATCAGGATGAAGTCTGCACAAATCAAACTCTTCCTCCTCCCTCCCCAAAGCTAACAAATTTTTCTTTGAGAGCAGGAACATGAAAGCTTACAATGAAAGGATCACTCACTATGGATGAACAATTATTTGAACACGCATCCAAAGTTGCCTGGCAAAGTTGACCATCGGCTACGAGGATTCCCTTTGTTGGACTATCTCACCTATTGATTCGCCAAATGGCTCTTGCATTGCTCTACATTCCCGCACTGCTTTTCTTTGCACTTACTTTGAATTATGCCTTCGCACTTGCTTTAAAATTGATGCCTTACTTTACATTTTTTAGGTTGACCACCAGGCGGGGCTTCTCTCTTGATTGGACTTTCACGCCTGTTGATTCGCTAAATCGCTTTAGCGTTGCTTTACATTTCACGCTAAATTGTGTTGCACTTGCTTTCAATTATGCCTTTGCACTTGCTTTATATTATGAACAACTTTACTTTTAGCTTAGCAGGTTAACAGGTCAGCCCCGAGACCTTCCTTGCTTCGTGCCGGACCGGTTTGCCAGCTGATTTGTAGACAATCAATTCCAACAGCGACACATCAAAACTCCGGTAGATTTTACACCTTTTCCGACACCCCCCTTCCCGTTTCTGTTTGTTTATTTAGCTCTCCGTCTCCTTTCTTCTCTATACTAACGAAGACGACCATGTTAAGGTCATTTCCATTAGAAAATGGAAGAAGTTGGACTAAGAATGATGATATCGTGAGGCAGCGTGTGGGTGGTGCATTTTCGGAGGTGACAACATCAGACAATGATGTCATAACTGCTTTTGAACGGCAAAAACAGTGGATACGGGGCCGGCACGGGTGGATTTTACCATAAACAGTAGCGGTAATATTTGGTATTTGGTGGCGATGTTTGTTTGACCAACATGTAAATTTTTCACCTCCTTTCCGTAGTTCTATTTGTTCGATCCGTATGTTTTGCCTAGGGATAGGATTAAGATTTTTATATTCATATGTTTAGCTCGTTTCTAGCTTAATGTGAAGTATTTTAATTGCCTTGGTTCAATATATTCAAGCATGTATTATGAGCCTCGTGTCATTCAGGAGTTCAAAATCTTGTTTAATTTAATATTAATCTTGGATGCATTTGAAGTGGAAGTTTGCCGAAGAATTGTTGTAGTAGGAGAAACGGATGGTTTTTTTTTTTTTTTTTTTTGTTTTCATGTGTACGTGATTGTTGAGAATCTGTAGAATTTTTGTGTATCTGGGACTGAAGTTCATTAATTTGTGTTTTGGAGCCTAAGTCAATTGGAATTTGATTTGGCTCATTTAAGTTGTTCTAATTTTACTGTTTTGGCTGATTTTAGTAAATTTCAGATATGCATTTTGTGTTTAAAGTTAGTTTCATATTTTGTTGTCAGCCCAATTGGCCCAAAAGTCAATAGTCCAAGCCCATGAGGTTGTCCTCTCAATAGGATAGCTTTGTTTCAGCTTTAGTGGATGTATAGGGTGGCTGGAAACTCTTCCCAATGGGGGCTGAAAAGATTGGAATTGAAATATACTCAAGTACTTGTCACAAGTGGCCACCCCACCCCCTTGGTGTTTGAAATTTCAGCATAAATAGAGAGTCTTCACTCTCATTAGAGGGAGAACACATTAAAGGGACAGGAACCAGATCTGAAACACACATTAAATAAGAGCAAAAAAAAAAAGTGAAAAGAAAGTAAGATTGTTTTCTTAGCAATCTTCAGTGTGATGAAACTGAACATGTTGCAAAGATTAGTAGGCAAACTTCGGATTCAACTGAAAAATTAGATTGAATGTGTTTTAATTGAAACTTTGAAACTGGACAAACATGTTTGGATGAAGCAATAATCTGAAGCTGGCAAATTAACTGGGCACAAAAAATGTAGAAGTAGCCACATTTTCCTTTTGTCAAAACAACCATTACCATTGAATAAGAATAGAATGTAATAATTTTATTTTTTCAAGACAAGCCTCAAATCAGTTTTATTGATGCAAATGGGCTAGCCCACTACCAAAATGAATTGTTAAAAATAGAGCAAGAGTTATTCTTTCAAACAAGATAACTAAAGCTGTCTATTACTGCAAAGTCCCATTATTTTGATAAACAAACTTTACGCGGCAGCTTCCACTTTTTCATGAAATAACATTTTTATTGCTAACAACCACTTTGGTGAGAATGATCCACAATTATTTAAATTATATTAAATTAGTTATATTATAATACAAATCCATGGAAATTAAGTTTATTCTAAATATAGTTTAGCCACTTGACCATTGAACTTTTAAATGGAAAGCCAATTAATAACAGAATATATTACGACTACGCAAATCGATAGTGATAAGTATGATTTGTGATCTGCTTATGAGGTAATACTAGAAATTGTTTTGAGAAATGTCATTTTATTATAATAAAAATTTGTGCTAAGGTATACCCAGCGGGTTACCTAATACAATTTAGATAAACAATAAAATGTGACTTTAAATTAACGGCAAAATAATACAACCATATTTAATAAATTAAAAATACGATAATAAAGCAACTGTGCTCGGCATAGGACTCGAGAGTGCCTAATACCTTCCCAACAGTCTGAGGACCTTACCGAACCTTTGGCGCAGACCATTGAACGAGTTGAAGGTGTTCTAGGTACACCCCTTTAGTGATTTGGCACACCTTTAACTTGTCAAGTGGCGACTCCGAATTTATTAATTTTGTGTATCTTTAACACCCGTCACAGCCTTTAAATATATAATTCTTTCTTTAGTTTTTTGTGTAAAAAAGGGTCGTGACAGCTTGGTGACTCCGCTGGGGATATTAGTGAAAACTAGAATCTTCAGCTTTATTAAATTATCGCATGTTTTAATTTATTAAATATCTGGTTGTTATATGTTTGCCGTTATCACATGAAAGGTTGAATATTACCTCTTTGATTTTGTTGAACTGTATATAAACTGCTTTCTCCGCGTACACCTTTGAGTCTCTGAACACCTGCATACGTTCACTTACCAGATTGTTTGGGGCATCTGAGCTCTTACTAGAATTACCCATTATTTAGGAGGAAGGCGTGACAGGGTTTTAGGCCAGACCATTGTTGCCGGACGGCCCTGATGCGCTTTCCACCCGGTTCGTCCACCGGGATATGAGCCAGTCTTGACACCGAGTCAGTTTGTGTCACCTAGTGTTAAACCTTTAGGCCCGATTATCTGCATCATGATTGACTTAGTGAGGTGTGGTACACCGGTACCGCACTTGTCTAGGCCGACTCCTTGACAAGATACATATGAAGCATTTTCTATATTGCATTTAGGAAAAAGGTTGTCATGCTGACCGAATCGAGGAAGGGAAAATTTCAGAAGAAAAAAAAAAGAAAAATGAAGAAAAGAGAGGAAGTAGGGTGAATTCTAGTTTGTAGATGTCTTGTTTTAATACATTTCTTGTTTTGGGTCATGCCGTCGAAACAGAAAATTTTGCAAAGATTTATATGTCGGAAAATTTTTGAGACAGTTTTTATGTCATCATAATGGCGAATTTTTTTTCAAAAGAAAAAAAAAATAATTGCATACCAAAGTTGTCAAATTTTGTGGAGTTAGTCTCGATACCATTATAATGGTAAAATATTTCAAGTTTCCAAGTGCCCAGGTTGGTCGAAGGATTATTTTTGGTTCAATTTCACGTCGTTATAATGGTAAATTTTTTGAAAATCGCTAAGTCCCATTGTGAAAACCGTGATATGCCCAATTTTGTGGAAAGTCTAAGCGTCTGTTTCATTTTGGCGACAGTATTTTTCACGTCTCTAGAATTGCAATTTTTTTTCTTTCCAACGGTCAGCAAGTGCCTCGGTTGGCCGAAGGTCTTTTTTGGGTTAATTTTATGTCGTTGTAATGGCAAAATCTTGTGTTGAAAATCTGAGTCTCAAATGGCAAACACATGTTAGATTTTTTGGAGGTTTTAAGCATCGGTTTGTTTTGTCTGTCAATGTTTCGAGGTACTTTTAGTTTTTTCAAAATTAAGTGATACGTGTTTTTTTAGGTACCATGGCAGCATCGTCTTCTAGGTCTAGCAAGAGAAAGTACCCTACTGATGCCACCCCACCATCTATCATGATGACCGACGGCCCACCCGAATTGTTGAGGGCTTGGTGGAAGAGTATGAGCGAGATGCAGCAAGGTTTAGTCCAGGAGAAGATTGGTTTTCTGACTGACCTTGTGACTAAAGATATTGTCCCGCATCGAGATCTTGTTAGTGCACTAGTTGGACTCTGGAACCCAAACAGTAATACCGTCTGTTTCAAGGGATTTGAGATGACACCTACACTCGAGGAAATAGCCGGGCTCATTAAGCTAGATTTAAATGAAAAGAGAATGATTGCCCCGAAAAATGTCAATGCACATGATTTCTTTCAAAATATCCAAATGCGAGTAGATGCCTCTATTGTTAGTGTTAGTCATGGTTGGATTTCGTCTGACTACCTCTATGCTCGATTCGGGTGTGATAATGGTTTCAAACGGTATGGCTTCGAGTTTCATGACAAGTTGGATTGTGGTGGCTCTGTATGAAAAGCACCAAATCCTACGATCATTCCGATAATTATGAGGAGTATCTTTCATGCTTTGACTCAATGCTGCAATGGTAAAAATAAGTTTTTCGAGGGGTGTAACCTCCTGTTGCAGGTGTGGTTTTTGGAGCATATACACCCCCCTGTCTCATCCTATTGTTGATTGCTTTGAAGGCTATCTCGGTTATTATTTCGAACATATCCAGAAATTTAAGTTTCCAGACAGTGAGCATGCTTGAAGGTCGTTCTTATACTCTCTTACATCAGATAAGATATTGTGGCAGTATGACTGGCTTTCTATGGAGAAGGTTGTGCACAGATGCATCGGGCGCCCCTTTTTAAACAACCCAGCCTTATTCCCCTCTGCGGGTGCTCAGACAGTTAGGCCGATGAAAGGTGGTCCCGATAGTTGAGGATATGAGCACTTATGTCTTAGTTTATCCACCAGGATTGTTTACCCACAGGGTAAGATCTTGAACTTGTTGGGACACTAGGCGTCACCTAACAAAAGAGACTCAGGTTAAGAATGGACTCATATGAGAGGTCACTCAGGAGTACGAGTCATGGTATCTCCACCATCCATATCTAGAGAGATGCCTGCCAGGTTGAGTACTGGCGTGGTTGACATGGAGGCTCGATTGGATATGCAGGTTCGTACGGCCAAGCGTGAGATTAAGGCGGGGTACCGTGCTACTATACAGGGCTTAGTTGCGGAGAGGGACGCCGCTAGATCCGCTCAGTCTGAGAGCGAGGACTTGACACATCGATACTCAGATACTATCAGGCGACTTCATGACTTGCACCGTAAAGCTTTGACAGAGAAGGACATCGCTTTAGCCGCCCAGGCTGAGAGCGACAAATTTGCAAATAAGTGCCTTGGAAACATTGATCGGCTGCATAAACAACTTGATGAGGCGGTGATTTTGAAAAATGATTCATTGAGATTAGCCACGACCCAACTTCAGCAGATAGCTGTATCAAAGAGAGTCATTGATCGAGGTCAGGAACATGTGTGGGAACTGGTGGATTATTTGGCTAGGATGTGCCGAGATCGTAAGATCTCGTACAATAGGACTATCCTTATTGAGGCTCCGGATTATGCAAGGAATATATCTTAGCGGGTGCATGTATTTCATGATGTTTTGTGCCAGCCTTTGTCACCAGCAGAAGAAGATCCCGAGGAGCCACCTGAGTCTGACCTAGAGGAGCCAGCTGACTCTGAGCCAGGGTTGCCTTAGCAGATACATCAGTCCGAGATGATGCAGCTTATTGTTTTGTTTTGTCATTCATTTAGCATCTCGACATATTGTATTTTATGTTGCTTTCGAATTTAGTTGTGGTAATTTATTTCTATTTTCAGTAATTTGTATGTTGCTTAGGTTGTGCCTTAGAGCACTGTATGTCTTGTATGTTCTTTAGTAATGGAAATCTTTTGCTTATGTTTTATGTGTCAATTTATTTCACCCTCTGGCCTCTCTTCGAAAAAAAAAGGAAAAAAAAAAGAAAAGAAAAGAAAAGAAAAGAAAAGAGAACTCAAACAATACACTTGGAAATCTAATCCAAACCATTTCGGGATGATGCATGACGACCTTATGCTTGTAGGCACGCTTGGCTTATAAATATTGTGTTTCCTAACCTGTTTTGTTTGCAGACAAGTCTAGATTACCAGTGATTTGGTGCAGCACTCTGCCATTACCCCACTCTCACAAAATTAAATCAAAGGGATCTGAAATTCCACCTGGTAATATGGCAACTGAAGGAGATAAATCTGATGCCGGTTTCGAGGAAAATGAAAGGACAACAGAGGTGATCCTGAGCTTGAAACAATTCCTGGTAGAAATGCATCATGCAGTGACCATAGGACAGGCACCTCCTCCCATTTCAAACCTCCTAGATGGCTTGTTCCGACAGCTATCCAGTGAGCACCGGGCACATCTACAGCAGTCAAGGATCTGACATATCCCCCTGGTTTTGGACCCAACCATGGTGCAAAGAAAGAGGCTGAAGTGGGCCCTCATGCGCCACAACCACCACCTCTACCACAAGGGTAGTATGGACAACACCCACAACAAGGGCAGTATGGTCCACCTCCACCACAGGGACAGTATGGCCTACCTCCCCCACAGGTTCCAGTTTTTTGGGGCCCAGCTAGGCCTGCCATGGCCAGGTCCAACAGTGAACCACATCTCCAGGCTGGGGATCATCATTATGATCAGCACCATGAACCCAATTTCTGACACAGTGACTCATATGATCAGGGTTCCATCATGAGTCTCAGCTTGAGGTTGATCGATCGGGAAAGCTGGATGAGAAAGAGGTTCTGCGAAAAGTGAAAGGCCTAGAGCAAGCAGTAAGGATCAATCAGGGATATGGAGATCATATCAACATTTCTTTCAAGGATCTTTGTCCCTACCCTGAATTGCAATTTCCAGATGGGTTCACAGTGCCAAAGTTCGATCTATACATCGGGCAAGGAGATCCAAGAGTTCATATGAAGACCTACTGCAATAAAATGAGATGGGTCAAGAAAGACAAGCTGTTGATAGCATACTTTTCTGAAAGCTTGGGGGCGCAGCTGCTGAATGGTTCATGAGGCAGGATTTAACTAAATGGTTGGCATTTGAGGATATGGCACATGCATTCTACGACCATTACAAGTACCATATTGACGTTTTGCCAGATCGATTCTCTTTGGATGCCATAAAAAAGAAGCCAAGTGAAAGCTTTAGGGAGTATGCCCTCAGATGGCGCGAGCAGGCCGCTCGAGTGAGCCCCACAATACTGGATGATGACATGGTCCATTTGTTCATTGAGGTGCAAGATGAGGCGTTCTATGGTGCATTGATCACTGCCTTTGGAAAACTATTTAGTGAAGTCGTCAAGATGGGAGAAATGATTGAGAGAGGAGTCAAAGCTGGCAAGATTTTTAGTCAGAGCTGAATTCAAGAAGGCCCGAGAAGAGAAAAAGAGAGAATTCACACCAATTGGGTAATCTTACACTAGTATCATAGAGAAATTGAGGGCCTTGGACATGATAAAGCCAATTTAAGGAAACATGCATCCTATAGGGAAAGTGGACCACTCTCGGAATTGTGAATACCATTCGGGTGCACCAAGGCATGATACCTAAGATTGCTATTATTTCAAGAGGGCAGTGCAAGATCTGATTGACAATAACCAAATAGTGATTGAAGATGCAGAAACGCCGAACATTAACCGCAATCCTTTGTAAGTCCACGATGTACACATGGTGGGTATATATGAAGGGGGATTTGAAGATGAATCTGCAAGACCAATAGTGTCAGTCGATGCTATAACGATTGGAGTGGAAAGGATGTAGCCAATTCCTTCATTTGTGCCGGGAAAAGTAAGGCATCCTATCCAGCCAAACAAGCCAGTGTTGACACTGAAAAGAGCCGTTGAGAGAACGGAAGAGGCGACTGAAAAATCGAAGTTGGTGATCCAAAAGGAGCAGCAAAAATGAAGGGGAGGCGAATTGTGTGGCCAAACCAAAGTTGGTTATCAAAAGGGCACCCCGTGAAGATGATCAGAACAAGCTGTGTGAGCCTGTTGTTATAAAGAGCGCACCTCGGATTCCTATGAAAACATACTAATGTTGTCCCATGGAATTATGACAAGGCAGTGGTGACATACAAGGGAAAAGAGGTTGTGGCAGAAACAACACAACTGGGCGGTCTAACTCGTTCTGAGCGGTGCTTTACCTCGGAAGAGTTAAGAAAAGCAAAGAAAGCTAGAGAAAATCAGGGCCCCATCAAAGAACCTGTCACTGAGAAAGAGGCAAAAGAATTTCTGAAGAAGATGAAAGTGCAAGGTTACTCCATTGTGGAGCAGCTGAGGAAGACCCCTGCTCAAATTTCTTTATTGTCCTTGTTGATGCATTCTGAGGCACACCGTCATGCTCTATTTAAAATCCTGAATAAGGCTCATGTCTTTGAGAAGATGACCGTCGGCAATCTTGAAGAAGTCGCAAGTCGTATCTTTGAGGTAAACAGGACCACTTTCACTGATGAGGAACTGCCAATGGAAGGCACTGGTCACAACAAAGCACTACATTTGACTGTCAAGTGTGACAATTTTTATGTCACAAGAGTACTGATTGACGGTGGGTCCGGCCTGAACATCTGTCCATTGTCTACCCTAAAGAGATTGAAAGTCAACATGGACAAAATCCGAACCAACACCATGAGTATTCGTGCTTTTGATGGAGAGAAACGACAATTGATTGGTGAGATAGAACTGATACTGACAATCGGGCCCGTGGATTTTACTATCGATTTTCAAGTTCTTGATATGGATTCGTCTTACAACCTGCTATTGTAAAGACCCTGGATCCATATGGCAGGCGCAGTACCATTGACCTTACAACAAACTATCAAGTTTGAATGGAATCGTGAGATGATCATGGTATGCGGAGAGGAGATCTGTCAATCTGCAAGGATCCATCCATTCCAGTTATTGAGATCATCAATGATAGCCCAACTCTGATGTACCAGGCCTTTGAAGTAGTCCATGTGGAGGAGGTTTCTGAAGCAAGTCTTTGTCCCAAGCAAGATATTCAGAAGCAACAGTTATGATGGCTACGGAGATGTTAAAGCACGGTTTCCAACCCGAAAAGGGTCTCGGGGCAACACTACAAGGAATGCCGCATCCAATTACTCCACTTAGCATTCGAGGTACATGGGGTCTGGGAGACAAGCCCACCGGTGCAGACGGAGCAAGATCTAGGATGATGAAGAAACAAGAATGGTCTCTCGAGAAGCCTGTCCCTTGCCTTGCTCAATCTTTCACAAGGCCTAATGGAGACAAGGCTGTTTCCAAAAATACTGAGGAGACTGAAGAATAGAAGAAGCTCCTGGCCGATCTGAGGCACGTCTTTGGCATCAACGTGGTGCAAACTGGCGAAGGAACTAGCAATGCAGAAATTCAGGATATTGGTCCTGATGTGAAGCTGAACAACTGGGAATCCACGCCTCTCCCTACTAGGAGGGGCTATTAGTAGCAAGTTTTTGTTATCCTTTCTGTATACTTGGTTATTCTAAGGTTTGTAATCCAAATATATTTATATTTCTCGCTATGATGTCAAATCCTTTTATCTTTCAAATTCAATGAAAAGCAAGATACGCTTCTTGTCTCTTAATTCAATCTCTTTACTTTCCTTATTTTTGTTTCTTATTTCTTTCTATAGCTATGTTTCTGATGGCCTTAATAACATGACATGCATGCTGAAATCACGTCTTGATCTAAACACACAGTTTAACTTGGTCTCAATGAATCAACCAAAAATTGAGGACATGTATGTTGGGGGTGGAATGATTATGAAGTAATAATTGGGGAGGTAGATGACATGGAAGAGACTGATACAGAAGAAATATTTGAGGAAGAATATGATGAGGAGGGAGCCGAGAGTGAAATAAATGGGGAATTAGAATAGTTTGAAAATAAGCCTAAGCCCAATTTGGATGACACAGAAAATATAAATCTGGGAAGTCCCGATAATGTTAGGGAAACTAAGATAAGCATGCACGCTGTATCGAAAGTGAAAAATGACATAGTACAAGTCTTGTTTGACTATAGAGACGTATTTGCTTGGTCGTATGATGACATGCCCGATTTGAGCACAGATTTGTTGAACAAGCTGCCGATTAATCCTGGCTTCCCTCCAGTCAAGCAGTTTCGGAGGAAATTCAAGACAGATATGAGCAAGAAAATACATGATGATATCATGAAGCAGCTATCTGCGAAGGTGATCCAATCTCTCCAATATTCCACTTGGTTGGCCAATGTCATACCGGTACCTAAGAAAGATGGGAAGCCAAAAATTTATGTTAACTACCGAGATTTGAACAAGGCCAGTCCCAAGGATAATTTTCCTTTGCTTAATATTCATATTCTCATAGACAATTGTGCTAAACACGAGATCCAATCTTTTGTGGATTTGTATGCTGGATATCGCCAGATCCTTATGGATAAAGATGACGCAGAAAAGACAGCATTCACCACACCCTGGGGAACCTTTTGTTACAGGTTCATGCCATTCGGCTTGAAGAATGTTGGGGCAATGTACATGAGAGCCATGACAACTGTCTTCCATGATATGATACACAAAGAAACTGAGGTGTATGTGGATGATGTGATAATCAAATCAAGAACAGCAGATGATCATGTTAAAGACCTCAGGAAATTCTTTGAAAGACTCAAAAGGTACAATTTGAAGTTGAACACGACCAAATATGCATTCGGCGTTCCAGCTGGAAAGCTGCTGGGTTTCATTGTCAGCAGGCGGGGCATTGAGTTGGACCCTACGAAGATCAAGGCTATACAAGAGTTGCTCCGCGAAATAACAAGAAAGAAGTTATGAGTTTTCTCAGAATATTGAACTACATCAGTAGGTCCATCGCTCAACTCACCACCACGTGTGAGCCAATCTTCAAGATGCTAAAGAAAGATGCTGCAGTTAAGTGGACTGAGGAATGTCAAGCGGCCTTTGACCAAATCAAGCAATACTTGTCAAATCCACCGGTGTTGGTCCCTCCGGAGCCAGGCCGACCTTTGTTCCTCTATATGTCGATGATGGATAATTCATTTGGATGTGTACTGGGGAAACATGATGCCACAGGAAAGAAAGAGTAGGCAATTTACTACATGAGCAAGATGTTCACAGATTACGAGGTTAAGTACACTTTGCTAGAAAGAACTTGTTGTGCCCTTACATGGGTAGCACAGAAGCTGAGGCATTATTTATTGTCATACACTACTTACCTCATATCCCGGATGGACACACTGAAGTACATCTTCCTGAAACCCATGCCAACAGGAAGGCTTTCCAAATGTAAAATGTTACTCACAGAGTTTGACATAGTTTATATCACCAGAACTGCAATGAAAGCCCAGGCTTTGGCCGATCATTTGGCCGAGAATCCGATGGATGACGAGTATGAACCTCTCAAGACATACTTTCCGGATGAAGAGTTGGGCATAATTGAAGAGTTGTCCTCTGAAGATGATCATTACTGAAAGCTATATTTTGATGGGGCTTCTAATTCCAAAAGTGATGGTATCGGGGATGTTCTCATATCCCCGACAAGTCATTATTATCGGCAGCCGTGCAACTGTGTTTCTGGTATACCAATAACACTGCGGAATACGAAGCTTGCATCATGGGCCTGCACATGGTGATGGACATGGACATCAAAGAACTACTAGTGCTCGGAGATTCCGACCTACGGGTACATCAAATCAAGGGTGAATGGGAAACTCGAGATGGGAAGCTCATTATGTATAAGCAGTGTCTGGAAGATCTTTTCCAAAGATTTGATTCTATTGAATTTAGGCATATCCCAAGAATGCACAATGAGTTGGCCGATGCTTTGGCCACATTAACATCAATGCTTAGTCACCCTGACAAAACTCACATTGATACTCTTGAAATTCAAGTTCGGGATCAACATGTGTACTGCAACATGGTTGAAGAAGAACTTGATGGTGAACCGTGGTACCTGGACATCAAAAACTACATCAAGAATGGAGAATACTCGGCACTAGCCGAGAGCAATAAGAAAAGAACCCTCCGCCGTCTTGCAAATGATTTCTTTCTAAGTGGAGGGGTATTGTATAAGAGAACCCCAGATCTGGGACTGTTGAGATGTGTGGAGTGCAAGAAGCCTCGAAAATTCCTAATGAGGTACATTCTTGAATCTGTAGGCCACACATGAATGGCTATGTGCTAGCCAAGAAGATCTTAAGAGCAGGTTATTTTTGGCTCACCGTGGAGCGAGATTGCATAGGGTTTGTGCGAAGATGCCACCAATGTCAAGTATACGACGATCTGATACATTCGCCTCCCTTGGAGCTTCATACAATATCCGCCCCTTGGCCTTTCGCAGCATGGGGAATGGGTGTCATTGGGACGATAGAACCAACGGCGTCGAACGGACATAGATTTATCTTGGTCGCCATTGACTATTTTACCAAGTGGGCGGAAGCCGCGACATTCAAGTCTGTAACCAAGAAAGCTGTGGTTGACTTTGTCCATTCGAACATTATTTGTCGATTAGTTATCGCTAATACTATTATCACCGATAATGGGGCCAACCTCAACAGTCATTTGATGAATGAGGTATGTGAAAGATTCAAAATTGTGCATAGGCATTCAACACCTTACCGTCCAAAAGCAAATGGTGCGGTCGAAGCGGCAAACAAGAACATTAAGAAGATCCTCCGAAAAATGGTGCAAGGATCTCGAAATTGGCATGAGAAGTTACCATTTGCTCTTCTGAGTTATCGTACAACTGTGCGCACCTCAATAGGCAGAACTCCATATGAACTGGTGTATGGGACTGAAGTGGTCATTCCAGCAGAAGTCGAAATACCATCCTTGAGAATCACTGTTGAAGCGGAGATCGAGGATACTGAATGGGTCAAATCTCGCTTGGAACAACTGGCTTTGATTGACGAGAAAAGGCTAAATGCAGTATATTATGGTCAACTATATCAGAAGAGAATGGCCAAAGCATACAACAAAAAAGTGCGCCAATGCAAGTTCAGTGAAGGTCAGTTAGTCTTGAAGCGCATCTTTCCACATCAGGAAGAAGCAAAGGGCAAGTTTGCTCCAAATTGGCAAGGACCATACGTGGTGAAGAAGGTGTTGCCCAATGGTGCTCTATTCTTAACGGACATCGAAGGCACGATGGTTGAAATGATTGTTAATGCTGATGCAGTGAAGAGATACTACATTTGATGTTCTTGGATTGGGATAGCGAAAGCCTTTGTTTTCCTTACCCAGATAATGTATCCCTTTTGTTAGCCTTTGGCTTTGTATTGCTTTTGTAAACCCTTATTGGGAATCCTCTTAATTCCAATGAATTAAAGAAAGAAAAGATCCAAAAACAAAGTTGGCATTAAGTTGCCAGAGCTACGTCTGATCTGATTCCTCTTAAAAGGTGCGGTCATAATAGGAGAAAGATACCTTTTTCCCTATCTCACGTCAATGCAAAGCTTGCCTCCAAGTTTGCTGTCAAAGTCAAAGAAAATCCCAATCCGCGGTTTCTGCTAAATTGGGGCAGAAGTTTGTTTTTATTTTATTTTTATTTTGTCAGTAAAATAAAATAAAAACAAACTTCTATTTTGTTGTACCATTCATTCATTCTTGAAAGCGGGGAAGATGCTCAAAGCACCCTAATTTACACTAAACTGGAGCTTAAGTTCTTTATTTTCTTAAAAGCAATCTCTATCGTTTCATGAGACCCTTTCGAGCACTCAGGCCAAACATTACTTCCAAACTCAGATAAATGTCCAATAGACCATTTCTGTCAAATCTTGAGAATGTCAATCGAGCGAGAATTAGCTCAGGAAATCATCACCAGTGGGTGGAATGAAAAGAGTCCACAGGAGAAAAAAAAAGAGAGAAAAAAAATGAAATGAATAAAGTCTTGTTGGTGAAAACCTGAAAGGGCGCCACATGAAAAACAGTGAGGCAAAAGAACAAAGAGAGAGGTTAGTCAGTAAAAACCCTGAAAGGGCGCCACTAACCGAATGAGGGCTTTGGTAACTGTCATCAAGATTGGGCTTGATGAGTATTATTTTGTATGTTTAAACTGGGAAAGGGTCGAGGGAAAACTGTTGTGAATAGATCAGGGTTTGAGGCCAAGATACACGTCATGTTTATTGAGGTCATCGCTTCCACCTCCAGATAAGTCCTTTTACTTCCCTATAGGACATCTCCCGTTCAGAGTCCTTTATCCGGAATTTCTTTCACTTCTACCTTTCATTCAAAATAACATCGAAACGAGCAAAAGAAAATTTTGCAAAAATTGTTTACCTGTTTTGCAGTTGTAGCAAAGCACGGTCAGGACCCGCCTGGATAATGGAAGCCTATGTGGCATCTTGGTATCTGGAGCGACATGCCAAGGTTTGCACCGCAGAAGAGACCAACAGGGAAATATACCGTTCTTAACAAAAGTTTGACTGATGACTAGTTGGAACATTTGACCGCATGATGTTCTGTGTCAAAGGCTAAGGAAATACAAGAAAGCAAAATAATCAAGAATGAGGAATTTTTGAGAGAGTAGTTTATTTTTAAGAAGTCGAGGCACCCACCAGGAGAATGAGGGATTTTATATGAAAGTCGAGGCACCCACCTGGAAAATGAGGGAGTAGTTTTGAGAAGTCGAGGCGCCCACCTGGAGAATGAGGGTTAGTAGTTGAGAAGTCGAGGCACCCACCAGGAGAATGAGGGATTTTATTTGAGAAGTCGAGGCACCTACCTGAAGAATGAGGGAGTAGTTTTAAGAAGTCGAGGCATCCACCTGAAGAATGAGGGAGTAGTTTTAAGAAGTCGAGGCACCCACCTGGAGAATGAGGGAATTTATTTTAGAAGTCGAGGCACCCACCTAGAGAACGAGGGAATTTATTTTAGAAGTCGAGGCACCCACCTAATGAGGGATTTTATTTCAGAAGTCGAGGCACCCACCTGAAGAATGAGGGAGTAGTTTTAAGAAGTCGAGGCACCCACCTGGAGAATGAGGAAATTTATTTTAGAAGTCGAGGCACCCACCTGGAGAACGAGAAAATTTATTTAGAAGTCGAGGCACCCGCCTGGAGAATGAGGGATTTTATTCGAGAAGTCGAGGCACCCACCTGAAGAATGAGGGAGTAGTTTTAAGAAGTCAAGGCACCCACCTGGAGAATGAGACAATTTATTTGAAAAGTCAAGGCACCCACTTGAAGTATGAGGGAGTTGTATCTTGAAGGTCGAGGCAGCCACCTAAAGAATAAGGGAATAGTTTCAAGATCGTCAAGGCGCCCACCTGGATAACAAGAGAATAGTTTGAAGAAGTCAAGGCGCCCACCTGAAAATGAGGGAATCTATTTCAGTAATAAGAGCAAGACCAACCTGAACCAAGAGCGGTGGTTTTATTTTCGAAAAATAAGGAGAACTAGAACCAAGAGGCTCATTCTCGAGAAGCATGAAGACTTAGAGTAGGAATTGTAATTTTACATTTTTCAATATGGTACTCTCATTTTAACTGTAAAGCAATGACCGCCAATCAACAAGCAACCAGTGACCAGCAGCAACAACCCTAGTGTGCTAGAGGTGTTTAATCGTCAGTCTCTTTGGGTGTCTGTATCTCGAGTCAGTCCTAGTATGTTTAGAAGTGTCTAGTGTTAGTCTAGAGAGCCTACAAGTCTGTCAATGCGGTAGTCCCAGCTACCGCGTGTGAGGAACTACACTGACCTAATTCCTTAGTCCGAGAATATGTAGGTAACCTTGTTAGTCAGGGCTTAGTCACCATTTTGAAAAGCTTGCCCTCGGCTAGAACCGAAAACCAAAATTAGTTGTGATTATATCTTTGTCCGAAAACTCTGCGAATGCCCGAATAAAGAGGGGCAGCTGTAATCACCTAATTTTAGTTAAGTCTAGTTAATTGTAACTTAATTTTTTGTGTTTATTCAAATAACATAGTTGTTTGTTTAAATGTTTGTATAACTGTCTATTTTGTGTAATTTATGGGCTATGACTCCAATTTTCAGCAAAAAAAAGTGTGCAAAGCAGCCCACTTCGTGGCTCGCTAGCCCATAAGCCAAAAACCCTAGACTATATAAGCCATATTTTCTTCATATTGCCCCATTCTGCACTTAGTCTTAAAGACTAGGGGACACCATGCCCGATTCTCAGCCCTCCACCAGAAATCCCACACCACCATTGACCGTTGTAGCTCCACCACGGCGCTGCCATTATGCCGCCGCCGGCCACCACCTCTGGTGGCCGAAAAATAGGTAATATATACCTCTTTGGAACCGTCTCCGCGTCCTAATTCCATATCTACTACTAATTTTGCCAAATTCCAAGCAAATCAGCGTAGAACAAATAAAAATAGAGGCGACACATCAAAACTTCGGTTCCGACACCTCCCTTCTCGTTTCTGTTTGTTTATTTAGCCCTCCGTCTCCTTTCTTCTCTTTTCTAACGAAAACGACCATGTTAAGGTCATTTCCATTAGAAAATGGAAGAAGTTGGACTAAGAATGATGATATCGTGAGGCAGCGTGTGGGTGGTGCATTTTCGGAGGTGACAACGTCGGACAATGGTGTCACAACTGGTTTGAACAGCAAAAACAGTGGAAACGGAGCCGACACTGGTGGATTTTACGGGAAACAGTAGTAGTAATACTTGGTATTTGGTGGCGACATTTGTTTGACCAACATGTAATTTTTTCACATTCTTTCCGTAGTTCTATTTGTTCGATCCGTATGTTTAGCCTAGGGATAGGATTAAGATTTTTATGTTCATATATTCGGCTCGTTTCTAGCTTAATATGAAGTATTTTAATTGCCTTGCTTCAATATTTTCAAGCATGTTTTATGATCCTCATGTCATTCAGGAGTTCAAAATCATGTTTAATTTAATATTAATCTTGGATGCATTTGAAGTGGAAGTTTGCCGAAGAATTGTTGTAGTAGGAGAAACAGATGGTTTTATTTGGTTTTCATGTGTACGTCATTGTTGAGAATTTGTAGATTTTTTGTATATCTTGGACTGAAGTTCATTAATTTGTGTTTTGGAGCCTAAGTCACAGGAAATTTGATTTGGCTCATTTAAGTTGTTTTAATTTTAGTGTTTTGGGCTGATTTTAGTAAATTTCAGATATGCATTTTGTGTTTAAAGTTAGTTTCATGTTTTGTTGTCAGCCCAATAGGCCCAAAAGTCAATAGTCCAAGCCCATGATGTTGTCCTCTCAATAGAACAGCTTTGTTTCAGCTTTAATAGATGTATAGAGTGGCTGAGAACTCTTCCCAATGGCGGATGAAAAGATTGGAATTGACATATACTCAAGTGCTTTTCACAAATGGCCACCCCACCCCCTTGATGTTTGAAATTTCAGCATAAATAGAGAGTCTTCACTCTCATTAGAGAGAGAACACATTAAAGGGACAAGAACGAGATCTGAAACACACATTAAATGAGAGCAAAATAATACAAAAAAAAAGAGTGAAAAGAAAGTAAGTTTGAAGAAAGGATTTAGAACCAAAAGCCTTTATACTAATGGACTTTGGGATATAAATCTTAAGGTTTCAAGGGTTTAAAAAGTTGGTTTGTAGCTATTTAGTGGTTGGTTGCTATTGTTGTTTGGACTCTACTAGGTCCTCATTTGCTCATTAAGCTTGGAAAATTTCTTCATTAGGTAAACACAAATGAACCTTGCAATTATGTTCAATATTTTGCTAAAAAAAATCAAATGTGATCAGTATATTTAAAGGCTTATGGAAATTTTGCTTATGTGTTTTGAAGCAAGCTGCTGTGTTGAAAATAGATAGAATTGATATGTTGCCACTTTGTGTTTTATATTAGTTCGCTTGAGCCACATATGCATGAGAAAGTAAAGGAAAGTGGTAGTGGTATGCAGATTAAGTATGCAAGCCGAAAGTTCGGAATTTTGTTTTCTTAGCAATGTGATGAAACTGAACATGATTCAAAGATTAGTAGGCAAACTTAGGATTCGACTGAAAAATTAGGTTGGATGTGTTTTAATTGAAACTTTGAAACTGGACAAACATGTTTGGATGAAGCAATAATCTGAAGCTGGCAAATTAACTAGGCACAAAAATTGCAGAAGTAGCCATGTTTTCCTTTCGTCAAAACAACCATTACCATTGAATAAATAGAATGTAATTATTTTCTTTTTGCAAGACAAGCCTCAAATGAGTTTTATTAATGCAAATGGGCTAGCCCACTATTAAAATGAATTGTTAAAAATAGATCAAATGTTATTATTTCAAACAAGATAACTAAAGCTGCCTATTAATGAAAAGGCCCATTATTTTGACAAAAAAACTTTACGCGGCAGCATCCACTTTTTCATGAAATAAACATTTTTGTTGCTAACAGCCACTTTGGTGATAATGACCCACAACTGTTTAAATTATGTTAAAATAGTTATATTTTAATACAAATCCATGGAAATTAAGTTTATTCTAAATATAGTTTAGGCACTTGACCATCGAACTTTTAAATTGAAAGCCAATTTATAACAGAATATATTACGATTAGGCAAATCGATAGTGATAAGTATGATTTATGATCTGCTTATTAGGTAATACTAGAAATTATTTTGAGAAATATCATTTTATTCTAATACAAATTTGTGCTAAGGTATACCCAGCGGGTTACCTAATACAGTTTGGTTAAACAATAAAACGTGACTTTAAATTAACGGCAAAATAATACAACCATATTTAATAAATTAAAAATACGACAATAAAGAAATGTGCTCGGCACAGGACTCGAGGGTGCCTAATACCTTCCCAAGAGTCAACTAAGGACCTTACCTGAACCTCTGGCGCAGACCATTTAACGAGTTAAAGGTGTTCCAGGTACACCCCTTTGGTGATTTGGCACACCTTTAACTTGTCAAGTGGCGACTCCGAATTTATTAATTTTGTGTACCTTTAACACCCGTCACAGCTTTTAAATATACAATTCTTTCTTTAGTTTGTTGTGTAAAAAAAGGGTCGTGACAACACAAACAATAGCCATCTTGTATTAATTAACACCTAATAGTGAAAGCTATCAATTCAGTTATGAATATTAAAAGGCAATTTTCAACAATCTCCAAACACATAATTTAGATAAAAGAAACTACATAAGACTCTCTTTTCTTTTTTTACAATTTCTAACTATCCTGGACATAAGCTCTATTATAACTAACACTTTAAGCTATTAGGAAAAGAAAAAGGGGAAGTACATAAATAAACAGAAAATTAGAATCTTATCTCTAAACCATCAATCAACAAGACAAATATAAATTACCATCGCCCTCACGTTGCCATTATCTCTATAGCGTCTGTACCTCTGCGCCACCAAGGTCCACCCCGGCACTCGCTGATGCAGCCTCCTCACAGTGCCAAAGCAGCATCACCCTTGCTGCCTCTATATGAGCAAAACAGCTCCCATGTCCGCTATTGCTTCATCGTAATAGCCATCACAGGAATAACCTGCTGTGTCACCGGCCACTGTTTTAGGAAACAATCACCATTACAGCAACGACTCCAAGCCACATCACGTCGCTGCAGTTCCAAACAAGCTGCCACCAACGATACCCTGCTTAACCTCGTTCATTCACCACTATAAATAGCCCCGTACAGCAGCTACGACACTGCCTTGCCAGCGTCTCCGCCCTCGAAACCAAGCCAGCGTTTTTTTCAAAACTAAACAGGCATCACAATCACACGCTTTAGTCAAGGCGGCCATCACCCCAATCTTAGATCAACTTCAGCGCAAAGTCTCCATTACTTCGACCCCCACTGCCTCGCAATCGTGTCGCCACCATCACATCCTATAGCCACCACTAATACTGATATCTCAACAAGCTCGGCTATCCCCATGAAAATCATCCTCATACCCTCGAAACAAACTACAGTGCCTGCTATTACAGCCACTACCACCGAAATCGCTGCCTCGCCTCCCAGCATTATCAAACCAACCCTTATCTCACAAACACGAACCATCCAAGCTTATGGTAATACCACGCCAACAGTTTAACCAAAACGCAGCTCACAACAAAAAATGAGAAACAAGAAACGACGAGAAAAGGGAAAATACCTTCAGAACTAGGTGGAGGAGAGAGAAAAGAACCCGCGGGTGTATTTTATTACCGGAGGAAAGTGGATGACGACCAAGGCACGATGGTCTAACAACGGTTTCCGGTGAGCTAGGAGATTTTGGCAAAGTCCTCTCTAGGTCTGATGGAAATTGGGGGAAAAATTAGCCAAATGGGGTAACTTTCAGTATTTATATCATGGAAACGGATCGGGTCATAAAACTGGGTTAGCGGATTGCACAATTGGGCTGTTACCTTTCCTACCTTTTAAAACTAGCCAACTTGAGACTAAGAAAATATCACAACTAACTAATTAATTTAACTAGCACAAAACTGTCAATTAAACATTACTCATAAGTAATCCTATTTTATTTTTATTTTTGAAAATTTTTTCTAATATTTTCCTCCTAATTAATTAATTAAAATAGATAAATAAAATGGTAAATTTAGCAAAAATCACATAATAATTAAAACCACTATTTTATGTAATTTTTTTTATTTTTCGTTCCAAAATTAGGTGATTACAACAGTTCGTATCGATTTTTTTGAATTTCCTTGTGGCGCGTCGAGAGAACTCAGATCGACCTCGGTAGGAATGGCCCCGTCCTGTCCTTCTCCACTCTGCTTCCTCGAGCCTGATCTTTGTTGTGGTTCGGTCGTGTAATTCATCCCAAGTTCGAGCTTTCCACTGTTGAAGCTCTTTCTTTTACTCAGTCGCAGCCTCTGAATTACCCACATTAAGGTTCTTTCGAAAGCCATGACTGCCAAACTGTCATCCATTTTTGGCAGGCCATTCTCTCGGCCTGAAAGCGCTTAAGGAAATCCTTGATTGGCTCGAGGTACCCTTGTTTTACGTCGAAGATATTCTCTTTCTCTTAAGGATCTTTTGAGCCCCAGTGTGAGCTTTGATGAACATATCAGCCAATTCATCGAAGCTGGAAATGGACTTGGAGGGGAGGAGCATGTACCAACGTAATGCCCATTTTTCCAAGGTGTCGGCGAATTTCTTCAGGAACATGGATTCTTTTTCAGTTGGGGTTAAATCGTAACTTTTAACCATGGCCATATATTCCATAATATGGTCGACTGGATCTGTCGTCCCGTCGTATTTCTTCAAAATTTATAATTTGAAATGTTTGGGGATGGGTGCTGGAGCGGCTTCAGGCTTGAAGGGTAGTTGATGACATTTTTCGATATCCAACACTCGTTGAGGTTTTCGAACCCCTGGCACATTTTCAAGTCATTTTTCCTTACTAGCCTCGAACTTCTTTTTCCACTTTTCGAAGTCAGACGCGGCGCTTGTTTGAGATATTGTGGGGATTGTAGTCCCCGAGACCCCGGACATGATCCCATTTAGGAGACCTCCCATGTTGGTGCCGATGGGAGTAGCGCTGGGGTTTCCTCCATTAAACATCACGAAGGAGGTATCACCGAGGTTGGGATGTGCTCTTCCATTCCCAGCGAGAGCTTGCAAGGAGCTTCGAAATTGCTCGTTAAACTGGGCATGTGCGGCTGCTTGAGCGGCTGGCTGTTCTCATATTTGTTGCAGCGAGTTTAGCACGAACTATTGGAAAGGGTCACATGTGAGGAGGTTGGATCGGCTGAAAATGCTCCTACCGGACGCATTGGGCCTATGGGGGGAGTGGATCCGTTCGGGGGCGTTAACCTCATCAATGGAGCTGAATTATTTGTTGGGATAGGGCTAACAGGTTGTGTCGAGCCAGTTGGGAGTGTTGGGACCCCCCATTGGTCTCGGTAGCTCCTACTGCCTGATCTGGCACTTGGATAGACATGTTGTCGTTAACAGCATCAGACATTTTTATTTTTGGTGGAAAATCGAAACTGCAGACTTTGGAACAAACGTTATTACCAGATCCCCACCGACGGCGCCAATTTATATTGGCCTAAATCGGGGTAGGACAACAAATCGAATTTATATTGGGTTTAACTTGTAATTTGCTTGTATCAAAGTGGTGCTCGGGCTAAGATTAAATTCGAACTAGATAAAAGCTTGAAGAAGTAAGCGAGACAGTGAGTAAGTAGAATGATAAACGAGACAATGAATAAAAATATAAGTTGAATATTGTATTTCTCATGTCCTGTTTGTTTACAAATGAATCTTATTTATAATCAGGGGAAAGAATGACATAATAAATATCATAATTGTGCTTTTATGGCCATTACTCCACGTTTGATCATGGTTGGCTCACGATATTCCCCTTAAATGCTGGGGCAACGGTCGACAGTTACAAAGATCAGGCTTTGTTTGACGAGGTGTTGCTTCTGCTCGAAGGTCACGCTATTATGGTGGTCTCCCTGAGCCCGACACTTCGAGCTTGGTTCTCCTCATTTCCTGAGATAATTCCTCGAGGGGAAGAATCATGCTATCTCCCCTCGTGAGTTTACCTTGTGGAGTGGGCTCGTGCCAGGTTGCGAGACCTTGCTCGAGACCTCAGTGATTTTTCATCCAATACAGTAATTAAAATACTCTACAAAATAAATAATAAATTAAGAGCGGCAGATCAAACGAAGAGCTTACCGTTTAAGTTCAATCAGTTAATTAAGGTGGTCCACTGAATCAAAAGGTTATACTTTTTGTTGGTTCATTGAATAAGTAGCAACGTGAAGGGTCACAGTAAATAGATACACATAGGTCACAAGGTAGCTGCAACCTATCAACTTTGGCTCCCTCGAGAATGGAGTAGTCAGATGCATATGAATCTGTATGCAAGTTCATATATTCTTAGGATCATAGAAAACATGATCTTTCAATTATCTTAGGTAACAAGGGAGAAAATATGGAACTATGCTATTGTTTACTTACTGGAGGGAGAGGGGATGAGGAGCTAGGAGCTTAATACAGGAAACTACAAATGATACTTTACCTAACTGGGAAGATTATCTATAGTTTGACAAACATCTAAGACATGAATTGGTGAAGTGGTTGAAGTATTTGAAAGCATTCTACCCGTTTATATTGATTTTGGGTCAAAAGATGAAGGCTCGAAAGTATATGAAAACATAATTAGGTATGCGGTATGCCCAACTTGGATCATGGTATGATTTGTGTATAAATCTTGGTTGGGTATTATTATTGTAAGTTAAAAACTGAACTTTTATGATTCAATTGACTAAACATTGAGACTACTGTCTTGATGTATAATATAATTCTAAGCACACATCTTTCGTTCAATTGATCTGTTCTTAGGTTACTTTATTCGTTTTTCAATTTGTCCCTCTATAGTATTTAGTAATAGATGAATAACTTTCATTGTCTGTCATTTTTAAAGAGGCGATCAACAACATAACATACTACACGTTTAGGTATTTGAGGATTTTTTAAAGCAGAAATTTTAATTTTATTGAATTAGCTAAAAACACAAGTCTAACTAATATTTACAGGTTAAAAATTTATATACAATAATATAGGGCACAAGGGTTAAATACAGAAGCTTTGTGTACTAAACTCCCCTTTACTAATATAAACTCTACAAAAATATGTATATTTTGTTACAAATACATGTATGTAATATAAATGTGGATGACCACTACTCTCCACTACTCTCCATTTATTCACTTGTAACATATGATTTACTACCCCACTTTCTCCTACTTAATTCCTTCCTACTTCTCCTACTTAATTCCTCATTCAGGGATGACTTGTAACTTCCTATGTATTGGAGTCCTATAAATAGAGGACACTTTGTCTATGGAAGACACACTTGAAACACTTTGAGAATACAAGTTGTTCCTTCTCCTCTCATATACTTTTGTCTTGTTCTTACTTTACTATTAGTTTAACAACACGTTATCAGCACGAAGAGCTCTAATATTCTACAAGTCAAGTTTCAATCTTTTCCAGCGGTAAGCCTAGGTGTAATTTCTACTAATCTTTTTCAACTTCAAGTCTCTAAGTATAATTTTGTTATAGATTAATATATAAATAAGAAAAGTGAACACCTTATGTTACAAATGAACTACGGCTAGCAACTTGCTTGACCAATGAATTATTTAACGTTTTTTTATCTTCACACACACACACACACACACACACACACACACACACACACACACATATATATATATATATATATATATATATATATATATATATATTACATTTAATAAGAAATAGAGTATTAGACATTCTTGTTTTGATTGATAATAATTCTAATCTATTTTATTTTCTTTGATAGTTTTCATTATGTCAAATTTATCAAAGCTTGAATTTGTGGCACTTGACATATCCGGCAAAAACTATTTGTCATGGATGGTTGATGCCGAAATACATTTGGATACCAAAGGTCTTGGTGATACTATCAAAGAAGGAAATGAGACATTAAGCCAAGATAAGGCTAAAGCCATGATTTTCCTTCGCCATCATCTTGATGAAGGATTAAAAACAGAATATTTAACCGTGAAAGATCCACTCGAATTGTGGACTAACTTAAAAGAACGGTATGATCACCTTAAAGCCATGGTACTACCAAGGGCTCGGGATGAATGGATTCATTTACGGTTACAAGATTTTAAAACTGTAACCGAATATAATTCTGTTATTTGCAGGATCAGTTCACAACTGAAATTATGTGTAGAAAATATTGATGATGCTATGATGTTGAAAAAGACACTCTCCACTTTCCATGCATCAAACATGGTGTTGCAACAGCAATACCGTGAAAAGGGATTTACAAAGTATTCTGAGTTGATCTCATGCCTTCTGGTGGCTGAGCAACAGAATTCCCTGTTGATCAAAAATCATGAAGCACGTCCTGCTGGATCTGCTCCGTTTCCTATGGTGAATGTGGGAGCACATGCTCCATTCCCTGAGGCGAATGTTGTAGCAACAAATAATGTGCCTGAAAGAAGGAAAAATAATTACCGTGGTAAAGGCCATGGTCGTGGGCGCGGCAAGGGACGAAATAATACTCGTCGTCACGATGGAAATAAATATGAGAATAATAAGGGTTCTCAAGCTAATCCTTCAAAAGGCAAGAATAATAATATTTGCCATCGATGTGGTGGGAAAGGTCATTGGGCGAAAATTTATCGTACGTCGGAACATCTTGTCAAGCTTTATCAAGCTTCGCTCAAAAGAAATGAAAATCATGTGGAGGCATATTTGACCTTTCAGAATAATGGCAATGGGACACATCTGGCACATCTTGCTGACAAGCATGATGAGACGGAGGCGTATCTTGCCGTAAAAGATGATGATCTTTTTGAAGGCCTCCCAAATATTACCCCATTTAGAATCTGGAGACTTCTTTGAGAATTGTAACTGAAGAACTGATGTTGTGACTGGGGAATAAAAATAATAAAGAATAATGTTGTTTTTATTTTATATTTTAAAATTAGAAAAAAAATGTCATCTTTATTTATGTTTCAATGTTTAAAAGTACTTTTCTTGTACTTTATTTTTAGTATTTCTTACTATGTAATTTTTATCTTTTTATGAAGAAAATAGAAATTCCCCAGTCTTCAGTTGGATTCAAGCTCTATAACAAAGATATACGTCTCTTGGATAGTGCTACAACACACAATATTTTAAAGGATAAGAAATATTTTTCTTATTTGATTAATAAAGAGTCTAATGTTAGTACAATATGTGGTAGTACAAAGTTGGTTGAAGGTTATGGCAAAGCCAATTTATTATTACCTAGAGGAACAAGTTTGGCTATTGATGAAGCCATGTATTGTAGTAAGTTTCAAGGATATTCGCCAAAATGGCTATCATATTGAGACTAAAACTGATGGAAAGATTGAATATCTTTATAATACTACAATAAAGTCGGGTGAGAAATATGTTCTTGAAAAGCTCCCCGCTCTTTCCTCCGTTTGTACTACACAAACATTGGTACAATTGAATCACATGCCATAGTAAACAAAGGGTTTACTGAATCAAATGATTTTATTATTTGGCATGACCGGTTGGGCCATCCCGGTTATAATATGATGCGCAATATAATTGAGAATTTAAATTGGCATACATTGAAGAACCAAAAGATTCTTCAGTTTAAAGAATCCTCTTGTGCTGCCTGTTCTCAAGGAAAGCTAATTACTAGAGCATCTAAAGTTGGGATCAGGATCCCTGCATTTCTGGAACGCATACAGGATGATATATGTGGGCCCATACACCCTCCATGTGGACCATTCAGATATTTTATGGTTTTAATAGATGCATCTACAAGATGGTCACATGTGTGCTTATTATCAACCCGCAATATGGCATTTGCGAGGTTGCTTTCTCAAATAATAAGATTGAGAGCACAATTTCCAGATTATGCTATTAAGACAATTCGTCTTGATAATGCTGGTGAGTTTACATCTCAAGCATTTAATGATTATTGTATGTCAACTAGGATTACAGTTGAACATCCAGTTGCTCATGTTCATACTCAAAATGGTCTTGCAGAATCATTTATCAAAAGCCTCCAATTAATGGCTAGACCAATACTTATGAGAACTAAATTACCTATTTCAGTATGGGGTCATGCTATTTTGCATGCGGAAGCTCTTGTTAGGATTAGGCCGACAAGTTATCATAAATTCTCCCCACTACAATTGACTTTTGGTCAAGAGCCAAATATTTTCCATCTTAGAATTTTTGGATGTGCGGTATATGTGCCAATTGCTCCACCACAACGCATAAAGATGGGACCCCAAAGAAGGTTGGGGATATATGTTGGGTATGAATCTCCGTCTATTATTAAATATCTTGAGCCCATGACGGGAGATTTATTCACCGTAAGGTTTGCTGATTGTCATTTTGACGAATCAGTTTTCCCAACATTAGGGGGAGAGAATAAGCAGTTGGAAAAAGATATTGACTGGAATGCATTAATACTATCTCATTTAGATCCTCGTACAAATCAATATGAACAAGAAGTTCAAAAGATAGTGTATTTGCAAAATATTGCAAATCAACTGCCAGATGCATTCACTGATCTACCAAGGGTTACTAAATCCCACATTCCAGCTGCAAATGCTCCTATTCGAGTTGATGTCCCGGTAGGACAATCTGTAAGTGCAAGTGAGTCTAAGGCACGCTTGAAGCGTGGTAGACCACCCGGTTCTAAAGATAAAAATCCTCGAAAAAGAAAATGAGCAATTGATCAAAAAGATCAAAATATGGAGGTAATTGCTCAAGAAGAGCATAGAGACATAACAATTGATAAGTCCTCTTCAGGAGAGGCTCAAGTACCTGAAAATACTAAAATCGAAGAGATCTCAATGAATTATGTCTCTACCGGAAAAATATGGAACCGAAATGATATTGTTGTCGACAACACTTTTGCATATAATGTTGTTGTTGATGTGATGAAACATAATGAGGATCTTGAACCAAAATCTGTCAATGAATGCAGACAGAGAAATGATTGGGCGAAATGGAAAGATGCAATTCAATGAGAATTGATTTCACTTGAAAAACGTGAAGTTTTCGAACCAATTGTCCGAACACCTGAAGGTGTAAAGTCAGTGGGTTATAAGTGGGTATTTGTGCGAAAACGAAATGAGAAAAATGAAGTCGTCAGATATAAAGCACGACTTGTGGCACAAGGATTTTCGCAAAGACCTGGCATTGATTATATGGAAACATATTCTCCCCTAGTGGATGCAATCACCTTCAGGTATCTCGTAAGTCTGGCAGTACGAGAAAAAATTAATATGCATCTAATGGATGTTGTCACAACCTATTTATATGGTTCATTGGACAACGAAATTTTCATGAAAATCTCCGAAGGGTTCAAAATGCCTGAGGCATTTAAAGGCTCCCGAGAAGCTTGTTCAATAAAGCTTCAAAAATCCTTGCATGGGTTGAAACAATCGGGACGCATGTGGTATAATCGCCTTAGCGAATACCCGTTGAAACAAGGATACAAAAATAATCTAGTTTGTCCTTGTGTTTTTATAAAAAGGTCTGGATCTGTATATGTCATAATAGCTGTGTATGTTGATGATTTGAATATTATTGGGACTCTTGAAGAACTCCCAAAGGCAATGGAATGCTTAAAGAAAGAATTTGAGATGAAAGATCTTGGAAAGACAAAATTTTGTCTTGGCCTACAAATTGAGCAATTGCCTAAAGGAATATTTGTTCATCAATCTACATATACAGAAAAGGTCTTGAAAAGATTTTACATGGATAAATCACATCCGTTGAGCACTCCAATGATTGTGAAATTACTTGATGTGAATAAAGATCCATTTCAACCTTGTGAAACTGATGAAGAGTTTCTTGGTGCTGAAGTACCATATCATTGGTGCAATTGGTGCACTGATGTACCTTGCCAACAATACTCGGCCAGATATAGCTTTTGTTGTAAGCTTATTGGCAAGGTTTAGTTCTTTCCCAACTCGAAGACATTGGGATGGTATTAAGCATATACTTAGATACCTCCAAGGCACTGTTGATAAGGGTTTATTCTATTCGAATGAATCCAAGTCACAATTGATTGGTTATGCCGATGCTGGTTATTTATCTGATCCACATAAAGGTCGGTCCCAAACGGGCTATTTGTTTACATGTGGAGATACAGCCATTTCATGGCGTTCAGTGAAACAAACTATTGCTGCTACTTCTTCAAATCATGCAGAGATATTGGCTATTCATGAAACAGGCCGGGAATGCATTTGGTTGAGATTAATGAGCACATTTGTGGTTTTCCTTTGAAGAAGATTCCAACAATATTATATGAAGACAATAGCGCGTGCATTGAGCAACTAAAAGAAGGATATATTAAAGGAGACAGAATAAAATACATTTCACCAAAATTCTTTTTCACTCATGATATTTAGAATATTGGTGAAATAGATATTCAACAAATACGATCGAGTGATTATCTGGCGGATTTGTTTACCAAGGCATTACCAACCTCAACATTTGAGAAGCTTGTTTGCAAGATTGGAATCCGTCGCCTTCGAGATGTCAAGGAGTGTCTTCATTAGGGGGAGTAAATACGCGTTGTACTCTTTTTCCCTTAACAAGGTTTTATCCCACTTGAGTTTTACTTGTAAGGTTTTTAATGAGGCAGCTCTAAAAGCGTATTACATGATATGTGTACTCTTTTTCCTTTACTAGGCTTTTTCCCACCGGATTTTTCCTAGTAAGGTTTTAACGAGGCACATTATCTTCCAAATGGTCATCCAAGGGGGAGTGTTACAAATACATGTATGTAATATAAATGTGGATGACCACTACTCTCCACTACTCTCCATTTATTCACTTGTAACATATGATTTACTACCCCACTTTCTCCTACTTAATTCCTCCCCCACTTTCTCCTACTTAATTCCTCATTTAGGGATGACTTATAACTTCCTATGTATTGGAGTCCTTTAAATAGATCACACTTTGTCTATGGAATACACAGTTGAAATACTTTGAGAATACAAGTTCTTCCTTCTTCTCTTATATACTTTTGTCTTATTCTTACTTTACTGTATTAGTTTTACAACATATTTCTGCATTTTGTGATTTCACCAAAGTAGGCGTAAAATATTGTCCCCGCGAACTCCCTTGATCTAAAGCTTCACTCCTAAACTGACAGCGCAAGTTAGCAGCCGACCCTAACAGAAGATCCGTTAAGATTCCAAAAGTATCAAACCAAATCCAATTCACTACTACATAAATAGAAAAAAATAAATAAATTCACATTCACATTCAAATTCAAACTCTAAATTACTTATTCCAAATTTCCTAATCAAACACGTAACTCACTCTCTCTCTCTCTCTCTCTCTCACTAATTACTCCCGCCACATCAAAAACAATGCGATTAGAAAACGGGGACCGATCCACGTGTCATCATCCGATTGGCCACCACTCCTCCGACGACGATTCTCCGCCGGATAATTCTACATCTCCGGCAGCATTCGACGGCGGCGATGAAAAGGGACTTTTCGTTCCGCCGCTGAATTTTTCTATGGTTGATTACGGTGTTTTTCGGTCTGGTTTTCCAGATACTCCTAATTTCTCCTTTTTACAAACCCTAAACCTTCGCTCTATCATGTTAGTGAAGTTATTAATTATGTTTTTTTTATTTAATTATTTTTAAGTGATTTATTGTTATTGATTTTGTTTTAATGTGTGTGTATAGATATTTGTGTCCGGAGCCATATCCTGAAGCGAATGTGGAGTTTCTAAATGCGAATGGAATTCGGCTTTTTCAATTCGCCATTGAAGGATCTAAGGTAGAGGTTAATTTATAATTAATTTTTACAATATCAGTATGAGTTTAAGTTATATGCATCGTCAGAGTAAAAAAAATTTACACTATGGTCACCTCTAGTTATATAACTGAGTTAGTTTATATGCACTATATCAAATATTTACACTATCAGGTCACCTTTCGTAGTAAATAACATGAGAATAATTTTTTTGCACCATTAGAGAAACTTTTTTTTACACTATTAGGTCGTCTGTTGTAACAAAGAATCTGCCTTATTTTCGTGATTACAAATCACACTTTTTATGGAGACTTACCAGGTGAAATCTCTTAAGAGTGACCCGATAGAGTAAACCTGATGGCGTATATTACATAAAATTTTCTCATTGTTATTATAATATAGAAGAGTTTAAGTTATAAGTATCTGCAAGTAAGCTGTGTAAAAAGTGAGATTCATAATCTTAAAAGTAAGGGAAGTATTAGTGCATATAAATTAACAGGAGTATATACATTTAACTAAATATAAAATATTGCGATCATTCTATTTTTAAACAATTTGTATTGTGAAAACCATGAGAGTTGTGGATGATGTTAAGAGATATGTGATCATAATCTGATATTCAGTGCCCAAAATTGTTGCAAAACATTAATTTTTTATTTATTTATTTTTTTTGGGTGGACATATCAAATAATTTTCTGAATATCACACCAAGTTGGTGTTCCATAAATGCATACATAGTGCTTAGTTAGTTTATTCACAATTCTCTGCCAAACTACCCTAATGATCTGTACACGCTGTAAAGCATTACCAGAAGGACTTGTTAGAAGGTTGAACGAACAAATGTTTATTTGCTACATCCTTATAAAGAAAAGGTTTATGCGCTACATTTCTATATGTGACGTTGGTCGTTGGCGAAAGCACATTGTTTTTGCTCTCTATTTAGGTAAGTGAGTCATCTTATAGTGATGACAGAATTTAAAAGTGGAAGTTAGTTGACTGGTTATTAAGAACAAGTCTATTTTGTTAGCATTGAATACTTACTGACAGTCTGTGTGTTCTCATTCTTAATTACTCCATGTTTGATGTTATTCTGAGTGTAAAAGGAAAGGGATTTATCATTGTTTTCTATCTAAACTGGATTTATGATGCATTTGTCTTCAAGGACCAAAGTCAAAAGCTTTTGTGGTATCAGTTTGTAGGAAATGAGGTTATAAACGTCTGTTGTCTAGGATAGTTTAGTCAAAGGTTTTAGTCACCTAAGTAACCTTTGGTTTCTCGTTTAGTTGTGCAAATGAACTAAGTATTTCTCCTTTGTGGCTCTGGCTCTAAAGAACATATATATTTACCTAATGTCTTAAACTTGTGCCTGAGGTTTCATGGCACAATATTTTCTTGTTTTAAACTGTCTACATGTTATTCACGTTTATGTGCATTACATAGGAGTTGAGATATTTTTGTATGTGATAGGAGTAGAGAACACAAAAGTATTTGATGTCTGTGTTTCAGATAGCTGGAGACCTATAATATGTTTGAAGTCTTTCACGACTGGAGTTCGTCACCTGCAGCTTCATGCCGTACTTTTATTCTATATTTTCTTTTTAGCTTTAAAGTTTTCCTCCATTCTTGATGCATGAACTGAGCCATAATGCATAATTGTCGCTAGCGAATTATAGTTTGATGGCTTAAGATCGTCTGTTGGTGAAATATTGCTCTGTAGTGGTACAATACAGGTAATGCTGCAACAGCAATAATTCTTAACTCAACCAAAATAATTCATAATTCTAGACATCTTTCCATTATGGAGATGGTTGAAGTTTTGATAAAGTATCAACATGGTTTGGATCTATACTGGAAAGTACATTTACTACAAACAATAGTAGCTGCATAGATGAACATTGTGCTGTGTCTTGGTTGCAGACATATTAGAACATAGGATTGTGCAAACCGTGTATGTTCTTGTTGTTGTGTCTTTGCAATGCGCTTACGGGTAAATATCTTCAAGAAGTTATTGATACAAAGCAATAACTTTCATGTGGATTAGTACTTGACTATTTCTCATGCAGGAGCCACCATTGGTCAACATCCCAGAGGAAACAATAAGAGAAGCTTTGAGGGTTGTCCTTGGTAAGTCTGGAAGTTGCATTTTATTTCCTCTCTTGCTGGTTTCTGTCCACTACTTCTGCTAAATGAAATTGTGTAATACAATTTTATGTGGTTCCCTATTGTAGATGAAAAGAACCGCCCTCTGTTAATTCACTGCAAAAGAGGAAAGGTATTCCTTCATTTCTCTTTTTCTAAAATATTTCTAGCTTTCTTCTTACATAAATCGTCATGAAACATTCGCTGACCACCGTTTATGTCATCATGCGGTATATATCATGCAGCATCGAACTGGTTGTCTTGTGGGGTGCCTTAGAAAATTACAGAAATGGTGCCTCACCTCAATTTTTGATGAGTACCAAAGGTATGCTGCTGAGAAAGCTAGAGTATCAGATCTGAGGTTCATGGAATTGTTTGACATTTCTGGTTTCAAGCAACGACCAACGTTCTCGTCAAATTCCAAGAATTAATTGGATAAGATGTACAGTACCAGAGGCAATTTTGGCTTTGCAGTTTTAACTGAATCAAGATTTGGAGTCCTTTCACCCGAGAGTATTAGATTTCCTTATGAAACTTTCTTTATGGTTATCAGTAGTATATCCAATTCGTCTTGTCATTTGGTCATTGTCTCTCTTTGTAGAAAATAGAATGGCATCTATTAGATGTTGCTATGCTAAAGGGTCTCCTCATTCTCTATTATTTTTAAAGCTCAATTATGATGGATTGGGAGTTGTAAAGTTGCATTCTTTTTGTTTATTAGAAGAAATAGAAAGGTTGCGTTTTCTTGAGTTTGAACTTGAACTGAAAAAACTTAGAGCTCTCAAAAGTTTAGCCTAGTGACTAGTAAAGTGGGCGAAACTATGGGGGGAGACTGGGAGTTGAAATTCTAGCAAAGATAACAAAAGAAGCGCTAGATTTGCCACATTTGCCTAATAGAATAGTCATAGGTGCGCGCTATGCCTTGAAAATGCATCTTTGTGTTTAAATCTTCAGAAATTCATGTTTTGGCTGTGCAATTTTTATATTTGATTAAGACGTTTCCTTTGCTAATATAACCATTGCCAGGCTGAAAGGGGAGATTCAAAGAAATATCAAATAAGGTACTTTTCCACCACTCTCACACTTCTGGTCCCTCTTAAAAAAACTCCGTAAATTTTGCACTTACAGGGATTTTGAGGTCGGGCCAAAGGAACACCATAACTTGCTGAGCCTTACAACAAGTTATGGTGAATCGCCATGAGTTTGCCAAATTCTTAAGGTTTCCCTTAACATGTGCCTGACTTGTTAGTAACTTGGTCAAAACTCTTGGAGATCGCCATAGCTTCCTGTAAGGAGTTTGGCCAAATTCCTGGCACGTCGTCATAACTTGCGTTGTCCTATTTTATCGACACGTTTTTTGCTTCAAATTGATCCAAATCAAGTTCAAGTAACTTCAAGGTTGATGCAGCCCGAAGTGCTGATCAAGTGGTCGACAACCCACCGAAGTCAATGACTGATCAATCGAGGCCAATGACACGAAGCCAAGCCAAATTGCTACATGACATGCACATTCAGTTGGCTTGGTCGGGAGGAAGCATGTGTTCGGAGGAAGGAGGGCAAAGTGCTAGAGTCGAAGGCTACATCTTCAAATTTGAGCCTGAGGACAAAGTGACCGAGCACCAACTCTTGGCGCTGAGCAGCACAGAGCCGAACACAACAAATTGTGTTCGAAGTCAAGTGTGCGCTCGATGACAAATGTGTTCGAGCAAGCAACCGAGCATCGAAATCAAAGCTGCCGAGCACTCATTAAGTGTGATCGAGCAAGCAACCGAGCACCAAAGTCAAGGCTGCCGAACATACATTAGTTCACCCCTGCGTGGCTTGCTGTTATTGGTCACCTGTGACCATTTACTGTTTTATCCCTAGCGTAGCCTATAAATACTCCTTTACATTTTATTGTGGGAGTTAGCTTGTTGATGAATATTTGATATAGCAGTTGCTATTTGAGTGTCTCCGATGGAGCCCGAACCCCGACGTGGAAATTTAAGAACTTGTGTCACTTGGTGATGAATCGTTTGAACAATCTTCTTCTTTGGTCGTTCAGTTTGCAAGCAGCATAGACTTATTGAGGATTGTTGCTTAGCATAGGTGCATCTTGACCCCGATTCAATCGAGCCCGAGACTGGTTCCTCGTCGTTCTTTTGAATCGGAGCAAGATTTGTCATACTTCTATCTTTATTATTTTGTTGTTTCCTTCCGCATTTCTTCGTGTTAGCTCAACTCAGGTTTTGCTTGCACCAAAGGTTCATACCCATATTCTAATATCAATTCTAACATTTTCCAATCATTAGATTCAATCGAAACTTTCAAAAAACCTAGTAAACTCATATGAATATCAAGTTCAATAAAATTAAAAAATGATTATTTTTTCAAGTTTTTTCAATCAAACCAAATTCAAAGCAATAAAATTAGCAATAAGTTGTATTTACCGGAAGAAAGAGGAAGTAGGAGAAGAGAAAGAGGAAGAAGGGGAAGGGGAAGGGGAAGGATGAGCAAAGAGTTCATGGAGGGGCCTAAAAATGTATAAGACCTTTTTTTAAGGATTAAATGAGTGTTTTCCAGAGGTCATGCAGCAGAATTAATTGGGCACTAAAAGGCCTTGAAGTGTACTTAATGTACGTAAAATTTTTGTCCAGTGGCCAGTTTTGACATTGGTATTAATTTTGCGGTCACTATTTTAATTAATCTTACACTTGAAGCTATTTTTGGCTCTTTACTAGATAAAGTCATTAAATACGCCTAACTGAAAAGACTTAATTACCCCTCAGACTGATTACTGGACTGAAGTTTGAAATACTACTGATAGAAGTTCAAACCACATGGACTAAAGTTCTATCCACATAGATTGAACTTCTGTACCCTTATGGACTGAAGTTCTATCCACATGGATTGAACTTAACTACCCTTATGGATTGAAGTTCCATCCACATGGATTGAACTTGTCTACCCTTGGATTGAAGTTCCATCCACAAGGGTTGAACTTGTCTACCCTTATGGAGTGAAGTTCCATCCACAGGGATTGAACTTCTCTACATTTATGTACTGAAATTCTATCCAGATGGATTGATATATATATATATATTTGGGGGGGTAATTTAGTCTTTTTTCGTTTTTCTATTTCTGGTGGGTGTAAAAAAATAATTATAAACTAAATATTTTAGTATTAGTGGCCTATGCCCAAAGACCAGTCCCAAAAATTGTCTTTCGTGCACTTCCCCTTAATGTACTTAATGATTTACGAATAATTGGATTTTGCTTGATCCTGGTTGATTTACAAAAAAATGGTTTTTGCAAGGGGTGTTCTTGAACTTTTTACCCGCTTATAATGCCTTTAAGAATCGGCCTCATGAGCATAAAATTTAATTAATTTTAATGATATTTGTTGTCCATTGAGCATAAGTTTTAATTAGCTGAAAGTTGAACCATGCGCAATAGGCAACATGTAATTTATGAAATATGCAGAACTCTTCCAACATAGACAAAACTAAAAACTTATTACTACCTCCGTTCTAAAATGGTTGTCATAGTTTCCTTATTAGTCCGTTCCAAAAAGAATGGTACAATTTAAATTTAGAAACATTTTTGAGTTGAAACTAATACTTTACCCTTAATGAAATGCTTTATAACCACATATTTATGTATGAATTATTTTGGACCACAAATTTCAAAAATCTTACCATATTTTTTAAACTCCGCTCCAAGTCAAACTATGGCAACCATTTTAGAACGGAGGGAGTATTAGGTAATAAAGGCTATCTTTTTAAGATTTTGGTTAGCAAGGCCACTCATACCCAAAACTCTTTGGGCTTTGCCCATTTGAGTAGAAAATACATTTATTCCGAAGATAATAGGCTATAGCCCAATCATGTACTTATACAAGCACAAACAATTTAGCTCCTTTCGATGGAGGAATCAAACTCTAAATTGATGTATTTTAATTTATTCTATTTCCCATTTATTTGTGTGAGGTGAACTCGTAAATAGAGGAAAGCAAGGATAGATCTTTTATCGGATGAAGCTACATCAAATTAAAGTGATACATAACGAGTACAACATAAGGCTTTTTATTTAGGGAGATTTACAAAAATACATATACATCCTATTTTATTTACATAGCTCTACCCATTATATTTATACCAATAACTTATTTACACTCTATACTCATTAGGTAATTACCTTCTTATTTTGAGACATAAAACAAGGATCTCAAGTTCCTCTCTCTCCTCATATCTTGTATTAATTTTTTTTTGTCATTCTTTTATTATTTTTTTCTCCTTCTCCATTTTTTTTTCTTTTTTCCATTTTTTCTTTTTATTTTCTTTCTTTTTTCTTTCTCTTGTTTCTAGCACTATTCATGTCTTCCCTTTTTTATTTTTTTATTTATTTTCTTTCTCCATAATCTTATTATACTCATTTTCTTTCTTTCTCCAAAAATGCATACTTTGTTCACAAACACAAAAACTGAAATATTTTATTTGCTCGATAGTATCTCTCACTTTTATCCAAACATAAAATGGTATAACAAAAGAGTATATATGATATTATCCAAACATAAAATGGTATACCAAAAGAGTATATATGATATAAAAAAAGGTATACTTCTTTAAAAATAATAAAAATTAAAATATTTATGTGCTTTGAAATATCTCGCACTTCGATCCGAACATAACAAGGTATACCAAAATAGTATACAGTATACCAAAAAGGTATATTTTGTTCAAAATAACAATTATTGAAATACTCATTTGCTTGATAGCATCGTACACTTTAAACCAAACATAAAAGGGTATACCAAAAGAGAATACAATATACAAGAAAAGTATACTTCTTTAAAAAGGGTATTTTACACTTCGATTCGAACACAAAAGGGTATACCATAAGAGTATAAAGTATACCAAAAGAGTATACTTTGTTCAAACCAACAAAAACTAAAATATCCATTTGCTCGGTAGCATCGCACACTTGGATTCTAACACAAAAGGGTATACCAAAAGAGTACAAAGTATACCAAAGGGTATACTTTGTTCAAAACAACAAAAATTAAAATATTTATTCGCTCGGTAGCATCGCACACTTTGAATCCAAATACAAAAGGGTATACCAAAAGAGTATACAGTATATCAAAAGGGTGTACTTTATTCAAAACAACAAAAACTGAAATATTTATTCGCTCGGTAGCGTCGCACACTTGGATTCAAACACAAAAGGGTATACCAGAAAAATATACAATATACCAAAAGGGTATACTTTGTTCAAAACAACAAAAACTGAAATATTTATTCGCTCGTTGGCATCGCACACTTGGATCCAAACACAAAAGGGTATATACCAAAAGAGTATACAATATACCAAAAGGGTATACTTTGTTCAAAACAACAAAAAATAAAATATTTATTCGCTCGGTACAATCGCACACGTTGATGCAAACACAAAATGGTATACCGGAAGAGTATACAGTATACCAAAAAGGGTATATTTTGTTCAAAACAACAGAAATTGAAATATTCATTCGCTCGGTAGCATCGCACACTTGGATTCTAACACAAAAGGGTATACCAAAAGAATATAAAAGGTATACTTTGTTCAAAACAACAAAAACTAAAATATTTATTCGCTCGGTAGCATCGCACACTTGGATCCAAACACAAAATAGTATACCGGAAGAGTATACAGTATACCAAAAAGGGTATACTTTATTCAAAATAATAGAAACTGAAATATTTATTCGCTTGGTAGCATCGCACACTTGGATCGAAATACTAAAAGGTATACCAAAAGAGTATACATAATATCAAAAGGGTATATACTTTGTTCAAAACAACAAAAACTGAAATATTTATTCACTCGGTAGCATAGCACACTTGGATCCAAACACAAAAGAGTATACCACAAGAGTATATAGTATACCAAAAGGGTATACTTTCTTCAAAACAACAGAAATTGAAATATCTATTCGCTCGGTAGTATCACACACTTGGATCCAAATACAAAAGGGTATACCAGATACAGTATACCAAAAGGGTATATTTGTTCAAAACAACAAAAACTGAGATATTTATTCACTCGGTAGCATCACAGACTTGGATCCAAATACAATACAGTATACCAGAAGAGTATACAGCATACCAAAAAGGGTATACTTTGTTCATAACAACAGAAATTGAAATGTTTATGGTATACTTTGTTCATAACAACAGAAATTGAAATATTTATTCGCTTGGTAGCAGCGCACACTTGGATCCAAACACAAAAAGATATACCGGAAGAGTATACGGTATACCAAAAAGGGTATACTTTGTTTAAAACAACAAAAACTGAAATATTTATTCACTCGGTAGCGTCGCACACTTTGATCTAATTACAAAAGGATATACCGAAAGAGTATACAGTATACAAAAAAGGGTATACTTTGTTCAAAACAAAAAAAACTGAAAAAATCAAAATAATAGATACATCTTAAATAGAATTTGAATCTTCAATAATTATTAATCAAGTTTTTTTTTAAAAAAAAAAAAATAAAAAAATAAAAAAAATACATGAATCTTTTGATAAATGTGGCTGAAGACCTTCAATTACATGCACAAGGCAGCAACCGCATCCATCTTTGCATCAACACACTGCTTGACTTTCCTGATCCTGAACTCATTTCCGCGCCGCCTTTAAACTCTCTGACAACTTTTTTCTTGAAATCTCCATTTGTATATTCAATCCTCATGTTGTTTTTCTTATTTGCAATGCTATCATATAATCATGTTGCTCTGCCGTCAAATCGAAACCAATAACAAGTCTGCTACTGATATTGGCGGTACCAACCACGAATATGTCTGCTCTTGTGAAGTTAAACTACTGCAGTTGTCAAACCTATATCATTTCTTAAGGAAGAAATTAAATGATGACAGTAAATGGAATCTTTAATAATAGCTTTAGACAAGACTAAATCTGATATTAATTCAGTCGTTCCATGGGTATTTACACTAATAAGAATAGTTTTCAGTGCACAAATGCTAAATGCTAAATACTAAAAGATCATGACATGATTATTGTTAATGTTAACAAAAAATCAAACCATTGAATATAAAAAGGAGAAGATTATAGCAAAGTTTTCAACACAGAGCAAGGATAAAGATCAATATTTTCCAGAAGCCAAAACTTAAAGAAATGAATTCTAACACATGACTTACTTCCAACAATACATACTGATGATTAAACTTGATTTAAAAAGAGCAGGTGTATACTTTGCATAGTGAAAATTTTTAAACCGAGGTAAACCATATAAAGACGAATACTAATACTATGGCTTAAACTAAAATGATTTCATAAAAGATTGCAACTTTATGTCTTAGCACACAATTGAAACTCTACGTCAAGGTAATTAAACCATAAATATGAAAATAGAGTCCTTTAACCTTTAACTCTTTAATTAACTTGAATAGGAAAGTAAATCACAGCAACAAATACATGTCATTTATTGTGTCCTTAAGAAAACCTCTTTTACTAAGAAATTTCAACAAAAAAACTTAGCTTACAAGTTTAGGTTTAGGACCATAACACTAAATAAGAATGAATTCAAAATGTAGCAAAGCCTATTACAACTTTAGTTAAGATTGGCTCTGAACATACTATGTTTGATATCTTTCGGCAACCAAGATTCAATTTTAACTCAAGGAAACCAACAAAAAAGGAAACTTTATATTTTTATGACCAAAGAAACAAGCTTTTATCCAAGCCCACGCAAGATTGAAATCGAAACAAAGAATTCGGTCTTAACTTGTACAAATATTAAAAAGCTTCGTTGCATTGAAACAGTACCACCCTTATACTTGGACAACAAAAAATACTTTTATAGTTAAACATGCTCGATAGATATTAACAAAATACTTGCATCATTAATCTATAGTACATGCTAAATTATCATTTGAACACAATTCTCTAAACCTAAACACTTGAACAATTTGTAAACAAGGAAACAGAGAAAAAGGAAAACGACAATAAGGATTCATTCTAACTAGGTGCTGCAAATACCAAGGGCTAACTTGCCAATACTACCACCACCGTCGTCTCCACTACATCGCCTATAAAAACGGCTACTAACGCTACTTTACCATGTCATCATCATTTCCACTGCTACCGGAACCGCAACACACCGTCATTATACAACCTTGCTGCCTTTTTCGGTCTGCGGATCGAGGCTGCAACTTGCTACCCCACCACACTACTATTCCCAAATTGCAGCCCCAAAACATACATAAACAACACTAAGCAACACCACATACCACTGCCTCACATGAACGCACGCACCAGTTTCTCCGTTATTTAGCAAAACACAGAACCTCTCATGTCAAGCCATCACCACCAAGAAACTGCCATTAATCCAATCACAATTGCCTCACCCCTCCCCCCAACTACCTCACACCGTGGCATGGTAACGACATCGCAACAATCATCGTCATCATCATAATACTCCAAATAGTAAAAGAGAAATGGGCCAGCGAAGATTAACGGAGAAAAAGTAGGAGTTTTCAAGGAAATTACCTTTAGAAACGTGTAGAAGAGCCTGAGAGGAGGCTCCCATTGATGTAAATGTATATCCGAATAAATGAAAGATCACTAGAGTTAGGAATCGGCGACCCACGAGTCCCGATCTACATCAAATTAATCAGAATTTGAGAAAATTATGCTCGAATCGAGAATAAGGGGGTTGAGAAGAACCCAAACATGTAAACATTTTGAAGAGAAAATATGGTTCGCCATCACCGGCGGTGGAGCTCCAGCAGCGGCAGAAATTTCGCCAGAATTTCTACTATCTCATGGGGTTGGGGAAAAATGAAAGCTTTTGGGATAAAATGAGGCGGGTTAGAAAGGGTTTGGACGAGTGGGTAGGAGGGTAAATATTTATGTCAAAATGGATATGGAAGGTAAATATTTGTATTAAAGTGGGCATGGAGTGAAATAAAGTTTAAAATGAACAAAAATATGTAATATTTTATAAAGTATGGGCATGTGGTGTAAACCCTTTTTATTTATTTAGATCCACACACAATCATTATATTGTAACTTTAATCTCAGTTCAAGGTTCAGATTTTAGGGTGGACGATCATAAACCATCAAAATTTTAACATGAAGTATTAATTGTTTTTTTCACCATTCTTCTCGAGACTAAGTGGCCGTTTGACAATAGATTTCAAAAAAAATTTGAAAAAGAGTTTTTGAAATTTAGTTTGAAAATTTGTATTTGAGATTTGAAGTTGTGCTTGGAATGAATTTTACTTGGAAAAAGTTAAAATTTTGTGAGGGAAGAAAATTATTATTTTTTTGGAAAAAACTTTAAAAAATGGTCAAAAACACTTTTTGATATTTCAAAAATTATTTTTGACTTTTCCAGGAACTAACAGTTTTTTCATGAATAAATATAATTTTCAAATTTTTTTTTGAAAAAAGTGAAAGCCTACTTATGGACAAATAGTTCCTAAGTGTATCTGGGCAAACAATCAAAGTACTAGTATTATACTATTGCTTTTGTGCGAAAATGGACAGGAAAAGTCTTTTACATTTTTTGGTTTCCATCAAGAAAAGCTCCTGGGAATTGTAAGATGTCACCAGTAGGAAGCTCGTGCCGTTCACGAGGTCCTACTACTTGTAAGACTGTTGATTGTTAGAAGCTTGTCCTAGCAAAAAATATAAGACTTTTCTTACGTGGATCAAAACTGAGATGGGGCGCTAAAAGTGTCCTATTTCGGTAAATCTCAGAAAAATTAATCTACTTTAGAAGAAAGTGAATGGAATACGATGGGTCTGCCAAGCTAATTAAGGTTGCTTGATTCTTTATCAAAGTACAAATTAGCATTTACTACACTTAAAACAAAAAAACAAATAATGCAGTCATTTTTTTTTCCACATGCTCTTTCACACTCTAGCTATGCATGCATCAATATGGATAAATTAATGGAGAACATAGTGACACTTTGTAGCTGTAAATAGTATAATAACAAAATCCGCCAAAGTTTATAAATGAGTAAAAAATGTAAGAAATTCAATGCATGTTACGGCAGTATGAATAGGTTATGCTCCAATTAATCATGTTCATATGATAATATGAATTAAAAGGAATTTGATTCGCCCTATCGCCCATATGCCTGAACTAGAAATGTACTAATTAACAATTAAACCTCTTCGTTACATGAACATATTTCCAAATTCTGGGGACATTATAAATATCTCAACCCTTCTCAGATAGTTGTACTCTCAACCTAAGTTGTTTAATTCTTTATTTGCATTTATTTTGAAGAATACAATTAGTGCTGAAATAACTGAACGAAAATGAAGAGCATAAAAGGTGAATGGAGCCTTAACTGCATTGTCTATGTGGTCGTCTTGCTTGTTTCATTCTCTGGTATTCCTTCCTTCTCTCAGTTCATTGATATCTTAGTATTTTCATTTATTTTGTATTTTTTCTAAACCAACAAAAGTAAATGAGTTTAATTTATTCACCTTAACAAAATGATTTCAGTTTTGTATGCTAATATTGTCATATTATCTTTATGCTATTAGTGAATTTTTACTTAAGAGAGCATATTATTAATTAGTTACGTACTACGTACTACCATTTTTATCAAACCAATAACAACCTTATCAAAAGTTTATGTGTAATTGTTTTATAAATGACAGGATTATTGTGCAAATTTTTTTTACACCATCTGTAGACTGTACATAAACCTTAAACTCTTTAACCAAGTATATTTGCAGAAAAGAAATGCAGTTGAAAAGTCTGAACTTTGGTTATTAAGTAATTACTAGTATCTATTAACATGCACGTACCCATACTAGCTTCTTACTCCTACTGTGAAATTATTTTTCTTGGATATTTTTCGTAGCTCTGAATGTTCAAAATCTTGAAGCAAGTCATGTTCTTACTATTATATTCTGATGATATATTTATACAGTGATACAAATGATTCATGCATTGGATTTAGCTGAGGAAAGTGGTGCTAATATTGGCTCTGCAGAGAAGAGAATAGGGCCAATAACATGTTCAATGCATAGTATCCAAGTAAACCAAGGTGCCTCTGGGACACTTCCCAATGGCATTCCTACATACACTGTCGTAATCGAAAATGTGTGTGTCTCAGAAAGTTGTAGTATCTCCAACATTCACTTAAGCTGCGGTTGGTTCAGTTCAGCAAGACTCATAAATCCTAGTGTTTTCAAAAGACTTAGTTATAATGACTGTCTTTTCAATAATGGAGCACCTCTTAGACCTGGACAGGCAATCACTTTTCAATATGCCAATACCTTCAAATATCCTATGTTTGTCTCATCCGTTGCCTGCTAGTGCTAGCTAGTGCTAGATTAGGGTATGAGCTTTTAACTACTATGTATACCTCCGGCACCACGTGGCTTTTCTTGTAAACGTTTGTTCTTTTAATAGAAATATAAGCTTTCATTCAGTTCTCTCAATTCTTTTTTTTACATACTGTGAGCATTGAGATTGTTTTCTGTATGGCAATGACAATGTAGTGCGTAGCTACCATACGAAGGACCTCATGTTGGGAGAAATAAGCACATGGAATTAGGATCTTAGTTCATTAATTTGATTAACTAATTAATTAGTGGCTTGTACTTTAGCAACATCTGGGTTTACAGTTTTATTGTATTGGATAAAAAGTCACTGAGGCACGAAACCCACTCCACAAGTAAACTCACGAGGGGAGGTTTTACGATTCTTTGCCTCGAGAAACGAGGAGAAGTGAACTCAAAGCATCGCGCTCGGATAAAACGCCGTAGCAACGTGGATGCAGCGCCTCGGAAAACGAGGCCCAGTCTTTGTAACTGTCGACTGCTGCCCTAGCATTTAAGAGAAAGATCGTGAGTCGACCAAAGAATATTATAATCACAATGCATTAGAAAGCAAATTTGTAGTTATCTACCTTGGATTTATTGTTTAACTAGATGAATTGCCCATGCTCCGCACGGGTTGCACAAGTATTTTTTTGAGTGTGTTCTACATTCAACACCAGAAAATACATAAGCAATTTCAAACATTCATATGTATACATTCTAGTATTTTTTTTAATCAAGATGAATATGAACAATATTATCAAATTGTAGCTCTAGTACAAGTTCTTACAGGGTCCGAATCTCCTCCATTAAGTTTTTGTCATTCAGAATAGCTCCAAGTTTCTTCATTGGAGTTCATGGATGTCTCTGATCTGCTCTTGTACAATCTTCTTTCTCCTTTTATTTCTAATTTTACCTCTTCAGGTTTAAACACAGAGTAATGACCATAAAGACACAATTATGATATTTGCAACATCATTCTTTCTCCTGGTTATAAATAGGATTCATTTGTAAACAACAAGACATGATTAATAGAATATCCAACTCTTTTCGCTTGTTGTCTCTTTTATGATTTGACTTATTCCTTGCCCCGTTTATTTTTAAGCATTTCATCTAGTCTAAACCCAGTTCTAGCTCGAGTAGCATTTCGATACAAGCAAATTGCCAGTTAAACCCGATACAAATTTAATTTGTTGACATATCTTGATTTAGGCCAACACAAATTAGCGCCGTCTGTGGAGATCTGGTAATAACGTGGTTCCGAAGTCGAAGCTTTTCCAGATTTATATAAGATGTCGATAGCCTCGACATGTCGGAAATCCGCAAACGTCATAACAGGTGGTATATAAATAAACGGTATCAATCATTCCTCGGTGAGGAAGCTTGCGAAACTCTCAACCAATATGGAGAAAAGAACCCAAATGGAGAGAATCGGCGAAGAAATCATTTTCAACGAAGGAGACTACCATGAGGCAATGACCCCTCATCATGAAGCTTTGGTTATTACCTTAAGGGTCAATAATTCAAATGTAAAACGAATCTTAGTAGACCCTGGGAGTTCTGTAAATATAATCAACCTCAGAACCATTGAACAAATGTGGTTGAAGGACTTTGTCGTCCCGAAAGTGACCACCTTAGTAGGGTTCAATAACTCGGTGAAAAGAACTCTAGGGGAAATCACCCTCATAACCACCGCCCCGGTGGGGGGGGGGGGGTTGACAAAGAAACAACTTTCAAAATAATGAACGAGGACATGGCGTACAATATTATCCTCGGAAGACCTTGGATTCACGAAATGGAGGCTGTGCCATCAACTTTTCATCAAGTCATTAAGTTTCCCACCCCATGGGGAATTCGTGCAATTCGAAGAGACCAGTCAACAACTCGAAAGTGCTATGCAGTCGCTGCGCAAAATGGGAACGCCCCGATCGAGCACTCGAAGTCGCGACCACGCGACCCAGAGCCCCATGAAGGGGAGAGCTCGGCCCAAACAGCAATTACCCCAAAGTGGGAAGGGAAGATTCCAACCTTCATCCAAGAACCTCGAAAGCAAAAAGTCGAGGATTCAATGGTGGAAGAGCTAGAATCTCATGCATTATCAGAAGAGTTCCCAGAAAGAAAAATATTCGTGGGCTCGGAGGTGGACGACGAGTCCAAGAAAGCTCTCATCAAATTATTAAAAGTCAACGACGATTGCTTTGTATGGTCCCACACAGACATGGTAGGGATCGATCCCGAGATCATGACACACAAGCTGAACGTAGATCCCAACCACCGCGCGGTGATACAGAAGAAAAGACCCCACGCTACAGAAAAGAAGAAAGCAATCCAAGATGAGACCAAGAGGTTACTTGACAACGGGTTCATAAGTGAAGTCAAGTATCCAGATTGGCTTGCTAATGTGGTAGTGGTAACCAAGAAAAATGGCAAGTGGAGAATGTGTGTTGATTACACCGGCTTGAATAAAGCTTGCCCTAAAGACTCCTACCCTTTACCCCAAATAGACAGGTTAATAGACTCCATGGTTGGACACAAACTTTTAACCTTTTTAGATGCGTATTCAGGGTACAGATCCTAATGGACCCTAGCGATGAAGGAAAAACTTCTTTCATTACAGATGAAGGAACTTATTGCTACTAAGTGATGCCATTTGGCCTAAAAAATGCCGGGGCAACCTACCAGAGATTGGGTGTGCAGATGTTCAAAGATTACATTAGAAAAACGATAGAAGCCTATATCGATGACATGTTGGTAAAATCTGCTCGGCTGGAAGATCATTTGAAACAGCTGAAGGAAGCCTACGCAATTTTGAGACAATACTGCATGAAGCTTAACCCCAAGAAGTGCGCTTTTGGGGTCAGCTCGGGCAATTTCCTAGGATTCATTGTCTCGGAGAGAGGCATCGAAGCAAATCCTGATAGTATCAAAGCTATACAAGAAATCTCCAAAAAACTATCAATTCCGAAGGAAGTACAACGCTTAACTGACCTATTAGCCGCTTTGAGTCGATTTATTTTGAGGTCATCAGAGCGGTGCCATAAGTTCTTTTCTGTTCTGAAGAAGAGTACTTCCTTCGAATGGACGCCCGAGTGCAGGGAGGCCTTGAAAGAGCTGAAATACTATTTAGCCAACGCTCCGTTGTTGGCAAACCCGAAAGATGGAGAGAACCTATTGGTTTACCTAGCTGTCTCCGAGGTGTCTGTAAGTGCTGTTCTAGTTCGAGAAGAAGAAGGGAAGCAACAACCTATATACTATGTCAGCAAAGCCCTCCTCGATATTGAAACAAGGTACCTATATTTAGAAAAATTAGCACTGGCATTAGTCATTGCCGCTAGGAAATTGCGCCCCTATTTCCAATGCCATCCGATAGCCATAGTGATAACTTTCCCTTTAAGAAGTATATTGCATAAGCCAGAGTTGTCGAGGAGATTGTCTAGGTGGGCAGCCGAGCTGAGTGAGTATGATGTCGTATATCAACCCCGCCCAGCCATCAAATCTCAAGTGTTGGATGATTTCATAGCCGATTTCAGTGTCAAACTTCTTCCTGAGGCGGAAAAAGAGAGTATAATTTCAAAAGGTCCTACCCCTAGAGTATGGAAGCTTTACACAGATGGAGCAGCCAACTCCAATGGATCCAGGCTCGGAATAGTGCTCGAGGCCCCCACTGGGGAGAAGTTAAGGCATTCAATGAAAGCTAAGAAGCTGACCAACAATGAAGCCGAGTACGAAGCCGCCATAGTAGGATTAAAGTTGGCCAAAGAGATGGAGTTGAAAATGTAGAGTTAAGGTGCGACTCATAACTAGTGGTGAATCAAGTTCTAGGTGGATGTACGGATCGAGAGCTCATAATGAAGCAACTCATGGAAAGAATGCAGCAAGCGCTCGAGGTCTTTCAAGAATAGAAAGTCATGTAAGTCAAAAAGCAATGAAGATAGAACTGGATCTGCTTGAGGAACGAAGAGAGATGGCGTTGGTGCGGTTGACAGCCCAAAAACAACGGATCGAGGCCTACCTAAACAAAAAAGCTAAGCTGCGAGAGTTTAAGGTCGGCGATTGCGTCTTAAGAGCCTCGAACCAAACAACCAGAGAAAAAAATACAGGAAAATTGGCCACCAATTAGGAAGGCCCCTACCGGGTGAAAGCGATTATAGGGAAATGATCCTATCAGCTAGCAAATCTTAAAGGGAAGCAAGAACCTTTGAATTGGAATATATCCAATTTAAAGAAATATTACTTCTAACCACATGAAATGTGCTACCGAGGTCAACAGTGCTCGAGTCTTCATCTTTCACCCTCGAACACTCAGGGGGTGACAGGGGAGCGAGATCGATCTGCGATCGACTCACCGAGCTCGCAGCTCAAGTACTCTTCGAAAAAATAACCCAGACTCGGGGACTCGGACTTGAAGTTTGAAATCTTCGCCCGAAGCGGCTTTTTTATAAAAGAAAATATGCCTAAGTATGACTAGGCCATGTGAAAATTGATTTGCCTAATTACAACTAGGCTTTGTGTAAATTAATTCAATTTTTATCAATGGAATAAAAATCGACTTATCTTTTAAACTTTCAGCCTCAGCTCGAGGGTGAGACATCGCCCTAAGCTAGCTCTCTAACACATTAAAAGTCTTGCAAGCAAAAAAAAAAAGAAATAGTGGATACTCAAACATTCATGTATTCACGAGGCTCGAAGGCCAAAATAATTACAGAAAAGAAGCCCAAGGCACAAAAACAAAGAACTAACGAGCATTTACTCATGTTCACTATCACTACCCGAGGCCTCTCCTTTAGAGGAGCAGTCACTGCTCGAAGGAAGTCGGTCCAAAAACCCCCGAGCCGTAGCAACGTCAACTTTAGCTTTGGCAATCTCATCATCCAAGCTAATTCCCTTTTTACATTGTTCAAGGGCCCTCAACTTGGTCTGAATGATCCGCCAATTCTATCAACCTTTGCTCGAGTAGCCCTCAAACCCAACTTAGCTCTGAATTTAGGTTTAAGCATGGAGGAAGAAGATGGTCTCTTAGCCCGAAGGATCTTCATCTCGGCTTCGAGAGCCTTATTGTTAACCTCAACCTCGACCAATTTTTTTACACCCCATATGTCTAAAGTGACATATATCATTCTAATGACATGTTAAGAATGATTTAACTGAGTTTAAAGTCATAATATGACCATATATGATGTTTATATGTTGAATATAAAGTTTGGGAAAAATCAGATTTAAGTTGCGGAAAAACCGACTAAGAAATTGCCTTGTAACAGAGCTTTTTCAGCAATTAATTTCATGTATTATATAAGGTCTTTCGGGGACATATCATATACCAATTTGAAGGTCTTGGAATGTAGTTTCCAACACTTTGAACAGTTTGTTCATACAACTTATAGATAAAAAGATATGAGCATCAGAAGTCAGGTCAGAAAAAGGGCCAAAAGCGCAAAAGATGACTAAAACTGAAATGTTTGAAGTATAAAAGGAAAAATCCTCCTTCATCTCGTCATTTCCAGAAACTTAGTGATAGAAGCAGTTTTTCTTGGGTGCTAAAGACATTTTGATGGTTTTGAAGAAAGAACATTGATCTTAGCTCGAAATTGAAGACAGATTGCGTCAAAATGCTCTACGCGATTAGGGTAACATTATGCTACCTTCAATTTCGTTTATAGTTTGAGTTTTAGAATTACTTCATAGCTAAGTAAAGTACCTAAATTCTAATAGCTTGTTTAAGCTTTAGAAGGTGTGGAATTCAAAGGAGACAAGGTTTAGAAGCGAGAAACATCAAACGTATGTAAGACTAAACCTTTCTTTTGGCAAGGCATGTATCTTTTAGCTTTTGAAGTTTTTCTTAGTTCTAATCTTAGTGTTTCTTGTGAGAAAATTGTATGGTACCAAGGAAACCTTGTATATACCTAAGTTGGTACTAAAATCCAAGGTGAAAGACGTCCAAATCAGCAAGACAAAACGTTTCAAAATCTGGAAAATTGTTTTGATCTTTGGACAGTTGTTAGTATATCGATCACAACTCTTTGTACAAAATTGATATTTAGATTCTTTAAGAATCCCCAGAACCCTAAGACATATATCTACAACTTTCATGCAGACCATGAAGTCTATATCTTTCATCTACACTCTGAAAATTAGGTTGAAAGTCAGGACAGTGGTGCTGTCTAGACATTCTATCTGCGGATGAGTTATGTCATCCCGTTGTCTCATCTTGTTATCCGTTTAACATGTTTATGTTATCAGTTTATCCGGATATCTATTTCCGTGTATAGTATAGTGCATGTTCTGTTTTTGCGGATCATCCAGTTTCAGAGGAAACTCTGCCAAAATTTTATAAAAATCAAAGAGTTAGACAAATTCTAAGTTTCAGGTTGTGTCTACAGTTCCATCCAGAGTTTGCTTATCATTCCTTTGAGTCCATATATATTGTTGCCACATGTGTTATGCCTCATACATGCTTATGCTTATATTGTGATCATGTTATGTGTGATTTGGAGTCCCCCATAGAGGCTGGACATTGGACACACAGTCCGGTCGCGTGTGATACTACCCGTCTGGGGGATACAGCCCCTCTGGTTCAGGCGGGGGTTGAAACACCTAGTGTGACCGGGTGTCATTCACACACTCTGACCAGAGAGACTAGATATTACTGGCTGGGGGGGGGGGATATAGCCCATAACACCCACCAGGTTTGTTATATACGCGTATATAGCCACAGTATGCACTGCATGATTATACATGAGGCTAGTTCAGTTTTTCAGTTACCTGATTTGGGGGGATACAGCCCATAACGCCAGACAGGTACTAGTTCAGATGTTCAGTTACCTGATTTGGGGGGATATAACCCATAACACCAGATAGGTACCAGTTCAGATAACAGTTCAGTTTTAGCTCAGTACCAGTTATCAGTTCTCAATTATCAGCCACCAGTTCTTAGCGTCAGTATCAGTTGACAGTTATGAGTTCCAGTTTCTAGTAACCAGTTATCAGTCGTATTACAGTTATTCATCACTATAGTTCAGCTCAGTCTTCAGTTCCAGATTCAGCTAGACTTCAGTTTATATTCAGATCATGTTTAGTACGTTCTTCAGATTTCCAGCTATATTGCTATGCTCTAGCTCATATGTACATATTTATATTCCAGCCTTACAGTTTCATTCAGCTATGATATATTATATGCTCATGCCTTACATACTTGGTACATATCGTACTCACGCCCTTTTCTGGGGCGCTGCGTTTCATGGCGCGCAGGTGCAGATAGATCAACGCTTGGACCATGTTAGTAGGCCATCTATCAGCTGTTGGAGTCACTCCGCTTACTCCCGGAGTTACTTATCCTTTGGTATGTGTACAGTCAGCCAACTTGGGTATGTCGGGGCCTTGTCCCGTCCTTTGTATATTCAGATCAGCACTCTTAGAGGCCTGTAGATATGTCCCTGTGTGGTTCTGTCAGTATGTTATGTATGTCAGCTTGTGTTAGCCTTGTCAGTTTTTTTCATTGCATAGTTCTTATCAGCTAGGTTTATACTTATTCCGTTTATCAGTTATATTCATGGTTAGCAGATTATCAGCAGAATTAATGATGATCGACACTTAGTGTTGGTCATCCGTCGTGACCCTAGGTTGGGTCGTGACAAAAGTGGTATCAGAGCAGTTCAGTCCTAGGGTGTCTAGTAGAGTCTTGTTTAGGAGTATGTTGCGCGCCATACTTTTGAACAGGAGGCTACAAGGCACTTCAAGACATTTGTCTTTCTTTCTTCTCTAGATCGTACGATAGTGCCATGGTTTTAGAATTCAGCCCTCTAACAATAGTGTTTTCAGCTAAGCGATGCCGCCGAAAAAACTATCAGCTACCAGAAGGGCAAGGCCATTGCTGGCCAGGGTATTAGTAGAGTGCCACCTGAGGTGGATGAGAGTGAGGAGTTCAGACCTGAGGCTCCATCTAAGGCCTCACAGATCCCTTCAGTCCAGGGCAATATTAGAGGGACTACAGCTGCCATACCTCCAACTCCTCAGCCTGATAGTCAGGGGCACGAAGTGAGGGATGCCATCAGATTATTGACCAGTGTTGTAGTTGCTCAGAATAGACAGCATAGTGCAGATGCCTAGGGAGATACTGGATCCAGGATCAGAGATTTTATCCGACTAGAGCCTCCAGTCTTTACTGGTACCGTACAGGAGAGGACCCTCAGGATTTTCTTGTGAGGATAGCCAGGGTGTTGAGGGTCATGCACGCGTCAGAGACAGAGTCAGTAGAGTTGGCTGCATTCAGATTGCATGACCTAGCAGCAGGGTGGTATCAGACATGGGAGCTATCTAGAGGGCCAGATGCTACTCCCGCGACTTGGAAGGAATTCTCAGATGCCTTCCTTCATCTGTATATGCCCATAGAGACACAGAGAGCACGTGTTGATCAGTTCCTGACCTTGAGACAGGGAAGTTTGAGTGTAGAAGAGTATAATTATCGCTTTAATTCTTTAGCAAGGTTTGCCCCAACTGTGGTAGCAATTATGGAGGATAGAATTCACAGGTATGTAGTGGGACTTGGTCCACACCTGGTGAACGAGTGTATGACGGTTTCTATGCAGCCAGGTATGAACATATCATGCATTCAGGCATTTGCTTTATCACTTGAGGAGAGGAAGTAGAAATAGAGAGCCGAAAAGGATAGAGGGTTACCTAAGAGGGACCGATTGATTGTTTGGTTCATTAACAGAGACATCCGAAGCGAGTAGACATCAGAGTGTTAGACAACCACCAGCTAGTATACCTACACAGTCTCATGGCTTTAGATCTGATAGACCTCCTAAGTCCAGATCTAGTCACACATCACTGACTTCAAGATTTAAGCGTCGTGGTACTTCTATACCGGCCAGTCAGACATATCCCAGATGTTCGGATTGTGGTAGACGCCGCTTGGGTCCATGTCAGTTAGGAGTTGATACTTGTTATATTTGTCGCAAGGCAGGCCATTTCATGAGAGATTGCCCGACTAGGGGTGGTAGTGGTGCAGCCCAGCCAGCTAGATCAGCAGTAGCTTCCACAGCACCAGCACGCCCTCCGGGGCATGTTCTTCGGGGACCAGCAGAACTGAAAGAACTTAAGGAGCAACTGAAGGATTTGTTAGATAAAGGTGGCCTCATCAGACCTACTATTTCCCCGTCGGGAGCCCCGGTATTATTTGTGAAAAATAAAGATAGCTCTCTACACATGTGCATAGATTACAGACAGCTAAATAAAGTTACAATCAAGAATAAATACCCTCTGCCCAAGATTGATGACTTGTTCGAACAACTCCAGGGTGCCAAGTGCATCTCGAAGATAGACTTGCGATCAGGCTACCATCAGGTTAGAGTCAGAGAATCTGATATACCTAAGACTGTATTCAGGACTAGGTATGGCCATTATGAGTTTTTAGTGATGTCATTTGGACTCACTAATGCCCCTGCAGTATTTATGGATCTGATGAACAGCGTATTCAGGCTTTATCTAGATTTATTTGTGATTATATTTATTGATGATATTCTCATCTATTCGAAGTCTGAATCAGAGCATGCGGAGCACCTACGCACAGTATTGGATACTCTTCAGGACCAGCAATTATATGCTAAGTTCTCAAAGTGTGAATTTTGGTTAGATTCAGTGGCATTTCTTTTCCATATAGTTTCAGCAGAAGGAATTAAAGTAGATGACCAGAAGATCGAGACTGTGAAGAATTGGCCCAGACCTACGACGCTAACTGAAGTACGTAGTTTTCTGGGTTTGGAAAGTTATTACAGAAGGTTTTTCCTCCATTGCAGCTCCACAAAATTGACACAGAAAATAGCTAAATTTCAGTGGTCTGATTCTTGTGAGCACAGTTCCAAGAACTAAAGAACAGGTTGATAAGAGCTCTAGTACTTACACATCCAGAGGGATTTGAGGGCTATGTCATTTACTGTGATGCTTCTCGAATTGGTCTTGGTTGTGTTTGATGCAGCACGGAAGAGTAATTGCCTATGCTTCCAGGCAGCTGAAAGAGCACGAGCAGAACTACCCTACTCATGATCTGGAGCTTGCAGCAGTCATTCATGCATTAAAGATCTGGAGACATTATTTGTACGGGGTTCATGTTGATATTTATACATACTACAAGAGCCTCCAGTACATATTTAAGTAAAAGGAGCTAAACCTGCGACAAAGGCGATGGCTAGAGTTACTAAAGGACTATGACATGGAAATTCTTTATCATCCAGGTAAAGAGAATGTTGTAGTGATGCCCTTAGTCATAAGTCCATGTGTAGTTTATCTTACTTACAGCCACAAAAAAGAGAGTTAGCTCATACACTCCACCAGTTGGCCAGTATGGAAGTCAGATTAATAGATTCAGAGAACGCAGAAGTTACAGTTCAGAATGCAGGCACTACTTTCCTAGTGGTAGAAGTAAAACAACGTCAGTATGAGGATCCAGTTCTAGTTGAATACAGACAAATAGCCAGAAGAAAATTGGAGTCACCATACAAGGTTACTAGTGATGGGGTTCTCATGTATAAAGATATACTTTGTGTTCCTGATGTTGCAAATTTACGTGGATAGATTATGTCCGAGGCATATTATTCCAGATACACTGTTCAACCAGGTATGACTAAGATGTATCATGACCTTAAGCAGTTTTACTGTTGGGACGGAATGAAGTGTGGCATAGCAGTATTTGTGGCTCAGTGTCCTAACTGCCAGCAGGTTAAAGTCGAGCATCAAAAACCTAGTGGCTTGTTACAGGTTATCGATATTCTATCATGGAAATGGGAAGCAGTGAATATGGACTTCATTACAGGCTTGCCCCGTACGCGGAGCAAGTATGACTCTATTTGGGTTATAGTTGACATGCTTACTAAATCAGCTCATTTCTTGCCTGTTAGAACTACTTATACAACATAGGATTATGCCAGACTTTATATCAGAGAGATAGTGCGCCTACATGGTATTCTAGTATCTATTATTTCAGACAGGGGCGCACCAGTTTATAGCTAATTTCTAGCGATCGTTCCAGACAGGTTTAGGGACACATGTGAATCCGAGAACAAAATTTCATCCCCAGACATATGGACAAGCTGAGCAGACCATTCAGACATTAGAAGATATACTTAGAGCTTACGTGTTAGATTTTGGAGGCAGCTGGAGTGATCATATACTGTTGATAGAGTTTTCATATAATAATAGTTATCGTTCTAGCATACAAATAGTGCCATATGAAACTTTACATGGGTGCAAATGCAGGTCTCATATAGGATGGTTTGAGGTTGGCGGGTCTCAATTAATAGGTCCAGATTTAATTCAACAGGCAGTTGATAAAGTCAAGTTAATCAGGGAAATATTATTAGCAGCACAGAGTAGGCAGAAGTCCTATGCAGAAAACCGACGTCGAGATTTAGAATTTCAGATTGGCGATTGGATATTCCTGAAAGTATCACCTATGAAAGGCGTTATGAGATTTGGAAAAAAGGCGAAGCTTAGCCCTAGATTTATTGGTCCATATCAGGTTATCAGGCGAGTTGGGTGTGTAGCCTACGAGTTAGACCTTCCAGCAGACCTTCAGGAGGTACATCCAGTATTCCATGTTTCTATGCTCAGAAAATGTGTTCGAGATCCTTCTAGAGTTGTACCAGTAGATGATATACAGAAAACGGAGCAATTAACTTATGAAGAGGTGCCAATTGCAATTTTAGATAGGCATATTCGTCGACTAAGGACGAAAGGCATTCCTTCAGTTAAGGTGCTCTGACGAAGCAATAATGTAGAAGAAATAACTTGGGAAGCTGAAAATGACATGATAGCCAAATATCCACATCTCTTCACTACTTCAGGTATGTAGCAGATCGTTGCTTAATGCTTCCACATACTTCATTTAACATTCGAGGACGAATGTTCCTAACGGGGGAAGATTGTTACACCCTATATGTCTAAAGTGACGTATATCATTCTAATGACATGTTAAGAATGATTTAAGTGAGTTTAAAGTCATAATATGACCATATATGATGTTTATATGTTGAATATAAAGTTTGGGAAAAATCAGATTTAAGTTGCGGAAAAACCGACTAAAAAATTGCCTTGTAACAGAGCTTTTTCAGCAATTAATTTCATGTATTAATGAGGTCTTTTGGGGACATATCATATACCAATTTGAAGGTCTTGGAGTGTAGTTTCCAACACTTTTAACAGTTTGTTCATACAACTTATAGATAAAAAGATATGAGTGTCAGAAGTCAGGCCAGAAAAAGGGCCATAAGCGCAAAAGAGGACTAAAACTGAAATGTTTCAAGTATAAAAGGAAAAATCCTCCTCCATCTCGTCATTTCCAGAAACTTAGTGATAGAAGCAGTGTTCTCTTGGGGTGCTAAAGACATTTTGATGGTTTTGAAGAAAGAACATTGATCTTAGCTCGAAATTGAAGACAGATTGCATCAAAACGCTCTACGCGATTAGGGTAACATTATGCTACCTTCAATTTCGTTTATAGATTGAGTTTTAGAATTACTTCATAGCTAAGTAAAGTACCTAAATTCTATGTTATAGCTTGTTTAAGCTTTAGAAGGTGTGGAATTCAAAGGAGACAAGGTTCAGAAGCGAGAAACATCAAAGGTACGTAAGACTAAACCTTTCTTTTGGCAAGGCATGTATCTTTTAGCTTTTGAAGCTTTTCTTAGTTCTAATCTTAGTGTTTCTTGTGAGAAACTTGTATGGTACCAAGGAAACCTTGTATATACCTAAGTTGGTACTAAAATCCAAGGTGAAAGACGTCCAAATCAGCAAGACAAAACGTTTCAAAATCTGGAAAATTGTTTTGATCTTTGGACAGTTGTTAGTATATTGATCACAACTCTTTGTACAAAATTGATATTTAGATTCTTTAAGAATCCCCAGAACCCTAAGACATATATCTACAACTTTCATGCAGACCATGAAGTCTATATCTTTCATCTACACTCTGAAAATTAGGTTGAAAGTCAGGACAGTGGTGCTGTCTAGACATTCTATCTGCGGATGAGTTATGTCATCCCGTTGTCTCATCTTGTTATCCGTTTAACATGTTTATGTTATCAGTTTATCCGGATATCTATTTCCGTGTATAGTATAGTGCATGTTCTGTTTTTGCGGATCATCCAGTTTCAGAGGAAACTCTGCCAAAATTTTATAAAAATCAAAGAGTTAGACAAATTCTAAGTTTCAGGTTGTGTCTACAGTTCCATCCAGAGTTTGCTTATCATTCCTTTGAGTCCATATATATTGTTGCCACATGTGTTATGCCTCATACATGCTTATGCTTATATTGTGATCATGTTATGTGTGATTTGGAGTCCCCCATAGAGGCTGGACATTGGACACACAGTCCGGTCGCGTGTGATACTACCCGTCTGGGGGATACAGCCCCTCTGGTTCAGGCGGGGGTTGAAACACCTAGTGTGACCGGGTGTCATTCACACACTCTGACCAGAGAGACTAGATATTACTGGCTGGGGGGGGGGGGATATAGCCCATAACACCCACCAGGTTTGTTATATACGCGTATATAGCCACAGTATGCACTGCATGATTATACATGAGGCTAGTTCAGTTTTTCAGTTACCTGATTTGGGGGGATACAGCCCATAACGCCAGACAGGTACTAGTTCAGATGTTCAGTTACCTGATTTGGGGGGATATAACCCATAACACCAGATAGGTACCAGTTCAGATAACAGTTCAGTTTTAGCTCAGTACCAGTTATCAGTTCTCAATTATCAGCCACCAGTTCTTAGCGTCAGTATCAGTTGACAGTTATGAGTTCCAGTTTCTAGTAACCAGTTATCAGTCGTATTACAGTTATTCATCACTATAGTTCAGCTCAGTCTTCATTTCCAGATTCAGCTAGACTTCAGTTTATATTCAGATCATGTTTAGTACGTTCTTCAGATTTCCAGCTATATTGCTATGCTCTAGCTCATATGTACATATTTATATTCCAGCCTTACAGTTTCATTCAGCTATGATATATTATATGCTCATGCCTTACATACTTGGTACATATCGTACTCACGCCCTTTTCTGGGGCGCTGCGTTTCATGGCGCGCAGGTGCAGATAGATCAACGCTTGGACCATGTTAGTAGGCCATCTATCAGCTGTTGGAGTCACTCCGCTTACTCCCGGAGTTACTTATCCTTTGGTATGTGTACAGTCAGCCAACTTGGGTATGTCGGGGCCTTGTCCCGTCCTTTGTATATTCAGATCAGCACTCTTAGAGGCCTGTAGATATGTCCCTGTGTGGTTCTGTCAGTATGTTATGTATGTGAGCTTGTGTTAGCCTTATCAGTTTTTTTCATTGCATAGTTCTTATCAGCTAGGTTTATACTTATTCTGTTTATCAGTTATATTCATTGTTAGCAGATTATCAGCAGAATTAATGATGATCGACACTTAGTGTTGGTCATCCGTCGTGACCCTAGGTTGGGTCGTGACAACTTTCGAGGTAAGTAGTGAAGTCTTCTCTTCAAACTACTCGGTCAGGCCCCTAAGCGTTGCATCGTCTGCATTAGCTTGCTTCCGAAGCTCGGCTTGTTGACTCTCCTCTTAGGACTTTTTCTCGGCCAAAAGGCTGGTAACTTCACCACGGGCCTGAGAAAGATCAACACCAAGTTGCTCGAATTCTCTTTGAGATCGATCCAAGTTGACCTCCGAGCTGGAGAGTTGCTTTTCAAGCTCAGCCACACGAGCTTCGAGCATATTCTTCCGGCGATCCAACTCATTCCCGACCCGACGAAGATGTGTCGCTCGCTGAGCCTCGAACTCAGCTGCCTTTATGGCATAGACGTAGCCCTACAATCAAAGGGAGAGAGGGTCAAAGACCTGAAAAACACTTAAGATAAAAAACAAGCCAAATAAAGCCTCATATGGATTGCATGCTGAGCCGAGTAAGCCATCAAATCATCCGAGGGGATGTTCTTTAGGCCATCGTTCTCTAAAGGCCCAAGTAACCCTTTGCAGCTGATGGCGACCCCCATGATATCGTCCAATAGACAAACATCTATTGGGACTGGGATGCGTCTAATCCCTTGGGAGAGGTTCGCCTTAGCCCGAGGCAGGTTAGCACTTGCCTGTCTCACGGGCGATGTAAACTCGACAGGTCTGTTGACCTCCTCGGTGGACTTCACCTCGCCAGACTCTAAGCCATCGCGAACCTTGTCAACCACCTGGCTCGGCTCCCTCATGACCGCCCCCTTGACTACACTCCAAACCAACACATCATCTGGTTCGTCAATCAATCTTCATCGGGGGACCATAGTCAATACAACCCGAGGGACTTTAGCCTTAGCTGGCTTCTTAGGTGTATCGCATTTTCTCTTTGAACCTGAAAAGGAGCAAATGCATCACTCAAAGGGGAAAATAAAGAGAAAAGTACAAAAAATAGAGAGGGGTACCTCTCGGGGCCTGAGTAAGAGTCTGAACAGACTCCTCAATAAGATGCAGACTAGCATCAACATCTGCGACATCGATGACTTCTGCTCGTTGTCCCGACTTCTTCTTTTTCTTATCTTCCTCCTTCTCTTGTTGAAATATGAAAAAGAAAGGTGGAAGTAAGAAAAGACGCATCGAGAAAATGAAGCAATCAAATTGGGAATATACTAACCCAGGTACCCGACCACCCATTTTCTGCACGAGCAGCCAGAGCCATCCAATCCCTATCTAACCTCCCCTCGGTGTTGATGATGGCTTGCACGCAAGCCTCCAAATCCTGGGGAGGATTAATTGGGGGTCTCCTTGCTAAAAAACACGACAAAAGGTCCGACATTGCCACTTTTAAAGCCAAGTATAAAAGATAAAAATGAGATAAAAGCTTACGAGTCTTATTCCACGCCTCAGGAAAACCAGGCTCGGTTGAAAGAGAAGAGGTGGGAAGAAGGAAAAACCAGTCACACCAGCTTCGGTTCTCTGTGTCTTCACTCTTAGTAATGAGGGAAAACTGGCCCCGCTTGTTCAACTACACAACCTCATCCTTGTGTAGGGAAGGAGAAAATAAGGAGATCGAATGATCATACCTAAATATGACCCCGGCTTTACGACTAATGCAGTCGAGGCATTGAATGACCCTCCAGAAGCCAGGGCCAAGTTGGGCCAAGCAAACATTATGCGTTGTGCAAAAAGTGTATGCTATGGGAAAAAGGGTAAGTATAAACAAAGGACTGCCCCAGAACACCGTCACACGTACGCTGCTCGGGGGTGGGAATCGAGATTGGGATCTCGGGGTTCCAATTACACTCCTCTCGGATCAGAGCTATATGTCCTTCCGAGGCAAGGCCCGGGGAATGTTGAACGCAGAGGTTCATTCTTCTCCTAATATCCGAGGCCGTTTGCCCCCTCATTTTAAAATCTTTACTTGAGTCAAATCATCTTGGGATGACCCATTGAGGTTTAATTTCCCCTGGTAAACTTATTTTTTCTTTCTCTTGGGGGGTGGGGTCTCAACTACCTCGTTATCACCAATGGCCCCTTCAGCCTCCACCTCATCATCGCCGATGGATGGTTCCTGGCTGGCTACGCTACGACTGTCTTCTGAACGAGAAGAAGTTGCTGAGGGGGAGATTCTAACAAGTCCTCAGTCGAAGCATCAATGAAATTTTCACGATGGGATGGAGAAGACATTGTGAAATTTTGAAAATCTGAAAGAAGGGAAGAAATATGAAAGGCTCTAAAAGGGAAATTGTGAAATGATGAAGATAACAATAAAAATGGCCAATATATAGCGAAGAGTGGATCAAAATGAAATGATGACGGTTACATGGGAAAGATCAAACGAAAAGACACGGTCATTCAAAACTGAGCCACGTACAGGGGATAAGATGTTGAAACGACGCCCGCCTTTTCAAAATTCCTGGCCAAAATTGCGTCATGTCACTCTCCCCCTTAAATTCACTTCCACCCATCGAAAAATTCTGGCAATTATCCGAGGGGTGGGGGGACTATCTGTATTGGATAAAAAGTTACCAGGGCTCGAAGCCCGATCCACGAGGTAAACTCACGAGGGGAGGTTTTACGATTCTTTGCCTCGAGAAACGAGGAGAAGTGAACTCAAAGCATCGCGCTTGGAGAAAACGTCGTAGCAATGTGGATGCAGCGCCTCGGAAATCGAGGCCCAGTCTTTGTAACTGTTGACCGTTGCCCTAGCATTTAAGAGAAAGATCGTGAGTCGACCAAAGATTAAATACGGAGTAATGGCCATAAAGGCACAATTATAATATTTGCAAAGTCATTCTTTCTCCTAGTTATAAATAGGATTCGTTTATAAACAACAAGACATGATTAATAGAATATTCAACTCTTTTCGCTTGTTGCCTCATTTGTCATTTGAATTATTTCTTGCCTCATTTATTTTTAACCATTTCATCTAGTCTAAACCCAGTTCTACCTCGAGTAGCATTTCGATACAAGCAAATTACCAGTTAAACACGATATAAATTTAATTTGTTGACCTATCTTGATTTAGGCCAACACATGCGTTAATGCATATTCGAAGTAGATTGTACAAAGGTATGCCTATACAAGCATAATATATGCTCTAATATGGTGAGGTATAAATATAGGAGTCTATATAATCGATTGCACTGACTACGGGCGGAGCCAGCATTCAATGGGTGGGTTCGGCAAACCCACTCTCGTTCAAACCTTTATTAAGAAAATAAGTAATGATGTACAAAAAGAAATTATAACCTAATTACTAGTAGTTGAGGCGGCGTTTAACAAACCAGAATCTATAAGGTTCAAATTCTAACTCCGCCTCTACCCTATTTTAGTGATACACCTTGCTCTAGCTATTCTGTGTGGAATCTAGACTGTTGATTGAATAACCCCTCAATTCGCGTCTAATAGTTTACGAGATCGGCAAAGTATATGCTAATTGAAAGTTTGAAACCTAAGAAGCAAACCCTCGGGTCATAGCCCCTGATCCGCATAAGATCAAGACCAGAGACTAACCATTTATAGCATCGATTATGAGGAGCTCACTCCCATGATTTCGCCCCACATCATCTGTAGAAACCGATCTCCAGATATCATCCCTACACACAAAATTCCACTCTCTTATCTCACTCAAAATTAGCATGTTTTGTCAGTGATATCCAGGTAGCACAAATCCAACAAAGTAAAAAAAATGAGCATTTCAAGTCACTTGAATAAACAGTTAAAGTGTTTTGCACAAGGGATGTTGGGCGATTGAAAAGGCTTTGACACTCGAAAAGGAGCGTGATTTAAAAGGCTTTAGCATAAATCATAGCGGAAGTAGACGAGCTACCGAAAAATGAAAAAGTTACTCAGAATGCATATAGTCATTTGTATAGCAACAATGATTCCCGTAGCAATAAAGCAAAACTGTTCATTTATTCAACTTTTGAGAAAATTTTACATCCACTACAAAAGTAAAGTACTTTGCAGACTGCTACGTCTATTTAACACCAGCCAACTCTCTATATATCCTCAGGTCCATTGATATCCTGCAAATTAATGTAACAATGTCAACCACTAGGTTAAATAAAAAATCTGTAGCTCCACTAGGTGTTAATTAGGACAACTGCATTACCTTGTTTGCAATCTCGACACCATCTGGAATTTCTAGCTTCACTCCAGATTTGGCACCAATGATCACTTTCCCCTGGAACGACAGGAAAGATTTAAAACAGATTTAAAACACTGCTAGATTCTCAACTAGCACCTATAAAAAATGGGATAATGTCATTTATATGTCGTGAAAAGGAGACTGAGTCAACGTCTTAACACATGCACTCAAGTGGAAACAAAAATATGCTAATTACCTTAAGGGTAACACCAGATCCAAACCATACATCCCCAGTCACCTTTAAGCTATCTAGCTCAATGATGCTGGGTATAGACTTGAAACGGCCTAAGAAGTTGGCCACCTGAGAAGACAAAGATAGCGAGTAGCATTCAGCCAAATGTCACATAAATCTATAGCACTAATTCACCTGAGGAGTTGATGTTAACCTTCTTGAATTCAGGTCCCAACTCGATAGATGGGTTTGATGGACTAGACCTAGCCGGGTTCCTGATGACGTAGCCGTCAGTCAAGGTGTAAAAATCAGACTGCAAAGACATACAAGTGGATGAGTTCAAGCTAACAGGGGATGGATATCATGAGAAATCAAGGCAATGTCAGATCACCACTAACCTGTACAAGCAACAGATCTGAAGTTGCTTTCACAGGAAGGAAACGAGATCGGGGAACGTTAACACCAATTGCGCGGTCAAAGAACTGGTTGAATAAAATGGTAATGAGTAATCTTAATAGGGCCAAACATCACCGAAAAGAACCAAGAAAACACAAGAATTAAGATTTGAGGAATGAATTTGGGGATTTAATGGCCCAAGGTTTGCATACCTTAATCGCAGCACCAGCAGCAGTTTCAAGTTGAAGAACTTTGACCCCATCCACTTCTTGAGAATGAATATTAACTACATCAGGCACTTAAACAAAGCATTGAAACCTTGGCATGCCTGCTAAACCAGCAAAAACTGATACCTACTTTGATCGGTTATTTCATTTTAAACTATTGCATGCCATGCTTGTATCCTAACTAGCTCCTAATATGATCCTTATTTTTGGTTAATTTTTTTTCCGTTGGTGATTAATACCAATTACTCTTAACTATCTTAAATGTTCAAAATCTTGAAGCAAGTCATGTTCTTATTAATATATTTTGATGATATATGTATCACTACTAGAAATCAGGGCTTTTCCGACCGCCCATACGAGGCGGCCGGTTAGAGGGTGGTCGCACAAAGGTGTCCGACCGACTCGGTCCGACGCTCCGATCGAAATTCGGTCGGATACCGGTCGTGTAATTTCTGGAATAAAATATAATGAAGCAGGTGACCGATTTCGGACCGACGCGGTGGGAGATTGCAAAAATTTGAGAAATTTTTTTGAGCTAGGCGACCGCGGCGGTGGGAAATTGCAATTTCTGGGCAAAAAAAACCCAGATTTTGGACCGATTCGGTTGGAAATCTGGGTAAAACCTGCAATAAAAAACCTGCAATTGGAGCTACACCACCTGTAAAAATTAGTAAAAACAGCACCCAGAAGAAGATTAGGCTTCTACAAGCCTTAATTTTTTTTCTAAACAAGGCTTATTGCCTTTAAACTGAAACTTTAACAATATACATAATATCAATAATTCATAGCGATTCAAACAAGTTAAACTTAACAACAAAAAGTCTAACAATCAAAGAAATTTATCAAAACCAACCACAAGTCTTAACACATGTCTAAAACAACAACTAAATCTTCCATACATTTACTTTAAATCCTAAGCATAAAGGCACATAACACTTATGCGAAATCCAACTCCAAATATAAAGTTTCACTACTAACAATTAAAGACACATGCAACATAAAGTCTTAACAAAAGGACACTAATAGTGGTATGGAAGAAATATGTCCAACATATTTTGTATTGATTTATTTTTTTCTTCAACTTTTTCATCCAAGTCCAATTTCAGTAAATCAACATCTTCATCCAAGTCCAACTCCAGCAAATGAACATCTTCATCCAAGTTCGATTCGGGCAAATCAACATAGTGAGGAAGAAAATTACGTAGCAGTGTGTCCGGAACTTTTTGTTTTGTTTTCTTTCCCTTTTCAACTTCTTCATCTAAATCCAATTCCGGTAAATCAACATCATCATACAAGTCCGATTCCGGTACCATATCAATTGAATCTTCAATCGTATCTTGAACGATTTCAATTGAGTCTTCGATTGACTATTGAGCAATATCAATTGAGTCTTTTAGGTTGATATCCATGATAGATCTTGACGGAGGGGCTGCAAATTTTGAAAAATAATTTATTTTATTCAATCAATTATATTGCTTATAGCTAATGCCTCTTAAATTATGATACGAGAATATGACATTATATTAATAATTTATTCTCTAGTTTCTAACTAATTTATTCTCTAAGATTATCATTTAGTAATTAATTTTACTATTCAAATCAATTTACGAAAATAATTAAGATATTTTAAGTTGTGTAACTACTATATTACTGATAGCTAAGGTCTCCTAAATTATTGTTAAGTATGATAGTAACACACTTTAAGCTATGAAAGTAACATATTTTCTCCTTAATTTGTAAAATAAGTATCCCATTCTAAACTAATGGTTAGAAAGATTCAAACTTAAGCAATTTAGGAGAAAACAAGAACCTAACTTTCTCCCTATGTTCCTAACTCTCTAACTATTAGCTAGTTCAATAAAGCACATCATAACGACTATTAATCCTATTTTTAATTTCTACATTATACTCTTCTTTGATACAACAACAAAGTTCATTATCACTACTACCAAAATAGGATCCACAAAAATGTTCATTTCCAACTTACAATTATTCAACAACAACAACAATATTCAACATCCATAAAAAAAATTCATTAATTCCATTGTCAACTTTTAAATTTTCCAACAATATCAACCCCAATACCGAGACTACACGCTATACTTTTCAATTCAAAATCTAATTTTCATTTCAACTAAATAACAATATTAACCCCAACAATATGCCCATCCACAAAAAGGATTCACAATCTTCTACACTAACAAAAAAAAAACTTAACAATTTTACTCTCTAAAATCGAATTTTCTATCCAAAACCCATAATAGTTTTTCACCATTTCTCCATTTTCTATCCAAAATCCAAAACAACCCCATAACATTGAAACGACCTCGGCTAGTCGTTTCAGAAGTTAGGACTCCGATTGGCGTGCCGATAATTTTAGAATATTTGTGATGTCTATTAGAACCTGTTTGTAAATTTGAGCTAAATCAGACCTCGTTTGGTAGGCATCAGAAGAAGGTTTCAGTTTTTATTGTTGATAAATATTAAAAAGAGATTTTTGAGCTCGGTTTTGGCGAATGAGCTCCGATTCGAAATTCGAAAATGCCGTTAGGTTCGTATGATTATTTGTGACTTTTATAAATTTTCGAAAGTGAATTTCGATATTGTTCAGCTAGTTTCCGCTAAAATACCGAAAGTTAAATAATTTAATCTTTTACCATTTAATTTGCATATTGAGTTTCGGGAGTCCAATTTAAGATTCGCCTTCGTGAGTATGTTACATATATTTTGTATAACTTGTATGAAAAAGTTGAAATTATTTCGAATATCGTAGGGTACCGTTTTAATTTTATCACGAAAAGAAAAGAAAATAAAAGAAAAGAGAAAATAAAAATAAAAAATGAAAAAGGAAAGGATTTAGTTAGGCGGTGGCATAAATCCACCTACATAAAAAGATAACGGAAACATAAACATTAGACAGAAAAACGAGAACGGGACCAGAGGCATTGACGAAGGAAAAAATACCAGAAAATAAGAGAAGGGGCCGGAGAAAAGTAGAATTTTCACACTGAAACATTCAAGTAATGATCCTAATATATTATTTGAGTCTATTACGTGTGCTTGAATATATTTTAACGGTAAAAATTGGGATATTAGACATCGTTTTAATAAGTTTAATTAATAGTTTAAAGGGCCAATTGGACCCCGGTAATGGAATTAATTATATATTCGTACTCAGTGAGTTATGGGCAACATATAAATGTAATTTATTTGGGGTTTGGTTATATGACCTTAAACCCTGTACATAGGCCTGGCCTGCGTATTGCGTATGCGAATAGGGTATCAGGTTTCTAACTGGATTGCCCTAAGATGTGAGGAATGTAGCCTTTAGCCTAATTTGATATATTTTTCTGCTTATTGAATAAAGTGTGATCGTTTGGCAAGAAAACCAAAGGATAAAGCGTTTGTTGATTAACCGTACTAACTTTTGGAAGAGGTAAGTGTTTATATCCATTTTTCTTTGGAGGCACCTGGCCTTGTGGATTTTCTACCATGTGTTCCTTACGTGTGTAGCTGCCGATAGGCGTACTCATTACGCCTTAGCTTTGGATACATTGTGTATCATATGTTATCTCCTGTTGTTGGTTGTATTACATGGAGGATCTGAGCATTGTACTCTGACTGTGAGTTGGCATCTACTCTCCCGCTGTCGATGAGAGTCCCGTGCCGGTGAAAGGTTATTATTGTATCATATTGCATTCATATGGATTACATTGCATTATATAGAGGGTAGGAGGATTTCGCCCTCGGAGCAGGAGGGTTCCGCTCCATTGCATCATATTGAGGGTAGGAGGATTCCGCCCTCGGAGCAGGAGGATTCCGCTCCATTGCATCATATTGAGGGTAGGCGGATTCCACCCTCGGAGCAGGAGGATTCCGCTCCATTGCATCATATTGAGGGTAGGCGGATTCCACCCTCGGAGCAGGAGGATTCCGCTCCATTGTATCATATTAAGTATAGGAGGATTCCGCCCTCGGAGCAGGAGGGTTCCGCTCAATTGCATCATAATGAGGGTATGAGATTCCGCCCTCGGAGCAGGAGGATTCCGCTCCATTGCATCATATTGAGGGTAGGAGGATTCTGCCCTCGGAGCTGGAGGATTCCGCTCCATTCATTTGACACATGTGACCCTTTGCATCATATTTCTTTTCATTTCATCTCACTTCATTTCATTTCATCTCAATTCATACTATTGTGTAGACTTGCGGTACATGACTACTGTTCTGCTTATATGTGCATTGCTTATTTGTTGATATGTTTCTAGCGCACATCCTTGGTTGAGTTTATAGGTTTCTTACGTGTTTCCGGTTTTTATCTGGCTCTGCCTCTTTATAATTTAAATAAAAGGAATTTGGTCTATCTGTTTCTTTTCTCACTGGCTAGCTATCTTATTCTTTGAGGTGGCTAGTCTGCCCCACTTATTGAGTCCTTTCGACTCACCCTTGTTTGTTGTTTTTTTCTTGTCTATCTATTTCGTTTCGGCAGGTTTGCTCCTGGATTGAGTTCGCCACGTTGTGAAGGAGCGAAGACGACTTCAGCTGTCACGGTGAGCCAGCTTTTATTCTGGATGGCCACCAGTTTATTGGTTATCATTTCAGTTGCATTTTACTCCCTTCAGGAGGTATCTGTCTTCTTTTGTATTCTTAGATGTCTAGTCTGGATAGCCCTAAACCTAGTATATTGGGTAGCAACTGTAATTTCTTTTGTATAGCTTAGATGTATCAGTATGTCAGTGTTTTTTTAAGTCTTGTTCTTATTTATGAATTGAATTATATTTATTTTCCTAATATAATTGGTAAGGGTTCGCCCGATGGGTCTAGGGGAGGATGTCGGGTGCTCGCACGGTCTAGCCGGATTTCGGGTCGTGTCAGTTGGTATCAGAGCCCGATTTAGAGTCTATCCAGACTAAGACAGTGTCTAGTAGATTCTCGCTGATGGGTACGTAGACGTCCGTACTTATCTACGAGAGGTTATGATAGGCATTTAGGAAGTTTCACTTCCATTTTTTTTCCTGATCGTGCGTCGGTCTAGGATGCAAAAGTATTTTCATTAATTCCTTCGTGGTAATTGTGAACCCCCATGCGATAAATCAGCAAACAGTAGGAGTTCAAGACGAAGCAGTCTAGTTTGGGGCTAGCACTGACGAAGCCCCGTGAGTTTTGATCATGCTGACGATCTTGTTACGGAGGTCCCAGCCGTACGAGCTTGCGATGGGCAAGAAAGCAGGGCCTTGTGGTTCTCTTGGCTCTCTACGATGCTTTCACGAGAATCTTGGTGACGTAGATACCACAAAAAACCTATTATTCGCTAGGTAGCTTATCAGGTTGCCGCATATGCAGATGTTCGGTCTCAGGGAGCTCTTGTTCCAGTTCTGATGTTGCCTCAGTGAATTATGTTCCAGAGGCCGCATGTGTTGTGCCTCTAGTTATTCTTACTGGTTAACTAGCTCGAGTAATGGCTCGGTCCGAATATGTGAAAAGGCTGCATTATTTACCCTATTGAACCTTTCGATATCCTTAAGCCATGCATCAGATAATCCCTGTGTAAAATTTTAAAATACAATGATGTCAGCATATCCTTCAGGCTCTTGATTATATCGAGCAGTATGGTGTTGATTACTCTGCTTTCTAGTTTTAAGGTCCAGCCCTGGATTGGTGGACCGCTATCTTATTAGTTAACTTGGTTTGATTTTTTTTTCTAGATTCATGAAAAAGTTCATTTCGAGTAGCAAGCGAGATGAAAAGTGTTGCCAGTTTGAGTGGATTGGACAGGGTAGCCTGTCGGTTAGCCTGTTGGTGCTTCAGAATATGAGATTGAATTCTATAGAATGGCTGAATATGCATAAGAAGTTTAGAACTAGTCCATGAGCCTTTCGAGAGATTCAAAGATTTATTGATGACCTTTCTTTTTCCTTGAGATCCCAAATGGCTCGAGAGATTGAGGTCGCAATTTCATTTGATGTTGTTGTTGATATTACCCGAAGGTACTGAGGCATACCATAAGTTAGAGTGGGAGAGCAAGAGATCCCATGGCCCTAGTGGGTAACTATGGTACTTCATTTGGAGGTAAGAGTTCTGATTATTTTGGCAGGTCACCTTCCAGGTTATCTCAGCTTGTGTCACGTGATTCTTAGAGTGTGCCAGTAGCTCGTCAAGATCAGATTCAATCTTCTTTTTACAGCTATCAACAATCTTTCCAGCTTTCATTTTTAGTCGAAAATGTGTTATCATTGTCGTGAGTCTGATTATCCTTTGAGGAGTTTTCCTGTTATCATGGTCGTGAGTCTGGCTATCCTTTGAGAAGTTTTCCTTTACTCCGACAAGTAGGAGTCGTCTTTTCTCTCGTCATCAGGCATCTGCGCAGTCGCAGGGGATTTCTTTTAGATTTCAATCGGCCAGCAAAATGCCACCATCCAGTAGAGGTCGAGAGCGTGATGGCAGTGGTTCTTCAGAAGGTGATTATCAAGGTAGTGGCTCAGCTCAGCTCAGCTGTAGAGGTAGTCCTATGAACTGCCAGTCTGGCAGGATGCTGAGGTATCCGATGTAGTACACCTATGTATTTCTTCTTCCATTATATGTGAGTAAGATTTGATTCTTCCGATCGATCTGGACTTCATTTATCTTACCATGGTTTCATTGGATGTTGTTTCAGTTAAGAATCGGTTGCGGTAGAGGGGTGAGCTTCTGGTATGTTTTCCTGGCATTTATGAGACCCTACTAGTTTTTCTGGTGTAAATGTGAGAGATTTGGGAGTGAGTGGTGGCATTGTCTACTTGGCATCTTGTTGTGCCACCTTTTGTTGTTATGTCAAGTCAGTCTATCTCTCTTTGGAATTCCGTGTCGGTAGGATGACGGGATTGTTATTCATCACCGTAAAAAAGTGTTATCATTTTTTCCGGTGCAAAGTGATTAGTAAGTAATATTCAATCAGCGTATCTTCTCTTTGTTCAAAACGCTAGTAAAGTCAAGTTATCCCATGAGATTATCTGGGTTATAAAAAGGGTTTTAGTAAATTGTCAGAGTTTTCTTTTTATAGGAAGGTTAAATTGACATAGATTTTGTTCCATAAGGCTCATTTAATGTCTATTTCTTCAGTTGTGATTCTTCGGTTATCCTGACTTGTAAGTAGTCTCGCTCTGGTAGCCAAATAAATAAGAAGAAGAGCTTCCTAAAGCTCTAATTATTTCTATCCTCAGTCCGTTGCCATCTCTTCTTTGTTCGGCACTGGTGAACTTAAGCGGTCAGTAACGTATTATGATGCTCCATGTGTTGAGCCAGAGTGCGTGCCAAGGTAGCCGGGTAAGCACATTGTTGTTTTTTAAGGCTACTAAGGGTAATGGGAGGCGTCATTTGACCTTTGATTTGATCCATCAGGCGGTGGTCCTTATAGAAATATATGGAGTTGTGACTCGAGAGTTGCAGCTGTTTGGCTGCTCGAAAGGGTAGTTGTAGCTTAGGTCAGCCTACGTTCAACTTTTAATTAAATTTTTTTTAGTCCAGCAGACTGTGCGGGGGTGGGTATTCATATATTCAAATAGCTACATGAGTTTGTGCTTTAAGTGGAAGAGTCTTCCTCCAAATACTGAATGGTAATACTAAATCTCTAAGGGCGTTGATACCACTTTTGTTACGACCCAACCTAGGGCCACGACAAAAACCTACAATGAGTGTCGTTCATTGCTAAATCCACTAATAATCTATTAATGCTAGAGATAAGCTGGCAACCTGATCATATATACATACCTATCTGCTGAAAGCATAAAGTCTGGAAAGATGACACGACTTTAACTTGCTGGCAATTAGAACATTGAACCACAAATTCTGCTATGTCACACTTCATTCCGTCCCACCAATAAATTTGCTTAAGATCATGGTACATCTTAGTCGAACCTGGATGAACACTGTATTTGGAATAATATGCCTCTATCATAATCTGTCCACGTAAATCTGCAATATCAGGGACACAAAGTCTATCTTTATACATGAGAACACCATCAGTAGTAACCCAGTATGGTGACTCCGGTTTTTTTCCGGCTATCTTTCTGTATTCAACTAGATCTGGATCCTCATACTGGCGCTGCTTTACTTCATGAAAATTTAGAGTTAAAGGTCTAGTGCAGCTTGTCGTCCATCCATCATTGGCATATCTCTTTTACACCTCAATTCTTTGAGAAGTTACTTTAGTGTTATAAGTGCACATGTAATCAACTTTTTTGCTGGTATTCTGCCTCAGCTCATAGTCCAACTACATGTCTCTTTTATTTTTACTTTTTCAAGACATAAAAAAATAATGCCCATAGAGTAGTTCATGAAGGTCGTGCAAGTTCTCTTGTTATCTGTGCGAATTTTTCTTTAGACTTAGGCTCATTCGAGGACGAACAAGAGTTTTAGTGGAGGAGAATGAAACGACCTCGGTTAGTCGTTTCGGAAGTTAGGACTCCGATTGGCGTGCCGATAATTTTAAAATATTCTTAATATCCATTAGAACCTGTCTGTAAAATTTGAGCTAAATCAGACCTCGTTTGGTAGGCATCGAAAGAAGGTTTCAATTTTTATTGTCGATAAATATTAAAAAGAGATTTTTGAGCTCGGTTTTGGCGAATGAGCTCCGATTAGAAATCCGAAAGTGTCCTTAGGTTTGTATGATTATTTGTGACTTTTATGAACTTTCGAAAGTGAATTTCTATGTTGTTCGGCTAGATTACGCTAAAATGCCGAAAGTTAAATAATTTGATCTTTTTCCATTTAATTTGCATATAGAGTTTCGGGAGTCCAATTTGAGATCCACCTTCGCGAGTATGTTACATATATTTTTTATAACGTGTATACAAAAGTTGGAATTATTTCGAATATCGTAGGGTACCGTTTTAATTTTATCACGAAAAGAAAAGAAAATAAAAGAAAAGAGAAAATAAAAATGAAAAATGAAAAAGGAAAGGATTTAGTTAGGCGGTGGCATAAATCCACCTACATAACAAGATAACGCGAATAGAAACATTAGACAGAAAAATGAGAACGGGACTAGAGGAATTGACGAAGGAAAAAATGCCAGAAAATAAGAAAAGGGGCCGGAGAAAAGTAGAATTTTCACTCTGAAACATTCAGGTAATGATCCTAATATATTATTTGAGTTTATTACGTGTGTTTGAATATATTTTAACGGTGAAAATTGGGATATTAGACATCGTTTTAATAAGTTCAATTAATAGTTTAAAGGGTCAATTGGACCTCGGTAATAGAATTGATTATATATTCGTACTCAGTGAGTTATGGGCAACATATAAATGTAATTTATTTTGGGTTTGGTTATGTGATCTTAAACCTTGTACATAGCTCTGGCCTGCGTATTGCGTATGCGAATAGGGTATCAGGTTCCTAACCGGATTACTCTAAGATGTGAGGAATGAAGCCTTTAGCCTAATTTGATATATTTTTCTGCTTATTGAATAGAGTGGAATCATTTGGCAAGGAAACCAAAGGATAAAGAGGTTGTTGATTAGCCGTACTAACTTTTGGAAGAGGTAAGTGTTTATATCCATTTCTTTGGAGGCACGTGGCCTCGTGGATTTTCTACCATGTGTTCCTTACGTGTGTAGCTGCCGATAGGCGTACTCATTACGCCTTAGCTTTGGATACATCGTGTATTATATGTTATGTCCTGTTGTTGGTTGTATTGCATGGAGGATCTGAGCATTGTACTCTGACTGTGAGTTGGCATCTACTTCCTCGCTGTCGATGAGAGTCCCGTGCCGGTGAAGGGTTATTATCGTATCATATTGCATTCATATGCATTACATTGCATTATATTGAGGGTAGGAGGATTCCGCTCCATTGCATCATATTTAGGGCAGGAGGATTCCGCCCTCAGAGCAGGAGGATTCCGCTCCATTGCATCATATTGAGGGTAGGAGGATTCCGCCATAGGAGCAGGAGGATTCCGCTCCATTGCATCATACTGAGGGTAAGAGGATTCCGCCCTCGGAGCAGGAGGATTCTGCTCCACTACATCATATTGAGGGTAGGAGGATTCCACCCTCGGAGCAGGAGGATTCCGCTCCATTGCATCATATTGAGGGTAGGAGGATTCCGCCCTCGGAGCAGGAGGATTGCGCTCCATTCATTTGGCTCATGTGACCCTTTGCATCATATTTCATTTTATTTCATTTCATTTCATCTCATTTCATCTCAATTCATACCATTGTGTAGACTTGCGGTACATGACTACTGTTCTGCTTATATGTGCATTGCTTATTTGTATATATGTTTTTGGCACGCATCCTTGGTTGAGTTTATAAGTTTCTTACGTGTTTCCGGTTGTTATGTGGCTCTGCCTTTTTTATAAATTAAATATAAGGAATTTGGTCTATCTGTTTCTTTTCTCTCTGGCTAGCTATCCTATTCTTTGAGGTGGCTAGTCTGTCCCACTTGTTGAGTCCTTTTGACTCACCCTTATTTGTCGTTTGTTTCTGGTCTATCTATTTCGTTTCGGCAGGTTCTCTCCCGGATTGAGTTCGCCACGTTGTGAAGGAGCGAAGGCGACTTTAGTTGTAAGAGTGAGTCAGCTTTTATTCCGGATGGCCACCAGTTTATTGGTTACTATTTCAGTTGCATTTTAATCCCTTCAGGAGGTATCTGTCTTATTTTGTATTCTTAGATGTCTAGGCTGGATAGCCCTAAACCTAGTATGTTGGGTAGTCAGCTGTAATTTCTTTTGTACAGCTTAGAGGTATCAGTATGTCTGTATCTTTTTAAGTCTTGTTCTTATTTATGAATTAAATTTTATTTATTTTCCTAATTTAATTGGTAAGGGTTCGCCTGACGGGTCTAGGGGAGGATATCGGGTGCCCGCACGGCCTAGCCGGATTTCGGGTCATGTCAAACATCCACACTTTTATTAACCCCATAACATCCACACAATCTTCAAAATAGTCTAATGATTTCAATAAGTTGCACAAATAAAAGCAAATAAAAAATCAAAAAAAAAAATTGGTAAAGAAGTAAGTGTATGTAGATATCTACTTTTTTCTTGTTTTGTTGCATACCTAAATGTAATTACTTTATTTTACTACATCTTCCTAAAATCATGTCTATCTCAAAGCAAGAAGCAACTACTAATCTTCCTAAAATCATAGAAAATCATATAAAAAACTTCATGGAAAATCATTAAAAAAAATTACCTGATTTTCGCCTGAGCTGCTCTACCGGAACAGGTACGCCGGTGGCTTTGCAAAAAAAAAGGAAAAGAAAAATTGAGGGTTAGGGTTTATATTGAAGAAACAAAGAAAATTGATAAAAATTTAATTAAAAGCTTACAAACTTAAAGAATTTGGGAAGGGGGGACATATCTGGAAAGAGGGAAGAAATAATTTGGGAAATGGAGATCGATTTTGGGGAGAAGAAAGAATTGGAGTCGGGTTATTTTATTTTTTTTTTGTTTTGAGAGAATAAGAGAGAGGACAGAAAATGAGGTTGTTGCCCGTTTTTGTTTCTCTTTGTCCGGCCGCTGCAGTGGGCCAAATTAATTTTTTTTAATTCCTGTTCGACCGCAGCGGTCGGATGGTTAAAAAAAATTATTTAATATAAATTAAATGAAATGTCCGGCCGCGGTGGTCGGATAGATGTGTTCGACCGACTTTCGATCCGAAAATATCGGTCTGAAAGCACCTGATTTTTAGTAGTGTATACAGTGATGCGAATGAATCATGCATTAGTCCTAACTGAGAAAAATGGTGCTAATATTGGCTCTGTAGAGAAGAGAATAGGGCCAATAACATGTTCAATGCATAGTATCCAAGTAAACCAAGGTGCCTCTCGGACACTTCCCAATGGCATTCCTACGTACACTGTCGTTATCGAAAATATATGTTTCTCAGAAAGTTGTAGTATCTCCAACATTCACTTAAGCTGCGGTTGGTTCAATTCAGCAAGACTCATAAATCCTAGTGTTTTCAGAAGACTTAGTTATAATGACTGCGTCATCAATAATGGAGCACCTCTTAGACCTGGACAAGCAATCACTTTTCAATATGCCAATACCTTCAAATATCCTATGGTTGTCTCATCCGTTGCCTGCTAGTGCTAGATTAGGGTATGAGCTTTTAACTACTATGGATTCCTCCGGCACCACGTTGATTTTCTTGTAAACGTTGGTTCTTTTAATAGAAATATAAGCTTTCATTCAGTTCTCTCAATTCTTTTTTTACATACTGTGAGCATTGAGATCATTTTCTGTATGGCACTGACAATGTTGTGTGTAGAAGTTTAAAACTACCCACTTCTGTTAAGTAATCATAACTTTCATTAGATAACTATTCCAATTAACTAATGAAGATAGGGAGGACTACATTTATGGTTCACAGTAAGGATCAATATTCTTAATTCACCTTTTTGACAACCTAAGCAATGCCTTTGTTTTAGGTTGAAATACTGTTATGTTTTTAACCCTAACTCATGAATCTATTCCTTGTAATCACAAGAATAAATGAGACAGTTAATTGGGGATCCTACCAATTAATAGCAAACAATTCATAAACAACATAGATAGAAATAATTAACAAAATTAATTAATTACACAACAATTATCATCACACAAGTATATGGAGTGGGTCAATCAACCCTAGAATGGGTGATTTAGCCACTCATAATCATGTTCTAAGACAAGAAATAACTATAAGTATACAAAACCACAAGAATATGGATGGATGGATGGATGGATGATGTCACGACCCAATTTCCAAGGGCTCGTGATGGCACCTAAACAACATTTGCCTAGGCGAACCAATGAAACAAGATGCGGAAAAGAACAATAATGTGAAAAGATCATAAATGGATATATAAATATAAAAGGGTGAAGTCCAAAAGAATATATCCACAAAAGAATTGGAGCATTCTAAGAGTGACTCAATAAAGTATGAATATACATCAAAGAAATCTGAGTCCTATCTCTAAGTGACTCCGGCGGTATGCCACCACGGTCTGTGTGGTCGGCTCACCTCAATCAAAAGTCTCAGAAGCCTCGGAACCGCTAACGTCCGGGCTGCTGACTGGATGAAGGACCTGCGCACGTAGCAGAGTAAGTTATGAGCCGAAGCCCAGTAAGATCACCGACAGGCCCGCTAAGGTACCCTTGCGGGACAAGTCGCTACATGCATCATAAGCAACAACATACTATAGTAATCATACAATAAAGTAGTGAAATCACAAATAGATGTAACACATTCCATACACACAAGTAGTAACCAGAAGTCTCAAGGATTATGCCCATCCAACGTAAGGCATAGGTCAACTCAGCGGCGGTTTGGAGGTCCAATCTCTACTCCCGTGCCGACTAACCTAGACCTACGATGGATTAGCAACACCACTACTAAGTATCAACCATTACCGTGACCCGAAGTCACTATCACAATCATGAATAAGTAGACCAACGACCCGTAGTTGTTGGCTCATCTCAAATCTGTCTACGATCGCACCACACCCCCTGTCAAGTGCGTCGTATCTCAATAACTCAAGTGACCACACCACACCCCCTGTCAAGTGTGTCACATCTCAAAGATCAAGTGTCCACACCACACCCCCTGTCAAGTGTGACACATCTCATAGTATAGGCGACACCACATCCCCTGTCAAGTGTCCCTCTAACAGTATTAATATCCACGACATTAATAACAATAACAGAAATAATAACAGAAATATTAATAACGATAATATTTCACAGTCACCGTAACCCAGGTTGGTTATGCTAGCTGAACGTAAGGCGAAGGTTAACCCGACCACAGTTTGGGGGTACAATCCCTACTCCCATGTCGTCCAACCCAAGGTTACGTATAGACAGCACTACCCAACCCGGCACGTGAACAAATCAAGTACCAATATTATACAAAACCCGGCAAAATCCTCGTCAAGACATTTATCATGACATGCCGGCAACATCCTCGGCCATGTCCCAAGTTCTTGCTATCTAAGCATGGCGTAGCGAGCGTTACTACGATATAAATTTAAGCTACCTCGACATAGCGTTTAGACCGGCACATACCTCGGTCGAGTCACAATCTCGCTATTTATAACAAACAATAATAGCAAGTAATTCACATCATTAATCCTAACCATTGTTAGGTATATATATGCGTACATGAAGCATACTAGCATGAAGGAAGAGTCCACAAGCACAATAGAGGTCAAGTCTCACTTACCTCGAAATTCGGGCTCAAATGCCGGAAAGAATCTCCTTTCCCGCTCGCCTTGTCCGCGAAGGACTCTCCACTAGGTCTATTAAGACAAGATATAGTACATATGAGTGCTCAATTATAGCTATTTAAGCCTATAGGCATCCTAGGGTAAAAATTACCAAAATGCCCCCGGGTAGGCCGAGCCCTAAATTTACAAAATGTAATTTTCCGGACTCCCCACGCTCCCGTGAGTCCAAAAGTATACTTAGATTCCACATGCGAGCCTTGCTCGATGTCTTTCCCCAATTCTTAAGAATCTAGGGTTCTAACCCATTTCCAAGAATCAACCTTTTGATTCTTGTGTTAATCAACATAAAGATGGATTGAAAGGGCTTACCTTAAGTGTAAGTATGATTGGGTCTTCAAGAAATACCCAAAAATCGCCTCAAGAGCTCACCAAATGATTTTTATAAGTTATGAACCGAAATGGCCCGAAATGGCCTTTTTATAGCAGTTTTTGCCTCTGTGACAGCTTCTTTTGAAAAAATCATAACTTTTGATAGGAATGTCCAAATGACCTTAAACTGATGCCATTAGCACCACAACTCAAAGGGCTACAACTTTCATGTTTTGAGTTTTTCCTAATTCTTACGGATTGGCCGGAAATTCAGCTTTTATTCGGCTGTTTGCGCCAAAACAGAACAGAAAAGTCGCACCAGATTTTCTACTGTTTTAAGGGCAAAACGGGACCCTACGAAGCTCGGAATGATCCCAATTTTGCACAGAAGCCATAAAATACTTGGGTGACATGCTCGTCAAGACGGAACTCAATTCGGACCTCCAGAACTCAAAAAGTGGGTCCCACGGCAAAGGTTCAATTTTCGACTTTCGCCAAAATAGCGAAATTTAACCAAACGACCTCGGAATCCAATTCCGAAAGTTGCTACAAGTCACAAATAACTATACGAACCTAACGGAACTTTCGGATCTCTCATCGGAGCTCATTTGCTCAAATCGAGCTCGGAAACCTTCTTTAACTCTTTTAAACTTCCGAAACGGGGACTTTATCAAAAGTCCTATCAAACGAGGTCCGTTTTCAATTTTGAAGGTTGCTACATATCATAAATGACGAGACGGACCTAACGGTGTGCTCGGATTTTCCATCGGGGTTCGTTTACTCAAAACGACCTATCGAAACCCCAAATTCATTTCCGGAATTTCATAAACGGATCCTTTTCTCGAAAACCTATCAAACGGACTCCGTTTCGACTCAGATTTCACAGACGGGTCATAAATGACCTAACGGAGCTTTTGGGACTGTCGACACGCAAATCGAGGTCCCGGATCCCGTAACGACTATTTGAGGGTCGTTACATTCTCCCCCACTTAGACTCTCGGCCGTCCTCGGACGAGCCTAAGTCTAAGGTAGGATCCACACACTAGCCACGGAGCTGGCACGAATTTCGAGGACCCCTCGGTACCACCCGAAATCAATAAAACTTAAAAATGCAAATTCAGGCTTAGAAAATTCAAGGATTTCATACCTGAATCATAGAACAAGCGCGGATGCCTCTCACGCATCTCGGACTCAAGCTCCTAAGTGGCCTCGGCAATGGAGTGATGCCCCCACTGAACTCTCACAAGCGGGATCACCTTCGATCTCATCTTACGGACCTCTCTAGCGACAATAGCAATAGGCTCCTCCGAATAAGCTAAGTCGCCATCTACCTCCACGTAAGCCATATCGATCACATGAGACAGATCGTGAACATACTTCCTGAGCATGGACACATGGAACACCGGATGAACAGACAGAGAGGGAGGCAAAGCCAGTCTATAAGCAACGGCGCCAACGCGCTCCAATATCTCAAAAGGCCCAATGAACCTAGGACTGAGCTTGCCTTTCTTCCCAAATCTCATAACACCCTTCATGGGCGACACTCTGAGGAATACCCGGTCCCCAACTATGAACTAAAGATCTCTCCGCCTCCAATCTGCATACGATATCTGCCGGCTCTGAGCCGTGCGGAGTCGATCCTGAATAACCCGGACTTTATCTAAGGTCTGCTGCACCAAATCGGGCCCCAACACCTGGACCTCACCAGACTCGAACCAACCGATAGGCGAGCGACATCTCCGACCATACAATGCCTCAAACGGAGCCATCTGGATAGAAGCCTGATAGCTATTATTATACGCAAACTCTGCTAGCGGCAAATGGCTATCCCAATGGCCTCCAAAATCAATAGCACACACCCTCAACATATCCTCGAGGATCTGAATGGTCCGCTCAGACTGGCCATCAGCCTGCGGGTGAAATGCAGTGCTGAGATCGACCCGAGTACCCAACTCTCTCTGGAAAGATCTCCAAAACTGAGCTGTGAACTGAGCACCTCGGTCAGAAATGATAGAAACAGGAGCACCATGCAATCTCACAATCTGCTCAATGAAGATACGAGCCAGACGCTCCGAGGTATAAGTAGTCCTCACTGGAATGAAGTGAGCCGACTTCGTCAGTCGATCAACTACTACCCACACCGAATCATGCTTACCCACGGTCAGCGGCAAACCAACTACGAAATCCATAGTGATCTGCTCCCACTTCCACTCGGGAATGGGCATAGACTGGGTCACCCCGGCTGGCCTCCGGTGCTCATACTTCACCTGCTGGCAATTCAAACACCGAGATACATAATCAACAACATCCCTCTTCATCCCTTTCCACCAATACAGCTCTCGAAGATCATGATACATCTTCGCAGTACCCGGATGAATGGAATATCTCGAACTGTGAGCCTCTGCCAAAATCATCTGCCTCAGCTCTACAATGGCTGGAACACATACCCGGCCGTTAAGCCGCAAAGCACCATCATCACCAATCACGAACGAGGACACTCCCCCACTCAGGACCCTGTCCCGGAGATCTCTTAGATAAGGATCCTCGAACTGCCTTTCCCGAATCTGGGAAGCTAAAGACGACTGAGACCCCACATATGCAAGCACCCGGCCTGGAACAGAATCATCAAACCGAACCCCACTAATGGACAAAGCCTGCAACTCACGGGCCAACGGCCTCATATCAGCATCAAGATAGGCGAGGCTACCCATGGACTTCCTACTCAAGGCATCGGCTACAACAGTAGCCTTTTCGGGATGATACCGGATAGAAAGATCATAATCCTTCAGCAGCTCTAACCAGCGGCGCTGTCTCCCGTTCAAGTCCTTCTGAGTGAACAAGTACTGGAGACTCTTATGATCGGTGAATATCTCACATGGCTCGCCATAAAGATAGTGCCTCCACAACTTCAGTGCAAACACGACAGCTAACAGCTCCAAATTATGGACAGGATAATTCTTCTCATGGACCTTCAGCTGTCTCGAGGCATAAGCTATCACCTTACCCTCCTGCATCAGAACGCTACCCAGGCCAACACCCGAAGCATCACAATATACGGTAAATCCCCCGGATCCACTAGGCAAGGCCAACACTGGCGCTGAAGTCAACAGAGTCTTAAGCTTCTGAAAGCTAGACTCACAGGCATCGGACCACAGGAAAGGAACATTCTTCTGGGTCAACTTCGTCAGAGGTGCTGAAATAGAAGAAAACCCCTCGACGAACCGCCGATAATAACCTGCCAAGCCTAAGAAACTCCGAATCTCTGTAGGAGAAGTAGGCCTAGGCCAACTCTGAACGGCCTCTATCTTCTTCGGATCAACACACACCCCATCCTTGGTCACCACGTGACCTAGGAAAGATACAGAACTGAGCCAAAATTCACACTTGGAGAATTTGGCATACAACTGCTGATCCCTCAGAGTCCGAAGAACAACTCTCAAATGCTGCTCATGCTCCTCCCTGCTCCTCGAATAAACCAAGATATCATCGATAAACACAATGATGAAGGCCTTGAAAACTCGGTTCATCAGATCCATGAAAGCAGCTGGGGCATTCGTAAGCCCGAAAGACATCACCAGAAACTCATAATGGCCATATCGGGTACGAAAAGCAGTCTTGGAAACGTCCTCGGACCGAATCCTCAACTGATGATACCCCAACCTCAAATCAATCTTCGAGAAGAAGGTAGCACCCTGAAGCTGATCAAACAAATCATCAATACGTGGCAAAGGATACCTATTCTTGATAGTAACCTTATTCAGCTGCCGGTAATCAATACACATCCGCATAGAGCCATCCTTCTTCTTCACAAATAATACCGGGGCACCCCATGGAGACACACTGGGCCTAATGAAGCCCTTATCGAGCAAATCCTGAATCTGCTCCTTCAGCTCCCTCAACTCAACAGGAGCCATACGATACGGGGGAATAGATTTAGGCTGAGTGCCTGGCAATAGATCAATGCAAAACTCTATCTCTCGCATAGGCGGCAAACCCGACAAATCATCAGGAAACACATCCGGATACTCACAAACAACCGGAACTCTATCAAGGGATAACTCCTCTGCCCGGACATCCCGAACTGAAGCAATATATCCCTCGCACCCACTAGATATCATCCTCTGCGCCTCCAAGAAAGAAATGATCCTACTCTTCGGAGAAGGCCTGGAACCTCTCCATACAACCCGAGACTCACCCTCTGCCCCGATCGTCACGGACTTGGCATGGCAATCCAAAGTCGCATGACAGGAAGCCAGCCAATCCATGCCTATAATGACATCGAAATCAGACATATCGAGCAGCATCAGGTCCACTAAGGACTCTACACCATAGATGGAGATCATACACTGCCGATAACCCCTATCTACACATATAGAAGACCCGACAGGGGTGGAAACCATAAAGGGATCATCTAAGAAGACCAGCTCCCTGCCCAAGCAAGGGGCAAATCCCGGCGACACATACGAATAGGTAGACCCCGGATCAATAAGAGCATAAGCATCGCGGCCACAGACAGAAATAATACCTGTGATGACATCATTGGATGCCTCAGCATCCTGACGAGTCATAGCATAGACCTGCGCCGAGCCTCCTGAACCCGGAGCTCTCTGAGACTGCTGTCTAGGAGGAATCTGAGAAACGGGCCTGGCGGCCTGAGGACCAGATGGTACCATAGCTGCGGATCCCTGGCGACCTGATGAAACATAAGGGCAACTCCTGACATAGTGCTCTGGAGACCCACACTCAAAACATCCATCACCTCTACCTCCTCTACCGCCTCTACCACCTCTGCCACGACCACCTCCAGACGAACACCTCCCATGATGCCTCTGATGGCACCTCCCGCACTGCGGCGGACCAGACTGCGAAGAGCCACCCCCCCTCTGGGATGACTGAGGCCTCGGGGTCTCTGAAGAAAAATCCTGGGCAGGCAAAGCAGCAGCCTGGGGCCTAGACTGAGAACGGCCCTGATGACCCTGACCCCTCTGAGCGGATCCACTATACCCACCAGACTGACGCGACCTCTTGGCCGCCCTCTCCGCGTCAGCCCTGGCGAAGATATCCTCCATCCGCCGCGCCACATCAACTATCTTAAAATATGACTTGTTGCCCATATCAGGGGCAACAGCTACCTGCAAGCGGGGATGAAGACCCTCAATAAACCGGAGGACCTTGTCCCTCTCCTGAGCCACCATAGCCGGCGCAAACTGAGACAACCACAAGAACCTGGTGTCATACTCTGAAACAGACTGGTTTCCCTGCCTCAACCCCTCAAACTCGCGCCTCTGAGCATCGTGCTGACTCTGGGGCACGAACCTGCTCATGAACATAGACACGAACTCAGCCCAAGACAAAGGAGGGAGGTCACTAGACCTCTGCCGCATCATGGAGACCCACCATGTCTCCGCATCTCCCGATAATCTGAAAGAAGCACACTGCACCCCTAAGGTGTCTCTAGTACCAAGAACTGTCAAAATCTTCTCACACTTCTGAATGTACCTCTGGGCAGTACATGTAGCTGAGGTACCGTCGAACTCTGGAGGCTGAAGCTTCATGAATGACTCTATCCTCCTGGCAACCTCCTCAGTGCCCATAGGAGGAGTAGAAATAACAGGACCTGCCTGAGGAGCAGAAGCAGAAGGCTGGGCAATATGATCAGGAGCAGCCTCAGAAGTAGGCGTGCTCATAACAGGTGTGGTCGGCTGAGGAGCCGAAACAGGAGCTGCAACATCATCTCTGACAGGGACCTGATGGCTAGACAAGGCCATCAGTCTCATATGCTCCTCTGAAGAGATCACAACGGTGCCTGGCACAACAGCAGGCACAGGGGGAATAGATGCTGACAGAGTCGCTGCGGACACCGCAGGGATAGCTGTGTCCTGCCTAGTGGCTGACGGGCGACCTGCCCGAGTCTTCTTAGCAGCCGGCGGCTGCGTAGGTGCTGATGGCTCTCCCGCAGACGCGGGTGTAGAAGATGCAGCCCTCCTGGCTGAGGATGCTCGCGTCCTCGCCATCTCATACAATACACGAAAAAGGGTCAGCACCTATATAAGCTACTCAGCACGAATAGAGATGAAACGAAGGGAAAACATTTCCTAACATGCCCTTATAGCCTCTCGCTCATAAGTATGGTCGACAACATACCCATAAGCAAGACTCTACTCAGACACTGCTCCAAGACTCCTAGGACTCGAATTAGAACCTAGGGCTCTGATACCAAACTGTCACGACCCAATTTCCAAGGGCTCGTGATGGCACCTAAACAACATTTGCCTAGGCAAACCAATGAAACAAGATGCGGAAAAGAACAATAATGTGAAAAGATCATAAATGGATATATAAATATAAAAGGGTGAAGTCCAAAAGAATATATCCACAAAAGAATTGGAGCATTCTAAGAGTGACTCAATAAAGTATGAATATACATCAAAGAAATCTAAGTCCTATCTCTAAGTGACTCCGGCGGTATGCCATCACGGTCTGTGTGGTCGGCTCACCTCAATCAAAAGTCTCAGAAGCCTCGGAACCGCTAACGTCCGGGCTGTTGACTGGATGAAGGACCTGCGCACGTAGCAGAGTAAGTTATGAGCCGAAGCCCAGTAAGATCACCGACAGGCCCGCTAAGGTACCCTTGCGGGACAAGTCGCTACATGCATCATAAGCAACAACATACTATAGTAATCATACAATAAAGTAGTGAAATCACAAATAGATGTAACACATTCCATACACACAAGTAGTAACCAGAAGTCTCAAGGATTATGCCCATCCAACGTAAGGCATAGGTCAACTCAGCGGCGGTTTGGAGGTCCAATCTCTACTCCCATGCCGACTAACCTAGACCTACGATGGACTAGCAACACCACTACTAAGTATCAACCATTACCGTGACCCGAAGTCACTATCACAATCATGAATAAGTAGACCAACGACCCGTAGTCGTTGGCTCATCTCAAATCTATCTACGATCGCACCACACCCCCTGTCAAGTGCGTCGTATCTCAATAACTCAAGTGACCACACCACACCCCCTGTCAAGTGTGTCACATCTCAAAGATCAAGTGTCCACACCACACCCCCTGTCAAGTGTGACACATCTCATAGTATAGGCGACACCACACCCCCTGTCAAGTGTCCCTCTAACAGTATTAATATCCACGACATTAATAACAATAACAGAAATAATAACAGAAATATTAATAACGATAATATTTCACAGTCACCGTAACCCAGGTTGGTTATGCTAGCTGAACGTAAGGCGAAGGTTAACCCGACCACAGTTTGGGGGTACAATCCCTACTCCCATGTCGTCCAACCCAAGGTTACGTATAGACAGCACTACCCAACCCAGCACGTGAACAAATCAAGTACCAATATCATACAAAACCCGGCAAAATCCTCGGCAAGACATTTATCATGACATGCCGGCAATATCCTCGGCCATGTCCCAAGTTCTTGCTATCTAAGCTTGGCGTAGCGAGCGTTACTACGATATAAATTTAAGCTACCTCGACGTAGCGTTTAGACCGGCACATACCTCGGTCGAGTCACAATCTCGCTATTTATAACAAACAATAATAGCAAGTAATTCACATCATTAATCCTTACCATTGTTAGGTATATATATGCGTACATGAAGCATACTAGCATGAAGGAAGAGTCCACAAGCACAATAGAGGTCAAGTCTCACTTACCTCGAAATTCGGGCTCAAATGCCGGGAAGAATCTCCTTTCCCGCTCGCCTTGTCCGCGAAGGACTCTCCACTAGGTCTATTAAGACAAGATATAGCACATATGAGTGCTCAATTATAGCTATTTAAGCCTATAGGCATCCTAGGGTAAAAATTACCAAAATGCCCCCAGGTAGGGCCGAGCCCTAAATTTACAAAATGTACTTTTCCGGACTCCCCACGCTCCCGTGAGTCCAAAATTACACTTAGATTCCACATGCGAGCCTTGCTCGATGTCTTTCCCCAATTCTTAAGAATCTAGGGTTCTAACCCATTTCCAAGAATCAACCCTTTGATTCTTGTGTTAATCAACATAAAGATGGATCGAAAGGGCTTACCTTAAGTGTAAGTATGATTGGGTCTTCAAGAAATACCCAAAAATCGCCTCAAGAGCTCACCAAATGATTTTTATAAGTTATGAACCGAAATGACCTTTTTATAGCAGTTTTTGCCTCTGTGACAGCTTCTTTGAAAAAATCATAACTTTTGATAGGGATGTTCAAATGACCTGAAAACAGTTCCATTAGAACCACAACTCAAAGGGCTACAACTTTCATGTTTTGAGTTTTTCCTAATTCCTTACGGATTGGCCGGAAAAATTAGCTTTTATCCGGCTGTTTGCGCCAAAACAGAACAGAAAAGTCGCACCAGATTTTCTACTGTTTTAGGGGCAAAACGGGACCCTACGAAGCTCGGAATGATCCCAAATTTTGTACAGAAGCCATAAAATACTTGGGTGACATGCTCGTCAAGACGGAACTCAATTCGGACCTCCAGAACTCAAAAAGTGGGTCCCACGGCAAAGGTTCAATTTTCGACTTTCGCCAAAATAGCGAAATTTAACCAAACGACCTCGGAATCCAATTCCGAAAGTTGCTACAAGTCACAAATGACTATACGAACCTAACGGAACTTTTGGATCTCTCATCGGAGCTCATTTGCTCAAATCGAGCTCGGAAACCTTCTTTAACTCTTTTAAACTTCCGAAACGGGGACTTTATCAAAAGTCCTATCAAACGAGGTCCGTTTCAATTTTGAAGGTTGCTACATATCATAAATGACGAGACGGACCTAACAGTGCGCTCGAATTTTCCATCGGGGTTCGTTTACTCAAAACGACCTATCGAAACCCCAAATTCCTTTCCGGAATTTCATAAACGGATCCTTTTCTCAAAAACCTATCAAACGGACTCCGTTTCGACTCAGATTTCACAGACGGGTCATAAATGACCTAACGGAGCTTTTGAGACTGTCGACACGTAAATCGAGGTCCCGGATCCCGTAACGACTATTTGAGGGTCGTTACAGATGAAGTAGAGCCTTGAATCTTGATCTTCTCTCTTCCTTGCCTCCTTTTGATGTTAGATAGGTCAAAAGTTCTGCTTTGGACATGTTGGGTGCCTTTTATAACGTTGATGCCGGGCAATCCACCACGAGGAGACCATTCAGTCGGAGCCAAGCCAAGGATGTCCAAGAAGCGCATTTACACTTGGTGAGGAAGGGCCTTGAAGAAGGAAGCGATTGGAAGCCATTCCGGGTGCTCAAACTAGGCCTCACACCTAAGGAAGAAGAGAGCCCAGCAGAGCTAGGCGCCCCGCCTAGCCCAGGCGCCCCGCCTAGGGAGCTCACTGCCTAAGGCTCAGAAAATGCACCAGGCGCCCCACCTGGCTAGGCGCCCAGCCTAGCTGAAGGCCAAGCCAGGCGCCCCGCCTAGCTTCAGGCGCCCAGCCTAGCTGAAGGCCAAGCCAGGCGCCCCGCCTAGATCTAGGCGCCCAGCCTAGCTTCAGCATGAACCAGGCGCCCCTCCCAGCCCCAGGCGCCCCACCTAGCTGTTGAACTTATGTTTCTTTTACTATTTTGCCCTACGTGGCTTATTTGATGAACCTTATTAGTAAGGGTACTTAAGTCTTTGTGTAAGCTTGGGAAAACACTATAAATACCCAAGCCTAGCTTATTTTACACTTAGCTTATTATTGATGATTATGAATGATGAACATGAGCAAGGCTCTTGATTATTGAATGAAACCTTTTGTTCTTGGACTTGTATGTCTTCTAGCGGATCTAGATGAATACTCTTCCTCTCCGACCATTCTACTTGCGTGCTCGCGTTAGCTCGAGGGTAGTTGCATAGCGTAGGTGTTCTTGTCCTTCTCCCGGAGTGTAACGGAACGAGTTCTCCGTTGCTACTTGGGATTAGAGATCGAGTTACGTCTCGTTCTTATCTTTTACTTTCCGCGTTTGATTTCCTACATCATTTGGTATCAGAGCAAGGCTCGGATTTTGTTTCTACAAACCCCCGACCCTTGATTCTTCGTGCCTAGTATCTTCTTTTAGTTTTCTTGTTGTTGAAGTTATTAGAAAGGAGAAAATTGCAAAAAATTGAAAAATTGAAAAATACAAAAATTTGGTGTAACTTGTTGATTTGGATGATTTGTGATATGGGTGTTATGGATTCTTGATCGTGATTGATTTCCCGTTACTTGGATACCAAAATTGTTGGAATTGGTGAAGTTTGAAAAATTGAAACCCCAAAACCCCTTAAACCCTTGAAGAACTTGTTCTTGATGAATTTTGGCTTGATTCTTGGGTTGGATTGATGTTTGATTGGAAACTTGTTGTTGGGGATTGATCTTCATTGAAAAACAAACAATTCGGTACCAATTTTGTGGGATTTGAACATGTATAACACCTTCTTTGATGAATCACAATCCTTGTTGAAACCCTTTTGTTAAACCCTTGTGTACTTGAGTTCTTGAGATTGAACCCTGATTTGATTGATTGTTTGATTGAAATTTTGATTGGGTTTTGTTAAGGAAGATCAAACACAACTTTGGGTATCTTTGGATTGTGAAAACAAGTTGAAAACATCGGATTTGAGGCTTGAAAATCGACTTGAAACGAGTTTGGAACGAGTTGGAAAAAGCTTCAGGCTAGGCGCCCCGCCTAAGCCAGGCGCCCCGCCTGACTTGGCTACTGCCTAAGTCCCAGGCGCCCCGCCTAGACCCAGGCGCCCCGCCTGGAACACAGCACAATCTAGGCGCCCCACCTGAGTTTCAGGCGCCCCTCCTGGGTGCTGAACGCATTGTTTCGGGTAGATTTTCGTAGGTATTTCCCTTTGTTTGATAACATAACATCTAGTTAGTACTAATTTGAGTAACCGATCTACTTGAATAGTGCTAACCCTTTGATTGCTCTTAAGTGATTTGTGCCTAGCAAGGAGAGTAGAATTCTAAGGAAAAGCGTAGAATCTTTTAACTCAAGTCCTTCACTTCAAAGTGCCTAGCGTTCATTGAGTCCCATTAACTCCACTCACCCCGGAGTGTGCGTGACTCGTGAATAGTTTAGTTGAGTTGAGGAGTTGCTAATCATCTACGTGAAGCTTTGGAACTACAAGTTGAGTGAAATATCCACCGCCACCCAAAAGAGTGATCCGAGTGAACACAAGTGAGGGAGCGAGTGAGGTGTTTTAACTAACTCTTGTCTCTTTTCTTTGTAGGTACAATGGCCAACGAAGGTCAAGATTTCATTAAGGAGGCCTTGGCTAATCTTCTTGCCAAGATGGACCTCATGAACCAAAGGATTGACTCTCTTGAAAAGGGAGCCTCGAGTACTCAAGGAGAACATGGGACCCCGAGTGTCCCAATTGAAAAGGGGACCCCGAGTGTCCAAATTGAGACCGGTGAAGGCTCAAGTAGTCCTACTTTTACCCCGGAGCAAGTTGTTGAATTGCTCAATCAACAACGGGTGAAGGAGGACCGAGAGAGAATTGAACGAACGGGCATTCCCCGTATCTTGGATAATCCCCCAAGAAACTTTCCACTACCAAGACCCGTCCGAAATGTGCAACCTCTTGAGCAAGTTGTTGAGGCTCAAGAAGGGGAGGAAGTTGATTATGGTGACGATGTGTATGGGTTTGATGATCACTTTCAACCAAGGCGAGCTATGAATTGGGGTCGAAATGTGGATCGGGGTAGAGGCCGAGGTCGAGGGCCACCCTTAGGATATGGAGGGAGGAATGTTAGAAGGGACTATGTTGCTTATGATGATCACCATGGAGGCCAACCGGAGCCATTCCAAGGGGGTCGTGACAACAACAACAATCTTAATAGTGTGAAGCTCACTATTCCTTCTTTCAAAGGAAGTAGTGACCCGGTGGAGTACATTGGTTGGAAATTGGCTATGGAGCGTATCTTTGACACCAATGATATGCCCGATGTGAAGAAAACCAAGTATGCAATATCCTCCTTTGAATCTTTTGCTTCTACTTGGTGGGAGTCGGTGAAGAGAAATAGAAGAAGGACGGGTATGGCTATTAATCTTACTTGGGAAGAGTTGATCCGTGTGATGGATGAGAAGTACTTGACTAATCAATACCGGGTTGAACAACAAAGGCGTCTATATGATTTGAAGCAAGGTTACAAATCGGTTGGTGAATATTTCAATGAATTTGAGCAAATCCGAATGATCCTTGACTTAGATGATGAAGACAATGAGACGGCCATGATCCGTTTCAAAGGGGGCTTGAACCGAGACATAGCTTCACAATTGAAGTTCCACAAATATGATGATCATTACAAGCTATGTGAAGATGCGGTTGAGGCCGAGAAATGGCTCAAGGAGGAGAAATCCCTCCACTACAAGAGTAGCACTCCTACTCCAACAAGCAAACCAAAGGATTGGAAGCCTCCTACTACAAATGCAAGGTTCCCAAGTGCAAGTGGAACAAGTGGTGCAAATGCTACCAAGGATGTGAAAAAGCCGTATGAGAAGAACACACCTAATGTGGGAGGTAACTCTAAAACTCAACTACATGCTCCTACTTCTTCTTCAATACAATGCCACAAGTGCAAGGGGTATGATCACTTTGCTAGGGAATGTCCTACAAAGAGAACCATGATTGTTGTTGGTAATGAAGCATATGAGAAAGAGAGTGAATCGGAGGATGAGGGAGTAGAGGGAGTAGAGGGAGATGAGGGAGTAGAGGAGAATGATTTGCTTGATGATACGATGGAGGAGGAGGATCCTCATACTTTCTTGGTTGTGAGACGGAGCCTAGGAGCTATGATTGTGGAAGATAGTGAAACCTTGCAAAGGGAAAATCTTTTCCATGCTAGGTGCCGGGTCAAAGATGTTGTTTGCTCTATGATAATTGATTCCGGAAGTTGTGCAAATGTAGTGAGTCAATCACTAGTGGCTCAATTGAAGTTAACTACCATGAAGCATCCAAAACCCTACCGGTTACAATGGCTTAGTGAATGTGGAGAGCTTAAGGTGATGAAACAAGCCATGATCAAGTTTAGAATGGGTAGTTATGTCGATGAGCATTTGTTTGACGTTGTGCCTATGCAAGCATGCCACCTACTCTTAGGGAGGCCATGGCAATTCGATAGGCAAGTGGTGCATGATGGTCGTGTCAACACTTACACGGTCAAACATGAAGGGAAGAGATTTGTGCTTAAACCTCTCACTCCTAAGCAAGTAAGTGATGACTACAAGAAAATGAAGGAGTTGAGGGAGGTGGCAAAGGCTAAGTCACTCATTGAGACTAGCCCTTTGTCCAAAAGCATGGTGGCAATCCCACCTACTTCATCTACCGGTGGCATGTGTGCCATGATGCAACCGGGCGAGCTCTTGAAAGGTAATGATGGCACCAAATTTCTCCTATGCCTAGTGCACAAAGGTATGATCCTTAACTCTAATTGTGATTTTTCTTCTAGCCCTATGCCTAGTGCTTTGAAAGGTGTTCTTGTCCTTCTCCCGGGGTGTAACGGAACGAGTTCTCCGTTGCTACTTGGGATTAGAGATCGAGTTACGTCTCGTTCTTATCTTTTACTTTCCGCGTTTGATTTCCTACATCATTTGAAAGATGTCTTGGAAAACTTTGGGGACATGTTCCCGGATGAGATGCCCGATGGCTTACCTCCCTTGAGAGGAATTGAACATCAAATTGACTTTATTCCGGGCTCTCAAATCCCGAACAAGCCGGCCTATAGAAGCAATCCCGAGGATACAAGGGAGTTGCAAAAACAAGTCGATGACTTGCTTTCCAAAGGCTTGGTAAGGGAGAGTTTGAGTCCTTGTGCCGTACCGGTCATTCTTGTCCCAAAGAAAGACGGCACTTGGAGAATGTGCGTAGATTGCCGAGCCGTGAATAAGATAACGGTCAAGTACCGTCACCCTATTCCACGGCTTGATGATATGTTGGATGAATTGAGTGGGTCGTGTGTCTTTTCCAAAATCGACCTTAGGTCCGGTTACCATCAAATCCGGATGAAACCCGGGGATGAATGGAAAACCGCATTCAAGACCAAATTCGGTCTCTATGAATGGTTGGTAATGCCCTTCGGGCTTTCCAACGCACCTAGCACTTTCATGCGACTCATGAATCATGTTTTGAAGTCTTTTATCAACAAGTTTGTTGTTGTCTATTTTGATGATATCTTAATCTATAGTAAGACAATGGATGAACATGTTGACCACCTTAGGCAAGTGCTTGATGCTTTGAGAGCCGAAAAGCTCTATGCTAATTTCAAAAAGTGTGCCTTTGGTGTGGATAAGGTTGTCTTCCTTGGGTTTGTTGTGAGTGCCCGAGGAGTGGAGGTGGATGAGTCTAAGGTAGAGGCCGTACGTGATTGGCCTACTCCTACTACCGTGACTCAAGTGAGGAGCTTTCATGGTCTCGCAAGCTTTTATAGGCGATTTGTGAGGGACTTTAGCTCCATTGCCGCCCCACTTACCGAATTGGTGAAGAAAGACCAACCGTTTGTTTGGGGAGAGCCTCAAGAGAAGGCCTTCCATGAATTGAAAAGTAGGTTGAGTACCGCCCCTCTATTGCAATTGCCCGACTTCGGAAAGGCATTTGAGGTTGAGTGTGATGCCTCGGGGGTGGGAATTGGTGGTGTATTAATGCAAGATAGCAAACCCATCGCCTACTTTAGTGAGAAATTGAAAGGGGCCTCCTTGAACTATTCTACATATGACAAGGAGTTGTATGCCCTTGTGAGAGCCCTTGCCCATTGGCAACACTATCTTTGGCCTCGTGAGTTTGTAATCAAGAGTGACCATGAGTCACTCAAGCATTTGAGAGGCCAAGAGAAGCTCAATAAGAGACATGCCAAGTGGGTTGAATTCATTGAGTCCTTTCCCTATGTGATTCAATATAAGAAAGCGAAGGACAATGTGGTGGCGGATGCGCTTTCGAGAAAGTTTGCTCTAGCCACCATTCTCACCTCTAAGCTCATGGGGTTTGAGAGCATTAAATTGATGTATGCTCATGACCCAAAGCTAAAGAGTGTCCTTGACGCTCTAGAGAAGGGGGAGAGAGTTGAGAAATACCAATGGGTTAATGGATATATCTTTAAGAATGGTAAAGTGTGCATACCCGAGTCCTCATGGAGGGAATTGCTTGTGCGAGAGGCACATTGTGGAGGACTCATGGGTCATTTTGGTCGGGACAAGACCTTGTCCATCCTTCGGGAACAATTCCATTGGCCAAAAATGGGGACTCATGTTGAGAAACTTTGCAACTCTTGTCTTGAATGCAAGGTTGCTAAGTCCAAGTCGAACCCCCATGGTTTGTATACCCCACTCCCCGTACCTACTAGTCCATGGTTGGATATCTCGATGGATTTTGTGATGGGATTACCAAGGACTAGGGGGGGCCATGATAGCATTTATGTTGTTGTGGATAGGTTCTCCAAAATGGCTCATTTCATTCCATGTCGTAAATGTGATGATGCACAACATGTTGCAACCTTGTTTATTGATAATATCTTGAAATTGCATGGTGTGCCTCAAACCATAGTGAGTGATAGGGACACTAAGTTCCTAAGTCATTTTTGGAGGAGTTTATGGGGTGCCCTTGGCACCAAACTCTTGTTTTCTTCGTCCCACCACCCCCAAACCGATGGGCAAACCGAAGTGGTGAACCGAACCTTGGGTGCTCTTCTTAGAGCCATGACCCGAGGTAAGGGTGGGACTTGGATAGATAAGCTACCTCTTATGGAGTTTGCCTACAATCGAACCGTGCATAGAATGATTGGCATGACTCCATTCGAGTGTGTTTATGGTTTTAACCCCTTGATTCCCCTTGATCTAACCCCTTTGCCAAGGGAAATGGTTGTTAATTTTGAAGGTAAAGCTAGAGCGAAGGCAATGATGGAACTCCATGCAAAGGCAAAGAAGAATTTGGAGGAAGCCTATGCTAAGGTTGCTTCCAAGAAAAACAAAGGACGCAAGAAGGTGGAACTCAAGAAGGGTGACTATGTGTGGGTGTACTTCCGGAAAGAAAGGTTTCCAAACCTTCGAAAAGGGAAGTTAGCACCCCGTGGTGATGGTCCATTCCAAGTGCTCTCAAAGATAAACAACAACGCCTACGTGATCGACTTGCCAAGTGAGTATTAAGTTTCTAATACTTTCAATGTTTGTGACTTGGTTCCTTTGGATGTAGGTAATGAAGGGGTCGTGGATGATGATGCCTCGATTTCGAGGACGAAATCTTTTCAAGAAGGGGAGGATGATGCCGGGCAATCCACCACGAGGAGACCATTCAGTCGGAGCCAAGCCAAGGATGTCCAAGAAGCGCATTTACACTTGGTGAGGAAGGGCCTTGAAGAAGGAAGCGATTGGAAGCCATTCCGGGTGCTCAAACTAGGCCTCACGCCTAAGGAAGAAGAGAGCCCAGCAGAGCTAGGCGCCCCGCCTAGCCCAGGCGCCCCGCCTAGGGAGCTCACTGCCTAAGGCTCAGAAAATGCACCAGGCGCCCCACCTGGCTAGGCGCCCAGCCTAGCTGAAGGCCAAGCCAGGCGCCCCGCCTAGCTTCAGGCGCCCAGCCTAGCTGAAGGCCAAGCCAGGCGCCCCGCCTAGATCTAGGCGCCCAGCCTAGCTTCAGCATGAACCAGGCGCCCCTCCCAGCCCCAGGCGCCCCACCTAGCTGTTGAACTTATGTTTCTTTTACTATTTTGCCCTACGTGGCTTATTTGATGAACCTTATTAGTAAGGGTACTTAAGTCTTTGTGTAAGCTTGGGAAAACACTATAAATACCCAAGCCTAGCTTATTTTACACTTAGCTTATTATAGATGATTATGAATGATGAACATGAGCAAGGCTCTTGATTATTGAATGAAACCTTTTGTTCTTGGACTTGTATGTCTTCTAGCGGATCTAGATGAATACTCTTCCTCTCCGACCATTCTACTTGCGTGCTCGCGTTAGCTCGAGGGTAGTTGCATAGCGTAGGTGTTCTTGTCCTTCTCCCGGGGTATAACGGAACGAGTTCTCCGTTGCTACTTGGGATTAGAGATCGAGTTACGTCTCGTTCTTATCTTTTACTTTCCGCGTTTGATTTCCTACATCAAACGTCCCCATAGACCCGCACAAGTCGGAAATCCAAAATAAACTCGGAATCAAAACATCAGGATTTTAAGCCTGCGGACCCGCACAATGCATTGCGTGGTGCCGTAGGCCAATTTCTGCAGGCTTTCCAAAATTCACTACTCTTTGAAGATCGTCCTTGATGCGCTGCATAGTGCAATGCCCAGCGCGGCGCAACAGGCCAAATTCACTGCATCTCCAATTCTCTAATCATTTTTCCTCCACGCCTTGGTTCACTCGACCCTCGGGCTTCTACTCAAACATCAAAACCCTTGTTTTTCATCAATTATGCTCCATATACGGCTCATATCATCAATGTAATCCCTACAATATAAAACACACCAAAAAAGAGCAATTCCATCCAAAGTACCAACAAATATCGCAAGTTGAAACATAAATAAGAGGCAAAAGTATATAAATTATTGCAACCTCTAGCCTCGTATCAACACCCCACGCTTAATTCTTTGCTCGTCCTCGAGCAACTTATACTTTGAGCTTAAGAGAAACAACTCACAACGATGACTTGGGTTTATAGAGACAATTAACAAGTTGCATATGCACTGATCATACCTTATTCACACAAAATCCATGCCAAGAGTATTTAAAAACAATCTAGTGTACGAAATCAATCTTCCAATCCCATATCAACTCCAGACTTACTCAATAAGTCATGCAAGTACTCATTTTATTCAAGAGACTAATAAAAGAGCTCGCTTCTCGTAAACCATGTGCCCTCACAATAAAATAAAAAATTAGAAAAAGAATTCACTCAAGAGAATAATCATGAACAAAAAGTTCACATATAGATGAAACACTCACTCTCAGAAAAGAACCTACATGTTACACAAGACGTACCATAGGCTTGCCCTTAGTGTAGGACTCAACTAATGTCCATCTACTGGGCTAAGATCAATTGGGACTTCTTTTGGTTGTAATGTAGGCAATGGGACAGGTAGGATATATTTAGGTAATAGTGACTAACCACCCCAAGCAATTTAATACACCACAATTATTTTAAACATTTTTTCTTCCAACCAATCTTTCTTTTACCATCATAGAGCCAACTTTCACCAATTTTTTCTTTAAGCAAAGGTAGGAGCTAATAATAGGGATTACTCTTTTTTTTTCAATCTCAATTTTTTTCATACTTTAATAATTGCATAATATCTCAAGCTTTCACTTTTTTTTTTCCTCTTTTCTTTTGCTAGTAAATCCTTCCAAATAGCATCCTTCTAAGCACCTTTTGTCTTCCTCCAACAACCACAATTTTTCACTTCATTCACTGGTCTTTTAGGCTCATAACACCACAAGTAAAACTCACATGTATTTAGAACAAGAAATAGGAATCCCAATGGCTATCAAAGAAAGGCTATAGGCTCAAAAGGGTTAGCTAGAGTCAAATTTCTCACTCATACATGGCACATAACATTCTCAAGACGGCTCAATTCCCGCTCTCAAACACAAGCAAACTCTCAAGCAAATCTAGAGTCAACATCATGATCATAGGCTTCAAACAATACACTCAACGTTTCTCAAGACAAGTGGATCATGTTAGAATATATGCATGAAGTTCACATACCCCAAATTAAGTATCTATATAAAACTAGTCAGATCATGGAGCCAAGACTCTCCCATCCAATTACTACACTCTAATCCTAAAAACAAAATATCTACCTATACCCAGTTAAAAGTACTTCCCTTGGAAAAGAACCGATGGACAAAGAAAAACCAAGGGGATTACTCCCTCCCTTTCAAAAAGGATGAACCTATTTCATTTTTAGTCTGTTTAAAAAAGAATGACCTCTTTCTAAATTTGGAAAGAAATATTTACTTTTACGCATCCCTAGATGATTTGTAGCCACACAAATATCTACAACTTATTTTAGACCACAAGTTTCAAAAGTCTTCTCTTTTTATTAAACTCCGTGCAAAGTCAAATGGGTTCATCTAAAGTGGAACGGAGGGAGTATTAACAAAAATAGGAAGACTACCACCCCACACTTAAAATCATGCATTTCCCTCAATGCATTTAAATAAAACTAAAGGTGATAGAAATTCCCTGAGGATCTAAGCCCAAAGAACATCCTTGTAAACTTCCTTAGGGAACGAGGTACTCAGAATTCCCTCAAGCAGGACATCCTCATCCAATCGTACGAGGTTGCAAGAACCTCACACTTAGACTTCAAACCAGTCGAAACCTGCAAAATAAAGAAACTCACCAAGTAATATCCTTCAAAAGAAAATAATATTTTTTTATTTTGTTTTTTTTCCTCATTTTTTTTAATTTTACTTATATACAAATACAATCACGAGTTGCCTCCCGAGAAGCACCTTATTTAATGTCGTGGCACGACATGACCCAGAGTCAATATTTTTTCCTCCAATTTGAGCTTATGAATCGCCTCCCCAATTGAAACTTAACTCTCCGGCTATGCTCTTGGGGTGACACAAGTTCTTGCAAATCAAACATTAAGTATCTCCTTCTGCACGTCACCACCAACTTAGGAATATTACCAAATTTTCGGCGATACTCTTGGCGAAGCACCAAATATACCATGTTGTATTCACTGGCCTTTATACAAGGATTTTCATCGTGGCTAGATGGCATCACAAATTTGAGAGTGTAAGCATCATACACAAGCATCATACACATCATCCTTTATACAAGGATTTTCATCGTGGCTAGATGGCATCATACACATCATCCTAATTCACCTTTTTGACAACCTAAGCAATGCCTTTGTTTTAGGTTGAAATACTTTTATGTATTTAATCCTAACTCATGAATCTATTCCTAGTAATCACAAGAATAAAGGGGATAATTAATCGAGGATCCTACCAATTAATAGCAAACAATTCATAAACAACATAGATAGAAAGAATTAACAAAGTTAATTAATTACACAACAATTATCATCACACAAGTATATGGAGTTGGTCAATCAACCCTAGAATGAGTGATTTAGCCACTCATAGTCATGTCCTAAGACAAGAAATAACTATAAGTATACAAAACCACAAGAATATGGATGGATGGATGAAGTAGAGCCTTGAATCTTGATCTTCTCTCTTCCTTGCCTCATTTTGATGTTAGATAGGTCAAAAGTTCTGTTTTGGACGTGTTAGGTGCCTTTTATAACGTCCCCATAGACCCACACAAGTCGGGAATCGAAAATAATCTCGGAATCAAAACATCAGGATTTTAAGCCTACGGCGCCGGAGGCCAATTTATGCAGGCTTTAAAAAATTCTCAGCTCTCTAAAGATCGTCCCTGATGCGCCGCATAGCGCATCGCCCGGCACGGCGCAACAAGCCAAATTCGCTGCATCTCCAATTCTTTTATCATTTTTCCTCCGCGCCTTGGTTCACTCGACCCTCGGGCTTCTGCTCAGACTTCAAAACTCTTGTTTTTCATCAATTATGCTCCATATACGGCTCATATCATCAATGTAATCCCTACAATATAAAACACACCAAATAAGAGCAATTCCATCTAAAGTAACAACAAATATCTCAAGTTGAAACATAAATACGAGGCAAAAATATAGAAATTATTGCAACATCTAGCCTCGTATCACTAGCATACGGATGACCTCCTGTTGGGAGAAATAATCACATGGAATTAGGATCTTAGTTCATTAATTTGATTAACTAATTAATTAGTGGCTTGTGCTTTAGCAACATCTGGCTTGTGCCATTACTGAAATGATTTATAACCACATAAACACCTTTGTTTTATTTTACACCACAAATTTCAAAAATCTTTCTTATTTCTTAAATTTTGTGCCGAGTCAAAGTAAGACACATAAAGTGGAACGGAGGGAGTATTGCTTTTGTGCGAAAATGGACAGGAAAAGTATTACATTTTTTGGTTTCCATCAAGAAAAGCTTCCGGCAACTGTAAGATGTCACCGGTGGGAAGCTCGTGCCGTTCACGAGGTCCTACTACTTGTAAGACTGTCGATTGTTAGGAGCTTGTCCTAGCAAAAAATATAAGACTTTTCTTATGAGGATCAACACTGAGATTGGGTGCCATAAGTGTCCTATTTCGGTAAATCTCCGAAAAATTAATGTACTTTAGAAGAAAGTGAATGGAATACGATGGGTCTGCCAAGCTAATTAAGGTTGCTTGATCCTTTATCAAAGTACAAATTAGCATTTACTACACTTAAAAAAAAAAAATAATGCAGTCATTTTTTTTTCACATGCTCTTTCACAATCTAGCTATGCATGCATCAATATGGATAAATTAATGGAAAACATAGTGACACTTTGTAGCTGTAAATAGTATAATAACAAAATCCACCAAAGTTTATAAATGAGTAAAAAATGAAAGAAATTCAATGCATGTTACGGCAGTATGAATAGGTTATGCTCCAATTAATCATGTTCATATGATAATATGAATTAAAAAGAATTTGATTCGCCCTATCGCCCATATGCCTGAACTAGAAATGTAGTAATTAACAATTAAACCTCTTCGTTACATGAACGTATTTCCAAATTCTGGGGACATTATAAATATCTCAACCCTTCTCAGATAGTTGTACTCTCAACCTAAGTTGTTTAATTCTTTATTTGCATTTATTTTGAAGAATACAATTAGTGCTGAAATAACTGAACGAAAATGAAGAGCATAAATGGTGAATGGAGCCTTAACTGCATTGTCTATGTGGTCGTCTTGCTTGTTTCATTCTCTGGTATTCCTTCCTTCTCTCAGTTCATTGATATCTTATTATTTTCATTTATTTTGTATTTTTTCTAAACCAACAAAAGTAAATGAGTTTAATTTATTCACCTTAACAAAATGATTTCAGTTTTGTATGCTAATACTGTCATATTATCTTTATGCTATTAGTGAATTTTTACTTAAGAGAGCATATTATTAATTAGTTACGTACTACTACCATTTTTACCAAACCAATAACAACCTTATCAAAAGTTTATTTGTAATTGTTTTATAAATGACAGGATTATTCTGCAAATTTTTTTTACACCATCTGTAGACTGTACATAAACATTAAACTCTTTAACCAAGTATATTTGCAGAAAAGAAATGCAGTTGAAAAGTCTGAACTTTGGTTATTAAGTAATTATTACTAGTATCTACTAACCTGCATGTACCCATACTAGCTTCTTACTCCTACCGTGAAATTATTTTTCTTGGTTATTTTTCGTAGCTCTGAATGTTCAAAATCTTGAAGCAAGTCATGTTCTTACTATTATATTATGATGATATATTTATACAGTGATACAAATGATTCATGCATTGGATTTAGCTGAGGAAAGTGGTGCTAATATTGGCTCTGCAGAGAAGAGAATAGGGCCAACAACATGTTCAATGCATAGTATCCAAGTAAACCAAGGTGCCTCTGGGACACTTCCCAATGGCATTCCTACATACACTGTCGTAATCGAAAATGTGTGTGTCTCAGAAAGTTGTAGTATCTCCAACATTCACTTAAGCTGCGGTTGGTTCAGTTCAGCAAGACTCATAAATCCTAGTGTTTTCAGAAGACTTAGTTATAATGACTGCCTTGTCAATAATGGAGCACCTCTTAGACCTGGACAAGCAATCACATTTCAATATGCCAATACCTTCAAATATCCTATGGTTGTCTCATCCGTCGCCTGCTAGTGCTAGATTAGGGTACGAGCTTTTAACTACTATGTATACCCCCCGGCACCAGGTGGCTTTTCTTGTAAACGGTGATTTTTAATATAAATATAAGCTTTCATTCAAGAAGATCTCTCCATCTTTTATTTATTTTTTTATTTATTTATAATTTGCATGCTATGAGCAATGTCAATGTTTTCCCCGTAACAATCTTGTTTAGCTTACGGAAGGGCCTTAAATTAGCAAGAAGTAATTAATCAGAGTCATTACAAGGAAACTGGCTGTCAAATTTTGAATTAAATGGTGCTTTAAAAATGAAATCTCAAATTTTCATTTTGGAAGTGGACTCTCTGATAGTGGCCAATATGCCGACTGATAAAAAGATCAATAACAAGATGTTGAAAACTGTTAACATTCTACAGATGCTTTCCCAAACTTCTTGTACCATCGCACACTGCTATCCTAAAGCTAACCAGGGAGGAGATGGGCTGGCTAAAGTAGGATCTGATGCTAAAATTGTATATGAACACGTGCCAAGTGAAATCTGAGGCTCCCAGGCCTTAGATAAATCATGAGAAGTTACTGACTTACTGCCGAGTTTCATTTTTTTTGGGATCTGAAGGATTATACACAATCTATGAACACACAGTTCATAGATTTATTTCACTAGTCGGCAATACAATCACATGTAATTAAAACACAAATTGTAGAGAAAAGTTCACAGTCTATGTCGTACCTTGTTACAGAATTGGTTCTAATTCAGAGAAGAGCGCTTCTATTCTTTGTTGGAATCTTCTTTTTCACTATAAAAAGAAGAAAGTCTTTTGACATAGAGACAGAGAGAATTCAATTGTTTCTGTTTTTAGTTTCTGAATTTTTAGAGAAGGAAAAAAGAACACAGGGAAAAGTTAGAAGTTCCTAACAATTAGGACTTCTTTTATAGTTGATAGGAGATACAACTCTACAAAACAAGTTTCCCAATAGTTGTGTCTTTTGCTAATTTTTCCTTATATTATAATTTATGTAACAAATATTTAAGCAAATATATTTGGACATGGATCCCGGTTGACCCACATGGGTGCCCCGAATCCTATTTTCAACATCTCCCACTCATACATAGTGGGTCAACTCTAATTCTCAATCTGTAACATCCATACATAACGACTAGAGTGTGACCAATGCATACTTCGAGAGCTTAATTGCCATACATCTATTAGGAATATATAGTATCTCGAATAATGGAACCTTGGAGTAGATTGCGGTATGCAAGTACCCTAGATCATTTATCACATTCGCATCTCTCACTATCTCTTTGTATTAATTTGAGTTCATCATTATGGTATTATGTTCTTGTCTCAAAAACAAACATAATGAGTCGACCAATGAACACAATTAATGCGGTAGTACTCATTAATGATCGTCCTCATCTCATGAATCCCTTAATGTCAATTTGACTTGATTTTCTAGAAATGTCCCGCCAGACCGAATCATCAATGATCTATAGACAACACCCTAAGATAGCAAACTCCAAATTGAATCTCGAGAAACTGATCAAAGTCATGAGGGTGCAAAACAAAAGAAAATTACTTATAATTTGCAAGGCTTCACGCGATAAGCAAGTGGAGATTAAACTTGGATCGCATATAGGTCACTTTATGCGTACGTGGTATGAATTACGTATCACAGTATTGACTCCTTTTACGTGGAGCGTATGTCTTTTACTAATTAAATATTTTGCAGATGATAATCAGACAACCTATGTCTAACTTTAAGTTCACAAATCTACTCATATATTTTATCCTTCAGAACTCATATCTAGCATCAAGATAGACTCATTTAATTAAATATGATTAACAAAAAAAATAAGCGACATTATTATTATAAACTTCAAGCTCTCTATTATTATCACTTCTGATAATAATAATAAGTTTATAATTGTCCCATCCCTATTAGTCACCTAGACAATAGATGCGATTGTCTGTGTGAATAGGCCAATCTTTTTGTCTGTCTGACATACATCAAATTTATGTGCTAAATATAAAACCATTCTATGTATATGAACCAACAAGACTGACTAATTTTGGCTGCAACTACATTAACTTCAATAATGCAGTTTTATGTGAACATGCTTGGAATGTTTTTTTTTTTTTTTTTTAAAAATACATCCACATCTACGCAAACCCAATTACTTAACATGACTTTTATAAGCACAAAAATCTTCGAGTTTTGCTATCGGATCTACTATCATATAATGCGTAGAGATGTATTTCATGTTCACTTTTCACTGTACAATTATGTCTCAAAGGAAATTATACTTTATATCAATATGGTTTGTCTTCTAATGATACTTGGGATCTTTTTGTGTAAGCTATTGAGACTTGACTATCACACTTGATTGTCACTAATTCAATAGCACTATCAAACACACCCAAATCAATCGTAAAAATATTTAAGCCAAATTGCTTCTTGCACAGTTGCTGAAAACGTTACAAATTCAGCTTTCTTTATAAATAAGGCTGATGATTGTTTCTTGCTACACAAATAATATACAAATCGCTATTGTTTAGCAAAGTAGATATACTTAGATTTAAATTTCCTCTCATCCAAATCCTCTTTTCAATCGTCATACATATACGTATAGCCTTTGAATTGTATATCCTTTCCTTAACAACACAAGGATAATCGACTGTACCTTTGAGATGCCTCAGTATTCTTTAACTGATTTTCAGTATTCCTTTACAAAATCAGATTGATATCTATTATTCTAGTTAGCAGATTTCAAGTTCCATGAGACAAATCATATTCTTGTGGATTCACGAGGACACATCCTCCCACTTGAAACTTCAGCTCTAAAAATAAGAGTATTTATGAGTTGCACTGTTGCATATTAAATCGATCAGTAAATTTTCTTACCATAAGGCTTTTCTAGAAGAGACAACAATCTTTGATCTTTCGAAATTTTAACATTCAAGAATACACCTATATTTATTCAATACTACTATAAGCCTTCCGCATATTTTGAGAACCTACTAATGTATTTTAGGAATACATCTATAAAAAAAGTAGTACATCTTTAATAAAATTTTTGCCGATAAAAACAGTCCACATAGTTGAAAGCTAGAAAGGAGTGACTAATTAATTAAAGAAAATAAATTATTTGATTTACTTATCGAATCAAATAAAAAACCAGAGCGCTGGTGCCCAAAAAGTAGATTAACCAATTCAACCAATTTCAACTCTTTGTTCGGTTCCATTAACTCCATTTTATGTTCCATTTCTCTAACTATTTATCCTTAGCAGGGTATCTAAGAGCCTCATTTAGTCTTTCGATGCTCTTATTAATCTTATGGAGTAACTATATATGCTTCCCCTTCGATGTCAACTCGATGATGTGGACTATGTAGATGACTCATTCGTCGAGGTTGAGATTGATAAAATTGATTTATCAATTGATAGTTACTTCCACTGAGACCAGAAATATTAAATGGGTTCTCTTTTGGATAATATATTGATGTTAATTGGAACATATCTATTATCACCAAACATGACTCCCACTCGAATCTATTTAGCGTTAATACCAGAAGAAATCTGGTCCACAGTTTCATAAAGAGACAAGTCTTGGCTTATCCCTACTTAGGAGAAACATTAGCTAAGAATGTAACATTCTGATTCAAATTCAGTTATAGTGCCACTATCGTCTTGTTCACATATGAACATATAAATCTTGGACTAAAATAATATCACAAAAAGATACATGTTCTTCCCTTTGGAACTAGTTTTCCATGTGAGAAAAGGTTTATGTACAAAAGTAGCACAAAACCAAGAGTTCAAAAAATTGGATTTTTATTTATCTATAATTTATATAGAATATAAGTAACTGTCTTAGAACAATTTCATATTTTGAATCACATGCGTCATAGTGTACCAGTTACAATGGAATGTAATGCCACTTTCAGGAGACGTCATAGACATATCTAGAGTCTCAAGAGCCTCCTGCTCTTTTAGGAGATACTGGACTTTATTGTCAGCATCAACACTTTTGTTAAGCTCGAGACAATATTCTAGGAGCAGTTGACATATTGATATAAACTAGTATAAACTCAAGGAGACAACTATGTACTTTCTTAGAGGCTAAAATTCATATACATACTATTCCTTTAAATAATTTACTATGTTAATATTTATTTCACATTAGATCCGGAATCCAAAGTTCACTATGTTCCCAATCATCATCCAAATTCTGACGTTTCTAACGTTCAACAGATCTAAAATAATCAATTATTAAAGAAAACTCATCTTAAATTACTTAAATTCAAGACCAAATAATTATAAATCTATAACAAATATAGAAATATGTTCAATAAAAAATAATCACACAAAGTATTAAAGCAAAACTTCATATAAGTACACTAACTCATATGAATATAGTGTCACATACACAATTCCACCAATTAAATGCACGATATATTTTCTATAACACATATAGAAAACAATATTCCTCACTACAAAGACATATATATTTAAAGTTTCCTTGAAAATGTGGTGAAATCAATATTTGATGTATGGTCATTTGCTCACACTAGAACTAATGAGATTCAACAGTTAAGATTTCCTTCATATTATTTCAGTAGTTAAAATTAAATAATCTTATTGTCAGGATCCTAACAAGAAAGCCATATTCTCAGGAAAACTATACTAGTTTTCTCTAGACTTTTCTCTAATCCTGTAGAGATTTGATGGCAAGTGTGTTCAGTCCAGCAAACTTACAAGTGAATATGCACTAATATGCATTTATACATTAAAAAAGTGCTCTTATTCCTGTTCGACCGCAGTGGTCGGATGGTTAAAAAAAATTATTTAATATAAATAAAATGAAATGTCCGACCGCGGCGGTCGGATAGACGTGTTCGACCGACTTTCGGTCCGAAAATATCGGTCTGAAAGCACCTGATTTTTAGTAGTGTATACAGTGATGTGAATGAATCATGCATTAGTCCTAGCTGAGAAAAATGGTGCTAAATATTGGCTCTGCAGAGAAGAGAATAGGGCCAATAACATGTTCAATGCATAGTATCCAAGTAAACAAAGGTGCCTCTCGGACACTTCCCAATGGCATTCCTACGTACACTGTCGTTATCGAAAATATATGTGTCTCAGAAAGTTGTAGTATCTCCAACATTCACTTAAGCTGCGGTTGGTTCAGTTCAGCAAGACTCATAAATCCTAGTGTTTTCAGAAGACTTAGTTATAATGACTGCCTCATCAATAATGGAGCACCTCTTAGACCTGGACAAGCAATCACTTTTCAATATGCCAATACCTTCAAATATCCTATGGTTGTCTCATCCGTTGCCTGCTAGTGCTAGCTAGTGCTAGATTAGGGTATGAGCTTTTAACTACTATGTATACCTTCGGCACCACGTTGATTTTCTTGTAAACGTTGGTTCTTTTAATAGAAATATAAGCTTTCATTCAGTTCTCTCAATTCTTTTTTTTCATACTGTGAGCATTGAGATCATTTTCTGTATGGCACTGACAATGTAGTGTGTTGAAGTTTAAAACTACCACTTCCGTTAAGTAATCATGACTTTCATTAGATAACTATTCCAATTAACTAATGAAGATAGGGAGGACTACATTTATGGTTCACAGTAAGGATCAATATTCCTAATTCACCTTTTTGACAACCTAAGCAATGCCTTTGTTTTAGGTTGAAATACTGCTATGTTTTTAACCCTAACTCATGAATCTATTCCTTGTAATCACAAGAATAAATGGAACAGTTAATTGGGGATCCTACCAATTAATAGCAAACAATTCATAAACAACATAGATAGAAATAAATAACAAAATTAATTAATTACACAACAATTATCATCACACAAGTATATGGAGCGGGTCAATCAACCCTAGAATGGGTGATTTAGCCACTCATAGTCATGTTTTAAGACAAGAAATAACTATAAGTATACAAAACCACAAGAATATGGATGGATGGATGGATTGATGAAGTAGAGCCTTGAATCTTGATCTTCTCTCTTCCTTGCCTCATTTTGATGTTAGATAGGTCAAAAGCTCTGCTTTGGACATGTTTGGTGCCTTTTATAGCATCCCCATAGACCCGCACAAGTCGGAAATCCAAAATAAACTCGGAATCAAAACATCAGGATTTTAAGCCTGCGGACCCGCACAATGCATTGCGTGGTGCCGTAGGCCAATTTCTGCAGGCTTTCCAAAATTCTCAACTCTTTGAAGATCGTCCTTGATGCGCTGCATAGTGCAATGCCCAGCGCGGCGCAACAGGCCAAATTCACTGCATCTCCAATTCTTTAATCATTACTCGACCCTCGGGCTTCTACTCAGACTTCAAAACCCTTGTTTTTCATCAATTATACTCCATATACGGCTCATATCATCAATGTAATCCCTACAATATAAAACATACCAAAAAAGAGCAATTCCATCCAAAGTAACAACAAATATCGCAAGTTGAAACATAAATAAGAGGAAAAAGTAGAGAAATTATTGCAACATCTAGCCTCGTATCAACATCCCACGCTTAAATCTTTGCTCGTCCTCGAGCAACTTATACTTTGAGCTTAAGAAAAACAACCCACAACGATGACTTGGGTTTATAGAGACAATTAACAAGTTGCATATGCACTGATCATATCTTATTCACACAAAATCCATGCCAAGAGTATTTAAAAACAATCTAGTGTACCAAATCAATCTTCCAATCCCATATCAACTCCAGACTTACTCAATAAGTCATGCAAGTACTCATTCTATTCAAGAGACTAATTAAAGAGCTCGCTTCTCGTAAACCATGTGCCCTCACAATAAAATAAAAAATTAGAAAAAGAATTCACTCAAGAGAATAATCATGAACAAAAAGTTCACATATAGATGAAACACTCACTCTCAGAAAAGAACCTACATGCTACACAAGACGTACCATAGGCTTGCCCTTAGTGCAGGACTCAACTAATGTCCATCTACTTGGCTAAGATCAATTGGGACTTCTTTTGGTTGTAATGTAGGCAATGGGACAGGTAGGATATATTTAGGTAATAGTGACTAACCACCCCAAGCAATTTAATACACCACAATTATTTTAAACATTTTTTCTTCCAACCAATCTTTCTTTTACCATCATAGAGCCAACTTTCACCAATTTTTTCTTTAAGCAAAGGTAGGAGCTAATAATAGGGATTACTCTTTTTTTTCAAACTCAATTTTTTTTCATAGTTTAATAATTGCATAATATCTCAAGCTTTCGCTTTTTTTTTTTCCTCTTTTCTTTTGCTAGTAAATCCTTCCAAATAGCATCCTTCTAAGCACCTTTTGTCTTCCTCCAACAACCACAATTTTCACTTCATTCACTGGTCTTTTAGGCTCATAACACAAGTAAAACTCACATGTATTTAGAACAAGAAATAGGAATCCCAATGGCTATCAAAGAAAGGCTATAGGCTCAAAACGGTTAGCTAGAGTCAAATTTTCACTGGTAAACATCTAATTCTGAAGCTTTAAATAAATTGACTATGAAAGAAATACCTATATCACTTCCTAATCAAGCAAACATCTCATTTCGCTTTGCACACACAACGGGCAAGTTCTAGACATCAAGTATTAAACATGGAGAAAAAAAAATCCTCACTTACACATGGCACATAACATACTCAAGACGGCTCAATTCCCGCTCTCAAACAAAGCAAACAAGCAAACTCTCAAGCAAATCTAGAGTCAACATCATGATCATAGGCTTCAAACAATACACTCAACGTTTCTCAAGGCAAGTGGATCATGTTAGAATATATGCATGAAGTTCACATACCCCAAATTAAGTATCTATATAAAACTAGTCAGATCATGGAGCCAAGACTCTCCCATCCAATTACTACACTCTAATCCTAAAAACAAAATATCTACCTATACCCAGTTCAAAGTACTTCCCTTGGAAAAAAACCGATGGACAAAGAAAAACCAAGGGGATTACTCCATCCGTTTCAAAAAGGATGAGCCTATTTCCTTTTTAGTCTGTTTAAAAAAGAATGACCTCTTTCTAAATTTAGAAAGAAATATTTACTTTTACGCATCCCTAGATGATTTGTAGCAACACAAATATCTATAACTTATTTTAGACCACAAGTTTCAAAGGTCTTCTCTTTTTATTAAACTCCGTGTAAAGTCAAATGGGTTCATCTAAAGTGGAACGGAGGGAATATTAACAAAAATAGGAAGACTACCACCCCACACATAAAATCATGCATTTCCCTCAATGCATTTAAATAAAACTAAAGGTGATAGAGAAATTCCCTGAGGATCTAAGCCCATAGAACATCATTGTAAACTTCCTTAGGGCACGAGGTACTCAGACTTCCCTCAAGCAGGACATCCTCATCCAATCGTACGAGGTTGCAAGAACCTCACACTTAGACTTCAAACCAGTCGAAACCTGCAAAATAAAGAAACTCGCCAAGTAATATCTTTCAAAAGATAATAATATTTTTTTTATTTTGTTTTTTCCTCTTTTTTTTATTTTTTTTATTTTACTTATATACAAATACAATCACGAGTTGCCTCCCGAGAAGCAACTTATTTAATGTCGTGGCACGACATAACCCAGAGTCAATATTTTTTCCTCCAATTTGAGCTTATGAATTGCCTCCCCAATTGAAACTTAACTCTCCGGCTATGCTCTTGGGGTGACACAAGTTCTTGCAAATTAAACATTAAGTATCTCCTTCGGCATGTCGCCACCAACTTAGGAATATTCCCAAATTTTCGGCGATACTCTTGGCCAAGCACCAAATATACCATGTTGTATTCACTGGCCTTTATACAAGGATTTTCATCGTGGCTATGGCATCACAAATTTGAGAGTGTAAGCATCATACACATCATCCTTCAACTCTTCAATCGGCTTAGAAGGATCAATTTCCATATCCCCTTCTAAAATCAATGTAGAAAAGTGTCTAGAATGCGGTGCAACCCGCTCACACTTTGATTCGTTACTCACATATTCTTTTTGACACGACTTAGAGTCAACTATAATTTCAGCTTCAATTTTATTGTCCGACTCTAGTACCGCATCATCGGCATCTTCCCACACCATATGGCTAGATGGTTGGCTTTCAACTCTTGTCTCCTCCAATGAAAATTCACGTTTTAGATCTTCAACTATAGCCATAATTTCTTCTTCTAATTCCATGTCTTCTTGGCTAGGTTGTTGAATTCCCAATAATGCAGCCAATTGATTCACTTGAGCTCCTATACGGCTTAGTTGTGCTCTACGTCTGTCACAAATCTTCTTCAGTTCAGCTTCATATTCTTCCTCATCATCCTCTACTTCATTATACCTACTATAATCACAAGAGAAAGAAGTACCATCATAATAGGGGCTGGGGGAATAAGACGTATTATCACAACCATAATGATCACCTAGCCACATGTAATTTTCTGATGCCATATTTTTATTATTTTTTATAGACTAAATAAATATGTACAGAAACGAAGTTAATTGAACTAACTGCTCAGCTATCCTACCAAGCTAGAAATACACCGTGCTCCCCGGCAACGGCACCAAAATTTGATTATGCCCTACTGCGCCCTATAAAAGGGACTAAGCAGTCGCAGCAAATATAGCTCGGTATTTTAAGCTCCGAGGTCGAATTCCATAGAGAACACGATTCCTAGCAGTTAATCTAGTTAAATTATCTAGTCAACCAACTTCAACTTTATATCTTTGGTTTGATTTTATACTAAAACTACTAAACAAGAAAGTAAATAATAAGTGTAGAAAGATAGATTTGATTCAAGAGATGAAAAACCTACGATTGATTTCTCCAACTCCTAACTTGTGCTAAAATATTATGCTATTAATTTTTCCTAACTCTTCTTATTAAACAAGTGCTCCAAGTTTAAAACTACCCACTTCTGTTAAGTAATAATAACTTTTATTAGATAACTATTCCAATTAACTAATGAAGATAGGAAGCACTACACTTATAGTTCACAGAATATTCCTAATTCACCTTTTTGACAACCTAAGCAATGCCTTTGTTTTAGGTTGAAATACTGCTATGTATTTAACCATAACTCATGAATCTATTCCTAGTAATCACAAGAATAAAGGGGATAATTAATCGAGGATCCTACCAATTAATAGCAAATAATTCATAAACAACATAGATAGAAAGAATTAACAAAGTTAATTAATTAAACAACAATTATCATCACACAAGTATATGGAGTCGGTCAATCAACCCTAGAATGAGTGATTTAGCCACTCATAGTCATGTCCTAAGACAAGAAATAACTATAAGTATACAAAACCACAAGAATATGGATGGATGGATGAAGTAGAGCCTTAAATCTTGATCTTCTCTCTTCCTTGCCTCATTTTGATGTTAGATAGGTCAAAAGTTCTGTTTTGGACATGTTAGGTGCCTTTTATAACGTCCCCATAGACCCACACAAGTCTGGAATCGAAAATAAACTCGGAATCAAAACATCAGGATTTTAAGCCTACGGCGCCGGAGGCCAATTTCTGCAGGCTTTCAAAAATTTTCAACTCTCTAAAGATCGTCCCTGATGCGCCGCATAGCGCATCGCCCGGCACGGCGCAACAAGCCAAATTCGCTGCATCTCCAATTCTTTTATCATTTTTCCTCCGCGCCTTGGTTTACTCGACCCTCGGGCTTCTGCTCAGACTTCAAAACCCTTGTTTTTCATCAATTATGCTCCATATACGGCTCATATCATCAATGTAATCCCTACAATATAAAACACACCAAATAAGAGCAATTCCATCTAAAGTACCAATAAATATCTCAAGTTGAAACATAAATACGAGGCAAAAGTATAGAGATTATTGCAACATCTAGCCTCGTATCACTAGCATACGGATGACCTCCTGTTGGGAGAAATAATCACATGGAATTAGGATCTTAGTTCATTAATTTGATTAACTAATTAATTAGTGGCTTGTGCTTTAGCAACATCTGGCTTGTGCCATTACTGAAATGATTTATAACCACATAAACACCTTTGTTTTATTTTACACCACAAATTTCAAAAGTCTTTTTTATTTCTTAAATTTTGTGCCCAGTCAAAGTAAGACACATAAAGTGGAACGGAGGGAGTATTGCTTTTGTGCGAAAATGGACAGGGAAAGTCTTACATTTTTTGGTTTCCATCAAGAAAAGCTCCCGGCAACTGTAAGATGTCACCGGTGGGAAGCTCGTGCCGTTCACGAGGTCCTACTACTTGTAAGACTGTCGATTGTTAGGAGCTTGTCCTAGCAAAAAAAATAAGACTTTTCTTATGAGGATCAAAACTGAGATTGGGTGCCATAAGTATCCTATTTCGGTAAATCTCCGAAAAATTAATGTACTTTAGAAGAAAGTGAATGGAATACGATGGGTCTGCCAAGCTAATTAAGGTTGCTTGATCCTTTATCAAAGTACAAATTAGCATTTACTACACTTCAAAAAAAAAAACAAATAATGCAGTCATTTTTTTTCACATGCTCTTTCACAATCTAGCTGTGCATGCATCAATATGGATAAATTAATGGAAAACATAGTGACACTTTGTAGCTGTAAATAGTATAATAACAAAATCCACCAAAGTTTATAAATGAGTAAAAAATGAAAGAAATTCAATGCATGTTACGGCAGTATGAATAGGTTATGCTCCAATTAATCATGTTCATATGATAATATGAATTAAAAAGAATTTGATTCGCCCTATCGCCCATATGCCTGAACTAGAAATGTAGTAATTAACAATTAAACCTCTTCGTTACATGAACATATTTCCAAATTCTGGGGACATTATAAATATCTCAACCCTTCTCAGATAGTTGTACTCTCAACCTAAGTTGTTTAATTCTTTATTTGCATTTATTTTGAAGAATACAATTAGTGCTGAAATAACTGAACGAAAATGAAGAGCATAAATGGTGAATGGAGCCTTAACTGCATTGTCTATGTGAGGTCGTCTTGCTTGTTTCATTCTCTGGTATTCCTTCCTTCTCTCAGTTCATTGATATCTTATTATTTTCATTTATTTTGTATTTTTTCTAAACCAACAAAAGTAAATGAGTTTAATTTATTCACCTTAACAAAATGATTTCAGTTTTGTATGCTAATACTGTCATATTATCTTTATGCTATTAGTGAATTTTTACTTAAGAGAGCATATTATTAATTAGTTACGTACTACTACCATTTTTACCAAACCAATAACAACCTTATCAAAAGTTTATTTGTAATTGTTTTATAAATGACAGGATTATTCTGCAAATTTTTTTTACACCATCTGTAGACTGTACATAAACATTAAACTCTTTAACCAAGTATATTTGCAGAAAAGAAATGCAGTTGAAAAGTCTGAACTTTGGTTATTAAGTAATTATTACTAGTATCTACTAACCTGCACGTACCCATACTAGCTTCTTACTCCTACCGTGAAATTATTTTTCTTGGTTATTTTTCGTAGCTCTGAATGTTCAAAATCTTGAAGCAAGTCATGTTCTTACTATTATATTATGATGATATATTTATACAGTGATACAAATGATTCATGCATTGGATTTAGCTGAGGAAAGTGGTGCTAATATTGGCTCTGCAGAGAAGAGAATAGGGCCAACAACATGTTCAATGCATAGTATCCAAGTAAACCAAGGTGCCTCTGGGACACTTCCCAATGGCATTCCTACATACACTGTCGTAATCGAAAATGTGTGTGTCTCAGAAAGTTGTAGTATCTCCAACATTCACTTAAGCTGCGGTTGGTTCAGTTCAGCAAGACTCATAAATCCTAGTATTTTCAGAAGACTTAGTTATAATGACTGCCTTGTCAATAATGGAGCACCTCTTAGACCTGGACAAGCAATCACATTTCAATATGCCAATACCTTCAAATATCCTATGGTTGTCTCATCTGTCGCCTGCTAGTGCTAGATTAGGGTACGAGCTTTTAACTACTATGCATACCCCCGGCACCATGTGGCTTTTCTTGTAAACGGTGATTTTTAATATAAATATAAGCTTTCATTCAAGAAGATCTCTCCATCTTTTATTTATTTATTTATTTATTTATAATTTGCATGCTATGAGCAATGTCAATGTTTTCCCCGTAACAATCTTGTTTAGCTTACGGAAGGGCCTTAAGTTAGCAAGAAGTAATTAATCAGAGTCATTACAAGGAAACTGGCTGTCAAATTTTGAATTAAATGGTGCTTTAAAAATGGAATCTCAAATTTTCATTTTGGAAGTGGATTCTCTGATAGTGGCCAATATGCCGACTGATAAAAAGATCAATAACAAGATGTTGAAAACTGTTAACATTCTACAGATGCTTTCCCAAACTTCTTGTACCATCGCACACTGCTATCCTAAAGCTAACCAGGGAGGAGATGGGCTGGCTAAAGTAGGATCTGATGCTAAAAGTGTATATGAACACTTGCCAAGAGAAATCGGAGGCTCCCAGGTCTTAGATAAATCATGAGAAGTTACTGACTTACTGCCGAGTTTCATTTTTTTGGGATTTGAAGGATTATACACAATCTATGAACACACAGTTCATAGATTTGTTTCACTAGTCGGCAATACAATCACATGTAATTAAAACACAAATTGTAGAGAAAAGTTCACAGTCTATGTCGTACCTTGTTTCAGAATTGGTTCTAATTCAGAGAAGAGCGCTTCTTTTCTTTTTTGGAATCTTCTTTTTCACTATAAAAAGAAGAAAGTCTTTTGACATAGAGAGAGAGAGAGAATTCAGTTGTTTCTGTTTTTAGTTTCTGAATTTTTAGAGAACGAAAAAAGAACACAGGGAAAAGTTAGAAGTTCCTAACAATTAGGACTTCTTTTATAGTTGATAGGAGATACAACTCTACAAAATAAGTTTCCCAATAGTTGTGTCTTTTGCTAATATTTCCTTATATTATAATTTATGTAACAAATATTTAAGCAAATATATTTGGACATGGATCCCGGTTGACCCTCATGGGTGTCCCGAATCCTATTTTCAACATCTCCCACTCATACATAGTGGGTCAACTCTAATTCTCAATCTGTAACATCCATACATAACGACTAGAGTGTGACCAATGCATACTTCGAGAGCTTAATTGCCATACATCTATTAGGAATATATAGTATCTCGAATAATGGAACCTTGGAGTAGATTGCGATATGCAAGTACCCTAGATCATTTATCACATTCGCATCTCTCACTATCTCTTTGTATTAATTTGAGTTCATCATTATGGTATTATGTTCTTGTCTCAAAAACAAACATAATGAGTCGACCAATGAACACAATTAATGCGGTAGTACTCATTAATGATCGTCCTCATCTCCTGAATCCCTTAATGTCAATTTGACTTGATTTTCTAGAAATGTCCGCCCAGTCTGAATCATCAATGATCTATAGACAACACCCTAAGATAGCAAACACCAAATTGAATCTCGAGAAACTGATCAAAGTCATGAGGGTGCAAAACAAAAGAAAATTACTTATAATTTGCAAGGCTTCACGCGATAAGCAAATGGAGATTAAACTTGGATCGCATATAGGTCACTTTATGCGTACGTGGTATGAATTATGTATCACAGTATTGACTCCTTTTACGTGGAGCGTATGTCTTTTACTAATTAAATATTTTGCAGATGATAATCAGACAACCTATGTCTAACTTTAAGTTCAAAAATCTACTCATATATTTTATCCTTCAGAACTCATATCTAGCATCAAGATAAACTCATTTAATTAAATATGATTAACAAAAAAAATAAGCGACATTATTATTATAAACTTCAAGCTCTCTATTATTATCACTTCTGATAATAATAATAAGTTTATAATTGTCCAATCCCTATTAGTCACCTAGACAATAGATGCGATTGTCTGTGTGAATAGGCCAATCTTTTTGTCTGTCTGACATACATCAAATTTATGTGCTAAATATAAAACCATTCTATGTATATGAACCAACAAGACTGACTAATTTTGGCTGCAACTACATTAACTTCAATAATGCAGTTTTATGTGAACATGCTTGGAATGTTTTTTTTTTTAAAAAAAATACATCCACATCCATATCAATATGGTTTGTCTTCTAATGATACTTGGGATCTTTTTGTGTAAGCTATTGAGACTTGACTATCACACTTGATTGTCACTAATTCAATAGCACTATCAAACACACCCAAATCAATCATAAAAATATTTAAGCCAAATTGCTTCTTGCACAGTTGCTGAAAACCTCTTCGTTAAAAATGCAGCTTTCTTTATAAATAAGGCTGATGATTGTTTCTTGCTACACAAATAATATACAAATAGCTATTGTTTAGCAAAGTAGATATACTTAGATTTAAATTTCCTCTCATCCAAATCTTCTTTTCAATCGTCATACGTATACGTATAGCCTTTGAATTGTATATCCTTTCCTTAACAACACAAGGATAATCGACTGTACCTTTGAGATGCCTCAGTATTCTTTAACTGATTTTCAGTATTCCTTTACAAAATCAGATTGATATCTATTATTCTAGTTAGCAGATTTCAAGTTCCATGAGACAAATCATATTCTTGTGGATTCACGAGGACACATCCTCCCACTTGAAACTTCAGCTCTAAAAATAAGAGTATTTATGAGTTGCACTGTTGCATATTAAATCGATCAGTAAATTTTCTTACCATAAGGCTTTTCTAGAAGAGACAACAATCTTTGATCTTTTGAAATTTTAACATTCAAGAATACACCTATATTTATTCAATACTACTATAAGCCTTCCGCATATTTTGAGAACCTACTAATGTATTTTAGGAATACATCTATAAAAAAAGTAGTACATCTTTAATAAAATTTGTGCCGATTAAAACAGTCCACATAGTTGAAAGCTAGAAAGGAGTGACTAATTAATTAAAGAAAAAAAATTATTTTATTTACTTATCGAATCAAATAAAAAACCAGAGCGCTGGTGCCCAAAAAGTTGATTAACCAATTCAACCAATTTCAACTCTTTGTTCGGTTCCATTAACTCCATTTTATGTTCCATTTCTCTAACTATTAATCCTTAGCAGGGTATCTAAGAGCCTCATTTAGTCTTTCGATGCTCTTATTAATCTTATGGAGTAACTATATATGCTTCCCCTTCGATGTCAACTCGATGATGTGGACTATGTAGACGACTCATTCGTCGAGGTTGAGATTGATAAAATTGATTTATCAATTGATAGTTACTTCCACTGAGACCAGAAATATTAAATGGGTTCTCTTTTGGATAATATATTGATGTTAATTGGAACATATCTATTATCACCAAACATGACTCCCACTCGAATCTATTTAGCGTTAATACCAGAAGAAATCTGGTCCACAGTTTCATAAAGAGACAAGTCTTGGCTTATCCCTACTTAGGAGAAACATTAGCTAAGAATGTAACATTCTGATTCAAATTCAGTTATAGTGCCACTATCGTCTTGTTCACATATGAACATATAAATCTTGGACTAAAATAATATCACAAAAAGATACATGTTCTTCCCTTTGGAACTAGTTTTCCATGTGAGAAAAGGTTTATGTACAAAAGTAGCACAAAACCAAGAGTTCAAAAAATTGGATTTTTATTTATCTATAATTTATATAGAATATAAGTAACTGTCTTAGAACAATTTCATATTTGGAATCACAAGCGTCATAGTGTACCAGTTACAATGGAATGTAATGCCACTTTCAGGAGACGTCATAGACATATATAGAGTCTCAAGAGCCTCCTGCTCTTTTAGGAGATACTGAACTTTATTGTCAGCATTAACACTTTTGTTAAGCTCGAGACAATATTCTAGGAGCAGTTGACATATTGATATAAACTAGTATAAACTCAAGGAGACAACTATGTACTTTCTTAGAGGCTAAAATTCATATACATACTATTCCTTTAAATAATTTATTATGTTAATATTTATTTCACATTAGATCCGGAATCCAAAGTTCACTATGTTCCCAATCATCATCCAAATTCTGACGTTTCTAACGTTCAACAGATCTAAAATAATCAATTATTAAAGAAAAATCATCTTAAATTACTTAAATTCAAGACCAAATAATTATAAATCTATAACAAATATAGAAATATGTTCAATAAAAAATAATCACACAAAGTATTAAAGCAAAACTTCATATAAGTACACTAACTCATATGAATATAGTGTCACATACACAATTCCACCAATTAAATGCACGATATATTTTCTATAACACATATAGAAAACAATATTCCTCACCACAAAGACATATATATTTAAAGTTTCCTTGAAAATGTGGTGAAATCAATATTTGGTGTATGGTCATTTGCTCACACTAGAACTAATGAGATTCAACAGTTAAGATTTCCTTCATATTATTTCAGTAGTTAAAATTAAATAATCTTATTGTCAGGATCCTAACAAGAAAGCCATATTCTCAGGAAAACTATACTAGTTTTCTCTAGACTTTTCTCTAATCCTGTAGAGATTTGATGGCAAGTGTGTTCAGTCCAGCAAACTTACAAGTGAATATGCACTAATATGCATTTATACATTAAAAAAGTGCTCTTATTCCTGTTCGACCGCAGTGGTCGGATGGTTAAGAAAAATTATTTAATATAAATAAAATGAAATGTCCGATCGCGGCGGTCGGATAGAGGTGTTCGACCGACTTTCGGTCCGAAAATATCGGTCTGAAAGCACCTGATTTTTAGTAGTGTATACAGTGATGTGAATGAATCATGCATTAGTCCTAGCTGAGAAAAATGGTGCTAATATTGGCTCTGCAGAGAAGAGAATAGGGCCAATAACATGTTCAATGCATAGTATCCAAGTAAACCAAGGTGCCTCTCGGACACTTCCCAATGGCATTCCTACGTACACTGTCGTTATCGAAAATATATGTGTCTCAGAAAGTTGTAGTATCTCCAACATTGACTTAAGCTGCGGTTGGTTCAGTTCAGCAAGACTCATAAATCCTAGTGTTTTCAGAAGACTTAGTTGTAATGACTGCCTCATCAATAATGGAGCACCTCTTAGACCTGGACAAGCAATCACTTTTCAATATGCCAATACCTTCAAATATCCTATGGTTGTCTCATCCGTTGCCTGCTAGTGCTAGCTAGTGCTAGATTAGGGTATGAGCTTTTAACTACTATGTATACCTTCGGCACCACGTTGATTTTCTTGTAAACGTTGGTTCTTTTAATAGAAATATAAGCTTTCATTCAGTTCTCTCAATTCTTTTTTTTCATACTGTGAGCATTGAGATCATTTTCTGTATGGCACTGACAATGTAGTGTGTTGAAGTTTAAAACTACCACTTCCGTTAAGTAATCATGACTTTCATTAGATAACTATTCCAATTAACTAATGAAGATAGGGAGGACTACATTTATGGTTCACAGTAAGGATCAATATTCCTAATTCACCTTTTTGACAACCTAAGCAATGCCTTTGTTTTAGGTTGAAATACTGCTATGTTTTTAACCCTAACTCATGAATCTATTCCTTGTAATCACAAGAATAAATGGGGCAGTTAATTGGGGATCCTACCAATTAATAGCAAACAATTCATAAACAACATAGATAGAAATAAATAACAAAATCAATTAATTACACAACAATTATCATCACACAAGTATATGGAGCGGGTCAATCAACCCTAGAATGGGTGATTTAGCAAATCATAGTCATGTTCTAAGACAAGAAATAACTATAAGTATACAAAACCACAAGAATATGGATGGATGGATTGATGAAGTAGAGCCTTGAATCTTGATCTTCTCTCTTCCTTGCCTCATTTAGATGTTAGATAGGTCAAAAGTTCTGCTTTGGACATGTTTGGTGCCTTTTATAGCATCCCCATAGACCCGCACAAGTCGGAAATCCAAAATAAACTCGGAATCAAAACATCAGGATTTTAAGCCTGCGGACCCGCACAATGCATTGCGTGGTGCCGTAGGCCAATTTCTGCAGGCTTTCCAAAATTCTCAACTCTTTGAAGATCGTCCTTGATGCGCTGCATAGTGCAATGCCCAGCGCGGCGCAACAGGCCAAATTCACTGCATCTCCAATTCTTTAATCATTACTCGACCCTCGGGCTTCTACTCAGACTTCAAAACCCTTGTTTTTCATCAATTATACTCCATATACGGCTCATATCATCAATGTAATCCCTACAATATAAAACACACCAAAAAAGAGCAATTCCATCCAAAGTACCAACAAATATTGCAAGTTGAAACATAAATAAGAGGAAAAAGTAGAGAAATTATTGCAACATCTAGCCTCGTATCAACACCCCACGCTTAAATCTTTGCTCGTCCTCGAGCAACTTATACTTTGAGCTTAAGAAAAACAACCCACAACGATGACTTGGGTTTATAGAGACAATTAACAAGTTGCATATGCACTGATCATATCTTATTCACACAAAATCCATGCCAAGAGTATTTAAAAACAATCTAGTGTACCAAATCAATCTTCCAATCCCATATCAACTCCTGACTTACTCAATAAGTCATGCAAGTACTCATTCTATTCAAGAGACTAATTAAAGAGCTCGCTTCTCGTAAACCATGTGCCCTCACAATAAAATAAAATAAAAAATTAGAAAAAGAATTCACTCAAGAGAATAATCATGAACAAAAAGTTCACATATAGATGAAACACTCACTCTCAGAAAAGAACCTACATGCTACACAAGACGTACCATAGGCTTGCCCTTAGTGCAGGACTCAACTAATGTCCATCTACTGGGCTAAGATCAATTGGGACTTCTTTTGGTTGTAATGTAGGCAATGAGACAGGTAGGATATATTTAGGTAATAGTGACTAACCACCCCAAGCAATTTAATACACCACAAATATTTTAAACATTTTTTCTTCCAACCAATCTTTCATTTACCATCATAGAGTCAACTTTCACCAACTTTTTCTTTAAGCAAAGGTAGGAGCTAATAATAGGGATTACTCTTTTTTTTCAAACTCAATTTTTTTTCATACTTTAATAATTGCATAATATCTCAAGCTTTCGCTTTTTTTTTTCCTCTTTTCTTTTGCTAGTAAATCCCTCCAAATAGCATCTTTCTAAGCACCTTTTGTCTTCCTCCAACAACCACAATTTTTCACTTCATTCACTGGTCTTTTAGGCTCATAACACCACAAGTAAAACTCACATGTATTTAAAACAAGAAATAGGAATCCCAATGGCTATCAAAGAAAGGCTATAGGCTCAAAACGGTTAGCTAGAGTCAAATTTTAATTTCCCAATAGTTGTGTCTTTTGCTAATATTTCCTTATATTATAATTTATGTAACAAATATTTAAGCAAATATATTTGGACATGGATCCCGGTTGACCCTCATGGGTGTCCCGAATCCTATTTTCAACATCTCCCACTCATACATAGTGGGTCAACTCTAATTCTCAATCTGTAACATCCATACATAACGACTAGAGTGTGACCAATGCATACTTCGAGAGCTTAATTGCCATACATCTATTAGGAATATATAGTATCTCGAATAATGGAACCTTGGAGTAGATTGCGATATGCAAGTACCCTAGATCATTTATCACATTCGCATCTCTCACTATCTCTTTGTATTAATTTGAGTTCATCATTATGGTATTATGTTCTTGTCTCAAAAACAAACATAATGAGTCGACCAATGAACACAATTAATGCGGTAGTACTCATTAATGATCGTCCTCATCTCCTGAATCCCTTAATGTCAATTTGACTTGATTTTCTAGAAATGTCCGCCCAGTCTGAATCATCAATGATCTATAGACAACACCCTAAGATAGCAAACACCAAATTGAATCTCGAGAAACTGATCAAAGTCATGAGGGTGCAAAACAAAAGAAAATTACTTATAATTTGCAAGGCTTCACGCGATAAGCAAATGGAGATTAAACTTGGATCGCATATAGGTCACTTTATGCGTACGTGGTATGAATTATGTATCACAGTATTGACTCCTTTTACGTGGAGCGTATGTCTTTTACTAATTAAATATTTTGCAGATGATAATCAGACAACCTATGTCTAACTTTAAGTTCAAAAATCTACTCATATATTTTATCCTTCAGAACTCATATCTAGCATCAAGATAAACTCATTTAATTAAATATGATTAACAAAAAAAATAAGCGACATTATTATTATAAACTTCAAGCTCTCTATTATTATCACTTCTGATAATAATAATAAGTTTATAATTGTCCAATCCCTATTAGTCACCTAGACAATAGATGCGATTGTCTGTGTGAATAGGCCAATCTTTTTGTCTGTCTGACATACATCAAATTTATGTGCTAAATATAAAACCATTCTATGTATATGAACCAACAAGACTGACTAATTTTGGCTGCAACTACATTAACTTCAATAATGCAGTTTTATGTGAACATGCTTGGAATGTTTTTTTTTTTTTAAAAAATACATCCACATCCATATCAATATGGTTTGTCTTCTAATGATACTTGGGATCTTTTTGTGTAAGCTATTGAGACTTGACTATCACACTTGATTGTCACTAATTCAATAGCACTATCAAACACACCCAAATCAATCATAAAAATATTTAAGCCAAATTGCTTCTTGCACAGTTGCTGAAAACCTCTTCGTTAAAAATGCAGCTTTCTTTATAAATAAGGCTGATGATTGTTTCTTGCTACACAAATAATATACAAATAGCTATTGTTTAGCAAAGTAGATATACTTAGATTTAAATTTCCTCTCATCCAAATCTTCTTTTCAATCGTCATACGTATACGTATAGCCTTTGAATTGTATATCCTTTCCTTAACAACACAAGGATAATCGACTGTACCTTTGAGATGCCTCAGTATTCTTTAACTGATTTTCAGTATTCCTTTACAAAATCAGATTGATATCTATTATTCTAGTTAGCAGATTTCAAGTTCCATGAGACAAATCATATTCTTGTGGATTCACGAGGACACATCCTCCCACTTGAAACTTCAGCTCTAAAAATAAGAGTATTTATGAGTTGCACTGTTGCATATTAAATCGATCAGTAAATTTTCTTACCATAAGGCTTTTCTAGAAGAGACAACAATCTTTGATCTTTTGAAATTTTAACATTCAAGAATACACCTATATTTATTCAATACTACTATAAGCCTTCCGCATATTTTGAGAACCTACTAATGTATTTTAGGAATACATCTATAAAAAAAGTAGTACATCTTTAATAAAATTTGTGCCGATTAAAACAGTCCACATAGTTGAAAGCTAGAAAGGAGTGACTAATTAATTAAAGAAAAAAAATTATTTTATTTACTTATCGAATCAAATAAAAAACCAGAGCGCTGGTGCCCAAAAAGTAGATTAACCAATTCAACCAATTTCAACTCTTTGTTCGGTTCCATTAACTCCATTTTATGTTCCATTTCTCTAACTATTAATCCTTAGCAGGGTATCTAAGAGCCTCATTTAGTCTTTCGATGCTCTTATTAATCTTATGGAGTAACTATATATGCTTCCCCTTCGATGTCAACTCGATGATGTGGACTATGTAGACGACTCATTCGTCGAGGTTGAGATTGATAAAATTGATTTATCAATTGATAGTTACTTCCACTGAGACCAGAAATATTAAATGGGTTCTCTTTTGGATAATATATTGATGTTAATTGGAACATATCTATTATCACCAAACATGACTCCCACTCGAATCTATTTAGCGTTAATACCAGAAGAAATCTGGTCCACAGTTTCATAAGTCTTGGCTTATCCCTACTTAGGAGAAACATTAGCTAAGAATGTAACATTCTGATTCAAATTCAGTTATAGTGCCACTATCGTCTTGTTCACATATGAACATATAAATCTTGGACTAAAATAATATCACAAAAAGATACATGTTCTTCCCTTTGGAACTAGTTTTCCATGTGAGAAAAGGTTTATGTACAAAAGTAGCACAAAACCAAGAGTTCAAAAAATTGGATTTTTATTTATCTATAATTTATATAGAATATAAGTAACTGTCTTAGAACAATTTCATATTTGGAATCACAAGCGTCATAGTGTACCAGTTACAATGGAATGTAATGCCACTTTCAGGAGACGTCATAGACATATATAGAGTCTCAAGAGCCTCCTGCTCTTTTAGGAGATACTGAACTTTATTGTCAGCATTAACACTTTTGTTAAGCTCGAGACAATATTCTAGGAGCAGTTGACATATTGATATAAACTAGTATAAACTCAAGGAGACAACTATGTACTTTCTTAGAGGCTAAAATTCATATACATACTATTCCTTTAAATAATTTACTATGTTAATATTTATTTCACATTAGATCCGGAATCCAAAGTTCACTATGTTCCCAATCATCATCCAAATTCTGACGTTTCTAACGTTCAACAGATCTACAATAATCAATTATTAAAGAAAAATCATCTTAAATTACTTAAATTCAAGACCAAATAATTATAAATCTATAACAAATATAGAAATATGTTCAATAAAAAATAATCACACAAAGTATTAAAGCAAAACTTCATATAAGTACACTAACTCATATGAATATAGTGTCACATACACAATTCCACCAATTAAATGCACGATATATTTTCTATAACACATATAGAAAACAATATTCCTCACCACAAAGACATATATATTTAAAGTTTCCTTGAAAATGTGGTGAAATCAATATTTGGTGTATGGTCATTTGCTCACACTAGAACTAATGAGATTCAACAGTTAAGATTTCCTTCATATTATTTCAGTAGTTAAAATTAAATAATCTTATTGTCAGGATCCTAACAAGAAAGCCATATTCTCAGGAAAACTATACTAGTTTTCTCTAGACTTTTCTCTAATCCTGTAGAGATTTGATGGCAAGTGTGTTCAGTCCAGCAAACTTACAAGTGAATATGCACTAATATGCATTTATACATTAAAAAAGTGCTCTTATTCCTGTTCGACCGCAGTGGTCGGATGGTTAAAAAAAATTATTTAATATAAATAAAATGAAATGTCCGATCGCGGCGGTCGGATAGAGGTGTTCGACCGACTTTCGGTCCGAAAATATCGGTCTGAAAGCACCTGATTTTTAGTAGTGTATACAGTGATGTGAATGAATCATGCATTAGTCCTAGCTGAGAAAAATGGTGCTAATATTGGCTCTGCAGAGAAGAGAATAGGGCCAATAACATGTTCAATGCATAGTATCCAAGTAAACCAAGGTGCCTCTCGGACACTTCCCAATGGCATTCCTACGTACACTGTCGTTATCGAAAATATATGTGTCTCAGAAAGTTGTAGTATCTCCAACATTGACTTAAGCTGCGGTTGGTTCAGTTCAGCAAGACTCATAAATCCTAGTGTTTTCAGAAGACTTAGTTGTAATGACTGCCTCATCAATAATGGAGCACCTCTTAGACCTGGACAAGCAATCACTTTTCAATATGCCAATACCTTCAAATATCCTATGGTTGTCTCATCCGTTGCCTGCTAGTGCTAGCTAGTGCTAGATTAGGGTATGAGCTTTTAACTACTATGTATACCTTCGGCACCACGTTGATTTTCTTGTAAACGTTGGTTCTTTTAATAGAAATATAAGCTTTCATTCAGTTCTCTCAATTCTTTTTTTTCATACTGTGAGCATTGAGATCATTTTCTGTATGGCACTGACAATGTAGTGTGTTGAAGTTTAAAACTACCACTTCCGTTAAGTAATCATGACTTTCATTAGATAACTATTCCAATTAACTAATGAAGATATGGAGGACTACATTTATGGTTCACAGTAAGGATCAATATTCCTAATTCACCTTTTTGACAACCTAAGCAATGCCTTTGTTTTAGGTTGAAATACTGCTATGTTTTTAACCCTAACTCATGAATCTATTCCTTGTAATCACAAGAATAAATGGGACAGTTAATTGGGGATCCTACCAATTAATAGCAAACAATTCATAAACAACATAGATAGAAATAAATAACAAAATCAATAAATTACACAACAATTATCATCACACAAGTATATGGAGTGGGTCAATCAACCCTAGAATGGGTGATTTAGCAAATCATAGTCATGTTCTAAGACAAGAAATAACTATAAGTATACAAAACCACAAGAATATGGATGGATGGATTGATGAAGTAGAGCCTTGAATCTTGATCTTCTCTCTTCCTTGCCTCATTTAGATGTTAGATAGGTCAAAAGTTCTGCTTTGGACATGTTTGGTGCCTTTTATAGCATCCCCATAGACCCGCACAAGTCGGAAATCCAAAATAAACTCGGAATCAAAACATCAGGATTTTAAGCCTGCGGACCCGCACAATGCATTGCGTGGTGCCGTAGGCCAATTTCTGCAGGCTTTCCAAAATTCTCAACTCTTTGAAGATCGTCCTTGATGCGCTGCATAGTGCAATGCCCAGCGCGGCGCAACAGGCCAAATTCACTGCATCTCCAATTCTTTAATCATTACTCGACCCTCGGGCTTCTACTCAGACTTCAAAACCCTTGTTTTTCATCAATTATACTCCATATACGGCTCATATCATCAATGTAATCCCTACAATATAAAACACACCAAAAAAGAGCAATTCCATCCAAAGTACCAACAAATATTGCAAGTTAAAACATAAATAAGAGGAAAAAGTAGAGAAATTATTGCAACATCTAGCCTCGTATCAACACCCCACGCTTAAATCTTTGCTCGTCCTCGAGCAACTTATACTTTGAGCTTAAGAAAAACAACCCACAACGATGACTTGGGTTTATAGAGACAATTAACAAGTTGCATATGCACTGATCATATCTTATTCACACAAAATCCATGCCAAGAGTATTTAAAAACAATCTAGTGTACCAAATCAATCTTCCAATCCCATATCAACTCCTGACTTACTCAATAAGTTATGCAAGTACTCATTCTATTCAAGAGACTAATTAAAGAGCTCGCTTCTCGTAAACCATGTGCCCTCACAATAAAATAAAATAAAAAATTAGAAAAAGAATTCACTCAAGAGAATAATCATGAACAAAAAGTTCACATATAGATGAAACACTCACTCTCAGAAAAGAACCTACATGCTACACAAGACGTACCATAGGCTTGCCCTTAGTGCAGGACTCAACTAATGTCCATCTACTGGGCTAAGATCAATTGGGACTTCTTTTGGTTGTAATGTAGGCAATGGGACAGGTAGGATATATTTAGGTAATAGTGACTAACCACCCCAAGCAATTTAATACACCACAAATATTTTAAACATTTTTTCTTCCAACCAATCTTTCTTTTACCATCATAGAGTCAACTTTCACCAACTTTTTCTTTAAGCAAAGGTAGGAGCTAATAATAGGGATTACTCTTTTTTTTCAAACTCAATTTTTTTTCATACTTTAATAATTGCATAATATCTCAAGCTTTCGCTTTTTTTTTTTCCTCTTTTCTTTTGCTAGTAAATCCCTCCAAATAGCATCTTTCTAAGCACCTTTTGTCTTCCTCCAACAACCACAATTTTTCACTTCATTCACTGGTCTTTTAGGCTCATAACACCACAAGTAAAACTCACATGTATTTAGAACAAGAAATAGGAATCCCAATGGCTATCAAAGAAAGGCTATAGGCTCAAAACGGTTAGCTAGAGTCAAATTTTCACTGGTCAACATCTAATTCTGAAGCTTTAAATAAATTGACTATGAAAGAAATACCTATATCACTTCCTAATCAAGCAAACTTCTCATTTCACTTTGCACACACAGCGGGCAAGTTCTAGACATCAAGTATTAAACATGGAGAAAACAAAATCCTCAGTCACACATGGCACATAACATACTCAAGATGGCTCAATTCCCGCTCTCAAACAAAGCAATCAAGCAAACTCTCAAGCAAATCTAGAGTCAACATCATGATCATAGGCTTCAAACAATACACTCAACGTTTCTCAAGGCAAGTGGATCATGTTAGAATATATGCATGAAGTTCACATACCCCAAATTAAGTATCTATATAAAACTAGTCAGATCATGGAGCCAAGACTCTCCCATCCAATTACTACACCTTAATCCTAAAAACAAAATATCTACCTATACCCAGTTCAAAGTACTTCCCTTGGAAAAGAACCGATGGACAAAGAAAAACCAAGGGGATTACTCCCTCCGTTTCAAAAAGGATGAGCCTATTTCCTTTTTAGTCTGTTTAAAAAAGAATGACCTCTTTCTAAATTTGGAAAGAAATATTTACTTTTACGCATCCCTAGATGATTTGTAGCCACACAAATATGTACAACTTATTTTAGACCACAAGTTTCAAAAGTCTTCTCTTTTTGTTAAACTCTGTGTAAAGTCAAATGGGTTCATCTAAAGTGGAACGGAGGAAATATTAACAAAAATAAGAAGACTACCACCCCACACTGAAAATCATGCATTTCCCTTAATGCATTTAAATAAAGCTAAAGGTGATAGAGAAATTCCCTGAGGATCTAAGCCCAAAGAACATCCTTGTAAACTTCCTTAGGGCACGAGGTACTCAGACTTCCCTCAAACAGGACATCCTCATCCAATCGTACGAGGTTGCAAGAACCTCACACTTAGACTTCAAACCAGTCGAAACCTGCAAAATAAAGAAACTCGCCAAGTAATATCCTTCAAAAGATAATAATATTTTTTTTATTTTTTTTTCCTCTTTTTTTTTATTTTACTTATATACAAATACAATCACGAGTTGCCTCCCGAGAAGCACCTTATTTAATGTCGTGGCACGACATAACCCAGAGTCAATATTTTTTCCTCCAATTTGAGCTTATGAATCGCCTCCCCAATTGAAACTTAACTCTCCGCCTATGCTCTTGCGGTGACACAAGTTCTTGCAAATCAAACATTAAGTATCTCCTTCTGCACGTCGCCACCAACTTAGGAATATTCCCAAATTTTCGGCGATACACTTAGCCAAGCACCAAATATACCATGTTGTATTCACTGGCCTTTATACAAGGATTTTCATCGTGGCTAGATGGCATCACAAATTTGAGAGTGTAAGCATCATACACATCATCCTTCAACTCTTCAATTGGCTTAGAAGGATCAATTTCCATATCCCTTTCTAAAATCAATGTAGAAAAGTGTCTAGAATGCGGTGCAACCCGCTCACACTTTGATTCATTACTCACATATTCTTTTTGACACGACTTAGAGTCAACTATAATTTCAGCTTCAATTTTATTGTCTGACTCTAGTACCGCATCATCGGCATCTTCCCACACCATATGGCTAGATGGTTGGCTTTCAACCATTGTCTCCTCCAATGAAAATTCACGTCTTAGATCTTCAACTATAGCCATAATTTCTTCTTCTAATTCCATGTCTTCTTGGCTAGGTTGTTGAATTCCCAATAATGCAGCCAATTGATTCACTTGAGCTCCTATACGGCTTAGTTGTGCTCTACGTCTGTCATAAATCTTCTTCAGTTCAGCTTCATATTCTTCCTCATCATCCTCTACTTCATTATACCTACTATAATCATAAGAGAAAGAAGTACCATCGTAATAGGGGCTGGGGGAATAAGACGTATTATCACAACCATAATGATCACCTAGCCACATGTAATTTTCTGATGCCATATTTTTGTTATTTTTTATAGACTAAATAAATATGTACAGAAACGAAGTTAATTGAACTAACTGCTCAGCTATCCTACCAAGCTAGAAATACACCGTGCTCCCCGGCAGCATCACCAAAATTTGATTATGCCCTACTACGCCCTATAAAAGGGACTAAGCAGTCGCAGCAAATATAGCTCAGTATTTTAAGCTCCGAGGTCGAATTCCACAGAGAACACGACTCCTAGCAGTTAATCTAGTTAAATTATCTAGTCAACAACCTTCAACTTTATATCTTTGGTTTGATTTTATACTAAAACTACTAAACAAGAAAGTAAATAACAAGTGTAGAAAGATAGATTTGATTCAACAGATGAAAAACCTACGATTGATTTCTCCAACTCCTAACTTGTGCTAAAATATTATGCTATCAATTTTTCCTAACTCTTCTTATTAAACAAGTGCTCAATGTTTAAAACTACCCACTTCCGTTAAGTAATAATAACTTTTATTAGATAACTATTCCAATTAATTAATGAAGATAGGAAGCACTACACTTATGGTTAACAGTAAGGATCAATATTCCTAATTCACCTTTTTGACAACCTAAGCAATGCCTTTGTTTTAGGTTGAAATACTGCTATGTATTTAACCATAACTCATGAATCTATTCCTAGTAATCACAAGAATAAAGGGGATAATTGATCGAGGATCCTACCAATTAATAGCAAACAATTCATAAACAACATAGATAGAAAGAATTAACAAAGTTAATTAATTACACAACAATTATCATCACACAAGTATATGGAGTTGGTCAATCAACCCTAGAATGAGTGATTTAGCCACTCATAGTCATGTCCTAAGACAAGAAATAACTATAAGTATATAAAACCACAAGAATATGGATGGATGGATGAAGTAGAGCCTTGAATCTTGATCTTCTCTCTTCCTTGCCTCATTTTGATGTTAGATAGGTCAAAAGTTCTGTTTTGGACATGTTAGGTGCCTTTTATAACGTCCCCATAGACCCACACAAGTCGGGAATCGAAAATAAACTCGGAATCAAAACATCAAGATTTTAAGCCTACGGCGCCGGAGGCCAATTTCTACAGGCTTTCAAAAATTCTCAACTCTCTAAAGATCGTCCCTGATGCGCCGCATAGCGCATCGCCCGGCACGGCGCAACAAGCCAAATTCACTGCATCTCCAATTCTTTTATCATTTTTCCTCCGCGCCTTGATTCACTCGACCCTCGGGCTTCTACTCAGACATCAAAACCCTTATTTTTCATCAATTATGCTCCATATACGGCGCATATCATCAATGTAATCCCTACAATATAAAACACACCAAATAAGAGCAATTCCATCTAAAGTACCAACAAATATCTCAAGTTGAAACATAAATACGAGGCAAAAGTATAGAAATTATTGCAACATCTAGCCTCGTATCACTAGCATACGGATGACCTCCTGTTGGGAGAAATAATCACATGGAATTAGGATCTTAGTTCATTAATTTGATTAACTAATTAATTAGTGGCTTGTGCTTTAGCAACATCTGGCTTGTGCCATTACTGAAATGATTTATAACCACATAAACACCTTTGTTTTATTTTACACCACAAATTTCAAAAGTCTTTCTTATTTCTTAAATTTTGTGCCGAGTCAAAGTAAGACACATAAAGTGGAACGGAGGGAGTATTGCTTTTGTGCGAAAATGGACAGGGAAAGTCTTACAATTTTTGGTTTCCATCAAGAAAAGCTCCCGGCAACCGTAAGATGTCACCGGTGGGAAGCTCGTGCCGTTCACGAGGTCCTACTACTTGTAAGACTGTCGATTGTTAGGAGCTTGTCCTAGCAAAAAAAATAAGACTTTTCTTATGAGGATCAAAACTGAGATTGGGTGCCATAAGTGTCCTATTTCGGTAAATCTCCGAAAAATTAATGTACTTTAGAAGAAAGTGAATGGAATACGATGGGTCTGCCAAGCTAATTAAGGTTGCTTGATCCTTTATCAAAGTACACATTAGCATTTACTACACTTAAAAAAAAAACAAATAATGCAGTCATTTTTTTTCACATGCTCTTTCACAATCTAGCTATGCATGCATCAATTTGGATAAATTAATGGAAAACATAGTGACACTTTGTAGCTGTAAATAGTATAATAACAAAATCCACCAAAGTTTATAAATGAGTAAAAAATGAAAGAAATTCAATGCATGTTACGGCAGTATGAATAGGTTATGCTCCAATTAATCATGTTCATATGATAATATGAATTAAAAAGAATTTGATTCGCCCTATCGCCCATATGCCTGAACTAGAAATGTACTAATTAACAATTAAACCTCTTCGTTACATGAACATATTTCCAAATTCTGGGGACATTATAAATATCTCAACCCTTCTCAGATAGTTGTACTCTCAACCTAAGTTGTTTAATTCTTTATTTGCATTTATTTTGAAGAATACAATTAGTGCTGAAATAACTGAACGAAAATGAAGAGCATAAATGGTGAATGGAGCCTTAACTGCATTGTCTATGTGGTCGTCTTGCTTGTTTCATTCTCTGGTATTCCTTCCTTCTCTCAGTTCATTGATATCTTATTATTTTCATTTATTTTGTATTTTTTCTAAACCAACAAAAGTAAATGAGTTTAATTTATTCACCTTAACAAAATGATTTCAGTTTTGTATGCTAATACTGTCATATTATCTTTATGCTATTAGTGAATTTTTACTTAAGAGAGCATATTATTAATTAGTTACGTACTACTACCATTTTTACCAAACTAATAACACCCTTATCAAAAGTTTATTTGTAATTGTTTTATAAATAACAGGATTATTCTGCAAATTTTTTTTACACCATCTGTAGACTGTACATAAACGTTAAACTCTTTAACCAAGTATATTTGCAGAAAAGAAATGCAGTTGAAAAGTCTGAACTTTGGTTATTAAGTAATTATTACTAGTATCTACTAACATGCACGTACCCATACTAGCTTCTTACTCCTACCGTGAAATTATTTTTCTTGGTTATTTTTCGTAGCTCTGAATGTTCAAAATCTTGAAGCAAGTCATGTTCTTACTATTATATTCTGATGGTATATTTATACAGTGAATAAATGATTCATGCATTGGATTTAGCTGAGGAAAGTGGTGCTAATATTGGCTCTGCAGAGAAGAGAATAGGGCCAACAACATGTTCAATACATAGTATCCAAGTAGACCAAGGTGCCTCTGGGACACTTCCCAATGGCATTCCTACATACACTGTCGTAATCGAAAATGTGCGTGTCTCAAAAAGTTGTAGTATCTCCAACATTCACTTAAGCTGCGGTTGGTTGAGTTCAGCAAGACTCATAAATCCTAGTATTTTCAGAAGACTTAGTTATAATGACTGCCTTGTCAATAATGGAGCACCTCTTAGACCTGGACAAGCAATCACATTTCAATATGCCAATACCTTCAAATATCCTATGGTTGTCTCATCCGTCGCCTGCTAGTGCTAGATTAGGGTACGAGCTTTTAACTACTATGCATACCCCCCGGTACCATGTGGCTTTTCTTGTAAACGGTGATTTTTAATATAAATATAAGCTTTCATTCAAGAGGATCTCTCCATCTTTTATTTATTTATTTATTTATTTATTTATTTATAATTTGCATGCTATGAGCAATGTCAATGTTTTCCCGTAACAATCTTGTTTAGCTTACGGAAGGGCCTTAAGTTAGCAAGAAGTAATTAAACAGAGTCATTACAAGGAAACTGGCTGTCAAATTTTGAATTAAATGGTGCTTTAAAAATGGAATCTCAAATTTTCATTTTGGAAGTGGATTCTTTGATAGTGGCCAATATGCCGACTGATAAAAAGATCAATAACAAGATGTTGAAAACTGTTAACATTCTACAGATGCTTTCCCAAACATCTTGTACCATCGCACACTGCTATCCTAAAGCTAACCAGGGAGGAGATGGGCTAGTTAAAGTAGGATGTGATGCTAAAATTGTATATGAACACTTGCCAAGAGAAATCGAAGGCTCCCAGGTCTTAGATAAATCATGAGAAGTTACTGACTTACTGCCGAGTTTCATTTTTTTGGGATTTGAAGGATTATACACAATCTATGAACACACAGTTCATAGATTTGTTTCACTAGTCGGCAATACAATCACATGTAATTAAAACACAAATTGTAGAGAAAAGTTCACTGTCTATGTTGTACCTTGTTACAGAATTGGTTCTAATTCAGAGAAGAGCGCTTCTATTCTTTGTTGGAATCTTCTTTTTCACTATAAAAAGAAGAAAGTCTTTTGACATAGAGAGAGAGAGAGAATTCAGTTGTTTCTGTTTTTAGTTTCTGAATTTTTAGAGAAGGAAAAAAGAACACAGGGAAAAGTTAGAAGTTCTTAACAATTAGGACTTCTTTTATAGTTGATAGGAGATACAACTCTACAAAACAAGTTTCCCAATAGTTGTGTCTTTTGCTAATTTTTCCTTATATTATAATTTATCTAACAAATATTTAAGCAAATATATTTGGACATGGATCCCGGTTGACCCACATGGGTGTCCCGAATCCTATTTTCAACATCTCCCACTCATACATAGTGGGTCAACTCTAATTCTCAATCTGTAACATCCATACATAACGACTAGAGTGTGACCAATGCATACTTCGAGAGCTTAATTGCCATACATCTATTAGGAATGTATAGTATCTCGAATAATGGAACCTTCGAGTAGATTGCGGTATGCAAGTACCCTAGATCATTTATCACATTCGCATCTCTCACTATCTCTTTGTATTAATTTGAGTTCATCATTATGGTATTATGTTCTTGTCTCAAAAACAAACATAATGAGTCGACCAATGAACACAATTAATGCGGTAGTACTCATTAATGATCGTCCTCATCTCATGAATCCCTTAATGTCAATTTGACTTGCTTTTCTAGAAATGTCCCGCCAGACCGAATCATCAATGATCTATAGACAACACCCTAAGATAGCAAGCACCAAATTGAATCTCGAGAAACTGATCAAAGTCATGAGGGTGCAAAACAAAAGAAAATTACTTATAATTTGCAAGGCTTCACGCGATAAGCAAGTGGAGATTAAACTTGGATCGCATATAGGTCACTTTATGCGTACGTGGTATGAATTACGTATCACAGTATTGACTCCTTTTACGTGGAGCGTATGTCTTTTATTAATTAAATATTTTGCAGATGATAATCAGATAACCTATGTCTAACTTTAAGTTCACAAATCTACTCATATATTTTATCCTTCAGAACTCACATCTAGCATTAAGATAGACTCATTTAATTAAATATGATTAACAAAAAAAATAAGCGACATTATTATTATAAACTTCAAGCTCTCTATTATTATCACTTCTGATAATAATAATAAGTTTATAATTGTCCCATCCCTATTAGTCACCTAGACAATAGATGCGATTGTCTGTGTGAATAGGCCAATCTTTTTATCTGTCTGACATACATCAAATTTATGTGCTAAATATAAAACCATTCTATGTATATGAACCAACAAGACTGACTAATTTTGGCTGCAACTACATTAACTTCAATAATGCAGTTTTATGTGAACATGCTTGGAATGTTTTTTTTTTTTTTTTAAATATACATCCACATCTACGCAAACCCAATTACTTAACATGACTTTTATAAGCACAAAAATCTTCGAGTTTTGCTATCGGATCTACTATCATATAATGCGTAGAGATGTATTTCATGTTCACTTTTCACTGTACAATTATGTCTCAAAGGAAATTATACTTTATATCAATATGGTTTGTCTTCTAATGATACTTGGGATCTTTTTGTGTAAGCTATTGAGACTTGACTATCACACTTGATTGTCACTAATTCAATAGCACTATCAAACACACCCAAATCAATCATAAAAATATTTAAGCCAAATTGCTTCTTGCACAGTTGCTGAAAACGTTACAAATTCAGCTTTCTTTATAAATAAGGCTGATGATTGTTTCTTGCTACACAAATAATATACAAATCGCTATTGTTTAGCAAAGTAGATATACTTAGATTTAAATTTCCTCTCATCCAAATCTTCTTTTCAATCGTCATACGTATACGTATAGCCTTTGAATTGTATATCCTTTCCTTAACAACACAAGGATAATCGACTGTACCTTTGAGATGCCTCAGTATTCTTTAACTGATTTTCAGTATTCCTTTACAAAATCAGATTGATATCTATTATTCTAGTTAGCAGATTTCAAGTTCCATGAGACAAATCATATTCTTGTGGATTCACGAGGACACATCCTCCCACTTGAAACTTCAGCTCTAAAAATAAGAGTATTTATGAGTTGCACTGTTGCATATTAAATCGATCAGTAAATTTTCTTACCATAAGGCTTTTCTAGAAGAGACAACAATCTTTGATCTTTCGAAATATTAACATTCAAGAATATACCTATATTTATTCAATACTACTATAAGCCTTCCGCATATTTTGAGAACCTACTAATGTATTTTAGGAATACATCTATAAAAAAAGTAGTACATCTTTAATAAAATTTTTGCCGATTAAAACAGTCCACATAGTTGAAAGCTAGAAAGGAGTGACTAATTAATTAAAGAAAATAATTTATTTGATTTACTTATCGAATCAAATAAAAAACCAGAGCGCTGGTGCCCAAAAAGTAGATTAACCAATTCAACCAATTTCAACTCTTTGTTCGGTTCCATTAACTCCATTTTATGTTCCATTTCTCTAACTATTTATCCTTAGCAGGGTATCTAAGAGCCTCATTTAGTCTTTCGATGCTCTTATTAATCTTATGGAGTAACTATATATGCTTCCCCTTCGATGTCAACTCGATGATGTGGACTATGTAGACGACTCATTCGTCGAGGTTGAGATTGATAAAATTGATTTATCAATTGATAGTTACTTCCACTGAGACCAGAAATATTAAATGGGTTCTCTTTTGGATAATATATTGATGTTAATTGGAACATATCTATTATCACCAAACATGACTCCCACTCGAATCTATTTAGCGTTAATACCAGAAGAAATCTGGTCCACAGTTTCATAAAGAGACAAGTCTTGGCTTATCCCTACTTAGGAGAAACATTAGCTAAGAATGTAACATTCTGATTCAAATTCAGTTATAGTGCCACTATCGTCTTGTTCACATATGAACATATAAATCTTGGACTAAAATAATATCACAAAAAGATACATGTTCTTCCCTTTGGAACTAGTTTTCCATGTGAGAAAAGGTTTATGTACAAAAGTAGCACAAAACCAAGAGTTCAAAAAATTGGATTTTTATTTATCTATAATTTATATAGAATATAAGTAACTGTCTTAGAACAATTTCATATTTTGAATCACATGCGTCATAGTGTACCAGTTACAATGGAATGTAATGCCACTTTCAGGAGACGTCATAGACATATCTAGAGTCTCAAGAGCCTCCTGCTCTTTTAGGAGATACTGAACTTTATTGTCAGCATTAACACTTTTGTTAAGCTCGAGACAATATTCTAGGAGCAGTTGACATATTGATATAAACTAGTATAAACTCAAGGAGACAACTATGTACTTTCTTAGAGGCTAAAATTCATATACATACTATTCCTTTAAATAATTTACTATGTTAATATTTATTTCACATTAGATCCGGAATCCAAAGTTCACTATGTTCCCAATCATCATCCAAATTCTGACGTTTCTAACGTTCAACAGATCTAAAATAATCAATTATTAAAGAAAACTCATCTTAAATTACTTAAATTCAAGACCAAATAATTATAAATCTATAACAAATATAGAAATATGTTCAATAAAAAATAATCACACAAAGTATTAAAGCAAAACTTCATATAAGTACACTAACTCATATGAATATAGTGTCATATACACAATTCCACCAATTAAATGCACGATATATTTTCTATAACACATATAGAAAATAATATTCCTCACCACAAAGACATATATATTTAAAGTTTCCTTGAAAATGTGGTGAAATCAATATTTGGTGTATGGTCATTTGCTCACACTAGAACTAATGAGATTCAACAGTTAAGATTTCCTTCATATTATTTCAGTAGTTAAAATTAAATAATCTTATTGTCAGGATCCTAACAAGAAAGCCATATTCTCAGGAAAACTATACTAGTTTTCTCTAGACTTTTCTCTAATCCTGTAGAGATTTGATGGCAAGTGTGTTCAGTCCAGCAAACTTACAAGTGAATATGCACTAATATGCATTTATACATTAAAAAAGTGCGCTTATTCCTGTTCGACCGCAGTGGTCGGATGGTTAAAAAAAATTATTTAATATAAATAAAATGAAATGTCCGACCGCGGCGGTCGGATAGAGGTGTTCGACCGACTTTCGGTCCGAAAATATCGGTCTGAAAGCACCTGATTTTTAGTAGTGTATACAGTAATGTGAATGAATCATGCATTAGTCCTAGCTGAGAAAAATGGTGCTAATATTGGCTCTGCAGAGAAGAGAATAGGGCCAATAACATGTTCAATGCATAGTATCCAAGTAAACCAAGGTGCCTCTCGGACACTTCCCAATGGCATTCCTACGTACACTGTCGTTATCGAAAATATATGTGTCTCAGAAAGTTGTAGTATCTCCAACATTGACTTAAGCTGCGGTTGGTTCAGTTCAGCAAGACTCATAAATCCTAGTGTTTTCAGAAGACTTAGTTGTAATGACTGCCTCATCAATAATGGAGCACCTCTTAGACCTGGACAAGCAATCACTTTTCAATATGCCAATACCTTCAAATATCCTATGGTTGTCTCATCCGTTGCCTGCTAGTGCTAGCTAGTGCTAGATTAGGGTATGAGCTTTTAACTACTATGTATACCTTCGGCACCACGTTGATTTTCTTGTAAACGTTGGTTCTTTTAATAGAAATATAAGCTTTCATTCAGTTCTCTCAATTCTTTTTTTTCATACTGTGAGCATTGAGATCATTTTCTGTATGGCACTGACAATGTAGTGTGTTGAAGTTTAAAACTACCACTTCCGTTAAGTAATCATGACTTTCATTAGATAACTATTCCAATTAACTAATGAAGATAGGGAGGACTACATTTATGGTTCACAGTAAGGATCAATATTCCTAATTCACCTTTTTGACAACCTAAGCAATGCCTTTGTTTTAGGTTGAAATACTGCTATGTTTTTAACCCTAACTCATGAATCTATTCCTTGTAATCACAAGAATAAATGGGACAGTTAATTGGGGATCCTACCAATTAATAGCAAACAATTCATAAACAACATAGATAGAAATAAATAACAAAATTAATTAATTACACAACAATTATCATCACACAAGTATATGGAGCGGGTCAATCAACCCTAGAATGGGTGATTTAGCCACTCATAGTCATGTTCTAAGACAAGAAATAACTATAAGTATACAAAACCACAAGAATATGGATGGATGGATTGATGAAGTAGAGCCTTGAATCTTGATCTTCTCTCTTCCTTGCCTCATTTTGATGTTAGATAGGTCAAAAGTTCTGCTTTGGACATGTTTGGTACCTTTTATAGCATCCCCATAGACCCGCACAAGTCGGAAATCCAAAATAAACTCGGAATCAAAACATCAGGATTTTAAGCCTGCGGACCCGCACAATGCATTGCGTGGTGCCGTAGGCCAATTGCTGCAGGCTTTCCAAAATTCTCAACTCTTTGAAGATCGTCCTTGATGCGCTGCATAGTGCAATGCCCAGCGCGGCGCAACAGGCCAAATTCACTGCATCTCCAATTCTTTAATCATTACTCGACCCTCGGGCTTCTACTCAGACTTCAAAACCCTTGTTTTTCATCAATTATACTCCATATACGGCTCATATCATCAATGTAATCCCTACAATATAAAACACATCAAAAAAGAGCAATTCCATCCAAAGTACCAACAAATATTGCAAGTTGAAACATAAATAAGAGGAAAAAGTAGAGAAATTATTGCAACATCTAGCCTCGTATCAACACCCCACGCTTAAATCTTTGCTCGTCCTCGAGCAACTTATACTTTGAGCTTAAGAAAAACAACCCACAACGATGACTTGGGTTTATAGAGACAATTAACAAGTTGCATATGCACTGATCATATCTTATTCACACAAAATCCATGCCAAGAGTATTTAAAAACAATCTAGTGTACCAAATCAATCTTCCAATCCCATATCAACTCCTGACTTACTCAATAAGTCATGCAAGTACTCATTCTATTCAAGAGACTAATTAAAGAGCTCGCTTCTCGTAAACCATGTGCCCTCACAATAAAATAAAATAAAAAATTAGAAAAAGAATTCACTCAAGAGAATAATCATGAACAAAAAGTTCACATATAGATGAAACACTCACTCTCAGAAAAGAACCTACATGCTACACAAGACGTACCATAGGCTTGCCCTTAGTGCAGGACTCAACTAATGTCCATCTACTAGGCTAAGATCAATTGGGACTTCTTTTGGTTGTAATGTAGGCAATGGGACAGGTAGGATATATTTAGGTAATAGTGACTAACCACCCCAAGCAATTTAATACACCACAAATATTTTAAACATTTTTTCTTCCAAGCAATCTTTCTTTTACCATCATAGAGTCAACTTTCACCAACTTTTTCTTTAAGCAAAGGTAGGAGCTAATAATAGGGATTACTCTTTTTTTTCAAACTCAATTTTTTTTCATACTTTAATAATTGCATAATATCTCAAGCTTTCGCTTTTTTTTTTCCTCTTTTCTTTTGCTAGTAAATCCCTCCAAATAGCATCTTTCTAAGCACCTTTTGTCTTCCTCCAACAACCACAATTTTTCACTTCATTCACTGGTCTTTTAGGCTCATAACACCACAAGTAAAACTCACATGTATTTAGAACAAGAAATAGGAATCCCAATGGCTATCAAAGAAAGGCTATAGGCTCAAAACGGTTAGCTAGAGTCAAATTTTCACTGGTAAACATCTAATTCTGAAGCTTTAAATAAATTGACTATGAAAGAAATACCTATATCAATTCCTAATCAAGCAAACTTCTCATTTCACTTTGCACACACAACGGGCAAGTTCTAGACATCAAGTATTAAACATGGAGAAAGCAAAATCCTCAGTCACACATGGCACATAACATACTCAAGATGGCTCAATTCCCGCTCTCAAACAAAGCAATCAAGCAAACTCTCAAGCAAATCTAGAGTCAACATCATGATCATAAGCCTCAAACAATACACTCAACGTTTCTCAAGGCAAGTGGATCATGTTAGAATATATGCATGAAGTTCACATACCCCAAATTAAGTATCTATATAAAACTAGTCAGATTATGGAGCCAAGACTCTCCCATCCAATTACTACACTCTAATCCTAAAAACAAAATATCTACCTATACCCAGTTCAAAGTACTTCCCTTGGAAAAGAACCGATTGACAAAGAAAAACCAAGGGGATTACTCCCTCCGTTTCAAAAAGGATGAGCCTATTTCCTTTTTAGTCTGTTTAAAAAAGAATGACCTCTTTCTAAATTTGGAAAGAAATATTTACTTTTACGCATCCCTAGATGATTTGTAGCCACACAAATATGTACAACTTATTTTAGACCACAAGTTTCAAAAGTCTTCTCTTTTTGTTAAACTCTGTGTAAAGTCAAATGGGTTCATCTAAAGTGGAATGGAGGAAATATTAACAAAAATAAGAAGACTACCACCCCACACTTAAAATCATGCATTTCCCTCAATGCATTTAAATAAAGCTAAAGGTGATAGAGAAATTCCCTGAGGATCTAAGCCCAAAGAACATCCTTGTAAACTTCCTTAGGGCACGAGGTACTCAGACTTCCCTCAAACAGGACATCCTCATCCAATCGTACGAGGTTGCAAGAACCTCACACTTAGACTTCAAACCAGTCGAAACCTGCAAAATAAAGAAACTCGCCAAGTAATATCCTTCAAAAGATAATACTATTTTTTTTATTTTTTTTTCCTCTTTTTATTTTTTTTTATTTTACTTATATACAAATACAATCACGAGTTGCCTCCCGAGAAGCACCTTATTTAATGTCGTGACACGACATAACCCAGAGTCAATATTTTTTCCTCCAATTTGAGCTTATGAATCGCCTCCCCAATTGAAACTTAGCTCTCCGGCTATGCTCTTGGGGTGACACAAGTTCTTGCAAATCAAACATTAAGTATCTCCTTCTGCACGTCGCCACCAACTTAGGAATATTCCCAAATTTTCGGCGATACTCTTAGCCAAGCACCAAATATACCATGTTGTATTCACTGGCCTTTATACAAGGATTTTCATCGTGGCTAGATGGCATCACAAATTTGAGAGTGTAAGCATCATACACATCATCCTTCAACTCTTCAATTGGCTTAGAAGGATCAATTTCCATATCCCTTTCTAAAATCAATGTAGAAAAGTGTCTAGAATGCGGTGCAACCCGCTCACACTTTGATTCATTACTCACATATTCTTTTTGACACGACTTAGAGTCAACTATAATTTCAGCTTCAATTTTATTGTCTGACTCTAGTACCACATCATCGGCATCTTCCCACACCATATGGCTAGATGGTTGGCTTTCAACCATTGTCTCCTCCAATGAAAATTCACGTTTTAGATCTTCAACTATAGCCATAATTTCTTCTTCTAATTCCATGTCTTCTTGGCTAGGTTGTTGAATTCCCAATAATGCAGCCAATTGATTCACTTGAGCTCCTATACGGCTTAGTTGTGCTCTACGTCTGTCATAAATCTTCTTCAGTTCAGCTTCATATTCTTCCTCATCATCCTCTACTTCATTATACCTACTATAATCATAAGAGAAAGAAGTACCATCATAATAGGGGCTGGGGGAATAAGACGTATTATCACAACCATAATGATCACCTAGCCACATGTAATTTTCTGATGCCATATTTTTATTATTTTTTATAGACTAAATAAATATGTACAGAAACGAAGTTAATTGAACTAACTGCTCAGCTATCCTACCAAGCTAGAAATACACCGTGCTCCCCGGCAGCCGCACCAAAATTTGATTATGCCCTACTACGCCCTATAAAAGGGACTAAGCAGTCGCAGCAAATATAGCTCGGTATTTTAAGCTCCGAGGTCGAATTCCACAGAGAACACGACTCCTAGCAGTTAATCTAGTTAAATTATCTAGTCAACAACCTTCAACTTTATATCTTTGGTTTGATTTTATACTAAAACTACTAAACAAGAAAGTAAATAACAAGTGTAGAAAGATAGATTTGATTCAACAGATGAAAAACCTACGATTGATTTCTCCAACTCCTAACTTGTGCTAAAATATTATGCTATCAATTTTTCCTAACTCTTCTTATTAAACAAGTGCTCCAAGTTTAAAACTACCCACTTCCGTTAAGTAATAATAACTTTTATTAGATAACTATTCCAATTAATTAATGAAGATAGGAAGCACTACACTTATGGTTAACAGTAAGGATCAATATTCCTAATTCACCTTTTTGACAACCTAAGCAATGCCTTTGTTTTAGGTTGAAATACTGCTATGTATTTAACCATAACTCATGAATCTATTCCTAGTAATCACAAGAATAAAGGGGATAATTGATCGAGGATCCTACCAATTAATAGCAAACAATTCATAAACAACATAGATAGAAAGAATTAACAAAGTTAATTAATTACACAACAATTATCATCACACAAGTATATGGAGTTGGTCAATCAACCCTAGAATGAGTGATTTAGCCACTCATAGTCATGTCCTAAGACAAGAAATAACTATAAGTATATAAAACCACAAGAATATGGATGGATGGATGAAGTAGAGCCTTGAATCTTGATCTTCTCTCTTCCTTGCCTCATTTTGATGTTAGATAGGTCAAAAGTTCTGTTTTGGACATGTTAGGTGCCTTTTATAACGTCCCCATAGACCCACACAAGTCGGGAATCGAAAATAAACTCGGAATCAAAACATCAAGATTTTAAGCCTACGGCGCCGGAGGCCAATTTCTGCAGGCTTTCAAAAATTCTCAACTCTCTAAAGATCGTCCCTGATGTGCCGCATAGCGCATCGCCCGGCACGGCGCAACAAGCCAAATTCACTGCATCTCCAATTCTTTTATCATTTTTCCTCCGCGCCTTGATTCACTCGACCCTCGGGCTTCTACTCAGACATCAAAACCCTTATTTTTCATCAATTATGCTCCATATACGGCGCATATCATCAATGTAATCCCTACAATATAAAACACACCAAATAAGAGCAATTCCATCTAAAGTACCAACAAATATCTCAAGTTGAAACATAAATACGAGGCAAAAGTATAGAAATTATTGCAACATCTAGCCTCGTATCACTAGCATACGGATGACCTCCTGTTGGGAGAAATAATCACATGGAATTAGGATCTTAGTTCATTAATTTGATTAACTAATTAATTAGTGGCTTGTGCTTTAGCAACATCTGGCTTGTGCCATTACTGAAATGATTTATAACCACATAAACACCTTTGTTTTATTTTACACCACAAATTTCAAAAGTCTTTCTTATTTCTTAAATTTTGTGCCGAGTCAAAGTAAGACACATAAAGTGGAACGGAGGGAGTATTGCTTTTGTGCGAAAATGGACAGGGAAAGTCTTACATTTTTTGGTTTCCATCAAGAAAAGCTCCCGGCAACCGTAAGATGTCACCGGTGGGAAGCTCGTGCCGTTCACGAGGTCCTACTACTTGTAAGACTGTCGATTGTTAGGAGCTTGTCCTAGCAAAAAAAATAAGACTTTTCTTATGAGGATCAAAACTGAGATTGGGTGCCATAAGTGTCCTATTTTGGTAAATCTCCGAAAAATTAATGTACTTTAGAAGAAAGTGAATGGAATACAATGGGTCTGCCAAGCTAATTAAGGTTGCTTGATCCTTTATCAAAGTACACATTAGCATTTACTATACTTAAAAAAAAAACAAATAATGCAGTCATTTTTTTTCACATGCTCTTTCACAATCTAGCTATGCATGCATCAATATGGATAAATTAATGGAAAACATAGTGACACTTTGTAGCTGTAAATAGTATAATAATAACAAAATCCACCAAAGTTTATAAATGAGTAAAAAATGAAAGAAATTCAATGCATGTTACGGCAGTATGAATAGGTTATGCTCCAATTAATCATGTTCATATGATAATATGAATTAAAAAGAATTTGATTCGCCCTATCGCCCATATGCCTGAACTAGAAATGTACTAATTAACAATTAAACCTCTTCGTTACATGAACATATTTCAAAATTCTGGGGACATTATAAATATCTCAACCCTTCTCAGATAGTTGTACTCTCAACCTAAGTTGTTTAATTCTTTATTTGCATTTATTTTGAAGAATACAATTAGTGCTGAAATAACTGAACGAAAATGAAGAGCATAAATGGTGAATGGAGCCTTAACTGCATTGTCTATGTGGTCGTCTTGCTTGTTTCATTCTCTGGTATTCCTTCCTTCTCTCAGTTCATTGATATCTTATTATTTTCATTTATTTTGTATTTTTTCTAAACCAACAAAAGTAAATGAGTTTAATTTATTCACCTTAACAAAATGATTTCAGTTTTGTATGCTAATACTGTCATATTATCTTTATGCTATTAGTAAATTTTTACTTAAGAGAGCATATTATTAATTAGTTACGTACTACTACCATTTTTACCAAACCAATAACACCCTTATCAAAAGTTTATTTGTAATTGTTTTATAAATAACAGGATTATTCTGCAAATTTTTTTTACACCATGTGTAGACTGTACATAAACGTTAAACTCTTTAACCAAGTATATTTGCAGAAAAGAAATGCAGTTGAAAAGTCTGAACTTTGGTTATTAAGTAATTATTACTAGTATCTACTAACATGAACGTACCCATACTAGCTTCTTACTCCTACCGTGAAATTATTTTTCTTGGTTATTTTTCGTAGCTCTGAATGTTCAAAATCTTGAAGCAAGTCATGTTCTTACTATTATATTCTGATGGTATATTTATACAGTGATATAAATGATTCATGCATTGGATTTAGCTGAGGAAAGTGGTGCTAATATTGGCTCTGCAGAGAAGAGAATAGGGCCAACAACATGTTCAATACATAGTATCCAAGTAGACCAAGGTGCCTCTGGGACACTTCCCAATGGCATTCCTACATACACTGTCGTAATCGAAAATGTGTGTGTCTCAAAAAGTTGTAGTATCTCCAACATTCACTTAAGCTGCTGTTGGTTGAGTTCAGCAAGACTCATAAATCCTAGTATTTTCAGAAGACTTAGTTATAATGACTGCCTTGTCAATAATGGAGCACCTCTTAGACCTGGACAAGCAATCACATTTCAATATGCCAATACCTTCAAATATCCTATGGTTGTCTCATCCGTCGCCTGCTAGTGCTAGATTAGGGTACGAGCTTTTAACTACTATGCATACCCCCCGGTACCATGTGGCTTTTCTTGTAAACGGTGATTTTTAATATAAATATAAGCTTTCATTCAAGAAGATCTCTCCATCTTTTATTTATTTAATTATTTATTTATTTATTTATAATTTGCATGCTATGAGCAATGTCAATGTTTTCCCGTAACAATCTTGTTTAGCTTACGGAAGGGCCTTAAGTTAGCAAGAAGTAATTAAACAGAGTCATTACAAGGAAACTGTCTGTCAAATTTTGAATTAAATGGTGCTTTAAAAATGGAATCTCAAATTTTCATTTTGGAAGTGGATTCTTTGATAGTGGCCAATATGCCGACTGATAAAAAGATCAATAACAAGATGTTGAAAACTATTAACATTCTACAGATGCTTTCCCAAACATCTTGTACCATCGCACACTGCTATCCTAAAGCTAACCAGGGAGGAGATGGGCTAGTTAAAGTAGGATCTGATGCTAAAATTGTATATGAACACTTGCCAAGAGAAATCGAAGGCTCCCAGGTCTTAGATAAATCATGAGAAGTTACTGACTTACTGCCGAGTTTCATTTTTTTGGGATTTGAAGGATTATACACAATCTATGAACACACAGTTCATAGATTTGTTTCACTAGTCGGCAATACAATCACATGTAATTAAAACACAAATTGTAGAGAAAAGTTCACTGTCTATGTTGTACCTTGTTACAGAATTGGTTCTAATTCAGAGAAGAGCGCTTCTATTCTTTGTTGGAATCTTTTTTTTCACTATAAAAAGAAGAAAGTCTTTTGACATAGAGAGAGAGAGAATTCAGTTGTTTCTGTTTTTAGTTTCTGAATTTTTAGAGAAGGAAAAAAGAACACAGGGAAAAGTTAGAAGTTCTTAACAATTAGGACTTCTTTTATAGTTGATAGGAGATACAACTCTACAAAACAAGTTTCCCAATAGTTGTGTCTTTTGCTAATTTTTCCTTATATTATAATTTATCTAACAAATATTTAAGCAAATATATATGGACATGGATCCCGGTTGACCCACATGGGTGTCCCGAATCCTATTTTCAACATCTCCCACTCATACATAGTGGGTCAACTCTAATTCTCAATCTGTAACATCCATACATAACGACTAGAGTGTGACCAATGCATACTTCGAGAGCTTAATTGCCATACATCTATTAGGAATGTATAGTATCTCGAATAATGGAACCTTCGAGTAGATTGCGGTATGCAAGTACCCTAGATCATTTATCACATTCGCATCTCTCACTATCTCTTTGTATTAATTTGAGTTCATCATTATGGTATTATGTTCTTGTCTCAAAAACAAACATAATGAGTCGACCAATGAACACAATTAATGCGGTAGTACTCATTAATGATCGTCCTCATCTCATGAATCCCTTAATGTCAATTTGACATGCTTTTCTAGAAATGTCCCGCCAGACCGAATCATCAATGATCTATAGACAACACCCTAAGATAGCAAGCACCAAATTGAATCTCGAGAAACTGATCAAAGTCATGAGGATGCAAAACAAAAGAAAATTACTTATAATTTGCAAGGATTCACGCGATAAGCAAGTGGAGATTAAACTTGGATCGCATATAGGTCACTTTATGCGTACGTGGTATGAATTACGTATCACAGTATTGACTCCTTTTACGTGGAGCGTATATCTTTTATTAATTAAATATTTTGCAGATGATAATCAGACAACCTATGTCTAACTTTAAGTTCACAAATCTACTCATATATTTTATCCTTCAGAACTCACATCTAGCATTAAGATAGACTCATTTAATTAAATATGATTAACAAAAAAAATAAGCGACATTATTATTATAAACTTCAAGCTCTCTATTATTATCACTTCTGATAATAATAATAAGTTTATAATTGTCCCATCCCTATTAGTCACCTAGACAATAGATGCGATTGTCTGTGTGAATAGGCCAATCTTTTTATCTGTCTGACATACATCAAATTTATGTGCTAAATATAAAACCATTCTATGTATATGAACCAACAAGACTGACTAATTTTTGCTGCAACTACATTAACTTCAATAATGCAGTTTTATGTGAACATGCTTGGAATGTTTTTTTTTTTTAAAAAAAAAATACATCCACATCTACGCAAACCCAATTACTTAACATGACTTTTATAAGCACAAAAATCTTCGAGTTTTGCTATCGGATCTACTATCATATAATGCGTAGAGATGTATTTCATGTTCACTTTTCACTGTACAATTATGTCTCAAAGGAAATTATACTTTATATCAATATGGTTTGTCTTCTAATGATACTTGGGATCTTTTTGTGTAAGCTATTGAGACTTGACTATCACACTTGATTGTCACTAATTCAATAGCACTATCAAACACACCCAAATCAATCATAAAAATATTTAAGCCAAATTGCTTCTTGCACAGTTGCTGAAAACGTTAAAAATTCAGCTTTCTTTATAAATAAGGCTGATGATTGTTTCTTGCTACACAAATAATATACAAATCGCTATTGTTTAGCAAAGTAGATATACTTAGATTTAAATTTCCTCTCATCCAAATCTTCTTTTCAATCATCATACGTATACGTATAGCCTTTGAATCGTATATCCTTTCCTTAACAACACAAGGATAATTGACTGTACCTTTGAGATGCCTCAGTATTCTTTAACTGATTTTCAGTATTCCTTTACAAAATCAGATTGAAATCTATTATTCTAGTTAGCAGATTTCAAGTTCCATGAGACAAATCATATTCTTGTGGATTCACGAGGACACATCCTCCCACTTGAAACTTCAGCTCTAAAAATAAGAGTATTTATGAGTTGCACTGTTGCATATTAAATCGATCAGTAAATTTTCTTACCATAAGGCTTTTCTAGCAGAGACAACAATCTTTGATCTTTCGAAATTTTAACATTCAAGAATACACCTATATTTATTCAATACTACTATAAGCCTTCCGCATATTTTGAGAACCTACTAATGTATTTTAGGAATACATCTATAAAAAAAGTAGTACATCTTTAATAAAATTTGTGCCGATTAAAACAGTCCACATAGTTGAAAGCTAGAAAGGAGTGACTAATTAATTAAAGAAAATAAATTATTTGATTTACTTATCGAATCAAATAAAAAACCAGAGCGCTGGTGCCCAAAAAGTAGATTAACCAATTCAACCAATTTCAACTCTTTGTTCGGTTCCATTAACTCCATTTTATGTTCCATTTCTCTAACTATTTATCCTTAGCAGGGTATCTAAGAGCCTCATTTAGTCTTTCGATGCTCTTATTAATCTTATGGAGTAACTATATATGCTTCCCCTTCGATGTCAACTCGATGATGTGGACTATGTAGACGACTCATTCGTCGAGGTTGACATTGATAAAATTGATTTATCAATTGATAGTTACTTCCACTGAGACCATAAATATTAAATGGGTTCTCTTTTGGATAATATATTGATGTTAATTGGAACATATCTATTATCACCAAACATGACTCCCACTCGAATCTATTTAGCGTTAATACCAGAAGAAATCTGGTCCACAGTTTCATAAAGAGACAAGTCTTGGCTTATCCCTACTTAGGAGAAACATTAGCTAAGAATGTAACATTCTGATTCAAATTCAGTTATAGTGCCACTATCGTCTTGTTCACATATGAACATATAAATCTTGGACTAAAATAATATCACAAAAAGATACATGTTCTTCCCTTTGGAACTAGTTTTCCATGTGAGAAAAGGTTTATGTACAAAAGTAGCACAAAACCAAGAGTTAAAAAATTGGATTTTTATTTATCTATAATTTATATAGAATATAAGTAACTGTCTTAGAACAATTTCATATTTTGAATCACATGCGTCATAGTGTACCAGTTACAATGGAATGTAATGCCACTTTCAGAAGACGTCATAGACATATCTAGAGTCTCAAGAGCCTCCTGCTCTTTTAGGAGATACTGAACTTTATTGTCAGCATTAACACTTTTGTTAAGCTCGAGACAATATTCTAGGAGCAGTTGACATATTGATATAAACTAGTATAAACTCAAGGAGACAACTATGTACTTTCTTAGAGGCTAAAATTCATATACATACTATTCCTTAAAATAATTTACTATGTTAATATTTATTTCACATTAGATCCGGAATCCAAAGTTCACTATGTTCCCAATCATCATCCAAATTCTGACGTTTCTAACGTTCAACAGATCTACAATAATCAATTATTAAAGAAAAATCATCTTAAATTACTTAAATTCAAGACCAAATAATTATAAATCTATAACAAATATAGAAATATGTTCAATAAAAAATAATCACACAAAGTATTAAAGCAAAACTTCATATAAGTACACTAACTCATATGAATATAGTGTCACATACACAATTCCACCAATTAAATGCACGATATATTTTCTATAACACATATAGAAAACAATATTCCTCACCACAAAGACATATATATTTAAAGTTTCCTTGAAAATGTGGTGAAATCAATATTTGGTGTATGGTCATTTGCTCACACTAGAACTAATGAGATTCAACAGTTAAGATTTCCTTCATATTATTTCAGTAGTTAAAATTAAACAATCTTATTGTCAGGATCCTAACAAGAAAGCCATATTCTCACGAAAACTACACTAGTTTTCTCTAGACTTTCTCTAGTCCTGTAGAGATTTGATGGCAAGTGTGTTCAATCCAGCAAACTTACAAGTGAATATGCACTAATATGCATTTATACATTAAAAAAGTGCTCTTAAATAGGATTATTTTCCTATTATATTTAGCTACCAGAGATTTATATGACTGGAACGTCGCTTAGAGGCAAAACAAAAAATTACCTTTTCTTTTGTCTACTCAATATATATGAGATTAAGCCAAAGCCAAAGCCAAAGCCACAGAAATAATCAAGATCCGTTAAAAACAAAGTTTACATATACACCAAGTAGGATTGATACTAAACCTCCAGAACGTTTTCCCAAAGATCCACGCTTGCAGTTGGAAGCAAACAAGATGGCTTCTACGTGGTCCATTTTTAAGTCAAAAAAGTTAATGTGGGGTCAAATGTAAAACTAAGTCTAAACCCACCAAAGACAAATACAAGTTCTTCTGCAACTTGTAAAAATTACGTGTGCAAGAAAGGACTTGGGTCCCAAGTTTTCGTCTATTCCTCTATGTGTTCCATATAGATTTCCATCAATTCTCATGCATCCTCTCTAATATGAATGGATGCAAAAATTTACCCACAAATTGGCTATCAACACTTCCAAATCAGAAGAAAGAAGAATTCACATTAAATATTGGGTGTGTCAAAAAAAATCTGCACAAAAACGGCGCATCACGGTAGACGAGTAGACGACAATTCACATAAATCGATTTAGAAAAATCATTACAAATGGTGTTTACCACAAGTTAAATCTAACAAAAAGAATTAACTGGTAGTCTGCCGATATTTAATTACTACTTTAAAGTAAAGATAATGAGACAAGTAAGGGAACGGAGTCGTTTGTCTCTTTTCTTTCCCATAGCCCTTTACGTATCATTCAAGGGGAAAAAAATTTAAGAGCCATTGTCAGGCCACACATTGGACTCTTCCAATTACCACCCCCACCAACTTATCTGTGGATCACTTTCGCTACCCTTGCAAGTACCTAAATCTGAAACAACCAATTTATTGTTCTTCATTAAATTTTCGTAAAACAAAAAAAAAAAAACCCATAATTCTGGAACACTAAATAAAACTTTTGTCCAGAACAAAAAAAAACCGACATTGCAAAGGTAATCAGATGACTCAAAAAATCACAGATTCTTCCTCTTAGTTATAGACTAGGAAATAAATAACTCGGGCTCTGATACCAACAAAGGATTATACACCATTCATGGACACACAGTTCATCCTAAGATGAACGTAATTGTTTCACTAGTCGGCAATACAATCACATGTAATTAAAACACGAACTGTAGAGAAAAGTTCATAGTCTATATCGTACCTTGTCACAGAAGTAGTTCCAATTCATAGAAGAGCGCTTCTGTTCTTTGTTGGAATCTTCTTCTTCACTATAATAGAAGAAGAGAGTCTTTTGACATAGAGAGAGAGTTCAGTTGTTTCTGTTTTTAGTTTCTAACAATTAGGACTTCTTTTATAGTTGATAGGAGACATAAATCGTATCTTTTGCTAATTTTTCCTTATATTATGATTTATATAATCAAATATATTTTGATATGGATCCGGGTTGACCTACATGGGTGTCCCAAATCCTAGTTCTAATAGGATCAATCTAGGACATACTGTTTCTGAATATGTTGAGTCCTTGATCTCACTCATCCATAGTCTCGGCTAGCTAGCTTCATGAATGGCTATTATCTCTTCATGATTTAAAGATATAGTAACTATAGTTTGTCTTTTCCAACGCCACAATATAGTTGTACCTCCACAAGTAAATAAATAGCCTGTTGAGATCGGACATTTTCTGGATCAAACAAATATTTTGTATCCTTCCAATGACTTTGCACTGGGGAAGTACTAAATCTTGTTCATAAGCTCATAAAGCTATATCTAGTGAAATATTATTGGCAAGATACTTCAATGAATTAATCGCACTATGATATAATATTTCAGTACCACGAAGCTCGCTAAAGCAATTTATACAACGTTTGACTGGATTGATTTAATCAGTAAAAATAGATATGAACAGGTTCCCCAGGAACTTTTAAATGATTCAGGAATTTTTGAATCCTTCAAGGATTTTCATAAATATATGTGATTGTTCAATAAGCCATATAAATAAGATGTAACAATATCCATCATAGAATATCAAGTCTTTTATGCATTGCCAGACGTACAAGATACTTGAAGGCGATTGCATTCACCATAGGAGAATATGTCTCCATAGAATCAATGCCAGGTTTTTGTGAAAATCGTTGTACTATAGGTCATGATTACATCTAACGACTTACTTTTTCTCATATTCATTTCGCACAAAACTCTTTTGTACCACACTGGCTTTATACCTTCAGGTGTCCGGAATGTAGGTTCGAAAACTTTACATTTGCCAAGTGAAGCCAATTCTTCTTGAATTGCATTTTTTTATTTTGGTCAATAATTTATATCTGTATTCCGAATAGACATAAGCTCAGGACCCTCATAGTCATTCATAAAAATTAAGCTTTAAAATTTTTGCAAGATAGCGTCGATGATTATTTTAGATCGATTGCAGATACGACATAACATATTGAAATTTCTTCATATTCATTATTTTTAGGTACTTGAACCTCTCCTGATGAGGTTTTATGAAGTGTTATGTCGTAGGCTCTTTATGAAGCTTTACCTCCTTATTTGACCATCTTGAAACATTTGCTCCTTTCATCTTTGGAATCGAATAGTCTACCACGCTTTAGGTATGCCTTAGACTCATTTGCATAAATAGATTGTCATATCAGGACATAAATTCAAATTGAAGCATTTGTAGTTGGAATATGATATTCAGTATTGGATCAGCAGATGCGTCTGGCAGTGACTTATCTTTAAATGAGGATCATATTAATGATAGTTCATTTCATTTATTCCTCAACTGCTTTAGTTATTATCTCCCCCTAATGTTAGGCAAAACCTAACATTCATCCCAACATAGTAAGGGAATCCATCTTTAAGCGTTTTAGTGGAGTAATTAATAATATACCACACATCAAAATTATTAGATGGAAAATATTTGATTCCTGACCCTGAACCAAACATGAGGGTAGAATCAACTTGTTGGTCTAATGCATGTAAGTGCTGGTTTATAGATAATATACTATATGCCATACCTGATTTAGGTAACTTTGTTCTCATATGAATGGTTTAGCTATTAGTTGAAGGCATTTAATATATGAATCTGCTAAACCAACTTGTCAGCTTTATCAAAAGAAATTGTCTTGATTGCATAATCTGGAATTATGCTCTATCAAATGATTTGAGTAAATATTTAACCTCGCAAGTACCATTGCGAGTTTATAATAAATGCACATGTGACCTTCTTATGGATGCATCCATTTAAAATTAAAAACAAATATATAGTCAATATGGTAGGTGAATAAGCCCATATTCATATTTCATACATTCGAGAAATTCGGGGATCTTAATCCTAATTTTAGCTGGTCTAGTGATTAATTTATCATGAGAACAAGTAGCACAAAGAGAATTCTTGAAGAATCCTGATTTTTCAATATACACCAATGCAAATTTTCAATATATATTTTTCACATCATATTTCAACTGGGGTGGTCAAGCCGATCATGCCAACTGAAGAATTATTTGTTCTAGTTTATTGTAGCATGAGCTTTGATCGCAATAAATTTTTAGTTTATTGTGATATGCATGTGATTCCAACATGCTTATATTTTTGTAGTACAAACCGGAGAAAGAGGCAGAGAGCTTTTAGGCACTTATTTCACGCCCAATATTATTGCAGTAATATAAAGATATTAAATCTTTCAACATTTATAGTCTCAATATGATAGCCGTTTTGGCAAATGTCTTAGAAACTTAAGAGGTTTTTTTGAGACTTACTAAATTAATATATTAAATCAATGTCATTCCTCCAGGTGGTAATAAATTTGGCTCTTCCATAGATCTCTATCAATTCTGTACTACCATATATTTCAGATACCATCCGTATGGTGAACACCTCCTTCAAGGAGAAAATCATATAAGTATGATCATGATCTAGTAAATATAGGCAAGATTTATCTCTTTCTTTACTTTGCTCTTTCGATTTATAGTAAGACTGTTCAACAATATGGGATTCCAAAGGGCTTTTTTTGGAATCGCCACCTAATTTAGGAGAATTAGGAACCAATTAATTAAATAATGCGTGCAGTTCCTCCGTTTAAGGAAAATGGTCTTTTTAAGAGATTTAAGTAAGAGGTTCAATTATTTTCGAAAGAAGGTTTTCATTTGAAAAGCACTTTCGAAAATCCACAAAATGTGGTTAATCCTTCGGTTTTCAGAAAATAGCTTAAAATTTTCTAAATTTTAATATTTAATTAAAAATCTTTAATTTAATACTATAATACAAAACTATTATAAATTATGCTTTAAAAGAAGATGAATGTATATGTGATAAAAATGTAATTTTCCAAGAAATAGGGAATTAATGAAGAAAATTTCTATTGAAGTTGCGATTTAAGGAATTTGAAACAAAATTACTACTTTTATTATTTTCAAATTTTATTGCACGCATTATTTAACTAAAAGATTCAAAATTCCTAAAATAAGATGGAAATTCAAAACAAATTAACTATTCACAAAATAACTCAATAAATAATTAAACATTCATTCATAAATAACAAATTATTCTATAAAAATTAATTATCTACGGGAAATTCCTCAAGACATACAATTTCTAAGGATAAGGGAAAGAGAAGGGTTAGAAGGTAGAACCCGGAGGTTGCAGATTGAATGACTACTTTTATTTTTTACATTATGCCCATGAGCCTAAGTTATATGAAGCGGCTCAACAAAGCATTTTTAAAATTCTATAGGTCTTCATTTCTTGAAAGCTTGAGTGCGAACTTGACCCCAAGTGACTCCAATGTAATATAAGCCGTCCCAAGTGAGTTTAGCCAACTCGTCCCAAAAGTGTATTCATGAAAAGAGATAAATAATAAAGGAAAGGATTAGCAACTATATAATTAGAGAAACGTATTGAATCAAACTAATGCCCAAAAAAATAATAAAAAAAAAATAATGGACGGTAACAACCAAGCTAAGCAAGTGAAACGCAAACCATCTAAGATGAATAGTAAATGAGAAACATGCTTAGATAACGGAGCATGCAATTGAGTATTTCAAAATTTATCTAGAATAACTTATCATAGATTTATACAGGGCAAGCATCGATATAAATCAGGCATATGGGGCATCAAGGAATAGAAAGTCATTCCTTTCAAACTTAAGGAAAAGGATAAGAAGTTAGTTTTTAACTAACACTAGAACATGATGCTAAACAAGCCAAAATAGACAAAGGCGTGGAAGTACCAAGAAACATACAGAATGAAATAAACTATAACAAATCGCAATCGATGGCATTTTGTTGCTTCAGGTAAATGTTAATTGACATGTCAACTAAGTAAGTTGATAATCTTCTCCGTCACCTAATATCTATAACAGTAACAGTAATCAGCCCACATGGATTCTTTTTATGCTTCCTATTCACCAACACTTGCTTCATAATGACAATGGAACATTAATCTAGAAGGAAACCCAGGCAACCAAACATGAAGGGCAATCAGGAAACTAAATCCGAAGGCTGAGAGGGAGATTTGCAGAAGCTTAAGGAGATTTAAACAGAGGAGACATAATCATCAAGATGAAGGCAGAAACTAAGAGGAAAACTGCACTAAAAGACTAACAGAACTAAAGAAAAACTGGTCTCGAAGCTTAACACCACTAACAAACACTCTTGCATACTTGCAGAAACAAACATCTACACACACTAGCTAAAACTCAAACAAATGCCTGTTAATACTCCATGACTAATCTTCCTGAATACTCCAAACCTTTTAACCCTGAAACACCACCATTATTAACTCCCAAACCTAACTACAAGCACCTGCATACAGGACAACAGCTCCTACGAGCTATTCACACCTCCTGAACTCTCACTACTCTCAAGACAAACTATCTAGAACACCCAAAACCACCTGCTTAGCAAACTGAGAACAACTGCAGCTACATGAATCCCTCAACTTACATAGAACCATACACTGACCTCTATAACAAAACAACATGGCCCTGAACTCCTTTCCTTGCTGACAGAAATCAAGCAAGAACAGGTCACCCACACACTCTCAATGTGCACACATAAACTGAACACGAGTACAAGCAGATAATCCAACATCTACCTGAAGAACTTCCAAACAATGCTACTCCTTCCTTAAAAAAACATCTCAGACAACAGAACCCCTCTACTCCTTGCCTCCAAGAACAAATAACATACTGAAGCATACACCTATAATATTTCTTTAAGCTGAAATGCAATGAGCTTGATTCACACCTAACAAAAAAAAAATATTAAACCAACTCCAAGAAACAACAGCCTTTAGGTTATGAAAAATAGACGTAAAGATTTGAACTTTATGCATTTAAACCAAGTAAAGACCTCATCTAATAGCAAATTCCTTCAAACTAAAATAAACTTTAGATGCTAATGAAACAGTGAAGGTGCCATCTTTATGTATAAATAACACAAACAACAATTAAAGCATACCGGGATTTAGTCTTAACCATAGACATAACAGAAGCATTGCTAAAACAGGGAACTAAAATGACAGGTTAAGAATTTTACCTTGTTCGGAGCAGTGAATGAGGGGTGCGAATCTGAAGGAAATAACTCGACTAAAGCGACACGAGCAAGGCCGAACTATAATATAGCGAAGCGGCAATACACTCGAAAAACAATATTTTTATTTAATCCAAAAACAGAAACAATGATGCTATGTGTATTTTTTAAAGATTGAAACTAAAAAATATTATGCCTATCCCTCTGCCTTTTTTTAAAAAAAAAAAAAAAAAAACTGAACGACTGCTCGAAATTTTCCCAAAATTTGGATCTAATTTCGACCTTTCACTTCTAAGATAAGGGTGTATTTGGTCAAATCCTTCAAGGATCGTACCATACACATCCTTATCTCAAAGGGAAAAAACCGTTGTGATCAATTTACGGCTCGGATGAATTTTGCTTCGAAATGGATGGATGAGATCGAAACAGGATGGGGTTCGTATGGAAAAGTAGATGGCAACGTGGGAGGGGACCAGCTGACAAGGATTTGGCGGATTTGAGGTTGATTTGCTTTGGGGATCGCGAGTCGAAGAGTAGGGATTAAGAGGAAACGGGTTGGGATTTCTGAAAGTGGGGAAAATGGTCGTGTGTATTGTGTATATGAGGAGTTTCAAAGATAGGCTATATTTCAACTTAGGAATGATTTTAGCCTTTGTTAGTCGATTGCTTCCTAAGTGTAGAAATTTCACAAGTAGGCTTAATTAGGACTGCGCATTGCGAATTTGATCTTTCTTTTAAAATTAAGCAATTATTTCTAACCTTTCAAAATTGATTTTAGTTTTAAAATAATTAAGCTTTAATTAAATTTTCGGGATAAAATTGGGTGTCAACAAAGACATAATTTGACATACAATCTGTTCGTGAGCAATGATCATTTATGCCAAAATAAATAGCATATTCATTCTTCTCAAACCTCTTTTGGAGGTGAGCTGTGGTACATCATGTTGACACCTAATTTTGTCCCTCCTATTTCGATAGCCTTTTATCTGGATGAAATTGCACCAATAACTACACAATTCCCCTACATTCATTCCTATCCTAAGTCATTACCTCGCGTACACACATTAATTAGACTATTTTTCGAAACACTAGCACAAGCTACGGCCATTTACAAAATTCGCACGTTCAGTTAACAATTGTCACAATTACATTATTTTCAACAAAATCGCCCAAAATCATTTTAAAACTCATATCAATATTTTTCACGCTTCTTTAGGTCATTATAACATTTTTAAATTAATTTTGCAATTTGTCTTCACATTTATACGTATTTTATACATCCTTATACATATTTTATACTATTTTTATACAATATATACATATATACACGTATACAGACACACATACATACACATCAGCTCATTTTTGCCACCTCTGCGCCTACGTGTCTAAATCCTGGCCGTCCTCGTAATGGATCCAGCAGCCAGGGATAGAACATTCCTATTTTAACTATACCTCATCTCCAAAACCCTATCTCCCTATCCCATTTCCCCTAACACCCTGCCGCCATCACACTCTTCTCTCTCTCTCTCTCTCTCTCTCTCATCTCGAAACCTAACTCCCTACTGTCGTTGTCTCTTTCCGGCCATTTTTACCTGCCAAATTTGAAACAAATTACATCGTCGTGCTCCTCCCACTCTCCGCTACCAAACCCCTATGGTTTGTTGCCATTTGACGAGGGTCAAAATTGACCCCTCATCGGGGAAATGTTCCAGTCGCCGGAAAATATTCTTGATCTTGCCTGAACGAAATCTAAGGTGTCACTACCACCAAAGAAGGAAGAAAATCCTTCTTGCGAACACGTCTGAGACGAGTCAAGATCGACCCGACTCCAGTATATGGTAACCCTAATCTCTTTTGTTTTCTTTTTCCTAAATTGCTTATGTGGCCGTTTTAGAACTTAGAATATGCCTAGTTCATGTGTGTTAACGTGTATGGTCAATTAATCAATTTTCATGACTTGTGACCTGTACGGATTGTTGATTTTCTAAACACTACATTTAATCTGTTATGTGGTTGACATTGTTTAGAGTTCAAATCTCACATCATCTTCATTTGGTCTAAAGTCTAAAATCATTACTTGTCTGCTTAAGACTAGCTACGCTCTTAGTACTTAGAATGTTTGAATGATTTTGAATGGAAATTGACTATCAAATTGATCATGTACACATTAAAACCTTCTTAGAATATGTTAAGTGATTCAGAGCACCAACACATGTTTGAATTATTGATTGTGAACCTGGACAATGTTATGCTTAAAAGAAGAAATCTATATTTGTCATAGGGTTGATTTACCTTAATTTTAGGGATTGATTGGACTAAACTTGGTAAGTCCACCTAATAGAATCCTTTTTAATTTTGGAAGACAATATCTCACTACCTTATATATGTTGAACCCCAAAAAATTACCCTTTCTTTAAGAAAAGATAGGTTTCGGGTATATTTCAACAAAATGGGACTCCAAAGGGTTTTCTTTGGAGTCGCCACCTAATTTAAGGATTATTAGGAACCTAAGTTAATTTAAGAGTGCAATTTATTCATTATTTAAAAGAAATTAAATTAAAATCAGAGATTCTTAGGTAAGTGGTTCTATTAAATTCGAAAGAAGGTCCCTTGCGGGAGCACTTTCGAAAATCCGCCAAATGCGGTTAATTCGGCGGTTTTCACGAATTTGTTAAGGATAATAAATATATAAAGCTAATTTTATACAAGGATAATATGAATAATATAAATAAGATAAGATTTTAATTATGTCGATACTTAGATAAATAAATGATCTGATTTAAGATTAATTAAATAAGTAAAGGTTAAATAAAGTTAGATAATTAAATAAAACAAACTAGATAAATAATTGGATAATAATAAAGGATTAATTAATTGATTGAATAAATAGATAAATAAATATGCAAATAAATAACTTAATTAAATAAATGAATACTTATCAATTTTAATAGAATAAAGGAGTAAATAAATAAACAATTGATTAATTAAATAAATAAATAAATATTTAATTGATTAAACAAATGATTAATTGAAATTAAATAAATTAGATTAAGTAAATGAATAAATAAAGGATTAAAATTTAATTGATTAACTAAATAAATAAATTAGATTAGATAAATAAATAGTTGAATATTAATATAATCAATAAATAAGTAATTCAAATGCAAATTATGACGAAGGTACGATTTTAATCATTTTTTATTTACACTCATTAATTGACAAATGATTCTAAACATCTGTAAATAAATTGGCGATTCGCAAAGAAATGATACAAAGTATTCATATATAAAAAAAAATAATTTAAGTAATTTACAATAATTATTCACAATTCAAATATCATTTCTATCCTACCGGGCTACTAATCCGGTCTATGGGGAAGTCCTATATAACATGCATTTTCTAAGGGAGCGGGAAAAGATGGAGTTTAGAAAATAGAACCCGGAAGCGCAAACTCATCATTGAGTCTTGGACCTTGTGATTTTCATTTTCCGTTTCTTACATTTTCGGGGATGTCAAGTCCCGAAAATGTGGAGCGGATTAAATAACTCCCGAATGCACGCCATCCCAATTTGTGAGTTTAGTAACTCAAATTCGCTCCCAAGGTTGTATTGTGCAAAGGAAAAAAAAATGGTGAAGAATCAGTAAAAGAAATAGAAAAGGTGAATTAAAGAAGAAGAACATAGGCGTCAACTGCAGAAAATAAGACATATAAACTCGCATTTTACAAACGGTCACATTTGGATAGATCTAACAAGCAACGTTTACTTGATTAATCAAGTGATTATCACATCGACATCACCCAACAGTATGTGCAAATAGCTTACTAATTTGACTTATGTTCACTTGATATAATATCCGAAAGATATGGACGAAGGGACAGGCAAAGTAAAGAAAAAAGGTAAAAGCAAAAGATTAAGACTGTTTTAATCCAAGTCAACCAATTGAAGTGATCAATAAAAGTGTACTTTAATCAAGCTCGAACCACTTTAGCACAACAATTCAAGTTCAAAGAAAGCACATATGAACTGTAGTAGTGCGACTACATGATAAATGGAACTCCTGATGCTCTGATGGGAACAAAAAGAAGTTAGATTTAGGACATAAAGTAAGCAATAAAATTTAAGCTTAGAGCACAATTTCCTATGTCCACACAAAATATCTATTAACCAACTAATTACTCGGACTGGATTTGCCTATGCAAACAGCAAGGAATAACATGATTCATCAACTACATAATTAACTACTACGAAGTAGCTAATCAAGAAGCTAGCATATAATTTAAATTCATTCAACATATAACCATAGAGATGAATCCAAAACTAGCATACAAACTCATCCTTACAAGCTTAAAACCAGAACCTAAATACTGCGGAACACCCTATACTCCCTGGCTTTGCTGCACCTTAAACTCTCCCAACTACACCCCCCTAAATCATCCCTACATTCTTACAACACCCTCTGAACAAATAACAAACCCCTGCTAACAAACCAGGACCCAAATACAAGCCCCTAACATCTTCTACACATTGGTTCAAGCCTAGACTAAACCATCTAAGCCTTCTCCTACACAATCAGGAAACCAACTACTCCTTTAACTCTTCTACTAGCTGCAACACTCTATTCCCTTTTAACTAAACACCTGAGGACAGCTCTGGAATAAAATTTACACCACCTGGAGCCCTGCTCCTTGCCTCCTGGGCTTCATCAAACCTGCTAACGAAACTAAACCAGCCCCTTTTTAGAAACTCTTTAAAAAAATAACTTGCAAAAAACCAGACTGCCCAGGGACAAACTAAACAGGGACTAGACAACAAAAACACTGCATCACTTAGCATACCAGCTGCAGCAACAGAGAAATAGGGAAATAACCCCTCTCACTTCCTGAATAAACTGCAGCAAACATACTCCCTGATCTCCTTGCCTGCATGACAACCTAACACACCCATGAACTAGACCCTGAGCCTCATGGAACACCCCCTTAACAGGCCCCTTAACTTGCCAGAACATCAGCACATCTCTATTCAACCTAATTGACCTCTATCACCATCCTAACCCAAACAAGGGCCTGGACAAACCCTCATCACCATAGACACCTTCCAGAACCAAAATATACTCCCTTGAAACACCCTGCATACCTGAACAGAAACAGAAACCAGGCAATAGAGACAACAGGAAAAGCTTCAAACACCACCTTACCTGAGCTCCCTCACTGCCCTGAACCTCCCTTACTTCACCCTGAACCACTACAGAAACCCAAAACAAACACCTCCAGCTCCTATACTAACTACAACTTCCTATAGACAAGACCTAAGCCTTCCCTCACTTTACAAAACCAGAACAGAACCAGAAACACACCCTGCACATTTCATTGACCCAAGCTCCACTCCTTCATACTCCATCCAACTCAACAGAGAACAAACCGAGCAACAGAAATAACCATTATTAAGACTATTTGCAGTTAAACATCACAACTTTAACATAATTCAATCATCAAACATAGGTTTAAACCAGACTTTTATTACATTGTAACAACTACTAAACTAGCTATATTTTACATTCCTTTTGATGCTAACCGGAAGACATGGAGTACTAATGATTTTTGACATGTACGATCAATATTCAAGAACATAGAAGCAATAAAAAGAAGCTCGTGTCTGACAAAAGGGCTTGGGCTTTGATCTAAACTAAACAGGAAACCAAAAATGCAACAGTAATCGCAACATTGACAGGGGAAGCAAAGAAAAAGATCGAACCTTTTGCAGGGCAGTGAACTTAAGGCGACGAGCTGAAAATGCGACTCGAGCACAAGCGGCGACTCGGGTTACGAAGAAATAATACGCGACACGCAAAAAGGAATAGTAACAGTGGCACTATGTATATTCTAAAAGAAAGAACTTAAATTCCAAAAAATTGTTTCTATTTTCCCTCTGCCTCTTTTTGATCTCTCCTAAAAAAAAATGAACTGAACCCCCTAAGTTAATGAATCAAAAGGAACAATATATACCTGAATATTTAGGGTTTGGACTGCTCATGAAATTCCAAAAGCAACCCCTGATTTTTTGATCCGAAAATAGATACTATTCCTTATGGAATAAGGGTGAGAATTGTCTATCCCCACCAAAATAGTACAATTCACATCCTTATCCCCAAGGAAAATATCCGTTGGGATTAATCAATGGCTCGGATGAACTCTCGCTTTTTGAAATAGACGACTGCGATTCATTGTTTGTACTACCACCACAGCTGGATTGAAGTGGGGTCGCGGGGGAGGGGACCAGCGAGCTGTTCTTGGACGGATTCGGATCGATTTTGGAGTGACTAGAAATCAATCGCGGGTCGACTTTGAAGGAAACGGGTCGCGGGTGAAAGGGAATTGGGTCGCAGGATTGCTTATCCGGTTTCTGATTTTGAGGAGTGTTTGTGTGTGTATTGTATATGTATTGGTTGCAGAAATAAGCCAGCATTTAGGTTAGGAGCGATTTTAGCCTCTTTTAGATAAATTAGTTAATTTACTTTAATTGAATTTGATTAATTTAAACTCAATTCAAATAATTTTAATTATCTAATTCTAATTTTAATTTTATTTTCATAATTGATTTTCATTTAAATAATTTAGCCGCTAATTAAATCTTGGGACGAAATTGGGTGTCAACAATATACTTTTACCGGTTTGAGTTTGAACTCAGACCCCTTACCCTTTTTTGGCCTATAAAAACTGATTCATTCCCTGCACTTTGGACAGTGAAAAAAAAAACAGATCACTTTGGCATTAGAAAAAGGCTTAGAAATATAGGAATACTCTAAGAAAATCTGCATAGCACTTGATAGGTCTAGAACTCTCTTCCTTTGCTTATTTCTTCTCCTAAAAGGCTCATGCTTTGTTTGTGTTTGATCCTGCTTCCCTTAAACATCTTACCCTTTCTCTGCACTTATTGTTCTCTACTGCCTGAAGGTATTTCTTTTCATCTTTAATTACTTACTGCATCTATTTATCTCTTTTATGCTTAGTTGTTTGTTGCACTACTGCATCTACTTTTCCCGGAATGCCTATTGCTTGTTTGCCTTTCCTATCTTAGTCTTGGTTGTTCTGTTAGCCTTGGATAGTTATTACACATCTATTAGGATGATCCACGAGGATCATCAAGTGTTATCAAAGTGCAGGGCAAGTTTGTGGGTTCTGAAGTTTGAAAGACATGCCCACAAGTCAGTAGGGACAGTTTATCTTAGTAAGGCCCTCTGTTCATGTCTTCTTCACTTAGTACTCTCCTCTGAATGTATAATTGATAGGATCTCTTTTTGTATTACTTTAAAACAGGGTGCACAGCTACAAGGCTGTACAAATGGCCACCCAGGGGCCTCTTCTTAAACCCCCTCTTCCTATATGTCTGCATCATGATTTTAAAACAGGATTGGTCTGTTTAAAATTGAATCAGATTGTCAGCGATGCACATTTATGTAGTCATGTCATGATTTGTACCCGAATGTGTCGATTTTCTATATAACAACATGAAATTAAGGTGCCATAGAAATTTGTATGACCTAGGTTCAATATGGCATCGTTTAACATGAACTTTTCATGAAGAAAATCTGGAAATTATAATAATCAAAACTATTTGCATATTCACTGCCTAAAGCAGACTATTCTCGACAGTTCTTTTTTGTATAACTAAGTCAGGCGCAAAAACAATTTTCAATCGTGGCCTTTTTATGTGCTAAACTGATTTTTGACCATTTTCAACCTCTTATACACTAATCTAAAGTGTATAAGGGGTTGTAGGCACTGGGGTCGACTATACGGCTATGTACAGATTTTCTACAGTCTAAACTATTATCTACTCATGTATTTTCATGCCTATATTAATAACTATATGCGATAGCCCCTCTCTTTGAATTTCTGTGCTTTGCGTAACCTACTTTTGAAAAAAACCCCTTTATCTAAATACTTTTAAAACTGACCCCTAAATAAAAATAACCATTAAGTTAGGGCTCGACAATTAATGATGAGTCACACCGACCCTAAATGGCTAAAATTTTGTCTTTAAAACAATACCCATTTGGTTTTTACCAAAATTTGAAAGTGCTTATGAAAACTGCCTATTTATGTAAAACTGTCTATTTGCGGAAACTGGCCTAAATGTTGAAATTACTCACGTGAGCCGAAATCCAATACCCTTTGCATGTTTAACTATGCTTTCGATTAGGCATTTTAACTAGAGGCCTTGAAACGCGACTAGGCGTTGAAATAGGTCGTATTTGCAAAACGTAAAGCTTATTTGTGGGTGTATTGTTGCATAGTTATGCTTGTTTTCATAAATTAGACATGTAATAACTTTACCAAGTTAGTATTGCATCATAAGGTTACAACTTTATCCCAAATATAGACTCGGGTGGGAACCACCTTTCGTGGGACTCGGGGGAGTGTCTAACACCTTCTCCCCTCAGTCATTTGGACTTCTTACCCTTTTTTAATCTCTGAAACTGGACTAGTGTAGCAATGAACTCAACCTTAGACGCTTAGGTAGCCTAATACACCTTAGAAAACTATATTAGGTGGCGACTCCAACTCCTGAACTCAAACAAGTTACCCAGTCAAATCTGAAACCCGACTCGCTTCGAGTTAAGTCTAAAATCGGGTGCGACACATCACCGAACACACATGAGCACGTCCATATTCATAATTTTTATCACAAATTGTATCATTCAATTCAAGAATGGACCACTATTATCTAGACGTGCCTCATATTTACATACGATATTGATGGTATTATTATCTTTACTGTTTAAACGGTTAATTTGAGAACCCTTATTGTTCTCTTATTATTTTACCATGATGATGATTATTATTCATCCTTTTACCACGTCCACATACACGACCATGGCATGGTATTTATTTTGCCTTCTTATAGACATAAAAATATGTTGCTGCTACATTGACCTCTAGGAATGGAGCATATCCTACTCCCACTTTCATCTTAGAGAATGGAGCATGTTCTGCTTCTACACTCACTCATGGAGTGGAGCATATCTAGTGATGTGATCCGGATTGGAATTCCAAGCCGTGGAGGGTTCATGTTAGACATCAAGTACTTGGAGTGTTTCAAAAGGGCACAATTGGAGCTTGCTGGATTCTGGAGTCTGCGTATGCTTCGCGATTGCAAGAGATTCAGCGCAGTCACGATGAAGAGCTTCAAACTACATTTCGCGATCGCGAGTCGTCAGGCTCGCTCACGAAGACATCAAGAGAATTATTGAACGCGGTCGCGAGGCTTAGCGCACGATCGTGCTTAAGGGCGGTGGACCAGATTTTCAGAATTAACATTAGGGGCTATTTAGTCCATTTATCCTTGTACTTAACTCACTACTATAAATAGCTTAATTTAGGGTTTAGTCGTTAGAGATGTTTGATGAATGATTGATACTCTTGTGAGAGTGTGTAGTATGTATGGGTTATATCCCTTTTCCTCTTCTTGGATCTCTCTTGGATTCTCTTGTGTGAGAGATCCATTGCTTGAGTTCAAGTTTCTCTTCCCCCTCGGATTGTTAAACTTGGTTTGATCCTTATAATTAGAATGTCTAAGCATTGATGACTTAGGTTGTCTCGTTACATCTTTACTTATTTCTCTATCCTTTCTTTCTTCTATCTATCTATCCCCTATCCCGTTTGTCCTTACTTTTTTCGGTGATTTTATCATTGGTTACTTGTTTTCCCATTCTTAGTGTTTAGGATCCTATTATTTGGTATCAGAGCCCGGATCGGTGTTTGTTTTAAAAACACTATCTAGGTTCAGTTTATCAAAATTTGAAAATTACAAAAAATAAAAAATAAAAAACAAATTCAAAAATTGAGTCATAGATTTAGGGTTCCTTTGGATGAATATTTGTTACCAATTGTTGGTTGATGATTATAGAAGTTGTATCTTAGAGGAATTGAACAACAAACAACGTTTGGGGTATCAATCTGAAGAAACAAAATTTAGGATTCTTCAAGTTCAAAAACAAGTGATTTGGGGCTTTTTCATTTTGGGTGTTTCTTTTGAAGAATCAATCACTGGAGTTTGTTAGCGCCCTAACAAGGAGCTTATATCTCAAATTTGTAGCAAAAACTAGTTGATTTGTGAAGATTCAAGTGAAGAAAATTTCCTGAAATTCGGGCTTCAAGTTCTGCATCAAACCCAGGGTTGTGGAATTATATTCTTCGCGATCACGTGGCGACAACACAGGGTTTTTTACTTCTTCTTCGCAATAGCGCCCAAACCCACATAATTGAGCAGAGCTGAAAAACAACCTCTTTACAAAATTCTCAGAACGTCCCCTAAATAGTATCAAATCACCCAAACCCCTTTCATATCATCAAATACAATAAGTTTCTAGATCACACACAAAATTTCATCCAATTCCGATATCATTTCGTGCCAATTAAATTCGTGTTTTTCTCTTTTAGCTTCGTTATGGTTTTATTTATACCTAGTCCGTTTGCATGTCTTTGTCCATTTCTTTGGTGTCTTATAAACTCCACTCCGAACCGAAGTATGGATACTTACCTTGAGGATATGAGGTTGAAGAACCTTGAAGAGTTTAAGTGAAAACCTTTGAGTGGAAAAGGCTCGAGTGATGACATCATTAGAGTGTGGTCATAAAAGCCTTGACCTTGACTGTATACACGAGCGAAAATATTATTGAGTGCTATCTTTGGAGTGATACTCGTGAGGAAGTGAATTGTGAGGACCTATTTTGACTACTAATTCTCTTGTTTTCAAATCTTTCTTGTAGGTACCATGTCTCTTTGGGAAGGTGACTCTAACAATGAGATGGAAATGATGATACAAAAATTGTTAGTTGCTTTGGAAGGTTTTGGAAACTCATTGGAGGAGTTACGAGAGGACGTAAGAGTATTATATTATAAGATTGAGAGAAGTGAGGGAGATAAAAATGACAACTCAAGAGAGGAAAATTGAGAGCTTGAGTTGAGTTAAGTAAGTAAGTTGTCACAAGAAAAGAGAGAGGAGTTTGAAAATGAAACGAGAGAAAAGAAAGAAGGAAAACAAAAGAGTGAGGGTGAGGATTTTCCTTATTCTTATGATTATAATCTTTCTTCTTTCTCTAGTTGTCTTGTGCATTTTAAAGGTACTTTTGGAGATGCTAAATTGGGGAATTGCTCTTTGGAAGTGGTTCCATACTTAGAAGAAGTGGAGGAGACCAAGGTGAAGTCTCCAAATGTACAAGTGAGCTTAAATTTGAAAAGTCAAGGTAAAGAAGAATCTTTAGGTGTGCTACAAGGTAACAAAGCTAATCCTAACACTTGTATCTCTTTGGGTGAGTTTGATAGAGATTTTAGTAGTATTGATAGCTTTACTTTTTGTGGGATTTAAGATTCTTTATCTTGCATTGATAATAGTCAAAGTGATAGTTGTGAGCATACACTAGCTGGGCACATTTGTAAAAAAAGAATAATGGATTTTGTGTGTGTGAATTGTTCCATACTAGTGATGTGCAAATTGATGAGCTTGAACAAAGTGATTTTTTATTTGACACTCCACCTTTGTTTGATAAATATGAAAATGAATTGCTTGATCTTGAAGTTGTTGACACCCAATTTTGTCCCTCCGTTTCTCTATAATTGGCTATATTTAAATTAAAGGTGCAATATTGACTGTTTGAGCGAATTTGCATTAGAAGTCATGCATTTACGTGCGTTATCCCCTATTTACACCATATATATAATTAATTGTGATTATATTACGTAATTTGCATCATGTTGGCTATTTGTCAAATTTGTGGTTACTATACAAAATCTCTACCATATACTTATATCGAAATTCTCCTTTGAACCTAGACACAATTCCAACTAGGTACATTCTCAAAATCTCTCCCAAATTCCCTCAATCCCCCCATATCTTCTTACTCCCCAAGAAATCTGCCCCATAACTTCTCTCTCCTCTCGTTTTGGAAAAAATGAGTCAATCCCCGATCTTATGCTCATCACCAATGTCTTTTCAAAAATTAATCCCCAATCCCCCAACAGTCTCTAATTTTCTTTTCTTTAGACACTCCATAGACACACCAATGGGGACCGAAGAACAGATCAACATACACACATTTATATCTTTTCAGATATGACTCTCCTCCCCCATTTTTTGCAGATACACACCACACATACACACCACTAAAATCAGTGGTGAAAACCACCACCAACCCCAATATATACGTACATCATTACGGCATACACCATCACTTATACCTTCACACACCAGTATACATACTATACATCATTACCGGTGTCTCCTTTCCCTCACAAACACCAATACGCCTCCTTCTCGAACCCACACACACCTTGCCATACCATTACAGTAAAACCCACCCATACATACACACAAAACCAGTGGCGGGGACAAAGGAAACGGGGGTAACAAGTAGCAGCGAGAGGGAAATCAGGATAGCAATAAATAAATAAGGTGACGACGGTCACCGCCCAGATCGTGATCGAAAAAGCCCCATCATCTTTCTGCTCTGGTTCTTTCGCTTCAGTTTCGCTTGTGGATCAGAAAAAGAAAAAATGGAAATAGGATATTAGCAGTAGAGAATAGCAGCGACGCCGCGAGGCTCGCCGGAGAACCTCGCCGGCGGCCGCTCCTCTTTGGCCGCTGCCTCGTTCATTTGCTTTCGCCGGATTTTGCTTTCTGGTTACCCATTTATGTCATTGGATCCGTTCACGTTTCTGGGTTTAATTGTTATCTTTTTAAACGTGTTTTGATTCTTATTTCTGTTGCTAACCTCATGTATATGCAGTTGTTTGGCCTGATTATTTTTCTTTCACGAGTTGCTGGATTGTTTCTAATGCGTATGACTGATTCCTCATTGAGGATTTTGCTTCTACCAATGGCTTCGGCATTCTTATTATTGGTCTGGTAAGTCTCACTGACCAACTGATGTAACTTTTGACAATTACAGATACACGTGCACTATCATGGTTATCCCACTGTCAGATTGCTTTTGTAATGTCGAGCATAATTCTTACTGGCCTATGAAAATATTTTAACTTGAGCCCTATGGACTGATTATGAACGGATACTACACCTGTTAGGCTAATGACATTTTGGAGGCCAATAACTCCCGTCACGTTACATATACAATGTCCCTTACATGTCCCGGTAACAAAAACAAAAGGCGATGGTGATACATTTACTTTGCAAAGTAAGCGATGGTAGAGTTGTAAGACTGACGGTTCCTGGTGCAGCCGTACCGAAGTCCCTTGCCTCTACTTGATGTAATGCACTGATTCGAGACTAAACGTTTACAAAATTCATTTCTTTTTTATTTTATTATTATTATTATTATTTATTTTAGTTTATTAATTATCGTACTAATTCATTTTCATATTTTTTCGAGGTACATTCAGGCGTAATTCATTAATGACAACCCAATTCAAGAAGACAAAATATTTTTGAACTATTACATTACTCAATATTATTTTATTTACGATCCTTACTAATTTGTTGTTTTATTTACAAGGTATATTTGGATGGAGAATCTTGAAGACGACGCTCTAGAAAATGCTCTTAATCTAATTTACTGTGTCATTCTTGCAATTTTAATTATTATTGTTTATTAATTTGTTGTGACATACTAACCGACTTGTTTTTATTTTGCGAAGTTTATTGAAGTTTGCTAAGCAACTAGGAAACAAGAATCTTTTATTTAATTTTAATTTGTTATATCTAACTTATATACTATGGTAGAAACTGTCTAGTTAGATTTATTTCGAATCCCAATTATTTAGTCCAGCCGGTAACCACATTTTGTGGAACCCGAGAGGTGCCTAACATCTTCCTTTCGGGGTAACTTGAACGCTTACCTAGAATTTCTGATTCGTAGACTAAGTTTCGAAGTTAATTATAAAATTAGCTAGAAACAAAAGTAGGTGCCCTAATACGCCTAGTTAAAAAATATGTTAGGTGGCGACTCCAAGTCTTTACCCGTGAGTTCCAATAAGTCGAGCCCTGTTTTGAACTCTAACCGGGTTCGGAAAAAAATGAGGGTCGACAGAATAGCGACTTCGCTGGGGATATCAAGGTTCTAACCATGACGGATTTTTGATTGGGATTCTTTGCATTTGTTTTCTTCTCGTTATATCTCGAGACTAATATTTCTTCCCTTTCCTTTTTCCAGGTTGGAAGCTTAGCTTTCTATTTATTGGCATTTTATTTTAATTGTCATTTTGTTTATACTTCATCCACTCCTGGAATTTACACTTGCACACACCGTAAATGGTTACGTGGATCTCACGGTTGTTTCACTCTCAAAATCCTTTAAGGGGAATGGTTTGGAATAAAGTTGGTCCGTGGTACAACCAACAATTTTAAACGCTCCCACCCCTTGGTTGTCCGTCCGGGGGAACCATATCTTTGTCTAGAAACCCACTCTTAGAAGTTCCTATTAGGCGAATGCTTCACACCTTACACTTCAACGATGACACGACCCGGAATCCGGTTAGGCCGTGCGGGCACCCGATATCCTCCCCTAGACCCGTCGGGCGAACCCTTACCGCTTAAATTAGGAAAATAAATATAATAATTCATAAATAAACACAGAACAAAAAAAAACCACACAGACATATTGACACCTCTAGGCTGTACGAAAGAAAATTACAGCTGACTACCCAACATACTAGGTTTTGGGCTATCCAGACTAGACATCTAAGAGTATGAAAGAAGACAAATACCTCCTGAAGGGAGAAAAATACAGCTGAAATAATAAACAATAAACTGGTGACCATCCGGAATAAAAGCTGGCTCACCCTGACAGCTGAAGTCATCTCTGCTCCTTCACAACGTGGCGAACTCAATTCTGGAGTGAACCTGCCGAAACAAAATAGATATATAAGAAACAAACAACAAACAAGGGTGAGTCAAAAGGTCTCAATAAGTGGGGCAGACTAGCTACCTCAAAGAATAGGATAGCTAGCCAGGGAGAAAAGAAGTAGATAGACCAAATTCCATTTATTTAAATTATAAAAAGGCAAAGCCAGATAATAACTAGAAACACGTATGAAACCTTAAACTCAGCCAGGAAAATGACCAAGAAACATATTAACAAATAAGCAATGCATGTATAAGCAAAACAGTAGTTATGTACCACAACTCTACACACGGTATGAAAATGAAATGAAATGAGATGAAGTGAGATGAAATGAAATATGATGCGAAGGGTCACATGTGCCCGTAATCCCATCCCGAAGCGAAATACTCTTGCATTCGAGGGGAATCCAATCTGATAACCAACTAGAGCGGAATACTCCTGCTCCTGGGGCGGAATACTCCTGCACCCGATATAATATAAACCAGAGGCGGAATACTCCTGCACTCTCCTGGGGCGGAATACTCCTGCACCCGATATAATGTAAAGCTGAGGCGGAATACTCCTGCACTCAATATCTGACATAAGAGTGGAATAAGAATCAAAATCTTACTCACATTTAAGAGAAGAAGACATCTCAGGTTCCTTCCTGGATTGCCTTAATATGTGAGGAATGAAGCCTTTAGCCTAATTTGATATATTTTTCTGCTTATTGAATAGAGTGGGATCGTTTGGCAATTAATTCAAAGGACAAAGCGGTTGTTGAGTAATTGTGCTAACTTTGTAACAAGGTAAGTGTTTATATCCATTTCTTTGGAGGCACCTGGCCTCGTGGATTTTCTACCACGTATTCCTTACGTGTGTAGCTGCCGATAGGCGTACTCATTACGCCTTAGCTTTAGATTTACATTGTATATTATATGTTATGTCCTATTGCTGGTATTGCATTGAGGATCTGAGCATTGTACCCTGGCTGTAAGTTGGCATCTACTTCCCGGTTGTCGACGAGAGTCCCGCGCCGGTGAAGGTTTATTATTGCATCACATTGCATTCATATGCATTATATGTCATTCATATGCATTACATTTCATATCATATTGGGTGCAGGAGTATTCCGCCCCAGGAGCAGGAGGATTCCGCTCCATTGTATCATATTGAGGGTAGGAGGATTCCGCCCCAAGAGCAGGAGTATTCCGCTCTTATGTCAGATATTGAGTGCAGGAGTATTCCACCTCAGCTTTACATTATATCGGGTGCAGGAGTATTCCGCCCCAGGAGAGTGCAAGAGTATTCCGCCTCTGGTTTATATTATATCGGGTGCAGGAGTATTCCGCCTCAGGAGCAGGAGTATTCCGTTCCAGTTGGTTATCAGATTGGATTCCCCTCGAATGCAGGAGTATTCTGCTTCGGGATGGAATTACGGGCACATGTGACCCTTCGCATCATATTTTATTTCATCTCACTTCATCTCATTTCATTTCATTTTCATACCGTTGTGTAGAGTTGTGGTACATAACTACTGTTTTGCTTATACGTGCATTGCTTATTTGTTAATATGTTTCTTGCTCGTATTCCTGCCTGAGTTTAAGGTTTCATACGTGTTTCTAGTTATTATCTGGCTTTGCCTTTTTATAATTTAAATAAATAGAATTTGGTCTATCTACTTCTTTTCTCCCTGGCTAGCTATCCTATTCTTTGAGGTGGCTAATCTGCCCCACTTATTGAGTCCTTTTGACTCACCCTTGTTTGTTGTTTGTTTCTTATATATCTATTTCGTTTCGGCAGGTTGGCTCCAGAATTGAGTTCGCCACGTTGTGAAGGAGCGGAGACGACTTCCGCTGTCAGGGTGAGCCAGCTTTTATTCCGGATGGTCACCAGTTTATTGTTTATTATTTCAGCTGTATTTTTCTCCCTTCAGGAGGTATTTGTCTTCTTTCATACTCTTAGATGTCTAGTCTGGATAGCCCAAAACCTAGTATGTTGGGTAGTCAGCTGTAATTTTCTTTCGTACAGCTTAGAGGTGTCAATATGTCTATGTGGTTTTTTTTTGGTCCTGTCTTTATTTATGAATTATTATATTTATTTTCCTAATTTAAGATGTAAGGGTTCGCCCGACGGGTCTAGGGGAGGATGTCGGGTGCCCGCACGGCCTAACCGGATTCCGGGTCGTGTCAAATGATTTTCAAAATTCTCTACAAGTGTGTTAATTTTTTTTAACGGTTTCATTTAATGATTCTTTTTTCATTTTTTATATTATTTTTCTTCGATTATCTTATTTCTCGAAACTAACTTGTTTCTTTTGTTTTACTTTACATTAAATTTATTTTGTGAATTACTTAAAAATTAGCATCTTTTTTCAAAACTCACAGTTTTAGAAAATATGTGCATTTTCTTTCAGAATATGTACATTTTTAAACTTGTGCATACCATTCATACTTCCCGCCACTCTTGGACGTTTCAAATCGTGCGTTGAACAATACGGTGGTTACGACCACCTCTCCCTCACAAAAAATTCCTTTAGAGGGAACGACTTGGAATCTATTTGGTACGTGAAATTTCCGCTCTCGAGTCATCTATTTGGAAGGATAATAAAAATCGATCTAAGTTAACTAGCTCTTAATGGTAACTCTAGGATCATGCATCATGACATATCATTACCGACTTGTTCTCAAGTTCAATAGGCCAACTTGTTCAAACAATCCGAATGAGTTTTTGCTCCCCAAAGAGCGTTGAATATGATTTATTTGCATTTACTTAAAGGATTAAACATGTAAATATGGACCATTTACACGAATTGTTGTACATTCAGTTTTGTTCGAATGCAAAAGGGTAACCGAACGGGCATCAAAAGCACAAATTAAATCCGAAGCCGCTAAGTGGTTGGAATAATCTTACATTCAACGCCATTCAAAGGCACAATAGGTAACCTAAGAGGCATCAAAAGCCAAATTGAATAAGAAACGACCATTTATTCCTAAGCGGTTAGAATTATTCTGTATTCAATATCATTCAAAGACACAAAAGATAACCTAAGAGGCATCAAAGCCCAAATTGAATAAGAAACGGCTGTTTATTCCTAAGATGTTGAAATTATTCTGTATTCAATGCTATTCAAACGCACAAAAGGTAACCGAAAGGCATTAAAAGCCGGATCTGAAGTAGAAACAACCGATTGATAGACGGGGTGACACATAACGGAAATTTATCCTTTAGGCATTATATATAAAGACTTGACATCCCTGGTATGTCAAAAGTCCATTAGCAATTTTTTTCTAAACTATCCAAAGGATTCTCAATCCACAACGACACTTCTCTTCATTCCATGCTGCATTGTTTTCAAAAAACCCGTGCCGCACGTTAATCATTTGCTTACAACCGGAATTTAGGCATATTTCTTCCCTTTTTTTTCTTTCTTCATCTTTTCCAAAGATCATGGCCACTAGAACATTCGACATTGTTACTGGAGTCCCTCAGTTACTCAAAGATTGGTGGGGAAACCTAAGCATAGATCAACAAGATCGATTTAAAATAGTGTTGGGGAATCTGATTTTACTAATGAAATACACTGAAGTGAAAGGGATAGTAGAAACAGTAATACACTATTGGGATGCAGACCGAGCGGTTTTCACTTTAGGAGTGTAGAGTTGACACCATTGCTGGAAGAAATAGGCGGGTTGACTCAATTACCATTTGAAAGTAAGGAAATCTTGATGCCTGAGAATATTACACCCGAGGAGTTCATCGAAATGGTAGGGTTTAAACCTGAATTATGTACAAACAGTGTAAGGCAGTCAGGAATTTCCTTGACTTTCCTCTACATCAAATTCGGGTACGGAGAAGCATTTTAAGAATTCAAAGATAATTTCAGCATTAACAAGGCAGATTGGCAAGATTAGAGGATACTTGCTTTCGTCACCAGCTTTTTAGGGACTGTCGTGTTTCCAGAACATGAAGGAAAAATTGACGTTTGCATGGTATCAATTGTTGATGCCCTACTGAAGGAATTTGACACGAAGTATACTTTGGTATCGATGATTTTTGTAGAAATGTAGCGAGCTTTAGAAAGATGCAAGAAGGGTTCTAGCTTTTTTGAAGGTTGCAATCTACTTCTGCAAATTTGGTTGATAGAAAATTTACGAAAGATGAACAGCACAGACCAAGCCTTTCAATCCATACCAAGAGAGGACTATATCTTGACTCATACCGCTCGCATAAATAGTGCTCTTGAAAAGTGGGACCGGCCAATAATTGCCAAAGGCTGGCACCACAGACTTTCTCAGGTTACATCAAAAAATATATAATTGATGTTTGACTACTTTCCTATTACTACAGTAATCACACGATCCGAAGGAGCTTCTTTTCTTGTCTTGGTTGGGTTTAGAGGAGTTTACCCATACACTCATTTAAGGCCACTTAGACAGGCAAGGAGAAAGCATACTGTACCCCAAATTGCAGACATCAGAAGTTTTAAAGCGAATATTTTTGAAGGAAATAATATCATTCAAAGATAAGATATTAGAACTTTGGAAAGCAAGGCACCATATGGGATTCAGCACTATTGGGCAAGACAGGTTTGATGTAGGCTATGATGAAGATTACCAAACTGGCTCGGGAAAGACATAGCAAAGGCAGTTCAACCAAGGGCAACAACAAAAAGGAAAAGAAACATTGATGAGTTAGAAACCGAGTACAAGAGGCTATGCAAACAACATGCAAGAGCACAAGAAAAAATAGCAAAGAAGCATGGTTTGGTCGAAGCAAAGAACAAATTAAAAGACAAATGGCGCAATAAAGCAAAACTATTGACAAAACGCATAGAGTCTATAGGCGTATGGACTAGCGAAGGAATGAACGCTATGGCTGAAAAAGAAATGGAGGAGAAAGGAAAGAAGGCTTGGGAAATGTTAAAAAATCTCATATTTGACATATCACGACTTTTAACATATGCAGACAACTCATCTTTCAAGGAGACTCATCAGAGTCAAGCTTGTCCGAGGGAAGCTCGTCAGAAGAAGAAGAAGAATCTTCTGGGGATAGATCCGCATGAAAGATGTTCGCCTGGCCATGATCTAATCTCCTAGCAATGTTTAGCCTTTTCTTTCTCTTACACTGCTTCAATATGAGCCGATGTAATAAAGTCAAATATTCTCTTATAGGTTCTGCATTTTGTTAGTAAATGAAATGATGCATGGGCACAAAACTCTTTTCAAATCATCATGCCCAGAGCGGTCCTTTGCATTATAGGTTTCATTTCTTATGTGATATGTGTGCATTGCATGAATTTGTTTGTTGCTCTAGGTCTCTTTCTACCTAATTCAATTCCTTCCCAAATCAAATCTCCTACCAAGGTATCTCATCTCCTAACTCTATGCCTAAATCCCGATATCGGATACCTTTCGCATATCCTGATAATTCCTTACCATTTACCAACTTAAAAGCTTGTTATCCAAAAGTTTGTCTTAAAGTCTGTTATACTCTAAGAACCTCCTATGGACACTAGAAGAGGGGGTTGAATAGTTTCCTCCAATTTTTGGTGAAGAACCTGATTTCTTTATCGCAAGAGCCCTTTTCTTGAGTTGTTGCCTCTACGAAAAAACACAAACACAAAAGTAAAGAGCAATCTAAAAGATATGTGGAAAACTCCTTGCTAAAGGGAGAAAAACTACGACCCACACTCTGGGTTTTTGAAATAACTTCACTAACACAAAGAGCAAGTTTTAGATTACAAACTCTGTAACCAAGGGGCTACACTCTAGACCCTAAACACTCAACAAAGCTAAACTCTAGCTTTACAAAGTAATCACTCAAAATTCACCTATTACAATAGCTTCTAACATAAGCAGATAGGTAATACAATCAACACATAAAAACTGTGACAGCTACAATCAAGAACCTAAAATAATTCACCATTTTTGCTCTTGGTTCTTCACTAGTTGTGTTCAACAGTTATGTTACTTTAAGAGTTATTGAATTCGGCTTGTATTTTCTCTGAACTCTCGTGGTGAATAACTGACATCGGCTGCCTCAATTACTTGCTTTATATGGGCTTTGTAACCCTAGCAGTGTTTCATTAGGAAACCTCGTAAACATAGCAAGTCCAGATTTCCCTGTGATACTTTCCTTGTTCAGCACTAACTCTTGTTCACACTTCAATGAGACAGCCCCAATACAACTTCTTTTAGCTGACTAGGATGTGTATAAGTTTACGCACCACTACTTCTACTTCTGCATGGATTTGCATTCCACAAAATTTTTTCGATCAATCGCGCCCGTCTCCACAAGGACTAAGTTCTTCTCCAAGTCACTAAGTCCTTCATTTGGCATTCTTCAAAACATCCAGCTCAATAAATTCCCCCTTTTTGATGATGACAAACAAATATTTCCTAAAAATACCAAGATAAAAAAACAAAAATACATTTGAAAGAATTTCAAACATATGAGTTAGGTCACAAACATCGCAACAACATTTCCTTCTTCCCCCTTTTGGCATCATTGAAAAGATTCTAAAATCAGCACAAGGCAAAAAGGTAATTAAGAATACAATGAATAATCCATGGGCCCAACCAGAACCACAAATACCATATAAGAAACCAGTAATCAATACAAGCATTTAAAACCAATTATCCAAGGCATACCAACACATAGCCCAATTAAGTACAAACCAAAATTTAATTGTCTCAAATGTGCATCAAATAAGGACAGGGAAGGAATAAGGAAAGGGTTTGTAGAAGGACATGATAAGGAATAGGCAGGCATTAGTTCCTCAGGTTGAAATGCTTGACAAGAGCTTCAAGGTTCTTTTAATTGTTGGCCCTTTCTACCACCAGCTCGGCCTCATGCTTGTTGCAGTCAATTTTCAAGCGATCAATTTCTTGATCCTACACATGTAACTATCGCTTCAAATCTTCATTTTCTTCATTAAGTTCCAGCAAGTGCTGCTCCAATTCCTTCACTGCTTCAACTGCTTCCTCTGGTCCAAACGCCACACTATCTTCAGCTTGCTTTGTCTTTACTGGCATTGAACGCTTGGAGGCCTTTCTTTCCTTGAAGAAGTCACAGGTCCTCAAGACATTCATACCAAACATCTGATGATGTGTTGGTTTCTTTCCATTTTCCAAGGGCACACCAAAATACTCAAACACCTACTGCAGTCTGTAGGAATGCACTAAAGAGTGTTGTTTGCTGTCAGTGTCTGCAATCCTTTTAATATGTCTGATAATCAGTCCAAGCAGGTTTATCTTGGTCCCTCTGTCTAGCAAGTCCATATATGTCATATCCAGTGCACAAGCTACACCGTTCCTCTCCCCTCTAGGCAACAAGAACCTATGAACAAATTCAAACACCAGTTGATGTGCTGGTTCCATCTCTTTCTTTTCAACTTTCCTTTCTTCCCTGGTTCTTGTTTTCCCTGTGAATGTTTTCACCACATCTAGAGGCGTAACATCATCTATTCTTTTCGGCCATTTCAACTTTCACATCAAGAATACCCCAACTCCTCTCTACTAAAATCCAGCTCCACTCCTTTAACTACAGAAAACACCCTCATTGCCGCAACCTTGCAATTAACATAAAACTCCCTAACCTCCTCTGCATACAAGTACTTGTCTTCCTTTGTAAAAAAACTCCATCCACCCTTTGTCCTTCACCTTCATGACCAGGAGCTTCATTTGATGCTCATCTAAGTCACTCAAGATGCTACCTGCTAGCACTTGATGCTTAGCAAAAAGGGTTACTCTATCCATCTCTTCCTCATCTTCTTTTTTCTTTGTTTCCACCTCACTATCAGAGTTTGAGTCATCAGGGTGCACATAATCACCATCCTCATCACTCTCTTCCTTCTCACCCCCAACAGTTACCTGCTCTTCCGCATTCACCTTTTGCTTTTGTTTCTTATAATACTTCTCAAACATTTCCACCTGCTGCTTCAAACCAGACCTAGTTGCCACTCTTCTAGGAACTCCCGGAACAACATGCACCTTCTTAACCACATCTCCAGCCTGAGAGCCCTCATCTTCACTTACCAGACCTCTCTGAAACACAACTTTTCCTCCTGTTACCAACTTCCCCTTTTTCTCCTTTACAGACTTTATTTCACACAAAAACACCACTTTTTCTTCCTCTTCCTGCTCCACCAGTTTTTCATCTTCTTCACCAAATTTTCTTTTCACACTTTTCTTTGGTACTTTCTCAAACTGCACATCACCAGCATCTTCCACCTGAGTCTCCTCTTCTTTGTTTTCCCCTGAGTCAATCTAATCAAATTCTGCATCATCAACTGCATCAGGAGCCGAGGAAGAACCAGATTCATTCCCAGGTTCCTTTACAACTTCAACAGAACTAGGTCCTTCACCCACTGGACCACTCAAAACAGCCTCCACCTGCACTTTCCCTAGGAGAGTGGCCTCCGAACTAGATTCTTCGACTAGGCCTTTTTGAGATTCCACTGAGTCCTCCTCTCTTAGTGTATCCAACATATTCTCAACAATATTAACCTCTACCATCTTATCAGTAGCACTAGGCACATGAAATTTAATCCTAGGTTTAAAAGATTCTACAGCAACATTCACTTGTTCTTCCACGACATTCCCCCTATCAGTTATACTACCAGGCTCCACCGTTTTTATAATTTCATCCACACCCGTTACTAAGATTTTCGTACTAAGCTTCTCATGACTAAATACAAACTCTAAAGTAGTAGAACTAGCTTGGGTAGAATCAGGCCTTACCTCAACTGATTACATGTCGGAAACCGCCGGTGCAGTCGCCAGAGCAGATGGTTTCGAAGTCATTTTCTTAGGAATCTTCTTTCCCACTTTCTTTTGAACCTTTAGCCCTGCCTTAGCGATTCTTTCGGCCAGAGTAGAGGCAGAGGGTTTAAGAGAGGAATCTTTAGAGGTTTGGGTTTCTTAGATTTTTTCCGGTGAAACGGAGAAAGATTGTGCTTGAGACATTGTGATGATTTTCTTGAAGTTGGTTTTTTGAGGGAAAAGGGATTTTCTTGTTTTGAACTTTAGAAAGAGAACAGAGAGAATCTAAAGGGAAAGTTTCTCTTACTTCGGATGAATTATGAGAAAGAGAGAGGTAGAGAAGAGAGGTTAAGGTGATCTAGGGAATAGCGTATAATGATGGCAATAAAAGTAGAACACCTTTTTGAGTTCTTGGGAAACCGGGAAAGGTTGGATGTGATGGTTATAAAGGTGTATTAGTTAAGTCTCCTAGGGTGAGTGAGGTAGGTTTAAATTTTAAAAGTGTAAACGAAAAGGGAATTGTTCCTATAAATTTGGGCGGTTACACAAACATTTAAGGTTTACAAGATGCACATTCAAGAACAAATCAATTTCAGTCATAGTACTTAATATATAGCTACATAGATGTACCTAGACATGGTTCCTCATGCTGAACATGGTTCATTCTGCGTTCTCAGTTGGTTCTTCCCTGGGAACTCATTAGATTACTCAAATAGCACTTAGTTAACCATGTATACTTACAAAGTATAATTTTAGACTGGATTATAAAAATGATATTCACAAGCAGGGTAATAAATTCTTAACTCGACAAACCTTGGGAATCAAGTGTTGGGTCATCCATGTATTTTGGTCATCCCTAAGTCCAACCTGTTCCTCTCAAATTGAGCTTTGTTCAACGCCTTGGTGAAGATGTCAGCAATTTGATCTTCAGTCCTGCATGAATTCATAGTAATTAGACCTTTCTCAACATTATCCCTTAGGAAATGATGTCTAATTTCGATGTGCTTGGTTCTCTTATGCTGGACTAGGTTCTTGGCAATATGCACAACACTTGTATTGTCACAGAAAATAAGCACAGCTCCACATTTGATTCCAAAGTCATCCAGTTGTTGTTTGATCCATAGCAGCTGAGAACAACAGAATGCAGCAACAACATATTCAGCCTCAGCAGTAGAGAGGGCTACTGAGTTCTGCTTCTTTGTAGCCCAAGAAACCAGTTAAGGACCTAGAAAATATGTCATTTCTGAAGTGCTCTTTTTATCCATCAGATGGCCTGCATAATCAGCATCTACAAAGCCAATCAACTCAAAAGTACCACCCCTGGGGTAACTAGCTACTGCAGGATTGGGCGTCTATCTATCTCACCACGCTCCCCTACTCCTATAAAGGCCGGCGGAAGGAATGCTCTGCTCATCTTTCTTACGGCTCGTTACCGCTGCGCTCGTTCACCCCTTCGACTTCTTCCATTAAAAAAAAAAGGTAGTGTTTCCTTGGTAACCAAAGACATAAATCCTGAGTTCCTTTTGAATATCTCAGAATTCTTTTCACAACAGTTAGATGTGATTCCTTTGGCTTAGATTGAAATCTTGCACAAAGTCCTACACTGTACACAATGTCAGGTCGACTAGCTATGAGATAGAGGAGAGAACCTATAATTCCTCCATACTTAGTCTCATTTGTGAAAGGACATAGTTCGTCCATATCTAGCTTTTTTCCAGGAGCAATAGGGGTAGTTATTTCTTTAGCTCCTTCCATATCAAATTTCTTCAGCAGCTCCTTGAATCATGGTTCCTTCAGGAGTTTATTTGATCTGCAACCCCAAGAAGAAGATGAGTTCTCCCATCATGCTCATTTCGAACTCACTACCCATCAACTCAGCAAATCTCTTGCACAGGTCCTAATCAGTGGCCCCAAATATGATATCATCAACGTATACTTAGACCACCGATAAGTCCTTTCCTTTCTTCTTCAAGAACAGTGTGCTGTCAATTTTTCCTCTAGAAAACCATTTTTGAGCAGGAAACCTGATAACATCTCATACCAAGCTCTAGGTACTTGTTTCAGACCATTGAGAGCCTTATCAAGTTTGTATACATGATCAGGAAAATCACTGTTCAAGAACCCAGGTGGCTGTACAGCATACACTTTCTAATTCAGATAGCCATGTAAGAATACACTCTTTACATCCATTTAATATAGTGTAAATTACATATATGTTGCAAAGGCAATTAGCGTTCTTATGGCTTCCATCCTAGTTACTGGTGCTAAAGTCTCATCATAGTCAATTCCTTCCTCCTGGCTGTAACCCTGAACTACCAGCCTGGCTTTATTCCTGATAACTATGTCATGCTCATCCAATTTATTCCTGAACACCCATTTTGTTTCAATGATTTATCTGTCCTTAGGTCTCGGAACCAGATGCCATACCTTGCTCATCTCGAATTGATGCAGCTCCTCCTGCATTACTATTACCCAGTCTGGATCCTCAAGAGCTTTCTTCACATTCTTTGGTCCTATAGAGGATAGGAAAGCAAAGAACGCACAAAAGTTCTTCAACGCAGACCTAGTCATAATCCCAGCATCCAACTCAGATAACACATTTTCCAAAGGATGTGAGCTTTTATACTTCCAGGGTCTTGACTGCATTTGGTTGGAAGAACCTGCAGCTGCATTTTGAGTAGGTCCTTCTTCCTCAGTTGGTTCAACATCCTAGTCAGCCGTTCCCCTGACATATTGACTCCTTGTTCCCTCTGAGTTAATTCTTCATTTTCATCACCTGGCTCTTTCTTTCCTTCTGGATTCTCCAAGTTTTCAGCTGGGTCTTCTCGTGCAAGACCTATAGCCTGATCATCTCTTTCCTTTTCATCAAACACCACATCCATGCTTTCCTCAACTGTATGAGTTCTTTTGTTGAAAATTTTATAAGCTTTACTCTGAGTGGAATACCCTAGGAATATCGCTTCATCACTTCTTGCAGCAAATTTACCGAAAGCCTCCTTACCATTATTGTGTACAAAACACTTGTACCCAAATGGCCTCAAGTGAGAACTATTTGGCTTTCTTCCTCTTAGAAGTTCATAGGGGGTCTTGTTAATAATAGCTCTTATAGAACACCTGTCCAACAAATAACACGCTGTGTTGACTGCTTCAGCCCAAAAATTCCTTGCAAGACCACTTGATAACAACATGGTTCTTGCCATATCTTCCAAAGATCTGTTCTTCCTCTCTACAAATCCATTTTGCTGTGGGGTTCTTGGTGCTGAGAAGCTGTGATCAATACTTTATTTGGTATAGTACTCTGAGAACTTAGCATTTTCAAATTATGTGCCATGATCCGATCTGATCTGATACTTATCAATTCCAAGCTTAATCTTTTCTGCACGATCCCAGCCCATTCTTCGAAACAATCAAATGCTTCATCTTTGGATGGTAGAAATAGAGTCCATGTATACCTTGAGTAATAATCAACTATCACGAACACGAACCTCTTTTCCCCTCTGCTTCTGACTCTCACCGGTCCATATCTATATGAATCAGCTCGAGTGGTTTTGAAGTGCTCACCACTTTCTTTGACTTGAAGGATGATCTCACATCTTTTCCCCTAACACAGGCATCATGCATCTTAATCTCTTCAAACTTCTTTGTAGGTAATCCACGAACCAACTCCTTCGACGCTAGCTTGTTAAGCTGTGAAAGACTAGCATGCCCCAACCTTTTGTGCCATAGCTATGAGTCATTCTCTTGAACATGCAAACAAGTTAAATTGTTCTCAGGAAGTGATCCCAATGATGCCTTGTAGACATTGTTCATTTTTTTTTCTTCCATGAACACTTCCCCACTCTGTAGGTTCTTCACAATACATCCCATAGATGAAAACTAACTTTATTTCCTCTGTCACGTTGTTGAGAAATACTTAGTAGATTGTGTCTGAGATCATCAACACAATATACATTTTCAATACCATGATCCAAGGATCTCCCAACTTTTCCTATTCCAACAATCTGACCACTTTTTCCTCCTTCGAAGGCTACACTGCCTCCTCAAAATGCTGCGAGTGAGAGAAAATTTCTTTTGACTCCTGTTATATGCCTTGAACACCCACTATCTAGAATCCAGCTTGTGTTGTTCACTCTCACTCCAGCCTGCGAAATAAATCAAGGGTTAGATTTAGGAACCCAGACAAGCTAGGTCCCTTATTATGAGAGAATGGAAGAATCAAGTCCTTCTTAGCCCAATCAGGTAAAGCAAATTTTTTATTTTTAGATTTGGCCTTGCTCATTTTTATGCAGTTTTCTTTCAAGTGACTTGTGTTACCACATAAGGTACAAAGCATGTTGCAAGACAGACCTACATATTTACTTTTGGGATTATAGGGAGGCAGTGGGTTCCTATAACGTAGACCTTTCTTTCCTTGGACTTGGTTTTCAAGAACCCAATTCATTTTCTCTGAAGATTTGTTCCACTTGGTTAATCTGGTGAGTTCATAGTAAGCCTTTTCTCTAAGAATTTTATTCTTTTCAGATTCCTAACAAAGAATTTCATTGGTTCTTCTCATTCTCGAGAAAATTTTGAACCTCACTAATCACCTGCTTACCATTTGCATTTTTTATTTTATTTAGTTCAAGTTCTGAGATCTTAGAATTAGATACAAGAGCCTGTCCCTTTAGAGAAGCATTAATTTATTCAAATTCAGCATTTGCTTCTTCAAGGTTCTTGCATCTAGTTTTGAAGGTAAACAAGGCATCAGATAGTTTATCTTTCTCAAACTCTACCTTTTCATAGACCTCAATTAAGGTTGCAGTTATTAGTATCAGATTGTCAGGTGAGTATCTATGCATTTTTTTTTTTCAATTCAAAGAAACATACCTCAGCTGAGTGAGCCGCTTCCTCTCCATCGGTTGCCATGAGAGCAACTTTTTCCTTCTTCTAACTATCTCCATTGTAGAACTCCTTCAGTTTCACCCAGATTTCCTTGGTAGATTTGCAATCCATCACCTTAGCTAGTACATCAAAAGTCATTCCATTCTTGAGTCATTCCATTCATTGGCGTTTGCTTGCAGCTAGTCCATTTCTTCTACCAGTTTTGGAACTAGGGATCCATTTGCAACTCTCTTCACAGGGATATGAGGTCCTCGTTTTACAATCAACCAAATCTTGTAGTCCATGGCCTGAAGAAATACTTTCATTTGCTTCCTCCATCTTTTATAATTCATTCCATCAAACAAGGAAGGTCTGAAAGGATTTCTTTCTTCTCTTATTTCAGGTGAACCAGCCCCACCTAAGTCTTCACCTATCAGTCCTGTCAACGCTAGATGAGATTCATCCTCAGATTCCTTTTCTCCATCAGAGTCACAATCAGTTGGTCCCCGGGTTTCATAGAAAGCTCCTTTCCTCTTCTTTCTTTCTAATCTGAAGTTGAGCGGATGTCTGACTTTCCTTTTGTCTTTGTCGCTGTCCTTAGAAGAATCCTTCTCCTTCTCTTTTATGGCTCTTTTTTTCGTCCACTCAACTTTGCACATTGGGAAATCCACAACAGCATGATCCTTCTTGAAGCATTTAAAGCACCCTAAGTAGTCTGGACTATCAACTATGTTCTTTTTCCCAGCATTATCTTTGGTATTTCTCTTGAACCCCTTAAACTTACCGAAGTTGAACTTCTGTCTGAGAGCACTGACGGGGGTCTTGTCTTTCTTAGTCACTGATTTGTTCTTTGACTCCTTCATCATCTCATGAGTCTTCAAACTACCCACTAGTTCTTCTAACTTGACAGATTTCAGTGGTTTTGATTCAATTATAGCAGTCATCTTTGGTTCCCAAGCGCCAGGAAGAACATTCAGCACTTTATCAACCATTTCAACTTCTGGGAGGTCCATCCCCAGAGATTTCATCTCATTTGGGCTGATGGTTAGCCTTCTCATCATATCCTGTATTGACTCCTTTTCACCCATTGTAAACAGCTCAATTTATCTTTTTAGCATTCTTCTTTTTGAGTCCTTGACTCCAATAGTTCCTTCATGAGAAACTTCCAAGCCATCCCAGATTTCTTTAGCAGTCTTGTAAGGTGAAACCCTGTTGAGCTCTTCAGGACCTAGTCCACAGATTATAAGCCTCTTGGCCTTGTGATTCTTTTCTACCATCTTATAATCAGCATCATTATACTTAAATCTTTCCTTTAGTTCAGTACGAGCAGCAGCTCCTTCACCAACAATTTTGGTCGGAGTCAGATTTCCTTCAGAAACTATTATCCATAGTTGATAATCTTCTGCACAGATATAATTCTCCATTATGTTCTTCCACCAAGCATAGTATTGCCCATTGAATTGTGGAGGCCTCAGAATCGATTGTCCTTCAGTAATTGTAGGTGGTGCACTCATGGTTTGATTCTTCTCAAGGTGTTAACCTAAAACGAGAACACCCGCTCTGATACTACTTGTTATACTTTAAGCACCTCCTATGGATACTAGAAGGGGGTTGAATAGTGTCCTCCGATTATCGCTGAAGAACCTGATTCTTTATCGCAAGAACCTTATTCTTGAGTTGTTGCCTCCACGAAAAAACACAAACACAAAAGTAAACATCAATCTAAAAGACACATGGTTTTTACATGGAAAACTCCTTGCTCAAGGGAGAAAAACCACGACCTACACTCGGGATTTTGAAATAACTTCACTGACACAAAGAGCAAGTTTTAGATTATAAACTCTGTAACCAAGGGGCTATACTCTAGACCCTAAACACTTAACAAAGCTAAACTCTAGCTTTACAAAGTAATTACTCAAACATCACCTATTACAATGGCTTCTAACATAAGGAGATATGTAATACAATCAACACATAAAAACTGTGACAACTACAATCAAGAACCTAAACTAATTCACCACTTTTGCTCTTGGTTCTTCACTAGTTGTGTTCAACAGTTATGTTACTTTAAGAGTTATTGAATTCACCTTGTGTTTGCTCTCTTACTCTCGTGGTGAATAACTGAGATCGGCTGCCTCAATTACTTTCTGTTATATGGGCTTTGTAAACCTAGCAGTGTTTCACCAAGAAACCTCGTAAACATAGCAAGTCCAGATTTCCCTGTGATACTTTCCTTGTTCAGCACTAACTCTTGTTCACACTTAATGAGACAGTCCTGGTATAACTTCTTTTAGCTGACTAGGATGTGTATAAGTTTATGCTCCACTTCTCCTAGTTCTGCATGGATTTGCATTCCACAAAATCTTTTCGATCAGTCGTGCCCTTCTTCTCAAGGACTAAGTTCTTCTCCAAGTCACTAAGCCCTTCATTTGTCATTCTTCAAAACATCCAACTCAACAAAGTCGAATACCAAGGCAGAAGATATGGTTAAGCAAAGTGCATTTGTCAGTGACTGGTCAGTAAGAAAAGCCTTTCACAACAAGCACTATACACATGGAGTGGAAAATGACAGGGCGAGAAATATGTTACTCAAACTCAAAGGCACACCTGACTTACCTCAATGCCTTTTGACATCAATGTCTGAGGATCACTTTTTTGCACCGGTCTATACTATTGCACCGCCCGCAATACAGGAATATGATCCAAAGCATTTTCCAAGATCGCACGTGTTTATGATCGAAAGAGTAGTCAAAGGGTTATAAGAAAGCAATAAGGTTGAGAAATTAGGGGAACCCGATTGATGTTACAAAGGTTCGTGCACAGCAATCGAAATTAACGGGTTGATTTAACTTGGGAAGGAATGCAAAGATGTAGTGACAAAAGCTCTCATTACATGACAGGAAATGAAAAATCCATAGGTATTTAAAAGCATATCTTGACCGACTAAACTAAGTCAAGACAATGAACTCAAGACAAAGTTATTGGAGACACTTAGAAGGCCAAGCATTGATTTGATGCAACGACACGGGTACATAGATTTCTTGGAGCAGTTTGGTCGAAAGCTTTATTGGAGCGAATTATCATGACAACAACCACATTGAACGGGAAAATGCAATATGACCAACCCCTAAAATGGTCTTGACTGAAGCAGCAATCTGAGAACATACATGATACGTGGGCAACCTACATCGGGTTTAGTCTCTCAACAATAAAATCTTACCCACAAGAAATGTTGGTGCAAATATTCAATTGCAGCAGTTCGTTAGCAATGAAAGACATTGGAGTATCTCATTCAAAGACACATAGGCATCAGGAGAGACAAATTTTGCAAGGAAGGACGACAAATGCGCTCAAGGTCTTGGTGTTCAATAAAAGCCAACCTCTCTTTCTGTCATATAACGCAACCTACTCCCTACAAAACATCTATATCACTTTTCATTGACATTCAACATCCCATCTCCTGCTTAAAAAAGCATCGGTCATTTAACCAAAATTCTTGTCTTGACTGCTACATAAAGCACTTAGGCAATCTCTTGCGATATCCATGCGTTACCTCACAATCTCCAAAATCAACTGCTAATCCATCATTCACGGTATAGGCATCCTCTTAAGCTTATGTATCATTTTTACTTTAAACCTGCAAATGTGCTAACTCTATTTTTGTGCATGTTGTCACTCTATTACAGTTGCCTTGCATTCGAACACTTAAATTGGCCGAGAATCTGCATTCAGGAAAAAGCCAAATGACAAGACGAGCTGAAAACATTTACCTTCTGGAATAAAGCCTTTCAAAACACCAGCATATGACACCGAGAGAATCCAGACGATCCCAATTCCACTTTCGTACAACTTGTAGAATGGACAAACAAAATCAACTGACATTATACCCACACAAGAGTCGCAAGAAAGAAATCCAATCACTATACAACCAAAACTGGAAAAACTCACAACCTCACACCGCACCCAACTTACACAATAAACAACCTCCCCTTTGTCAAGACTTCCAACAACCACCTTATCAGGCTCAACACAATCAAAGACAGACAAAAGACAAAACCTCACACCTTTACTCCTTTAGCTTAATCAAAAGATATTGCACCTGACAAACGAACTACTCTCTAGATACCCATTCTGAAATTCGATCCAACAAAGATCTACACTCATCACTCAAACATTCAATACCATGACATCGGAAAATATCCAGCACCGAAATAAGAATTAAGAGTCCGATTGACCAAAGCGAGACAATGGTACAACAAGAAACCAACAAATGGAAACCACATATTTTCTATACACGCCAATCCATCAACGTTAGCTCCATGACTTTTGAAAAGAAAAGCACGAAACATGAAGACACCTCGTCACAACCCAAGATAAGTACAATTTTGGACAACCTCCAAACCTGGAAAAATCCAAACACCAAGCCTCAATCTGAGAATCCAAGTACCCACATAATTAGAGTCATCGAGATATTCAATCATCACACTAAAAAAATGAATGCTGATTCAAGTCAATACATTGGTGTTCAGTGCAATGCAACCACTTTATTTTGACTGACGAATCTTTCTTTAAGAGCAGATCTTTCAACACAAGCACAAATTTCGCAGGCACTACCAAGCAATAAACTGAGGCAGAATTTTTGAGGACCCCCTCAAAAATTCCCAAAGACGCAAGTCGACACTGGGGCAGAATTACAATAGAATGACAATCAGCGTGACAGTATCCCAGGAAATACCATACGCACGGTAACATCATTCTATATTTTAGCACTTCACTTTACTTTTGTTCGCAGGGTGCTCAACCCGACACGACAGGCAAACATCTCACGACGAAAGATAGTACCAGTGCTAACGATCACATAGGTTCACATTATGAGGAGGATATGCATCTCACGACGAGAGACAGTAGCAGTAGGTTCTCATTATGAGGAGGCAGTAGCAGTGCTGACGAGCACATAGGTTCTATTTATGAGGAGGCAGTACATCTCGCGACGAGAGCCAATAGCAGTAGGTTCTCATTACGAGAAGGCAATAACAGTGCTGACAAGCACATAGGTTCTCATTCCGAGGAGGCAGTACATCTCACGACGAGAGGCAGTAGCAGTAGGTTCTCATTACGAGGAGGCAGTAGCAGTGTTGACGAGCACATAGGTCTTTTTACGTAAGGCACTGACAAGACGATCTAACGACAGGAAAGTCTACTTTACATTTATAAATATTATTTATAAAAGCTCACCCTTATTCCAGGAAACAGCGTGACAGTGTTCCAGGGTATACAGCCCGGTGCGACAAGCAATTATCTCATGACTAGAGGCACTTAGCATCTCTGGACGAGCAAATAAATATCCTTAGAGGAGAGGCTCATATTCCCTAGCATTGAACGCACTCAAAAATAGACAAAACAACTCTCTGCTCAACAGGAAAGTTTACTTTATCTCTATCTTTTTCTCTATTTGCACTTATCTTGATTTTACTGCAGGACACTCCCCAATCTATCGACAAACCCCGCCGCCATTTTTCACACTCTTATACTTGCTCCCGGAAAATCACTTCCCCACACGAAAATTGGGCAACCGTAAAACCTCAAAGATATGCTATACACCATTCTTGGACACCATATTCAAGAAGCTTAGTCCTTTCAACAATGTCTTTGATACACCCACAAACAATCTATTCTGTCGAGTTCTAAAACGCTCAAATATATATTTTCATACTCGCACCAATTAATCTACCTAATCTTTCATCCCTTATTGGACGTCAGTTTGTATTCCTTCCTATTCAAGCCCATCTGTGTCAATTGTGCGTGTTTTTCATGCTTTATCGTGTCCATCTGTTTGAATCGTGCGCATTTGTCGTGCTTTACTTCTCAGTATTCCCCGGCTCATTGAAGACAATATTGAATGCAAGATAACTCATTTATCGAGATGAAGTGGAAACTATGTACGTGTAAACTCCTCTTTATGGGTGTGTCGTGCACCACATCTTCATAACTAGGATGATTAAAAGCCTATTTTTTCCACGCCCGATCTATCAATGTTACATCGTCTTTGATAAAGCCTCTGTTATATCCAGCAATCATATCTCAACAAATTTCAAAGCACATTCAAATGTAAACTTTGCATAGTTGGATAAGTTTACTCCTGACATCAAAAATCGTGTGTCATAAACATCTCACATAGGCAACATGTCATTCTAGAACTACACACGTCCTGATTCTCGTGAAACCCGAGATATGTAGGCAACTCAAAGACCGAGGTTCGGTGAAAAATACCCCAAAACTTTTATTTTCCTTTTCACTTTATTTGTCCGTCGTGACAAAATTTGCTACTCCATCAACTATTTTTGCCCGAAAATTCTTTTCATCATCCCCGGGCAAAGAGGGGCAGCTATTGACACCCAATTTTATCCCTCCTTTTCTCTATAATTGGCTATGTTGGCTATATCTAGCTTAAAGGTGCAATTTTAACTGTTTGAGCGAATTTGCATTAGAAGTCATGCATTTACGTGTGTTATCCCATATTTACACCATATATATAAACTTAATTGTGATTATATTACGTAATTTGCGTCATGTAGGCTATTTGTTAAATTTCTGGTTACTTATACAATTTACTGTATAAATAACGTTTAGTAATTATTTCTAGTTATCTATACTTAAATTAAATGCCAGCCCAATTAAAATTCTTAACTCATATTAACTTAAATTTGAATTATTTGAATTTAAATTATTTCTTAATCTCTTTCACAAAATCTCTACCATATTCTTATAACGAAATTTTCCTTTGAACCTAGACACAATTCCAACTAGGTACCTTCTCAAAATCTCTCCCAAATTCCCTCAATCCCCTCCCCCCCCCCCCCCGATCTTCTTAATCCCCAAGAAATATGCCCCATAACTTCTCTCTCCTCTTGTTTTAGAAAAAATAAGTCAATCCCTGATGTTATGCTCATCACTAATGTCTTTTCAAAAATTAATCCTCAATCCCCCAACATTCTCTAATTTCCTTTTCTTTAGACACTTCATTAACACACCAACGGGGACCGAAGAACAGATCAACATACACATATTTACATCTCTTCAGACACGCCTCTCCTCCCTCTTTTTTTGCAGATACACACCACACATACACGCCACCACCATCAGTGGTGAAAACCACCACCAACCCCAATATATACGTACATCATTACAACATACACGATCACTTATACCTTCACACACCAGCATACACACTATACACCATTACCAGTGTCTCTTTTCCCTCACAAACACTAATACGCCTCATTCTCCAACCCACACACACCTTGCCACACCATTACAGTAATACCCACCCACACATACACACAAAACCAGCGGCGAGGATAAGGGAAACAGGGGTAACAAGTAGCAGCGAGGGGGAAATCAGAATAGTGATAAAGAAATAAGGTGACAACGGTCACCGCCCAAATCTTGATCAGAAAAGCCCCATCATCTTTCTGCTCTACTTCTTCCGCTTCCGCTTCTGTTTCGCTTGTGGATCAGAAAAATAAAAAATGGAAAGAGGATATTAGTAGTATAGAGTAGCAGCGATGCCGCGAGGCTTGCTGGAGAACCTCGCCGGCGGTCGCTCCTCTTTGGCCGCTGCCTCGTTCGTTTGCTTTCGCCGGATTTTTTTGCTTTTCGGTTACCCATTTATGTCACTGGATCCGTTCACGTTTATGGGTTTAATTGTTATCTTTTAAAATGTGTTTTGATTCTTGTTTCTGTTGCTAACCTCATGTATATGCAGTTGTTTGGCCTGATTATCTTTCTTTGACGAGTTGCTGGATTGTTTCTGATGCGTATGTCTGATTCCTCATTGAGGATTTTGCTTCTACCATGGCTTCGCCGTTCTTATTATTGCTCTGTTAAGTCTCATTGACCAACTGATGCACCTTTTGACAATTACATATACACGTGCACTATCATGGTTATCCCACTGTAAGATTGCTTTTGTAATGTCGAGCATAATGCTTACTGGCCTATGAAAATATTTTAATTTAAGGCCTACGGACTGATTATGAACACATACTACACCTGTTAGGCTAATGAATTTTTTGAGGCCAATAACTCACGTCCCGTTACATATACAATGTCCCTTACATGTCCCGAAAACAAAAACAAAAGGTGATAACGATGCATTTACTTTGCAAAGTAAGCAATAGTAGAGTTGTAAGACTGACGGTCCTTGGCTTGGCAACCGGTCGGTGCAGTCGTATCGATGTCCCTTACCTCTACTTGATGCAATACAGTGATCCGAGCCTAAACTTTTACAAAATTTATTTTTTTCTTATTTTATTATTATTATTATTATTGTTGTTATTCTTAATATTATTATTATTATTTATTTTACTTTATTAATTATCATACTAATTCATTTTCATATTTTTGCGAGGTACATTCAGGCGTAATATATTAATGACGACCCAATTCGAGAAGACAAAATATTTTAGAACTATTACATTACTCAATCTCATTTTAGTTTATTTACGATCCTTACTAATTTGTTGTTTTATTTGGAAGGTATATTTGGATGGACAATCTTGAATCTAGAAAATGCTCTTAATCTAATTTACTATATCATTCTTGCAATTTTAGTTTTTATTGTTTATTAATTTGTTGTGACATACTAACCTACTTGTTTTTATTTTGCGAGGTTTATTTAAGTTTTCTAAGCAACTAGCAAACAAGAACCTTTTATTTAATTTTAATTAATTATATCTAACTTGTATACTATGGTAGAAATTGTCTAGTTAGATTTATTTTGAATCCCAATTATTTAATCCGGCCGGTAACCACATTTGATTGAACCCGAGAGGTGCCTAACACCTTCCTTTCGGGTTAACTTGAACGCTTACATAGAATTTCTGATTCGTAGACTAAGTTTTGGAGTTAATTATAAAATTGGCTAGAAACAAAAGTAGGTTCCCTAATACGCCACATTAAAAAATATATTAGGTGGCGACTCTAAGTCTTTACCCGTAAGGTCCAATAAGTCGAGCCCTGTTTCGAACTCTAACCGGGTTTGGGAAAAAATAGGTGTCGACAGATGTGATAACACTTGATAGCATTCTTTGTATTGGTGGTTGCTTGTGTCAAGTTGGAAATAGTGATGGATTAGAAAGTGTGCACTTACTTGAAGGAAGTGAAAATTTTCATTTGAATGATAATGAATTGTCTTCCTTTTTGTTTAAAATTGATGAATCATGTTTTGAGTTGTTTAGTGAGTGTACACTTAAAAAGGTGAAATGTTCTTTGGATTGTCCTAGTTTTGACCTTGTGTTTGATAGAGATTCTAATTTGGAAAGTGAAGTTGAGTGTATGGACACTATTGATAATGTTGCTTGGGTTGACACTTCTGTTCTTGAAAGCTATGCACTTGATGAAAATTGTGAGTCAATACTTAAGGAGTGCATAACTTGTGAAAATAACCCTTGTGACTTGCTTGAAAATGATAATTGTGTGGATGTTAGCAAGCTAACTCCCAAAATATTTTTTGAAAGCTTTTCTAATGTTTGAAAGTCCTCCAAAGATGAAGATTGTTTCTTAAAGAAGAAGGGAGGCACTAGTGATAGTAGTAGTGAATTAATCGATGCTAGTTTTAGTGTCAATTTCTTTACTTGTTCTATTCCTAGTTTTAAGCATACATTTGGAGTAGATGTTGCTAGAGCTTCCAAAGTCAAGAGTGATAAGGTATTAATGGAGTCTTGGCAAGAGTTGAGTAAGTTTGAAGATGAAAGTTATTTTGTGAATGAACTTGCTAGTTGTTATATTTCTAGTCAAGTGCTTGATGTTGGAATTGGAAAATGTTCTTTCTAGATGATTTTGATGTTTGTCTATATCATAAGTGTGTGCACTTTGAGCATGAGTATATGAGTGTTGTTCCGCTCTCTTTGTTGTATAGTGCTTGAAAAATTGTTGAGTTATTACTCATTCGTGTCATGGTTTTGCAAGGTATAAATTCGAGGACGAATTCCTTTAAAGAAGGAGGGAATGATGCGATCCGGACAGGCATTCCAAGACGTGGAGGGTTCATGTTACACATCAAGAGCTTGAAGTGTTTCAAGAGAGCATGGAAAGCAAGTTCTAAGCCAAAGCATGGTCAAAAGAGCACAATTAGAGCTTGCTGGATTCTGGAGTTTGCGTATGCTTCACGATCGCGAGAGATTCAGCGCGGTCGCGATGAAGAGCTTCAAACTACATTTCGCGATCACGAGTCACCAGGTGCCGTCGTGAAGACATCAAGAGAATTATTGAACGCGGTCGCGAGGCTTAGCGAGCGATCGCGCTTAAGGGCGGTGGACCAGATTTTCAGAGTTAATATTAGGGGCTATTTAATCCATTTATCCTTGTACTTAACTCACTACTATAAATAGCCTAATTTAAGGTTTAGTCATTAGATATTTTGGATGAATGATTGATACTTTTGTGAGAGTGTGTATGGGTTGTATCCCTTTTCCTCTTCTTAGATTATCTTGTGTGTGAGATCCATTACTTGCGTTCAAGTTTCTCTTCCCCTCGAACTGTTAAACTTGGTTTGATCTTTATAATTAGAATGTCTAGGTATTGATGAATTAGGTTGTCTAGTTACATCTTTACTTGTTTCTCTATCCTTTCTTTCTTCTGTCCATCCCCTATCCCGTTTATTCTTACTTTTGTCGTTGATTTTATCGTTGGTTACTTGCCCATTCTTAGTGTTTAAGATCCTATCATCTAGTGAGAACTTCATGATTTTTCATTATTATATTATCAGTATGGTGTATTGGGACCTAAACTCAATGTCTTATTATCAGAATACATCAGGACTAGAATCTGATGTCTTATCCAGCAACACTTATTCCCGAGCCATAGTCATGAAATCAGATTCATAAAATTTCATGCAATTTGTTTTCAACTCGGGATGTAGTTCTTCATTTTATATTCTAATTTTTTACTTACTATTTTCCTTCACCATATGCAAACAGTAAGCAAGGGACAAAATCATAATAATAATAAGGTATGTGGTTTAAGTTCATCCAGAATGAAATGCATGCCTCACTTTTTAGATTGTGATGGAATGAAACTGTCTACATTAAATCTCATTAATATTCATATAGGTAGTAAATGAATTATCTTCAGCATATGGTGAATTTTGAAGAATATGCTAACCTAAAATTGAATATCTTCATCGATAATATACTAATCTTTAAAAATATTACCACGGTAGAGATTTATTATCGGCAAAAAGAAATTTATTTATAAGTAGTTATTTATAAGTAGGCCATGTAAATATGGCATTTTGCATGGTTATAGGTACAAAATTCATTTCGCTAACAATGTGGAATCATTATTACTTTTAGATTCACATGATCAATAAAAAAAAAAGAGATAGCTTGACTAACCTTAACCAGAATCATGCCTAGGAAGTTCCGCGTATAATATCTGCGACTTAATGAATCACACTACAAAAAGGCTTGGAGAATAAAAATATTAAACATGATGAATTGAGAGAGTAAACTATGAAATAAATTATCAATACTTCTTGAATCCTTCTAATTACTTTATTGCTCCTTAGTAGCAAGTTTGATGTCTTCAAGATTTTGTGAGCCCGAACCGCACTTTATGAGTTCTGATAGTATCATTGTTGTTGAATTGCCTGACATGATAAAATCAGTTTAAAGTTAGTATTGTTACTTTAATTCCATAAAACAAAAAGATTCATTCTTGACTCAACCAGTTCACTTTCCTGCACATTTAGAATTGTAATGTCGTGTAATATAAGCTATATCAAGTCTTAATAAATAATTTAAAATTAGAATTCATAATAAATACTTAAATAAAAATGATACTCTTGGAAATTAGAAGAAAAACGGATACGTAGTATTTGAAATTCATAAACTTCCATTGGCTCAAGAATAACCAATTAAAGGCGGTTAGCTTTTTAAGCAAACCATGTAATTGATTAGTTTCTCTCCATTCTAAGGCAATGGTGGAAATAAGGAAAAAAAAAATAGAAACTCGTGTTGATAACGTGTTGTAAATAAAATGTAAAGGAACAAGAAGTTGATAAGAATTTAAAAAGAGAGAGATAAAGCTTTTATTAATCTCTTCTGAATGTATTTCCTTTAATAGGTGAATTATATCTTTGTAGAATGTAAAATCATCTAAAGTTACGATCAGCGAAGTATACCTTTTTAGAATGTAAAATCATCTAAAAGTTACAATCGTCTTAATGAAACATAAGAATAAATAGAAGCATTCATTGAATAAAATGAAGAAGAGATGAATGGACCAAACATTTATGAAATTGGACATCCACACATTCAGAAGATTTATAACATAATAATAATACTCATTGACAACTATATATTCCCGTGAGGCACTAACAATGTTGTAACAATCAGTACAAATCCTATTGCTTATATATTATAATCGCTTTGCTAACACCGATAATATAAAGAAAGAGTACATGATGCTGGAAGGAAATAGAGGGATGGTAACGTTAATGGGGATAAGAAAGTGAGAGACAAAGAGGGGATATGAGAAGCTTGGACATATAGAGAACGGGGATGAGAAGACAGAAGTTTACTCAACAATAGGCATACCTTACATTTCTATTGTACTTGTAGTTAACTAACTATGATATTCTAACTCGGGTCCCAAACAAAAACACCTAGCCATTTATTGGGCTATTTAATTCTTTTGCTTTACGTCGGATTAGCCTCAGGCTTAAGTCTACCAATTTGATAGGAATTTTTACATAAAAGTATATTTTTGAAAAGTTATTTACAAAATATACAGATATTTTAGCAAAAATATCCAATATAGGGGAAAAGAAAACTTAATTACAAAACATAACAAAAATTAACCTAACATAGCAAAATTCTATTTTCTTCCTCCAATTTCCCCCAATTTCACTTCTCCTCCTCCCTTACCCCAATTTCTCTCCTCATCCCTTTCAAAATATAACTAATGTAACGTTCTTCTTCCATCCTGAACTAATTTTTTTCTAATTCTAGAAATCCTAAAATTTCATAGAAAGATAACGTTGAAAACAGTCATATAAGTTTCTTCTTCAGATATGGAATATTTCTTGTTTTGGTTAATCTTCTTACGTTATTATTATGGAAAATGTTACTGTATTAGGTAAAAATTGACTCGTTTACGTGACACCTCGGTAACAAAATCTGGAGCTAACCGAACAGGTGTTGGAAGGTCGTGAGCCGTGGCGAGCAATAGGCAGCCGAAATCAAAAATCGAAGTCAGAGACCGAAGAGTGGGATCAATGTTTTGCAAAGCCATGTTCCCGAGGCCAACAGCTTGAGCCTCGGTGAATCATCCTGTCTGCTGAGAGGAACTCCTCCCCCAATTTCGGCCCACTAACTCCATTATCTAATAAGTTGAGGCATGCAGAGCTTAGTGGAGGCATGGGATCGTGGCCTTAAATATCTGCTAGTCTATAATAGCCTTTCATTTTACAATGTAATCATTCAGAAATACATACCAAATCTCTGCCAAATTTTGTAATCAACCTTATATATCAAAATATCAGTTATTTACGCATAATTATTGTTTTACTTGTTGTCACTTTGACTTTGATACATTGATTTGCTTTTATTCGCGATCCAAAGTTGTACACATTGGCGCCGTCTGTGGGGATACACGCATAAACGCTTTGTTCCAAAGTTGAATGTTCTTTTCGTTCGAATTCCTGATTTTATTTGACAAGATGGTTGACAGTAGTAGAAATCCCGCTGAACCTCAGCTAACTCTTGATGGATAGGCTAGCGTTCAGTCAAACCTAAAATCCAACGCGCCCTTAATATCACCGGTTACAAATCTTTCCTCTTCGACTTCCACTGAAGCTTTTCAGTCTAAACATCTCCACTTTGAAAGCTCTTCAAGATCAGCAAGTCGTGCAGGCTATTATCAATGCTGAATTTTGTGCCTCGCTGGAGGCGAGGAATAGCTCAGCCCCGAATGGAGTCCCACCTGTTGTTCCAAGTAGAGGCATCCCGCCCTTCGTTCCTACAGGCGAGATAATAGGGGGAACTCAAAATGGAGCCACATCTGGGGTTTCGGGCACAATACCAAGCGCCACACTATACTTCGGGACGATTCCAACCGTGGCAGAAACTAGCTCCTCGGTAGATGTTGAAAAACTAAGCAAGGAGATCAAAGCCCGAGTTCAGGCTCGTGTTGAGGCGCATGAGGAAAAACGACTTAAAAGCATTTCCAGGGTGACTAAGACTCAAAGGGCCCTTGATAATGAACTAATACAGGCAATTGTCGTATAAGCATGAGGCCGCTCCAGCACCAACTCTAAAAACTTTAAACATTTTGTTTCTGAAAAAATATGATGGGACTACTGACCCCGTTGAACATGTGACTGAACACATGTCAATAGTGTAGAGTAACGATTTAACGTTCATAGAAAAGGAGTAGATATTTTTGAAAAAATTCGGCGAATCTTCGGAGAAGGGAGCATTACCATGTGTCTACCAGCGGGGTCAATTTCTAGTTTTAAGGAACTGGTTGACACATTTATTAAAGCTCATACCGGGGCACAAAAAATCCTCCAAAGGAAGGAGGATATATTCGAAGTCAAACAACGGCCGGCGAGCCACTCAAAGACTTCCTCGAGTGTTTTCACGCCAAACGCATGGA